>JARCGZ010000010.1:9228125-11628750 GCA_029784005.1 Lenwebbia sp. NSW1173648
TTTGACGGCGGCGTTCTTCGGACATTGGAGAACCCATGAGGAAGCCTTGCTGCGACAAGCGGGACACCAACAAGGGCGCGTGGTCGAAGCAAGAGGACCAGAAGCTCATCGATTACATTCAGAAGCACGGCGAGGGCAGCTGGCGAACTCTCCCTCAAGCCGCCGGTAATTGTTCTCCATCCTTTCATTACATCCCACATGTAGCAAAACATGGCACAACTAAACAACCATCGGATTGCATGATGGAGTTCCGCTAGGGAAATATGTAACTGAGAATGTGAGTGCATTGGTCATCAGGCCTGCTCCGTTGCGGCAAAAGTTGCCGGCTGAGATGGATCAACTATCTGAGGCCGGACCTCAAGAGAGGCAACTTCGCCGAGGATGAAGAAGATCTCATCATCAAACTTCATGCACTCCTCGGCAACCGGTGCGTTCGTCAGTTCTCTCTTTTCTGGCCCTAATATCGCAAAAGAAATGTATTTTCCCACTCCGTTTAAGGATACAGTTAAGCTTGTATTGGTAATATAACGGGAACTATAACCAACACATTATTGCGGAAGAATGGAATCGTAGTAAAAAAAAAAAGTTCTCCATGTCCATGAACCGAGTTTGCTATTTACCGTTCGAAAGTGCAATTAATCCTGTCTTCTTTTAGTAATGAAAGGAGCTTTGTATTCTTTAAATTCAAGTTTTCGAGAACAACGCATTGTCTTATAATTTCGTCGGCGATTTATATTTCAGGTGGTCGCTGATAGCCGGAAGGTTGCCCGGACGTACTGATAACGAAGTGAAGAACTATTGGAACTCTCACTTAAGGAGGAAACTCCAAAAGATGGGGATAGACCCCAACAATCACCGGTTGAACCAAAATCTCCCTCGCTCTCAAACCCCGAATACCTCCGGCAGCACTTCCTCGTCCAGCTTGAAGACCAACGCCACCCCGGCCGATAAATCCTCCAAGAGTGCTTGCGATCATCACGAGGTATTCAATGTGGAGAACGATTCCGGAGATATCCCGTCTGGCTTGCCCGATTTGAACCTTGATCTCACGATTAGGGTCCCGTCTTCTTCGCTTACTAAAGTTGAGGAGGAGGAGGAGCGAAATCCGTATGCCTCTAAGGTAGCGAGGGACGTCGAAAGCGCCGAATCCCCCACTTTGCTTCTCTTTGCATGACGACTCATTTGTCGCCCACCAATTTCTAGGAAATCCAGAAAGGATGGAAGTAGAAAGGAGTGTGCATGATGCGCGACCACAGTAAGTGCGCACGGAGACGATTAATCGCGCAAAGTTCAATGCCTTTTCCCAAGTGCTAGAAAAAATTGAAATCGTCGAAGAGTTAAAGCGATGATCTATGAAGAGGGATCGAGGAAGCATGGCTCGATCAGTGAAGATAACCCATGGCTTTTGCCATTCGAGAGAGTGAGAAAAAAAAAAACCGCACATTCGTTGCTCAATTATTTGCAAACGGAGCCTCATTGATCGTCGCCATGCACAACCGGCGGAGATCGAACATAATCATTCACCAAATTGCTTCACCTCAATCCAGTAAAGTTGAGGGCTGGATTTCCGAGCTTGGGAAATTCTATTTCTTGTGAATTGTATTGTTTCACCACAGAAATATAGTTGAGAAACTGTAATCATCAGCATTTTTTGACATCTTCTTCTCCCTGTACAATTTTTTGTTTCTGTATTCACACAGAAACTGTAAATCTGGAGTTTTTCTGATGAAACTTCATCGTGCCATAGCTGGATCGCGAGAAGTACAACAAAATCAGTCCAAGAAAAAGTTACCACAGGTGGGTCCACAGATTAATCATATAACCTTACTAGTCTTAAAAATAAGTTAATGATGGACCACTGGGATTAATTTCTTGTACTATTGATCAATTGGGTTTACTATTGTCACCGTCCGAAAAAGGAAAATTGGATTTATCATGAGATATCCATGGAAGTTCTGGGTTTCGATGCCAGGAACACTTTGCAGCCATTTCAGCAAAAAAATTCACTATCAACGCTAACTTTCTATATACTCTCCGCATTATATACTTCGCGATTGATCGATCCCTTGTGCTCAATTGCGGAAACGAATTCTGATTGAAGTGCTTGCCCTTTTCTCGCAACTTCCATCATAAGCTCGTGAGTAAATGTTCATGGAAAACCTTTCTACTTAGAGTTTTAGGCGAACGTAGGTCCGCGTTTTGATATTATGACTCTCAAAAAACTTCAACGGACGGCCTCCAAGTCGTGAATTCATAGAGGATGAAGCTGCTGCCAAGGATTCCTAGTTCATTCGTGATTTTACCCGCCCGAAAAAGGAAGAAAAAGGTTAAAACCAACGGTCTGTGATTCCCATTGTGTCCTGGAACAGATGTTGTGAGTCTTATGTATTGATCTAGTGGTGTTGCGTTTAAAAGTTCTTATACTTGTGATCGCTAAATAGTAACATATGTTCAAGATAGGTGGTGGTAGGACTGTTTGGTCCCGAAAAGGTAAACTATTAGGGTTTCGTCACTGAAGGTAGAAAATTTTGGGCGCTTCGATTCGAAGCACGACATCCCCATCCACCTACGTCAATAACGTGCGTCAAGTGTTGAGTTTTCATATCCTATTTCCTGAAATGATAAAAAAACAAAAAACAAAATTGCATCAGGCAATTAAATTGAGAACTGGCATATCATGTTTGGAGCAAAATTATTGGATCTAAGTGAATTGCTATAACAATCTTTGTGAAAAGGTCGATCACTAACCTTTCGGCGAAACAAAAATGGCTGTAAATTTTTATCTCTCGTGAAATACTAAAAGTACTCGTTAGGTTAAATTCAAGTACACCGCAATTACGTTAGAGTATTCCAAACGCTTGAACCCCATGTCGTGATCAAACAGCTTAAGTTTCAAAGTAAAACGACGGAGATACCACCAAGATCCACACGGCACCAACCGATAAGAACACAAGCAATGGAAGTGCTTGGTTTTCTTGATTTGCTCTGTTTTACATTTGCGGGGCACACTTCGAATCAAATTGGCTAAAAATGACAACAAACCCTTGGTTACGGAAGAAGGTTGGGTGCTGTGGTTCAACGTTGACCATTACTTGGCCTTCCTTAAAGGCACCGAAACGAGGGGACGACTGCATGCGATGCCCTAAGCATTTTGCATGGGGTTAGGTTTCGTTGCAGTGCGGTTGTTGGGTAGGTGCTGATAACTTCATGTCGCAAAGTGTGAATTCGAAGGAAAACTTTCCGTCCAAGATGATAAGGAATGTTAAATGGATAGACCGACATTTCCTTCAATTAGTTTCAGCACAGATCGAACCCGATGAATTTACAAAAAACAAGAAAATGATGCATTTGGGGTCGGCGGGCTCAGGGTCAGTGAACTCAGAATAGGCTGAAATTTGGTCGGCTGCATGGAAATGGGCTGCTAATCAATACAAACAGCTATGCTGTGACTGACGTTGTTTTTTTGCGTTTCGTTAACGTTTTCATGGGTTTTTAGGCAGTTTTTGGTTTCTAGGGTAGTAGACTTTGATATTGAATTGAGTAATCAAATTTAATAGAACAGATTGTTCTTCGTTATCAGTTTGATTCTTCTGTTTAGCCAATCTTCTATTGCGTTTCAGCATCAGAAAAAGTAGAATAAAACGAAACCCCAGGTTCAATTTCAATTAAAAGCATATGAACACACCAAGTAGATTAGTAACAATAGCTTCCGTTTCCTACGCCGCGAATCCATGGCAGACTTCTCCCTCTTGTTTGCGGCGTGTTCATATACTTTTTTGATAAAACGACGTGTTTGCTAAAGGGGTTACACGATTTTACGTGATTTGGTATGTTTGAGGTCCGAACTTTCACTTATCCACGCGTAGAATCACATTTGGACGAATCTAAATATGTTTAAGGTATGAATCGCTATTCCGACTGGCGACTGCAACAGTAGCACGGCACGGGGATCACGGCCACAGAAAAGAATCTTTGAGCTCACGTTCTAGAAAGAACCTGAATCAGTAATGCATTAGCCAAATGGGGGTCTTCTTCTAGGCTCTTGCCCTCTGAAGGTCACGGACTGAGCCAGTTTCTTCACGGGGTGGCCGGCTTGAATTTGTAAACAAATGAAAACTGAGATCTCTTTGGTTCTAAAAAGAACAAGAAGGGTTTTTTATTCCCCTTTGGGTCTTACCCTCGTTTTGGGACGATGAATGTGTAGAGAGAGAGAGACAGATTGGTAGGGTTTGACAATGAATGTGTCGCCGTGGCAGTTAGTTGCCGTTAAGTATGAGTCCTTATCTTCTCTCTCGCTCCGCCAAAACCACTGGTCAAAGTCAACCTCCCCTCCTCACCATGCATATGGCAGCACCTACCCTAGATATATACCTGCCTTGGCTCCTCCTTTATCCCCTTGCCTTGTTCAACTCTGTCTCCCTCTCCCTCTCTCTCTCTCTCTACCGTGCATATCATATCCGAACCGTTTGGCTTCGACGGCCGCGTTCTTCGGACATTAGAGAACCCATGAGGAAGCCTTGCTGCGACAAGCGGGACAACAACAAGGGCGCGTGGTCGAAGCAAGAGGACCAGAAGCTCATCGATTACATTCAGGAGCACGGCGAGGGCAGCTGGCGAACTCTCCCTCAAGCCGCCGGTAATTGTTCTCCATCCTTTCATTACATCCCACATGTAGCAAAACATGGCACAGCTAAACAACCATCGGATTGCATAATGGAGTTTCGCTAGGGAAATATGTAACTGAGACTGTGAGTGACATTGGTCATCAGGCCTGCTCCGTTGCGGCAAAAGTTGCCGGCTGAGATGGATAAACTATCTGAGGCCGGACCTCAAGAGAGGCAACTTCGCCGAGGATGAAGAAGATCTCATCATCAAACTTCATGCACTCCTCGGCAACCGGTGCGTTTGTCAGTTTCTCTCTCTTTTCTCGCCCTAATATCGCAAAAGAAATGTATTTTCCTACTCCGTTTAAGGATACAGTTAAGCTTGTATTGGTAATATAACAGGAACTATAACCAACACATTATTGCGGATGAACGGAATCGTAGGGAAAAAAACGAGTTCTCCATGTCCATGAACCGAGTTTGCTATTTACCGTTCGAAAGTGCAATTATTCCTGTCTTCTTTTAGTAATGAAACGAGCTTTGTATTCTTTAAATTCAACTTTTCGAGAATAACGCTTTGTCTTATAATTTCAATGGCGATTTATATTTCAGGTGGTCGCTGATAGCCGGAAGGTTGCCCGGACGTACTGATAACGAAGTGAAGAACTATTGGAACTCTCACTTAAGGAGGAAACTCCAAAAGATGGGGATAGACCCCAACAATCACCGGTTGAACCAAAATCTCCCTCGTTCTCAAACCCTGAATACCTCCGGCAGCACTTCCTTGTCCAGCTTGAAGACCAACGCGACCCCGGCCGATAAATCCTCCAAGAGTGCTTGCGAGCATCATGAGGTATTCAACGCAGAGAACGATTTGGGAGATATCCCGTGTGGCTTGCCCGATTTGAACCTTGATCTCACAATTAGCATCCCGTCTTCTTCATTTACTAAAGTTGAGGAGGAGGAGGAGGAGTGACATCCCTATGCCTCTAAGGTAGCGAGGGACGTCGAAAGCGCCGAATCCCCCACTTTGCTTCTCTTTGCATGGCGACTCATTTGTCGCCTGCCGATTTCTAGGAAATCCGGAAAGGATAGAAGTAGAAAGGAGTGTGCATGATGGGCGACCACAGTTAGTGCGCACGGAGGCGATTAATCGCGTGAAGTTCAATGCCTTTTCCCAAGTGCTAGAAAAAATCGAAATCGTCGAAGAGTTAAAGCGACGATCTATGAAGAGGGATCCAGGAAGCATGGCTCGATCAGTGAAGATAACCCATGGCTTTTGCAATTCGAGAGAGTGAGAAAAAAAAAAAACCGCACATTCGTTGCTCAATTATTTGCAAACGGAGCCTCATTGATCGTCGCCATGCACAACCGGCGGAGATCGAACATAATCATTCACCAAATTGCTTCACCTCAATCCAGTAAAGTTGAGGGCTGGATTTCCGAGCTTGGGAAATTCTATTTCTTGTGAATTGTATTGTTTCACCACAGAAATATAGTTGAGAAACTGTAATCATCAGCATTTTTTGACATCTTCTTCTCCCTGTACAATTTTTTGTTTCTGTATTCACACAGAAACTGTAAATCTGGAGTTTTTCTGATGAAACTTCATCGTGCCATAGCTGGATCGCGAGAAGTACAACAAAATCAGTCCAAGAAAAAGTTACCACAGGTGGGTCCACAGATTAATCATATAACCTTACTAGTCTTAAAAATAAGTTAATGATGGACCACTGGGATTAATTTCTTGTACTATTGATCAATTGGGTTTACTATTGTCACCGTCCGAAAAAGGAAAATTGGATTTATCATGAGATATCCATGGAAGTTCTGGGTTTCGATGCCAGGAACACTTTGCAGCCATTTCAGCAAAAAAATTCACTATCAACGCTAACTTTCTATATACTCTCCGCATTATATACTTCGCGATTGATCGATCCCTTGTGCTCAATTGCGGAAACGAATTCTGATTGAAGTGCTTGCCCTTTTCTCGCAACTTCCATCATAAGCTCGTGAGTAAATGTTCATGGAAAACCTTTCTACTTAGAGTTTTAGGCGAACGTAGGTCCGCGTTTTGATATTATGACTCTCAAAAAACTTCAACGGACGGCCTCCAAGTCGTGAATTCATAGAGGATGAAGCTGCTGCCAAGGATTCCTAGTTCATTCGTGATTTTACCCGCCCGAAAAAGGAAGAAAAAGGTTAAAACCAACGGTCTGTGATTCCCATTGTGTCCTGGAACAGATGTTGTGAGTCTTATGTATTGATCTAGTGGTGTTGCGTTTAAAAGTTCTTATACTTGTGATCGCTAAATAGTAACATATGTTCAAGATAGGTGGTGGTAGGACTGTTTGGTCCCGAAAAGGTAAACTATTAGGGTTTCGTCACTGAAGGTAGAAAATTTTGGGCGCTTCGATTCGAAGCACGACATCCCCATCCACCTACGTCAATAACGTGCGTCAAGTGTTGAGTTTTCATATCCTATTTCCTGAAATGATAAAAAAACAAAAAACAAAATTGCATCAGGCAATTAAATTGAGAACTGGCATATCATGTTTGGAGCAAAATTATTGGATCTAAGTGAATTGCTATAACAATCTTTGTGAAAAGGTCGATCACTAACCTTTCGGCGAAACAAAAATGGCTGTAAATTTTTATCTCTCGTGAAATACTAAAAGTACTCGTTAGGTTAAATTCAAGTACACCGCAATTACGTTAGAGTATTCCAAACGCTTGAACCCCATGTCGTGATCAAACAGCTTAAGTTTCAAAGTAAAACGACGGAGATACCACCAAGATCCACACGGCACCAACCGATAAGAACACAAGCAATGGAAGTGCTTGGTTTTCTTGATTTGCTCTGTTTTACATTTGCGGGGCACACTTCGAATCAAATTGGCTAAAAATGACAACAAACCCTTGGTTACGGAAGAAGGTTGGGTGCTGTGGTTCAACGTTGACCATTACTTGGCCTTCCTTAAAGGCACCGAAACGAGGGGACGACTGCATGCGATGCCCTAAGCATTTTGCATGGGGTTAGGTTTCGTTGCAGTGCGGTTGTTGGGTAGGTGCTGATAACTTCATGTCGCAAAGTGTGAATTCGAAGGAAAACTTTCCGTCCAAGATGATAAGGAATGTTAAATGGATAGACCGACATTTCCTTCAATTAGTTTCAGCACAGATCGAACCCGATGAATTTACAAAAAACAAGAAAATGATGCATTTGGGGTCGGCGGGCTCAGGGTCAGTGAACTCAGAATAGGCTGAAATTTGGTCGGCTGCATGGAAATGGGCTGCTAATCAATACAAACAGCTATGCTGTGACTGACGTTGTTTTTTTGCGTTTCGTTAACGTTTTCATGGGTTTTTAGGCAGTTTTTGGTTTCTAGGGTAGTAGACTTTGATATTGAATTGAGTAATCAAATTTAATAGAACAGATTGTTCTTCGTTATCAGTTTGATTCTTCTGTTTAGCCAATCTTCTATTGCGTTTCAGCATCAGAAAAAGTAGAATAAAACGAAACCCCAGGTTCAATTTCAATTAAAAGCATATGAACACACCAAGTAGATTAGTAACAATAGCTTCCGTTTCCTACGCCGCGAATCCATGGCAGACTTCTCCCTCTTGTTTGCGGCGTGTTCATATACTTTTTTGATAAAACGACGTGTTTGCTAAAGGGGTTACACGATTTTACGTGATTTGGTATGTTTGAGGTCCGAACTTTCACTTATCCACGCGTAGAATCACATTTGGACGAATCTAAATATGTTTAAGGTATGAATCGCTATTCCGACTGGCGACTGCAACAGTAGCACGGCACGGGGATCACGGCCACAGAAAAGAATCTTTGAGCTCACGTTCTAGAAAGAACCTGAATCAGTAATGCATTAGCCAAATGGGGGTCTTCTTCTAGGCTCTTGCCCTCTGAAGGTCACGGACTGAGCCAGTTTCTTCACGGGGTGGCCGGCTTGAATTTGTAAACAAATGAAAACTGAGATCTCTTTGGTTCTAAAAAGAACAAGAAGGGTTTTTTATTCCCCTTTGGGTCTTACCCTCGTTTTGGGACGATGAATGTGTAGAGAGAGAGAGACAGATTGGTAGGGTTTGACAATGAATGTGTCGCCGTGGCAGTTAGTTGCCGTTAAGTATGAGTCCTTATCTTCTCTCTCGCTCCGCCAAAACCACTGGTCAAAGTCAACCTCCCCTCCTCACCATGCATATGGCAGCACCTACCCTAGATATATACCTGCCTTGGCTCCTCCTTTATCCCCTTGCCTTGTTCAACTCTGTCTCCCTCTCCCTCTCTCTCTCTCTCTACCGTGCATATCATATCCGAACCGTTTGGCTTCGACGGCCGCGTTCTTCGGACATTAGAGAACCCATGAGGAAGCCTTGCTGCGACAAGCGGGACAACAACAAGGGCGCGTGGTCGAAGCAAGAGGACCAGAAGCTCATCGATTACATTCAGGAGCACGGCGAGGGCAGCTGGCGAACTCTCCCTCAAGCCGCCGGTAATTGTTCTCCATCCTTTCATTACATCCCACATGTAGCAAAACATGGCACAGCTAAACAACCATCGGATTGCATAATGGAGTTTCGCTAGGGAAATATGTAACTGAGACTGTGAGTGACATTGGTCATCAGGCCTGCTCCGTTGCGGCAAAAGTTGCCGGCTGAGATGGATAAACTATCTGAGGCCGGACCTCAAGAGAGGCAACTTCGCCGAGGATGAAGAAGATCTCATCATCAAACTTCATGCACTCCTCGGCAACCGGTGCGTTTGTCAGTTTCTCTCTCTTTTCTCGCCCTAATATCGCAAAAGAAATGTATTTTCCTACTCCGTTTAAGGATACAGTTAAGCTTGTATTGGTAATATAACAGGAACTATAACCAACACATTATTGCGGATGAACGGAATCGTAGGGAAAAAAACGAGTTCTCCATGTCCATGAACCGAGTTTGCTATTTACCGTTCGAAAGTGCAATTATTCCTGTCTTCTTTTAGTAATGAAACGAGCTTTGTATTCTTTAAATTCAACTTTTCGAGAATAACGCTTTGTCTTATAATTTCAATGGCGATTTATATTTCAGGTGGTCGCTGATAGCCGGAAGGTTGCCCGGACGTACTGATAACGAAGTGAAGAACTATTGGAACTCTCACTTAAGGAGGAAACTCCAAAAGATGGGGATAGACCCCAACAATCACCGGTTGAACCAAAATCTCCCTCGTTCTCAAACCCTGAATACCTCCGGCAGCACTTCCTTGTCCAGCTTGAAGACCAACGCGACCCCGGCCGATAAATCCTCCAAGAGTGCTTGCGAGCATCATGAGGTATTCAACGCAGAGAACGATTTGGGAGATATCCCGTGTGGCTTGCCCGATTTGAACCTTGATCTCACAATTAGCATCCCGTCTTCTTCATTTACTAAAGTTGAGGAGGAGGAGGAGGAGTGACATCCCTATGCCTCTAAGGTAGCGAGGGACGTCGAAAGCGCCGAATCCCCCACTTTGCTTCTCTTTGCATGGCGACTCATTTGTCGCCTGCCGATTTCTAGGAAATCCGGAAAGGATAGAAGTAGAAAGGAGTGTGCATGATGGGCGACCACAGTTAGTGCGCACGGAGGCGATTAATCGCGTGAAGTTCAATGCCTTTTCCCAAGTGCTAGAAAAAATCGAAATCGTCGAAGAGTTAAAGCGACGATCTATGAAGAGGGATCCAGGAAGCATGGCTCGATCAGTGAAGATAACCCATGGCTTTTGCAATTCGAGAGAGTGAGAAAAAAAAAAAACCGCACATTCGTTGCTCAATTATTTGCAAACGGAGCCTCATTGATCGTCGCCATGCACAACCGGCGGAGATCGAACATAATCATTCACCAAATTGCTTCACCTCAATCCAGTAAAGTTGAGGGCTGGATTTCCGAGCTTGGGAAATTCTATTTCTTGTGAATTGTATTGTTTCACCACAGAAATATAGTTGAGAAACTGTAATCATCAGCATTTTTTGACATCTTCTTCTCCCTGTACAATTTTTTGTTTCTGTATTCACACAGAAACTGTAAATCTGGAGTTTTTCTGATGAAACTTCATCGTGCCATAGCTGGATCGCGAGAAGTACAACAAAATCAGTCCAAGAAAAAGTTACCACAGGTGGGTCCACAGATTAATCATATAACCTTACTAGTCTTAAAAATAAGTTAATGATGGACCACTGGGATTAATTTCTTGTACTATTGATCAATTGGGTTTACTATTGTCACCGTCCGAAAAAGGAAAATTGGATTTATCATGAGATATCCATGGAAGTTCTGGGTTTCGATGCCAGGAACACTTTGCAGCCATTTCAGCAAAAAAATTCACTATCAACGCTAACTTTCTATATACTCTCCGCATTATATACTTCGCGATTGATCGATCCCTTGTGCTCAATTGCGGAAACGAATTCTGATTGAAGTGCTTGCCCTTTTCTCGCAACTTCCATCATAAGCTCGTGAGTAAATGTTCGTGGAAAACCTTTCTACTTAGAGTTTTAGGCGAACGTAGTTCCGCGTTTTGATATTATGACTCTCAAAAAACTTCAACGGACGGCCTCCAAGTCGTGAATTCATAGAGGCTGAAGCTGCTGCCAAGGATTCCTCGTGATTTTACCCTCCCAAAAAAGGAAGAAAAAGGTTAACCAACGGTCTGTGATTCCCATTGTGTCCGGGAACAGATGTTGTGAGTCTTATGTATCGATATAGTACTGTTGCGTTTAAAAGTTCTTATACTTGTGATCGGTAAATAGTAACATATGTTCAAGATAGGTGGTGGTAGGACTGTTTGGTCCCGAAAAGGTAAACTTATAGGGTTTCGTCACTGAAGGTAGAAAATTTTAGGCGCTTCGATTCGAAGCACGAAGTCCCCATCCACCTACGTCAATAACATGCGTCAAGTGTTGAGTTTTCACATCCTATTTCCTGAAATGATAAAAAAAAAAAAAAACAAAATTGCATCAGGCAATTAAATTGAGAACCGGAATATCATGTTTGGAGCGAAATTATTGGATTTAAGCGAATTGCTACACCGTGATTTCGTTAGAGTATTCCAAACGTATGAATCCCATGTCTTAATCTAACAACTTAAGTTTCAAAGTAAAACGACGGCGGTACCCTCAAGATCCATGTGGCACCAACCGATAAGAACACAAGCAATGGAAGTGCTTGGTTTCTTGATTTGCTCTGTTTTACATTTGCGAGGCACACTTGGAATCAAAATTGGCTAAAAATGACGACAAATCCTCGGTTACGGAAGTAGTGGGTGCTGTGGTTCAACGTTGACCATTACTTGGCCTTCCTTAGAGGCACCGAAAGAGGGGACGACTGCATGCGATGTCCTAAGGCATTTTGCATGGGGTTAGGTTTGGTTGCAGTGCGGTTGTTGGGTAGGTGCTGATAACTTCATGTCGCAAAGTGTTAATTCGAAGGAAAACTTTCCGTCCAAGATGATAAGGACTGTTAACTGGATGGACCGACATTGTCTTCAATTAGTTTCCCCGCAGATCGAACCAAATGAATTTACGAAAAAAGAAAAAGTGAAATCAAACGAAACCCTAGGTTCAATTTCAGTTAAAAGCATATGAACACACAAAGTAAAGTAGTAATAATGGCTTCTGTTTCCTACGCCACGAATCGATGGCGGACTTCGCCCTCTCATTAGCAGCGTGTTCATATACTTTTTCGATAAAACCACGTGTTTACTAAAGGGGTTACACGATTCTACGTGATTTGGTATGTTTGAGGTCCAAACTTTTACTCATCCACGCGTAGAATCACATTTGAACGAATCTAAATATGTTTAAGGTATGAATCGCCATTCCGTCCAGCGACTGCAACAGTAGCACGGCACGGGTATCACGCCACAGAAAAGAAACTTTGAGCTCGCCTTCTAGAAAAAAACATGAATGAACAATGCATTAGCCAAATGGGGCACTTCTTCTTCCAGGCTCTTGAATGAGCCAGTTTCTTCACGTGGTGGCCGGCTTGGATTTGTAAACAAATGAAAACTGAGATCTCTCCTGCCCAAAATGGGGTAAAAAACTGGGATCTCAGCCATGACATGGACTTGAAATGCTGCAAAGTTCCAACCTAGGCCCGCGGCCATGACATTCTCGAGTTGACCGTGCCGCTCGCAAGAAGACTCGCCATCCGCGTTTCTTCGCGAAGGTCAACGCTCGATTTGGACTATTCTTCCTCGACACCTGCAAGTTCCGTAGGAAGAATGGCTAATCCGGGTTTTAATTTATTAACCAAGAAGAAGAAGAAGTGCTGTCGAAGCAACCGAGTCTCAACGCTAGCTGTTATTGATTAGCCACCGTTTCGTACCAACAAAACTTTTAATAGGGGAATAACGAAAATTGCTTCTTTAAGTAAACGGATGGAAGATGAAGTCTCCTTTTCGATCTAAAGTGGTCAAAGTTGCTGGTTATATATAAAAACTGAAAATCAACTTTCTTGTTGAACTAGTCTAACCACATCACGATCTTAACGTAATTGGGAACAATATTCGCAATTATGGGTGGCCAAATGCACCAACAATGAAGTGTTTTCTTTAGAGAAAACCTAATCACGCACCGATTTTAATGTAGTGATAAATGCATATCATGAACTTGTATCTGGTACTAATTATAGCCCGATAATATTTTGGATTCAGCAATTCGTTATATTTAAGGAATTTGATGTATAATTTAATTCGTTAAATGTTTGTTCCACTCAATAAAAGAATTCCTTAACCCAATTGTGTAGAAAGCGAATTCTGTGAAGAATAATTTGATGTTCCGAGAAAGTGAATCAATTCGTGATACAAGAGAGTGCATTTCCACCGGTCGAATTTTATCTCTATATAAAGTTTAATTATTTCGACATTACTATTTTAAAAGCCCCATGCGAGGCATGGGCATGGTACAAGCTAGAACGGAGATAATTGTCCCAAAAAATCATAAAGCTATTGTGCGGCGACCAATTCAGTTTTAAACCGTTTCAAATTTTGTCAATTTAGTCGTAAACCTCTTATTTGAATAATTGGGTGAAAGGACTGCATTGGCTAATTGTCAAAAGATTTAGGACTAAATTGGTAAAAATTGAAAGATTTAAGACTAAATTAACTGCCATATAATAGTTTCAGCAGTTTTTGGATTAGTTTTTCCAGCTAGAACGAGACAAAGTGCTGTTTCTTTCACAAGCCATTACTTTTACTGAATGAAAAGCTGGTGACATTGTATTTTGTTAGACAAAAAAACACCAGAAAGGAATGCATTTACTTAGCTAGCGAAAGGTCAATCCTCAATGATTGAAGTGTTTGTAAGTCGTTTAATCCCTTTATAACTTGTGAATGATTTGTGAATGGTATTCAAGTAAAGCGACACTTCCTAATGATCATGATTATGATGACGATGATGGTGCTAATGATAAATTACGAACGACTTCTTCGGAAAGACGCCCTAAGTTTGATTGTTTTTGTGGGGCAGGTACGAATGACTAGAGCTCAGTGCCCTTGGATGAGGACAAAACTATAAGGTTGATGCAATTGACAAGTAGATGGAAGATTCCTATGCATCACAGCGACACGACCGGTCCCAGGCTGTGTGAACCGGAATACTCGAGGGTAGGTGTCTTAGGGTTCTCTAATCCTATGTTAACTTCCTAGGTGTGTTTTGTTGGTTGGTTGGTTGGTTCTGTCTAATCATATGATCAATGGGTTTGATTAGACATCAAACAACAATCCACAACCTTCTCAAACTTATAAAAATAACTCTAGTTTAAATCGAAAACTTGTCCAAAAAGTTATAAATCTATTGTACGGCGGCTAATTCAGTTCTAAACCTTTTAATTGTACCAATGTAGTCTTAAACCTTTCAATGATTTAATAATTCGGTCATAAACCTTTCAATTGTGCTAATTTAGTTCTAAATCTTTTGATAATTTGTCGATTTAGTCCTAAACCTATTTTTTGCCAATTAGGTTAGGGCTGAATTGGCCACCGTATAATAGATTTATGATTTTTTGGACAATTATCTCTAGTTTAAACCTTAAGGTAGTATCGGTATTATTGTCGAATATCTCTAATTTAGCTCTTCACATTTAATTTTTCCATCCGCATGAGGGTTGGTTAATCTCTTCTATAACTGGTTGCTCTAAATTTTCCGGGCGAACTCGAAAACAGACCATCGCGATCCTCGTGAGAGACGATCAGTGATCGAGAAAGGAATGACCGGTCGATCTAGGGTTCCGTGAAGCTGATGTCAAGAAATCGTGAAAAGCTAAACTAATTAGGACTGGATTGAACGAAAATACACTGAAGGAAAATGTAGATTGCAGTAAAAGCTTTAATTGACAAAGAGAAGTCCCATATGTGTCTCTGTGTGTTTCTTGGGGGAAATTACCAAAAAAGTCCTAAACCTATTACAAGTGTGCCAACTTAGTCCTAAACCTTTTGTAATTATATCAATTCAGTCCCTTTGACCGATCGGCGCTGACGTGACGCCGCCGGTGTCGACGTGATAATTTTTTAATTACTTTTTTCTGTCTTTTTTTTACTTTTTTTTTTTTAGGGTTTGAGCCGGCAACCCTGCCGGCCTCTGGCCGAGGGCCAATGATGGCCGCGACAGCCGCGGTGAGGGCTCGCGCAGGCCGCTAGGCTCACCGCGGCTGGGCAAGGGTCGGGAGACCTCGCCGGCCCAAACCCTTAAAAAAAAAAAAAAGAAGAAGTAAAAACAGGACAAGAAAAAGTCATTGAAAAATAAAATAAAAATTAAAAAATTGGATAATTATTAAAAATTGCCACATCAACGCCAGCCGACCAAATGGACTGAATTGGCACAATTTCAAAAGGTTTAGGACTTAATCTATAGAAAAAAAAAGGTTTAAAACTGAATTGGCACAATTGCAATAGGTTTATGAATTTTTTGGTAATTTTTCCGTGTTTCTTGTTCCCTTCTAAACAGAATAATAGACTTTGAAATTTTAAAACAACAACAACTACTTCGGCCTTTTGCACAAATCTTCATAATCTACATACTAAACTTAAGTTCTGTTTGTTTTGCGGAAAACAACTTTTAGGAAATACTTTTTGATTTTTTTTATGTTTGGTTCATAGAAAATAAACTAGTTAAGGAAAACACTTTTCACCAATAGAAAAAACACCTTCAAAAGTGGGCAAAATTATTCCCTCTTTTTGAAGACACAATATCATTTTCCATCATCTTTCACCTTCCTTTTCTTTTTAATTATTTAAAAAGAATTCATAATTTTTTAATTTTTTCCTTTTAATTTTTTTTTCTTTTCTCTCTTCTACTGCCACTGCGACCGGCCACAGGCGAGGGATGAACCTTGTTAGATCCTACGAGGTCGAACTGCTGTGGCTGGTCGCCGGCCATCGTCGTGGCCGGCGACCAGTAGAGGGAGAAAAGAAAAATAAGAATATTTTTGGTAATTTTATTCCGGAAAATCAATTCCTTTCCAAACAATGAAAAATATTTTACGGTTCATTTTCAGGTCTCTGGCAAATACTAGAAAGTATTGTCATTTTCCTGAAAAAAGACTTTCCGAAAAATATTTTCTAAAAACATCACCTTTTTCACAAAACAAACAAAACCTTATTATCATCCTGACTTATGCCTGACTATTGCAAGATACTGACTTACTGTAGAGTTCATCATTGGCAACATATGAAATACAGATGTTCCGGCCAAAACTATCCGACTTCATCATGTAACTCGGTCGGATTAATTAAGTTGTATTTTTTTTTATTGGTCTGCGATGCAAAGTGTGAGTTTATTCGAACACATAAAAATTGGGTACAACTGGTCAAGATCGTATGACAATCCTTTGAGAATACTTGTATCTTTTTCCGACGGTATGACCCGTCACCGGCCGGCTCAGTCATGCCCTAGAAACCAAACTGCTATATTTCTGTCGGTATTTGCTAGTAAATTCTTTGTTCTGTCAGTTAAGCATGTACAGACTTCTAATCTATGAAAAGGGTATAAGCAGAACAGTTGTTTTCTCGGATCACGTTCGTGTAGTCGGAACCAACGGGAACGAGTGATTCAAGTACAAAGGATGGTCAAGGGACACTTTCTTGTTCCTTCAACGTTAGGTCAGGAAATAAAGAGGAACTCCAGATCATCACCACAAAATACTAGTATATAGCCAATCATGCATTGCTTGGTGAGATGATTCAGACTTCCCATGATGGATAAGTTACCCTAGCGTTCGTGATCTGTGAGACTATAGCTTTCGGATCACGAAAGGGAAACAAAGCATACAATACAGCGAGATTCGAAACCGCCAGTCTCGCGGGCATAATTAAATCGAGAGCAGGAGTTGAAAAGTTGGGTCGAAGGCGTAAGGAGCAAGTACGCATGCACATGTGAGCTCTTGTGAACGATGAGGACAGAGGGTTTCTTTTTTTGGCCCATGTTTGAACCTAAATTTCCTCTTCACTTGGTTTTCTTACCTGCAAGTCTTCTTCTCTGGCTAGCTTCGTGATGCACAGCTGCTACTGTTTGGTGGTGCGTGCGTGCGTGGTTTTGATCTTGTGCGGGCTTGTGGTGGAGCGAGCGTCTCGTGTAGAGAGATAGATCCACTTCCATACGCATCGACCGAGGCTTGTTTTGAGATATCAGGAACATCAAATTTAAGGAACGCCACAGCAGGTCTGAACCAGACACTGCGTGTTTTTTTGGTTTACCGTGATTGACAGCGTTCATAATGCCGGTGATATAAATGAGTCTACGGGATGTTGTTTTCGTGTCTTCTTCGTTCAAACGAGTTACCCTACTTGAGGAATACTTTCTACGACTGACTTGATAGACATCGTGCGCGTTGGCAAAGCAACGACCGGCGACCCACGGTGAGCCGGCAACGCACGGTGAGGCGGCAACGCGGTGGCGAGTGGCGGTCGAGGGAAATTGAGGCTCTAGGCAGAGAGAGAGGGGGGGAGAGTAAGTTCGGGTTTGAGGGTTTTCGAGTGCGATTTTTCTCAAGATCTAAACATACTGTACAAGCTTTGACTTTTTTTATGCAAAGCACTTGAAACCTTCAACAAGGTCTTAAATGGACATGTAGATTTTTAAAACATAAGGAAGCTACTAGTCTAACGGTCTATCAGTTATTTCTGATCACACGATTTTTCAATCAATAAATGCTTTTTTATGCAAAACACGCGATAATGGTGTGTGAATCTACGGTTGAGATTGTATCGTCCTTGACAGTACTGTCAGAGAAGCATTTTTCTATTTTTTTTTTCTTCACCCTTTGAAATGTCGACGATATTTCAAATTGTGACGTGAAAGTTAGAAAAATTCCAATCCGATACGAAAATTTCTAAACATGTTACTTTTTCTAAATTTCGTGACAAAACCTCACTATTTGTCGGACCAAATAAATTTAGAGGACGAAATGATTCAGCAGACAATATATCTTTCCCATATCTCATTCTTTCCTCATCCTTCGCTGTCACACATTTATGGAATTATTTTGCCCTTTTCCTCTTGAGGTAGACTGGTTATTCCTATGGCAGCGACCATCACATTGACGAGTCACAAACAGTTTGGAACGACGAATCCGACATAAACGTGAAGCTCCCTTGAAATCTTGATAGACATTCATTCAATGGAAGATGAGGTCGGTCCGGGTGACCTAGACAGCTTTTGGAGGCCATACACTTTCATTGCGACTGCTAAAATGGTCCCGCCCGACATCGCGGAGAAAATTATATTTCGAGTACGATACTTCTTTCAGTAAAGGATTATGTACCGTTATTTTTCTTGAAGATTGAATGAGTTTGTTGAGACTTTACACCATCGAAGGCACGAAAAAATAACTCAATGTCCTCTCCTATTACACTCTTTTGTTAATTTGTGTAAGTCAATATCTAAAGCTAAACTTTTAATCATCTATTACTAAAAAAAATCAACTTTTTTTCAAGTTATTTGACGATAGAGTCGAAGTACTTCTATCGAAGATGGATATTTGTTTTACAAATTAATTAGGACAAATATTTTTGTATTAGTAATATCATTTGACAAGTGATATCAAGTTATACTACCCACGTTCAACTTTCACATAATAAATAGATTCAAGTAAAATGGAATGAATTTTTCATATTTGGATTTTTATTGCAAGATCTCGGTCAAAGCAGGCATATGCCAAAAAAAAAAAATTGTTGGCCTATAGAGAAAATAAAATCATAATAACAAATAAAGATATAAACTCACTACATATATGAATTTATTGGTTTTGAATGTATAAGAACAAAAAAACTATGCTCAAAAGATTAGTAGGGAAATAAAGATAGCGACAAATACTTTTTTTTTTCAATCTTTGATCAGGTTGAAGCATCAAATCCTATCCAAAATAAAGATAAGTAAAAAACAGTGCCTCCAGGATTTGAGTTGGGCCTCAGCGCTAGCCGGGCTATCGAACGAAAAATTAGTAAGATCGGACTAGCCTATCACAAAACGACACGCGGTGGATCAGGACGCGAGCTCGGGCCTTCCTCTCTCTCGGTACACCGTATTGATATATCAAGAGATGTGGCGACAAGAGGGGTAAGGGGTGGGTTCTCGTCCCGGTCCGGTCTAAAATATACTCGCAACTTGGAAATATTGCAGCCATTTCCCGAAAAACTAATATGGGCTTTGCCTTTGAGTTGATGAACGGGCTTAGACGTGAGGCTGCGAAAGACATGTAAATCCGGCACATCGTTTTCTGCTAACTGCTTGGAATCTGGTGAGAAACCTCGGCTAAATCTTGTAATAAGGGCTCCCAACTTTGGATAGGATTTGGTGCTTCATCAACCTCAAGCTGCTACTTCTGCCCGTTTCTGGCGCAGGCAGGCTGTGATGGGAAGTCGAGATCGTCTGTTCTTCGACCTCAGCTTCTCTTCCCAAATTTCTTTTAAGAAAAGCTTGAATTGCTGCTATGCTTTTGTTCTTTGTGCTCTGTTTGGCTTGTGGTGGGCGAGATGTAGAGACATCCTCTACAAGGTTTTGTCATGACACAATCTTAGCTGGCATGTGTTGCCTAAAATGTCGTGTATGGAGCCTTCAGTGGAGCCGCGAGAATCTAGGGTGAATCTTGTCTTAAACAGGTGTATGAAGTGAGACAACAAAAAAATGTCTTCAGTATTTTTTGTACATAAAAAAAGGGCTTGAAATAAGCCAGTTCTCCAATAAAAGGGCACATAGTGTGTTTTGTCTCGAACAAGGATCTGAAATGGGCAACTTTCACATGTATCTCGCGTGCTTAATCCGGCGGCAACATTAGGGAGCCAAGAATGACAGACACGCTCGATACGAAGAAGCTACGCGGAGATATTGTGAGGAAAGTTGCACTTAGAAGAATCCTTGAAGTACCCTAACTTCAATTTGGGGTTTCTTCAAATTGGGTCAAAGTAGAAGATTTCAGACAAAATTGCCCATGTATCTGCCGCCTTGCAAAGGGAATAATCGTGTGAGTCGCGCGTGTAAGACGACCGGCAAAGATGTGGTTGTCCGATGAGCTCAAATGCTTATTTGAGACTAAGTTTCCACTTCAGACTCTCAAATGAAACAAGGTTTATCCTCGACCCCCTTTTGAGAAAGCAGCTCTAATTCATGCCATTATTTGAGACAATATTCACTCTAGCCATCTTTAAGAAAACGACCCCACATTAGGCCTAAAATTTGAGATTAAACTGTCCATTTCAAACGCTTATTTAAGACAATATCCAATCTTCTCCCCCCCCCCCCCCCCCCCCAATTTTTTTTTTTATAGAGGAAACGGCCCCAACTCTTATTTGAAATTTCCCCAGCTTGTTTCATTAGTGTGGGAGTGACTTAAATTGAGCTTTTACTTGATACATTTTAATAAATGAATTCGGTTTATTAGTATACTAGAGATTCCATTTCATGATTGTTTGTGTAACAAATATATTCTTTACAATGGTGGTATATATTTCATAAACTCATTTAAAAGATGGATGAGATGGTCATAAGCAAAGCCAATGGCTGTCTAAGGGCACGCATGATAACACTTCTGCTTCAGAAGTGAACTTCTGGTAAGAAGTTGAAAAATCAAATTGATTTTTCTATTTTTGCACCAGAAGTTGATTTTTGATAGAGAAAATCGTTTGATAACAGGATAAAATTTCTGCTTCTGGAACAGAAATTCGTTTGGTAATGCTTGAAAGATTCTACTTCTAGGATATTAATTAACACAAAATCTTCTACGAAAAATTATTGATCCTAACCTAAAATGCACGTTATTCGAGAAAAGTGAAATGCAAATACTTACGGATTTACGTATAATGTCATTTAATTATTTTATGCAAATGAAGACCAATTTTAAAGGAAAATTGAATTAAGTCTTTTACGAACACTTTTAACGTCTTCGTTCCTGTAGTTATTCACATGGCGACACTTAGAGGGTTCTTTCGTGGGGTTCTTGACGGTGGATGGAACATCGAGACTCAAAAAGTGCAAAACTACATAGTTTATGAGGTAATTGCTCTTAAACACACTTCCTTGAAAAGGATAGTCAGACCCATTATCACGTGGTGGTATTGGTCTTCAGTTGCTAAAAAGAAGCAATCATCCAAGCTGCCGAATTAGACAAAAGCTCGTCCCAGTCTTCCAACTCTCTAGCATTCTGATCTCCCCATTTACCTCCCATCTCTCTTGAGAACAATCAAAGAGTGATTCTAGGTATAAAGATTGATTCTAGCAGTGGTCGTAGATATATACTTTGTAATGATATAAACAAATTGTTTCGATGAATTAAGAATCTAATATAGAGAGACTTAGCGCGATTAACATCGATTGGAATGGAGAGAAGAGAGGTACGTGCCTTGATCATGGCGGAAACCCAGAAGCGGCGGGCGAGAGCATTAGTGCCGATAATGGTGGAGAGAGGATGGGTGCGGACCTTGTGCCATAACCAGACATGGTAACCTATCATCACCAGGAACCCCAAGGGCACAAGCATCATGTCCATGTACCATTTTCTCCATTCCACACCCATCCCTTCCAACTCTCTTTCTTCCTCCTTTTGCTTCACCTGATCAGTGAGCTTTGCTTTCCCTCCCTCTTTCCCTCTTATAAAAAAAACGTGAGAGAGCGAGACGACCCAACTACAAAAATATTTTAGTCTATCCTAAAGCTTTTCCCTACTTATATGGAGGAATGAACGTGGACCTGTTTGAACGCGTTGCTCAACGAGCCACAAACCCAGCATGAAAAAAAAAAAAAGCAAACTCACCTCTTTTCATGCCCCTTCACCAAAAAGATGTGTATCTGAACAATGATACGATGAATGAAGGGCGAGAATATCAGCACCCTTCATTAGAGCAAACCGTGAGCATCAACGAACTCCAATTGAGCAGGTATAAGGATTGATTCGAAAAGGAAGAATATTGCAAATGCTTCTGCAAACGCTGCTACATCCATGAATATAGAGACTCCACGAAAAGGAAGAATAGATTCAAATGTCGTTACTTAAAAAAACAAATATACAATTATCTACTTCTGCAAACGCTGCTAGATCCATGAATATGAAACTGACATTCTAAACCAAGGATTTCTAACATAGGAGAACATACGAGAAGAAAGAATATCCTGTTTGAATTTTCCATCCAAAATCAAGATCTTGAAAAAAAAAATAGAGCATTTGAAAGCGACTATTGCTGTTAACAACACACTCAGCAAAAAGGAAAAATAATAGTACAAATTTAACTATAGTTTTTCCATTCAATCATACACTATAGCTCCACAACACAGGCTACAATTTCTCCCAAACCTAAAATGCCTAATTCGCCAAATTCACAATACAAATTTCACCGTTTAATGAGTCGTACTCAATCGTCAAATACAACATCACATTACAAGAGCAAACATACGAAATCCATGAATACTAATAACAGAAATACAGTATAAATGTTAAAAACCCAATATCATGGAATCTCCTCCATATCATGATCCCTTGCCATTTTATTGGCAATTTGTTTCCTAAGAATG
Source organism: Lenwebbia sp. NSW1173648 (assembly GCA_029784005.1). Lineage (NCBI taxonomy): Eukaryota > Viridiplantae > Streptophyta > Magnoliopsida > Myrtales > Myrtaceae > Lenwebbia > Lenwebbia sp. NSW1173648. Next base: position 9,250,762 of record JARCGZ010000010.1, read on the forward strand.
TTCATCTCGATTCCCTCCTCGGTCGATATATCGTCTGTAACCTCATCATGATCATGCGCAGGTTCATACACATACTCGGGATCTCCATATTCGAAAAAATTTCTATCCCTCCTGTCTTGGTCACGAATGCAATTATGGATAGCACAACATGCTACTATAAGATGTGCTTGCTTTCTAACTGAAAATGGAGGCATGTGTCTCAAAACTACAAAGCGATTCTTCAAAGCCACAAAGGATCTCTCAATGACAATCCTAAGTGAAGAATGCCTATAGTTGAATAGCTCTCTTGCTGTTCTTGGTCTCGCATTTCATCTGAAATCATTTATATGATACCATTCACCTTTAAAAGGTGTTAAAAATCCTGGAGTTGATGCATAACCAGAATCTACCATGTAGTATTTGCCTGTAACAAAGCATTCATACATTTATCATAATATGCGACCGCAACAAAATCATAAAAACAAATACTCATTTGAGAACAAACAATTACCGGGGGTGGTCGAGGAAATTGTAGTATAGGAGTCTCGAGTGCTGCCGAGAGCACCCGACAATCATTAGCAGATCCTTCCCAACTAGCGAGCACAAATGTAAATCTCATATCAAACGAACACACACACACACACACACAGCACGTCTGAGTGATAATTCCATTTCTAACTCTAAATCGGTTCTGTTGGGCAATAGGTACGGAAGCATCAATATGGGTGCCATCAATAGTGCTTATGCACCCCTGTTACAGTTATCAAATACTAGCGTTATACAATATTTTCAACAAAAATAAATCAATGTTGCAAAGAAACATATGAAATCATACCTTAAAGTAAGGTTTATGCTTAGGATCTATAAGAATCTCTTGTGGGATAACATCAAATGGAGGTGGTACGATAACCTCCTTTGCAAGTTTTTGAATTGCTTTCAGCACTAAGTTAAAGTACCAATTGATAGTTTGTCCCGAATGCTGAAATCTCTCGCACAAATCTCTATTAGAACTGCCGTGACAGATCATAAATAAGAAAATCCCAACCTGTTCATCTACTTTAAGATATCGACTGTCAGCCAACCAACCTCTTGCCCTCAGCAAACCACATAGGTTAAGAAAGACACGTCTCTCCATTCTAAAAGCTTCGTCTACTCTATCCGAATGTCCATTAAGAACCTCCCTTACCTATTCCGGTCCTGACAATGCGTTGTCCCTAATAGTTTCTCTCGTGCGCATGGCCCTATGCAGCTCACCAAGGCACAACCATGCCTTGAGTATACGATAATCATCATCATCAAAGTCTTGATGACCTGATACAGTTCCTCCAACTGAAGCTACCAGATCACTAACCCCCTCCATATTACCTAAAAAATGAAAGGCGTCAACACAAGACACCACACGAAAGTGGAAGGCAAAAAAAAAAAAAAAGGAATCAAAGACTTTATCTATTGATAAGTAAAGGAATCTAAATAATAGTCAATGCATAACTAGGTAATCCAATATCAATCAACATAAGTCACAACGTAACCATAGTCGCATAGTAAAAGCAAAGCCAAAGTGTCTCAAATACATAGGTCTTTCGGTGAAATAAAGCCACATAGAAATCCATAGCATATGCCAACATCCACTTAAATAGAATCAAGAAGTGCACGTCTCCATCCGGGTTCTGTTAGGATGAAACCCTCTCTCCAAGTAGCATTTAGGGAACCATGGTTCACGGCTTTAGTGTAAAGACTCGGTTCCATGTCAAGCATGCCTTTCAGGACGGCAAACATGGCTTCCATAGAGTAGGGGTCGGCAGGTTGTGGAGCCTGTGAGGTGACGGAGGTATGCGATGATTCATCCATTTTAATTTTGAGAGATTCTTGAATGGCTTTGCAGGCGCCGACAAAATCATATGAAGTGCTCTTTCTTCTTCTCTTGAAATTTGGAGTCCTATCTAACCTGTGCTTCTTAGGAACTGGGGTAGCCACCGGTTCATTATCTAACACGTATCCAGTTTGTTGTTCATTACCGACCCGTCTTCAACCTGTGGTTCTCGCGCTCTTAATTCCTTCGGTGTACCTAATGCAAGACCACCAGCAACTTCACCCCAAGCACCATTGTCATCATCCTCTAACGATACCAACTCCTGCACATTTCCTATTGCATACTCCCCAGTAGTATATGTATCCCTAAACATCATACAAAGTTGGGGATATAAAGGAAACCCTTCATTCCTGAATCTGGCCCATTCGGTATTATCCTGAGCCGTTTTCAAAAGAAGGACATATATCAAAAAAATTATCAAAACATACGTAGAAAGCTAGAACCAAAAGACCCAAGTGAGGTTGTACCTTGATAGGAGACTCCTAGAGAGTTTCATCCTCCATGACAACCCCGCTGTTTACATTATCACATCCAAATCTCGTTTGGTTAAGAAGCTTCTTAAAACTATCGTACTGTTGCTTCAGTTTGAATATCCCGTTGTTGAACTTATCGAGAGAATACTGGTGCCCTGACTATTTATTCAATTCTCTCTGAGTGTTATTCCACACTGCTTTGTTGAAGGTAGAGGTGGTTCAATTCTCCTTTTTAACCTCGTCTACCATCAAACTTACAAATAATTGCGTCAATGGCTCGGTCCACCTAGCAATGACTGTGTCTTTTTGGGATGCCATTTAATCTAAACTGGTTGAGTATAACATGAGCCAAATCAGAAAGAACTTGCTTATACACATTTCATAATAATTAGTCAAAAACACATTTTCATCAAACATAACTAAACTTCTGCTGAAACAGGAAGTTAAAGCGCAAAAGTTGTGCATTTCACTACCTCTGTTGTACCTAATGCAATCCTTCCGGAAGGTCTCACTTCTATGATCCTATTCCTGTTCAAAAGATCGGATAGAACAGCAAAAGGAATGTTATGTGGACAAAAAGCATAACGCAAGAAGTTTCAGTTTGTAATAGAAAGCATGGTTATGCAAGAAGCTCGGACACCCATCAATAACAAAAAAGGACCGATTGTCCTTGACAAAGCCATCAATTATACAATTGATCTATAATCTAACCAAAAAAAAAAAAATCATGGGACATCTGAAACCTAGTTGCATATGCAATGAAAAAGAAGAAAGTTACATCATATCGCTTGAAAGAAAATGCTAACAAAATGCTCTAACGTTGGTGCATATTAAAGAGTTCATTTAGCATCCAGTATTAACTAGAGGCTATGAAGAAGCTCCTATACTAACCAACATATACGCATGATTATCTGAATTCATTGCTTCACGTACATTTTCTGTAATGCCAGCCAAACGAGTTTTAGACTGACTATTTCAAGTTGCTGCTGCAATGCAATGGCGTCAATACCTTCGGGAAACGACTTAGAAGAATCTTAGAGCATAACATTCATCAACTGAGCTGTTGATTATGACTTGCAAATTGGGAGGGTTTCTAAACATCTCACGCAAGCCAATCCCACGAAAAGATAGGACCCAATTCTTCAAAAGCTAGTAAAGAGAAAAGGCATACTTCGTAAATCAAGAGGACAATGGCATTCAGTCAAAGTTACATAGAAAACCATCAATGCTCCAATCAGGCTCACTATGCTGAACAGTGAACATGAAAGGAGGATCCCTGCAGCACAACCAATAACAGCAAATAGGGTGAAAACAATAGCTCCAGCATTTGCATAAGTTTAATGTTCATCACCCTAGAATCGGACGCAAAAAACGAATCGGACACCCATCAACAGTTGATTTGAGGATAAGTCATGACATTCTAGGCTCCACTCATGACTGTGAATGATTCAAGCCCAGCAGAGAACACACAAAAGGCGAATCGGACCCAAAAGATCAAACTGTTGTAACAAACAACTGAGAACACGTTTGACAGAGAAAACCCTAACCTCGCATATCTGAGTTCCTCGAATGCAAAAGACGAATCGGAGCTGCCGATGGGTCTCCGAAAGGCGACGACGGAAGCGGAGGCGACTCGAAAGGGCCAATCGGGATCAGCGACTGCTAATGGGTCTGCAGAAGACGATAGATAGAGAAGAGGATTACCTGCTCGGAAGGGCAAATCGGAATCAGCGGCTCGTTGAGATCGTCGGACGTACAAATCGGGAGGCGAAGAAGTGATTGGGAGTGAGAGAGCTTTGCATTCTAGAGCATCCGACGGAGAGAGCTTTGGGCGTGGTCCAAAAGAAGAGAGTGAGGGTGTAACGATAGATGAGGCAAGAAGTAATTATGAAGCTGAGAAGTGATATTATTTAACTTCTCAAATTTGGCAAAAAGCAACATCAGAAGTGAATTTTCACTTTAGAAATAGAAAATTCTATTTAAAGTAAAAAAAATTACCAAACGGATTTCTAATTCAGAAGGTGCATTACCAAATGGATTTCTGCTCCAGAATCACTTCTGAAACAGAAATCAACTTCCAGAAGTGTTATCATGCGCACCCTAAGCCACCAAATGACACCTTTTTCTTTCACTTCTTTTAGACAATTTGTTTATTCAGTGTGCATGGCATTTCTTGTTCTTTTGGGTAATAACTACGTCGGTTATTACTCATGTTTCTGTCTGATTGTGTTTGATGGAACTCTCGGTAGATTCATCCCATGGCTCGTTCCATGGAAATCCAAGATAATTTGACTTGCTCACTTCCATCTAGAAATCTTGGTTCAAACCCTTCGCAGTTTGATAGTGATCGAGCGGCATCGCTTCTTCGACCTCGAACTGAGATGCTCTATCTCTGCTTTGCTTCCTATGCAGCGACTTGCGCGGAATGACGTCATTTTGCTCTAGTGACGCGTCATTTGAACGGCAAATTTCTTGATCGATTTGAATACTGAGGGTCTTTTCTCCCCATGACATAAGTTCGGATTTTGTTTTTATCTTTTAAGCATTTTTAGCCTTCTCTCATCTTTATTCTCGAAAACTGGATTAGGCCTGACAGAGAGAACTGGCGAGAGGGGAAACACAACTCGTCACGAGTGACAGAATGCTAATTGGACACGATGCTTCGCGTCAAGGTTGGCAAAATGCCAATCGTAATCTGCTAATGTTCGGGTTGTAATCATCGTAATTTTAGCAACTTTAGACAATGACACTTTGATAATAGACATTAGTCATCTGTACTCGATATAACTGGCGGTTGATCTCATCGAGAATGTCGCATTCATGTTTCGGTTTCCGATATTTTTTACGTATGCAAACGGTACGACCATACATTCATGTCCTAACGAAAAATTTATCCAAATTGCCTATCGTTATACGGCCCAGAATACATGTTGTATACGCACGTCCTTTTTTTTTTCTTATAGCTAGCGTTATCACCTGGAGGTGGGTGAACATGTGATTTCAAAGAATAATATAAATCAAAGCGAAAATATAAGCGAAAACGCTCAGAGCTTCGCGCTCAGACGATGAATGCGAGTAAGATCTGAGATAACCTCAGAAGCAGCAACGTGCACAATTCTACTATCATAGAATATAAACAGAGAGACTAAGGGATAGAGAAATTGCACATAAGGTTTATAGTAGTTCGGCTAGAGTTTAAGCCTACTTCCACTTCTTCACGCTGGCAGCCAATCGACTGGATTTCACTAGTAAATAGCTCAGAGGTTACAACTTGGTGAATAGACTTCTCATCTAACACTCTTGCACTCGAATGTTTTCCTCTAAGTATTACAGTGTTTGGATCAAAGGTATATAAAGAATGTGAAGCTCTCTTGATCTTGGAATTTAGAATTCTGCTCTCTCGTCTTATTACATTCTTCAGCCTTGAGGTCTCCTTTTATACACCTCCATCCCCAACTTTCCGTTGCAAGATCTCCAGAGAATCACTCTTCAAACTTCCCATTTGAATGAGATTGTATATAAATGATCTCGTAACCGTTGTGGTTAACAAAGGAAAAAATCCCCGTTAGATCAAATCGTCCATACAATTATGATCTTGGGTTTCCATAGATATGTCGCGACCCAAGGATTCGTGCTAATGGATTGCCGTGGCCTCATTTTTTTTTTTCTAAAACGGGCTTAGCGCAGGCCCTCCCAGGCCCATACCAAATCGAGACGAGAGTTTGTCATTTGATTATCGATCGGATTCGATCTTAGTGTGGTCGGGTGGCATGTACAACGTGTGCATGCAAAAGGAGTCGCCACCGGTTATTTTTGGAAGGTTGACCGAATACCTCATCGAGCGGTTGGGAGAATCCGTTTTGTTCTGCGAAACCATAGAATTTGGATTCGGGGACTTGGTTACACCGGTATTTCTACCTATGCCCTTTCGATACCTAACGTCGAGTGATTTTCCTAGTTATGATTCTATGCATGCGCAATTTTTAGGTGAGGTAACTCTAGATCTAGGTTTCACGCAGGTCGGGAAAGCTAATCCCATCAATCACAATCAATAAAATAAGTGCACAACCAAGGATGAAAATAAAACATATCAAGATAAGTCATGGCATCCCTAGTAAAACCCTAACGGCTCAGCAAAAGTGTAATTAAGGTTTAGGGTCAGTTTGGGAAAGATTGGAGATGATCTGCCGAAAGGGGAAAATCGTCATTTTTTGGAAGGATCGGGGATCAAAGTACTCGAAAATAGGTTTGGCCAGTTGATTGTGGCCACTTCCAATTTTTCGGGATTTTTTGAAATTTTCGGATTTTTTCCTATTTTTTATGATTTTTTAATCATTTTCCATTTTTTATGATTTTTAATATTTTTCATTTTTTTTAGAAAATTATCCAGACCGGGTTGACCCGACCCGCGCCTCATTGGCGCCCGGCCCGAACCATAAGGGTTCTGGGTCGGCCTAAACAACGCCGTTTTAAGTAAATTTTTTGAATTTTTGAAATTTTGCTCAACCAACGGAGCGTTTTGTCGGGCAAATATCTCAACCCTTGAACATAATTAGTGAAAACCAAATATACCACGCAAAACTAGGAAGGAAGATGTTTCCAAAACAGTTGACTGCTCAGGAAAAGCTTGACCGAGCGCTTCGTAACGACATCACGAATACGCCCACTGAGTGGTCAACACTCGGAAAAATTTGCAACCTCTAGCATAACAGCTCACTGAGGTATTTTGGAATATAAATATCTTAATGCTCGAATCTAACCGATGGAAACCAATCATAGCATGTGAAACTAAGTATGATCAAGTTTTCAAAACAACTGACGGCTCGAGAAATGGTCAACCGAGCGCGTCGTAATGGTGTTGAGAAGAAGGCTAATCACAAGCCCAATACTTGGCCAAAAAAACAAGCCCCTCACTTGACAGTTCACTAGAGTGAGTATCTCAATGCTCAAATCAAATTAAAGGAAACTGAGCATACCACATGAAACTAGGTATCATCAGATTTCCAAAACAACTGACAAGTCGGGAAATGGTCAACCGAGCGTGTCGTAATAGTGTTGGGAAGGAGGCTAATCACAAGCCCAACACTTCGAAAAAAAATCCATGCCTCACTTTGCAGTTCATCAAGGCAATTTCAAGAGTGAATATCTCAATGATCCTACACAACCAACAAGTAAACCATATAGCAACGCGAAGAACTACATGCGAGGAAGCCGTCACACAACAATGACTCTTAAAGCATGCAAAACAAGGGAGAAAATCACCCCGAAAGTCGGCGGTTTGAACTGTTTTCAAACCTGACAGTAAAATTTTCCAAGTCAGAAACTTGCGGTTCACATAGACATGTTCGAGGTCATTTTCCTTGCACTCTGGTCACAACCAATAAGATATCTATATTTCAACGTGAAGAGCTACGCAATAGGAACAGACTCGACCAAAAACGACCCGAAAATCACGTAAAACGATAGAGAAAATTGACCCCAAAGTAGGGGGCCTGAACTGTATTCAAGCCACGATCAGACCAATGGTGGGTATTCCTGACCCCATAACTTCTTCCACAAATTGAACCAAGAGCAAATAAGCATGCTGACGTGTTCTACTACATACAGGGAGCACAAAAAACCCAAAAAATGGCCAAAAATAACCACGAGAAGATAGTGAAAATCGAGTGCAAAGTGGACGGTTTGGATTAACCCAAGCATTTCAACAAACACATGGTATGCGATATGAAAAACACCAAACTAGGGCAAACAACATGAAACCAAAGCACACGGAAGCTCGAATGGGGATACATGAACACATATCAATGCATGAGAGTAGTTGGTTTGGCTCCGTTCGACCCGAGGATCGAACGAAGCCGAACCGGGCAAAATGCACAAAAACCAAAAAAGGGTGGTTACGAAGGGGTATTCGTACTACCTTTTCGAGCGGCTCTGGCTACGGATGGGGGTCAGTGATGGCTTAGTGGGTATCTGGGGTGTAGGCGGAGCTCGGCTGGGGGTGGTGGTCGCTCGAAGTCTCACAGCCTGCTCGATTTTTCTCCTCAAAAGTCCCCTGTTGATCAGCTAGAAATCCTCCAAGAACCGGCCTTGGTTGTCTCTCTCCCTCTTAAATTCGCCGAACACCCACGACGGAATGGCCTCTCTCTCTTTATACTCGTCAACCTCACCCCGAGCTCGCCATTTTTCACTCGGTACGAGAATGCTAGCTCACCATTCCCTCACCAATGGCATTTTTGTCGTTTTTTACTGTACCCGACGCCAGCTCGCCCCCTTTACGTATGAAATCCTCGTCCACAAAACGCTAAGAGGTGAAGGCAACGTTCTAGAAAGGAGCTGCGAGGAGTACGTGGCAAGGGTTTCGCGAATCGATCGCGAATTTGATTGAAAATCGCCTGGTCCTCCTCCAGCGCGCAGCAGCGACTGAAACGGGGTTGGGTATCTCGACTCCGGCGACAGCGAGCTTCGAAAATTGGTTCAATGGGACCGAAAGAGAGTGCCCTTCAAAGCCCATGTACTGTCGTCGTCGATTATGCTTGATTTGCCGCTCAATTTGGTCGATCTTTGCTCGGGTAATGAAGAAGATGAATAGTGATCGGGTCGCGGGTCGGGTCCACCCGACCCAGTCGACCCGGGTGCACCCTTTTTATCAAATTAACCCCTAAATTGAAATTTTTAAAATAAAATGATAAAAAATCAGGTGTCAACAAGATAGAGTTCTTCATTAGATGAGTCATCCTCGTCTCTCTTAATTCACGTTCTTGATTGATCTTCAAGATTGAGAATCTCCAAGAACGATCTAGCTTGATTTGCTAGCCGTTGTAATCATTTTGAATATATCTCTTGATAATCTGGTCGTCACACATGAAATACTCTCTCAGAACTTGAGCTTCATTCCAACGTCTGAGCTCCATACAGCGTCTGAGCCCCTCAGGACATCGTCTGAGCCTCTCTTGTCAGATTGAATCCCGTGTACCTTTTCTCGAATGTACGTTAGGACAATCTACAAAACAGCATTTCATTGCATTAACTCAGATATTAGATATCATGGATTATTTTGTCAACTTCAAAATCATTTAGGGATTTTTCTCAACATTTTTTAAGTGCAAGGAGCTATTTAACTCTTTGTCTGATGGATACATAATCTTTTTAAAGTGTTACAGTTCATTTCTTAGTTGCTGCTGCCTCTAACTGCTGTGCGACCGAAAATCCAATGTGACACTTCGTGATCTTCTCAACCTCAGCTAGAAGAGCACGGGAAAATCGTCCAATCGAGCCCAAAACTATTGCACGAATGCTAATTCGGTATCGGATTTTTCAATTTGCTAATTTAATACTAAATCTCTGAGTGAAATTCCAATGTAGTCGTTTCGACTAATTTTCGTCGGAAATCTCTGACACAACATTATGCCATGTAAGACAGTCGGCAATGACTAGACCGTCACGTCAGCGATTTCTAGCGAAAATTGACAAGGAGGGCTACATTGGCATCTCGCGCAAAAATTTAGGACTAAATTGGTGAAATTGAAAAGTATATATATTTCAAATTGGTAGCCGTAAAATAAATTTAGGACTAATCAGGTAATTTTCCCGCCAGAGTCTATTCCCCATGCTGTCCAACTTCAATCTCCACCGAAAAGTCCACCAACATCCGATGGGTGTGTGTTAGACTAACTGTACTAATTATTGAAAACTGATGCACAATGCATATATGAGCATATTATCTTATATTCACCTTCGCGTATAAGTCGGCTTTTTCATGCGAAACAACAGCATGCGGACACAATCGCATCAATGCAAGCAATCAGAGCCGGGAGAACAAGAGTAACCGGCCGAATATAGTCCAAACTGGAGGGTCGCAATTCGAACTTGTGCCGCGCGCGCTTCAATATCGCGCAATGCATACATTACAACACTGGTAAAATCAATGATACAAAATTATTAATCTTTGGCCGAATTCATCAAAAAAATACTCGGGAGCAAACCCGACAAGGAGAAATTACACATGCAAGGGGACATTGAAATGCATTTCTAGCAATGGCAACGTGGATTGCATCAACACATCGGTTTTTGCCTTTACTCTCATGAACTTGTCCTCACATCACCAGTTGTGGTCTTTGGCTTCATCTTGGGGAAATTGATGATTGTGTTGACGACCAATAGACTTGGCTTAATCATAATTATCTAAGAGAAAATCAATGGCAAGTGTCGGAACGATAATCATGATTAAGTGGAGTTGGTGATGGAGTAGGTGCGTGGTCAGGTCTATGATTATCTCCATGGTCACCACTGGCCAAATTCTTGTGAAAGATTAAGTTCAAATTGTCACCCAAATTTCATTTCCACGGGAGGATTAATCGAAGTAATACAAGTTTTGGCTTAACTCGTTATTCTTATAAATTGACGGTACCACATGAACAATACAAAGTGCTTACCTTTGTATGTATATCCATTGTAGTCTTACCTGTTCATTTAGCAAATAAAATTTAGTAAAATAATTTTAATACGTTTTGTTGAGATGCACGTGAGAGTTGTATTAGAGAAGTTCCACATCGGAGAATTGATGTGATGTTGAGCAGTTAATATATCCAAGTAAGCCCATAACTCATTGGTTTAAGCTTTTCAGTGAAAGTGGGTCTAACTGGGTATGTTGACAGGCTGGGACTTGGGCTCCCTCTTGGCGATCTCCTTAGATGAAAGTATTGGACTTCTGCTGCTCACTCCCAACACGTTTAGTGTTTGTTTTTTTCTTCGCAAACATAAAAAGCCGAAATTTCATTGGTAATTACTATATTTGGGTGCATTTCATAGCCGGATATCCAATTTTAATTTCAACAGCTAATGTACTAGGTCAATTTAATTCTGAACCTTTCAATTTTGCCAATTGAATCCTAAATCTTTTGACTACAAGGAGAGGCTAGCCTGGTCCGACCTTATTGAAGTGGTCTTTAGTCCTGGTGAAACAATCAAGTTGCCGATTGGGTAGCAAAAGCACAGCGTACAAAGACTCTCCCTACGAACTGGATGGCTAATCCACCTAGGCCATTACGGGACCTCTTATGTTTTGAAACCTATAACCTATGTTATCCTTTTAATGTTTGATGAATGAATTGCTTATTTCCGACCAAAAAAATATCGTAAATCTTTTGATACTTTGTCAATTGAGTCCATTCGAAAAATTTTAATTTGAAATCGCTGACTTGAATGTCGATGGTGCCACGTAGAACTATCGATACTGACGTGGACAATTTTTTTTTTTAAATATTTTTTATAATTATTTCTTTTCTCTTTTCTCTTTTCTCTTTTCTCTTTTCCTATCAACTCCAGCGAGGGTCGCCGGCCACTTGGTGAGGGCCGTGAAGCCCTCGCCCGAGGCGATCAGGAGCAAGGGATCTTCGTCCAGTGAATCGAGGTTCGGAGACTCTCGATCTTCACCAATTTTATTGATTTTCTTTCTATCAAACAATGTTTGCAAGCGATTATTGACCAAATCGGTACTTCGTCCCCTCGAATTCCTAGAGGAAAACCTTTCGCCACGGTTCGTGGAAATCAATACTCTCGCCAATAAGAAGACCGTGTTTTCTTCCTCTTTCTCTATGTTGTTTTGAACCAGTCATAAATATTTCTTTTTGTCCCCCTGGCTGTTGGTTTGGTTTGGCACCGAATCTCACGACCATGTCAAATCCGGACTTTGTTGTATGGTCCCAAACCAGCTGTCATCGCTTAGCCTAAGCCTCCCTCCTAATCCCGTTATGTTCGGATTTGATTCCTCGTGGTCCGGACAACAAAATAGGATATAAATGGATAAATAGAATTGACTTTCCGCGGCCGCGAGCGAGCGGAGAGACCGATTCATCACTCTGCAAGCATAAGTGCACCGAAAGACTTTAAATTTATCACGAGAGTATGATCGAGTCCCCCGAGATCGGAATCAATCATTCCCATTTTGCTGTTAGCAAACAGGCTGTGATGCGAGCTCAGGAGGTCAACTCATCGCAAACCCCACGTCTTTGCTGCACTGGCTTTTGAATGATGAGGTCTGGTCTGGTCTGGTCTTTCCTTCCTTCCCTCGCACCGAATCGACAGGTATCTTGGTGGTCACCATTCCTGACTTTCTTTTATTTCAAAGGGACATGAGAGAGGGTCGTCTTCGATGGGAGATTCCCCCACCACAAGAAAGTCTCTCCTGTGTTCTTCTTTTTCTTTTTTGGGGGAGGGCCATTTGGGGTTTTCCTTTTATCCTCTTCTTTCTTTGAATTGTAAATCCAATTTTCCTGTGAAAGGACCAACTTTATATCTAGTCCCAATTTTGGTTCGAACTATTGGGACGTGGTTCATACTCCCCAACAACAGGAAAGCACGTGAGTTTCGCTCGTATTTTTTCATTGGTAGTTTGGGCTTACGCCCATGAATACCTACTGTTATATATACTCTTTTTCGCTTGTGGTTGAGTGATATAACAAGAGGTGCGAAGTGCTAATTATAGTGAAATCCTCTGCTGGACATTGCCCTAGTTTAAAGGTGAACCATGATAAAGTCCCGTGTCTCGATTTCTCTTTCTCATTTTACGCTTTACGTCGTTGTGATTATGCGTCGAATTCTAACACGAACTTCTTCTGTCTCGCAGAAAAAAAAAAAATAAACTTTAGGTTGAGTCAAAATGCCAGGCTTAACCCTTTTTTTTTTCTAGGGTCGGTAGGTACCCAAATCTGGCCCTCGTCAAGTCCGTTGTGGGTGCTTTTCTTCGTGAGACGACGCTTAAAGGATTATTAGATAGCCCGCGTGCTTATGGTGATCAAAAGAAATTACATTTTCGAGAGAAATAAATGATGCGATGAACAAATCAAATGAAATTACTGTGAAAGTGTAACTTCAGATTCCATTTCATCGAGTTACCTTGACTAACAACCCGAAATTAGGTCATTTCCGGATGATCCATTGCAAGGAACAATAGTCCGGGCTAGGGATTTATGTATATGCTGCTAAGACTCAAGATAAAACTTGAAAAGTGAGAATAAACACTATTTCCAACGCCTTCTTTACAGCCTAGCATAGGCAGAGGACCCTCTCACCTTTCTTTCGTGTCCTACCATTCAAAGTTCGTTAATTGAAAATAATAATAATAATGATAAATGCAATTAAAATTTTAAAACTTATCACGAAAGTACAATTGAGTCCTAAAACTTTTGAAAAGTACAATCAAATACTAAAACTTTTCGTAAATATGCAATGAAATCCTAAAACTTTCAAAAAGTACAATCAAATCCTGAAGTTTATCAATTTGATACAATAATTGAAATCGAAACGCCATTAACTAGTGAATTATTTTTTGCGAGCGTGCGGGAAGGACTCATGAGATTCTTTACTATCAATGTGGTCGACGAGGCCACCTGTGCGGCTCGTTGCGAGCAGATCGCCCGGACGGTCCCGTTCTCCATCGTCTAGCTACAACGGACCTTATGTGAAGAGACTTCATTACTATCAGCATCTTAGTGAGGGCCACAGTGACGAGCTCTTCAATCTCGAGCCTTCGATTGTGAGTGGTGCGGAATAATTATGACTCAAATCGATGTTCCTAATAGCGCGGACGGGACACTAAGCGCTAATTTAGCTTTTTGTGATAAAAAAAATTAAGGGGATGCTTTTTATGTTTTTCTGGGCGAACTTTTTTTCTTGAAAAATTTTAAATAAGAGCCTGAAATACCTTCATTGTTTCGAAGAAAGTCATCACCAATGGTATTTTAGTCATTTACATTTTCTAAATTTCTTTTCTTTTTTTTCCCCTTCCTTTTTGCCGGTGGCCGATCTCAGGCAATAGCCAGCGAGGGTCATTAGGCCCTCGCGGGCTGCAACAAAGAAAAAAATGAAAAAATGAAAAGAAAAAAAGAAAAAAATCGATGACAAAAATACCATCGATCAGACTATTTTTTAAAATAATGAGAGCATTTTATATCATTGTTTAAAATAAAGTTTACTTCAAATCCTTATTTAAAAAAATAAAGGCTTTTCAGCTATTATTTAGAATTTTCCCCCTTTTGTTTTTTTTTTTTGCAATAATGCGAAACCATATCGGTTTACAACTGTCATCCTCTGTACTCTTCTTCTTCTCTTTTTCTCTCCTCTTTCCCCCTCTCTCTCTCTCTCTCTCTCATCCTCTCTGAAATCTTCATCACTGGACCGCGCAATGTGAATAATTTAATCAGCCGCTCTCGCATTGTGAGCAGAGAGAGAGAGACGCCATTTAGAGTCCCAGCCTTGTACGTGTCGCAACCTCTCCCTCCTCTTTTTCTAGACCGAGAAGGAAGGAGCACGCTGCTGGAGGAGAGCTCGCGGCGGAGGAGCAGGGAGAGAGAAAGTGAGGTCGTGAGTGGAGCCATGGCCGGCTCTGTGGCCGGAGACCTGCTGGAGCTCGTGCGAGAGATCGTGCGGGGCTGCACTTGCTGCAGCGCCGGCGCCGGCGGCGGCGGCGACCGAGATCTGTTCAGGAAGGACTGCACCGATCTGGTACGCAGGATCTCTCTGCTGACGCACCTCTTCGAGGAGGTCAGGGATTTCAAGTCCTGCGAGTCCACCGCCGGCCATGGCGCGCGAGATTGCTGGTGGTGCGATCTCGCATTCGCCCTCCAGGCAGCGAAGCGGCTCCTCTCCGTCGCTCACGACTTCGTTAATTCTGCTTCCTCTTTCGTGAGTCACTGATGCTTCTTCTTCTTCTTCTTTTTATTCGATCGCGCTTCCATTCTCGACTTTGGGTTCGAAAATGTGATTGCTCGTTGCTACGAATTGATGTGGTTAGTAGTGTAGCGTTCGAATTGATAGATCACTTTCTGGTGTGGTACAGTACGAATGCAGCATTTTGCGACATTGTTTGAAAGATGTGAGTTCATTGTAATTGTTTGACTAATCGGGTTTGTTTTGAAGAAATTTGACGATATAGAGAGAGGCAAAAGTAGATAAAAATTGAACCTTGGCCACCGCTTGAGCCGCATACTTCCGATTAGGGGCAATTTAATTGATTTCAAGTGAGGTGAATAAAATTTCGCAATCATGTGTTGGAGGCTGTAAATGTGTGCTGAGAGAGTTTATGGAGGCAAAAATTTCAAGCTTGTGTTGGTCTCTATTGAAATGAAAAGGATTAGTCTTGAATCGGAAAGCCCTCTGTATAGACATAGGGATATATTCCAGCTAATGTTTTGTATAATCAAAAGCTTATGTAGGAGGTGGTTCTCCGTATACGCATTTGCTGCAAATTCTCATGGATGAACCTTTTCGATATTTCCAAGTTCTCCTTGGCCTAATTTCAAATTGGAATACTGCTCTGCAATAGCTGGATATGATCTGATTGATGACAAGTTAATTTGTGCAATGTGATTCCTTTTCCTTGGCTAATGTTTCGTGGGCTTGTAATGTTTCTTAACTGCAAACTGCTGTTAAACTAGCTTGGCTCTTGCTAAGCAGCTGTCGTACCCATGCATGCCCTATGAAGAGTGTCTTGATTGTTCTCTGAAAATGTTGTACTTCCTGATTTTAAGGAGGGGGAAGCGAAGAAAATCGCATTCCAGTTTCAGTGTGTGACGTGGAAATTGGAGAAAGCCCTAGGATGCCTGCCATATCATCAGTTTGATATCTCCGAGGAAGTTCAAGAACAGGTATCACTCAGGAAATATGTGGTGCTTCAGCTTTTTCCTAATCTACCTGTTTTCCCTGAAGTTAGTTTCTTTTGATAGGTTGAATTGGTCAGAGCTCAGTTGAGAAGAGCTGCAGAAAGGTCTGGGCCTCTGAATTCGAGACTGTTGTCTCGGGCCTTATCTGAGCCATTGGAGAATGAGTCTGATCAGATAAGGGTGCCATCAGGCAGCCGCACAATAGGAACATTGCACATTGAGAATATTGGTAACATTGATCATACAGTTGTGGCAAACACGAGCATTGCCCAAGTTAATGCCCTTTCCAAAGATGATTGTATAGACATCATGGAAGGGCTCACAATTTCTTCCTCATCATTGGAGGTTTGTCCTTCAAATGTTCGAGATGAAGATAGGAGGGACCAATTGGGCACTGATCGGACCAACCAACCAGAGGAGATAAAAAAAACCAATGTAACATCTATACCCGAGGATTTTCTCTGCCCAATATCATTGGAATTGATGAGAGATCCTGTGATCGTAGCCACTGGACAGGTTTTCTTCTGTTCTTTTTGTGACCTTTTACTTCACAGATTTTATCACACAGGATTTCTGAGTCGCTTTTTTATGCAGACATATGAAAGATCTTACATACAAAGATGGATGGACAGCGGCAACCTAACATGTCCAAAGACACAGCAGAAGCTCCAAAATCTAACACTGACTCCAAATTACGTCCTGAGAAGTCTAATCAGTCAGTGGTGCTCGGACCACAACATTGAGCAGCCGACAGCTTTAGTCAATGGAAAAATAAAAAACAGCGACGGCTCTTTCCGTGACATCAGCGGTGATATAGCAAACATTGAGTCTCTAGTCAGGAAGCTCTCCAGCCGATGCATTGAGGAGTGTCGAACTGCAGTGACAGAAATACGATCACTATCCAAGAGAAGCACTGATAATAGAGTACTGATAGCAGAAGCGGGTGCTATTCCAGCTCTGGTCAACCTGTTAACATCCGAAGACACGACAGTACAGGAAAATGCAGTCACTTCCATCCTCAACCTCTCGATATTCGAAAACAACAAAGGGCTGATAATGCTTGCGGGTGCTGTTCCTTCTATTGTCCAAGTCCTAAGAGCCGGAACCATGGAAGCTAGAGAGAACGCAGCAGCGACCCTCTTCAGCTTGTCACTTGGAGATGAGAACAAGATAATAATTGGCGCATCCGGGGCTATTCCTGCTTTGGTTGAGTTGCTGCGCACAGGTAGCTCCAGGGGGAAGAAAGATGCTGCAACCGCCCTATTCAACTTGTGCATCTACCAAGGAAACAAAGGTAGGGCCGTGAGGGCGGGGATCATCTCGGCACTGTTGAAGATGCTCACAGATTCTAGTCACTATATGGTCGATGAAGCTCTGACCATATTGTCCGTTCTCGCTAGCTGCCAGGATGCTAAGGTTAGCATGGTAAAGTCTAGCACGATCCCTGTTCTTATAGATCTTCTGAGAACCGGTTTACCGAGGAGCAAAGAGAATGCAGCTGCGATACTGCTATCCTTGTGCAAGAGAGATAACGAGAATCTTGCATGTATAGGGAGGCTCGGCGCCGTCATTCCGCTGACAGAGCTCGCCAAGAGCGGCACAGAGAGGGCTAAAAGGAAGGCCGCTTCATTGTTGGAGCTCCTCCAGAGACTCAACAAACAATAACGGTCGTGGGTGTTTTTGATACTGACAAGTTGTTACCTTGAGATTTGGAATTCTTTTTCTTCTTCCATTTTCCCTTGAATTCGGGCTTGAACTGACAAGAAGGGGCATTGAGGTGACATTTTCGATCTCATCGCTCCCCGTCTCATTTCTTACTGCGCGAAATGCGCAGAAAGTGTTCATTCAATCTGTTGGTTGTTATGGAAATTCTTTGCTTCGGATGTCTTACCAAGTCCAAATCTCTTGTGTATGAACTCGCAAGTGTGCACCAATGAAACTTGATCTGGCCGTAAACACAGGCCAATCTATGTGAAGTGCTGCATTTTCAAAGTGACGCCACGACTTCGAGTTTTGAGAAACTGATATTTCATTTTCGTTAACTACGAATATGCGTTGAGATTAAGACAATAAAAAGATCCATTGACTGCGAAAATCCCCACCGAAGCTCGAGACTTAAAGATGAACCAAATTGCATCAATATATATATACATATGTCGACCAACTTGTGAAATTTATATTTGGGGAAGCATCTCGCGATCTTTCATGTTGATGAACGCTCCATATCAGACTGATCCCGCAAAGTGAAATAATTCATTTTCTATTCATCTTCAGGCTCACCCATCCTGGATTCGGCCCCGTTCCTATTGGGCTTTGAAAGCAAGAAGTGAGCCGTGTTCACATCCACAACATGCTCTCGGTGTTCTCGGGTGCTGTCTTTGATCACCATTATAACAATGTAAAAACAAGAGAAGGGGAAAAAAAAACAAATTTTGTATGTGGAAAACCATTTTTATTAGCCGGACATTGATCGTACCTAAAAGACATGGAGGGTTGGTGTAACCTACCCTTGGATCAACCAAGCGGCGACGGCGTTCTCACAACTGCGATTCAGCTAATTCAGTCCTAAACTTTTCAATTTGGCATTGTAGTCTTTTCAGCTAATTTTGGCTAGAAATCGTCGACACGGCTGTCTAATAAGTGCCGACCATATTATGTGACACAACTAGCGCCGACGTAAATTTTTTGAATTTTTCTTCTTTTGTTTGTCATTTCATTTCTTTTCCTTTTAGTTTTTTCCTTATTTCCCTCCAATAGTTGCCGAGGCCTCGGTGATGGCCGGCGGAGGGATATAGAAAAATAAAAAGGAAAAAGGAAATGAAAGGAAAGGGAAAAAAAAAAGAGAAAAAAATTTCAGTAAATTTAATAAAAAGCGAAAATATTGTCAACATCGGCGCTAGCCGTGCTATGTAGGAAAGCCAGCATCTACGTTAGCGATTTTCAAGCTAAAATTGGCCGGAAAGACTGCATTGGTAAATTGTCAAAAGCTTCATGACCAAATTGGTCAAATCGAAAAGTTTAAGACATAACTAGTCACCGTAAAATAGGTTTGTGACCTTTTGGACAATTATCCCGTAAACTAATTCTATTGGCACCCTTTTTTTATATATATAAAAGGAAGTTGGTATGTAGAGAACCAAGCACTTTCGTTTCTCAATAAAATCTAAAAACAAACATCACATCATTCAACGAAAGTCCTCAAAAATTTAAGAAGTCAATACGGACCACATGGCCGTTCGCAATCTTCCCGACATTTTCCTCGAACGAGTCCACGCCGTGATTTCCGTTTGATGGCTTCCTTGGACTATTATCCCACTTTTTTTTTTTCACGTAAAATCACGGTCGACTTCGGAGCCAAACTTTATAATATAGTTATTTTCTCAACAGCCTCTTCACGACCATGCAACCACATCCATGGTTGTTGAACTTTGGAGAATTTCGTCCCGACAGCGAAATCCCATCATGGAGGAAATAGTCAACTTGTCACGTCTATCGTGAAAATCTAGCAAAAATCACGTGTAAAGTCATAGATAATACTAAGACGATGCCCTTATCCGTGACATACTTAAACTTTTAGAACGAAAAATAAAAAACGGCTCGTCTAACATGGCATCAGAGCGCAAATCAAGCATTCTGATCATGATATTCTTCTTATCTCTTGCCGACATTAAGTTTTTAGGAGAAGCGGTTAATCTAATAACCGGTATAATATTATTTACCTCTTTTTCGTCAAACATTCGCCCCTATTTTCAAGATTGGCTTCTCTTTTTTGACCAGGGGACCCTAGCAAACAGAAACCAACTATATACATAAACAAGACTCTCTCTACTCCACCAACCGTGACCTTTTGGAGCTTTTCAAAACGCCAAACATCTCTTATCGCTAGTGCACTTTGTTCTTCTTCTTCTTCTGCTGCTGCTGCTTCCAGCTCGAACCGAAGTTCAAAGCTTCACTACAATGGGCAACGCCATTGGAGCCAAGAGGAACAAGACGGCCAAGGTGATGACGATATCCGGCGAGACCACCAAGTTGAGGACGCCGGTGCTCGCGGGGGACGTCCTCAGGGACTACCCGGGGTACGTCTTGTTGGAATCCGAGGCGGTGAAGCACTTCGGCGTCCGGGCGAAGCCGCTCGAGGCACGCCAAGATTTGGAGCCCAAGAGGCTGTATTTCCTAGTGGAGTTGCCCGAGAGCTCTCAAGAGAGAATCCCGAGGAGGGTGAGGTCGGGCATAAGCGTGAGCGCCAGGGACCGGCTCGAGAGCCTAATGCTCGCGCGGAGGTCGGTCTCGGACCTATCGATCGTGAACCCGACAAGCATCGCTGCGACAGGGAACACCAAGGGGGCCGGCGGCGGCGGCGGAGGTAAGAGGCTGAGGGTGAGGCTTCCGAAGGGAGAGGTGGAGAGGTTGATGAAGGAGAGTAGAGATGAAGCTGAGGCAGCCGAGAAGATCATGAACCTCTACATTTCGAACGATTGTAAAGCCGGCGGTGGATTGGGAAGCGAATCGAGAGGCGACGAGAACGGGTTGTTTGACCAACATGGACCGTGGAAAGTTGCGAGCCATGGAAGAGCTGGTGAAAGTATCAAAACTCGCGAGGTATGTCTAGTTTCTCCAAGACACTTGTCCTGATTTTGTGCCATGTTTGGAGGGTTTGACCGTTCATGGAGTTTGCTCTGCTCTTAAAAACATGCACGCAAGTTTGAATTTTCCCAGAAAGTGAGGGTTTTTTCTTTATTGCTTCGCCTCATCAGTAGAGGGGTGAAAATGACATTTCGCAAGTAGGGTAGACATGCTCGAATTTCATAGTGTTTAATGACTTTGGTGTAATCGACCCGAGAGGGGTATATCGCTACGCCGTTCCATTCCATGCAGGATGGGGAACAGGCTTAGTCGGACCCGTTTTTTAAATATCTCTCCTTTAAACAAACTCGATTAATGTTTATGGTTGGTCTTTTTGCAGAAACGGGTGAGCTTCCTACCAGTTGATGGAGGAGGTAAGCAGATTGTTGTGGCTTCTTGATTTTGATTAAAGAGACAATTAGCAGCGCTCAAGCCACATTAACTTATGTCCTTTTCATTTTAGGTAGTCAGGTTTATTTGCAACATGCCGTCAAGACATAGTGCTTCACTCTCCAAAAAACAAATAACAAGTACGAAGAAGTTGTAATTACTTTGACTGTGTATTGTCTATATATTCGAGACAAAAGTGAGGTTTATCTCTTTTTTTTTCAGATGTCCCGCTATTGTTTTTGCATCGGAATGGTAGTAGAATTGAATACTCGTCTAATTCCTAATTAACTACTGGCAACATCTCTACTTAGATGAATACTCATCCAATTTCTCCCAAAGAGCGATTCTTTTCTCTTCATACGTGAGCCATCCACGATCATCGCGAGCGCGTGCCTCGGTACTAGTTTGTACTTTGCCACTTGCATGAGAATTTAAATGAGTTTGCTCTCTTAAAGTATGGGTGGTTACAACATTAATTAAGGATCGAGAAAGCATAAGAATATTCTCTTCTGGAACGACACTAATGATGTATAAGTTCGATAAACAAAAACATGCACCTAGAACTCCAAGGGAAAGTAGAATTAAAAGGGCTTAACTTCATTTTTGTCTAATTGGAACGACACGCGTTGAATTCTAAGAGCTAGCACTGGGTCAAAACGAGAGAGGCATATGTTAACACCAGTCTAAGCTAATGGCCTAAATTGGGCCATGACGATATACTTAACTCATAAGGCGCAATCTATAGAGCGTTGAGCAAGCTCAATGATCATAAAAGTTCTACAAGTATGATTAGCCTAAGAAGCCCATTGATGGAATGTCTAACGAGCTCATCAATCATGACTTTCCAATGGGGCAAATTTAAGTGAAATCCATGAGATGTTGCGACGAATTGCCTCGAAACATGAAAGGAAGTTGGGAACCGAGTCAAGAAAGATCTCTCGACCAACCAATAAGTGTAGTTAAGGATTTGGATCAATTACAAGTCATGTTTAGAGTAGTGCGCAAGCCGAAAAGCAGTCAGAGATTCTTCCGGATAAAGATCAGGATGCCTAGCACAAGGACCCATAAAAGATATAAGAGGAATAAAAGGGGAGAATTACCCTCCCCGCGCGCGCGCACACACACAAGTCTTAAACCTATTATAATTGTGCCAATTCAATCTTAAACTTTTTTTGCCAACTTAGTCCTAAACATTTTGCTTTCGTGAAAATTCAGTCCATCCGGCCGACGCTGACGTGTCATAACCGATGCTGACGTGTCATAACTGGCACTGACGTGAACTTTTTTAGATAATTTTTTGTAATATTATTTTCTTTAGTTTTTTTCCCTTGACTTGGGGCCGGCGAGGGTTGCTGGCCGACCCTCGCCAGATCTGGCAAGGTGAGAGTGTCGCGGCCCTAAGTCTAGGAAAAAAAACTAAAGAAAAGAAAAGAACAAAGAAAGAAGAAAAAAAAATCCAAATATTATTAAAATCTTGCCTCGGCCGGCTAAAATTGACCGGATAGACTGAATTGACATCAATGCAAAATGTTAAAGACTAAATTGATATATATATATATATTGAACTGAATTGGCATAATTACAATATATTTTATGACTTTTTTTGTCATTCTTGCATAATAAGAGTAAAGGGATATCCAAGACTCTCAACAATGAAAATACACAACATTAATCAACATAAAAGAGATCACAAAGAGCACATTAGATTTTGAAGATGAGAAGGCTACTTGTGACATATCAATTTGGATTAGATTATGTATAAGTTTAAAAATCAAACTCGAACTAGATTAGATTTCCTCATTCTTGCACTTGTCTTTAGTTATGAAAGCTTTTTAGTCGTGTGGGGCTTTCACCTTTTGTACGCACTTCATTTATCTCTGTTTAAAATGGTTATGTTCAATTTCAATCATCGAGCAAGCATAACATCCAAGAATGTAAGCCATCCGTTCTGATTCAAAAGAGTTTCATGCAATTTGATCCAAGTGGTAGAATCAGCCTATCAAGGCCCATTGCGTCAATTCTACTCTTCCTTTTATTTATCAGGGTCGTGAAGAACAAGTAGATTTCCACTTTATTGCCTACGCGTGACTTCAGTAGTTCTAGTTTTACAAAGTCTTTGAGGCTTCGAGGCATGTTGAAATCTATCCACTTTTCATTTGAAGTCAAATTTGATACTTCAATTGGACATTTGTTATCCATGATTAGACTTTAATCATTGAAACCATTGAGAGTCCGGAGACCAAAACTTGACAGAAATACATGCAACACATGTACGATCCATTAATAGACTTAGGGTACAAGTAAGCAAAGTTACTCGAGTTCGATTCACAGATTACGCAAACTCGGCTCGACTTTTCGAGGCCGAGTACCTATACCGCCTTAATGCGTTCAGCTCGCAATTGAAAACACTACTCGATTAGCTCACATTCTTAATCAATAGTTGGTGGAAAGCTTCGAACACTCTTGCGAGGAAAGCATTCCCAGGCTCCTTTGATGGAAGGCTATTAATAAAACTGTGAAATTATTAAATTTTTCACTACATATTTACTTTAAAGAATTCCAACTCAAGCATGAAGCTTGAGTTCGAATTTGATTTGAGCTGCAACTGAAACTTTTTGACTAATTAAATCAACTCGTGTCCGAGCTTGTGACTAGACGGGCTCGAGATCATTCAAAATATGTTTGACTAGAGCTCGAGCTTATAAAATCAAACTGGATCGAAATGGAGACGAGCATCGAACCGAGTGGCGCTCTCAAGTATTGAACTGTGTCGACGACTCGATCCTGCCCTGACTAGACTCATGGGAAAATAGCTCAAAATGACAATGACTTCATGCCACACATATAACAGAACGTTCTGAAGCCACCAGCCATCAAGAAAGCTATCAAAGAAAAAGAACACTGGCAAATCAAGGATTAAAGATTCACAAAAAGGAAAAGGAACGTACAAAGACATGTTTTGCCAAAAGAATTCCTCCCCTTCATTATGTAAGACCTGATGGTGGGCTAATTCTACCCGTATACAAGATGTCAAGGCGAAAAAATCAAAGAGAAACTAAAGAGCCTATTTTCTCTGCATTTGCAGAGCAGCCGTTTTGTTATTAATGAATAAATACATTTCGCGTGAAAAGGGTAAAAAGGAAGAAGAAAGAATGCGTACATTCTGTTCAAGGCGACCACTGATCCGGTACAGTAAGAAAATACGTGGTCATGGCTTTTCGGAACCTCTTCTTGTATTGCTTGGGAGATATAATGGTTGGTGAAGCATTCTTCGGACCTCCGAGAATTCCCGACGCCTTGACCCATGTTTCCAGATGCTTATCCCAGGTGTATTGCCTCATGAAGTCAATGATCCCCAAAACCAGCTCCTTGCGTTCATCGTCCACGCCAACAAGGAGCGAGTAGTCCATAACATCGACAGACTGCATCCACAAAGATAACAATAATAGTCATAAACCACATTTCTTATGACTGCAAAGGGAAACGCTTGGAGGCAGACAGTTCACAGTAGAATAAATGGCATAAGAACCAGTGTAAACCTTAACAGAGCCGGTGTAAACCTTAACAGACAGCATGGGTCTCTTTGTCCAATTATAAGGCTTCATTGTCAGATTATTCAAGAGCCCTTCAAGCCATCAGACCACATTGAGTGCTGTGCTGCTCGTGGGGAAAAAATCACAAATCGTCCATGAACTTTGATCAAATGTTCAACGTCGTCCTTAAAATTTTAATTTGTTCAATATAATCCCTGAATTATTGATAAATAATCAATCTAGTCCCTAAACTAGACGAAAATGTTCAATGTCGTCCTTCCAGCAATCCAACATAATAGAATTTGTTGATGATGGCTTCCAATATGTTAAGTTGGAATGGTGGACAAAAGAAAAAGTTACACGTGGATTCTCCAAGTAAAATGTTTATCTCTCCAATTAGGAAAAGAAATTTCCATGTGTGATATTATCACAAAAGAACTCAATGAAAACTCCAACAGAGGCCACCTTCCACATAAAAAACAGATGCCAATCTCTTTTCTTCCTTCTCTCATGCAAAGCTTTCAGCTTATAATAATCAACATCATGAAGTAACGTTTGATTTGTTGTTAAAGCAAACGGAAAGACCATATTGAACATGTAGCAATAATTCAGGAACCACATTGAATATATCAAAAGTTCAACGATGACATTGCACATCGGGCCAAAGTTCAAGGACCATTTGTGTCATTTTCTACTACTCTTGCAATGGCATCTCAAACAAGTGTTAAAACTACAAATCAACATATCTAGAAGCTTCAGCTTACCGCTAAGAAGGATGTATCATTCCAGATGGCCCTCTCCAGACTTCTTTTTGCCTTGCTTCCAAGGAATATGGGCTTCGTGCGCAAAGTCTCCAAAAGATTCAGATCGAGCAGTACTTTGTCTTTTCCCGACGTATCTGGATTGTAACGAGCTCTTGCTGACCCTTTAAGATCATAGACCCTTGAGATGCTTCTCTTAAAAAAGAGATTCTCCATCACCATCAAATCCATTTTCATCTCCTTCCCGCCTCTCAGGCTTTTCGCAGTGACCTACTCAACCAACCACGGACACAGACCACAGGGAAAAAGAGACATCAGTCATTTTCCTGAAAGGAATGGGCAATTTAAACTCCTGCACGCGAAAAAAAAAAAAACAAAAAAGAAGAAGAAGAAGAAGAAAAGGACAGGATAAGTAGAAGAAACTAACCTGATAAAGTCCAAGAACTTTGGCAAGGCATGTTGGGCTCCCTGAGCTGATAGATTCAGTTAGATACTTAAAATATTCAGGAGCAAATTCCTCAAAGGACTCCAACTCTGTCTTTGTAACTTGCTTAATAATGAATCTTTCATCCATAGATTTAGCGAAATAAACATTGCTTTTTCCTCCCTGTGCACTCCATCTCCGACATCGGCTCAGTGAGCGAACAAAGTCTACTTCACTCGGGCAACATTTCCTTCGAAGAGAGTCGAACTGCTTCGCAAAGTAACATGTGACTGAAAACTTCGCTTTGCCACCAGCTGTAGAGAACTCGTCCCCAAAAGAAATTCGCAAATGTGGAGATTTGTTTGAGTCCTTGAAAATTGTCCCCATGGATGACGATGCGTCCTCTGATCCATAACTCCCATAATTGGCATGGTCAAAGTCGAGAGTGCCAAAAGATTGCCAAGTGGTAAAGCTAGAAGCGACAACATCATCCTTGTCGACATCATCACCACTCCAGTCCCCTCCGTGCTCACGTGACATACTAGAGACCCAGTCTTCATGCTCTTTAGAACAAAGTGCATATGATATTATGCTAGTAGGCTCCTCGTCATAAACAGCAATTACTATGTCATTATGGCCTGTTTGTGGAAGCAACAAGTGGGCTCCCCCGGCCAAAAGAGATGAAGAGGCGATGAGAGAAGGTGTGGTGCTAGCAGCCAAATTTAACTTCTGAGCCTCCAATGGCAATATTTGCGAGTAAGTCCTAATTACATTAGAAACCGGGTCTCTCAACATATTTCTATAATCTCCAGAAGCATGGAATGATCCAAGGGTTGACAAATGCAACGAAGAAGGGGGCAAACCTTTCCGAATTCTTTCACGCACTCTCATTACTGAGTCAAAAGACTGAACCCTCACAGGTGACATTAACCTCCTAAAAGTGGGGCTATTACTTTCATTAATATGTCCAGAAGTAGCTGTGGCTCCATCAGCCAGCGAACTATGAAAAGCTTGATTTTCTGTCGTGGAATGATCGCTACCAGTCCATGCACAATCTATCCTCTCAGAAAGATTAGGTTCTTCAGTAGGAATAGTTTCAGAAAAGGTGTTAGGATAACTGATCTCTCCATTTGAGAGCACATCCTCCTTTGTGTTATGATGAGTAGAAGCCAGTGCTGAATTTTCAGGGACACAAGGACCCGATGATGATATATTTGTGTCCGCTTGCTCTACGAGAGATCCACTGACAGACACAGCAGTCAATCCCAAGGAATCAGAGACATTACCGCCTCCATCCTTGTACAGTAGATCATTTCTAAACTCTTTTAGTTGGGCATATAAAGCATTCCCTTGCTTTGTCTTAGGAGAGTTTCTCTCAAGAAGCAAATCTAGAGAATATAGGCGGCGATCCCAAACACGGGAACCAATTATGAGAGATCGCAGCACGCGATTCATTTCCAAAATGTCTATGGTCATCTGAACTTGTTGGGACGACTCCATCATAGCTAATTCAAGCAGCTCCTGCATGAGAAAACAGAGGAAAGTCATGGGAGAGCCAATTATGTGGGGAGTAGGCTAGAGCAACTACATACTTTAAGGTTCTGCTATTAGGGACCCAGAGATATTAAAGCAACAAAAGAATAGCTGCAAGTAACTTGAATCTCACGTTGTAATCACTTCTTTCCTTCTTAAGAAGATCTTTCAGGTCCTTGATGTAGCTCTGTAGCTCGCTTGTATCTAAAGATTCATGTTCAAGAAACATACTTTTCTGTTCAACATTGTCAAGTACATCTGACATCGCCAGATACAAATTTTCCACCTTGTCTGTCAACTGCAAAAAATAGACTCGAGTTCAATCACTACCAAATGATACCGCAGGTATCAGAATACATCTATGTGAACAGATGTAAAGAGTAGAGATGTGCAAGTACCACTGCTGCTTCTTTTCTTAACCATTCTTGTTGAGGAACATTGAATTCAAGCTTTGAAGGAGGTAGATGGACAGACAGAATGTCAATAGGAGAATATCGGAAAAATGCAACCATGCTTCCAAAGCTGCCAAATGGAAAGTTTAAGAAATTTATCAATCAAAAGTACAAGTACATGCGACTATTTGCTACAAGAAATTCAAATCCAATACAACCTACCCATAGTAACGGAGGCAATCTCTCTGCAAGGAATGGCCACATGTAGCAACCCGATTAGCGGTTGCATGGTTCGAAAAACTAAGTTCCAAGAATTTTCCAAAAGAAAGACCCCATGCAGCATCTGACATGACCACTCTCGGAGTAGCTGGTGGAACTCCATCCACATGAGCACACTTTAAGCACCGATGCCACATCCATATTTTTCCATCCTGTTCACCGGGTAGTTTTGTAGAAGGAACCTGCTTTACATTAACTGTAAGATTCCCCTGCTGATGGGTGTAGCACAGGACATGGGCTTCAGCAGGCTCATTACAAGATCGACAGTAACATGTCTGGCAATAAAAAATGCTGGTTAGTTCATAGATCTCATCCAACATAAATTACGGATGTATTATCAACTAGAATGCAAGCGAAGGAAATGATGAAGCACTAACCTGATCAAAAAGGTCATCACGAAGATATCTCCCAATAGGCTTATCAAAACACCCGTAAAACTTAATGCGTAAAAGCCGAGATCGTTCACACACAGTTCCCTTAAGGACACATCGACTTGAAAAGGAAACCAGTATGCTCTGGTTAGTGTCTGTGGCTGAAAAGTACTCACCAGCCACTTCATTTTCCTCATTCCCCAAAGACTTTTCCACTTCAGCAACTGCACCAGCCTGCAATGCTTCCTGATGTGTACCTCCAGGTAATTGAGGCAGGGATACATTTCCAGTCTTACAAGGAAAATCGGCAGATATGGGGAAGTCTTCGAACTGACTTAAGCCACATGATTCAAAACCATCAATTAGAGCTGAATCGTCATTGTATGCATCAGAGAGTGCACTTTGGCCACTAAGGTCCATTTGTGGAGATGAAGAACCATGAGCAAGATGATGAAAAAGGGTTTCCATTCCTCCAATTTCTGAACCAATATCCACAATTTTATCTAGACTGCATCCATCCGTTAAAACTTCATAATTAGCTTTATCAGAAGCCGAAAGTGTTGAAAGGGCACCGTCAGCAGCTTTTTTGTCTGGTAAAGACTGTTTTAGAGCTATCTTGGGAAACGTAGCACCCTCGTCAGCGAGAAAGGAAGTTTCCAGCGATAGATGGTAGGCAGCAAACACTGCATACTGAACAACGTGCTTAACCTTCTTTAGCTCTTCACGACACGTGCCCCTCAAAAGAACCTGAAGAAAAGAATAATTGGTATGTCAGAGAGGAAATATAACACCTTGAACAAGTCGGGCATATTACGGTTACATTACTTAGAAAAATTGTAATGTCTTTGTACTAACTTGATAAATAGATCAACTTGATGATTCCCAACGAAATATAGGACAGATATGAACTTGCACCATCTAACTAATAATGCCAAATCAACTACAGACTAAATTGTGCAATATATAGCTTCCAATAAGCATGAGAAACATACCGTGCAACCCAAGCGTCTAGGACAACCTTCAAAATACATCAAAGTTTTAGAGGATTTCTTGCTTGAGTGGGTGAAAGTCTCATGTTCTTCAGACACTCTTTCCAGTCGGAAGAGTTCACAATGCCCCAACCTTGTCGTAGAAATATTATCAGTAGACGGAGTAATTAGAGCACCAGTGCATCTGGATATTCGCTCCAGCAACGGTCTTTTCACATTTAACACCAAAGATATTTCCTTTTCCAGCAGATATTCTTGAGCATAAGAGGAAACACTTTTCTCTACCAGCAGAACATTTGGACGAAGAGCCTCTATTCTTGAAATAATCATCTTGAGATGATCTATTTCCTGATCCATCAGAAAGCTCAAGCATAAGTATTTTATCTTGGCTACCTGCCCCAAGCAAAAAAGTATGATAGAAAGAGAAAAAAAACCAAGTCTCAAGAACCTAAACCAACCATTCATGTAGAAGCTAATAATCGGAATGAAATGCTTCTCAAGTACAATTTTAATAGTAAAAAGTAAAAATTCCATTATTGGGAACCAACCCATGCGCAAAGAGAGATTTAAAGAGACAAAGAAATGATCAAGAAGACGCAAGTTCCTCAAATGAATTGCCTTATGTACATCAAAACTGATCTGTGTACAACCAAGTATGGAGAACGACCAGTGTCCTAAAAAGTATCTCTGACAAGATTAGAATTGCTCTCTGTTACTTAACAATACTTCTTGTCCTCTCCTTGAATATCAGGCAAAAGCTAGTTAATTAGTCTGCCAAACAAAAGACTGAGTAAGTTGAAAGACCACCTGCTGCAGTAGTGTGTCAAAAGAAGCCAGCTGATTTGAAGCTCTCTGATATTCAAGCGCTCCTCCTAAAATCAGTATTCTAGGATTTTTGTACTGTGATGTCATGCGCTTGTGCTTTATGTTTTTTGTACAAACTACCCCCTTAATGAGGGCGCTGCAGAAACAGAAACTCCCGTTGTTAAAAATCAACAAATCAGGCGTAATAAACCATCTAGCATTAACATAGCACAATATTGAGAGGAGAAGGAGAAGGAGAAGGAGAAGGAGAAGGAGAAGGAGAGATACCTCTCACTTGGACTTCCTGTCGCTACACACTTAACCTTAACATAATTGCAAGGATCCATACTACCCCCACTGCTGGTATCTGGTTTCACAAAATTTGCAGCTTGCCATGATATGTTTGCGACCACATCAATCCACTCCTCAGCTCTATCCTCTCCGCCCATCTTGATTCCCTCTCCGTGCAATAGCTGTGATACAAGAGCCCTAAAATGAGCTTGGACCAAAGCTCTTAAAGGCTCCTTATTTCCCTCATGTTGTCTCTCCTTTGTTGAAAACATACTAGAAAGGCTACTGCTGGAAGAAAATATTGCTCCTGAATCTCCAACATTGTCATCTTCATCGTCATATTCAAAGAAATTGCCCTCCACCTCATCATCTTCATCATTGGGTGGAGGAGGAAACCAGATACGGCCATTGTTTTCAAAATCCAATGGCCGTTGAGATGTTTCATACTGGCTTCTGAAGATGGACAAATCATCCGAGCAGTAATCACTATTCTCTGCATCCTCAGTCCCTACATCAGGCTTTCTTAAAACAGCCATGCCTTCTGGATCAAAGGGACCGTCACGAGACATCGGGCTTCCATCTTGCTCATGCTGTGCAGAGTGTCCACGTCTATAGGAAGTATAATTAATCCTAGAGGGACTGTCTGAAGGAGTGGAAGACACAGACCTATAACTGTAGAAATCACGTCTGGAACTAAAACTACGTGAACCTATATCCGTAATCCCATGAGAATAATCACTCAAGGGACTTACTGAGTGCTTCCCAGAATCCTCCGCTTCTTCATCACTTTTGTATCTGCACAATTTACCAAAACGGTAACCGTTTCACATACATTTCAGGTACTTCAGGAATAGATTCACACTGAATTCATTAAGTTTATGACTACTACAAAGGAAATTTCAATCAATGTACTAATATTGTAAAGTTACACTACACGAGAAGGTATCGACAATCATTAAGGGACGATTCTGTCACATATCATGCTCTTCAGGTACTAGAGCATACCCCAACCCATAAAATTTCCAATCAAGAGCTCATATTAGAAACAACTAATATAATACAACAGCAGAAATAACTCTAAACACAAGCTAGATGCCTCTCAAGTACCAACCAAAACAGCCGTTCCATATTCAGTATGCCTTTGTCACAAATTGCCTTATCTTCAATGCAAAATATAACAAACGATATGGACACTAACTGTTATCTAAATACTGATGTAGGGAGACTTCCTCAAGCTAACCTGCTCGGGGAGCAACAAACGGATACTGGTGCTAAATGAGCAGTAACTGAAGCCATGCCGCCGGTGATTACGCCATGCGGGGAATATAGATTCTCTTGAGAATCCAGGAATTGGGCCAAATCGCTTTGAATAGACTCACTATTCACCGAAGTATCCATTTTCTCGGAACTGAAGCAAGGCGATGGCGGCTCCGGACTATCTCGAGGGTGTATTTTCTCACAGTACTGCTTCCGACCTTCTGTTCTGACCTTACTCTCAGCACAAAGTTTACAGTGCTTAATGCCGACCACACCACCAGCTTCACCATGTTTCGACCCACCTGAATCTAGAACAAGGGCGGGTTCCGATCCCTGAGTACATCTATCGCACAGATACCTGCCACAACTTTGGCAATGGCATCTACGCGACTCACCGGTTGAATCCATGTGACCCTCACAACACCTCTCGCAACTGCTATTACCAGAGATCGTCCGCTCAACAGAATCAACACCCCCAGAAATCCACAACCTAAACTTTTGTATCAGATCTAAGAATGAAGTATCAGGTATTCTCATAGAACCCAGTAACTCCAATTAATCAAAGAACGAACCAAGTGTCCTTCTATAATCCCCTCTAAATTAATGTCACGCTTTAGAGATTCGAAAATACACTTGTCATGAACTGAACCCAGAACCCCAGGAGAAATACAAAAAAGAAGGGAAAAACGACTGTTATATCCAAACTATTACAAGAACCCACTGTAAAAATGCGGGCTTGTTCGGGTATTAAATCCTTCTTCTTTTTTTCTCTCTTTTTGTTCTTGAAGGAGGGGGTTATTCTAAACCCAGAAGAAAAAGGGTAACAATCAGAAGGAATCCTCCAAGAATCACAAAATACTTCCAATGGAGGACTCAGACTGCTCACCAATGAATCAACACGAGTTATTATGTACAGCACTAGAATCTCAGTCTCCAACAACCACCAAAGTAGCACGACAAAACCCCCTAAAATCCAACCGATCCCAGAATCGACAGACCGGCGGAAGGAGCACCGACCAAAAAGAAGACGCCTTTTCGACTCAAGAAACGCTCTTTCTACCTCTAGAATCGCCGGACCCGAACGACACTGCGCGTATCCGGTTTTCAGACAAGAGAAAGAGGGAAAGTGTTTTTTTTTTTTTTTTGCTGGGTTTTTGCTTGTGGAGAATGCTTTAGATGCGAGGGAGGAAGACAAGGAGGATGAGGAGGAGGAAGAGGAGGAGGGAGGAGGAGGAGGAATTGTTGGCCTTGCGATGAGAGTCGGCTCGCATCTCGGAGAAGGAGAGGGAGAGAGGCAATCGGAATCGAGGCACCACCACCATCATCGTCTTTCCCTTTCTTGTTCTTGCTTCACCTGCTTTCATTTCACCCTCTGCCCTCCTTCTCTCTCTCTCTTTTCTGCTTTTTCACTCTCTCTCTCTAGCCCTTCTCTCTCTCTCTCTCTCTCTCTATCTCTCTGCTGGTATTAAATATTGTTTTCCAAAAAGCAACCCCCCACATACAAACTCCCCCCTCTCTGTCTCTCTCTCTCTCTCTCTCTCTCTCTCTACGGGTTTCTTTATTGGGTCGTCGTCATCATCGTGCTTCTCTTCCTCCTTGTATCTGCTCTCTCTAGTTTCTCTTAATTTCTTCTTCTGTGTTCTTCAGTTTTTTCTTTTTCCCTTCTGGGGGTGGATCACCATGGTGGTAAAAAAATAAAAAAAGGGATGATTCACCATTTCCGCCCATTAATATATAACGAGAGATTCTGTACCTCAAAGGTTATATTCAAGTCAAACGACAATTATGTAAGAAAGAAAAATTTAAGAAATGCGATCCACCTTTTATTTTTGCGATATCTAAGAATGCATTTATATTGACCGTCAAAACATTAAAAGCACGAAAATTGAATGAGGCATATAATCGCCTCGAGATAAATAGAAAAATTGAACGTGCCCGTTTGATTGTCCCAATGGATACCCATCGACGAAATCAATTTTACCCGACGAAACCCGAAAAAGAGGGACGGCCTTCTCTAAACAACTATTACCTTGAAATTAAGAACCCGATCGACGGCGGTTTCGACTTTATGACAATTCAGTGATCTCGACAGCAATGCCGGGGGGGAAAAAAATATAGACTTGCGCTGCTAAAATATTTCTCCAAAATTGTAAAATTTCAACCCCCTTGACCTCGTGTTAAGAAGGGGGGACATGGTCGTAACAACAAATCAAAAAATTCGATTTTGACAAAGTTTGGGATGGGAATGGAGGTTGAACCTGTTCCTTTCCCCCACCCACTGGCTTCGAAGATGTTTAAAACAAATTAGGGGAGTTTGGCCCTTCTGGAAATGAAAATAATAAATTATTCGCCTGCAATCTTTAATTAAATTGTTTATATATATATATATATATATATATTTATTTATTGGAATTTGATTCGCCGAGAGTCTCGATCGAGCGATTCACTGGTCAGCATCGCATTTCAAGTGGGTCAAAAAATATTTGCAAAGATGGGTCAGCATCCGTACATGGATATTGCTGCGGGATTAGATTATTGATCATTTTCTTTGTTTACGATGACTTATATTTTTCTTATGGCGTCTCGCCTCTATCGTCCTACGCATCGACACGCTTTTTCTTGACCAGCGTGCGATTCACGCCCCCACCTTAAAAAAACAAAAGAAAAAAATTGCCTCCTTCTTTAGCCGGGTGTCTAATTTTAGGTAACAAGCGACGAATGGATTTGAATTAACATTTTCGATTGAGAAATATGACAATTGGGCATCATTTTCCTATGTAAAATTGATGGATGTTGTGATTCATAAGTTATGGCACGTCGACCTAGACCTAAATTGATACAATGAAAGCTCCGCCCAAGCTCTCCTCGAGAGACTCTCTCTCTTCCTCCCTCCTCTCCCTCCCTGTTTCCATCTTCCACCTTCCATTTTTGAGGATGTTCGTGACGTCGCGTCACAATCGCTTCGAGATTAGGCTGCTCTCCTCTCCTGATTAGGATTTAGGTTAAGATCTGATGGTTTTACTCTCTCGAACTAGATCTCGATATAGAATTGAGAGTTCCATATAGGTATTTGATCTGTGTTCTTTTAACATGTTGATGTTGGTATCTCTGCACGGCAATGGTGATAAGGACGTTGCACCTAGACGCGCATCACAAGCCGTTAAAAATGGAGTGGGAGATCTCGCATCACCGTATCACGAAGTTTTATGATGGCAAATTTGTTCTGAAGGGATGAGAGTGCGCTTCTAGCTGTGCTTTATTATTTACTTTCTGGCTTTTGCTTTGTTCGGCAGTTATTTAAAATTTGCTAAATTTTGAAGGTATGACTCTCCAGTATTATTACTTACGATATATAAGTGGCATCTTTCTTTCGAACAAAAAAAAAATTCGGTACAACAGAAATGCATTTTTGTTTTTGTTTGGTCGGGTTAAATAGAAAACGGGTCCAAATTGAAATTCGCCCGAATGGGTAGGCGCCGGAAGCTTCTGGAGACCCGGGATTTAATAGCGTTGACTTTTGGTGTGTTAGGGTTGAGACCATTTTGCAAAGAGTCATGGATGGAGGAGTTTAAAGAGCTTTAATTACGTCCACGTGATGGGGTTTTGAAGCTGCGAGACAACGTGTCCGATGGTATTTTTGCACGAAGGTACTATGAATAATGCCACTCCCCCATCATTTTAGTTGATGCAATTTTAGATGTGGGCATGATAATTCTCTTGGTAATTTTTAGTTACACCATATTTCGCTCCTTGTTTTTTCCTCGAAAATCCATATACATTGGTTAAGAAGTTGGTGTGTCTGAGTATCAGATCACCAATTTAAGAAGGACTTGATTGCGTAGATCGAGCAATTTAAACGGTAATGAAGCGTTGAAGTGAAGTGATAATGGTGATTATATTGCTTTGAGAGAAAAAAAATCACCATAAACGATAAATTATGCCCACTACGACCCATTTAGCTCGATTTTTTTTGTGACATCTAAAACCCTAAACTTGTACCCATGCGACACATTTACTCCAAACTTTTTATTTGTAACAACAAAAACCACAAACTTTTACCTGTGTGATATATTTACCCTAAATTATTTTTTTGTGACACCAAAAATCCTCAACTTTGAAAAACCCCAAATTTGTAGACATAGTTTGGGGTTTTTGGTGTCACATAAAAAATAATTTGAGCTAAATGCGTTACACTGGTACACGTTTGGGGTAAATTTGTCACGTGAGTACAAGTTTGGAGTTTTTTTGTCGCAAAACAAAATTAGAGTAAATGTGTCTCAATGGGCACACTTTAGGATTTTTGGTGGCTTTTTCCCTTATTTTAATTGCACCCCTTTATATGCCACATTAGTGATGTTAGATTATCAATTTAACAATATCGGTAATAAGATTGATGGAAAAACTTGATTGAAAAAAAAAAAAACAGAAGACCTAATGGCATAAAAATAAAGTTAGAAGACCAAATATCTTAAATAATAAAAATTAGTGGACTAAAACTATGCTTCGTTGACCTTATTATTTATACAAGATCCTAAATAAATGAGACATGAAAAGATTTTGCATTATCATTAACTCATCATATAAGATGTGGATAAACTATACTTAACAACCTTAGGGAAATTTAAAAAAAAAAATTCCTTAAATCTATTGTACTTGTATCAATTCAGTCATAAATCTTTTAATTTGGCCAATTTAATCTTGAACCTTTTTATGTTTTGCCAATTTACTACTAAGCCTCTCAATTGTTCAAATTTAGTACAAAACATTTTGACGATTTACTAATTTAGTTATAAACATCTTAACAAAGAAGTTCTTCAGGCTAATATAAGATTAAATTTGCACCAATGCAATAGATTATAACTTTTTTGACACTTTTCCCCCCACAAATATAGTATAAGCATCAATGTAGATGTAAAGCGCAACTTTTTTCTTGTATTGAAGTAAAGAGAGGAAAAAGGCAAAAAGGAGAAAAAAAAAGGCTATGGATAACTTTCCCTCCAAACTAAGCCTAACCAAGACCACTTGAAGCGGGACAAGTGTCAGCATGTCATAGCAGTAAGACTTCTTTTCTTCGATAGTAAGATACGATAATCATATGAACCATGAAGCATCCATTAATAAATCTGCCGTACGAGTACTAAGATACGTAGATGCATGAATGCATGAATTTTAAGTACTCATCTAGGCCATTTAAATCGAACAGAAAACTTAGATTAATAGCAAAATACATATATTTAATTTATATCTACCTTGATGATGAATTGCAAGAAGGGAAATGATGAAATGACCGTCTGAATCCTGCGGTGAAAGAAACGGCCCCCTCTCTGCTACAAATTTCTTTAAGAAAACTTTTTTGGATGGAAACTTGTTTTCCCTCTCAATTGACTAATCTTGTTTGGAAGGAAATACGTGGTGTCAACAGCATCATTGAAAACTTTATCTAACAATGTCGTTATGCTGTCACCACCCATGTAAGAATTTCACGATCAGAAATTTGCTCTTTCAAAAGAATGGCAATCTCCCAACTCATACACCGCTCATATTACAAAGCAGAGGGGTTGCTATCATCTTGGGGACTCCTCTTTCCCTAGAAACCCTCGATTCCCCAATGGGAAAATCGAGTTGATCACTAATTTTGCTTTATAACCAAGAGTGCAAATGGATCCGGATAGCCTCGGATCCGTTGAAAGTAGGGTAGCTTATGATCCCAAGAACTGAAGAAAAGGAAAAACAAATAAATCAAACTGATCTTCTTATCAGATCATGACCATTTGGAGGCCCTATTCTTTGAGAAACTAATGCCAAGCCACTACACGCCACCGCTTCAAGTGTCCCACCTATGAACCATCCTCAAAATGCTGGAGCAACAGCATGAATCTAACTATAGTTCTGTATGTATCATTTTGATCTTCCACATGGTGACTTGAATTGAAGATTGTGCAGTGACCCAAATAGTTCCACACCAAACAAAAAGCCTAGCTCAAGCTCGCCGATCATACGGACAGCCAGGTTCTGTTCTGGTTTATTTCGTGCGTGCGGCCTCTCGTTCGTCAAATCCTACGTATTGTTCCTGATCTGGTTTTCGCGTGAAAGGAGGTATAGAAGTATACCGCATCGCTCGTCTGCCGGGGTTTATACGCTCTTCACATACATATAATCTTCCTCCATCTATAAGTTCGACCTTTTAAGTTGGACTTTCCAAAATAGTCCGCTCTGTTTCGGCATTCCTAACATGTGGGGGTGTCCCCCACATTTAATATTTGGCAAGTGAACAGAGTAATGGAAAGTAAGGTGGCATGTCCCAATGCTAACCTGATCGGTAAGGCTGTGTTTGGTAGCATCAGCATGCCAAATTGGTTTGGTGAGAAGACAACGTCTGCAACTTTTGTGTGTTTGTGAGTGGCTGCTTCTCTGTTTTTTCTTTCTTTCTTTCTTTTGCCGAAAGATGGGTCCTTTCTGCCCATTTTTTCCATCAACCCTTTTTTGTCTAAAGATAGATAAATACTAATCCATTTGCTTTCCTCTCTCTCTCTTGGCGTCTTCTTCTTCTGCTGGAAACAATAATTCTTCAAGATTCCCCTCCTTATCTGGGAAAACTGGTGTATGAACTCAGACTTCAATAATGCTGCTCCGGCCATTTCCATGAAAAGATCTGCATCATACCCTCAACATCTACAGTTGAGAAGAGATAAGAGCGAGGTAGAGAGAGAGAGAGAGAGAGAGAGAGAGAGAGAGAGAGCAGTCCATCTTAGACAAATTGTGATCAGCATCATCACTGGTGACTCATATCCCATGTGTTGGATATCGTTGCCTCGTTCTTTATTTCTTCTTGTTCAGTTGCGTTTGGGTCGTACTTGGGAGATTCCAATAATGCATCCATCACTGCTTTACGAACCAAACATAAATTAAGTCGATAACCCTCCAAGATGGACTCAACCCTAATTCCCTCGCTTCTCAAATGCCGGTTAAGGTCGAATTCTCTAATTTTTAATTCTGCTTTATAACCCCTTAATCACGCGAACAAGATTGTCACTAGACCTTCGCGAAAACAAGCTGTCGTATCCGATACTTCACTCGCTGCTTCATCTGTAAAAGAAAATAAAACGATGACGAAGATGGAAACGGAGTCTGTTCTGCATTATTGTAAGGTATCGATGGTTGTAGTGGGAAACATGCAAGCTTTGTCTGCCCTCCCATGCATGGACCAAAACTCACTGTAGCCCTCGTCAATGTAATCTAGATATACTTT
Organism: Lenwebbia sp. NSW1173648; assembly: GCA_029784005.1. Taxonomy (NCBI): domain Eukaryota; kingdom Viridiplantae; phylum Streptophyta; class Magnoliopsida; order Myrtales; family Myrtaceae; genus Lenwebbia; species Lenwebbia sp. NSW1173648. Next base: position 9,289,638 of record JARCGZ010000010.1, read on the forward strand.
TGGATTTGAGTTGGATAAGAAAGTCTATATAAAGGTGCTATAAAGGACCAAGTATGCATCTAAATCATTCAAATCGATAACTTATTTTAAGATGCAAATTGCACGTGACGCGACGAAGGAAACAAAGGGCTATTTTGCAGCATGATAAACAAAAGAGGTTTGCCAATACAGCCTTCAACGGCAAGCAAATTGGAAAGGAATTTGAATGGCGCGTCGCTTGACTTTCTTGTGAGAGAGAGACCCTAAATCTCATGCTAATAGTTGAAATGTAGTAATATATTATAACGTGAGATACAATCAATCGGGATTAAGCAAGGATATCTCTCAATATCTGTCAATGATCTCTAGCATCCAGGATATCTCCCGATATCTGTCAATAATCTCTAACACTAATGAAATAGAAAAATGTGTGCATGAAAATGTGGCTAACACTTGACATTATGCAATGGACAAGCATTAGACTCCGTCAGATCGTTTTCCACCCTGCATATTGCATATGCACGTTTTAGATGACTTCCAGCATATCGTAATTATAAAAAAATCCTAAACTTATTGTAATTGTGTCAAATCAGCCATAAACTTTCTTCTTCTTTTTTTACCAATTGGGTCCTAAACCTTTTTAATTTGTGTCAATACAGTCCATTCGATCCATTTTGGTCTAAAATCATTAACACGAATGTTGGCCGTCCTACGTGACGCGGCAGGCGCTAACGTGGACAATTTTATTAATACTTTTAATATTTTTTATTTTTATATTTTATTTTTGATTTTCTTTTCTTTCCTTTTTTTGGGGCTAAGAGCTAGCCAAGGTTGCAGGCACTGGGCAAGGGCCGCGACGCCCTCGCCAAATCTGGGCCAGGCAAGGGCCAATATGCCCTCACCCAGTGTTGGCGAGGGTCGGCCGGCGACCGTGGCTAGCCCTTAGCCCCCAAAAGAAAAGAAAAGAAAAGAAAAATAAGGAAAAAGAAAACAAAAAATAATAAAAATTCAAAAAAAATTAAAATATTATTAGGAAATGTCTACATCAGCGCCAGCTATCTAACGTGGCACGACATGTTAGCGATTTTTGGCCAAAATGGGCCAGATGGATCGAATTAACACAAATGCAAAAAGTTTAGGACTTAATTGGCACAATTGTAATGGATTTAAGTATTTTTATTTTTATTTTTTGGTAATTTTCCCTTGTTTGTACATATTTTTATCTGGGAGAGAGTCCTCAATGCCCGTTTTCCCAGTCTTTTAGGGCATCAATGCACCCGAAGAAGAAGCCATGTTATGATGCTGTTATGGGGTCATCTCCCACAAAAGAAAGCAGAGACAAACCCTAGAAAAAGAGAAGGGGAAAGAGATAGTCCACGACAATGCCTTCTCAAAAACCATGATTCCAAACCGAGAGGGGAAAGGCAAATGCAACAGAGAGAGGCATATAATTCATTTCGCGTATAGGTGTGGTCGGCTACGATTTCAGACCTCAGACATGACCGTCCCCACTAAAAACATGGGCGTGTCACTGTCGTGTCAAGTTTTTTTTTTCTTTCATCCTTCTGTTTTCGTCCTTGATCAGTTGGTGCACATCTCAATCACTCCCTAATGAAAATGCTGAATGCCCATGCAATTCTGACAAGCCTTCCTTTTTTACTTTTCTTCGTGGATTTTTGCCAAGTTAATGACAAAACCAATGCGTAAGTCACACGGGATGGAGTTAGGGGAAAAGAATGTTGACTATTATACGCGAGATGAGAGATGAGATGAAAAGGTGATGCTAGGGTTTGCCTTTTGGAAAAAAGGCTCTCCCATCTCTGGTCATCGACTTTTTCCTCTAGTTTCAAATGTCACGATTGACCGTATTTTTCGAGAGTTTTATCTAACAGAAATCCGTTCGATGATGTACATATGATCGTTACTTAAATGACCCCTCTCGGGTGCGGGCCGGTCCCTAATATGGGCAATACTCGGCTTTGCGCGATGACGGGGAATGGCTCCTATTTTGTGTAAGTTGAGGATCCACCACAATCGGTGAGCCTAATATGAAGTTTTGGGATTTGAGCTCTTGATCTATGCTCTAAACGTTACTTGTAAAATACAGATGGTTATGCAAAATCTTATTTAAAATGCAAACAGTGAACATTCCTTTCTCCAAATTCCTATATGTGGACTTTTATGTGCTCCATTATTCCCTGCACTATGGATTTAGATTGGACCAACTATAATCTATGTTCAGTTCCGGTTGTCCCTTCTCTTCCTCCCCTTGTTTTCGATCGAGAGTTGGAAAAATTCCACTTGATTAACTGCTATGCAACTCAAGTCAGGCTGATCTTTCAATTGATTGAGAGGAAAGTCAACCAAGGGGTTCAAGCCCTAGCCCTAGCCCTAACCTCCAGAGGTTAAAGACTTACCATCATCTCTCTATCCTGTCCATGAGTTCACCATCTATTTTCCATTGAAGGTAACTCGAAAAGAGGAAGCCACAGAATTCACCATTTTTCTACTTTTTGTCAAGATGGGGGTATAGAGAACATCGTCCTTGAAGAGAGTGACATTAGGTGCCATCACCGCCCCAGACTTATTTAGACACTTTCGTTTCGTACTGAATAGAAACACTTAAAAGTATTTCTGCGCTTTTAGAGATATAGATTGGATACTCGGGTTTATAGAAATCACAATCAATGCAAACAGAAAAAAATCGCCATGCATTTGCACCTTTTATGTGATTGGATATTCAATCTCACTTTTGTGTTTTTGGATATGGACTAATCTATCCGACTTCTTTTAGTCGCAATAGGGCTGTTGTGAACCCACTTGTAAATTAATCGCATCGGTGTGCTCCAAATAAAAAAAGTAGGCCATCCGCAATGAAGTTGGATAGATTTTAAAGGATAAACTCTTTTGTGATTTGACCCTGTGAAACCTCAAATCGGGTAAAACTTAAATTCGTAACTCGATATCTCTTAAGTCGTATATTGTCGGTGGCTTTACCGACTCGCAAAACCCTTTTATGGTTTAGTATACTTGAACTAGGTGAGACTGAGGCAATGCTTATAATTCAACAAAACGCAACGTCAGACAGTTTTTGCTTTCATTCCGATTTCTCTAGGGCGGCTAGGCCAACGAGGTTGCGTCTCCTGCCCAACTCTTTCTACAATGATGTATTTGTGCTCCCTTTTCAAGTGTCTCTCTTGTTCCACAGGGAAAAATACCCTTATCTCCAACTAGAGATGGTGATATTGTGACATTTGATTGTGAGATGATGCACCTTTTTTGTTGTTGTTGTAGTGCTGATTCTTCTTGGTTCAATTAGCAAGTGACACTTACCTTCGGGTCGATCAATATTTCATATTTTATTTGGATTATTGCCACTAGAAATTTCAAAGTGAATCACCCGTACCACATAAAACTCAAATCTTGTAAGCAAAATTTCAAGCAGGTGCACTCGTGACAAATGTACAAGTTTGTTAGGTTCCATCCAATATCCCTGGTAAATCGATGACATGAAAAGACACGTGGCAAACAATTCGGATGATTAGTATGACATGGATTCGACATGGAAATTCAACATAATCGGGTCTCCTAAACGACATTGTTTGGGCAAAGTTAGATCTAAAGAATATGAATCGAGATTGGAAAATCTGCTAATTTGGCCGTCAAGTTCCCTCGGGTTTAAAAAATTTGGAAAATTTCCAAAAAGTCATGAACTTATTGCAATTATGCCAATTTAGTCATAAACCTTTTTTTTTCAATTAAGTCCTAAACCTTTTGCATTTGTGCCAATTCAATTCGTTTGGTCGGCCGGCTTGACGTGGATAATTTCTAATGATATTCTAGTATATTACTATTTTTCTTTTTTGTTTTTTCTCTTTCTTTTTTTGTTTCTTCCCACTATGGCCGACGAGGGTCGCCGAAGCTCGCTAGCCACTAGGCGAGGGCAGCCTCGCCATGGCCTCGCTGGCAGCGGGTGAGGGCAGCCTCGCTAGCTGCAGGCGAAGGTGGCTATGGCCTCACCATCCTCGAGCGAGGCTACCTTATCGCGCAGCCGGCTAGCTCCAATGACGCTCGCCGGCCACAATGGGAAGAAAAAAAAAGAAAGAAAGAAAAGGGAAAAATATTATTAAAAATTGTCCATGTCAGCGCCTTCTGGCTAAATGGACTTAATTGGAACAAATGCAAAAGGGTTAGGACTCAATTGGCAAGGAAAAAGGTTTAGGACTAAATTAGCATAATTGCAATAGATTTAGGACTTTTTTGGTAATTTTCCCTTAAAAAATTTGCTAAAATTTCTAATTTTGCCTCAACTTTGCCCTAAGATTTTGATAGATCTGTCGCGAATGTATGGTTCGAGATTTTCTGGGACACGGCAATTAATTTGGGATAAATATAGTATATGTGTACCGGTTTGAGATTTTTGATGGTATTGACTTTTTTATTTATAGGTTCATGGTAAAATTGTAGAGAATCAATATTGAAGTGCTTCCATACCATAGCTAATCATGCTATTGAAAACTTTGAGATTATCTATTACAAGTCCGTAGGGCAAGAGATGACATTCTCACAAAGTTAATGATCAGTATGTACTTTTAAGTTGTGGAAATTAATTTTTTTTTCTATAGTGCGGGGACCGGGGTCCGCCAAACCTTCGGTAAATCCTCTCACCTCGAAACAATTATTTTATGTTATTAAACTTTTTTGTTGTTGTTCCTTTGTTTTTCTACTATTGGTTATAAAGAAAAAAAGACATGCTAATGTCAGTTTTATCAACATATCTAAATTCTAACATAAATCAACATGTATGTTCAAAATCTTCCTCTTAGACTGTTGCATCTTCGTCACTAAATAGGGCAAATTGTCCAATCAATCAGCAATCAATTATACGGATGACAATTAAGTCTTAAGATTTTCATTTTTGCCAAAAAAAAATTGTCGAAAGAAAGGTTCTATTCATATCATAATAATAGTTCGAGAGTTACAACTTTCAAGCCTAGCAAATTCTAAACAACTTCTAAACAAAACAAGCAAAAAGCAAATAAGAAAGCACAATCTACAGCTAGAAGCACACTCTCATCCCTCTAGAATGAATCCGTCACTGTAAAATTTCGGCGGCCGATCACTAGAATCAGTGATGAGCACACGTCGAGATCTTCCACTCCATTTACAACGACTTGTGGGGCGCGTTTAGGTTCGACGTCCTCATCACCATTGCCGTGCAGAGACACCAACAACAATATGTTGAAAGAACACAGATCTAATACATGTAGGGGACTCCCAAATCTATATCTAGACCTCATTTAAGAGACTAAAATTCTCAAAACTTGACCTAAATCTAAATCGAGAGAGAAGAACGGCCTAATCTCGGAGAGGTTGTGGAGCCACGTCACGAACATCCTCCTAGACGGCTGTCAACTAAATTTAGTCGCAAACTTTTGCGCCAAAATCCAATGTGACCATTCCAACCAATTTTTTTTTCAAAATGTAGCAGTGTGTCACATAGGATGGCCAGCAATGACTAGACCACCACGACAGCGATTTCCGTTGAAAATTGATCGGAATTACTACATTGAAATTTTGCGCAAAATTTAAGATTAAATTAAAAGAATTTAAGACAGAATGGACTTTCATACAATAAGTTTAGAACTGATTAGGTAATTTTCCCATGCGAATCAGCTATTTATTCATAATGTCACGATCCATATTGAATATGTAAATATCATCTATACCTGCTTAGATTGTCGAAAAATCGGTGACACGTGTTATCATCCCAATGACACAAAAAATAAGATACAGTAAGATGATATAAAACGATCTCCATAGACAATTATTACCTTAGATTTTTTTAATGACTCATCAAGTGTACGTGTGATTATGTGCATGAAATGTGTAATGAAGATTGATTCAATTCTTCGGAAAAATACCAAAGATCGTGAAAAATATATTTGCAAACAGGACGAACTTCATCAATTCTTTCTTTCTTTCTTTCCGCAAATGAAAGTATATGATCTTGATAACGAGAGCTTCGAATTAAAATATCACAGAAGCAAGGATTCGATCCAATATTGATTTATCGGCATTCTTTCTTCGAATTGTTTTGTAACTTTTTATAATATAGATTATGTTCGAAGTTTTGACAAGAAAATTATATAAATAAATATTAATTAGAAATTTGTCCTAAACAAGAAAGCGCATCTTGTTAAGGGATGGACGGGCATGTAAAAATTAGGCACAGATGTAAGTTATATTCCTCACACTATCAAGTACAAATTCGGGTTAATCGCTCGGATTTTAGCTCGCGTGCTATCTGATCCATGAGCTTAACGAGGTATTTTGTACACCCAAGAGGTTTACGTAGGGTAGGCTTTCTCTGTCTTATAGAAAAAGATACTAGAATAAAGAGTCCTTCTCATTGCCTAATTGGGGCAACCGCACATGAAAAAGCGCAAACTTACGGGAAATTTGGAGCCAACGATGCTAATGTCTTAGAGCTTATTTGTTTAGGAATAAGCTCGATAAAAAAAATATATATAGTATTTTGTTCTCATCTAAGTACCAAGATCTGTATATTATGAAAATTTCAAGTCTTTAGGATTACAAATATTAAAATGCTTGCGTATGGAAATCCAAATTAGACAAAGAATAAAACTTTATCTAGACAGTAGCTATTGGTGTTGCAAACGAGGCCTCTCTAGCCGCCAGTCCCTTTCCTCCTTCCTTGTCATCTTCAAACAACTCCCTTTTTTCTATGTTTATGGGTAGGAAGGTTTGAGCTAGATCTCTCCCTCGACTCCCCTCTTCGTTAATTGATTTAGTTCTCTGTTCCTTTTTCTTGCTTTTCTCCTGTTTATGGAGCCTTTTTCTTCTGATCTAGTCTAGATCTGAAAGATTCTCTCTCTCATTTTAGAAATATTTTTTAGCGTATGTTTTTCGGGGTTTCATTTTCCTCGGATTTCGTTAGCGTACAAATCCAATTTCAAAGGAGATTGGAAGGAGCTTTGTGAATGTTTCACTCTCACTATCAGATCTGTGCCCATTCAACCTTTTTATTATGCATGGTGATGGTGTTGGGGACGCCGAAACTTGGCGTGCACCGCTGAAAGGCAAAGTCGTAGCAACATATGAAGATCTCGGTGTGTGCTCATTACTGAAGACGGATTCGATGATCGGCCGCTGATTTTGGTTAGATTTTCTTTTTGAGTGTGCGACCCCTATCTTTGTTCTGATGATTCATCTTGTTATCCGGAGTTTGTTTTGTTTTGAAGTTGTAGTAGTTGGACTAAGATGTTTCATTTTATTTTTTCTTTGCGGATTTGAATAATACTTTGACTATAAAAAAAAAAAAAAAAGACCTTTCTTTGTTGGAATGGAATTCGTAGTCACAACGCAAACTCCAAAAATAAGATCTCATTGGCTGAAACTTGAAGGGAACTTTTGGAATTGAATGGAATGAAAATGAAAAAAAAAAAAAAATCCAATTTCCAAGAATGTAAAAAAAAGAAAATTGTAGTTAGTTCGTCTCATTCACTCTCTATTTTTTTCTCATTTCCTTTTCCTTTTATTCATTTTTTTTTTTTTTGGGGCCAACGCAGAAATTTGACAGGGCCGATTGTGAAATTATGTTTGATAGAAACAAAGAGAGATGTGATGTCTTGAACAAAGGGAAATTGAGTTATCTTGTTTGACCAGCAACCATGTCCTGGAAGCAAACACGCCTTGAATTGAAATTTGGTTCGGAAGCCTGCAAAGAGGAAACCATTCCATTTTACTCTTCTCCTTTTCTCTTCCTTGACCTAGAGATCGAGGCATACACGGTGAGAAATTGAATACAACATTATATTCCAACCCTGCACATACATGACCAGGGAATGGTGATCGCGCGGCAAAATTCAAAGCAGCAGAATCGGAGGAAATTGTCCAATCGATCGATCGTAAATTTATTGTACGGATGCCAATTCGATCCTAAACTTTTCTCTTTTGCCAGTTCTCGTAAACCTTTATGGAGAATTCCAATGTAATCCTTCCACGTCGGCGATTTCCAACGAAAATTGACTGAAAGGATTACATTAGAATCCCGCGCAAAGGCCTAGGATCGAACTGGCAAAAGCGAAAAGTTTAGGACTAAATTGATATCCGTATAATAAGTTTTAAGGTTAATTGGATGATTTTTCCACGGACTTTGTCTACATCAAAAGAAATTCCCGCCGTTGCAAATGCAAAGTCACGATTGATGACTGACTGAATTTTGCAATAAACAATCGGTTCAATTCCACTCCTTCTGGTATGGGCCCAAAGAATAAAAAAATGAAGACTAAAAGTCACCTCCATGGAAAAAAAAATCATGCAAACATTGAAATAACTCTTCTGCACCGCCCAAGCTCACCATTTTCAATCCTTGCGTAGTTCACAATGGTTAAACCGGAGACACCTTAAATTTTGATTTAACGAACAACGTCATTTTTGAACTTTTTGATTTGTAGGTGTGGTTCTCGAACTATTTCTAAATGTTCGGTCTGACCTCTAAACTTTCAATTAGTTCATTCCGATCCCTCACAATATCAGATTAGTTATTCCTTATCGTTCATAATTACACTATTGCCCAAATTTTAGATTTTTTTTTTCATTTCAATCCATTTCCTACATCAATACCTTCTTATCGTTTTAATCTCTATAAACATTACGATAGTCCAATTTAAATAGATTTTAAGTCAAAAATTTCTATAACAATAACAGTAGAACCACATTCAGAGTTATAGCGAGTCAATATTCCCGCCACTTTAAGAATACGTGTTTTCATAAGGATGTCCAAAAATTATATTACTTTATCGAAAAATAATCATAGTACTATAAATCTAAATCTTGTTCCTAATCTATTAGATAGATAGAATTTACAAGCTTTTGTGTCTCGTTTTTTTTCTTTTTAATAATTAAATTTGTAAATTAGGAAGTTAAAAATAGTACGAATATCAACCCAAGACAACTTACATGAGATTCTACTTTTATCAGAAGCCAAAAAAAAAAAAAAAAAAAAAATACTTAAATGGAACTATCGTAATAATTTTGAAGAACCCAAAAAAGTAAAAAGTTAGTAAAGGATAGCACATTTTTCGTTGATTTATAAAATAGATTAACTTGAAAATGTATACTAAAATCTGAAATATAGTGTAACTTTGAAAACTTGTGAACAGTACCAAAAGACTAATTTGACTTTGTTATCAAAAGTTGATGGACTAAATTGAACAAATTGAAAGTTTAGTAATTAAATTGAACCTTGTGAATAGGTCAAGGAACATATTGAACAAATTAAAAATTTAATAAAGACATTATACATTGAGCCAAAGTTTAATGGCTATTAACGTAATTTTGCTGGGATAGATTTATGAACTTATATTTCGTCCCCACTCTTTAATTGAACTTTCTACCTTCCGATTTCTGCCCAACAACTTTGTTGGCAGTCATCAATGGAAAAAAGCCGAAAGAAAAGTGGTCTAGCAGGAAACACATCACACATCATGGAAAAGAAAGACCATCCAATTCTGGGCAAATTTCCTTATAGGAATGAGAAACAGGGCGATGAATCACGCTCTCTTCGTACGCCTTCCGACTTCGAGAGCCAAGTCCGTATCGATCTTCAGGGAGATGTCGAGCGCTTTAACAGAATGTGTGAGGGCACCACTGCAAAAACAACAAAGTCATCCAGGGGAAAAGTTAGTGCCCATGAGTCATCCCACATGCCAGCATGCTTGTCTAACTTTCTTCACCGCGAAGAAAGACATCATCTGTCCATAAAACTTGTAAAAAGAGAACCATGTATAGCTGGCTGCCAGATGGGATACCAAAACTAAATGACTTTGGTGCAATTCTTAATTAGAACATACATTAGAGTTAGCGAATCCAAATATTACCAGTTCAAATATCGGGATTTAACTTTGTCAGAAGAATAAGCCCTCTCTAACCAATACAACTAGCATTACCAGAATGGTGCACTGCATAGATCTTATGAGTTACCAAAACCAGTATCGAAGACAGTCAGTATGCTTCTATCTCATCTTCTCCGTCCAGAGTCGCATTGACAACAAGACTAGAACATTTGGAAGACACGAAAATGGCAAATAGTAACCCCGAATGAAGAAGATCAAATCAGGCTTCTCAGTTACTTGACAAACAAATAAGAACACTTGAACTGCTGACAAGGGAACAAAGTATCCCCCTCACAGAGCAAATAGATTCCGCGTAGTTTAAACTCTCAGACTCCTCTCTATCGTCTGCTTTACCACTAAGAAAAAATGGGAACAGCAATCCACTTAATTCAACTGGTAAAACTCCTCACACTCACTTGATTGTGATCGGAACCTGTCATGTTTGGAACATCTGAATGTCTATTTTAAATTGGACGGAACCTCTTATGTTTTGGGGATTGTTTATTGTTTGCCGAAGAATCGACACTACATTAGAATAAAGGGAACGGCATTCCGACATGAGAAGAGCTATTCTTTTCCAACTTTAGCAAAAGAAGGAAGATGGACAAAGACATCAACTGTTTAGGCCTTTTCACGAAGAAAAGTAACTATAGGAATTTTACATTTTTTCACTAATCGAAAGAACATGATGTTTACTCCCAGCGAAAAGTAAGAAAAAAGAAAATCACGTTTTATCCTTCAACGCAGTTGAGACAAATTGGTCAATGCAAAGTCTTCTCCTAATAAATGAAAAGTGCATATTCGAATTCTTAAAATCGAGTCCTGACAATTGTCACCTATCACCAAGGAGATTCCTGCAACTACCAAGGGTTTTACTCTCGCCACTGACCAGCAGCCACCACTATATGGCCAGCCTATTGTGGCCAACAGAAGCACCTCCATCGGTTGGTTATTGTCACTGCCACTACAGTCGCTTACTTGTTCATGAACTGCAACTCATTGAGTAAGAAAATCCTTCATAGCGAGCATCAAACATGGAATGTCATTATCCAAGTTGTTTTCCTGAAAATGCATTCTGCTACAAACTTCTTTTCTGGATGAAAAGTTGCCAATTTAAAACAAACACACTTGAGTTCTTCTACAGGCTACCGATTCATGGAGATTTGTTGCCAGAATCCAACATCCATCAAAACAAGTCCAATAAAAATTGCTGAGGACCATAAATAGATTAAAAGACAAATTACCTCGAGATATATGTCACACCAGTTTGTCCAATTTGATGTACTGTTTCAAGTGTAACATTTCCAGATGCCTGCCATAGCAAAGTACTACTGTCAGGTTTAAACCAGTTCACTCAGAACGCCACACTACATCAGAACCATCTATTATTGTGGCTACCGTGGAAAATGAGCACCTAAAATTTGCAAAGAAACAAGTTGATTTGAAGTATAAGCAATTTCAGCTGAGTTCACTTGACTACGCGGGCTTACTTAAAGATGCAACATTGCTGCATTGAAATCTACGCAATCGCAAAGTTGCAGGTAGAGATTTGATGGGTACTGGAAGGTAGAATGCAAGGTTTTGTTATGAATAAGAAGCTGGGAATACTACCTAAGAAGACTATGTCATTAAAATGATCTCACATGTACAAACTCAAATAAATTTACATCCACATTGAATACCTAGTAACTTAATTTTCTTCACATCAAATTTTTAACAGATGCAGAATAGAGATGGAAAGCAGGGACAGCAACTCTGTAACTGCAGTACCCAACTAAACAACTCAATGCATAAGCCAACTAGAGAGTGAGATAAAAACAATTAAAGATTATAGCATCACAGAATTTCTAAAACGCACTTCTGTCACAAACTTCCCACTGATCAATCCCACAGCCTCTTGAAGCATGGAAACATCAACATCACCATTTGATAAGGGTATGACCATATTATCCAGCATTATCCAAGTCAAGGAGGTATTGCTCTCAGATGCATAGTTTAGTAGTTCCCTAACTTCCTCGAGTGTCCTTGTCTCAACCTGAGAGAGAGAGAGAGAGAGAGAGAGAGAGATAGTAATGATGATGATGATGATGATATTGTAACATCCTCCGTTACAAATTTCAAATTGAAAAGATCAGGGCCAAAGACAGCTTATTTTACTGGTCGTGAGGCCAAGAGGTTGGTGAACATTCAAATTCATGCAATAATCAACATTTATAAGGAGCAAAAGTAAAGTGCCAAATTCGAGTACCTCGACCTCCATTTGAAGGTTTCTTTGTTTCAAATACATGTCAACAGATCTAATGGCATTTGTGACACCCCCAGCTATAGATATATGATTGTCCTTTATCATGACCATATCAAATAAACCCATCCTGTGATTTTTCCCTCCACCAATGAGAACCTATAGAAAGATACATCACAAGGTCAACTGATTTCAACCAAATAAAAAAAGGTCAACTGATGAACTTGAATGTGAGACAAAGGAAGCAGGAGATGTAAGTCCAGGAAGTAGTATAGACCGCCCACTTATCCACCAAACGTAAAGCTGGAGCAGTTTTCCTCGTGTCTAGAATGTGAGCTGGGTGTGCGGCATCTTCCATTGCCTGCAGAAATAATAAACCACACCTCATCTAACCTTTAACCGGTGTGGCATCTAAGAAATTGATTACAAGCAAGTTCAAGCTCTATAATGGAGCATATTTTAAATTACGCTTCCAGAATCTTTTGCAAGGACAGCCAAAAGTTGTGGTTGCAACCAAAGCATTATTCCGTTCAGTTCTACCTTCTTCAAGAGGATGAGAGTTACCTTAGTTAAAGTTGCAATGCCACTCATTCTTTGCATAAAATTCAGCACTACCCTTTCAGCTACAACAACACTGTATGCTCGTCCTGCATATTCACTGCTCTTAATGGGAAGAATGAACTTGCTAAAATTGAAGTGCAAATTAAAAGTCTGTATACTTATATAATGCTGATATCAATGTCGTGTATCTACCAGAAACTCTTCCAAACTGAAGACCCTTATGTATATAATCTCCATCCTTCTTAGACCAGTCTACCTGCATCATATTGTACACGAACAATCCATTGCACACAAAGAATGTGTCAAACATTGAGAATTGAGAAGCTCTGTAACATGAGAGAGAGAGAGAGAGAGAGAGAGAGAGAGAGAGAGAGAGGACGTACCGTGAGAGAAGGATCAACCTCATGGAATACCATCTCCGCAAGAGCAATTCCTGCCACAACACCATCCTCTTTCGCCAAAAAATGGGCCTCCACTTCCATGTCGGCAGGGATAGTGGCCATACAAGTCACATCTCCTAAAATTCCATGAATTATGCAACCCATGAGACGACCAAGGTGAAAACAGAGTGAATGGATCGCTAAAGCCCCAGGCTTTATTAGGAACTGATGATCACCAGTCACACACCAGAGAAAAAAAAAAAAACATTGCAACCACACTATCACACGTCATAATAACAAGCATTTTAATCGCGTCCAGGTACATTCACATACTGTGAGTTCTTAACTACCTCCAGAGCAGCATCCATGTCACCACGGACGCATAAATTCACCAACAAACCACAAGCAAATGACATATGAATGCACAGATTCCCAATCCGATCACATGTCCGCACATTCGTCATTGGGTGTCAACCCATTCACTACCTTACGTTCGAAAATGGCACGCTATAACCGTTGCACCCAATAGTTTCTCAACAAACTGAGGAACAGCAATCACAGCAACAGAGTAAAATCAAAAGAGAACAAGGAAGGCTTATGCCAAACCTCGATCCCCAGCGTCCTCAGCCAGGGCGAGCTTGATCACGCCCTTCAGATCATAGGCCGGGTGCGAAGGCGGTTTCACAGCCATCCTCTCGAAAGACGGCGCAGGGTTCTCCGTTGCAGCCGCCGACATCCTCACAATCCGCCCGCAAGAGATTACGCAACAGCGAAGACTGTCGAATGACGGCATCATTCTTCACCGAAGCAAAAGAAGAGCACGACAACAGATTGTGCTCGCATGAACAGAAAGAAGCAAAATAATCAAACCTTCGAGCCGGAGTCGCGCACAAGCGAAGCGAAATCGGGGATGATAACGAGACGATCCCCGACATCAAATGACTCCTGTTCAGGTCAGGGTTCCTCGTTTTCCGATGAACGAACGCATACCTGGGAAGAAACCCCGGGACAATAAACCTGAAAATTAGCAAGACCCCATCGTCGAACTCGATTCAAGCTTCGTATCAGGCCTTACAGTAAGAGAAAGCAGACAAGAATTTGTTCGCAGAGACAGAGAGAGAGAGAGTGGCAAGAAGCAGAGCGATGAATGCGATGTTTTGTGTGTGTGAAGAGAGAAGATTAACAGACGACAACCTAAATGGCAATTCATGATGTCCATGCCTATTGCCTGCTCTTGAGGCCCATTGGGCCTCGATCTGGGCCTAGTAGCACTACTGGGTCCAAATTAAAAATTCCTCAAATCCTCGGGGAGTATTTACTAATCCAACAAATCTCTTTCATTGATTTACATGAGCCCCACGTGAGATCCATCTAATTCACCGGCCAATATCGATTGGGCTCGTTCCTCGTCCCTAGTTTCAACGAAAACGATGGGAGTGCGCGCGCCTCCCGTCGGTTAAGAAAACAGTACGCGAAACGGTTTGTCGTTGGGCAAAACAACGAGACGGATCCCACCAATCCTCGTTGGTCCCCACCGGAAAAATGAAAATGGTCGGACGGCCCACACAGATTCCGATACATCGGATGGCCCAGAATTGTTCTTAGTCGTTTCTGCACTCTCTTTTTTCAGATGGAAACGGCAGGTGGGAGCTTGTGTCGGTTGTGATTTCTTGCGGGGGTGAGCGGTTTCAGGTTCCGTACAGGTTCCACCTAGAACCTACCCATTTATGTAGGTTCCTCATTTTTTGGAACCCGAAACCTACCATGCATACCTTAGAACCTAGAACCTACCCTATCACAGGTTCCAGGATCGGTTTCAGGTTTCACTCAGGTTCTACATGTATTTTTAGTTGAACAATTGCAATGAATAATCGCATTTAATGACCACCACCTGCAGCTAAAATCCACTGACCACAACTCATATTTAGACACAAGAAAAATATGAAATATTAACAAAGTAAAAGTCTCAATGATAAAGTGGTTCCAGATTACATACTCATCATCGGACACCATGGAATATCACAGGATGACGCGAAGACATGTACCAAGAAAAAATATAAAAACTTGCTCCAGGTTCTAGGTTTCGGTTCCGATTCCAGGTTCCACCTATCTGGAACCTAGAACCTATCCGTCAGAACATGTTCCTTACTTTTTAGAATCTAGAATTTACCTTCCATGCCCTGAAACCTGGAACTGAACGGTTCTCACCGATCCGATTCTCCAGATTTCAGGTTCTACTCTGAAATCATGCTCACCCCTAATTTCTTGACTCTGCTATGCTTTTTGGACTGTGGCATCACTCTCGCCGTTCAAAAGAAACAGAATCACGCGAAAGTCAACCGCCGTTGATTGTCCTGTTGAGCCAAAAAAAGCCACTAAGGTCCTGCTGAACCAAAAAAAATTTTGGTCGAAAAAGAGCACCTTTTGACAAAAAATAATAATAATTAAAGAGTACCTTCATTTCTTATTAAAAAAACCAAAATTAAACTATACACGTTTGCTATAAACTTTTTTTCGTGACACAAAAAATCACAAACTTGTCTCCGTGCGATAAATTTACCATCTGTCAAGGTTCCGTCTATGAGCATCGTTAAGAATCTGCATACATGGATGCTGGAAGGCAAATTGTGTTGACATAGCGCTCACATGGCTTAAAGTGAATAAAAAACGACGTTGTTTTGTCTAAAAAATCATCTGACGGGATATTGATGGAAGGAAAGGGGATGAGGATCTATGTTCGGCTTTCTTTGAGAAAGAGCCGCCGTTCATTTTGTCTTTGAGGAAGAGAGAGGGACCTTTCTCTCTCTCTTTCCCTCCCTCCCTTTTCTTTCTTTTCCTCTTCCCTTTTGAAGTTTTCATTTTGTTTGCGTGAATAAGCTTTTGCAGCCGATCTTGAGTGAACGTGGAGATTAGTTCGGTTATCCGTTCAGTCGACAACCGCCGAGGAGGATGTTCGAGACATGGCTCCACAACCTCTCCGAGATTAGGTCGCTCTTCTCCCTCCGATTTAATTTTAAGTCAAAATTTAGGGGTTTTATTCTTCCAAACTAGATCTAAATAGATCTGAGAGTTCCCTACAGGTATTAGATCTGTGTTCTTTTAATATATTGATGTTGATGTCTCTACACGGTGATGGTGATGGGGGATGAGTGTGTGCTTCTGCTGTGCAAACACTAGCAAATAATTTGACATGACTGTAACTTAAAGAAGCATATATGCAACCCTCCAAAAATCCGAGATTTTCGTTAGTACGCTATCAAATCAAAGTCGGTATTAATATTGATATCAAGGTTGAGACATGACAACCATTTTCGCTTAGTGTATTCCGTTGGTGGTAAGAGTTGATTTTGACAGATCCGAATTACTAGAACTGTCGAACCTTTATTTGCATTAGGACCCCAAAAACTTTCTTCATAGGCAATTCGCAGGTCAGAACGGAACTCGCGATTTTTGGGCAATATCCACCACCTCGACTGGGTCCAAATTAAAAATTCCTCGAATCCTCGGGGAGAATTTACTAATCCAAAAAATCTCTTTCACTGGTTTATGTGAGCCCCATGTGAGATCTATCTAATTCACCAGCCAATATCGATTGGGCTCGTTCCTCGTCCCTAGTTTCAACGAAAACGATGGGAGTGCACGCGCCTCCCATCAGTTAAGAAAACAGTACACGAAACGGTTTGTCGTTGGGCAAAACAGTGAGACGGATCCCGCCGATCCTCGTTGGTCCCCACCGCCACCGGACAAGTGAAAATGGTCGGACGGCCCACACAGATTCCGGTACATCGGACGGCCCAGAATTGTTCTTAGTCGTTTCTCTTTCTGCACTCTCTTTTTTCAGATGGAAACGACAGGTGGGTGCTTGCGTCGGTTGTGATTTCTTGACTCTGCTTTGCTTTTTGGACGGTGCAATCGCTCACGCCGTTCAAAAGGAACAGAATCACGCGAAAGACAACCGCCGTTGATTGTCCTGTTGAGCAAAAAAAAAAACAAAAAAGCCACTAAGGTCCTGCTGAACCAATTTTTTTTTTTGGTCGAAAAAGAGCACCTTTTGACAAAAAAAATAATAATAATTAAAGAGTACCTTCATTTCTTATTTAAAAAAACCAAAATTAAACTATACACATTTGCTATAAACTTTTTTCCATGATACAAAAAATCACAAACTTGTATCCGTGCGACAAATTTACCATATGTCAAGGTTCCGTCTATGAGCATCATTAAGAATCTGCATACATGGATGCTGGAAGGCAAATTGTGTTGACATAACGCCCACGTGGCTTAAAGTGAATTAAAAACGACGTTGTTTTGTCTAAAAAATCATCTGACGAGATATTGATGGAAAGTAAATTTGTCACGAGAAGAAAATTTAGGGTAAAATGTGTCATAATAAACATAGTTTTGATTTTTTTTTTTATGTCGCAAAGAGAAGTTTAAGATAAATGTGACACATTGGGCATAGTTTGAGATTTTCAGTGATATTTTTCCTTCTTTTTTGTTCTTGTCCTATAACTTCTGTTGATTGTACAATTAATTCCGGCTATTTCTATATGTTCAATCCAATCCTGTAATCAAATCTTTTTGTTTCAACCCCCTTAATTATGTTGCCGTGGCAGCTGCGCGACAATTTATGGCAATCCCTTGCCAAGGAGGGCCGGCACTTATCTTGACTTGGTGCACACGGATTGTCTAAAGACGAGAAAGAAAAATCGACTTTTAATTAGGTTGTTACTCTAGTGTTTTGATTAGCCGTGCTTCCTAGGGCATGACTTTGGGGCACGAGGAGCTTGTCTAGGACGTGGTGTTTGTTTATAGCTTTGTGGTGGACCGGGTTTTTGTCTGTGTGACCTCGGCGAGGGCTAGCACTGAGATGAGGTGGTGGTGCGGGATTGTCGCCGGTGGTGGCCGCAACCACCACCTCCTTTCCTCCCTCAAACTCCTCTCTCTTTGATTTCTTGTTTTTTTTTTTTTTTTGCCTTTCTTTTCAAACTTTTTATTGCAATTTATTAAACATTTTCCTCTGTTACCATATCGACAAGATCAAGTGTCCACAATAAAAAGACCAGGCACCAATCCTAGAAATAATAGGACTCGATTGAAAAGTTTAAAGTTAAGATTCTAATTGCGCAACGGACAAAAATGACTGGCCAAAAGTGGAATTACCCCAAAGAATAATAAGAAAAAGGAAAAGAAAAGACAAGGCAAGGAAAGGTCCGTGTTATAATAAAGGTATCAATAGGCGAGCTAGGGCCAGACCAAGCCCTTAGTTCGGGTTTAATTCGTTGCCTAGGCTCGCCAATAACAAAAGAATTAATGTACAAAATTTTCGGGTTGGATCAGACCAGATTATAAAAAGGCTCCGTTTATTTAGCGGAAACGAATGATTTTGGAAAACATATTTTTGAAAACGATCGCTTATTTAGCTTGAAAGAATTAGCCAATAAAAAATACTTTCATTATCGGCTACAATTTATGTATAAATATTTCTTTGGACGATGGAAATATTTTTCGTTAATTCTTTTTTGTAAGCGATATAAACCAATCATTTTTAAGAAAATATTTTTCAAATCATTCATTTTTGGCGAAACAATAGGAGACTCGATAACCTTACTCAAGCCCGCCCAAAGGTGTAATTTGCACCCCCTTATAACCCGCGTGGGCCCGTGAACTCCCAAGCCCATGTGAAGTGTACTTCATATAACTAAATAACCTTTACCAAACTCAACTTTGATCCTACTTATTCTTTGATCACGCATTACATTAAGACTGTCCTTGACATGTCGAATTGTGGCATAACTTGTTGCACTCTTAGAATAGAATATTTCTCTATATTTTTAACTAACTTAAGTTTTTTAGAACAAATTGACGCTTACTAATGAGCACCGCATCTTCAAAATTATAAACTTCCCAAACTTGATAAGCTACTAATACATTTTTACCCGGAGTGAGTTCGCCCACCAACTAATTATTTTTTACTTCGAATATCCCAGGAGTTGAATTCTAGCCATTCCTTTATGTATGCTTTATATGTTCCCATCTTTGATTTCTCACTTGTCGCTTTCGCGATTTCACCCCTCTCGATAGATTTGTCTCGTTTTGGGGGGGAATTACCAAAAAAGTCATAACCTATTGCACTTATGTCAATTCAGCCCTAAACCTTTTAATATGGTCAATTTTGTCATAAACCTTTTGACAATTTACCAATTGAGGTCCTTCTGTCCAATTTGGCCGAAATTCCCTAACGTAGATATCGATCGTCCTACATAATATGGCCAACTCTGACATGGGCAATTATTATTATTATCATTATTAATTATTTTTATTTTCCTTTTTTTCTTTGTTTATTCCTTGTGCCCACGAAGGTTGTGCCCAGAATGGGCGCCGGGTCACCGATGACCCTCGCTGTCACAAGGAAAAAAAGCAAACAAAAAAAGGAAAATAAAATTTAAAAATAAAAATTTATAAAAATTGTTCACGTTAGTGATGGTCATGCCCTGTTAGACGACCATCGTTTACGTCAGTTTTTAAGTCAAAATTGGCCGGAATGACTCAATTGGTAAATTATCAAAAGATTTAGGACTAAATTAGCTAAATTGAAGGGTTTAAGACTGAATTGGCACAAGTGCAATAAGTTTTGAACTATTTTAGTAATTTTCCCTCTCATCCATATGTCCGGGACTTCCATAAAATTTTCACTCATCAGTAGTGAGTTCGCATGTCATACTTTCGTCATCTAACAAGTTTTCACGAGAAGACCTACCAAGAAAATGAAATATTCTCAATGATTTTTACTGGCCAAAGTTTTGATTTTAAGAGACAAAAGTACACATTCTATAGTAGAAATTGTATTGATTAACCCGTTTCATACACGAAATTAACCTTCTTTCTAGGATGTACACATTCACAAGTTGGGGGAATCGAGTGATTAGTGATTAAGGATCATCGCTATAAAGCCGCGCCTTTCCACCCGGGAGATCCGGATTTATCTTTTGATTTAATTCGGAAATGAAAAAATTGAAAAGGATGAAAAAAGAAATGAAATTTCGAAAAACTGCCCCCTTGTCTATGGCCTACAGTCTTCCATCCAATAGGTCGGGGGTAAGCTACTGTGATTCAAATGCCTAAATCTTTCTAAGAGTCGACACCAATAATTTCTTACGTCGATTGGAAATGTAAAATTCTAGGTATTAGGGAGAAGTTAAATCACCTAGAGGTTAACTAGTCTACAAAAATAAAATAGGTCCGAAGGTTTTGATTATACGTGTGGAAGGGTTAGTACACCCTAGATGTAGTAAAATGGGTCAAGAACCCATATTCTAACCCACATTTAAGAGTGCAGGTCATAAATGTGTTGCTTAACAAACTTAAGTGGATCATAAATCGGCCGTTTAATAACTTAATGGGTCATAAATGGGTTACCTATCTTAAGCGAGTCATAAAAATATTTTTTGATTTCTAGTTTTTTTTTTCTTGTTTCATTTTCTTTTTTCTTTCTTTCTTTTACTTTTTTTTTTCGGATGAGTCCGGCGAGGGCCGTGAAACCCTCTCCTAGGGCGAGGGTCACTGGCCCTCGCTTGTGGTTGCTAAGGGTCGAGCAGCCCTCGCCATTGACCAGCGAGGGTCTGCCGGCAACCCTTGTCGGACTTTGAAAAGAAAAATAAAAAGAAAAAGAAATAAAAAAAAGGAAAAGGAAAAAATAAAAAAAATCGATTTTTTATTTTTATTTTTAAAAATATCATAAGTTTTGCTAAATTGAATTAAATACGGAAGTTTCTTAATAATATGGGTCGTTGGACTCGTACTACATGAAAATGGCTCAAAACGGGTTAAAGGGTCAATATGGGTTGGGCCATATTCGACCCGACCAAACCCGACCCAACCCACTCGTTTGACACCTCTAGTACACTCATATCTCCTTTAAGGACATGACTACATTGCATTGGGTGGGGTGTGCTGCTTGTTCGTTTCAAATATGCAGAGTGATGAAAGCAAACGTTGAGAATGATATATCAAATATAATCTTGAAGGAAAAAGGGATAATGACACAAACGGTCCCTGAACTTTGATTCAATGCACAATGTGGTCCCTAAACTTTTAATTTGACCAATATGGTCCCTGAACTTTAGCCAATGTGCAATGTGATTCCTGAATTTTTGAAACATGTTCAACTTAGTCCCTAAAGTATATGAAGATGTTCGATGTTGTCATTCCATTAATACAAGTTCAAGGATGACTTTGAACATGGTCTTATAGTTCAGGGATTAAGTTGAACATGTTCCAAAAGTTCAGGGACTATATTAAACATATTGAAAGTTCAGGGACCACATTGTACATTTGGCTAAAGTTTAGGGACCATATTGGCTAAATTAAAAATTGAGGGATTACATTGCACATTGCGTTAAAGTTCAGGGACCATTCGTGTCATTTTCCCAAGGAAAAATTACTAAAAAAGTCATAAATCTATTGCAATTGTATCAATTTAGTTCTAAACTTTTTTTTTCAATTGAGTTATAAATTTTTTCTATTTGTTCCAATTCAGTCCATATGACCAACTTGAACCGGCCGATGCTGATGTCAGGACTTTTTTTTGTAGGGGTGAGCAAATCGGACCGATCGGGTCGGGACAGCCAGGACAGGACCGGGACCGGTGGTCCGGTTCCTGGTTCTAGAGGGCGGCGGTCCAGTTCGCGGTTCTTAAATTGGAACCGGTAGCCAGGCGGTCCGGTTCCTGGTTCTAGGGGCATAAAACCGGATCGGACCGGTTGATTTTTTTTTTTTTAAATTTTAAAAGTAACCTTAAAGTTTACTAGGGAACAACTAGTACCGGTTCTAGATTGCACTTCCACAAAATTACTGGATGTAGAGGATTTCTTAAACTGAACTAGAATCATGGTCATGTTGTCGCATCCTTCATCACCAGCAGAGGGTGTCAAACATCTTTTAAAGTTTTAGTAGTCCTTGGAAAAGGTGGGTCAAGAGGACTGGCTACAAACAATTCTGTTCCATTTTTTGTCATGTTACTAGTTCGAAGGGATCGCCCGACGGTCCGGTCCGGTCCCCGGTTTCGGAAAATGGGAACCGGGACCACCGGTCCGGTTCCTGGTTCTTGAGGGGAACCGGACCGGATCGGGAATCAATCACCCCTACTTTTTTGGTAATTTTCCCTAGTCTTGAACCGGTGCAACTTGTCAGCATATTCAATTTAAACGGGCTAAATTAAGCACATATACCTAATTTATACGAATTTCTTAAATTTTGTGGAATCCAAGAAGAGAGGAGAGAAAGAGAGAGAGGGGCTCCCAAAACTTGGCAACCAATGGGTCTTGGTCATTTCCAATGTTTCGTCATCTGCTGGTCACGGTAGCTACAGATATTTTTCCCCATGTTGCGCGTGTGAGGACTGTTCGATGTGATGTTTCCATGTCCTATTCAAGAGAAGATGACCAGAGGGAAACAGAGAGTTTATCTTTCACGAAAGAATAATGGTAGATGGGAGCGGAATCGTGCGTGGTTGGAGTCGTAGGATCCGCTCGTTTTTCCGTGATCAAATTTCTATCAGCATTTCAAGAATCACACGGGGAGAACCAGCTAAACTTCGCCATCAACTGGCTCCTCCTTCTCTGTGCTGCTTTTTTCAAACCCTAACTCTTCAGTCTCTCTCTCTCTCTATCTTTCTCCGTACACACTAATAGGTTGATGGCATGAATACTGTGCGGGACTCGTCACTATTGGGGTGTGGTTTATACTCTCTATCGACAGAAAAGTAAGGGTGCCGCTCCGGCGGGGATCTCAAGAGGGCAATGCCCCCTGGACACAAAAGAGCTTTTATAATTGAGCCCGTATTTTTTCATTGATAATTTGGGCTTGGGTCCATGAATAATTACCAATATATATACTCTTTTTCACTTGAAATTGAGCGATATAACGAGAGATGCGATGTGCTAATTATAGTGGAATCATCTGTTGGACGTAACCCTAGTTTAAAGGTGAACCGGGATAAAAACTGTGTTTCTTGATTTCTCTTTCTTACTTTTACGCTTTACTTCTTTGTGATTCTGCGCCGAATCCTAACAGTCACAAGAGCAATATGAATATGATCTAACTATTTTTTGGATATGATATGGTCTGATGCGGTAAAAATAACCTTAGATACTAGTACCCTCTTCAAAGTAACAACGAATTAACATTATCATATGAGCAATTTTGTGATAAAATTACTTGGATGAAGTTGTGGCGTGCTTATGAAGATTATCGCATGCTCATGTGCGAATAATTTTGCACATGCACAAATCCTCTCCATATGAGTTCATATAGTTTCTAGGGAAAATTTCAAATAAGGGCCCTAGTGCCCTCATTTTTTTAAATAATGGCTTGAAGTGGACCTTGTTTCAAATAAATGCCTGAAGTGGACCTTGTTTCAAATAAGGGCCTGAAGTGCATATCGTTTCAAATAAGGGCCTGAAGTGCATATCGTTTCAAATAAGGCCTGAAGTTACTATATTAGTCTCAAAAAATGGCATGAGTCACTTTATTTAGGGGCATTTTGGTAATTTACTATTTTATTTTATTTTATATCCCTTTTTCTATTTTTTAAGAGATTTTGAAAAAAAAAAAAAACAAAGAATCACAGGCTAGAGGACTGGTGGGGCGGCAGTTATGGTTGTCGGGGTTGCTGGCGCTTCGGCGAGGGCCGGCGACCCCGCCGACCAGAGGCGAGGGCCTGCTCCTCAACTGAGCCGGGAGAGGGTCGCGGTCATCGGTAGGGATAGGGGTGGGTCGGAGGGCGCTGTCTCACCTCGGCTCCCGCCGATGGCCGTGGCCCTCAGTTGGACCTAGGCGAGGGCCATCATCGCCGCCCCGCTGGCTGGGGGGCGGTGGCCAGACCTCCCGCCTGATTTTAACTTTTTGTTTTTGTTTTTGTTTTTAAATTTAATTTAACAAAAAATTAGATTAAATTTACATTTTGACAAAAATGCCCTTGATTGCGCGGGAAAATTTGGCCAGCCGGCGCGGTCAGGCTCTTATTTGAAATAACCATAGCCACTTCAGGCTCTTGTTTGAGACAATGATGGCACTTCAGGCCCTTATTTGAAACAAAGTCCACTTCAGGCCTTTATTTGAGAAAATGAGGGCACTTGGGGTCCTTTTTTGGAATTTCCCTAGTTTCTATCATTGCACTAGAAAAAAAGAGAGTAAAAACTTAGAAGCATATGGCTAGATTAATAAAATGCCATGCTGATGATTAGGCAAGAAGACATTCGTCACAAAAAGAACATATATCATGTGCCATTCATGCTAGGTCCGTATCGGAATATCTAATATTTAACCCCAGTTATGATGACAATACTTGTCATGGAACATTAGACCTTGCACCGCCGGGGTAAAGAAAACTTTACACAAACAGCCTTATCCACGATTGGTTTTAGGGTTTTAAGTACTCATCCCCTCACTAAACATCATATCGAGAATGGATAAGACCGCTTGTGTAGAAATAATGTACACTAGCGATTTCTACTATAGTAGTTACTCACTTTTACACGCTATATTATTGATTGTGTGCAACCTAAGGCGTGTTCGGATGTGATTCATACTCTCCATCGACAAAGAAAGAACGGAGGTCGTGGGAGCAGCACCCCCGAGTCGCCAGAGCGCTTTTATAGTTTGAGCCCATATACTCAAACTATAAAAGCGCTCTGGCGACTCGGGGGTGCTTGCTCCCACGACCTCCGTTCTTTCTTTGTCGATGGAGAGTATGAATTGTAATTGAGTGATGTAAAAGAGAAGTGCGATATGTTAATTATAATTGAATTCCCTGCTAAATATAACCCTAATTTAAAGGTAAATCAGGATAAAATCTTGTGTTTCAAATTTTCTTTCTCAGTTTTTACTTTTTACTTCACTGTGATTTGTGCGTCAAATCCTAATAAGACGATCTCAAGTAAGAAGTAGTTTGAGGTTAGGGACTTTGAATATGAGGTCGCAACATCGAATGCGAGAGAGAGAGAGAGAGAGAGAGATGGACGGCGCAAGTAGTGGTGTCGGGCTCCGACGCGGACAACGGGCCGACAATGGTGGAAAGAAGAAAAGTGAGAAGAAAGGTCGAAGGGGGAAAGAAGAAAAAGTAAACAGAAGAAGGTAAAAAGAGAGTAGGGCGTCCAACATTTGACTGCACCAAGGTTTCATTTTCATCTTTTCAGAGAAAAGTAAATTAAAGATGCCAATAACTTTCCCCCCCGAAAAAAATTGTGCAGACTCCAATCCATGGACAATTGCTTAGCTTTTTTCAAATACAAATTTCTAGTTTCATCGGGGCAATAGATATCTCCTACTCCTAGTTTTAGCAAAGGTTGTTGTTAAGGGTGCATTTGCACATGCTGCTGTGTATCTACCACCAGTGAGTCAAAGCTTCCTCTTCACTTGCCAAGTGAATGGAAGTCTGACAAAAATATTTTACAGACTAACTTTTCCTTGGCCCCCCCTTAGCAAATCTCTCTCTCTCTCTCTCTCTCTCTCTCTCTCTCTCTCTATAAAAATCAGGCAGGCCCTTCAAATCAAAGAACCCACTTCATCAACTGAGTACTCTCTTCCACCAAGGAGAGACCCGGGTACTTTGTTTCTTTCTTTTATCTCCATACATAGATTTCTTCTGGTTTAGAAATTAACTACACATGCATATGCTTTTTTTTTTTTTGTGGTTCTTTTGCTGTTTCTTTGGTTTGCTGGTGTCTGAATTCGAAAGTATTGACTTTAATCTGGAATTTCACAGGTTTCCGGGTGGAAGAGGAGGTGATTTCATGGACATGCAGACACCGGGTGAGTGTATTTCCATGCTATTCATGCCAAGTGAGCAGTCTTTTGTTTTTTAACCTTTGCTTCGTTGTCTGTTCGACCTTGAAACTGTTGTTAGGGCTTCATGAAACCCTACGTAGTTGACTCTCTGAGAGAGAGAGAGAGAGATAGTGAAAGCATGAGGATGATAAACATCTGTTGGAGCAAGAGTGAGCTCTAGCTCTACAAAGCAAAATCACCAACTGGGTCATTTTTGGTTTGTCTTGAAAGCATCACACAATGGTGCAACCAGAAGTTATTGCGCTACCAAACTAAAACTTACACCTAACACACAAATAGAAAGTACATATGTTATGTTAATAACGTATACCTAACACACAAATAGAAAGTACATGTGTTATGTTAATAACGTATACCAGCCTAATGCCTATTGCCTCCTATATTTAATCTACGAAACACAGCTGACTTGCGGATGCGCTAAGCTCGACTTAGAAAAGAAAGCGAATCGAGGAAACTATTAGATTCTAGAGAGTATACACAAGTCTCAAGAGTCCTTTTACTTTGTTTACTTCTGCTGGGGAAAAATTCTGGTGTGTGATTTTCGTGAACAAGTACATAGGTATGCCATTATCTCAACCCAATTAAGCCTCGAGTTTTGTCCATACCCCGGTCTTCGCTTAACAAAGCACGAAATGCTTTTGGGTTTTGTTGGATTTGTTCATTGGATAGAAAATTAGAAAGCTGGTTGGTGATGATTCTCTCTCTGGTTTGCATGCGTATAAGCGACACATCAGTATGATTATCTCTTTATTACAGTAGCCACTGCCGCCACGACAATTTCTAGGAACTTTCTACTTGATGCTTTGTGTCAAAGTATCAGACACTAAGTAACAATTCCTTCGACCAAAAAAAAAAAAAAAGTAACAATTCTTGATCAGATGGCACATATCATGATGAACTAAATGAAATTGTTCAACTTATTTAGCATATTCAGAGATCCTTTTGGCTGGAGACTAAACTTATGTCTACTTGCGCTTGAGGCTGTGCTAACTAGCCGAGGCGAGTTTAGACGTTTGTAGGTTAAAAAGATCTCATCAAAGTGTCCCCGATATATTAGTATCTCAAACTCTTTATTGGAATGATCATGCAAAATGACAGTTCATATGCCAAGAAAGAAACAAATATGCAATGTTCCATAAGACCTTGACTATTCTTCTGCATTGGGGTTGAACAGTTTTGTTGATTAAGTTAAAAGTCAAGTGAACTTTATTGGACAGTTTTTCTTGTAAATTTTGTTTATTTCAATTTACCTAGGGTAAAACATTTGTCTAGACTCAGATTGTAAAGAGAACAGAGTGAATAAATCAGAAGAGTAGATGACGAAGGATTTCAGGTGATCTACCATGACTGTCCACAAAATTCTAATGGCTGTTATGTTACTTCGTCCCACATCCTGTCCATGCAACTGTTTCTCAGTTTATGTGAAGATCAGGACAAAATCCAGGGTCGGTTGTACCAGACATCATGATCCAGAACCTTGAATTTTAAAGAATGTGAAGAGGGATGCGAAGATGGATCTGCCCCATTAACTCTCTAAAATAAGCTGGACTTAAGACAATCTGTGTCCTAGAGACTTGGAGTTATGACTGAGTGGTACAACGTATGACTCTGACCACAAGGTAACCTAAGGGGGCCATACAGGTGTGCCCATGTGTGATAAACTACAGTACAAACCTAAAAGTGTCCTTCATTGGGAAAGGCTAGCCAATTGGGGTCAGGACAGAAAGGTATGTCGGCCTGGCGCGAGAACCCACTCCGCCCATTTTTCTGATTTTGGGAATTTTTAAACCTATTGGGATTTTCCTGCATTAATGCATCAAGCATTTAGGCAGGTGTATCAGGATAATAAAGATTAAAGATGAGAAATTCTTATGTGAATATGGTATACGTACTAAATTGAAAGTGGATCATAAAACGGTGGGTCTCGAGTCGATCCACATGAGTGAAAACGGCGGATCTCGTGTCGATTCACACGAGTCTCATAAGATCCGACGATTCAGATTCAACTTAAACACATATACTTTATTCATTGAATAATTTCTCAACTAACGATAATTCGATTTTTTTATATAAGGGAAGCTTTTATTCACTAACATGATATGACTAATAGTTGAACATTGGCAGAGGCTGCCGATACCTAAACTACAAAGGACAAGACTTACATTTCATAGTACCAAATGCTAAAAGGTGGAGAAAAGATGAGGCAATTTCCTTGTTGATTCCTTCTAAGTTCGAGATTTCGAAGCTAAGCGGTGCCGGGTTTATGCGATTACGGTGCACCATGACCGTTAGGTCATATATAGACTGCACGTAAAGTCGGCAAGTTTAAGGGCCGCGGCTGACCATTAGGCTCACACTAGAAGCTGGTGCACCTAGAAAAAGTATTACCAAACCTTGTGCTGCCTCAGAAAAGGAAATTTGCTTGTCTGTTTCCATGCATGTCAAAGGAGACTTTGCTCATGTAATTCTTCGGGATAGTATCTTGCGAAGAGCCAACAACCTCCCAAGCGCTTGAAGGGTAGGTTTAAAATGGTTAGACGTTGCTTGTTAGAGCTTAGGGCTGGGACGTCTTTAGTTAGGGTTTCGCCATGCAGAGTTTGAAGGTCGAACCGTCAACGAATGTGAGGTTATGAACGGAAGGACTGGTCATTTGGCATGGCTTTGCATGGAAGTCAACACCCCCCCTCTCTCTTTTGACCTCTTTGTGGTCGTCGTCAGAAGCTGCATGATCAACACACAGTTCGCTTGTTTGAAGACCAGTGGAAAGAAGCATGAGAGATTCATTACGGAGTCCGCGGTGATTAAGGTAATAAACCCAATTAAAGAGCTCTCTCTCTCTCTCTCTCTCTCTCTCTCTCTCTCTCTCTCTCTCTCTCTCTCTCTCTCTCTCTTGGAAAAGACGACTTCGAAACATCTTCGACAAATGCATTTGGCCTTCATTTCGATACTTGTTTCGATCGTACGTACTGATAATGTCACTAGAATGCGGTCTTAATTCATATTTTCTAGTACGAGGATTGAGGAGAGAAATATGTTGTTTTCCTCGTCAGCAAAGACAACCTTTCCTCATGTTTTCTAAACAAGGGAGAGCCCATAAGTACATCGCCGAGTTCTATACTTCGTTGACTCCTTGCAAAATGCATCATTGGGTCACCTTCAACATCATGTGGTGATGCAATGTGTATGTGATTGTTGGGATATGATTCATACTCCCAGTTAACCAGAAGGAACGGGACGAGGATTGCAAGGGGGCAGCACCAAGGGATGCCAAAGAGCTTTTACAGTTTGAGTTCGTATTTTATTGGTAGTTTGAGCTTGTGTCTATGAATAACTATTGTTTATATATAAAATCTTTCTCCTATAATTGAGAGTTGTAACAGAGAGGTGTGATGTGCTAATTTTAGTGGAATCTTTTACTAGATGTAGCCCTAGTTTAATGGTGAACCGGATAAAAACATTGTGTCTCAATTTATTTTTCTCGCATTTGCTCTCTATTTCGTTGTATTTATGCGCCTAATTCTAATAGTGACCAACATTTACGTATACCGCTTGTCGTGTCATTTGTCAAATCCATAGCCGCAGATTATATTAAAGGCCAAGTTGTGTGCATCGCTCTGTTAACCAGAAAATTATCAAAAAAAAAGTTCTAAACCTATTGCAATTATGCCAATTTAGTCATAAACTTTTTTTTGCTAATTTAGTCCTAAAATTTTTGCATTTGTGCCAATTGACTAAAAATCGTTGACGTGGAGCGGCCGACACTGACATGATCAATTTTTAGTAATATTTTAATATCTTTTCTATTTTTTGTTTTTAATTATTTTTTATTTTCGTTATTTTATCTTCTTCTTCTTCTTCTTCTTCTTCTTCTTCTTCTTCTTCTTCTTCTTCTTCCCGCCGGCCACCGGTGAGGGTGAGACTCGCCCGCCCCTGGCAAGGCTCACCATGGCCGGGCGAGGCTCGACCTCCCCCAGTGACGGCGATGCCAGCCTCCCAATGGCCGGGCGAGGCTCGGCCTCGTCATTGGCCGGCTGGGGTGAGCTTCGCCGGCCCTCGCCTCTAGCCCGTCGCGGGGCTCGGCGGCTGGTTGGAGGAAGAAAAAAAGAAAAAAAAAAGAGAAAGAAAAAAAAGAACAAATAAAAAATTCAAAAAAAATTAAAATATCACTAAAAGTTGGCCACGTCAGCTCCTGCTGCGTCAAGTTAGGGATTTTTGGCCAAATTTGGCTGGAACGACTGAATTGGCACAAATGCAAAAGGTTTAGGAGTGATTTGGCAAAAAAAAAACAAAGGTTTAAGACTGAATTTGCATAGTTACAATAGATATAAAACATTTTTGACAAATTTACCCTCTATTAACGTCAAATCAGGATAATATGGACAGATGCTAAAGAAAAAACCTTTGTCTAGCGACAAAAAGATGGTCGTGAAAAGTCCAGATTTGGGCTTTAGAAGTTCCAACTGCCAACACGCACGCTATAGGCTGATCGCGGAAACTTTTGCTGACCAAATTTGGGGAATATAAGTTCTTTTTAGCGAACCAAAATGTTTGGTCGCAAATTATGTCGCTTCGGGCGACCCAAGTTATGGTCGCTAGAAGAAACTTTAGTGACCGAATCGCCGGTAGAACTCTACTTCAACCGGCCAAATCGGTCGCCAAAAGTTCTTCTCCGGCGACCATTTAGTAGCTGAAAGTCCATTTCTAGCGAGAAAATTGCCGCAACTAGTCACCAAGAGCGTGCTTTCTGTAACTTCGGGTGGATCTGGCGATTATCCAATGAAGGAGAAGGAGGAGGAGATGAACACAATCGTATGTAAGTGAATTTATGTTCGTTACTGTTTATTAGCTATGCAGTTGTATGCCAATCATTTATTTTGTTATAATAAACATGATAATTTTATTTTTTTTGAAAATAGGTAAATTTGAAGATTGTCGGCGTTTCTTTGAGGCACGATGGACAATGCACATAATTGACTCGGATTTGTAGTGTTTACGGATTTGTAGTGTTTACAGATTACATGACGATTTTATTATTCTCTAATGCGGATATCTTGTGATGTAAGGATTTATATTACAACGCTATGGATTTGTTTATGAATTAAGATGATGTTTTTG
The DNA here is from genome assembly GCA_029784005.1 of Lenwebbia sp. NSW1173648. Lineage (NCBI taxonomy): Eukaryota > Viridiplantae > Streptophyta > Magnoliopsida > Myrtales > Myrtaceae > Lenwebbia > Lenwebbia sp. NSW1173648. The sequence goes on from JARCGZ010000010.1 coordinate 9,320,684, forward strand.
AATATGTGGATTGACAGGAAAAATTGTCCAAAAGTTCCGAACCTATTGTATGACGGTTAATTCGGTCATAAACTTTTCAATTTGGTCGATTTAGTCCTAAATCTTTTGACAATTTTCGATGTATCCGGATAATTTTGGCCAGATATTGCTCACGTATCAGTCCAATCAACGCTGGTCGTCTAAGTGGTGCAGCCAGCGCTGATGTGGATAATCTTTACAAATATTTTTTAACTTTTATATTTTCTTTCTTTTTTCTTTTCTATTATTGGGCTGTGCTAAATCCACCCCTAAAATGGCTCCATCCACCCTTATAATATTTAAGGGGTAAGTGCAATGAAAGTCCTAAGACTTGTTACGAAAGTGCAACTGAGTCCTAAAACTTTCGAAAATACAATCAAGTCCTAGAACTTGTTGAATTGGTTCAATCAAGTCCTTCCGTTAACTCAGTTAGACTGGGCCGACGGAAAATGATGACGTGTCTTATTTTATTACTATTGTAAGACATGTGACGGAGATGTAGGGCCCACCAAGCGCCACATCCGAAAAAATTTAAAAAAAATAAAAAGCACAAACCTAATTAGATTAAAAAATAAGACTAAAAGTTAAAAGTTTTTTTTAAAAAAAAAACAACAAACTCAAGCAAAAAAAATTAACTCTGTTTATATATCATTCGTTTGGCTGTATCGTTCGCGGTGTTAGAATTGATCCGTTAATCGATTGAAATATATGTATGAAAAAAGAAACGTAGAGCAAAAATTCTTGAACGACGGAGGAGGTGGGGACAACGAGGCCAAGGAGTGCGATATCGAGCATGCATGTGACACGGGACGAGGTTTTCGTGCCCCAACCGGTCGTACATCTGGCCGAGAAGATCCCCAAGACTTGTTGTGTCTGGGTCCCCTAGGGTTTATCTAGGGTTTTCTACTGCTTATTTCCAGAAGGTTCCCAGGGGCGGGCGATACTGTAATTGTCCGTAGGTTCTGGAAGCTTCTTATTTAATGTCGGTGGTTAGAAGATAGGAGATTTAATGTCGGTGGTTAGGGAGATGGAAGATGCGATCTTAGCCATCAGATGTAATAGAGATCAACAGTTGTAATCCGAGACCCTCTACTATATAAAGAGGTGTCCTCCTTCTCATTTGAAATATCCACAAACGAAATACAAAGCTTTCCTCCCAGAGCCTCTCTCTCTAGAGCTTTCTCTCTCTACGAAGATCCAAGTGAATCAACAGAAAAAGGCTTAGCTTGGGCATTCCGACGATACAAGGTAGCCCGAGTTGCCGCACGAGTTGACCCTCCGCAATCGGCCCGTGACAAGTGGTATCAGAGCGACGTAGAGACGAGCTGTTCGTGAGATCGTAGAGCGCCAAGATGGTCGAGGTTATGCCAAACTCCAAAGTGGATCAAACTACTGTCGTGGATGGAGTTAACCCCCACGAGAAAGCCCCGCAGGAGAAAGCCCGGGCCAAATCCAAAAGAAGAGAAGCATCGTCGGACGCTGTGTCCGCACTTGCCGAAAAGTTCGATAAAATGAAAGCTACCGTGTACTAGCTCATCGATGGCCTTGAAGACGCTAAGGAGCGGATCACCACCATGGATAGGACGATTCGCGAAGACTTCACCATCATTCTGAACGGAGCCGTGACACCGTTACAAATGAAAGACGAAGCCCTCGAAGCGTCGGTTGAAGCTTTGAAGCTGGACGTCGAAGAAAAGAATGATGCCCACCAAGCCGAGATAAACGCACTGAAGGTGGAGATTCAAGAAATGAAGACCGAGCTGGTCCTATACGAAACCAGCATCGCAAATGGTGCTGTGAACATTCAAGCGGCGCCAAGAATGAAGGTGCCCGAACCAAAAGACTTCAAAGGCGAACGATCCGCTATGGAGGTGGACAACTTCCTATGGAGCATGGAGCAGTACTTTGACGCCATGGGTATCCGTGAGGATGAATCCAAGGTACGATGCGTTGCTTTGCATCTTTCTGACAACGCTGTGCTATGGTTGCGGTTCATATATGATGAAGTCAGGAAAGACACAGTCGGTTCCATTGAAACATGAGATGACTTTGTTCGAGAATTCCGAAATCACTTCTATCCCGAGTTCGCTCCGCAAGAAGCTCGTAGCAAACTACATCAGCTGGAGCAAAGAGGCTCGATCCGGGAGTACGTCAAGGAGTTCACCGAGCTCAAACTCCAAATCCCCAATTTGGGTGAGGAGGAGGCCCTTGGCGCGTTCATGGATGGGCTAAAGCCGTGGGCGCAGCTTGAGCTGAAGCGAAGGGATGTCCGAAGTCTCACAAAGGCGATCTCCATGGCCGAATCGCTGGTGGACTTCAACAAAATTGATTCGTTCAAGTCCAAGAATGTATGGAAGGATCGAAACGGGGATCGTAAAATGAAGACGGCGATTCCAACCGTGGCCGAAAAGACCATGGTGAAAAATAAAATCATTGGGGAGAAGGTTCATCCAGATCTCCTCACCAACATCGGGGTTACCGACCCCAAAACAACTATGTCAACCCGGAGGACAGGTTCAAACACCCTCCGTCGCAGCCGTGCGGGATTTGCAATGGCGGCCATTGGACTCAGCAGTGTCCAAAGAAAAATCAGGGGAAAACTTTGTACTCCGTCGTCACCAAGGAAGGAGATGAGGAGCCAAAAGAAAAAGAAGAACGGGTAGTGCGACTTGGTGGTGTAAGAAGACTCAACTCCGTGCAAACCGAATCACCGTCGAAGAAATCCTCGAGTGCATGAATGCTGAACTTCGTGGAAGTCAAGGTACGTGACAAGCCACTCACTGCCTTGGTTGATACGGGGGCGTCAAACCTATTTCTCTCGAGCGAAGCGGCGAAGTGGTTGGGACTCCGCATGGAACCCACTGAACACTTTTTCAAGACGAGCAACTCAAATGATAAGCCAGCTAATGGCATTGCTAGAGACGTCGAGATTCAAGTCGGCGGATAGAAAGGAAAGCTCGACTTTGAGGTAATTCCGCTCGACGACTATGATCTTCTCTTGGGTATGGATTTCTTTGATAGTGCTGAAGCGATGGTCGACCTGAGGAGTAAGACGATCATCATAACTGATCCCGAATGCCCATCGATGGTGCCCATGATCAATGGGGTGAAAGAGACAAAAAAAATGTCAACACGGTTCGACTTGTGAAGAACAAGTCCAGAGTTGAGACGCAGCCTGAGTCAAGCACGAAGACCCAATCTTTGGAGAAGCCAAAGGAAAAGTGGGAGCTGCCCACACAAACCCAAAACACCATGCCAATCCAGGTGCTGCTCCCTGAAGTGGAAAACATTGGAGCGGCCAAAACAAAGAACGAGTCGCTGATGACTCCTGCTGCGGTCAAAGCACAGATCAAACATCAAGTCCCGAAGTCAAAGAAGAAGTGCTCTCGTGGACGAAAGAACAAAAACCAGAAGAAACCCGTGATCCAGGAGAAGGATGTGCGCAGCAAAGCAAAAATCAACCCCGAGCTGCGAGCACCGAGGACGGCGCTCAAATTGGTGGGGGAGAATGACACGGGACGAGGTTTTCGTGCCCCAACTGGTCGTACATCTGGCCGAGAAGATCCCCAAGACTTGCTGTGTCTGGGTCCCCTAGGGTTTATCTAGGGTTTTCTACTGCTTATTTCCAGAAGGTTCCTAGGGGCGGGCGATACTGTAATTGTCCGTAGGTTCTGGAAGCTTCTTATTTAATGTCGGTGGTTAGAAGATAGGAGATTTAATGTCGGTGGTCAGGGAGATGGAAGATGCGATCTTAGCCATCAGATGTAATAGAGATCAACGGTTGTAATCCGAGGCCTTCTACTATATAAAGAGGTGTCATCCTTCTCATTTGAAATATCCACAAACGAAATACAAAGCTTTCCTCCCAAAGCCTCTCTCTCTAGAGCTTTCTCTCTCTACGAAGATCCAGGTAAATCAATAGAAAAAGGCTTAGCTTGGGCGTTCTGACGATACAAGGTAGCCCGAGTTGCCGCACGAGTCAACCCTCCGCAATCGGCCCGTGACACATGTCTCGCTTTTCCATCCTCTAGGGGTGTGGATGAATCCATTTTTAGGAGTGAATTTAGAGCCATCCTCATTAATTTTTCCTAATAAAAAAGAGGGAATAAACATGACCAGCGGCTGACCGGTCGCTGGCCAGAGGATAGGGCCGTGATGGCCCTCGCACAAATTCGGCGAGGTGAGGGAGGTGCGTCGGAGCCCTTGCATAGATCCGATGAGGGCTGCTATCCTCACCCAGTGGCCTGTGAGGGTGTGCAGGCTGACCCTGGTCGGCCATTACCGAGGCCCCTGCGACCACATCGGCCATTTCGAAAGATTAACAATGGGCAAAAAAAAAAAACCGAGAATAAAAGAAAAAAGAAAAGAGAAAAGAGAAATTCAGTTTTTTTTTAGAGAATCATTAAAAGGTTTAAAATTAAATTGACCGAATTAAAAATTTTAAGCTGTATTAGCCATCATATAAAGATTTAGAGCTTTTTGACAATTATCCTCGACTATCGCATAAATGTCTTTCTATGGGACTGCAAATCGAGCTGCTATTGATTGTCAAAACACATGTTACATATCAGGGAATTACAGAAACGGCGGGGGTGAAATTTTGTGTATACTGACCTCTGGCACGGATCTATTTGGTCGCTAAATATACACTTCTGGCGACCAAATCTCTCTAATTTGGTTGCTAGATGTCCACTAGAAGTCGCTCCATGTGAAGAATAAGAAAAAGGACTTTGCTAACATAACAGTTTTTAAGATAATCATAATTAGCTAATTAGGGGCTATTTGGCAATAATTCTGATTCTCTAATTCTGTTCCCCGGAACAAAAAAAAGATGAAAAACATGTTTGGTAACGTAAATGATTCTGATTCTGTTTTCGAAAATAGTTTTGGAGCAAAAACAAGAATCAATAAAAAGTTGATTATGGAAAAAAGAATCAGTTTTGAGGATCACAAAAAAGAACAAAGTCTCAATTATTTTAAAAAGATTAAGTCCACGTGAACTTCTGAACTTTAAAAAAATTTAAAATTAGACTTGAAAATTTACTAATAACTAATTTTTTAAATTCATTTTTCTTAAAAATAAATTTAAAAATAAGCTTTAAAATTTAACAAAAAAAGTTAAAAATTTAAAAATGGGGGGGGGGGATTAAAATTTTAATAAAAATTAAAAAATGCAAAAAAGGGGGAAATTAAAAAATTTAAAAAAATTTAAAAAAAGTTAAAAAAACATTTAAAAAAATAAAAAAAATATGAAAAATTTCGAAAAAAGAATTCTCGCCACCCGACTGTTCCTGAAAATAGAAATTTTGTACAATTATCAAACGCGTTTCTATTTGGGAACATAAATTTTATGTAGTTACCAAACTCGTTCTGATTCTCTAAAAATCATCCAGGAAACAGAATAAAAAATTATGATTCTAATCGAAATTACTTTTTTGGATCAAAATCTTTACCACACAAGCCCTTAGTAATCTCCTCGTGAGGGAAGCTTTTTCTAAGGATAATAATCGAAGCAACCGGCGTGATTAAAGAAATTGATTACTTGCCTTCAAATTCTTATATTGGGGCAATTTTATATAAATACAATAAATAAATAATATACCCAAGATCGAATAACCGACCAACATATGGACTCCATATGTCCGTATCGGACTGCACGAGGGACACGTGGGACACTTCGCCGACCAACACATTGGTATAAATGTTAAAGAGACGTCCGAAACAATCTCTTATTAAATCTTTGCTTTTGTTACTCACCGTCACGTCACGTAATCTTATGCGCTCTTCTTCTCGCTTCTAATTTCTTCCTTGAGCTGATTTTCTTGATCATCATCCCTCGCATGGCCGATGAAAATATTGGACGAGCTCTTTCAACCCTCGTCTTGGCTTTCGCGATCCTGAGCATCATTGAGACCACGAGTTCTCAAGAGTCTTGCCCGTACCCACCATGCGCTAATGATCCACCGCCCGCGTCCGCCGGTAATCCGACGTCGCCCTCGGCGGCGGTGACGACCACTCCGGCTCAAACGGGATCGTACCCGGCACCGGCACAGCCCGGCACTACCTATCCTCCGCCGGCGGGATACTTCCCTTACAGCCCGCCACCGCCAAGCGGCGGTTTTTATGCCGCTCCTCCACCGCCTGATCCAATCTTGCCCCTACTTCCCTTACTACTACCGGAAGCCTCCCCGGACGAGGACGGAGGACTTTATAGTGTATTTTGATGTCCGGAGGAACGAATCCAACTGAGTTTTCCTTTTTACCCTTTTCAAATTTCGTGCTTTTTTTTTTTTTTGCCTAGCAAATAAAGCGTATATTGATAATCAAACATAATACACCAAGAAACATGCAAGAAAAGAAGCAAGTAGTGGGACGAGCAAGATGTTGAATATCAACAACATATAACTCCAAAAAACTATCAAACTTCGAACTCGACTTCAGGCTCTGAAGCTACGTAATACCCTCGATTTTTCAAAAGTTTGACCACAAAAAAGAAATGGTCTCTTCTGATGATGCGTATTTACTTTCTCCATTGACAATGGCATGGAATCTCACATTGGCTCTCACAGCGAGCCAAGATGTATGTTGTTTCGTACGACTCTGTAATCTTTCGTACTTTCTGTCATCCTTAAAAGCATAATTACATGAGTGAATATGATCGCACATTGTGCAAAGGAAGCTCCCTAATGCTCCATGGCCTCCCATGTCTCTGGTTAAAGTCGGTTTGATGATTTCTAGAGGAGTCGATGATGCAAAAAAAAGGAAAGTTGGGACGACCCTAGGGCTTGAACAAGCCCTAAGGAAGCAGCCTTTTCTCTAGGTGTATAAAAAAGGGCTTAAACCCTTAATTTTTTTTTTCTAACTATCCAAATGAACAACGGGCAAATTTCTTTTTTTAAAAAAAAATTCTCCAAGCACAACAATTATGTGAGCTATTGTAGACACCCATGTTTGGTAGAGGGCCATGTTGTCTTCATTTAATTGAAAAGGCACATGTTAGGTTAGGCAACAATCTGACAATGTTTGGCAACAAGATTTTTGCTTTCATGTGATTCCGTCACAGACACCATGACTTTTGTAGTTTCCTTTTTTTTCGCTCTTTTTCTTAACAAGGACTTCTTCTCCATAATTAGCGGCAGATCTAATTTTCACAGGCCGACTAAACATACAAGAAATGTTTTTTTTTTTTTCCGTCAATTGAAAATATTAGACTTTTTACTTGAGTACCCTTCAAGGAGGCAAATATGTTAATAACCTACGAATATTGATGTTAACAAATTCAACATAAAAACCACTACTGCCCCTTGATGTTTTTCAATTGGTTCCTCTATTCGAAGATACAAGCCAAGAATCAAAACAAAAGACTCACAAGCGCCATTTACATGCTGATGACCTCCGCCACAAGCTCATCAATTGCTAGCCTCTCCATCTCTGTAACTACGTCGCTTTTGATTTTTTTTGTAAGTATTGATACCCCTCTACTGAATAATACAAGCCAAGAATCAAAAACAAAGCCTCACAAGCACCATTTACATGCTGATAACCTCCGCCACGAGCTCATCAATTACTAGCCTCTCTATCTCTATGAGCATAGAAGCTGAAAACCTCCGCTACAAACATCGTTACTCAAAGTGATCAGATCTTAAAGAACACTAGTTTTTAACACCTATAATATGCATCTGCAGATAGAAAAGCAATGACAAAACAGTGGGACGCTTTGGAGAGAAGATTTTCCGTGCTTGCTACATTGACGCATTTCCACCGGGCAAAAGGCAGAGTGGCGGGTGCGGCAATCAGGGACAAGACCTACACTCCTCAGGCCCATAGGATAAGAGCATTATCAAGAAAAGAAGAATGCATATAATCAAGTTTGGAGTCTTTCTGTGCAAGTAAACCGCTCTGCTCTAGAGTCGGCACAACCGAAAGACAATGTCGAGATACTATCCATTCGTTACAACACCAACTTAACATCAGAAGGTTCAACGAAATCAAGGAATCAAAGAAGCAAATAAAACATGCATGGTGACCTGTGCAGTTGTATACGAACATCGACTTGTATAGTTTGGAAAGATTTCTCCTTCCATGACTATCTTTTGCTGGAACCAAGAGCTAAAGCTGACTATCTTCTTCATCTTTGACGAATAACATCCGACTATCTAATAAAAGATAGAAACTGAAGTCCTTTATCCACTGATTTAGACTCATATATTGCTCTAAGTCTTTAAGGTAGATCTATTGATTTAGCATGATGACAAAAGCTGCCACCAAACTCTGGCAGCTCCATTGGCATTAGCATAACTGCAATCGGCTAGTAGCTGTCAACATCTGAGGACAGATGCATGCAGTTTTATGGTGCCACTAGCTCCAAGGTATGAAGGCAAAAGATAAATACCACGACACTTCAAGAACAAGGCATGGCACAACAATTCCAAAAGAGAAGAAGAAGAAGATCTCTTTGGCGACTCGGAAGAATTCGCGAAACTTGTTCGGCATGATAGTAAACACAAAGTTGAGAATACAATAAACGAAGGAATAGAATGGAATGGGAACTACAGTTCCTATATTCCATCATGACAGAGAAATTAAACAGAAAATGGAAACGATTTTACTTAAAAAATCAAACAAGCAAGTAAAATTACTTTCAGAGGAAAAAAAATGATGATACTTTCCAATATATAAATTCTTGTACTTTTGTTGAAGGAAAGAAAATGCAAAGTCCTTTGGAGGTGAGGGAATTGGCACTTCATTTGGAATGACCCTTTCTTGCTCATAAGCCAAACAAAAGCAAGTTGATATGCTCCCAAATCTAACAAAACAGAGCAATTCAGAAAGACCCACCACCCCCACAAAATCAGGGAGCTACAGCATCTCTTATTGGATCAAAGATTAGCAAGTAGAGCCTCTTCAATTAGATTGACGGGGGTCCATTGCCCAGCAACCCACCGGTAGTGATGGATGTAAGAAATTGTAATAGCTAAAAAGGAGCCAGCAACCCTTTTTCACAAGTCGTCTTCAAAAGAACCTTTTAGAGATACATATTCTTAAGAACCCAAAGAAAAAGAAAAAAGAACACTGTACTATATAGTCTCTATTCAAGGCCATGGGCAATGCTGTTTCTCTAGACCTATAACAGATTTAAACAAATCACAAGTTCAAAATAACTAAGGATCACAACCCTACAATTCTGTCAAGTCTCCACAACTTGGGGTGTGTAGGAGAAAGGTGGAGCTTGCAGACCCTCCTAACAACTGACATAGTTGAGTAGGTTTTAGGGTGCATGCTAGAGCTTGCAAAGTAGGTTCCAAATTCCAAATTTTCAGAACCGTTCACTATAGGCAGATTCCAAAGTTTGAGTCATACCACCCGGCATCGCACATCGGGTACACATAACAATGTTGAAAGGTCCAGGGTAACTTGCCAGTGCAAAGAATTTTTTACTCATTCACTGTTGCATGGACGACATTTGGGTGACATGTCAAACAGTGGATGTGTAAGAAATTTTTTACAATAATAGTGTAGGTAATAATTATCCAATAACAAAGTGTGTACTTTATTGTTAATGAATATAATTTCCTTCGTGAAATTTTTTTACATTTATATGTGTGAAAGCTCTAGTTGATCCCAATACCCAATTCTATTAAAGAAACAAATCTCCAACTCCATATTGCCCTCCCTCTCTGTGAGTGCTTGGCTATGTCTATAAGGAGATATTCCAAATGCTCTCAATAAATTGAGACAAGCTTTCATGTAAACTCGTAGATTATGACGATGGATGAAAATTGATTTATTTCTGTCGTTTACTCTCGATGTCATTATTGTTTTAGGGCTACGTGACTATGATACCTGATATGTATTTTATCATGTAATCTGTACGTTTTGTGTTAAATGTACAATGCGCTAATAACTACCTCAACAATTTTGTTTCCATCAAATACAATTTTCTGAAAAAAAATACAAGGTATCCTGGAACCTATGTTCTAAGGTGATTCCAAGAGCCTATAAAATAGTTTTCAAGTTCCGAAAACTTGAACCCCATAACAATTAGGTAGGTTGCAGGATTAAGGCAAATACCCTATCCACCGTGAAACCTGCACACTCCATGCACAACCTAAGTTCAAAGATATTTACAAGCTGGAGTAGACAAGCAATTCTAGCAACTCTTCACTCAAAATAAAGAAAGGCATTGCTGGGTCAGAAAGAGATCTCACCCATATCATTTGCACATGTGCAGAAATCAGAGAGAGCAGCTACATTGTAACGCAGAGCCGATATTCTAAGGAAAAGTTAAAAAAGTCAAAATGACGATGTCATGTTTAATAGATAAACAAGACAGATCCAATAGATTTTCGGTGCATATATTTTGTGCTTTGGAATAAGTGGGCAAATGATTTTAATATATAAGAGAATGCAAAGCAGAAATGACACTGAATGGCTATGTGCTGGACTTGTAAAGGCGGGTTATAATTAAGTTACGATGGTGATACCATCTCTAAATTCAAGTAGAAAGTCAACCAGAACCTTAGAGTTCGCTAATGTTGGGTTTGTTTCCAGAAGCATTGAACTTAACTACCCAGACAGATCAATATAATTCCATCTTTTAGACTGAACTTTGGAAGATGATTGTAATCTCTCCATTTGCTACCAATGTTCCCATGCATAACAAATTTTCTCTAGCTTCATGTTGTAAATAATTCAGCTAAGGTGTCACATAAAGCAAGTACATGATTAATCATGACTTACTATTTCACTCGCGCACTTTTCCAAGATAGACTGCATAAAAATCAATCTTTTTCTGAATCGAGAACCAAGCCCTGCTTACAAAAAATGTTAAACCAGTCAAATAATTGTAAGAAAGGGTGAAATGCCTTTAAGACAATGAGAAACCATGGTCATTCATCATATCTAAACAAAAGCAATTTGAAGCTTGAATCGAGTTCATCAGTGTAGGGAGACAGATTGTACATCGTTGCCTTATTGCCCAACAGCATTATCCATCTTGTCTTTGGAGAGCACATTGTGGCTAATGAAAATACCCAATAACTTGGCCTCCCACGTTCCTTCTAGTGGCTTCTTCATGGTCCAGGAGGCCATCAGGTGTGGTGATAACAACATAACCCCACTGAGAGAGAGAGAGAGAGAGAGTAAACAATCAATTACCTAAGATTTCTTTCAGCTAAGAACAAGAGTGATAACTGAACCCTAGCACATGAAATAGCTTCTACCATCCAAGACATTACCATCAATAAACTTGCATGCATCAAGAAGTAGACCAGACAAGAAGTCAAATTTTCAAGTACCTGACGTGTTGGAAGTATTTTCAATCTATACTGCTCAATATCTCTAGCCTTGATATCTTGCCGGTAAGTGAGAGCTTTGCAATCTCTTATTCGGCCTTGCAGTTCAACAGTTATCCTCCCCACCCTGTGGGGATCATGAACTTGGAAACTCTTCACATATCCTGAGGAAACAAAACAAAAACGGAAGACATTTATATACCAACCAGCCCTTCAAAAAAAAAAAATTCTCACAATATAAAAGTTTTTTCTCAATAGATCTGGCCCCAAACGGATTCTCATAATTAGTAAGTCAGTTGAATTAAAGTGGTATGCGAGCCAGCAATAGAATTAGTTAACAAACATGATCACGCAATTAAGCTTCACTTCAAACAAAGACAGATGAAGATCGTCCCATCTTTTTGTACTCAATCATAAACTCATAAATATCTCCAATTGATCCACCTTCAATCCTACCACCATTTAGCCCGAAGAAAAACATTACAAGAACAACTGATCGATCTATGGTAGTCCTTTTACGCAAACATATAGAAATATCTGTTGCCACCCAACCTTAAGGCACTTCACTGACATACCTTTGTAGTGGAGAATCCTCTCTCTCTCCATAAATTCCATAAATTCCAACCAAAAGAATCCATTCATCACATAATGGAAAGAATAACCTAAATCCCCAAAACTCACACTACAGTCAACTAACATTATGTTAACCAAAAGAATAAAGTTGAAGCCATGTTCACTAAAAAGCCTCACAAAATGCTGGATAAAGTTCAAGTAAGATTGCCGACATTTTCGAATGGACCATGGTTCTCAACATGGCCAATTCTTGCAAGCTCTAGTTAGTCCCTTAATTGGTCAGTTCCGGAAACATGTCTCGTCTACAAATTAAAACTGCTATAACAGTCAGTCAGACCAAGTTCAAAGTAGCAACCAAGAGCCCATCATCTCTCAAAATCATATTTTTCGCAAAACCCTTCTCCTGTCACTCCTATGCATTGTCGAACCGCAAAGTCACAAACATGCGAGGGCCGAATCACTCTAAATTGAAGTGCAGAACTGTCTTCCGGATGTCACCAGCTGCGGCTCAAACTACATATTCTATCAGCACAAGACAACACTAAGCAATATGCATCCTCCTCTTCAGTGGGCACGTACGAGTAAGCGACAATCTCAGGGAACATAAGAAAGAATGTTAAATCAATAAACTTTTGATTGAATTTTTAAACTAATGTAAACTCAGGGAGTAAGCGACAATCTCCAGAACCCAGTATGATATGGAAATAAGAAAGAATTTAAAATCAAGAAAAGCCAACACAAGATGTAGGTAGAGCCTAGACTTACTGAACTGTAGCTATCTCTTCGTTTGGATAACTCATCAACCGTGAATTTCAGCCGTCCTTCATTAGTTCTCTCTCTCTCTCTCTCTCATCCTATGGCCACCATGTAGGTACACACAGTATACACCAGCAAAACCACTCATACAGCTACTTTAAAAAGACACTCGTTTGCTAAAAGATTGATAATGCACTTTGACTTGAATCGTGACTTTCAAGATCAAAGTGAGGCACAGTCCCACTTGATTACTCTGACACAGAGCAAACTCTTTAACACGCTCCGCTAACAACAGGAACTCCACTGCAATGTCCAATTTTGAGTGTATCAATCAACAAGACGCGTCGAAGCAATACGGAAAATCGCAACTGAAGAGAAAATCTTCAGTTGAAGAGAAATCCCGAAAGGAGAAATCGCACAGCAAAGAAAACGAGGAGGGCAAGGGAGGAGTAGAAACTCAACCTCGGTCCTTCATGATGTCGAGAAAAGAGGAGACCACATTGGAAATGGGTCGCAGCTCCACCATCGCCTTCCCTCTCCTCTCCGCGTTTACCATCGTCCTCAATGCATCGTTCAGTATCCTTCGCCCCATGTCTCTCTCTCTCTCTCTCTCTACCAAAACCTCGCGAAAGAAATTGCAGTGCAGAGCTCGCGGGGAGCGGCGAGCGGCGAGCGGCTTTCTGTTCTCGCCTCCACCTTGACCTTGACGTGTACTTCGGATAACGCGAAAATAATAATAATAATAATAATAATAATAATAATAATAATAATAAACTAGAAGTGCCTTCATTTTTTTTTTTCAAATAAAGACCTAAAATTGATCTTATTTCAAATAAGTACCTGAAACGCTTTCATTATCTTAAATAAGGGCCTGACTCACCGATAAGAAAGACATTTTGATCATTTAATATTTTAAATATTATTTATTTATTTTTTCTTAATTTTTAGCTTTCCAAAAAATTTTAAAAAAAGATATAGCCTGCCCTCTTGCCTGTGGCCGCTGCCCCGCCGCTGGTGGGGCGGCGGACATTGCCGGCGGGGTCACCGGCGCCTCGGCGAGGTGTCAACGACCCAGTCGGCCATGGCCACAGCCCCATCGGCGATGGGGCAGTGGCACAGGCGGGAGGGGAGCCCCCTACAACATATAACCTTTTTTTTTTACTTTTAAATTTTTAAAATTTTTAATATAATTTATCTAAAAATTAGGTTAAAATTATGTTTTGATGAAAATGTCCTTGATCAGCCGGAATATTTGGTCGGCCGGTGAGGTCAGACCCTTGTTTTAAACAAGCATTGTCACTTCAAGCTCTTGTTTGAGACAAAAAGAACACCTCGAGCTTTTATTTGAAACAATGATCGTTTCAAGCTCATATTAAAAAAAATGAGGTCATTTAAAACTCTTATTTAAAATTTTCCCTCGGATAATTTCACGAACCTTCGAGGCCTCCATCGTTTGGGCCTTGAGGCCCCAAACGGTCATGGGTGGGCATCGTATCCCTGGCAAGTTCTAGGTGTTCACAGTGAATTCACGTTTGGGATATCATCAAGTAAATTTTCACCTAAGCACCCTCGCGCAAAAGGTAGGATAGATGTTTAAACTTACGCTTCGTTTTGATTTGCGAAAATTGAATAATTTTAAAAAAAATATTAATTTTTCTATACACAATCTTTAATAATCAAAAAATATTTTTATCGTCCACAAAAATGTTCAGATATAAATTATTGTTGTTAATAAAAACATATTTCTTTTTTGTTAATTATTTTAAGCATTACAAACGATCACTTTTAGGATAATTTTTTTCAAATCATTCATTTTCCACAAAATAAACGGAGCCTTAGGAACTTAAAAACTTCATTTTCTTTTTCTTTTTCTTTTCCGATTTTTCTTCTCTTTCTTTTATTTCATCCCCTTTTTTCTAACATACTACAACTTCAGTCTTGTTTTAGGAGAGTAAAACACCTAGGTTGCTTTACAGGATCATGAAAAACAGTTGTTATTGATATAAATTTTAAATTGATGCAAAAGGAACCGACATTTTTATGGTGATATTTGTTTAATGAAAAACTCAAAATTTGAAAAGTAGTTCTCGAAAATTGATATATTATATCGCTGAATTAGCCAACGTATAAAAGTTTTTGCTTAACTATTTTCGTAAACGATGAGAGTACTTTTCACTTATTCATTTTCATAAGCGATCATTATTTTGGAAAATATTTTCTAAATTTTGAGTCGTTCGTAGAACAACGCACCCTCGGTGCATTTTTATCGAGATAATTCTTCCTTTCACGCAAAGATAAGGTTACCTTAAAGGTACGTATTGATTATTGAATCTGTCGGAGAACCATCCTTAGGAATTTTGATTATTCCACACCTATTCTTGATGTAATAACTACTATTATCAGATGTTCGTGATGATAGCTAAAAGACTATGATTATATTCATGATTACTATAAAGCTCAACTTGAACCAGCCAGTCTCCACAACTAGGGGTGCGTAGGAGAAACTGTGGAGCTTGCAAACCCTATACAACTGGCATAATTGAGTAGGTGCTAGAGTGGATACTAGAACTTGCCGAGTAGGTTTCAAATTTCAAATATTCAGAACCGTTCAATATAGGTAGGTTCTAAAGTTTGAGTCATACCACCCAGCACCGTGCACGGGGTACACGTTACCATGTTGAAAGGTTCAGGGTAACTAGCCGGTGCAAAGAATTTTTTACTCATTCATTGTTGCATGGATGACATTTGGGTGACATATCCAGCAGTGGATGTGTAAGAAAATTTTTACACTAATAATGAAGGTAATAATTATCCAATAAGTTCATGTGTACTTTATTGTTAATGAATATTTTTTCCTTTGTGAGAATTTCCACCTTTATATGAGTGGAAGCTCTAGTTGATCCCCATCCCCAAATCTATTAGAAGAAACAAATCTCTAACTCCATATTATCCTCCCTCTCTCTGAGTGCTTGGCTATGTCTATAACGAGACATTTCAATTTATGCTCTCGATAAATTGAGACAAGCTTTTCTGTCGTTGGGGAGTATGAACCACATCCCAACGACAGGACAACACGTAGGTCCCGCTCTTGTAATTGAGTGATGTAACGAGAGTTGCGAGGTGCTAATTATAGTAGAATCGTCTGCTGGATGTAGCTCTAGTTTAAGGGTGAACCGGGATAAAATCTCGTGTCTCGATTTCTCTCTCTCGCTGTTTTACGCTTTACTTTGCTGTGATTGTGTGTCGAATCCTAACATATGATACCTGAATATGTATTTTATTCGTGTAATCCGTAAGTTTTGTGTTAAATATACAATGCGTTAATAACTACCACGACGATTTTGTTTCCATCCGATACAATTCTTAAAAAAAATACAAGGTAGCCTGGAACCTACGGAACCTACAGGTCCCAAGTTGTTAACGTATTGTACATTTAACACAATGCATCGAAATGTAATATGGACAAGTTAAATACGAAGAATCCACTAACATTAGCATATCATCATGAGATGTTTGGTAGCTAATTTGCTTAATAACTTCATGGGAAATGAGATCGCAAGTCACTTTCTTACGGCCTATTTGGAAAAAACATCAACTGGCTGGTGATAATCTGCTCATGATGATTTTGAGATGTGATAATATCAAGTCATTGACAATACTGGTGTAACGTTCGTCTGAGGGTGATCATTAGAGACGAAAAAAAATGTAGTCGTTGGAAACTGAAACATCGCAGTAAAAGAATCGAGAATCATCAGAGAACTGGAAACGGTTTTTGTCAGAACTATCAGAGTGACTGACGATGTGACAGCAGTGGCAAAACCTATTTTGGGAAACATTGTTGATGTTCATGAAAAATGGTTGTATGAGCAGTCTGGTTTCAGAACGGCAACTCCCAACAACTCCTAACGGCTGTTTGTTTCACGAGACGATCTCCAAAAGGGTTGGATGAAAAGAAAACAAGCGGAAAGTGTTCATTGTTGTGTTCTTTATGATAAAATAGCTTTTCATTCTTCTGAGATTTTTACTGCAGTGTTCTTGTTGTATTGTAATCGTGAGAACATTAAGTGTACAAATGTGATAGTAGTACTTGAGTTCCGATAGTGCAATCTATTATCTAATAGGGTCAATACTTACTAACTTATCTCGGTTATTACTAGTTTATTCCAGCTTGAGTTGAAGCTGTTAGTCTAGAGAGTAAACGTAGGTTTGGGGATAAAGATGAACCACTATAATTTGTTGTGTGTCAATTTCAAATGAGGTCCCAAAGATGGAGTTATTTGTATCGAATTCTGCCTTGCATCTAAGCTCCATCTATTCTGTTGACAATCGAGTTCTTTTCAATCGAAAACTACAAGGCCCAGGTCAAAAGAAGCACGTATTTTTCATCCTTGAAATAATGTCATTCCAAACTTTATTATGTAAAAAAAAATTGAATTATTTATGCTTGTGAGATCAGCATGACGCGGAATTCTCGAACTCTCAAAAGAAAGTATGTAATCACGTCGTGTCCGCGTAATTATTTCCATCTTAGTTCCTCTAATTGCCCATTAGCATATGTAGACTGCGAAACGCGTTAATCTGCGTGGCATACTGTGTACTCGTTAATGGACAAAGTATCCGAAGAGAACATAACCATGTTCTATTATGGGGGCAAACCATCTACTTGAATTACATTTGGTTCGGTTTTTTTAGGAAAGTATTTGGGGAAATGCAAAGGCCTTTGGTTAAAGGGATTTTTAGGAATGCAAATATTATTTGGTAAAATGTATTTTAAAACACATTGGGAAGCAACTTTGATTTAAATGTTGTTTGGTAAAAACTACATTTGTAAAAGGACTTTTGGTACTTAAAAAAAAAAAAAAAGAACTCTCAAACTATTTGCCAGTAGAACTCAGCTATTAGTGAGCCAAATCGGCCGTTGGCTAGCGGCCAGATCTAGTCCACAATGAGGTCATTTGAGGTGGGAACATTTCTAGAATTATGGAAGTTGAATGACCACAAAGTTGGAAGGAAAAAAAAAATTGCATTAGCATTTCGAAAATACTAAAGCACAAACCGGCCGTCGGCTAGCAGCCAGATCTAGTGGCCGGTAAGGTCATTTGAGATGGGAACATTTCTGGAATTATGGAAGTTGAATGAACACAAAGTTGGAAGGGAAAAAAAATTGCATTGGCATTCCGAAAATACTAAAGCACGAAGCACTTCCGGACTTGCTTTGAGCTAACGGATTTTAGAGGCATTTGAAAATGCAATTACATTTCTAAAAAAAAAAAAATAATCAAACACCATTTGCATTTGCTTTTGCTCAAGAGACTTTAGAGTCTCAAGGAGCTTTGGTGAAGCAGAACCAAATGCACCCTTATTTCAGGAACGAAATATAGATGACCGGCCTTCAATTACCCCAACGAAAAGATAGATCCGCCTTTCTAGCTAATGCTTCTTCTTTTTTTGAGATATTTAACAAATTACCGATCCGAAATTAACCCAAAAATCGAAATATGTAAATGTCGAAATAAATCCCAAAGGAAAAGGCCAAAAAAAGAAAAAAAAACGAAGCCGTTTGTCGCGGGGGTGGGGGGCCCACCTCGTGGCCTTTTCCAGACACGTTCTCATCTGGCACCGATTAGATGGTCGGCAGTTATTGCAATTTCGGACCTTTTCCTCCATCCTCCCAAGTTTCTTCTATTTGTCAGTTGGTCCTTCCTCTTTTACCCAACCCCTCTCTTCCTCAAATCTTATTTGATTCTTGACTCTCTCTCTCTCTCTCTCTCTCTCTCTCTCTCTCTCTTTAAGTCACACATCCCTTTTTTTCCCGAAAAACAAATAAATTGTTAAGGAACAAATCACTGTATATATCGGATTTATCATTTTCATTCCGATGTACGTAAATTGATCCTTACTTCTGAAAAACATGGCATACATATGAATCTATCTATCGGACAATTAAAGAGTAGAAATATATCATAAGTAATGAGGAGAGAATGAAATTATTCAATGTTCTCAAGAGGATCAATATAGACAAGACACTATATAAAGATATGTCCCTCGAGTTATTCGTGATTAAATTATGACTGTCCTTCCATATATAGGTATCCCATCCGATAATCTATGTCGGCGTGACGAACGTATTTCGCCGCCTTTCAGTTGGATTTATGGTACATGAACATGCATAACAGACATTCTCTGGCCTTGATAGAGAATGAATGTACTCTGAATCGTGACCAGACTTGCCTCTTTGGCCATGTAAGATTCTACGAGAGCCGACTTTACCTTATTTTTCTCGACTTCCTCAGGTATCTTCAATTGAAGTGATGTGGGGGCGAATGATTAAAAATGAAACAATGACAAATTTAGGGACGATTTCACGGAAGAAATGCTCTCAGGAGGTAATACTGACCGCGACACGGCCCGTCCTGCTCATGCCGACACTTTTAGTATCCTTTCTCATCGTTTGATGGTTGTCTCTTTTAACTCCAGCTTTCTGCTTCCCCTCAACTCGCTGGCTTTTCGCTGTCTTAGCAGTTGCCGATGCTTTTGATTTCTGCTTGTTGGTATTCCCGTCGTCATCTTCTCTTCCCTTTCTTGAAGCAGCTTCGTTTGCGGTTGCATCCCCTGCAGATTCAGCTTTGTTTGATGATGGTATTGAAGAGACCGCATTAAAGCCCTGGGTGTTGCTGATCGATTTCTGATCCAGCGAGGCTTCAGGTGGATTGGTTGTGTTTAGAGATACACTCGCAGCAGCAACTTGGCAATTTCCAGCCTTGGAATGAATTCGGGGCCTTGAAGCAGCTTGCTTTTGAGGACTGGGACATCTCATAGATGAAATGCTTGACCTGACTTTGCTAGATGAAGCCTGAGGCATGGAAAAGCTGCCTTGAATCAGGATTGCTGGTTTATTAACCAAGTAAAATACAACAGAAGTATAGTAAAAGTTTAGAGGAAATATCACCTAAAAAAAAGGCAAAGGCAAGGTGAAATTTCGAGATTCATGGAAGGAGCAGAGCACATGCGACTTTATACTTTGTTCTTCAAATTGTGTTATAAAATGCTTCAAAATCAACTGGCTTGTCTGATATAGGAGAACAAATTCTCCAATTACCTTCATGTTAAGATACTCAAATAGAACTGGTCTTGGCTGTCACTCAGCTGCAGGTTTGAAGTTGGAATAGTTGAACATAAAGTCACACATGCTGAAGTGGAGTATATTGTGAAGAAGATTAAATCAGATTGATTACGTTTTGGAGATTTGAAACCCACTAAGATTCACAAGAAGACGCATTAATAATTTCACTTAGTGGAACTGGCTTTTATCAACCATCATAAGAAGAAGCAGACATGGAAAAGCTTTTCCCTGGTCCAGGTTGCAGATTATCACGAGTAGTGCAGGTAAAAGCTTCAGAAGATAGAGAGCCACTAAAATTCACTGGAAAACACATTTCACTATGACCAAATTATTTCCCTAAGTGGAACTCAAACTTATTAACCTTCATAAAAGCAGGGAAACATGGAAAAGGTTTTGTGTTAATGTACCTTGTCGCCATCAGGCCCAGATGGCAGAGTTGTGCGATAGAAAGAAGGCATGGGCATTGCTTTAAAATTAAGGCGCTTCCGGAATTGCTTGATTTCAGCTTCTGTCTCTTCCTGCAATAATGAGAATGACATTGTCTAGAGCTACAGCCACAAAGGCAAAACTATAGTGCGATAAATCATGCTACTTTTTCCATTATATAAATGGGGTTTCCAGGCTCTTTAAGCAAAGAGAGATCACATAATGTTCAATCAACTAAAGCATCATTTATAGAAAAGAAAAATGCAATAATTGGTTATCAGGACAAGAAATGGTGATTTACGAAATAAAAGTGTAAAGATTATTTCTCTTCTGAATACATCAATCATTTGGTATCCGCTTTGCCTTCCTGAATGTGGTAACGAAGATAAATGATACATATTTGAATAAGACTTGTCTTCCGAATTGATATAGTAACTGATCTGATAAATTGTAACCAATTTACACAAGTGGACCATATTCAACATCCAATAAGAGTCTGCCACATCACTTTGTAATCCATACTTGATGTACCTATTGTTATTCTTTGAACAATTCGGCATACCTACATAGCGAAAATAGAATAATTCAGCATACCTGTGCTTTTGCTTGAATCTCATTTACCTCAGCCTCCTTAGCGTGCATCTTTTCCTCCAGCCTCATATAAAACTAAAACAAGCAAATTGCAAAACCAAATTATCAAGCAGATATACCGTGAATAACCATTTTACCCTATTCTCATTTCTAAAAACTTACCTCTTTCCTCCTTTCTGCGCGCTGGTCACTCAGAAAATAAAAACCTTTAGAGGTGGCCTTTGTTTCTGGCTTCTGTGACTGCCTGATCTGCTTTAGCCTGTATTTCAGGTCAAGGAAATAAGTCATAAGATTTGAAGACTGATCTCCTCAAGGAGTTCTGAATTTTCTTTTCAGACCTGCTTCCAGTAGAATCTACTGTTGATTCGAGCTTTGTCAATGACATAGATTGAGGTTGAGAAATCTTCTTTCCTCCTTCTCTTTTGCTGTTAGAAATGACAATATAAGACCTCTATAGAATGGAAATGACATATTCAGGTTTCATGTAAAATAGGCAAGAAGTACCTATTGTCTTCACGCACTGGTTTCACCACCAGCTTTTCCCTCTGCTGAGCATAATTGACCATGCATTAACAGTTAGAAGAAAATATTCAGCAAAGAAGAAAGTCAAAGCATTGGACTTTGAAATGATTGTTAATGTAATCATGGAAGTCATACTTCTCAATTCAATGCATTGAGTTTGGCATTGTCATTCATCATAAACCAACCGTTACCTCTGAGTTCGAAGTTTTATGTACTAAACGGGAAGCTTGAACTGCAGACATGGTTAAATCTTTCTGTCCATTTGTTCTTAATGGAGATCCTCTTATCCTACCACCCAGAGTTTTGTTCAAATCATTGGATGATTCGGCAGAAATGTTTCTCTTGTCATCAGCCACTGAGAACTGAGACTTAGCTGTGGCCTCAGTGAGCTTAGTATCCGATGGTGATGCCAACTGAAATGAGGATATAAGGACAAATAAGCAACACGAAAGGGAACCAGTACTTAGCTTGGTTATTTTAACACATTCAAATACATTATGCATGACGCAAAAGGCAATTTACATGAAAGCATCCCATACCTTTGGAGAAAGATGAGATGTTTCCGAACAATTCTTTTCAACCATTTGATTAGTCTCGCACTTTATATATGAGTAGATGGCCTCAGAACAATTCTTTGCTTCTCTCTCATCATAGTCAGAACTCAGTTTTGCATCTATCTGTGTCTCAGCGCAACCTATTGGCAAGTCATCATGCCCTTCTTCTAAATAAATTGGCATCCGTGCATTATACTCTATAGGAATAAAATCCATGGAAAGATCATCGAACACCTCTTTTTCATGGGATGGGACTGACGAAACACCTGGATCTTCTCTTTTACCAACTCTTACTTCATACTCTCCACTACACCCTGATCTTGCTGGACTCTCGTCATAGTGACCAAAATAATTATCCTCAATTGCAAGCTCAAATCCTTCCCTGCTCGTACTATCTGATGTATCATATTCATCACGCCGATGGTCCCTTCCAGTCTGCCACTCAGATGAACTTTGATGCAGGAGTGGTTTCTTCTTGAAATGAGCTTCAAGTAAAGCTTTCTTCTCGTTCACTGAACCTGGTTTCGAGAATTTCTCAACCTCTTCAAGATACCTATTGTGCGAGAAAGAAGACCTCCTTTCCCATGCTAAAGGTTCTTTTTCAAACCTTCCAAATGAAATAGAACCAGAGTGAATTGAATCAGCCTGCCAATTTGAATGAATGCACATTAGAAAGGAAAAGAGGAGGACCCATTATCTGCAAGGATGGGAGAAAGAGTCAAAGCTAGTACACATTATCTTAAAAAGAAATCCTCCTGGTAACTTTCTGCGTTGACAATCTTCCAGATGGCTTCTTGGATATCATAAAAACTCGAATTCTGAAAGAGATAGCTCTCTGTTCATACTCGCTTCCAGATTTGAGAACGAAATGCCAGCAATTTCAGGGATATGCTATGGGTAAAATCCCAGGCCAGTGACCATTTTCACGTCAAAAGTGAAAAAAGATAGAGAAGAATTTCGAGCTATTTATTCACATTTCTCTAACCTCGCAAAATCGCACTTCTGCTCAGTTTCTGAATCTGATTATTCGGGTAGATAGCACAAACAATTATGGATCTATATAATATTTTGATCCCGTGATCCTGATGGAACAAGAATTGATCCTCAAACAATATCATCTAGAAATCATAGCGGACTAGCGATAATAACTGCACCCTTCCTCTTATCGATCCTCACGCCGAAATCACACCCATAGTATCCCACACACACAGCAGAGTACGAATGACTAGACTACGTGCGAGGAAGTGGAGACTCATATCTAGATCAGGTCACTCGGCGTCAAAATTCGCAGTCGGATCCTCAAAATTTCCACACAGACAGTGGCGATGCTAACCTGAAAACTAACGCTGAACGTCTCTTCGAATTCTCCAGCCATGGAATCCCCACCGAAACAACCAGAGAGTCCCGGGAGCTACTCGCCTGCGCGGACGACCATCACAATCCGATCAGCATTTTCCACCGCATCACTTCCCAACACCGATTCGCAGGCATCACAAAAAGAACAACAACAAAAAAAAAAAAACACAAGCCGAGACGAGCAGATTCGCCGACGACGACGAAGAGCAACACGGAAAAAAAAAAAAGGAAGAAAGAAGGCATTATGTAGGAGCAGGAGCTCGAGGAGGCGTGCAGCGGAAGAGAAG
This sequence comes from Lenwebbia sp. NSW1173648, assembly GCA_029784005.1. Taxonomy (NCBI): domain Eukaryota; kingdom Viridiplantae; phylum Streptophyta; class Magnoliopsida; order Myrtales; family Myrtaceae; genus Lenwebbia; species Lenwebbia sp. NSW1173648. The sequence goes on from JARCGZ010000010.1 coordinate 9,344,184, forward strand.
TCCGGCGGAAGAAACGAATGATACCTCGATCGCGCATTGAGGAGAGGGCGAAGCAAGCGAAGGATCGCGAAACCGCGCGTCCCCCCCGGAGCCTTCAACCCGAAGAAGAAGACGGGAACGAAGCGAGAGTTGCAGAGGATACGAAAGCGATCGCACTTGGAACTGTAGAGCCAGAAGAAGAGGAAGAAGACGAAGACGAAGAAGAAGAAGAAGGAGGAGAGCTGTCAATGTCAGTTGCTATTATGGGACTGGGACTGGTGATGGTGTTACTTGATTCAGTGCACCCTGCGAGTATTTTATTTTATTTTTTGTGTGGGGGTGGGGGAGGGGAATCCTGGTTAAATCTGAATCTTAATGGAGTGCTCGAGAAAGGTGAGATGGATCACGTGCGCTTTTTGTCTTTTTGTCATCGTCTGATCTCCTACCCGCCCCGCCGCTCCATCACGTGGATTCCTCACGTGCTTTTGTGTTAGAATTAAAATCACCAGAGCTTAGGCAAACACATGTACATCGGATGTCGAATGACCGACCCCTTTCTATCGGGCCGCCCTCAATGGATTCGGTCGGCGAACGAATTTTCCGGTCTGTACTTGCCGCGTCGTGACCCTATCGAGGTACTCATTTATTTTGAATGAGATACAATCATAAGTTCAAATAAGTTCACGGTGAAGGTGTCCATTGCACAAGAGAGTTGCCGATTCAATGATTAAGTTACCGATTTCATGTTTGTCGATTGGCTACCTAGATACCGACATACCAGTTTATTGTTGATTGCCAGACTCCCTATTCGGCTACCAAGGATGGTGAACGAAATTTAAGTCCTAGTTTTATAAGTATTAAATAAGTTGTAAGTTTCAAGATTCAAAATTCTAGTTTCCAAGTGTTTTAATGCGTTTTCAAGTTCAAAAGTGTGTTTTCTAGTTCCTATGTCTATATCGAGAGGCGAAATCTCATATGCAAGACAACAACTTCTATCTCGGAGGTGATTTGTCTCTTTGTTCACTATTCCCGGCATCTGTATTCTTGAAATTTGTATTTCTTCTTCGGAGGTGAGCCAAAGAAGTATTGTATTCTCAGCTGGTGATATTCTATAGGCCCTAGTGGTGTGAGCTTCTCCTATTCGAAGTCCTGTCTCATCGGCTGGCACCAATTTCAATCGTGATCCTTGATTGGTGATATTCTGTATGCCTTGAGTCTGATCGTACTCTATCCCGCATACGCATTTGCCCATCAACATCCATACACGCACCATCTGTCCTACCCATACTTCCATTGGGCAATCACTTAGAACATCTCTCGTCCGTCCCGCGCATGCATCAACTCACATGCCTGCATATGTTAAGCTAGTTTCGGGCTAATTTGTTTCGATCGAAAGCTTGTAAATTAGAAACATAGTTTGTTAAGGATCGGAAGTTTTAGGCTGATTTGTTTCGAGGCGATTCGGAGCGGGTCGATTCAGTTCGGTACGGCACACACGCAAAGGAGACAAGCTAGGAACTTTAAATGTACCCTGTTTTCACAATCAAATTAAGGGTGAAGAGTGCTCTAAATTTTTCCTTATGTATGCTTTTATTCTATATATTCAACCTAAGACGAGGCATTTGGCAGGGGATCGGTGACGATCAATCAAAAAATATTTACACTTCTTCTGACGTGCCCTTGAGAAAAGACACGCTCTTGGTCAACTCCCCCAGAGGCTTATCCGTTGCCCTAATCAGATTATATGCAAAGCCACCCAAGATGGTGCCGACGAACGGCCCAACTATGTACACCCAAAGCCCATTGTAGATGTGCATCGCGACGGCCGGCCCAATGCTCCTTGCCGGGTTCATGGATGCCCCGGAAACTGGCCTGCAGTTTTCAATAGAAATTAGTTTCAATCACTCTTCATTTAACCTAATCTTAGATAACTTATCTTTGGTATCATTTATTAACTTTTTTTGTTCCCGGGTTTATTTTGAGTACGGACTTACCCGGCGACGAATACGTTCAGCATGATCGTCATCCCGACTGCGATTCCTGCCAGTTCGCCAATCTGCATAAGAAACAATCGAACGCACCAAGATCACACATTGTTCATAATTCACAAAAAAAAAAAAAAAGGAGGCATTGAGAGGAGAAAAAACGATGCTCTCGGATCAAAATGACTCGCCGATCTGTTGTCCGTCGCGACTCCGGATATGACGAACATCAGCAGGAAGGATATGATGATCTCGATCACCAGCGACCGGACATTGGGACCCGTAGGTACAGTGCCGAAGAACGATTTGGAGTCCACGTCAAAGAGCAGGCACAGCGTGCCGCTCGCCAGAATCGATCCCACCAGCTGCGCTACGATGTACATAGGAACCTGCGAGGAGCTCAAACTTTACTATATACCATATAACTAGTTTCCCACAAGCAAAGACCACTTGAATGTGCAACATGAAAAAAAAAAAAAATCATCGCTTAAATTGAATAAGTCACATGACTATCATCAATTTGCTCTATTAATCACATTGTTAGACTCGATCTTGAACCAGAAACCTTAGCACAAGCGGGTCGACGTGAACACGTTAAGGCTTGGCTGGGAAGCCCGGCCTAGTCGGAGCGGGTCGACCAGCCGCCTTTAATATGCATCCCAACGATGGAAAAGATTGGCAAGAATCTGCAGAAAAGATTATCAGGAACTCGCCTGCTTATAAGGGAAATGTCTGAAGATGGCGAAGGTGACGGTGACTGCCGGGTTGAAATGGGCACCCGAGATATGACCCACCGAATAAACCATGACCATCACGATCAGCCCCCAAACCACGCAGATCCCTGGGAACGAGACCGACCCGTATATCTTGTTCACCGCCACCGACCCGCAACCGGCAAATATCACGAAGTACGTCCCGATCACCTCGGCGATCACCTGCCAAAAGAAGATGAGAAGCGAACCGGAAACGAAAGACGCGCAGAAAAGAGAGAACACGGTGGAGGAAATCTTTTTTACCTTCTGGGTGAGGGAGACAACCTCGGTGGAGGCACAGCAGCCGCCCATGTCGATGTGATCGTCCGGCGAGCTTTCGCTATGTTCGCGAATCTCTACGCCCGAACCTTTGGACATCGTGGATGGTCGCTACAGATTCAGATGTTCTAGAGAAGAGAAGAGAAGAGAAGAGAATGATTGTGGGATGAGTTTGAGGACTTCTGGTTCTTTTGAGAGTGGATAAATGGAGGTCTAAGCAACGGTCGTGTGGATGTTTGACTATTTTGAGGCCTTTCTGTTGTGGTCTAAAGATGGAGGACGAGGATAGCTTCTATTTATGTTGACGGTAAATCTTTCAAAAGGGGGAAATTCTTCCGTTTAAGAAATGGACCGCAGCATTTTCTTTATTGGGGATGAAACCTTACCTCATTAATCAAGTCGATTATTAGACCTAATCAATGGGTAGATTTGGACAGACCGATCTTAATTTCCTTTTTCTTTGAGATAAGAGCAATGGAAGTCCTAAGACTTGTCACGAAGTGTAATTAAGTCCTAAAACTTTCGAAAAGTGAATCAAGTCCTCAAACTTGTCAAATTATCAAATACTTCCGTTAACTCCGTTCAACTAGGCTAACGAAAAATGCCGACGTATCTTATTTTATTACTATGGTAAGACACATGGAGGTGACGTGGCGTGCGCCAAGTGCCACGTCAAATATAAAATAAAAATAAATACAAACTAAATTAGATTAAAAAATAAAAAAAGCTAAAATTAAAAAGAAAAACCAACTCAAGCCAAAAAAATAAAAAAAATAGGCTCACACGCATGGCTTGGCCAAGCCCTCGCCGGTGGCTGCCGTCGCCATGAAGGGCCGGCGGAGGTCGCCTAGGCCTTCCTGGACCCCGGCAACCATCGCCGACCCCGGGCGAGGCTTGTCGACCCCTGGCAAGGGCCTAATTGGGCACGACTTGCCCCAAATCTAAGCGAGGGTCATTGGCCCTCCCCTGGGGTAGGCGAGGGCCCTCGAGCCCTCGACGACGACCCTCGCTCAAATCTGGGGCTAGGGCTGGTGACCCTACCTCAAATTTGGGGCGAGGGTCGTGCCCAGCCCCTTATCTGGGCCAGCAAGCCCTCGCCAGGCTTTGGGAAGGCTCAAACGACCTCCGCTGGCTCTTCCCCGCGGCAATGGTGGCGGCCACCTACAAGGGCTTGGCCTAGTCGTTGGTGTGAGTATTTATTTTTTTACTTTTCATTTTTTATTACAATTAAGTTTGCATTTTTTTATTTTTTAATATTTTTGCCGACGTGGCGCTTGATGGCGCCACATCATCGCCAAGAGTCTTAAGAAAGTAATACAATAAGACATGTCGACATTTTTCGTTAGCCTAATTTGACAGGGTTAACGGAAGGACTCGATTGCACCAATTTGACAGGTTTTAGGACTTGATTGCACTTTTTATAAATTTTGGGACTCGATTGCATTTTTGGATTAGTTTTAGGACTTCCAGTGCACATATCTTTTTTTCTTTTATGGATAAAACCCATCAGGGTTGGACCGAGCAAAGTCCATTTAGCATGGGCTAGGCTCGATCCACTCCAGTCTTTTCAGACCCGTCAGCTCTAGTGAGAAACTCTCAGCCCAACCCAAATTCGGGTCTAGCTGAGTTTTAGCCCGTGCAACAGATGGCCCAAAGTTCCTCTCTCTCTCTATCCGTGGCATTGATGGGATGCATCAGTTTATTCTCTCATCTGAATCATGCAGGACTCTCGAATATGCACACTTCTAGTTCTAATCCTGCTTCCACTGCCGATGAACACCCTTGGAGTGTCCATTTGAACTCTCTATCCGTAAGGCATTTGGCAAAGTACAGAATGGAGTAAAAAATTTTACGAGGCTTATGAGTACATGCTCAGCAAGAGGGTGAATTTGCTGCACAAAGAGAAAGAACCTGGCAAGTATGTAACTCTGAGATATTTTCCTCGGAAAATTACGCGACAGAGAAGTCACCGAATTACAAAACCGAAATATAGTAAGGCGGGAAGGCGTCTTGAGTAGGAAAAAGGGGGGTGTGTGGCGTGTTGGTGCTGTTTGGGAAAAGTAAACGATGATAGGGAAGAATAGAATCAGACTTTGAGATATGAATTCACTGTTTTTAAGGAATTATTTGCCACAAAATATTGCTAATGGTTACTGGCAAAGATTCTCCATGATCCAATAAAGTCTGAAATGAGAATATCATATAGCAATTTTGATATTTCTCTGAGAACTCTAAAAAAACGAAACAATTGGATAATAATGGCTGTATCTCGAGAAAGAAAACGAAAAATTGAAGTGAAAAACATTAAACAGAAACATTGAATATAAAACATCGATTAGTGCCAATAATGGTCCACGATCGTGCAAAGTGCTAAGTGTGCTTAATAAGCATGCGGGTGCACGTCGGTATCGAAGGGTCCGGGCCACTTAGCCCATGATTTTCAATTGTAAGCCTAGTGTACTCCCACACTCATAAATTGACCTACACACTCAGATCTTGTCTACGTGGGACCATGCACCTAATGAACAAACTATCAACGGCGTGCCAGTCAGACAACACTTCAGAGCACGACCTGGGATCGATTCCCGAGAGGTCAAAAGACGTAGGCCGACCTCCGAGGTGGGGGCAAGAAAGCAAAATAAAAGCGGAAAAAGCCTAAAGGAATCGATCAAACAAAAGTCCAGAAAAGAAAACACGCACATCCTCGGTTCTCGTCGAAGTCCCAAACCTTATTGGCTCGGATTTCAATCCTAACTCCCCATGCACATGCAACGTTTGGTTCCAATCACTGTCTTTGACAAAATGAAGAGAACAAAAAAAGTGCAAGGGACTCGGATTTCAATCCTAACATCACGAGTCCACGAACAAGGGGCTCGGGATCATGGACCCATCGACGCTTTTGTTGAAGCGAAAGCGCGTCCGTTGAAAATTTTCCCGACTTATCAATGTCACGCCACGAAAGATAAGAACTTTTCCACCGTCGAATTGGAGGAATCTTGTCAGATTGTTTTAGTACGTATGGGATTGACATCCTCGTGTGATTTGGCCACTCATGTGCGTAGCCGGACCACTACTACTAATTAGGCGAGAATTATTTGCTGGGGTGTGGTTCATACTCCCCATCGATAGGAAGACGAGCTTTTATAATTTGAGCCCGTATTTTATTGGTAATTTGGACTTGGGCCCATGAATAGCTACTGTTATATATACTCTTTTTCTTTTGTACTTGAGTGATGTAACAGAGAGGCGCAATGCGCTAATTACAGTGAAATCCCCTGCTGGATGTAGCCCTACTTTAAGGGTGAGCCATGATAAATTTTGTGTCTCGATTTCTCTTTCTCGCTTTCACGCTCTGTTTCGTTATGGTTATTTGTCGAATCTTGATACTATTTACGATGGAGGCGGGACTTCATCTACATTATTGCCGGATGGTAGACAAACGACCTGAAATTGATGGTCGGGTAGATTTCTGGTCAAACCAGAAGAGCCATGCATGCTGAGACTGGACGATGTAGAAAGATTAGCTCTTCCTTCATTTCTTCGCCCTAGCACTATGAGATGAGACTGATCCTTGTACGGTTCCCTGAGAAGGGAGTGGCTACCTACTGGAGCTTCGATCAACCACCATCGGTCAATTGCATGACAAGGAAATCCCGGTTTGGTTTCTAGCTTTTTGCGTCGTCGGAGGAAGAGAGTCGTTGTTGCCCATTCCTACACGGCACGGTCAAATTTACGTAGTTTCTGTACAAGCCTTGACATCTCCGAACAAAAACCCGGTTTGGTTTGACCCGCTAATCACGAAAGACTCGGTGCCGTCCTATCACCACGTGTCGACTTCGGAGTGGTTAGATAGCAATCTCGGTCAAATCGTGTCGGGAGCTCCCCCTTCTTTCCAATGAGTCACAAACAGGAGATTATGGCATTCGATTCCGTAGTTGCATTATCTTTCAAGCAAGCTGGGAAGTATCACATGGAGGTTGCTTTTAGGACGCGAGAAATGAATAATTTAAAGGGAAAATTCTAAATAAAAGCTTGAAGTACTCTGATTTTTTAAATAAAAATCTGAAATGAATCTTATTTTAAAGAAAGGCTTGAAGTGCCCTCTTTGTTTCAAAGACGAGCATGGCAAAAGTACAATTTCATCTTTTACCGTTTTAATTTTTTTTCCTTTTTTTTCTTTTTCTGTTTATTTTTTCTTTCCCCTCCCCAGGCAATTGCCGGCCTCAGGTGAGGGCCTCCCTCTCGTGGGCCGACGTCGGGCGGCCCTCACCCGGGCTAGAGTCCGGCGAGGGTTACCTCGTCGGATCTGGCAAGGCAACCCTGCGGGCGAGGGCTTTTCTCGCTCGACGTCGGCCCAGACGAGGGCGACCCCCTCTCGACGGTGGAGTGGGCGGCCCTCGCCTGAGGCCAGCGTTGCCTGGGGAAGGGGAAAGAAAAAGAAAAAGAGAGAAAGCAAAGAAAAAAAAAAGGAAAGAAAGGAAAAAAAAAAAGAAGAAAAGAAAAAAAAATAAAACGGTAAAAGACGAAAATGCTCATTGACCAGACCCTTCTTTGAAACAAAAATGATACTTCAGGCCCTTATTTGAGAAAATTAAAGCACTTCAAGCCTTTTTTTGGAATTTTCCCTAATTTAAAAGATATTTTTTTTATCGATGATAATTTATATTTAAATATTTTAATGAACGATTAAAATATTGTTCCTTCATTCATTTTGTAAGCGAAACAAACGATATTTTTAGAAAATTAATATTCAATTTTTTTATTTTTTACAAAACAAATGAAACTTAAAAATAAAAAAAAAATTGTTCCTCGCTCATGCATCCATTGCTCGTTGCTGATCATTGCTCCTTCATTATGCGTAAGTTTCACATAGATGGAATTTGAGTAGAGACGGTTTTTATCCTCGAGCCTCCATCTCTCTCTCTAACACACACACACACCCACACACTCAACCATAATGTGATTAGGCCTAAATATGTATGTAATCACGGGACGGCCGGATTTGGCGATGCTCTATTACTTTTCATTAGAGCTCCGACTGTGATAAGCAATAAATGAAATGAAAGTCCGACGTAAAAGAATGGTAAAACCATTCTAAGTGGATCTTTAACTCGCGATTAGGACGCTGCAGGCATTCAAATCACAAAGTCTTTTATTCAGATTGAACATAGTTTTGAAGGTCACGTCGATCGCTCTGTGTGCAACATGCCTTATCGTCACAGAAATAGTCTTCTCTTATAAAAACGCGAAGAACGACTTTCGGTAATAGACATTTCGTCGTCGAGTCGTCCGGCAAAACATTCATTGAATGAATGCATGGGAAGAGATTGTGTACATTTGTAAAGATTAATTGAGTTGAAATTTAGATATCCCGTGGTGTAAAAAAAGAAAAATAGCATGGAAAAGGTCTTTCTACGTGGTTTGGGTTTGGAAGAAGGTCGGGGACCTTGCCTTTTATTTCAAAGATCCGGCAAGAGGGAATGTCTGGTTTTTTGACGTAAAAAGTACTTCTTTTGCCTTATGGCCATAATGTAAGTTTCCATCCAAAAATTCCCAAAATAAAAAATAAAAAATAAAAATACGAAAAACATGAAATCCCAATTTACGTGTCGGGATTCCAATCTCGGGCGTTTTGGATTATGCAAATTTAAAAAAATGCGGACCATAATTTTTTGATAAACGGAAGATTGAATGGGGAAATACAATTCCAGACATACCCCCAAAGTCACTAGCTTTGGTAAGATTAATCAAGTTGGATAATTGACTTTCGGTACAATTTCATTTTCATAAACCAACTTTAAAATAAGGTAAAACTAGGAAAAAGGAAGAACGAGAGGGCAAGCATTGCAGGATCCGGCAAGCGTCGACAAGAGTCGAGGCGACGAGTTTCGCGGGCCTCCGAAGTCTTGTGACCCTAGGAACGGCGAGACGACCAAAGGTGAGGCACGGGGATGCTGAGGTCGCGAGATCCTAGGCGACACAGGCGCTGTGTTGGGATGCTGGACGTGGATTCTTTTTCCTCATGTGGTACTATATATATATATATATGTGTGCGCGCGCGCGCGCGCGCATGAGTTAGAGAGGTTCGGTTTACCAAGTCTTTGAAGCGCCATTTTCAAGCGAGTGCTTGGCATTGGGTCTTCGTGTTGTTCGTGAAATTATATCAAGAATTCAAGTGTTGAACCAGATTAAATCTCGTTTTAAGATTTGCGTACTAATTCCTTTGTGAGATTGAGATATTATTTCGTGAGGAATTGTGGGGCTAAACACTTGTGGGTTATTTGATGTAATTGAGACTGAAAAACACTGAGAGTGTTTGAGTGACTCGAATGTGGTTTGTAATCTCTGTTGGATAATTCGTTGCTGCTCTCCCCGGGGATGTAGGTTTCTATGAACGAACCACGTAATTTGGTGTCCGATTTATATTTTTATTTTGTCTATTTCTTGTTCGATCGCTTGCTTCCGCACAACAAATGGTATCAGAGCAGGATCCCTCCAGTAGGTGGGTGATTCGGGAAAAACCTATGGTCTTCCCGGTCCTATGAGGGCGGAGAGTGATCGCAGGGGTTAGGAGGGCTCGGACAAGGTGCGGCTCTTGTCTAGCTTCTAGGATGCCAATGAGGGCATAGGAAGGACCTGGATTGCTCACTGAAATGGAATAATGTTCCTGGATCAATTCGGCAAATCTCAAGATGAATCCGTAACCACGTTTCATCAAGGGGAGAAACCTCCATTGGTCTGCTAAGACCAAGAGAAGCCTAGTAGGCGAAAGAAAGCGCTGTCAAGAGAGTGCAATTGGCAAGGGATGCCACACTTGTCAAGGCAAGTACAAGTGACTGGAGATTCGCAAACAAATTTGATCGGGGGAAGCTACCAATGGAGGGGAGTTATTCTGTTGGGCGAGCGTTTGGCCAGAGAAGCGACAGAACAGCCCGCAACGGGGGCGTTGCGGATTGAGCGGGGGAGAATGGCACGGACCGGTTGTTTTGTGCCCCAGGTGGGCAAGTTCTCCCGTACTCGTGCACCCTTGTGAGTGGAACTCGTTGTATCATCATGGTGAGTGAGCGATGTAGAGGGTAAAGAAGCAACTAGGTTCGTGGGAGGTGCATGGTGAATATCTCAAAAAAGAAATCTCATGATTGATGCTTGTTTCGATTACAAAATTGCCATCACAGTTGGTCTGGCGAGAAGTGACCATGGACAGTTGGTCTGGAGACGCAAGATAGAGACTATGGGTGATGCACAATCCCAAGTTAGCAGATAATGTTGGTTAGTTGCAGTGCATAATTGCGGGTGCATTGCAATGATTTGGAAATTCAAGTTGAGATAAGTTGATGCGGAAGGATACTTGAATTAAGGGGGAGCAAACCTAACATTGGAGCTCATACGTGAGGGGATATTGTTAAGATACACATGTGAGTTGTATTAGAGAAGTTTCATATTGAAGAATTAATGTGGTGTTGAGCAGCTAATATATCCTAGTTGGTTCATAACTCATTGGCTTAAGCTTTTGAGTGAAGGTGGGTCCAATTGGATATGTTAACGGGCTCGGACTCTTGCTCTCTCTTGGCGATCTCCCCGGATGAAGGTATCGGACTTTTGCTGCGCACTCCAATACGCTGATCAGATTTGAGCTCACTTGAGCCCTTCGATCAATGGCCTTGTCCGTCGATCAGATCAGTTTTATAGATACGGGTACAATTTTGAAATTTATATAGCTTAACTAGGGCAAAATCGAAAGAAAGCAAGTTTATCTAATCCATGAAAAATTAATTTTCGGAATGTTGAAAGCAGAAAGCTAGTCCTAAGTTGCCTTGAACTTTGAGCTTTGAGGATTTTCAAACCTCAACCTTGCACCAAAAGTCATTGAAATTGTGCTGCCAAACACCAAGATCTTTTTCTCATAGGAAATATGTGGAAGCTTTGTATAATGAGTTTAGACAATGACCGGAGGCAAACAAAACTTAATCACGGGATTCCGAACCTAAAAACCATGCTAAAATCTTTATAATTTTTCTGTCGGGCTATGTCGCGTGGCTAACTCACATGATAAATTGATAAACCTTTTCAATGATTAGAGAACCTTAAATAGCGAGCGACGTACACAGAACCACATATCAAACAGACCGACGTCCGTAAATAATTGCAACAGTCAAATCAAATGTACCGTTGGAGTAATTTGCCAATTGAGTCATTCCAACCAATTTTTGCCAGAAATCTCTTACGTGAACGCCAGTCATTTTACGTGGCACGGTTGGTACTAACGTGGACAATTTATGCAATTTTTTTTTAGAAAAATTGAATTTTTTTATTTCTTTTCTTTTCTTTTTCATTGTGCCTACGAGGGCCACCGGCGACCCTTGCCGGCCGCGAAGGCCCTCGACCTCGGCCGGCGAGGCCATGTGGCCTAGGGCCTTCGCAGCCCCTCGCGGCTAGGATCCCTTTGTTCACGGTCGGCAAGGGCCTGGCAAGAGGCCGGCCACAAAGGAAAAAATATCAAAAAATATAAATTATAAAAAAAAGTCCACGTCAGCATCAACCGTGAGGATGACCAACGTTTACGTCACGATTTTTAGCCAAAATTGGCCGTAAGGACTCAATTGACAAATTGTCAAAAGGTTTAGGACTAAAATAGCTAAATTAAAAGATTTATAATTGAATTGGCATAAATGTAATAAGTTTAGGACTTTTTCGATAATTTTCTCGGATTATTGAGAACCAAAAGTTATCTTTGTCGCCCGATTCTTCCCCATATATCCCATGAAATCCGCGCGAGTGCTTCCCGAATCGAACCATTCGTCGTTTCGTCAGATCGCGAAATATGCTTCGTTCGACTTCCTTTGCCACTTGTGTCTGGAGTGAATAGTTTTGGAGAATGCTTTACAATCCGAGAAGAATGGAATAGACAAGCGTGATCGGCAGGGCTATCAGCATCCCGAACATGACCCTGCGAAAAGATTAGCATGTTTTCAAAGAAGAATATTAGGTGCTTGGCCGCAATGGAAAAAGAAAAAGAAAATTAAAGATTTGATACGTTCGATATCTTCGAAAGTTGGATAGGTTTTACAACTTACGCGGTGCTGAGAATGGCCGGATGAACATTCTGCTCTTTCGCGAACATGAACGGGACTATTCCTTGTGGAGATCTCGCGAAGATGTGTTGAACGGGAATGGAATGCGAGACCGCACGCTTCTAGACTCACAAAACCCTGTTCTTTGAATTCCTCGATAGATCGAATGAAGTTAATGAATCTTGGCATACGTGCTACTGTTGGGAGCGTGGTTTATACTCTCCATTGACAGCTCCACGCTAAGCTGGTGGGGGTCCGGGAGAGCCGTCTCAGCGGGAGTCTCATGGGGGCAGCGTTCCCTTGACACTAGAGGGCTTTTAATTTTTCATTAATTGTTTGGATTTGTGCTGTGAATAGCTACCGTTATATATACTCTTTCTCGCTTTTAATTGAGTGATATAACGAGAGGTGCGAGGTGCTAATTATAATGGAATCCTTCGCTGGACGTAGCCTTAGTTTAGGGTGAATCAGGATAAACTTTGTGTCTCGATTTCCTTTTTTCTCGCTTTTACTCTTTACTTCGTTATGATTGTGCGCCGAATCCTAATAGTTATGGCATATACTTGTTTTCCTCGAAATGTTTCTAGCAATCTCTTGAAATGACAAAGCCCGGAAGATCAAGACCCTTAAAGGAATGGATGCATACCTTCACTATGGCTATATGAAGTTGGGAGCCGCGCAATCCGATGGCGATGGAGGCGACGGCCATCACGGGTGGGCCGGCGAGGAACTTCACGGCCATGGTAAACGTGGCGACGGAGTTCCGGCAAAGCAATTATCTTAAGCTGAAGAGCCATGAACAAACCGACAAACCATAAGCACGCACCACAACATCGAAGTCAAATCAAAATCTCCATGAAACAGGTCGACTGAGGGACCATCTCAATAGGACGTATCAACTTCAAACTAAAAGTCTCTCTCGCATCACAGTTTTCTTTTATTTTCTGAAACTACGTGCATGGACCGAAAATGGCACCTGAAATCAGCCGATGCGCACCAACCCTACGACGGCAAGGCGACGAGGGGGTTGGACCCACGTGTAGGGTCGGGTGGATTGGATGGTCACAAAGATCATATTGAACAAAATAAAAGTTCAAGGATTACATTGCATGTCGAACCAAACTTTAGGGACTATATTAAATAAATTAAAAGTACATGTATCACTTTACATGTTGAGTCAAAATTTAGAGTCATTTTTCCTTACGGAGATTGACATCTCTATGATCTTGGGCATTCAGTACACGTATGAGGGTCCAAAGTTAGAGAGCCAGGGCACGCCCATCATGTTGCAGAAGTCCTAATTGTTGAAGTTGGACACCCTCGGAGTTGGGTTACATGACGAGCCCAGGCTGTAGATCTCCTCTCCGGTGAGGCTCGAAGGCATTGGCATCATCCCTGAGGACGTGCCACTGCCTGGCCCGAGGCTGAAGGACTGCCTCGACGCGTTTGACTTCCTCACGGTGACGTGTAGCTTCCCAGCCATCATTGCCGACCTCCGCGTCGGCCTCGAGGAGGTCCCGATTGTCGAGCGAGATGACATCCGGGTCAACATTGAACGGGCACTACACTATGCACATTGCACGCTGCAGTCTCGGGGAACTGCTCCATGATGAGGATCTTCGCGGCCTGGTGCTCGTAGAGGAAGAGGAGGAGGGTGTTCCAGACGACGCACTGCAGCACGACGACCTGAAGTCCGACGCAGAAACTTAAATCACAAAATAAAATATACTTTACACATGGATTTTGAAAAATAAAATTATTAAATATTGAACGGAGCACCCGAGAGGTCAGGGCCGGACTCCAACCTGAACCTTGAGGCTGCCAACGCTGGGACCGTACATGGTGTTGGGATTTATGTGTGGGCCCAATTATTCATAAGATTAACTGCCTTCGGTAGTTATCACTTTCAAATGTGATAAAAGAACGTAAGAAAAAGAACAATGACCAAAGAATGACGACGCCTCCTACTCCTCTCTCGAACGTGAGAACGAAGACGGTCGTATTCTCTCGCTGCATCGGAACACTTAATCTGTGGAAAATGAGATATGTCCGATGTGTGATGTACTTATACGATCAGTGATTCAAGTTGATTTTGGGCTTATTATTTTCGTGTAATTCGCTGCATATGCAATGGAAATGCGTTCCCTTCACATGGCACTGAGGAGAGGGATGCCCATAACGAGGGTATTCGGGAGACTGGAGAGAGAGAAGACGGTGATGGACCACTCCACGGAGCTGCAGGCGAGAAGGGTGGCTCAGAGGGAGAGGAGGAGAAACTTCTGGAGGGTGTCGGCCGCGATGAAGCCGAGGTTCATGGCATATGAGTTGTTGGTGGAGATGAAGTGGAAGGAGAGTGGGGGGACGGCGAGGATGGCGACGAAGCGATTGATGCTGGAGCACTGGTCAGCACCATGTAGAGATCACGCCACGTGATCAGGCAGATCACAAGAAATTATTAGGTGAGCCAGTCTTTCTAAATCAGCAACTAGCCACTTCAATCGGCGAGCGACACATGTCCAGACGGTCCCACCTATCAGAAATTTTTTAAAGTCCTCTCTCTCTCTCTCTCTCTCTCTCTCTCTCTCTCTCTCTCTCTCTCTCTCTCTCTCTCTCTCTCTCTCCGTTACTTCTCCATTTACTATCTCACTAAGAGCGCGCATGGTATCACTTCTGGAAATGAATTTCTGCTCCAGAAATGTTTCTAGAGCAGAAATCCGTTTGGTAATGCAACTTCTGAAGCAGAAATTCGTTTGGTTACGCAACATTACATTTCTACTACTCTGAAGTTGTTTTTGAGCCAATTTCAGAAGTTAAAAAAAGTTACTTCTCTTTCAGAAGTAGAAATCTCTCAACATCAATAACTCTATCACTTCGGTCTCTTTTTATTTTCAGCGCCTCTCTCTCCCAACCATGCCTCCGCTGTCACCTCCCACCGCCGACCTTCGCTGGCCACTGCCGCCCCTCGCTGACCACCGCCCATTGCTGCCTGTCAACTGCTGCCGCCGTCGCCCCCCACCGCCGCACAGTCTCCACGACCACTGCCGACCATCGTCACCGCCGCCCACCGCCGCCACCGCCCGACGCCTCCACCCCCCGTCGACCGCAGCCACTACCTCCAATTCGCTGTCTCCGGCCGCCAGAGTAAAAAATAAAAAAAAATTACTTTTAAAAAGTAAATAATATTTTTTTAATAAAAATTTCTTTTTAATTTTTTTTAAAATTAAAATGAAGTAGAAATTTTTTGGCCGTAGACAATAATTTTTCGTTGAAGATTTTGTGCTAATAATGTTTCAGAAGTAGAAATTTTCAATCATTACTAAATGAATTTCTATAATCAGAAATCAACTTCTAGAGCAGAAGTAGAAAAATCAATTTCTGCTTCTGAGTAAAAGTAGAAGAATCAACTTCTAATCAGAAGTTGATTTCTGAAGCAGAAGTGTTGCCACGCGCAGCCTAAACCTCCAAACTTTTTCAGTAAAATGCAACTCCATAGGAACGCAATCAAAATAAGTGTGAGACCACGCCAATTGATCTAGAGGATGAAAACCAAATCAACCACCTCATCTCAAAATCTACCGAATCTAACATGTAAATCATAAGCACATCTCTTGCCAATACCGAAAGTTTCGACAACTATCGAAGGATGAGAGTAGAATTGAAACAGCCTATGGCATCTTTTCCTGGAGCGGAGGGAACCAAGAGGCCTTAGATTATGGGAGTTCCCGAGGAACTGCGCCTTGATGATAAACGGAGAAGTAACAGGGAGAGATAGGGTCGAAGTGACTAGAGCGGGACCTTCAAAAATCTCTGACAGGTGGGACCTTTTGGACATGTGCAGCGCTCTGAATAGAATGTCAATTTGTTGACTTGGCAAGACCGTCTCATCTAGAGATGTCAAATAGGTGGATCGGATCAGGTTTAGGTATGGTCGAATATGGTCCGACCCATATTGACCCGTCTAACCCGTTTTAACCCATATTCAATGACCCGACCCACAACCGACCCATACCCGACCTGTTTTGACCCATATTACCAAATCACATTAATATTCTAAGAAAACCTATATAACTCATTTAACCTATTTTAAGCTCTTCAAATGTATATGTTATCAGATAAAAAATTCACATCAAATAAAAAAAGAAATTAAATAATAAATAAATTA
Organism: Lenwebbia sp. NSW1173648; assembly: GCA_029784005.1. NCBI lineage: Eukaryota > Viridiplantae > Streptophyta > Magnoliopsida > Myrtales > Myrtaceae > Lenwebbia > Lenwebbia sp. NSW1173648. The sequence goes on from JARCGZ010000010.1 coordinate 9,360,409, forward strand.
GTAAATAAATAAAAATGATATTACTAAAATACTTTCATGCAATAAAAAATTTAGTGAAATTTTTTCCTTTTTTTGTTTTTAAATTTTTCTGATTTTTTTTTCTGATTTTTAAATATTTTTATTCAAAAAATATATTTTATTATTAAAAAGTATTTTTTATTTTATTTCATTTTTCTCTGGCAATCGGCTGCGAGGGGGTCGGCGGCCGGCCAACAAAATAAATATTTTTTAATTATATTTTTCTTTTCTAATTTATTTCATTCACTTATAAAAATAGAAAATAGAAAATAATAATAACCAAATAGAGCCTTTGAGGCCCTTGGCCCATTTGCAACTTGTGGGAGCTGCCCTCATGAGTTGAAAATGGGTCCAATATGGGTCAAAAATAGGTTCTATGTGTGACCCATTTAATTTCACTTGAACCTATTTTTAGTGGGCTCTCTAAAAGTTAATGACCCACATAAGACCCATTTTATACAAAATATGGGTCAAATATGGGTCTATGATCCATATTGACAGCTCTAGTCTCCCCGAATATTTTCTCACGCCATCATCCCATATCGTATCATGAGCCGGCGACAGGACGCATCATTTTTCTTGATACTCAAGTCATAGTTTTATTCGATCAACCGAGTTAATGTGAGGATCTCGTTAGTGTTTTAATACTATCTAAGATAATGGAAAATTAGAAGAAACGATTGTCGAGACACTTTTGACGATGGAAGTGCAATAATTGTTAATAAGAGCTCTAGGTCTAGGAGCCCTTGCTGACACGGATCACATCACTAATGGATGCACACAAGTTCCTTAGTGGTGAGAAAAATCAGTATACCGAAACACATGAATATGCGTACTCATATCACCAAAAGTCGTTATGAGGCTAATGAGCACATGCTCAATAAGACAGGTAAATTTGCTACATAAAGAGAGAGATTGCGCGACGAAAAAGTAGTCGTAATTCCAATCATATTGAGTAGGAAAAGGGCTTGTGCCGTATTGGTGCCGGACAACTCTTCATGAACACGACCAAGGAGAGATGAAAAGACGTTAGCTGACCGTAAGTTTGGGCCAGGAAAGTAAAATAAAAGAGTCAAAAGTAGACTCGTCAAATGGGTGGATCGAGTCGAATATATGATCCTATCCAAATAGACTCATTAAATTTGTTTTGACCATTTTATATGTAATGCAAATCTATTGACTCATACACAACCCGACCCATATTTAAGATATATCCGACTCGATCCATATTCTTAAAACACTTTTATATTTAATCTAAGGGAAAATTTCAAATAATAGCCCCAAGTGCCCTCATTTTCTCAAATAAGGACATGAAGTAGATCTTGTTTCAAATAAGGGCCTGAAATGCCTTCATTGTGTTAAAGAAGGGCCTGAAGTGCACATTATTTCAAATAAGGGCCTAAAGTGACTATATTAGTTTCAAAAAAGGGCCTGAGTCACTTTAGTTAGGGTATTTTAGTCATTTACTATTTTATTTTATTTTTTATTTTTCTATTTTTAAGAGATTTTGAAAACTCCCGCTTGTGTTTCTTTATTTTTTTTTATTTTTTTTTATTTTTTAATTTAATTTAACAAAAAAATTATATTAAATTTACATTTTGACAAAATGCCCTTGATCGGCCCAAAAATTTGGCGGGCTGGCCGGCCGGCGAGGTCAGGCCCTTATTTGAAACAACCATAACCACTTCAGGTCATTCTTTGAGACAATGATGATACTTCAAGCCCTTATTTGAAATAACCATAGCCACTTCATGCCCTTCTATGAGACAATGATGACACTTCATGCCCTTATTTGAAAAAATGAGAGCACTTGAGGCCTTTTTTTGAAATTTTCCCTTAATCTAATTTAGGAAAACTCATACCCAAAATAGGGTGAGAGCGCGGAGTGAGCGAGTGCAAAATCGAGTGATGGCGAGAGAAAATGAAAAGAGAGTTATAGAGATGGGTTGGGTCTAAAGAAGTTATAAACCCATTTACGATCAATTTATGACTTATTTATTGAATATAACTAACTCATATAACAGCCCACTCTATTTTATATAGATTAAGAAATGAATTTATGACTCATTTTTACAGGTCTAATAAAAAAAATGTTACGTTAAAAGAAAAAAAGGGGGCTCCATCCGTTTCTATTTATAAAGTAGAAAACAATAGCAATCGATCGATGGAATAGAAATCCATGCACATGCGACCTTTGGTTTCAATCACTATTTTGACTACAAAATGCAAATTTCCCATGCCACGTGAGTCCATAACCAAGGACGTGTGATCACAGACCCATCGACGCTTTTGTAAAAAGTGAAAGCGTGTGGCTTGAAAATCTGAAATTTGAAAATTTCCCGACTTATCAATGTCACGCGATGAAACAATAATTGGATAAGAATTTTTTCGACCGTCAAATCGGAGGAATCTTATCAGATCTTTTAAACATAAGGGACCGACACCTTCGTGTGATTTCTCCACTCACGCGAGACATAAGAAAAAGGTGATGTTAAAATTGATTGGACACATGCATAGTCGGAACGCTATTACTAATTATGTGTCAATTATGCTAGAGGCAATCGATTCCGGAGTGAGTTGATTGCCATCCTGGAATCGGAAACTATATCAAAAGGGTCTATTCCCATTTTGTGGAATCGAAAATTGACCCATCCTGTTTTAGAATCGGCGCGATTTTTTTTTCTTTTCCCTAATAGAGAATGGAACACTGGAACTAGATAAGTGATTGAAAAGTGTTATATTTTGACTTTTAAATTAAAGATAGGGGTAGTTTAGACCATGCACTTTTATTTTAGGGTTTTTTTAAAGGAAGCTATAAAAGGGATATGTTGCATATTATATTGCTGTTGAAGTTGACGAATACTTCGGAGATCCTTGTTTCTCATACCGAGCACAGCTTAGGGAAACTGAAGTATGAACCAACGACATGTGACCCATACGCACTGAATGCGACGGTTCGGGGGCAGCGCCCCCGAAACAACATCGGGTTTAGGCTTGTGTTTAAGTTGGTATGTTTGTTGTGGGATCAAAGGGTTTCGGATGGGCTTAGATTTTGGGCCCATTTTTAAGTCCTATATATTGTACTCGTATGAGAGATCATTGCAACGAGTGGTTGTGGTGAAAACCTAAAATAGTGAAATTCCTTTGCAGGACGTAGCCCTATTTTTAGGGTGAACCTGGGTAAACTTATGTGTCTTTCTTTTTCTATTCTTTGTGATTGTTCTGATTCGGTTTAGGATAAAATCCCATCAATTGCAACGCTTGCTTTCGCTTCTGCCCCGAAACCCTTTGTTTTTCACTTCTTCTTATTAGATCTTTAGATCTTTGATTGTACGCTTGTACTCATTATTAAAGATAGTGAAACCCCTCTCTCTTCCCGTGGTTTTTCCCGTTTTGGGTTTTTCACGTATATCGTGTCTCATGCGTTTTTATTTTACTTTCATCCTTCGCTAGTTCGCGCTTGAATTCGTACATCTCTTGGCATTTTTCGCAACAAATTGATATCAGAGCAAAGGAATTTCGATCTTTTTGTTCGAGATGGCATCTATCAAGTTCGAAGTGGTGCCCTTCGATTGCCAAAACAATTTTGGGCTATGGAGGATCAAGATAAAGGCTTTGTTGTATCGGGAAGGTTCGATTAGAGCCTTGGATTGGAATTACCCCGATAATATGACTACGGTAGAGATCGAGGAGATGGAAGAGAAGGTGCACAGCACCATCCAATTATCATTGTCTGACAAGGTGCTTTGTGAGGTCGCTGATGAAGAAACGGCTTCAAGATTGTGGCAAAAGCTAGAAAGTCTATACATGAAGAAATCTCTTACGACGAGATTATTTTTGAAGCAGCGTCTTTACACGCTAAAGATGCAAGAAAGTACTCCAATCCAACAATATCTAGATGAATTTAATAAAATCGTAATGGATATGAAAAATCTAGATTTGAAGTTAAATGATGAAGATCAAGCCTTAATTATTTTATGCTCGCTACCGAACTCGTATGAGAATTTTGTGAATTCTATGTTGTATGGAAGAGAATCCATAACTCTTGAGGATGTGAAGGCCTCGCTGAATTTCGCGAAGATGCGTACAAAGTTGAATGCGAGTAGTAGTGTAGATAAAGCCAATGGCTTAGTTGTTAGGGGAAGGTCGAATCATCGGGATAGACGCAGTAATAGTAAAGGGCGTTTGAAGTCTAGGTCAGGCCAGGACAAGAGAAAAGTTGAGTGTTACTATTGTCATAAGTTCGGACACTATAAAAATGAGTGTCCTTTGCTCAGGGCTAAGGGAAAAAAGTCGATGGAGAGTTCTGATTCGGCTAGTTTGGTGAAGGATAATGAGTCTGCTAATGCAGATAATGTTCTTACTGTTTTGTCTTCAGATTGTCGTGTAGACGATGAATGGATTTTGGATTCGGCATGTTCATACTATATGTGCCCAAATAGAGATTGGTTCCACACATATGAGAAAGTCAGTGGTGGTTCATTTTTTATGGGCAACAATGCAGTTTGCAGGATTGTGGGTATTGGTACTATGGGGATCAAATGTCATGACAATATAGTAAGAACTTTGACAGATGTTAGGCACATCCTAGATTTGAAGAAGAACCTTATTTCTTTGAGCAACTTGGATTTCACTCGATGCATGTATACTAGTGGAGGTGGAGTTTTGAAAATTTCAAAGGGCTCCTTGATTGTGATGAGATGTAACAAGAAGAATGGTCTTTACATTCTGTAGGGAAGTACCGTTGTGGGTTCTTTAAATATATCATCCTCTTCAGATTCTAATAAATCAAGGTTGTGGCATATACAGTTGGGCCACATGAGCGAAAAGAGGAATGACTATCTTGAGTAAGCATGGTTTACTCTATGGGGAGTATACAGTTCCACTTGACTTTTATGAGTATTGTGTTTACAAAAAACAGCGCAGAATTAGTTTCAGTACTAGGATGCACTCGACGAAGGGCACAGTTGACTATATTCACTCCTATTTGTGGGGACCTGCACAAGTTACATCTAAAGGTGTTGCAGTTTATCTTCTGACATTTATTGATGACTTTTCTAGGAAAGTCTGGGTTTATTTTTTGAAGCGTAAAAGTTACGTTTTTGATACATTCAAGAAGTGGAAGATGTTGATTGAAAATCAAATTGGCAAGAAGATAAAGCGTCTCAAAACAGACAATGGTCTTGAGTTTTGTGGAGGTGATTTTAACAAGTACTGTGAAGATTCAGGAATTGTTCGACATCGAATAGTCAGGTATACACCTCAACAAAATGGGATGGCGGAGCGCATGAAACGAACACTTTTAGAGAGAGCTAGATGTATGCTTTCTAATGTTGGACTTAATAAAGTTTTTTGGGCGAAGCCGTGAACACGGCATGTTATTTGGTGAATCGTTCTCCTTCTACCGCAATTGAATGTAAGACTCCAAACGAGGTATGGTCTGGTAAACCTTCTGATTATTCTATTTTGAAAGTATTTGGATGTCCCGCTTATTATCATGTAAAAGATGGTAAACTTGAACCTAGAGCCAAGAAAGGTATTTTCGTTGGTTATGCAGATGGTGTTAAGGGATATAGATTGTGGTGTTCTGACCCTCAGTCACCAAAGTTTATAATCAGTAGGGATGTTACTTTTGATGAAAATTCTATGCTTGATCAGAGAAAAGTTATTGAGTCTACAGATATTCAAGAAGAGAATGTAGCGAAAAAGGTGGAGTTTAGTGTAGAGCATCCACGGAGAACCTTTGAAGATGTTCCTATTCAGTTAGAAAGTGACAATGAGCAATAAGACTCAGATTCGATTAAAGATGAAGTTAAAGAAGTTGAACAACTTCAAACTTTGGTTGCAGGGAGAGCTAAAAGGCAAATTAAGCATCCTCAGAGGTATGGTTTCGCTGATTTGGTGGCATATGCTCTTTCAGTTGCTGAAGAGCTTGGTATTGAAGAGCCTTCTACATTCCGTGAAGCTACTATTTGTTCTAAATCTGAAAAGTGGCTTGTTGCGATGAATGAAGAGATAGAATCTCTTCATAAGAACCAAACTTGGGATCTTGTGAAATTGGCTAAGGGCAAAAGAGCTGTTGGATGCAAGTGGATCTTCAAAAGAAAGGAAGGAATTTCAGGGGTTGAAGATGAAAGATTCAAGGCACGTTTGGTAGCGAAAGGGCTTTAGTCAGAAGGAAGGGATCGACTTCATTGAAGTATTCTCTCCAGTTGTGAAACATAATTCCATTCGTGTGTTGCTCGCGTTAGTGGCCCTTTATGATCTAGAATTTGAGCAACTTGATGTCAAGCCCGCTTTTCTGCATGGCGAGCTTGAGGAGACAATCTATATGTCTCAATCCGAGGGATTCGTTATTGAGGGTAAAGAAGATCACGTTTGCAGGTTGAAACGCTACTTGTATGGTCTCAAGCAATCTCCATGTCAATGGTACAAGAGGTTTGATAGCTACTCGCGAAGTGCGCATGACAATTGTGTGTACTATAAGAGATTGCGTTATGGTTCTTTTATTTATTTGGTATTGTATGTGGATGACATGCTTATTGCAGCGAAGGACATGTCAGAGATACAATTGTTCAAGAGGCAACTTAGTAGGGAATTTGAGATGAATGATCTTAGAGCTGCCAAGAAAATTTTAGGTATGGAGATTCGCAGAGATAGACAGGTTGGGAAGTTATACCTTTCGCAGAATGGGTATATTGAGAAAGTGCATGAACGTTACGGCATGAAGAATGCTAAACCGGTAAGTACTCCTTTGGCGTCCCATTTTAGACTTTCTGCTTCTTTGTCGCCTAAAACCAAAGAAGAGGAAGATGAGATGTCTCGAGTTCCATATTCTAGTGCTGTGGGTAGTCTTATGAATGCAATGGTATGCACTCGTCCAGACATTTCCCAGGCAGTTAGTGTTGTGAGCAGGTATATGGAAAATTCGGGTAAAGCTCACTGGCAAGTAGTGAAGTGGATTCTTCGGTATATCCGGGGTATCTCAAATGTTGGTTTGGTCTTTGATAGAGGTTGTGATACAGGGCATTCAGTTGTTGGCTTCGTTGATTTTGGTTATGCAAGTAATCTCAATAAAAGGAGATCTTTGGCAGGTTATGTTTTTACGCTTGGTGGTTCCACGGTTAGTTGGAGAGCAACTTTGCAGGTCACGGTTGCTATATCTACCACCAAAGCAGAGTACATGACAGCAACAGAAGCAACAAAGGAAGCTCTTTAGTTAAAGCGTTTGGTTATAAAACTTGGGGTAAAGCAGGAGGGAGCTTCTGTTATCTTTTGTGATAACCAAAGTGCGATCTAGTTGACCAAGAACGCGATGTATCACGAGAGAACGAAACATATAGATATTCGTTATCACTTTGTGCATGATGAGGTTGCTAACGGTACAGTAACAGTGAAGAAAGTACCTACGGCGGATAATCCAGCAGATATGTTGACTAAACCAATTCCTTTGATCAAGTTCAAGCATTGTTTGGACTTGATTGGCATTTTCGTCATTTGAGTTACTTATGCGGAGTTGGTAACGTTTTATCCCCTGTTTCCTACATCAAGTACACTCACGTAGGCTTAGGGGAGTACGTTGTCGATTCTGCCGTTTGGCGGGTGATCTTATGTGGTCACTCTTGGTGGTGAGGGGGAGAGGTCTTCTGGCGTTTGGTAAAAAGCTCTTCTGGAGATTTGAAGTCAAGGTGGAGATTTATTATATTTTGACTTTCAAATTAAAGATAAGGGTAGTTTGGACCATGTACTTTTATTTTAGGATTTTTTAAAGGGGGCTATAAAAGGGATATGTTGCATATTACATTGCAACGCTTGCTTTCGCTTCTGCCCCGAGCTTTTCGCTTCTGCGCCGAAACCCTTTGTTTTCCACTTCTTCTTGTTAGATCTTTAGATCTTTGATTGTACGCTTGTTCTCGTTATTGAAGATAGTGAAACCCCTCTCTCTCCCTGTGGTTTTTCCCATTTTGTTTTTCACGTATATCGTGTCTCGCGCGTTTTTATTTTACTTTCATCCTTCGCTATTTCGCGCTTGAATTCGCACATCTCTTGACGTTCTCCGCTACAAAAAGAACATTGTTTTTGAGCTCTTGTAGAGTGCAAGTGTGTCTATGAACGTTGTTTTTATTCTCTTCTCCAGCCTTTTGGCAATTAAAAAAAATATTGGTATGGTCCAGGTGGTTTGGTCCATACATGGAGTCGAGAACCTATCCAATTATCACAGGTTCCCTTGGGAATCGTCTAGAATAATCCGATTTGATCCAATTCCCAGTCCGATCCGATTTCAGTACTCACCCCTAAACTATTTGTCCTAGAGGCAGGACTTCATAAATTATTGCTAGATAGTAGACAAACGACCTGAAATTGATGTTCAGATAGATTTCGGGTCAAACTGGGAAAAGCCAGGCATGCCGCCCGACTTAGAGATCACTCGAGGATGCATGACAAGGAAATCCCGGTTTGGTTTCTAGCTTTTACGTCAAAAGGAGGAAGATAGTCGTTGTTGCTCATTCCCACACGACACAGTCAAATTTACATAGTTTCTGATTGATTGGACAATTTCCCCCTTTTTCTTCCAATCAGACACAATAATAGATGTCTTGTGCACGCGAAGACATGGCTAACATCTTAGGAAAAGGTTCGAGCAAGCTGGAGAGTATCACCTGTCTAATATCTTAGGAAAAATGCATCCGTTGCTGATCATTGCTCCTTCATTATGCATTAAGTTTCACATAGAGCAAGGGAACTCAAGCTAGCCGCGTTTCTAATAACGTGATTAGGCCTAATTATGTTCGTAATCGCGAGACGGGGATTCGAATCACCTAACATTGAGATTTCGGTGACATTGGTAACATTACTCAAATCAGGCCGTCCATTTTCATTTGGACGGCCAAGAATGGGCCACATCATTTGCTGTGGGGGAGGGAAAAAAATTGGGCGGGAATTTTTTTGGGGTTTGAAAAATTTTGAATCCCAACCCTCTATCAAATCAGACTGTCCATTTTCATTTGGACGGCCTGATTTGAGTAATGTTACTCATGTCACAGAAACTCTAATGTTAGGTGATTCGCTTCCCGCGAGACGGTCGGCTTTGGCGATGCTCTATCACTTTCCATTAGAGCCCCGACTCTGATAAGCAACAACAACAACAAAAATGGAACTCCGACGTAAAAAAGAATGGCTTTACCATTCTCGTTGGATCTCTAACTCGCGATTTGGATGCGGCAAAACTATTCAAATCGTAAGGTCTTCCACTTAGATCGAAAGTCTTTAAAGGTCGCATCAGTCGCTCTACGAGCGACATGCCTAATTGAATGCATGGGAAAGAAATTGTGTACATTTATAAAGACTAATTGATTTGAAATTTCCACATCCTGTGGTGTAAAAAAAAACAAAAATAGGTCCTTTTTTTCTTTCCAACACAAAGCAGGTCTTTCTTGCACGAAATTCACTGACCGACAAGGCTACAATGCCTTTTTGTAAGCGGTGGGGAAGGATCGTGGGGCGCATCAAAAGCGCAGAAGCAAAAGGAAAGCACACTCCCCTTTTCCTTTCTTTGACTCCTAGTGCTTTCTGAAAAGCTTTTATCATGTTTTCCTCTCGTTAGCTTCTCATAAAAGCCTGTAATCATTTTTTATTCAACGTGTTTTAAAAAAAAAAAAAAAAAGCAAAGAGGGTTCGGACAATTGACTTTCGATACATTTTGGTAAAGCAATTTAAGAAATAACGTTAAACTTAAAATTCAAAAGAAAGAAAAGATTATAAAGAATATATTCACAAAGTTTATATTATCACTTCTAAGGATCTATCCAAAGTAGCATAGGAAATATGCGGAAGCTTTGTTTATTATTATTTTTTTTTTCAATAAACCGTCATTCGGTTATATTTCTAATTTTTCTACTCGACTATTTAACGGGACTCCATCATTTCTTGAAATGTCACTATAGTTTAGCATAATGAGTTTAGACAATGAACATAGGCAAACAAAACTTAATCGCGGGATTCCGAACCTAAAAATCATGCTAAAAATCGTTATAGTTTTTCGATCGGCCTATGTAGCAAGGCTATCTCACAAGACAAGCCGATAAACCTTTTCGACGACCAAAGAACCTTAAATAGCAAGCGATGTACACGGAAACCATAAACCGGAAATGATAGGAGAATTATCAAAAAAGTCCTAAACCTAATATAATTGTACAAATTCAGTTCTTAACCTCTTTTTTTTTTGCCAATTCTTTTTTTTGGTCGAATCCTTTTCTTTTTTTTTTTCAATTCAGTCTTAAAAATTTTGCATTTGTGCCAATTCAGTCCATCCAGCTAATTTTGGCCAGAAATCGTTGACACAGCGCTGACGTGGCAATTTTTAATAATATTTAATATTTTTTTTTGGAAATTTTTTTTCTTTTGTTTTTTTTTTCTTCCCTATCTTCTTCAAGTTCCAACCAGTCTCCGAGGCTCGGCCGGCTAGAGGCGAGGGCTGGTGAATTTTTTGTATTTTCCTTCAGAAATGACTTACAGCCGTCGATAATTGCGACAATCGAATCGAATATATCAACGGAGCAATACAAAGGAAAAGAAAAAAAGAAAAAGAGAGAAAGCGAGCCAAATTCCTAGCCGATCTTCTTCATTTATTCAATGGAGGAACCTTAGGAATTGGAATAATATAATGAAAGCATGTCTCATCTAGAACCTCCTTCCACTCCTTTATGTCCCCATTAAACATAGGCTAAGCTATAGCTAGGTGTCTCTCTTCTTTCTTTTCAACAATTAACACTTACAAAAACACAATTCCGACCAGCTCTAATTGGCCTTTAATGGAGACATAATCCTATTTTCCAGGGATTCGCCTGATGTTACATCTTTGTCTCTTCATTCTTCCCCATGAAATCCCATGAAGTGTCGAATTCGCAGTTGTGGATTATGCTTCAATTTGACTTCCTTCGCGACTTGGATCCTGAGGGAATAATTTTGGAGAATGCTTTACAATCCGAGAAGGATGTAATAGACAAGCGTGATTGGCAGGGCTATCAGCATCCCGAATATGACCCTGCGAAAAGATTAGCATGTTTGCAAAGAAGAATATTAGGTGGAAAAAGGAAAAAAATTGGAAGATTTGATGCTTTGGAAATCTCCGAAAGTTCGATAGGTTATAGAACTTACGCGGTGCTGAGAATGGCTGGATGAACATTGTACTCTTTCGCGAACACGAACGGGACTATTCCTTGCGGAAGCGCCGCCTGCCAATCATGTGACTGATGGTGAGACATTTGTTTTCTCGCGAGTTGATCTCGCGGCGATGCGTCGAACGGGGATCGAATGCGGGATCTCGCGCTTCTTAGACGCGTGAAACCCCGTTCTTCGAGTTCCTCGATAAATCGAATGAAATCAACGAGTCTTGGCACACATATCATAGAAGATAATGACATCACAAGTGTCATAATTTATGTAAGGCGCTCACTTGACGGCCATAATATTTTTTTCAACCATTTGAGTGTTCTAATTTCGAAAAAAAAATGATCACTTGAGTGCCAATTTTTTTTAAAAAAAGTTCACCTAAATGCCGGAAATTCGACGTGGCATAGCACTTATGGTAAACATTTTAAAAAAATTATGGTCCTCAAGTGATCAATTGGAAAGTTATATAGCACTTAAGTGATCGAAAAAAAGTTATGGCACTCAAGTGAGCAGCGTAGTGTCATTTTCCCCATATTATAGCATGCTTGTTTCCTTGAAACATGTTGAGCAATCACTTGAAATCGACAAAGATCGAAGCAGTAAGAACATTCATTTTGAATGTGTACCTACCTGGACGATGGCGATATGAAGTAGGGTCCCGCGCAACCCGATGGCAAGGGAGGCGACGGCCATCACGGCCGGGCCGGTGAGGAACCTCACGGCCATGGCGAACGTGGCGACGGAGTTCCCGCACGCGATCAGCTTAGGCTGAAGAGCCATGAACAGTCCTGCAGACCACAGACACACCCAACGATGTCGAGATCAAATCGGAACCGGAATAATAATAATAATAATAATAATAATAATAATAAAAACCCAGCCCAGCCCGACGGAGGGACCATCTCATGAAGACCGTATCGAATCTAAATGAGAGACTCTCCGTGTATCGCAATTTTCTTGTTCTCTGTCTCCTCTTGTTCTTGCAACTACTTCAAAAGCAATAACATGGACCGAAATGGCATCTGAAATCAGCCGACGCCCACCGACCCACGTGTCGGGTCGGGCCGAGCCGCTCGTGGGGTCCACGGGGTTTGGTTTGGGTTGTGGTCGCAGAATTTTCTGCTGTGAACAGCGAGTTGGAGTTTCAAGTTTGGAGGACTACTCGAGCTTTCTGTTCATTACAGGTCGATGTCCCACACCGCCTGTTTTCACACAACCTAGACATGGGCCGATCCAGTAGGAGGAACAATCATTGTCTCTTGATTGCGAGTATTCTTTTTGTCGTGGTTAGTCAAGTGGACACGAGTTTGGTTCAGTGAATATCTCTGGTTGAGGATCGGCCAAGACATTATTCAGTTTGCTGAAAACTACCCATAAACATTACAAAGAAAAGGAGGGATAAGGACACTTGAGCGCCCTAATTTTTTTTTTCTTTTTTACCACGTGACCGCGGCAACTTCTAAAAAATATTCATTTTAGTGTCATAGCTTTCGATCGATCACTTGAGGGCATAACTTTTGAAAAACATCCACTCAAGTGTCAAAAACCCATCGTGACATAAAAAGACCGACGATGAATGTTTGTAAGAAGTTATGATATTCAAGTGATCGATTGAAAAAAATGTATATGGCATTCAAGCAATCGAAAGAAAAGTTATGACACTTAAATGAACACCGTGCATAAGTTATATGACACTTATATGATCTAGAAAGAAGTCACGGCGCTCACTGTACGAAAGTTATGACACTTGTAGTGTCATTTTTTTCCCGAGAAAAGGAACTAAACAAGAAATGCTGATGAAGATATCTAAGAGAGAAGAAGATGAATGGAGGAAAGGAGAGTAAAAAAGAAGACTCACCTAAGCTGAACATGGCCATTCCCAGCCCAGCATCGGACAGTATGGAGATTGACTTCTCTACGATCTTGGGCATTGCCACCTCCCACCTGCACCACCATGTCCAGACAAACACCACCAATCATCGTCACCTTCCACGCTAAAACTACTAAAACACCATTATCTTCAAAACCAAAGAAATCAAGACCAAATTTTCCATGTAGGTCTAGTGATTTAGTACCCATTAGTGTGATGAATTAGCGATTTTTTTTTTTCGTATGGATTGAATAGCGATCACGGAAAGATAGAAAAGCCAAGCCGTTGTAAAAAGAAAATATATAACGCGAGAGCAGTCATCGGGTAATTCCGGTATGTGCTCACCGGAAGGCGATCAAGGACCATGTGAGGCCGATGAGGCTCGAGTAGGTGTTGGGGTTCCGGATCAGCTTCCTCCACACCATGATCAAGATGAGGCGGGTCATCACGCTCGCCGGCGGCATCTGCTTGTTGTCCCCGGCGTCGCCGTACCCCGGCTCTCCGGCGGCGGCAGCGGAGGAGCTCGGGCCGAGCTTGTTGAGCCCGGCGGGGCCCGCCACGTCATTCTCGCCAATCCCTTCGTCCCCCTCGCCTGGTTTGCCCGCGAAGCTGAACTGATCCCGCCCGGTGAATCCCGCTGTTTCCGATGCACCTGCCACCCGAAAAACAAAAGCTCAGAAATTTTGGATAGGATGGAGACGTCAGATCAAGACTAGTCTTCAGAGGAAAAACAATATAAACGAAACGTTGTCTAACTAAGAATCTAATAATTAAGACATGATTACTTTAATGGTGGAAAAGGGACGACGTCGTTAGATTAATATATATATACTTTTGGTGTCGCCGTTGGGCTGGTTAGTATCGGCGACTATCATCCGGATCTCCTTGACGCTCTGATCGGACCGCCCGGATTGATTATCCGGAGCCCCCAGATCCCCGCTGCCAAACACGTGGAGCCCTCCTACTTCCGAAACCGGCGAAGCGCTGGAGCTCCACACGAACATGTGGAGCTCCTTCGCGTCGTAATTGTTTGCTTTCGCCACGCCGTTGGATTGCTGCGCCTGCGACAGCGGCTGCTGCTGCTGTTGGTGGTTCGGTTTGCCGCTTTTCGCGAATGCGGATGCCAAATCAGGGAGCGGAGCTGGGTACGGAGTGGACACAACCTGGGCTGGGTAGAACCCGAACCTCGGGGACGGCAGCGAGTTCTCCTCGAAGTTCGACGGCCTCGGTGTCGGGCCGCGGGATGACTGTACCGAGTACACGTCGGCCGGTCCGAAGTTGGAGAGCCGAGGCACGCCCATCATGGAGTAGAAGTCCGAGTTGTTGAAGTTGGAGCCCCTCGGAGTCAGGTTCCGCGACGAGCTCACGCTGTAGATCTCCACTCCGCTGAGGTTGGAAGGCCTCGGCGTCAGCCCGGAGAACGAACCGCTGCCAGGCCCCAGGCTGAAGGACCGCCTCGACGCGTTCGACTTCCTCAATGTGACGTGCAGCTTCCCATCATCCCCGACCTCCGCGTCGGTCTCGAGGAGGTCCCGGCCGTCGAGCGAGACGACGTCCGGGTCAACATTGAACGACACGATGGACGCCGCGGTCTCGGGGAACTGCTCCATGATGAGGATCTTCGCGCCCCGGTACTCGAAGAGGAAGAGGAGGAGGGTGTACCAGATTATGCACTGCAGCACGACCACCTGAAGCCGGTAGCGGACACAAGAACTTGAATTACTAAAAATGCTTCTTCACAAAAAAAAAAATTATCAAGCGGTAAGTGCCGCACTCTGACCTGGACCATGAGGCTGCCGGCGCCTGGGCCGTACATGGCGATGAGGAGAGGGATGCCCATGACGAGAGTGTTGGGGAGGGTGGAGAGAGAGAAGATGGTGATGGACCAGTCCAAGGAGCCGCGGGAGGAGAGGTTGGCCCAGAGGGCTAGGAAGAGAAGGAGGATGAGCTTCTGGAGGGTGTCGGCGGCGATGAAGCGGAGGTTCATGGCATACGGGTTGTTGGTGGAGATGAAGTGGAAGGAGAGGAGGGGGACGGCGAATATGGCGACGAAGCGGTTGATGCCGGAGCACTGGTCGGGGGAGAAGATCCTCCACCACCGCACGGAGCCGTAGGCCAGGATCATCGCCACGTAGAGCGGCACCACCGCGGCCAGCACGGTGTAGAGATCGTGCCACGTGATCATGGCGGCGGTGATTAGACAGGCACAGAAGAGTACTATGTGCAGAGTCTTTTCTTGCTGCAAAGTGGAGCTTCTGTGGCAAGTGTGGATTTTGGTGAAGAAGAAGAAGAAGCAAGAATGATGAGAGAGAGAGAGAGAGAGAGAGAGAGAGAATTATGCAATGATAATAAGTCTCTCGGCATATATTATATTATATACATGTGGGGGCGAGCGGGTGTGGGTCGTGGGCCCATGGAGCGAACTTGACCCGCTTTAGTTTGGTTGCGTTAGCTCCAAGTTTCTATTCAATGTTCATGACCTTAACCAGCTTTTGACTATATGTGACACCATTCTAGGTGGGAATTCAGCTTGGGAAAAGAGTGAATTATCATGAAGTACCTTGGGTTGGGACTTTGCTCGAACTCCTCCAAAGAAAAAAAAAAAAAAAAAGAGCCCATCTTGAGCAGATGACTGTAGTAACTCGACTCGTTTGCTCCCTTACAATCCAACGGAATCGGTCACTTTCGGACATGATACATCCTTTAGGTTTTGGTTATACGAAATGAAAAAGGGTTTTCGTCGGCAAGTGCGTCGGGAGTTCAACAATCAATTAAGGAAATTCTATAGCTTCTAATACATCGACTATCCTTGTGTTATATGCTATCACCGATTTGAAAATTGAATTGCTCCAAATTAAGTGTGCCTAATAACCGCTTCCCAAAATATTAATGCGCGTGTTTATTTCGCGAAATGATGGCTTGTATCGCCCATAAAAATGAACGAACGAAACATATATCCATCACGCGTAAATATATGTAGGTATGAATTGTTATCGGTAGTGAAAATATTTTTTCATCGGTTGATTATTTCAGGCGACACGAGATTATTTCTAAGAAAGTATTTTCAAATCATCCATTTCTCGCGAAACAAACGGAGCTTGAGCTCGTTCGGGGAGAACCAATAGTATGACTGGGTCCCACAAGAGGGAAATCGCTTCACCTCTTCACCTAATTGCTTTGGATTTATCAAAGATCGGATGATTACGATATCATGTCCTAAGGTTATGAAATTGGAAGGTGTTGTCCTAGCAATAATACAATAATACACGAGTCCTTTTCATACAACAAAAAAAAAAAAACTCTCTCTCTCTCTCTCTCTCCGCATCACCATGTCTCCAATCGGACACGTATAGCACAAACAAAAGAGCAAACACCTACCCGTTTCTGCCAGAACCTTGACCCGCTATTTCACATTATTCGACCCCTCTAAAGTTCGTTTGTTTCGCGAAAATTGAATGACTTAGAAAAGTATTTCTTGCCAGATAAAAAAAAGGTATTTTTTAGAGATAATCGCTTATATCGCTTAAGATAATTAGTCAGTGGAATTTTTTCATTATCGACAACATTTAATGTTTAAATATTTTCATGGATGATAGAAAGATTTTTCGGTTATTCACTTTCATGAGCAATATAAGCGATTCTTTAGGAAAGGTGTTTCACGAATCATTCATGTTTCGCGAAATAAACGAAGACAAAAAAGAACAACTTTTCCTTTTGGTAATAAGCGACAATATCCAAATTTTAACAATAGCCCGGTGGATTTATCTAGCTAGGGTTAGGTCAACACTGTCGATCAATGTCTTTCACTCTATAGAAGCTTAACATCTTCGACCATGTAGGCAAAATTCGGGATTTGCCCCATGCTTGATATAATTCCTCATATATGTCTCTGGTAAAGCTCGCTTTCTCGAGACAAGCACTTTCGATGTGAATGGTAAAATCCAATTAAAAAAAAAGGACTTTGAAAAAGAAGAGAGAGTTGTAGGCCGAAACAAGAAAAGAGTTGCTTAGGGCATGCATGGCAACGATTTTGATCCGAAAGAGTTATTCTGATCAGAAATGATTTTTTCTGATTCTGTTCCATGGACAAGTTTTAGAGAATCAGAACGCGTTGGTAACTGCACAAACTTTCTATTCATGGAGTAAAAATGCGTTTGATAACTGTACTGAATTTCTGTTCTTAGGAACAATTTCTCTTCCCAATTTTTTTCATTTAAGTCAAATAATTACGTCTTGTCGCTATAAAATCAACCTATATAGCATCACTAATAATGCACACATATCATGCATAATTCATAATTACTCTATTTGTTTCATGGAGCATAAAAACATGCAAAATCCATAAGAAAGAACATAAGCTCAATAGGTAATTTGTACTTGAAATTTTGCCACGAATTTGCACTTAAACACTTCTATATTTAACCAAACCTATACCCGTTCTGACTCATATTCCTTAAACACTTCTATGTTTAACCAAATCATGGCATATTTATTTCTTATAATTTGTTAAGAATGCAATACAAATCTAGAGATTTTTTTTTAAATTATTTGTTTTTTTCTAAAATATATATTTTTATTAAATTATTCTATTATTATCAAAAAATATTGTTTTTAAAAATCATTTTTTTATTTTTTTTAAAGTATTGCTTATTTTAGTTTTTGTTTTCCTTTTTCTCCGGCGACCGGCAACGATCGGCGGCGGGCGGAACAAAGTTAGAGCCTTCTCACTTTATTCTTCTTGTTTCTCAAAAGTGATTCTGGAACAGAGAATCAATTTTTTTTTATTCTTGTTTCTGCTCCAAAAGTGTTTCCGGGAACATAATCAAAAAATTTTAGGATCAGAATCATGTACGTTACCAAACAGGTTTTTCATCCTTTTTTGTTTTGGGGAACATAATCAAAGTCGTTACCATGCAGGCCCCTAGTTTTTGACTTTCTCTTTGCATTTTTTACCCTCCAAGGTAAAAACATTAGTTCTACCTTGTAACATCTCAAGTGACAAGTAGCAAAAATAACTCTATGGCAATAGCCAATTGATTATTCTCCTTGATCGACTTTTACTTTTTTTTCGTGTTTCGTTTAAACTTAGATCCTACGGCAGACGAACTATACAATGTATAGTATGCAATAAAGAAAGTTATTTTGCATAATAAAAGTAGAGAATTGATTATGTAACATTTTTTTAGTGACTGTAAAACTAACAGCCTGTTTTGGGCCACAAAAAATGAATAAAAATTAATTTAAAATTATTTTGGAGTCCACTCTTTTAAGAATCTGTGGTTCACAAGATACTGTTATTCTCACAATCACACAAAGACTGTTATGCTAGCCATTAAAGTAATTATTGCATCAATCTCTCTCTTTTTCTGAGTTTCCCTGCTTGGACAATGTAAGAAAAGATAGGAGGATTGCATGTGGGGGATACAAAAATGGAGGTGAAATGTCTCGGCCCATTGGGCCATGGCCTCACGATCACAAGCCCATTTCACTAAGCCCCTCTAACCCCAAAATAGCATCCACAAATTTCTCACGCCTGCTTATTAAAAATCATATCTGCACATAGTTTTATGGCTAAGAACTGAATAAAATAAAATAAAAAAATTCACGGTTAGTCCTTTCCAATGTTGTTAAAAAAAATCGAATATATTCAATGTCCCGCTCGGGTCGATATCAAGATAGTTCACACGAAAAATATCGCGACATGTGAAGGGTCATGGATGCTCTTGTTAGCGGGTCGTTGTTGTGGTAGTTCTACGCTGACCAGGCAAAATACAAAATCTCGGGCTGATGCCACAAATTAGCATTAAGTCAAACATGCGTCATCCAAAGTTCCACATGATTAATCACTAATTTGCTAAGATCTTGGCCGGTGATTCAGCCAACAAATAATTTGATTGAAAGTGAACCATTTTATATCACCCCAATATCCCAGACATTAGTCAATCCTGATCCGACCATGGATCGAGTTCGCATGTAATCAAAGACTAATCTACATAGGTAGCCCAACAGCCGGGTCGGTCGAAGGAGTGTCGCATGTGATTACGGAGTTGACTAAACTAATCACGCCTTGGACAAGATTAAGCGCAAAAAAGAAAGAGAGAAAAAAATCATTTTTTAATCCTGTCATTTGCTGTAGTTGTTCCATACAAAATTACAGGTGCTTGATGAATGATGGGACTGTTCCGACTAAGCTGGGCAAGATATTCTATGTATCGGCCCATTGGCTATAACTAGACATATATGGTTATGTTATGATAAGCAACGAAAATA
The DNA here is from genome assembly GCA_029784005.1 of Lenwebbia sp. NSW1173648. Lineage (NCBI taxonomy): Eukaryota > Viridiplantae > Streptophyta > Magnoliopsida > Myrtales > Myrtaceae > Lenwebbia > Lenwebbia sp. NSW1173648. The sequence continues at coordinate 9,379,739 of JARCGZ010000010.1, forward strand.
TAGGATCGAGAGTGGAGAAACGGCAAGAGAAATTTACGTGGTTATGGCCTGCTACTCGGGCTGAGGAGAAGGAAGAGGAGAAATTAGCGAGTATTCGGAGCACAATGAAAAAGGAAGAACTCTCGAAACCCTAGCCCCCAAATGCACTCGACATCTCTCGCGCTCCCTAAGATAGTATAAATCGAATAAGAAAAGTACCAAACAACCTCATGAAGAATTTTTAATAGGGTCACTTCGAAATTTATCGGATCGGGTCGCAAATCGATCCCGGCATGCAAACTATTCAGAGTCAGAAGTTAGCAGATTATCATATGACTTCTACATTAACAAGAACTCATCATGTTCCTACTCCAAAATTTCGCTAAACATATATGTCATATATGATTTGATGAGTTCCAACTTCCATCATCATCTCTCTCTCTCTCTCCAAGCTTAATCAACGATGTCTTAAAAACATTTGTTAAGCCCATCCCCAACCCAAGTGAGAGCGAATCGGTTAAATTATGTCCGCCAAAACCTAACTATCCACAACTCTATGCAATAATGTGAAAATTGCTATGTATTTATTTCCACCCTCTGTGCTAGCAAGCGGCGGATGGCTGCCTCGACTGAAGTGCGGGCCCTGACGGTTGTGACGCTTTGGGCGGCCTCGAGGTGGCGGAAGGGGCGGAGGTGGCGGTGGGGTTGGGGGTGGTGGAGGTGACGCGCTCGCAGCAAGGGCACATGGTGAGGGTGGAGGCCGGGAGGGGCTGGCATGTGTGGGGGGAGATGACGGTGGGTGGGCCCACTTTGAGGGCACGGAGCTCCTCCACCTCCCTTTGGAGCCGCCGGTTCTGCTCCGTCAGCGATCCAAACCACCTCTTCAGGTACTCACACTCCATCTCCGTTTGCTTCAACTTGCTCCTGCATAGGGCCCCAAGTAGTTTTTTCTTCTATCGTTATATAAAATTTCATAAGATCACCATCGATTACAGTCAATCATAAACAAAAATTTAGGTTATCAATAACCAAGTCGATTAACATATACATTTGACCAAACAAACAATCAATGAACAAACATTTATGACCGTCGTGTCATTTATCATTACTACGAAAGTTCGATTTCGAATATATCATGAAGTGCTTGTACGACAATAATGAATTTTTATCATTGTGGACTCGAGTCCAGGTAAGACTTTGCCACACGATAAATCACACAATTACCACGTGAGTGTGCACTACGACTCGATGTACAACCAATATGGCGATGCAGGTGAATATGAACATTCGAAGGATAATAAAATATATACATCGCGACGTACCCGCAAGTAGATTTGAAGTATATATGCACCGTATCGCGTACGTACGCATATCAGATACGGAAATTCCTATATAAATACATACAGACATACATCTCTGTCATAAACATGAAGAATCATGGAGGATCCGCATGATATCTGCACTCGCACAAGTCTCACCATTATTTTCCCTGGACATTCTTATTCGAAACCTCCAACGCCAAGCATATATATATTTCCATTATAAACAGGTCCTACTACCCTGTCCAGAACCTGAACGCACCATAATGAAAGTTTCCAAACGAGGCAGGCAGACAGGTAGATGAACCCAGGATCCATCTTACCAGAAAAGATGACCTAATTATTGCACCACACGTGGGAATGAGCCGTAACACGTATATTAGGGTTTAAAGAGGAGAGAGAGAAGAAGATGAAGAAGAAGAGGAGGAGGAGGAGAGATGAAGTGCGTGCATGGCGAGTCAAACTGGCATTCGATGATGAGAGGAAGCGCACACGAGGACGACGACAACACATGGAAATCTCTGCAGAAAAAAGACATCCCTTCCCTCCCCCCGTCCGCCATTATTAGTGTCTCCCCATCTCTCTCTTCTCTACTATAAACAAATTGGTGTTGCACTGCCATTTACAGACAACCATCATGGCCGATGTCTCGCAAAAGCCGATCTCCTGTCTCACGAGATGATCACATCATTAACTGTTCATAATTATCCTCACCTACTTATGATTTCGGTTTTCTTTTTCTTCATTTTCTTTTTGTTGTTGGGGGTCTGTGTCGTCTTTCGAGAACCATGCAACCGTCGCTTTTGTTGACCCGACACTTCCGATTTAAAAAATGCACGGAAACTCTCTTGCATAATAACTTCGTTTTACGTAACACAACTTTTGTTCGTGTATGTTTTTCCTGTTTCTCTCTTCGAATCCGTACATGTAGAGCAACCTGTTCTTTTTGTTTTCTTGCCCCAGAACTCAGAAGAACCGGACAAAATCCAAGTTTTCCCAAGGTTCTGAGAGGGTGATGAGGCTCGAGGGGTTCGAGAACAAAGACGAGAAGAATGATAAGTTTAATCAAGACGAAACCCATGTCTTAATCGAGCGGAATATATGTAAAATACATATGTAATTCATGAAACTTTTGATAAAAAAAAATGATTTTTTTTTATGTTAACCCCCACCTGTGAAAAAAGAAAAATCACTTATGCAGTCTTAAAATGAAAATACAAATCTATACTTAGGGAAGGAATTTATTTTATAGTAGAACTTAACCAAGACCCTAAGGATAATTTTCAAAGGGAGAAAGGATCTATAGCCAAATTTGGGACCTATAGTTTTCCAGATGAAAGAGGTATGTGAATATCAGGCAAATCTTGAAGAAAACTGAAAAAACAATCTGACAAATATGCCTTCATCAATCTTTTTTTTTCCCGAAAAAAGGAGAACTGTCTTTAAAATACGTATACAACAAGATATACCGTTACGGTACCGGTTCATAAAAATTAATATGCTAGGGTATACATTAACATGATAGACTCTCGTAGGGAGCCAAACATAACATGCTCTCGTGTAAAATCGAATTTGCGATTTGGCGCATACACTTGATATACACACTTTGTAAATCAACATTACTATATCTTTATTTCAAAAAAAAAAAAAACAGAGAGAAATGCCACCCAAGAAGTTGAAGTACATCCTGCAGGTACGACTTTTCTTCCTCGCCTCGTGACTTCACCGCTCAAATAAATAAAAATTCATATGAACGGAAGAACACAGAAACTTAGTCAACGGATCATTCTCACCTTCCTTTCCTCCTTCTCGAACAGAGAGAGTCAAAAGTTAGAGAGAGAGAGAGAGAGAGAGAGAGAGAGAGAGAGAGGAGGAGTTACATACAGCCTGACGTCCTTATTGCAAATTTTAAGGATCGTTTTGAATATTTTCAGAGAGAAAGGAAGGGCGAGTAAATGCAAAAGCAGGTTAACGCAGCGCACAGCAGAGCTCGTGAAAAACCAGAAACGGGGAAAAAAGATGAGATGAAGTTATTAATGAGGGTTGACCAAGTTCGAACCTTTTGTTTACGTAAGGATCATACACAGGCGCTTCGCTCATTCCGTTGATCGATCCAATGGTCCCATCCCCTCGTCTTTCGCTCCCTATTTACTCTCGACATTGACCGGAACAGCCCTCCCACTTCACCATCATCGAATCACAGTTTCTGGGTTCCTCCAACCTTTTTTTTTTTTTGGGGGGGGGGGGGGGGGGGGGGGGGGGTGGTGGTGATCCCTTTCTGTCGTTAAAGGTGCACGTTTTTTCTACGGGGTAGAATCCGATTCAGATTACACAGACGGGAGCACCACTTTGTGACGATAATATTCTGTCAACGTTCTTGCACCACCAATTCTCAAATCCCCCCAAAACACGAAAAAGAAAAAAGGGAATTAAGAAAACGAAGCGTTTTGCAGACACCCATTTGTTAAAATTCAGTAATCAGATTGTAAAAATCTCGTCTTTGACCGCCTTTATCTCTATGAGTACTTATCAGTAGCTAGATCTTTTTAAAGGGTTTTGTTTTTGGTTCGCTAATTCACGTGTTAACTCGTAGAATACGTACATAACTTGTAGAAGAGATCGTTGTTGCGTAATAGAGAAATACGAACCTGGCCCTACGGTTTTGGAACCACACTTCGACCTGGCGCGGCCGGAGCTTCAGTTGCGTTGCCAAGGCCTCCTTTTGCTTCTGCGAAACCACAAGGCCACCACATAAATTAACGCGTGCGGTCCATGATGTTCTTGATAAAAGCAGGTAATGGCGATGATGATGACGACGATGATGATTATAACCAAAAGAAAGTCGATGATGTTCTTACAGGGTTGAGAGTGTGGTTCTGCCGGAAGCTCTCCTCGAGGAGGCGAGACTGCTCTTTGGTGAGGCGGAGCTTCTTGCGAGGAGGGCCGCCGTGGCTGCTCTCTTCCTCGTCCTCCATCCCTCCTCCGCTCATCGTCATCCACTCCTCCTCGCCCCCCGACGGCACTTGGTTTATGTCCAAGTCCCTCACTGCATCATCACCCAACATCTGTTAATTCTCAGTTAGTGAAATATTTTGATTGAATTGATTTTGTCCGACCGTTGCAGACCGATGATCTAAACAGTTTACGCTGCGGTTCAATATCTAAATACTGTAGACGAAAAACGAAACCATAGTAGTACTGATGAAGCACGACCAAAGTGCACCGAATCCATCATAATCCGGCGAATCTCGACATGTTTATAGCGATGAAAACGCGGGGAAAAAAAAAGGAGAAGAAGAAAACTAGGGCTAAGTGATGATCAAAATAACAGTTTAAGATATATCAACACCTAAATAAGGAAAAATATTTCAAGGAAGTGAATAAGCACCCATAAAGGAATTTCTTCTTTGTTTCACATGGAAATTCCGCGATCATGCTTTATTTGCGTGGAAACCACTTTCCGATGAATATATCGCTCTCTTAGATCCCAAAAAAGCAATAAAATCTATGATCAAATCGAGACAAAGCTCGAAGAAACAGAAGAAGAAGAAGAAGAAGAAGAAGAAGGGACAGTGTTACTGCTGCTGCTTTTTTGGCTTTCTACAGAGTTCTTTTCAGATAAAAAAGAAGAGCTGATAAGATAATCCTCTGAAATTGAGCGATGCGTACCAGTTGAAGGAAGAGGAGGAGAGGAAGAGAAGCCCGGAACAGAAATAGTCAACTCCAGGCTTGAAGGGCTTCTGGGCAAATCTCCCAAATCTCCCATGGATGTCAAATGTTTCAGAGGACGAAGAAGAAGAAGAAGGACGAGAGAGGATTTATGACAAAAGGTCGATCTTTTGGAAGGCAAAAGGTAAAGTGAAGCCCGAGAGAGAGAGAGAGAGAGAAGAAGGAGAAGATGAAAATGGATGAAAAAAAGTGGTGGGTCAAAAGGTCAAATAAATATAGCGAAAAAGAAAAAAAAGAAAAACACGTTTCTCAATAATAATAATAATAATAAATAAAAGAAAAAGCGGAAGGAGAAAAAGGAGAAGGAGAAGGAAAAAGGGTTTCTGCTGTTATGGGCTTGGGAGTAAAGGGTAGGGTTTTTTCCGAACATTGACCGCGGTCGTGAGGTCAAAGGGGGTCCGACCCGCCCGATGACCGCCACGTGTTCGACCGATGGGGTGCAGAATGACCAGCAGGTTTTTTGTTTTTTTTTTTGGGTGTTCATGTTCAATTGTTCATGAAGTCTCTTGGGGGTTGTCGGTTCAAAAGGTCAGCTTGTGAAATGATTGGGAACACAGACTAACTACTACTGTGGCCAACCCCTTCTTCTTCTTCCTCAAGAAATCATACTACCCTTTTTTTTTTTGTCTCCTCTTGATCTTTATTGCTGCCGCAGAGCCTGATATTTCATTCCCCTACCCTCCTCCTCCTCCTCCTCCTCCTCGGAGCGATTCGAGATGCTTATTAAGCATACTTCAACGAAAACAATATATGCCGTTCCAAGCTAATAATTGTGCATATCTCGAGCATAATCGATGAATTAGGAATCGCGATGTTTCCTTATTTAGCCATTTAGCGCATGTCCTTAAAAGCGCTTTGAACGAAATCTCGTCTCGTTTAGATGGTGCGACGGATCGCGGTAGGTCTGTACTCGATATTCAATAAGAGTGCGTTGCGTTGCCGATGTCGATTTTGTAGGCCGGTCTTAATATGTCCGGCATGGTGTGAATTCACAGACTTGGTGATTCAAAAGTTACTCCGTAAGTATTTTTTGCAGCGTTTGGTGCCTTGATCTCTAGTTACACATTATATCGAGACAATTTTATTAGACCCCCCGGTTTGACTAAAAGGAAAGTTTAGAGTAATGCATATATATACTGACCTCTATTCATTTTCGGGGCTTATACAACTAGACCTAGACATATATCACCCGGCTCGAAAGCGCTTATATATGTACACACGGCTAAGGAACGGGCTCGTATATGTACGTAGAAGTACACGACATTGTCACTTCCTTAAACGAAAGGATTCCGTGCTCGGACCGCCCCGCCATCGAGATTTTTAACCCGCGCTTCACTCGATTCGTCTCGGGGGGGGGGGGGGGGGGGGGGGCAATGGAATATTCCATTGCTTCGAGACTTTACCTTATTTGAGATCACTTTCTCATTATTAACAAAAAGGGTAGATTTTGTTCAAGATCGGATACGCTGGTTTGTCTTTCGGTTCTCATCAAAACTTTGATCCCCCCCAAAATTAACTCGCTTTTGACCAAGGAAAGGAGATAAAAGAGTCTTTGGCGTGTGAAGATAAGGAGGCAATAAATGCAATTTACCTGCTCACGGGTATGAAGAGGGGGAGCTGCAACGCCTCTCTTTAACATCGATGCTGAAGAAGAAGAAGAAGACATAAAATTTCTAGGGTTTCATTTTTTGGACGAATGTCATTTATACATGCCCTGTGGATTCTTCATTAAACTTAAAGTGCTACTAATAATAGCATAAAGAACGAAGAAAGAGAGAAAAGAAAAAAAGAATTAATCGCGGCTAAGATTCATGTCGGTCGTTAATTATATGCGACGGGACCAACGTGGGATCCACATGATCAGAGCATATGATGGGGCCGGTCCACATGGACCAGTTCATGCAAGTCTTCGACCCAGCCTGATGCTGTCGCAAATGGAGATTACGTCGTCATGGTCGCAGGGACAGATCTAGAAACTCTTCTTAGCGAGGAAATTTTTTACCAATGACTAGTTTAATTATCGGAATAGTACTCTTACCATTTGAAAAGCTAACATTGTGCAGGTTTTGTTCGATTATATTACTCAGGTCTTCCTGATTCCAAAATTATTTATTAAACTTTATCAATGTGTGTGGGTTGGCAAATTGAATGAAGAAACTTACTAATGACACACTTCTATACTTTTGAAGGAATTTAAGGGTTTTGCTTAGTAAAAGATTATTGAGCATAACTAAGAAATTCACGACCTAATTCAAAGTCGGCGCGTCATCGTGACAAGAAGATAACCTCACCTCATCCAAAACACACTACTTCTTTTGCAAAAAAAAGCCCTCCCACTAACTTTGGCATGGGTTCACTTAGGGCTACAACCAAATCATGGTACTGTCGAATTCTGAATGTGGAAAGCTTTTGAGTTCATGCACAGGCTTGACTATAATGTCCGAATGCTGAGACTTTTGTGAACAACCAAATCGTGCTGTGTGCACCCTTGCCCCCCCTTTTTATAAAGTCGATGAATCCACTCAATAATGAACAGGGACTTTTGTTGCCCTATCAGAGAGGGTGAGCAAGACGGACCGACTAAACTGGGAACCTCTCGGAACCGATTATTTTTTTTTTCTTGAATGTAAACCTAATAATAATCCATCCGTTAATTTTTCTTTTTTGTTTCTTAAACGTAAGCATGATTTTAATTAATATAGTAAAATTAAAGTCTATGCTGCTCACCCCTACTAATAATCATTGGTTCCATTGGATTTGCCCGGAAACCTGTTCCAGGACCATCTGGTCCGGTTCCCAATCCCAAAAACTGGGAACCGATCCTTTCGGTCTAGTTTTCGATTTCTGGGTGGGACCGGACCGGTTCCCGATCACCCTATGCCCTATGATGTCTCTCTTCTCCGCCCCGTTCGACGCTCTCTGTTTGCTTCTGATATCGCCCTCTTTGCCACAAATGTTTCAGTGGAGTGCATCATAAGGGTCAGTGACATGGTAGACTTTGGAAATGTGTTGCGGTTGGAATATATGATAAGGGTCAAACAAAATTCGGGAAGAGGTTGGATGAAAGGCACTGTTTCTAGGTTGCATTAGATAGCTTCGCTTCTTCTTCTGCTTTTTTGCGTTTGTCTTTTACCTTTTGGACACTCGACGGACAGCACTGATCTTTCTTCTTTTCTTGTTCTTTTCCTTCTCGTTTTCTCGATCGATCGATCGAGAGAGAGAGAGAGAGAGAGAGAGATAACACTAAGGGAATTCACATGGATCAGGTGTACGATTTTCTCTGGAAAATCGGCACGTACTTGGTTGGACCATTGGAACATCTCATCGTACTTTTTTTTTGTCGAAAAGATAAATAAATAATGGAAATCATTTTCTGGGTCTCCCCAAGAAAAGAAAAAATAATGGAAATGGTGCAAAAACAAGAATAAGTCAAGCTCAGCAATGGAGGGGGTCGTTCCCCGTTTGGTCAAGCGCTCGCACAAGGCACGGCGCAAGTCCTCCTTCTACACGGCACCGTCGATGCACCACAGCGCAATTCATCGTTTCAATTTGTCAAATATGGCATCCACACATGAGGTAACGCACGCATGTAAACGGCCCATACAAAGGACTTGTCGCACCACGCACGAGCATCGTGTCCCATGACATCGATCGTCTCGACCAACCGACCGATCTTTCTTTTTCGGGTGATTTTCGGATCGTGAGTTCGGAACGGGCACCCATGATTCAGATCGTTAAGACGTCAGGAGTCGGATCCGCGAGATCTATGAGATCGGTACCGAAGGCGGTAGGAACAGGCGACCGGCACTGTTACTTCACAAAATGGTCCATAAATTTTGATCCGATGTGTAATTTCATCCATGAACTTTTAATTTGTGCAATGCGACCCCCGGATTTTGATCCAACGTGCAATGTCGTTTCCGAATCTTTGAACATTTTCTAGATAATCTAAGGACCACATCGAACGTTCACCAATAATTGAGGAATTGTATTGCGCATATTAAAAAACCAAAAACGATACGGTACATTGAACTAAAATTCAGAAATCTAACTACTGTCCTCGAGATAGTCGAAGGCTAATTTACATAGAAAACCTAGTTCGTCTTTTTTTTAAATTCCCAAGATGTTTTAATAAATTGTGGGAAGCGTGGGGGGAGGCGTGGGGGCCCAGGGCGATGATTAGGTAGCGGACAAAAGGGAAGGAACAAGCGCAAGGGTGGGGACCGCAGTTGATGATTGGGTAGGGAACCGAGGTGGGCCCCGCCTGTCTGCTTGTCTTCCCGTGAATTGCTGATGGCGTTTCCATCAACATTCTAATCTTTTGCGCAACACCAACATCCACTCTGTTCTGCCAAAAAAAAAAAGACATCCACTCTGTGATATCAAACCAAATAATTTATTTTGTTGTTACTATTTTCAATGACTAGACAGCCTGCTGGTTAAATTCCGAACAACACTTTAGATCACATTACGGGATTAGAATAAAGACAAGGGCTCAAATCGGATCGTGTAGGGTCTAATACGAGATCGTTTTATGCTCGGCGATGTTCTTCGTTGGCTTCGTTGAAAGTCTGAGATGACATTGTTTCAGTAGTAGTCGATTGAATCAAGTCGAGCTGACCGAAATCAATCAAAAAGTCGTATGAAAGGACTGGCCGGCGAGGGCGAGCCACACCCGAGGCTGGCAAGATCGACCTCGCCGGCCCTCGTCTCTGCCTGGTCTCCGGCCATCTACTAGGCCCGGCAACCGGCTAGAGGAAGAAGGAAATAAGAAAAAATTCAAAATGTCGGCACCAGCTGTGCCACGTAGGATAGTTGGTCTACCAGCGATTTTCGATCAAAATTCGCCGCAATGACTAAATTGGCAAATTTTCAAAAGGCATAAGGCTAAATTGGCCAGTTGTCCAAAGGTTTATGGCTAAATAGAGACAATTGAAAAGTTTATGACTGAATTGATCGCCGTACAATAGGTTCATGACTTTATGGACAATTTTCCCATTGATCGACCGTTTTTCTTACTATCGTAAGGGGCCTAGTGGTTGGGCAACTAGCCCCTTTTTTATGTTGTGGTTCGCAAGTTCAATTCCTTCCTAGATCTCATTCACATGTCGTCTTCTTTAGCGCGAGGATGGGACAATCCGTCAACCTCGGAGGTAGTTAGAGCCGGTCCGCCAGTCCAGTGGCCTACGCAAATCGCAAGGTCGCCTTCGTCCTTTGAAAAAAAAACACAAAAGAGAAATCATCTCGATTAATTGCGCGAGCGTGTCGATATGTCGTGTCATATGAGGGGTATAAAACGATTAAGGAAAAGCGGGGAAGACAATCAGCATCCCATAGATTTGCCAAATTTCTGTCTCCTTAGGCAAGGCTTAAGCATCATTGCACACCGTTTCGTCGAGGGAAGTAGTAAGTGACTTAAAATAATTGCACCCTTGGTCTCTCCCCAGTAGTGTCATATTGGAAGCACGAGAACTCTCCTGTTTGTTCCTTACATGCATGGTCCAGCCTAGTTTGTGTAAATTCCATCGGATTATCATATGTTATTTAAGGTGCACTTGCATGTGAACCATTATGAGAATGGAAGCCTATTTTGTACGATTCGATGTTTTAGAAAATGACCGCGATCGCTAGAAAAGTCGGGTGTTGGAAATTCTCTCTGCACGCCCCCGTCGGACGACGTCGCATGCGCTCTCGTCGTGGGCATCGGCTTGACATGGTATCTCGTCTTTTGAGGGAGACTCGGTTCGTCTGGGTCCGGAACCAAAATTTCTTGTTCGACGCGTGTCGTCGTGCCGTAATATTTTGATGGGTGCGGCTCTCTAACGAGGCCGCCAAACATGCGTCGAAACGCAAAGGGTCTTGCGATTCCGGGGTGAAAAACCAGAAAAAAGGCGGCATTATGGCTTTAATGGAGTTTGAAATCTAACATACCCTTCTCTCTCTCTCTCTCTCTCTCTCTCTCCCACTTGCTTAATGTCCATTTCTCGGCCAAAAAAGAGAGAAGAATCTATATCTAGTCAACGATCTGCTCATACGTCGAGACGTGATGCTCAAAATGTATAGTTGCTTGCTAGACTTTGGTTGTTTTAACTTAGCCAAATAAGTTAAGTAGCAACAAAAAAGAGGGCAAGCCAACTCACGAACCACACTAGGATGGAAAGGGCATGTAAGGGTCAGTGCACAACGTTTTGAGTCAAAGTTTAGACGTAACCATCATTTCTCAGGTTCGAATTCTATGCCCTTTTTTTTCTTTTTTAAGCTGCACATTGTCTTGTCCTTTGTCTGCCCTTCCCTCTTTGGAGTCCCAAGTAAATCATTCTAAGGAGGTGCATTGCATATCCATCGGTCATGATCCGGTTGTTCGACAACCCTTCTTTTGTTCAAGCAATCCCCTTCCTCATCTGACCCTGTCTCCCCACTCATCTTCCCTCCCCCCCGCAGTCTCCTCGACCTGCTTGTGTTTCACTTCCTTGAATGGATTTTCCCTGCTTTCCTCCTTAAAACATGGCCTGAGACTGGGCCTAAAAGGTGGTGTTTTGTGGGCGGTGGTCTTCACAACCACCCCAACAGAAACTTGCCCTACAATCTTCAGAGACACTATCTTCATATTACGTCATTAACTTGTTAAGAGGAGATTGGATTGTCTGGGTCACATAAGCGTGTGTAGCTGCTACACGTGATATTCTTGCTTGTTCCTTCTTCTACATCGCATGACATGCTCTCGAGCAAACCAGAAAACAAAACAAAAAATCACGTGACATGTTTATCCCCTACCAAATTTCAGTCCCTCGGATTTCATCAGTTCCTTTTTCCCCCTCTCCAACCTCAGTTTTCATCAGTTATTGATTGCCGTGTAGTAGAAATTGAACCGCTTCCAAATCCATTTTTTGACAGTTAAGAAGATGAGAAACTTCAATAGGTACTGTATAAAAAAAAAGCATAATCAGCTATATAAAACTTCAAGTCGAGACAGAAAAATTCAAAAACATGTCGGAGCTTCAAGACATTACGACCCATTAGATCTCCGGTGGTGCATCCTAACTCGATTACTTTACGGTAGCATTTCCTTCCTTGTAGCTCGATCGATTGATGAAATGATCGCCTTCTGCTTTGAAGCTTTAATGTAGTACTTATCTTCTGAGTCTCACGAGAATGCTTCCTCCACGACAAAATCTTCAGTTTTAAACGACTTCAGATCCTCCCAGTATGTACAAGAGCCAAGTGTAATGATGGCTCCAGTGATCATAAGAATCCCTCCCGTCATTCTAGAACAATGAAAACAATGAAGCGAAACAGTATAATCAACAACCACGAGATGGATCAGAGTAGCTATGCACTAAAAGAAGTTATGTGAGGCCTATGCACCTATTGAATCAGCTTACATCATGGAGACTGTACAAGTATTCCGAAACTTAAAAATAAGCTCCTACTCTTGAGAGTTTGAAAAGGAAAAGGGCGAACCACTCTCTGAGAAAGCATGAACCTTTCATCTTGTGGCATTAACTGCCGCATGCATACCACGACAACCAGAAAGTAAGGTTATGTACATTAAGTGCGAGCTCTACAAAACCCAGTTTGAGAAATGTTAAAGATAAGTCCTGCCAGATCTCTGTAGCTCCATCTTGCCAATAAATTTGATCATTTTGTGCCTTAGGCATCTTCCGGTTCGAAGCTCAATCTCCAAGGGGGCTTAGTGGTTGACGCATGCTAAGCTCTGCCTTTAGCCCTGGGTAACGCTCCAGGTCATGCGAAGAACCCAAAACTTTCTGCACAAAAAGAAAAACCAGGGCTTACGAGACACTTTCTCAATTGAGTGCTGAAAAGAACTCTGATGGACATTTAAGCAAGCTGCATCTCGGAGATTTTCCCTAGAAAATGGCATACAGGCCTTTGCGAAGGGAAATGAACCCAACAGCCTCCGTCGTCTCCCAACAAAATAACGACAATAACAAGAAGGTGGAAAGGGATAAAGATGCCAACAAAGCCATATTTCAACCAAATATTCCATATGACCTGGAAGAGATGCATCTCTGGCTTAATACAAACGAAATCAAATTCCACGCACCGACTAACCTCTCCATGGTAACTCGACATCATATACGAGAAAGTAGATATTCAAGTTTCCACTAGATTTACTGAGCAAATACTTACCAGTACAGCATGATGTGCATCTTGCAAAACATTCCCATCTATTTCAAGTCTAGCAATGGGAAATTCTGGAAGGTGTCCTGACTGTCTCTTACCAAGCAAATCACCAGGTCCACGCAAGAGAAGGTCCATATTTGCCAAGTGAAAGCCATCAGTTGAATTCTCCAGCACCTTCAAACGGGTCAAGCTACTGGCAGTAGATGCTAAAAGGATACATCTGGACTTTCTCGCCCCACGTCCAACTCGTCCTCTAAGTTGGTGTAACTGAGCCATCCCAAATCGCTCCGCATTCATCACAACCATCATCGATGCATCTGGGACATCCACACCAATCTCAATCACCTGTGTGGAAAGCAGTATATTTGTATCACCTGATCTGAATCGCCGCAAAGCTTCATCTTTCTCGTCGCTTTTCATTTTCCCATGTAACAAACCACAGTTGTAATCCTTGAATCGTTGAGATATGTCTTCTAGATCAGCAGAAGCTGCACGAAGCTGCGGCAGTTGCTCGGATTGCTCAATTACTGGATAAACAAGGTAAATCTTCCCTCCAGCTTCTAACTCATCAAACATCATCTGCATCAATCAAAGCACAGTATAACATCACAAGTTATTCATCACAAGTCAATGTGTTTTCTTGATGAGGAAGGACTCGTAGTAGCATCTCTCATCTTCTCACAAATTTAAATAAGTAGCCAATTTGTCCTGTAATTGAGGAACTAGTCCACTCATACAGAAAAAACCTTCCAACAAAAGATTTAGTATACTTCACAAGAATTCCTGCTTCAACCTACTCCAATTATTATAAAATCTAAAAAGTGATCAATTCAGTCAGTCTGGATGTCCTCCTTACTACGACTCACAATTTCACTGGACAAGCAGTACTAATTACTTTCTCTTCTGGTGGGTAAAGTAGCATCACTTACTTCAAATATATAGAAGGTCGCAATCCATTCTACCAAATATTTAAGCAAGGTACCAAGAAAGAGAATGTCATGGAGGGATAAGGGCAATGTGGAAGACATAAAGAACATTCAAATAGCCAGATACTGCTGTCTCTTAGGTAATCAATCCACTGGATTCATTTTGCCCTTTGACAGAAGCAGAGTCACACATGAAAGGGGAGGTCAAAGTCTTCACAAATTCACCTAGGTAAACTACACATGGATGTGTCAAAAAAAGGAAATGACAATTATTTCTTGCAGGCACGGCCTTCTCAACCTAGCAAATGGCTAACCGAATAGTAGGCTTCTTCCTTCCTAGCCAATAGGAAAAAAACTGGCATGTGTTTTAAGATCTTGATTGTAGAACATACCCTCAGAAGATGTGTTCTTCTATGGTTAGACATAGACGAAATGATCTCTTCCTGGATCAAAGCTGGTTTAAGAATGACCTTACTTTGATTGAAATGAGATAAGAGAAAATTACGAAGAAAAGCTCGCACAAACGTCAATTCAGTGTCAGAAAACAGTAAGAAAGGATCATGAACTGATGAGCCCATTTGATCTATTTTTTCGCATAAATAACACTGGCCTGGCTTCTGAAAGGTGATGTTCGCTCTTCTAAGAGGTCATACTGCAATTCAAAGGTTGAAACAGTTTCATGACAAGAGCCCATAACTGACAGTCCATAAATCTCCCATTCCCCTCTTCCGATGCGAAAGATGTGTTAAGCTGACAACACAAGCTTGCTTCCCCGCAACTTCACAGAAAAAAGAAAAGAAAAAGAAACGATAGAACCACCTAGTGGAAGTCCTGAAACCAAAACTGGGATATAGAGCATGACATTTGATGAAATAGAAGATGATAGCGATAACTGTGAAGCATACGAACAATGATTTAACAACCAGAGACATCAAGTCAATCAATTGAACAAGGAGAAGTACTCTCAATAAGTGTATTTTTATGATTAACTGAAGTAACCAACACAGGATTCTTAAAAAAGGGGACATGTTCACCTTATACATTTCTTGAAAGCCTTGTTCATTTCCTTCAATTACATATGTTTCAACAGGAATTCTTCCAGGAGGCAAGTCAGTGATCTGTTTGAGCAAAAGCAAAAGATGGCAGTTAGGCCAGAAAGAATACATTGACAGATGCACTGGAAAATCAAGTGCAGAATTTCAAATAAATTTTGTCAAGACAAAAAGAGCACCGGCGTGACAAGAAAGAGAAATACTTGAAGCAAAAGTGTACAGTTGAATGAGCAGCAAGATGACTCTCTCACTCAGGCCCTCATCAAGAAAAATAAAGTCAGTCATCTTCCCCTATGTGGGATTATGAACATGCTATACAAGCAACAATAAACAGTGTAATGTCCAGTCTACCCCATCTCATAAGAACAACCTATAGAAACATTTAATCCTAGCAACACTTGACAGTACTGTCAAAAGCAGAAGGCAGACTGAAAGTCACCTTCCCCACCCAAAACGGGCAAGCATTATATTTAAGAACCCTCCCAGCCGAAAATTAACATGTGAAGCTTAATTAAGCGCCCAATGTGTACTCTCTATTGCCAAGAATTACAACCCCTTGTGTCCATATACACAATTAAATAAGGCTAGAAAAAGCTTCCTGCTTTGGCTTTTATCTCCCTCACTTAGGTGGAGTAGTTTTTTTCGTAAAAATTTTACTTTTTGTCCACGAGCTTACGACTATTTCCAATTAAATTCTTAAACTTTTAATTTATCGAATCAAGACCTTGAACTTGCACAAAATTTTGTAATCAAGTTCCTCCGGCAACAATTCGTATCAATTTGAGTAAGATGTGGCCCTGGAAAATGTCAGAGCATGACGTGAAAGAGAAAAAAACCCACCGGGGAAAATGACTTGAATTTTTTCCTGCGGAAAACTTTACCTTCACGAACAAGCCACAGTGGATAAAACTCTTTTCCCCCTCATACTCCGACATGATCTGACAACCACATCAGCTCGAACTACCCAGGATTGGTGTCTGAGGAACTTGACTAGAAAATTTATGTAAACACAAGGACTTGATTACAGAATATAGGCTAGTTCAATAACTTGACCAAGACAAATTAATAGTTCAAGGATTTAGGAGGAAAAGTGCGCAAGTTCAAGGATGAAAAATAGAGTCAACCTATTTTTTTTTTTTCTCACTAGCCTGCCATTTAAAATAACGCAGACCAAATAGTAGGAAACTTTACCAGCTTCTTATTTCCTAAATTTTGAATTTAAGGATTTGGTTTTTCTAGCAACACATCTACAGAGAAACAAAAGCCTAATAGATACACATTTCCAACAAGCTAAATAGAGCCCCACCGCCCCAAACACCTCTCTGCAGACAATGCCTAAGCTCAGGTCACCAGGACCTCCCCTTCCCACTGAATGACCACAATCAGGTGAGAGCCTCAAGTGCTTTCAACAGCACTGCTGCTCTTCATTCATCAAGAATTTGCGACGTCTTTTGCTAGTGGAAATGCCCAAATACCAACTATGAGATGCCACCAAACTAACTACCTATATACAGGAAGATATCATTACAGAGTACACACCAGAAAAAAATTATCAATTAGTTTGCATAATAATTTGTTAGAGTATGATACAGAACCATGTATTGCATGCCGATACTTTTGTTTAACAAAGCAAATATCGACCCACCTGTGTCATGGACATATCTCCATACAATGCTAAAGCAAGTGTCCTAGGGATTGGAGTGGCTGACATGGCAAGGACGTGAGGGGCCATATTAGCATCACCTCTGGAAGGATCATCAAGATGAGCTGCAGCAGTTCTTGAACTTACAGAGTTATAATACAACTGCAGAAATGAGATCTGATCAACACTCTTTTTTTCAAAAAGAATTAGAAAAGATATAACAAAAGGGAAGGAAAAGGCCTCCTGTTAAGAGTGATATAGAGAACAAAAATTCCTCCTATACAAGCAATAGATGAAGAAAAAGCTTAAGCTTCCATCTTCTTCAAAATTTTGACCATCTATTCTAGCTTCAACCAGAACCTTAAGATGTGATTCATCAGATAATTCACTGTGTTCAGGGTTTAAATCATCAGTCTGAAGCCAGGATTGACGTCTTACATTCATGGTTTAAAACAAAAAACCAGGGTAAAACACATCCAGAATGTAAATATCGAACTTCAAATGAGGTTTGATATCTTGTCGTGGCCATTGTTCACTATCGACCAAAGCACCTTGGCACTAGGTCCAATGTGAGAGGAAGAAGCTTCTTTCCCTTGCTCAATGGCTTAGAACTGATCTTTTGGACTGGTAGAAACTGTCAATTCAGAATGCTTAGTCCCATTACTGGTACTTCTTACACGGCTCCGATGCTTTTGTAGGCCGATCAAGTGATCAAAATGAAATGGATTTTTTATTCAAATTCGTTTAGCATCCTGACTGATTTGGAGCTCCTATTCCTGAGAATGGTTGGTCGAGAGAAAGTCCAAAAGGTGGTAGTTTCATCTTCTACAAAGTGATCTATTATACTGTTCAAACCATTGATCATCCAAACTTTGTGAGATAAGATCATTAGAGATCTTAGATGGATGAAAACTGAGAAAGGAGTCGCTCCCTCGATGAAATTATACTGATTTGGCACCTAAGCAATATCACTCCTAGGATCCAGTAAAAGGTCATTAAAGAGGAAAGGAACCGGACCAGAGACACTTAAAAGGGCAGAAGTTATTGCCAAGACTACATATGCAACAACTAAAACTCTCACAGACAACTGATACATTAAGTCCCATTCCCACCAAAACTAAAGTATGCTACCTTTCGCTAATAATAACACCTTTTTCCCTCGGTGTTTTGGCTTCCGCATTTTGGATGATTCCCCGCACATATAAACTCTCTGGTCATATACAAAATGACACATTCTTTTCCTTTGGAAGATTTTATTGGCATGTCGCTTGGTGCAAAAGAAGATCTATAATTATGCTGCGAAATCCCATGCTGAACAGTCGACAGTCAGTCATTCAAAGCACAAGAAAGCATATTATTCAAAGGAGACAATCTAAAAGGTCATCCTCTAAAGGCAACAGTTACCCCCTTTCAGGGAAAAGCAAAGGACAAAAACCAAAGGAAAAAATACAACTAAGGCTAAATCAGATGCCGAAGAAATGTACAGCTTCACATTCCATCGCTGCTATGAAAAGGAAAATAAACTTTTAGTCAATATATTCTATCCCAAAATTTATCCAAGTCAAGGGAAGGGAATGACACGACATGCCAGTATTCAGAGCGAAGAGAATTAACTGTTTATCTAGCCACAGCTTCTGCATAGCTAATTCACAATATAAAAATATGTATTTACCTTACTATTAAACCTCCCTCTTTGAACCACACCAAACCGATGTTGTTCATCCACCACGGCAATACGTAAGGCAGAAAACTCAATCCTCTCCGCTATTAAACTGTGAGTTCCAATAACCATTGATATTTCTCCAGTTTGGAGCCCCTGTTAAACAATCAGAATACCAATAACGGAAGCAATGCATGACTGGAAACAATAACAACAGAAGAGAATGCATACAGATACACACCTCACGAATGACCCGAGATTGTTTTGAAGGTGTTGCACCGGTAAGCAAAGCAACAGAAGGTCTGGATTCAATGTCCAATTTCTCAAGCAAATTAAGCAAGTGCTCGTGATGCTGGATCGCAAGCAACTCAGTTGGAACCATGAAAGCTGACTAGACATGAGATAGAGAAAGTATTAACCATAAACTATATTAGAAACAAAATCCATCTTATGGTGGGCTGCAAAGGAAAATTTCAAACTCAAAAACAAGTAGAATCTTGACATGAAAAGATGTTGTGGAGAACCAACCTGATATCCCGAGCCAATTACTTCCATGCAAGCCAAAAAAGCTACGACGGTTTTGCCACATCCCACATCACCCTGAAAAAGAAGATTTTAATAGAGCATGAGCAAGCTAAACTGTAGAGGCTGTATGCCAATTACAGTTTTACTTTGAATGACCTTCAGCAGATGGAAAATATTTACAAGCAGCCTTACAAACCAACATAGGGCCTCCAAATTTAATGCAGAAGAATTTAAATTGCAGAAAATGGTTAGCTAAACCAAAATATCTGAGGGTGCACGATCATTCAGTTGACTCGCAAGTCATAAAAATTAGCAATCGACAATTAGATCATAATGACGTTTTTCAATACAAACCCCTAACCTGCAAGAGCCTATTCATGGGAACAGGTCTCCTTAGATCTGATATGATCTCAGAAACAGCACTTAGTTGACTAGCTGTGAGGTCATATGGAAGAATCTTCAAGAACTTTTGTGTAAGTCTGGACCATTCCTCAATATATGCGGTGCTCATTTCAGGTTTTCTGTACTTGTCTAACAACCCAGCTTTCTCTATTTCCGTACCAAGACCTTCAAGCATTTGGAATAAGCGTCCCAACTGTCAGAAGATTCGGTTAATGATTGAGAATTTAATATTTGAATATGGTTAGCGCATGGACAAATAAATTACGATAAGAATATAAAAATCCACTGAGACTGTCGGACAAATTAACAGAGGATCATGCTAAAAAGGTGCCTATTATAATTACAGTGTACAATAATATCAGTTTCACCTCTTACACCGTATTTAGAGATGTAGAGATGTTCTCATACTGATTCTTTCAAAAAAGATCTAGAGATGTTAAAATTAAGCAAGAACAGGAACACAACTTTTGTTCAGGAAAGCATATGCAAAAGAGTTCTTTTACCTGCAGGTAAAAAAACTCATCGAATATCAGCCTTTTGCGAGCTGAATCAGCCTCATATATATTCTTTGGCTGGTGAATTCCCATGTACGCCTGCATATTACAAGAAAACCAATAAATGATAGTAGATAAAATGCTCCAGATTAACACCTTCAAGGGAGCTTTGCAAGACTTAAATTGCTAGTCATGCCTTTATATAACCAGATAAAATTCTCCAGCATTAAGGTCATCTTTTCATGTCTTAAATCCCATTCCCTTGCTTTACCTCAATTTTCTCAATAACGTGACAAAATTAACTGTTTGTGGACAGTTCCGATGTCTATCTCCTTATAAAATCAGTAACATAAAGTCGATCTCCAACACTTCAAGCAAGTAACTTCCCCTTTCTGTTTTCTCACTATTAGACCCCTTTTCTTAGTAGCATTTCTTATAAGCACTTCCTCTTTGAGTCTATCCATAATACCAATTATCAGCCCCTTTATTAAGTACATCAGATCAGATATTGTTGTCAGGTTAATTTTTGCCTAACATTAATACAGATACATAAGAACAAACAGAAATCCATCTAGCAGGCACTCTTTTCAATCTAACGTGAATTCAGCCATATAAACATCAAAAAGCACTGTTTCCATCAAACCATGTTTACAATAAGATTGAAACTTCCGACGCATGATAGACCAATCCACCTATTGGGAAAATAAATTGTTCAAGGTGCACTACGGTGAACCTCAAAACCGCAAATAATTGTAAAACAAAACAAAGAATACGAAAGAAACAGGAACAAGACCAGATTATTTAGAGGCTTTCCCTTTTCCGAGATGGAGTCGCATTAGTCAGCGATTGAAAAGAAGCCTATCTACCTATGGAGACTCAACCTGTCCCAAATTAATCCAAAAGAAGGGAAGACGAGCCAGTTCTTAAAAGAGGGAGTTCCAGAAACTAAATGGCAAGGATGTAGATGGCATACAGGTCAAGGCCTATGTGGCATCGTATCAGCTATCCACTAACATGTAGCTTAAGTAACCTAGCTGCCGCTAAATCTTTCTGTCCCTGATCCTTTATTTATTTATTTATTTATTTATTAATAGCAGATGGAGTAATAAAGATTCTTATTAGTAGATCAGCCACAAACTCCAAAGTTAGAAACTGTATGTTTAAGGTAAGAAAAGAATTTAAAAATGAAGCGAATGAAAAGAACAGACAACTTACATCACGAAGACATAAAATTCCAAGTTCCTGAGTGACATCTTTTGGAATAGGATCCATGCCGAAAGACAAGGTTTGCAAAGCTCTGGTATGATAACAGATACACACACAAGACGCATGTAAAATTGCGCAACATGGATAAAGCAAAATTGTATATCACTGTGATAATACAGGGGAACATGTCTATTCACAGAGACTGGTTTTGTCTAAATAGCAATGCAGACAGAGTAATATATTGGGGAAAAAACAAGATGGTTCTATGCAAGTAGAAGTGCTTGGTGAAATCCAGTATTGAGCAATGACATTTATAGGAAGAACTCACCTTTGAATAACATCCCTAATAAAGGTAGGGTTTAAGCCACCTTTTGAAGGGTATATAGGGTATGGCCTCCCGGCAGTGCAGAGAGAGGAGTCCTCTTCATCATCAAGCAAGTCAATATTATACTCTCTAATTTCATAATGATCTTCAGCACTCATAGATTTTACCTGTAGGGAGAAAAGTGCTGCTCAAAATTTCTAGACAAGAAGCAACTCATTATTCCATTCTTGAGATATTTTACCATCTAATAATCACTTTACACACGAATGCAGATAGTAGTTTTTGTTCGAGAACAAATGAGGAAGGAAAAACAGAAATTCAAGACAAGCAAAAAAGATTTAGCAATACACTTGTGGGAATATGCAGATTATTTTTTCCTGGCAATACACTTGTCGGAAAATGCAGATTATTACTCCATCCCACCTATCTATCAAATGAAAGCCAGAAAAGAAGAGGCTGAAGAGTGTATGCAATTTATCAAAAGGAAAAATGACCAAAACAAGAATGCATGACTAACTTTTGACGATTCAAAGCATTGACAACATATAGCTTCAGCAATGCAAATTCATGAAATTCACCATCTCTATTGGTGAACAAATATAAAGTGCACTGCACAATTTCGAGAAAACAACCAAACTTATTAGAAAAATGAAGAATCGACTTTTTCCAAAATGAATTTAGATTTTCAGATTGCAAAATCAAAACATATATGCGTATACTGACCTTGCCACTAACACACACTATGTCTCCAACTCTGTGCTTCTCCTGAAGGATTCTTAGAAAAGATTGACTAGTAAAACGAGTACCACGAAAGAATTTCTTCAGATGCAGATAGATTGTCTTTTTCTCCTTCGCATCTAGATCACCATTCATATGCTCCCAAGTTGATCTATCATCAGCGATCTCACAACCCACAACCACCTCTAGAAACGAAAATGATAAGCCTGCTCTGATTCCCCTGTGGAGAATGGGTAAGGCTTACTCATATAACAACTTACTTATCCTATTTACTCATATAACACCTTACTTATCCTATTTTAAAAACACTAAATAGCCTAGGCAATCTTTCAAAAAATATAGTTACAGCCAAGGCTGCAAAATATTTGGAACAAAGAGGGAGAGAAGCAAGTACAGATTAGTAGAAAGGGGGTTTTAACACATTTAACTATTGGAGCCGCATGCTTACAGTTTTACAGAATGATAATGTCAACAAGAACAGCAAAAAATGTGTAGAATATTGTCAAACACATATTTATATCTTGCTCCAGACAAAACCTTTAATAGAGCAGTCGGAGTAGCCAAAACTTTAGTTAGGAAGCTCCAGAAAACTAAAAAAGCTAGTAGTGAAGAAAGAACAAAGTGGGTGATCACAAATCAACAACAGATTTTGTCATCTAATAAATTAATTTCAGAAATACATTAAAGACCAACATGCTTGCACTATTTGCACGAATTTCCAATCGGATTGAAGTCAGAATTTTCCATCACATTAATCACAAGATATTCTGATTAAGTTCCCCGTCTTTGATTTTTCCTTATTAAGGGTTAAACAAAACAATTATATGTAGCTATCCACATTTAATGGCTAGACTGATTGCAAATGATAAAATCATTTTCATCAAATGTGTCGATGCACGACAGTTAAAGTGAAAATTTACTCAGCCAGATGGCAAAATGTGGATCTTCACATTCTTTATCAAAACAACTGGACTAGCACCTAAAACGCCTATGTCAATAGGCCACAAAACAATGAGAAAATGGAATTACCTGGAAGACAAGATCCTGCCAACCGAGATCAAGTATTGTCCATCCTGAATTCCAATATGTGCATTCTGAAGATCAGCATAAGTCCGTGGAAAATGGTTTAGCAGTTTTCGTACCTACAAGGAAACAAAAGGGGCAGTGACAATACATGCTTTATTTCACGGATAAAAGCTTGAAAGTAACACAAATTTTAGATGAACTTCGGGGGCCCACCGTGTGAAAGTCATTCTTTTCTAGTAGATAGCACCGTCTCTTAGTCAATCCAGGTAAGGAACTGATCGGTCTGTCAAGAATCAAGTCAACTGATGCAGCAACTAAATCTGATTCAGCATCGACTTTGTCCAAAGATTCCTCCTCAACAACTGACCTATCCAACCTTCCAATTTGCATGGGCATGGGCTCATTAGGTAGCAAACTTGCAACACTTTTTTCCATTGGCAATTGTGATGATGACTTTTCCTCTTCGAGAGAGACAGACAAGGAAGACCATGTATTGCAGAGTCTACTAGGAACACCCCAATTTGCACCAACAGCATCAGGGGGAAATCCCCAGCAACTTTGGGTTGCGGCAGAAGAGAGAGATGTTGTCCCATCATACAGCTCTATGGTCGGAGAACTGCCAATGATGATGGATGGGTATTTCTGGCACACCAACAAGGCATCGAATTCGTCCTTAAGATTCGCACCGGAATTCTTCCCATCCCATTCATCCTCAATGAGATCGTGAATTCCACTACAAGCTATGACAACCCGAGAACTTAAATGGCGCCCCGGAATACAGATGCAGCTATGGCAGCACAAATTCAACCGGCGCAAGTAGTGGGACGTGATGCCAGCACGCAGTGGCTGCAAAGCGAAAAGATCTGTGACAAGTTGTCCGGGAAGGCCACCACGCAAGTTCATGAGCAGCCGCTGGACTTTCATCTAAGAGAAACGAAGGTTGCCGCATTGATAGTCAAATCCTACGGGCCCCATAAATTCTTTCTGGCCGATTCTCGATCAACATGACACATCTGGTGCAATATACAGTTGCAGGTTCTAATTAATCAGCAGAAGCCAAAGAAGCACGTGATACGACGACAAAACAATTGCACTCGAAATCAAGCGAACTAAGGCAATTCAAAAACAAACACTAGCTCTATCGCCAACATTCACACGGCCGACCGTGGTTCGAAAAGCAAAACGGCTCCAAGCAACGCCATCAAAAGACGAGGAACACCGCCGGGGGCGGGGTTGTGGGGGGGGAAAGAAAAATGCGAACCGTTAGTCAAACAGCTGCGACATTCGTTTCCTTAAGTTCCCCGAGTCCAATCGAACCGAATCGAACGGAACCGCTAGCTCGTCTCATCAGAAACCAACAGAAAAGCGTGCACCCCAGTCGAGGAGATGCGCGGCCGCAATCAGCGAGAGCAGAGGAATGAAGAACGAAGCTTCTCGTCGAAGAAGAAGGAGGAGGAGGAAAGTGATAGCTTACGAGCGGTCCGCGTCTTTGGAATTTCGAATCGCTCGCTCGAGCTCAGAGCTCACCAGCGTCTCATTCCCGAGCGTCCGAGTCAGTTGCAGAGGAGAGGGATGGATCGTTCTGTTGTGGAGCGTTTAAGCTCTAAAGTGCCCGAAAAGATCGTGCGCGTTTGATATTTCACCCCCCCCCCCCCCCCCCAACAATCATTTATTGAAACTAAAATAGAGAAGAAATTAAGGGCCAACTGTAAGAATTATTAGAAATGGAAAAGAAAACAATATTCAAACTTTAAATTCCAAAAAATTGTAAAGAAAACTATCCGTTAATTTGCTTATAATTGTGTTCTAGACAATTTTTAACTAAAAATACATCGTGAGAATGTGTTAAGGGTCCTTAATCATACTTTCGATAATAAACGTGTATTTTGATTATGAAGGAAGCACCTTTTCCGAAAAAACGTCCAATTTCGAGTTTTAAGTTATATATCCACTGGCATTCTTACTAAACAAGTGCGTACTTATTTACAATACCGACACAACACATTACCGAGCGATCCCCTCTTGCCTAAGTTATATATTCAATTTCACACCCATGCATGGACATGAACTCAGGACTAAGTTAACCGGTGGAAATTTGAAATTTATTTGACAATGGCAAATCCAATCTTCTTGGACTCCAACGTCCTGCCCATCCTTTAGGCACAACAAACAACAAGAAGGATGACTAAACTAATCAGATTTCCAAGCGATCCCCTCTTCTTGCGAAGCGCTCGTCCTTGGAATCGGCGAGCAAGCCCTTCTCCAGAACCCAGTCCTCGATCATGGCTTGCGAGCTCAATGGCTGGTCGGTGGGCACCAGATGCCCAGCACCCAGAACCACGACATGGCTCAAGCTCCCCCATTTCTGCACATACCCAGCGAGCACCCCGTTCACCCTCCAAACCTTCCTCTCCGCAGCCAAGAACTCGTCGATCCCTTCCCACTCCATCGTCTTCACCCAAGCCTCGGTCGAGACCACGCCGTCTCTCAGATCGGAGTGACCTTGGTACAGCAGGACCTTGCTGTTCTTGACCAGGTGCTCCACCATGTACTTCACGCTCTTCATCACATCCTCGCGCAGCGCAGCTCCCACCACGTAGCTGCACTCGTCGAACACAATGGACTCGTTGGCCTTCAGCGCCCTCTTCACCTCCTGCTTCTGCAAGATCTGAGTCACCCACTGGGTGTTGTACGGCACTTTCCTTGTGAAGTCGTACAAAGTGGCCAGTCCCGTCATGTTCTGCAGGAAGCTGATCACCCCAGTTCGGGCATCCGCCGCTTGACTCCAGCTCTCCATTTTGGTGAGCTTGACAGCTTCCCACTGGGCTTTCTCAAGCTCGGATTTTTGCCTCTCGTTGATCAAGCCGGAGAAGTAAGCATTCGCGGCGTGAGTCGCCACTTGGGTCACCGGGTCCGTCAAGCCATTGCCTATGGCGACCCCTGCTAGATTCAGGCGCTGCGACGGCGGCAACTCCGCATTCCACTTCAACGTGTAGTACCCAATCGCGGGGACATACTTCCCGGCGTAACTCTCGCCAGTAACATAAATGGGACGGGACTTAAAAGCCCCGTCGAGCTTAACGAACGCGGTTATCGCCGCGAAGAGATGCTTCGCGACGGTAAACTGGTCCCTCGGGATCTCCTCCGGAGAGGCGGCGACGCTGAACCCGACGCCGATGGGGTTGTCGAGGAAGAGGAGGCCGAACAAGCGGTTCCAAGAGCCAGGATTGGGCTCGACCACTAGGTGTTCGGCGTTATGCGCGACAGAGCTGACGCGCCAAGGTCCGAGCTCGTAGAAGTTGCCGATCATGGAGGAGCAACCGGGACCGCCCTGGAGCCAAATCAGGAGGGGGGTCTGCGAGGGGGGCGTGGTGGGTCGCTGGGCTTCATAGAAAGCGTAGAAAATGGCCGAACCAGTGGTGGGGCTCACCGGGAGATAGCCGGATTTCGTGGGCAGCGACTCTTTCGGGAGGAGCTGCGCGGTTGGACTCGAAATGGGTCGCGGTGACGACGATGAGGCGGGGATGCAAGCGATGCAGGAGAGCAAGAGGAAGAGCTTGAGCGGAGGAGAAGCTGTTGACTCCATCAAGATTCCCGGTCTCAGTGAGCATCGTCACTTGGCTCCGTTCGTGGGATAAGAACAAGAACATTATTGAGAACAGACGGAGTTTAAAAAACAAGCGATTCGTCGTCGGGCGATAGCAACTTCTGTTGGGGTGGGGAAGATTTGTCGAATTCACGTGCGGTTTTTTGTGGCTGGCTTTTACTGGCGTGCGCAGGAAAAATGGAACCTCGAAATAATAGAAGTCTGGTTACGTTTGACCGGGGGTGAAGAAAATTGGTAAAGTTTGAAAATTTCCTAGTTTTGAAGTAGAGGGTGTTCATTAGTGGTTCAAGTAGGCCGAGCTGAAGGTCTGGCCTTATGTGTTGCTAACTAAGCCTGCCCATTACCTAAAATTTATCTAGTAATTTTCAAACCGGACTGGGCTCGGGCCAAAGACGATGGGCCGGGCTTTTTCATGAATGCGAGAGTATTGTTCAAGTACGAAATTGTCCTTGTAACTGCGTTCAAAAATTAAAATGATGTCAACATAATTTTTCTTTAAAGCAGTCAAGGGAAGTCTTTAAAATATTCATCGTTAGTCATTTTCCATTAACATCCTCCTCATAATGCTAATTCAAGCACTGATCTCTTATTTGGACAAGTTGAGTGTACGTCTCAAATTGACTATTCTAAACTCGATATGTTGCACCAAAATTAGCAGCAACAAAAAAAAAAAAGACAAATTTGAGAGACGGGGAGAGTGGTTGGGCAACGGAGCTGCCGCCCCTAAGCTACTATCGATCATCGCCGCCCCCTCACTCGACAACGACGGAATTTCGGAAACCCTCTTTGCCTATGCAATTAAGATTTTGAAAGCTTAATCTTTGTAGTGAGCAGAAAAAATCCTAATATATGGCATGATCGATGGGGTACGAGCCTCTTAGTCATGGCTAGACCTGTCAAAACGGGTCATAGGCTCATTTCTTAACCCATATTTGATAGTTTTTTTTTTTTGCCAGATATTTGATAGGTCGAGTTGTTATATAAGCTAGTTATTTTCACTAAATGATTTAGGAATGATAAAGTCAATAATAATATCTATATTAAATGGGTTCAAAACTTATTTAGACCCAACTCACCTCTATAACTCTTTTTTCACTCTTTCGTCCTCACTTGATCTCGAGTTCGCTCACTCCGATCTCTCACATCAATTTGGGCATGAATTTTCTTAAATCGGGTTAAATATCGAAGTGTTTTAGAATATGGATCGGGCTAGGTATGAGTTGAGTGTGGGTTGTGTTGGATATGGGTAGGGGTGATAGGTTCTCGATCCGGTCCGGTTCCCCTCAAGAACGGAGAATCGGACCGGTGGTCCCGATTCCCAATGGAACCGGTAGCGATGACGAAGTTATCAATTCTCGTTTCGATGTCCTCCTCCAAGCAATCTGAAACAAACCAAGTGCCGATCCGGTCCGGTTCCAGGGCGGTCCAATGGAACCGGTAGCGATGGCGAAGTTATCAATTCTCGTTTCGATGTCCTCCTCCAAGCAATCTGAAACAAAACCAAGTAGCGACGGCGAAGTTAAAGAACTCGGAGAGAAACAAGAAAGCGAGATGAATCGTGAAAAATCACACAGCACGAGAATCGGAGAAATCATATCATCATGTGAACAGGGAAAATCTATGATTCAATTCCGTAACAGGAACTTCCAAGAGCAAAAAACCATGGACGACGGAATCAAAACAAAATGAACAAAGAAAAACACGTGCAGAGTCGCATCAATTCAAAGTCTACTACGTAAAACCCATGAAAAGGATCGACGTCCCACAACGAAGAAAGAAAGATAATTGAATGTTGCCGAAAAATCAGTTCGGAAGCAGAACCCTGGACTGCAATGTCGCCAACGATCTCTCTCTCTCTCTCTCTCTCTCTCTCTCTGTGGGATGGTAGCAGAGCACAGAAAATTTTGGGATGTGAAGTTGAACAGTGAAAAAGTACGGATGCGGAGTTAAAATTCTTCCGTTCTGTCCGGGCATTCCAGTCCGGTTCTATATCCCTTGGAACCGGAAATCGGACCGTCCAGACACCGATTCCAATTTTAAGGATCGGGAATCGGACCGCCGCCCTCTGGAACCGGACCACCAGTCCAGGCGGTTCTCGGTTTGATTGGTCCGACTTGCTTGGACTTAGCTATGGATTGTTATATTTGCATTTCCTGGAAATTGGTCAAAACGGGTTAAATAAGTTAATCTAAGTAACACCATTTCGACTCGACCCAAATTAGTTTCGACCCACCCGTTTAACTGGTCTAGTCGCGGCAGTGCAATGCCGACCCAATTCAAATTTCAGAAAAAGAAAGTCCCAAGTAAAAATAAAGACATAAAATATAAATAAGTTGCCCCGGGTTGCTTCTTGATTTTTTCAAGGTAAGCACGTTCTATGGGCATGCATGTTGCTTTTATGCTCTTTTTGAACAATAGAAAATTGTCGAAATTAACCATTGGCATGCAGTGACGGTAACTAGCCTAATGGACCTAACAAGAAAGTAGATAATTACAGAATCAATTTATGCCAAATAAGTCCTAAACTTTTTAATTTTGCCAATATAATCATAAAAATTTGCGCGAAATTCCAATGTGATGGTCGGAGATTGCTAATGTAGCGTCCTATTATCGTTGATCGTCCTACACGACACGCTAACGTGGACAACTTTACTCAAATCAACATCATACGTGGATCGTCACGTCAGCGTTTTCCAACGTTAATTAGGCAGAAGGATTGCATTGAAATTTCGTGCAAATGTTCAGGACTGCATTGACAAAATTGGAGAGTTTATAATCGAATTGGCATTTGAATTCTAGATAATTTTCTCAACAAAAAAAGTTTCGGGTTGTTATCATCTTTTGTATTGACAAAAAAATAAGAGGAGCAAAAATAAAAATAAAAATTGGGTGGTCATTCTCATGCGAAGGAATAGAAAGTGATACCAAATGGCGTTTTGATTAAAATGTTGACAATGAAATAATCACCCTTTTTCCATTATAGTATCAGATTTTTTATGACTGAAATACATAGGTGTCCCCGATCCTATCCCCGCTTTCTTGGCGGAGGGGAAAATTACCAAAAAAGTCCTAAACCTATTACAATTGTGCCAATTTAGTCATAAACCTTTTTTTTTTGCCGATTCAATCCTAAACCTTTTTTTTTTTTGCCGATTTAGTCCTAAACCTTTTGTAATTGTGCCATTTCAATCCATCCGGCGAATTTTGGCCTGCCGGCACTGACGTGGACGCCAGGTGGCTAGCGACTGAATATTTTAATATTTTTTATTTTTGATTTTATTTTTTTATAATTTCTATTCTTTTCTTTTTTTTCTTCCCCCCTCCCCTACCTACATCCGGTCGCCGCGGCGACTGGCCAGAGGCGCGGCCGGCGAGGCGGAGCCTCACCCGGCCATGGCGGGGCTCAACATCGCTGTCGCCGCCTCGCCCGGAGACGGCGAGGTCAAGCCCCGCCATGGCCGGGCGAGGGTCGACCTCGCAAGCCCAGATCTAGGCTGGCGAGGGTCGACCTCGCAAGCCCAGATCTAGGCTGGCGAGGTCGACCCTTGGCCGGACCCTGGAGGGGCCAACCTCGTTCGACAATGGCGAGGCTCGACCTCACCATCGCTGCCTCGCCCGGCGACGGCGAGGTTGAGCCCCGCCATGGTCGGTCGCCGGACCAATGCGACCGGCTGGGGGAAGGGAAGGGAGGGGAGGAGAGGGGAGGGGGGAAGAAAAAAAAGGAAAGAAAAGAATAAAAATTATAAAAAAAAATCATTAAAAAATCAATAAAATATTAAAATATTCGATTGCCGGTCGGCCGGCGTCCACGTCAGCGCCGGCCTGCTAAAATTCGCCGGATGGATTGAAATGGCACAATTGCAAAAGGTTTAGGACTGAATTGGTGAAAAAAAAAAGATTTAGGACTGAATTGGCACAATTACAATAAGTTTAGGACTTTTTTGGTAATTTTCCCCTTGGCAGAGTTATCCATTATCTCCGCCGTCTTTATACTCCTCTTGCTCTTCTCCTGTGCTCACGTTCTAAAGTAACTGATAATTCCCCTATAGAAATAATTTTCTCCATCTAACTAAATTCGTGAATCTATCTTAACATATGATTATTTTATTTTCGTCTCACTTCTTGGGAATTCCATAATTACCCCCGCATACAGAAAAAAACAAGGCTAACAGATAAAATAATGGATATAATTTGACTTTTCATTATCTTTCATTACTTTACTAAGGCTCCGTTTGTTTCACGAAAAAATATTTTCCCCAAAAACATTTTTCCTAATTTCTGATGTTTGGGAAGCGGAAAATGAGTGGTCAACGGAAAATATTTTCCGATCAACGGAAACTTTCTAAAACTGAGGAAAATGATTTCCTTTTTTTAGAAATGGAAATCATTTTCTCGTCTATGTCCGACTTCTCTTTCGCGTGTAACTTTTTGAAATGGGGAAAATTATCCTTTCTCTCTCCTCATCTCTGTTCTCTCTCCTCCATCCTGACGGAGCTGCGATCTGGGATCTTCGCCTCCATGGCGAGGCGAGCCACGATCTCGTCAAATCTAGCGAGGCCGAGGCTCGCCTCTCCATTCTCGAGCTCGGCCGACCCTCGCGCCCTCGCCCGCCGCCACGAGTGTGTGCCGGTGGAGCCGTTCCTCGACGCCGCCGAATCCATCACCAAGGCCGCCTCCACCTTCAACTTCCTCGCTCGCTAGCAATGGCCGCTCGTCGCGGGCTTCGATCGAGGCCGAGCTCGGGACTCGCCGAGACCGGCCGAGCCTCGAGCTCAGGACTTGCCGGCCTATGTCATGGCCGATGGCCGGGCTGAGGAAGGAGCGGTGGCGGAGGAAGGAGCAGCGGCGAAGGGAGGAAGAAGAAGAAGAAGGAGGAGGAAGAAAGAGAAAAGAAAAGAAAAATTAAAAAAAAAAATCAGAAAAGAAAAAGAAATTCGAATTTTAAAAAATAAAAAAGTAAAAAAGCAAAAAATAATTAAAAAATTATGTGCGATGGAAATTGATTTTCCTTACCAAACGGCGAAAAATATTTTTCAATTCGTTTTCAGGTTTCAGCCAAACACCGGAAAAAATCGCTATTTCCTAAAAAACGATTTCCTGAAAAATATTTTCCAAAAACGCTTCATTTTTCACGAAACAAACGGAGCCTAAGTAACCACCTATTTTTCTTGTTCATCCACAACTTTTATTCTTCTTCGTACGTGACATTTCTTTCGCGCGCCCATGTGCTTGGTGTGTCCAAGTACTAGTGTTTATTGTAGGTAACAATTTTGTTGGGAACGCACAGTAGAGGTCCGATACATTCATCCAGGGAGATCGTCAAGAGAGAGCGAAATTTCGAGCCCGTCAACACATCTAATTGAATTCAATTTTACTTAAAAGTTTAAGCCCATGTGTTATATGGGCCAATTAAGATATATTAACTACTCCATATCACGTCAATTCTTCGATGATAGATTTTCTAACACAACTCAGGCGTGTATCGTAACAAACTTAAGATACAAATTGCGTGCAGACGAGTACTATACTAGCAAAAAAAGAAAAGGAAAAGAAAACTAGCAAATTGTTGGGTGCAAAATAAGGAAAAAGGACAGTATCATTTTCGAAAATAAAAAGGAAAAATGATAAGGCGGGTCTCTTCACAATCATAAAGAAAACTCTCTATTCGAATCTTGCGACTCGATTCATTCCTACAAATACACGCAAACCGACTCTCTAGCGCATCAGGCAAGGCTTCTCCAAATTCAATTTCTTGTGTATGCATGAATTCTAGTGTTTGTAATACAAAATAATCACATTTTCCTTTTCCTTCTGTAGACATATCGCGTGCGCATGAATTCCAAATTGTCATAAAGGAAATCATCCATTATTGGGACAAGGGATAAGCCACGGTAGATTTTATAAAAATGACTTGGAAAAAAATGGGGCCGCTCTTTTTTTACCCCAATTTTGGCTTTGACACTCCCAAAAATAGTGTTTTCACCATTTTGCCCCTTTATCTTGCAAGCTTTAGTCAAATTTTCCTCTCTTTTTATTTATTTATTCCCTTTCGTTTCTTGTGGGTCCTATTTTCTCCTTCTTCTTCCTTTTCTTATTTGCAGTATGTTGGACAATAAAAGCGAAGGAAACTCCAGCTCCTCAACCTCTCTTACAACGGCCAGCAAATTCTTTCCCACCCACCGCCAGCTATAGGGAAACCAACTCCGCAAGTTGTTCGAACCACTCAATGAGCTTAGGCACTAGTTGCCCGAATAGCCAATTGATCGTGTAGGCGGCACATGATGAGGCAAGGATGTAGCCGATGACAATGAACGAGAGAATGAAGAGAATAATGATCGCGAGGAAAATGAAAGAGGCGAAGGGAAGAGGGAATGTGATAATCAATCGGATAACGAGAACAGAGGAGAGAATGAAGATGAATATGACAAGGATGATGCAAGACAGAGGCGGCGTGACGTGCTCAGGCTCCAAATCCGAGAATTTTCAACTTGAGCTCAAAGTGGTCGTAACCGGATTCTCGATTAGGCAAAGATTTTGATGGAATTGGATGTCAACTTCATCGAACTAAGGCTCGAAGTGCTTGAATCAGACCGCTACATAGACAATTCGCACGATTACGTGGATAACGCTGGGTACTAGGCGTTGCTTCAGAATTTGGCAAAGAGCGACAGTGGAAGAATAGGAGCCCCGTAGTCGCCAAATAAGCAGTTCTGGAACTTCCAACTATGGGGATCAAATCGAAAGACGAAACCAAGCCAATTTAGACCCTAACAGAGAAGATTACATCTCGTCTTTCCCCCCCCTAAGAATAGAATGAAAAAGGACATTGATGTAAACTAGCTAATGGAGGGAAACAAAACTCCGATGGATGACCAAATCAACTACGTAAGCTTCAGCGATCATTGGTGACTGAACTTAGTGCTCACAGATGAGCTTCAAAAGAGATTCGATTTCTTCAATCCTCACCACCACAGAGCAGAACAAAGACTCCTGGTAATGGCGTGACATCAGACGGTGATGAAGAAAACTAAGAAGACTAATAGAGCAAGATAATTATCGAAAGAATGTGTTTTCTTTGAGCGATTTTCTTTTTTGAGCCTTCTAAGATCGGTACCATAATCTCCCCGAAGTGTCTTCTTCCAAAAAAAAAAAAATCTCTTGATGTGAAATGTATAGAGAGAGAAAGAATCCTTGCGTATGCTTTTGCTCGCACGACCTGAACCCTACTTGCTCTGGCTTTGCTCACCCTTCTCCTCTATCTCATGCATGTCTCCATCGGTGTGGAGAAGAAGAAGAAGAAAATGTAGGTGAATGCAGATGGGAGCTGGAGTTTCTTTATCCATGATTCTAGAGAAAAGAAATGGAGGAAAAACGCAGGACCCAAAAAAAAAAAGGGGATAAATCCAAGAAAAGGGGGCGAAATGGTAAAAATGGTGTTTTTGGGAGTGTCAAAGTCAAAATTGGAGTGGAAACAGTGCGATCCAAAAAATATCATGGCTGAGAAAAAAAAAGGCAAGTACAAAGGGAAAAGGAAAAACACGCACACACAATTACGAAAAACCCAAGAAAGTGGCCGAAAGGGCAATATATATATATAGAATCCGAAAAAATATTAAATGGAAAATTACTAGAATCAGGGGTGTATTTAGTAAATACACTGGAGAGAATCTCTCACACACATTTTTGTTTTCTTTTCCATTTTTCAGTTATTTTAGATAAAGATTCCCTCTGCATCTAATTGACCGATGGACAGGTTTCTCCCGCTACAAGTAAGAGCCAAGCACAGAGAGAGAGAGAGAGAGAGAGAGAGAGAGAGGTTGGTGGTCCGATTCGAGATGGACGATGAAGTCGTTCAGCGAGTCTTCCAAGAAGGAGGAAGAGACTACTTCCAGCAGAAACCTTCCACCTCTTCTTCCTCCTCTTCGATCCTCCAGTCCCTCCCTCTCCACGTGGTATTGCGTCGATTTCTCTTGCGCGTTTATCTCTTTCGTTTATTCCCGGAAATCGATGCGTGCGTGTGCATTTCGGTCCTTGGCGAGGCGCCGCCTGCGATCGTCGCGAGCTCGGAGCTCGGCGGCTTTGGGGGGAAATGGACGGAGATGGTGCGTTTTGCTCATAGGTTGTGTTGGGAATAAGTGTACGGATTAGCGCATTGAGGCCGGTGTTTATAGTTTGTTCCGTGAAGCTGGTGTTAGTGTTGCTGGATTGGTGGGATTAGTGTGAAATGATTTTGAGCATCGGAGTTTGGAGGAGAACAGACGAGCTTGGAGATGATGGTTTTCGCGTTATGTTCAGTGAGGAGTTATTTGGTTGGTGCTTGGGAGCTAATTTATTGATTTTTCTGAAAGTACTCTATGCTTGGACTGAGGAGGAGTTTGGTGCTTTCAGTTATTCTCGCATGATCTTTGATCCTTTGTCTGAGTCAACATTGATCGTCAACGGGCTCAGGAGATTTCCAGGAAGCAATTTCTTTTGGGCACTAATTCTTGCTGTGATCTGAATTCTCCTCGTCGCTATTTCTAGCAATGTCCTTCAGAAAATTTTGTGTATCTTGCTTATCGCATATTGTTTATTGCAGTCTTTTGATCACGGGTATTATTTGTTGGTAAAATCCATTCAAGAACTTAGGGAGAAGAAGGAAGGTCTTGTTACTGTGGGGATTGGAGGACCTAGTGGTTCGGGTAAATCGAGGTACTTGTGCTATCAAACTTTGCCCTTTATATCACAGTTTCAGCTAATTAGGAAAAACTGAAACTTGTCAACGAGTTTCCTTGTCCGAATTACACTCATTACTTAGTTGTTTAATTGTTTATGAAGCTTGGCAGAGAAGGTGGCATCTGTAATCGGCTGCACTGTTATATCAATGGAGAACTATCGAATTGGAATTGATGAGGGGAACGATTTGGACTCTATAGATTTTGATGCATTGGTTCAAAACCTTGAGGTTTGTAATCTCTTTATCTGTTACAATAGTTGCTTATGTTAATACAATCTACAGCTGTTTTTATCCATAAGATGCAAATGATTTAGTGGGTCTATGGTGACACCTTTTTAGTTAATGATTGTTCTAAAGATATTCATACTATGTATTCTGACTACCAAATCCTCGAAATTGATAGTTTCTCCAGTTTTCTCCTTGATTTGCATTAGCTCAATGCTTGGTGATTCTTTGATAGTTTGATGGTATATTAAACCGAGTATCAGTGTGACCGAATGTCATGTCACGAGGATAGGATTGTTGCCAACGACTTGTGTGGACTAGGGTGCTTGAAGTGGAGGAGTTAACAGCTCGCATGGAGTCACCGCACACGAGCGCTCGCGCACTCACACTAGACCTGTCAAACGTGTGGGTCGGGTCATAAATGGTCGGTCCCAAATAGACATATTTAACCTGTTTATGATCATTTATTGCAATGCAAATCTAGGGACCTATACCCGACCCGACTCATATTCTTAAATCACTTTCATATTTGATCCAATCTTAGAAAAACTCATACCCAAATTGAGGTGAGAATGCGGAGCGAGCGAGCGCGAGATCGAGTGAGGTGAGAGAGAATGAAGAGGGAGTCACAGAGGTGGGTTGGGTCTAAGTAAGTTGTAAACCCATTTATGACCCATTTCGACCCATTTAACACTCACACTATGTTTTAATCCATTGATGACCCATTTATTGAATATAACTAACTCGTATAACAACTTCGCTCATCATATATGGGTTAAGAAATGAGTTTATGACCCATTTTGATAGGTCTAATAGAGAGAGAGAGAGAGTGAGAGTTGATAAGTGTAGAAGAAGAGATAAAGGTGTTTATTTTTTAATATTGAGAGTGTAGTGGGAACTTTGGAGGCGGCATGAGGGTTATACTCTTCTTCACTTGCAAAGTTCTAGCTTTTAGCTGTGCAGGACTTACTTGTATACATACCAAATCCTTGGAGTTTTTCGCCATTTACTTTCATTGATGTAAGTGCAGTATCCCTGCGAATAATCCTCGTAGATATTCCTGCTCTAGATTACCCTCACCGCTCCCGGATTCTTCATTTCATATGGTTGGCAATTTAGAGCATCAAATGAATAGAGATCTTTGGACAATCAACTAAAGTACACAACCTATCATACTCTCTCCTAGTGTAGCCTTGATTGCTTATGAACATTGAAGCGTGTGTACCATTGCGTAAGAGATGTTTCATCCCATATAACAAGTTTTTCAGCGAGCGTATATTATATTCCTTATGTGAAATTGCCCGGGCTGATGCATGTAAATATGCTCCTCTAGCTTTCCATTTGATAAAGCAATATTATGTCAAGCCGCTGTTATTCTGATTTCTGTAAATTAACAATCGTAGAAGCATATGTTGAAGCTGTTTTCATAATTGGAGAGAACAAAACATTGAAATGAATTCCCTCTCGCACTACTGGCTACTAACCATGCTTTATAGTTGCCTCTACCGTGGATACCTTCCTTTTATTCTCGTAGACCCACTTGCAGCTTACAATCTTTTGACTGTTTTTAGTCTCACTGGCTTTGATGGCTGTTTCCTACAAAAGACTTCCAACATTTCATTTATGGCTATTGCTCTCTATGCTGAATCAGGGCTTGAGAAAGCCTCATCTCATGGCAATGGGATGGATCCTTTGGCTCGACATTCATGTCAGGGCTAAAGATTATGCAACAACATCTGGAACCCATCCCTTTTGTGAACTCATAATCTACCTCATCTTTCTCCCACTATTCGTGTGTCATTATCACAAACTCATCAATTGCATTTTTTGAGCTGGGTGATCCCTCATATACTTGCATGCTACCTCAAGAGCTTAGTGAAGCCCCCATGGCATGTGGACTCTAATTCCAAGTTGCCAATCTTAAGTTTTTTTTCTCATTTTATGTTGTTTTGACTTTACCACGAAGAGTTCAGTTCATAACATGAAACTGGGTGTACGTTTGCTCAAAGTTGTGATTGTGAGCTGTTCTTGTAATCTCCTTGATTGATCTAGTGTTGATTCATTTCTATTCTCCCTGTGCATATAGGTTGAGTCTAGTGAATGTGTTATACATTATTTTACTATTTCTGCTTGCTATGTCTGACAATTTAGACTTTATTAATAGGATCTGGCAAATGGGAAAGATACTTTGGTACCTGTGTTCGATTTTCAGCAAAAAAGATGTATCAGTTCAAAGACAATTAAGAGTGCTTCCTCTGGTGTGGTATGCTTCTATTACTCCGGGGTTTGACATGCTGCTTGGCACTGTTGCAGTGGGTTCATTTATTCTTCAATTAATTGTTTTAGGTGATTGTCGACGGTACTTATGCTCTACAT
This sequence comes from Lenwebbia sp. NSW1173648, assembly GCA_029784005.1. Classification (NCBI taxonomy): domain Eukaryota; kingdom Viridiplantae; phylum Streptophyta; class Magnoliopsida; order Myrtales; family Myrtaceae; genus Lenwebbia; species Lenwebbia sp. NSW1173648. The sequence continues at coordinate 9,417,831 of JARCGZ010000010.1, forward strand.
GCGAGGTTGCGGTCTTTGCTAGATATTCGGGTTGCTGTGGTAATTTCTTTTTCAAAAATTGCATAACTCATTCGATTCATTCTTAATATGATAATTGTATAATCAGATTTGTGTCTTCTCCGGATCAGGTTGGCGGTGTCCATTTTAACCTCCTTTCAAAGGTCCAATATGATATTGGAGACTCTCGTTCACTGGATTCTCTCATTGACAGCATCTTTCCATTGTTTAGGAAACACATTGAGCCAGATTTACACCATGCACAGGTTGGTCTTTCATGTTCTCCATTTTTATGCTTGCTGTCCTTGCTCATTTTTTGGATTTCTCTGCAGATTAGAATCAACAATAGCTTTGTTTCATCATTCAGGGAAGCAATCTACAAGCTAAAATGCAGAAGTGAGGTTCGTGTTGTGCAATTTTCAAATTCAAATCTGGGGGAAATCATTCATTCAATAGCATAAAACTTTGACCTTCTTCATGTCTATGTGCCTTTTTCTTGTTTGTTTGAGTGTATATTTTGGTCATATATATCTTGCCATCTACTACAGTGGATCTGAGAGCTAGTTCTTCTCTACCTTCTCCTCCCGGTACATTTTCTAATTTGTGTGCCCCCACTACTCTTTGTTCTTCCAACCCCCCACCCCGGTAAAAGTTATATAGCAAAAAGTTATCCTATGTAAACCATGATGTGCAGGCATAAAAGAGTGAGGATAGGTAAAATCATAATGGAACCTGTCCTACGTTAGTCATCTCAGGGTACAAAAGTTCTGAGATGGTCGCTGTTTTGGTGAACTTTCTATGCCTGACCATATGAAGGGATTTTGTTTTGAAATCAGGAATAACTATATTAAAGTATTACTATGAAAAGACTTCTTGAGAAGTAATTTCTGTTATTTGTGATATGTACTCTCTCTACATCACGATAGCTTAAAATGATGTATTAAGAGTATGTCATACTGAAAGTCATGTTCCGTGGTAGCTTTTCAAGAAGTAATAAACAAAATATGCTATCATAAATGCCATCTCCTGTTTGAATTCATTTTTCCTCTGTGTTTTGTGGTGGGAACTTCGAATTGATAATGCTACATAATGTTACAGTCTCCAGATTCCTTTCCTCCCCGGGTTCTTCAAGGAAATGATGCTCAAACAGATAAGTAAGTACATCTGCAAGCTGTTACTCTTTTGTAATGAGTGAACTTGGTTGTGGAGGGTGACATCCTCTTTTGCTTTTAGCTTTATTGAGATGTACCTGAGGCCTCCATCAGCCAGTGAAGAAGCACGAATAAACGATTGGATTAAGGTGCGTCAATCTGGTATTAGGTACTATCTTTCCCTGGGTGACCAGAGGATTGTCGACAAGCATTTCATTATCCGACCCAAAGCAGAGTTTGAGGTAAGAAATATCTCATATTTCATTACACTAGATAATTGTCCTTTGAGTTGACTTGATGATTTACTCTGCTGGCGTCTTGTCGTCTTTATCGGTTTTATAAGGTTTCTATTTCACTCATAAGAACCTTGACATGGAGCTATATGTAGCATTTGAGACAGTTTTTCTGCAATTTGAGAATCGGCATATGTAAGAATCAACTTACACACATATATTTGACTGTAGCCATGAAAGTAACATGTCCATAGAATACTTCCAAACAACTCTATCATGGAATTATGAAAAAGGAAACTTCTGGTGGTACTCTGACTAATAGTCATAGTTGCTTCATTTTTTTAAGTTGTCAATTTGTATGGCTACAAATAATTATGTTTACTCAACGCCGCATGTGAGGTAATTATCTGATCTCAACTGATATTATCATTTCATGGCTTTGACTAACTTTTGTCCGAGAAGACTTGCCTTCTGCAATTTGGCAATCCAATATAGTTATTGACTTGGGTTGGTTTTTCATCCTCGAGTTGTGTTCCTACTAAAATTCTGAAGAATTTGGTGGCTATTCAGGTCTGTCTCTCATTGTTCTTATATTGAAACAGGTTGGACGGATGACACTAGGTGGATTGCTGGCTCTGGGTTACACAGTCGTGGTCAGTTACAAAAGGGCGTCTACTTTTGTCAGTATGGGCAATCTCTCAGCGTCCCTCGAAACCATTGATACTCTTAGCGAGACATTCATGGTGCTGAGGGGTACAAATAGGAAAGTATGAATTTCTCATAAGATAGTTTAGCTTTATATTATTTTTATGGCAGATGTTTACATTTTCTCTCAGTGTTTCAACTAGCATTTCCACCAGGCTTTGGAGTTCTTCCTCTTTGGGACATGTCTATTTTCCTTCTTTTTTTTTTTTTTTGGTGGGGGGAAGGGGGGGGGGGGGGGGGGGTGATAAACTCAAGTAGTAATCTTTTATGCAACCCATTTGAAGAAGGTTGCTGATGTTAGTACCCTAATAATGCCCATGCTGGATCCCAGGGACATCAGTTACTGCCTAAAACAATTAAATTGTTTTGGACTTGCAAGAATAAAGAAATCAGAAGGTACCTAATGTTGTTAATCGGATAAGTTTGAAAATCAATTTCCATGTAGTTCTTTGTCAACCTGCTTGAAGTTCCTGCTGCCATTGGGGCTCTACGTTCTCTCTCTGTTGAGCTTCTTTCTCTCTGTATCGTGTGCTCAAGATGCAGCTTCTTTTGTCATGTCTCTGTAAATTTATGCTATTTGAATATCTAGGGCTGCTCTAATTTGCTAGTTTCAAACTGTGCATGCTTAACTGTTGGTGAATGTTGAGGAATCTGTACATAGTATTGGACTTTATTTTGGTCACTTTGTTGTGCTTTAGGCTGTTGGTGCAGAAGCATTGCGGTTGGGTATAACAGGACCATGGATCACCAAGTCATATTTGGAATTGATTCTTGAGAGGAAAGGTTGGAATATATCCCAATGTTCCGATTGTTCATTTGTTTACTTTCTAGTAGTGACAATTGCAGCTGATGCTTTTCACTAACTTTTTGTTAAACTGATTACAGGCGTCCCACGCCTTAATACACCACCACTATTATCAAGTGTATCTTTTACTGGAAATGAAGAAAGAACTGTTGTCGCCCCGAAGCCAATTCGTGTTACTCCAAATCTTGTGACACGGCTTGAGGATCTGTCACAACCATGGACTCGATCCCCTACAAAATCCAAAATGGAACCCCTTGTTGCAACATGGCACTTCATTTCCTTGGATCCTTCCTATGCTGATAATGTAGTCTTAGGTATGTCACAGTACTACTTTGCTTTTGTTCTTGCATCTAAATAAGCAGTTAATTTGATTATGATATACAGGTCTTTTCTTGATATATTTAAGGCTTCTCTCATGAAGCAACCGCAGATTCTTCTTCTTTCAGGGATACTATGAAGCTTGCTCCTATGCCTGATTCATATGATCTTGATAGAGGCTTGCTTCTAGCTGTTCAGGCAATTCAGGTAAGCACTGCAAATTAAGCCAGAGGCTCACAGGCTTACGTACGTAGACATTTGGGTGCCTGAGTTTTCCGTTTGTTGCTATGTTTACCAAGTTTCCTTTATTTAAAAAATATTCGACCTTGTTTTTTGCATTTCCTGATGCAGGCTTTGTTGGAGAACAAGGGTGTCCCTGTTATTGTCGGAATTGGTAATATGGGACTTTGATCATTCATGAACGCCCACCCTCTATATTGACTGATGGTTATGTTGGCAATTACTGGTGTTGCGTTTGCCTGCATATTTTTCTTCAAAGAAATTCAAGCATTTAGAACCGTAGCATGAAAACTGGTAACAATAGAAACTTCTACAAACACAACATTCTCTTGAGGCCACTATCACTATTGTAGTGAATTAACGTACCGTTGGTGACCTCTTATAAATTGGATGATTTCTTAGGACTGGAGTGCTTGAGGCAACTCGCATGAGACAGAACCAATCGTCTAGTGGTGTCATCCGTTTTCTTATTTAAAGTACATTGTCCATGTCAAAACCCAACAAGTAGCTAAATGAGTTTGCTTGCAAAAGGTGATGAGCATGCATTCATAACTTCATTGGATAAAGTAAGTCTTTTCACTTGGTGATATCTAAGAAGATTGTTGTTTGCAACAGGAGGGAAACCGTATTGGGGCTAAACTTATTGGGACGAAAAGACAACTAAATTGAAAATGGTGTCATAAGAACTTCTCTGCATGGAAAATTTGGATGTTCTCCTCAAGATATTCTTTAAGTATACAAATCGGGCATTTAAATACTCATATAAGATTGCCATTGCTAAGATAAGAATATATTTTGCTCCTTTTTCTAGTAGCTTAAAGTTTTTGAACAAACAGTTACACGTTTCAACATGTGTATCAGATTATAGCACATCATGACTCCACGGCCGACACTCCCTCTTACTGTCATTTTGTTTTCCTGTTCTAGTCTCCTTCTTACAGGTGAGGGGGAGTGTTAGGAAATATACTAGATTTAAGACATTGCCCAATCCCTAACTGCTTAAGTTTTCCCAACAAGTTCATAGGAACACATTCCGATTAATTCCCAAAAAATACAAATGCATATCAAATTCGAACTAGTTACTAATCCCAACATGGAAGTATTGAAAGAACTCACATAAGCAAGATATATATGAATGATTTGCACCAATTCACTGTTCTTGAGGTTCTAGCTGTTCATTTTGACATATAGTAGTTGCGGAAAAAGTTTTTGAGTTAACTTTTATGTCTTTTGTTTGCATGCTTGTTAGACGAAAGTTCAAAACTATCAAATAAAATGATTTAACATAGCCACTCTACTGATATATTCTTGGAACTTGAGTATTTTAGTTTGTCAATGACTTGTATGCTTTTATTGTTGTTGCAGGAGGTCCAAGTGGCTCTGGAAAAACTAGTCTGGCTCACAAAATGGCAAATATAGTTGGCTGTGATGTGGTTTCTCTTGAAAGCTATTACAAAACTGAGAACATGAGGGATTTGAAGTATGATGACTTCAGGTCTATTGACCTATCTTTGCTTTTAAAGGTGAGCAAGAAAAGAATATTGACTTAAGTTTCTGTTCATAGGATCCTTCTCCTTGGCTTTAAATGCCTAAAACAACTTTAATGGTCTTTTGTTGAATGGTAAAGAAAGGAATAGGGCAAATTCTATTTTGGCTTTATATATGTTTTAATGTTCTATGACAGAAAATTGCTATTATTAAAGTTTCAAGTGTCAATTATCTGGCTTATGTTTTATGGGGTAAAACTAACACTGAGGCAATTATATATTTCCAAAGACACTATATTTGCAGGACATATTGAACTTGATATATATTTCATGGCTTCTGTCATTGGCTCGAGAGGGATGGATTAGTTAGGCCTAATGTTTTTGTGAATTTTTTTTGGCTCAATACTGAAGTAGGCAACCGTTTGTTATCACGTGCTGTCTTCACCCCAGTCACCATTCTCTTGAGTTCCGTAACTTTATTTAATCTGCATTGTGAAAGGATGTCGTGTTCGTATGTATACTTTTCTTTGTTTTTTTGGTCATTTCTGTGTTACTTGATTGTCCATCTTCAACTACTTGGATTTCATGAAGTATGTGCTAGGCAAATCCCTTCTGTGCTGGGCCTATACATTTTGTTCACTCAGATTTCTTGACTTGAATAATGAGGATGCAATTGTCTTCTTGTTGACAGCTTCAAATAGTTGTCAAGCAATTATTTGGAAGTTATCTTCGGTTAATATCTGACTTTATGAACATTTGCAGAATATCAATGACATAAAGAAGGGTCGGAAAACAAAAGTACCAATATTTGACTTGGAGACTGGAGCTCGAAGTGGTTCGAAGGAGCTCGTAGTTTCTGAAGATTGCGGTGTGGTCTGTCTTGATGGTCCTCATAGATTGCTCCCTGGTCTTTTCTTAATTCAATGTCCTTAAGAAGTCTCGCAATACAAACTGCCTCGTTCTCTATGATTAAATTCTTCTCTCTTAGGAATAGATTCCTCATGGAAGAAGTTATAAAATTGGGTAATCCAAAGAAATAGGCTAAAAGAGGAAGTGGAACTGGTCATTTGATTTTCCAAGCTTCTTAACTTGCAAAAGGGAAAAAATGTATAGCTAGTGTTGAGTGGAGGGGAGGAAACAAAAGGTAGTGGGAGAGTTGCGATCACATTTTGGAGTCTGCACTCTTTTTTTAAGATTCACAGTGGACTCAACTTGGTAGAAACCAAACTATGGGTTAAGATTCTGTATACGGATTTCATTGTAATCATGAAATCTTCTCAACTGACAAATGCATGACTTAGAAAGAGGTATTTTTCATCCAATATAGCTTTTGCTGCTAGGAAGCTTTTGCTGCTATCCTAGCAGCAATAAGCTTAAGAGTGTCTTTCAGTGCAGACAGGACAAAAACTTGCCGCCACTCATATAGTGTCAAATGAAGCTATCTCAATCTAAAAATCACCTCAAAGACTGTCGTATTTACTCAATGATCATGCACGATCATTATCAATGTAAATGAGAAACAGCTTTTGTTGTAATCAGTGTTGTGTGGGTCTTATGGGTTGTTAAATATGCTGTTTTCTCTATGGGTTGTGATGATGCCATGTAGTTGTTTGCAATATTAAAACAATGCAATGGATTTGGCTTGTAATCCGTCAATAGCAAAGTAAACAAGAAGAGAAAGAAAGAAATTGGATTGAAGTAGGTTTTCAAATTCTAGCATAAGAAGTCGTGATCTATAGATCCTGAACAAAAGCTGTACTTCCTTCAGAATCTATGTGACTGGAGGACAATTATTATCTTTAGGTTTGAACTCTTGTCTATGTTTATGATATAGTGAATATTGATGGCAATTTAATTTTCCCTTTTTCCACTGGAGCAGATAATTTTTGAAGGCATATATGCTCTGCATCCTGATATCCGAAGAGCACTCGATTTGTGGATTGCTGTTGTACGCACTGTTTTATACTTTTTATGTAGACCTTCGATCTTCATAATTTTCTGAACCTTGAACCTCAATGTCTAAATGCCTCTCAACACTTTTCAAACAGGTTGGAGGCGTTCATTCACATCTGATATCTCGAGTCCAAAGGGACAAAAGCAGAGTGGGCTGTTTCATGTCTCAGAATGAGATCATGATGACTGTATTCCCCATGTTCCAACAGCACATTGAACCACATCTTGTTCATGCACATGTAAGTGAATCTGGGATTACAAGGCCTAAATGTTTAATTTGAAGTGAATTTTTCCTGATTTACTCTATCAGTTAGATAATTTACCTTGGAGAAAAATCAACTGTTAGATGCTCCTTTGTTGATTGTCTTCTTTGAGGGTTAACTTCGTCCTGCATTGCAGCTCAAAATTCGGAATGACTTTGATCCAGTACTTTCTCCTGAGAGTTCACTGTTTGTTTTGAAGAGCAACAAACAAGTAATACCACTACAATGGCTTTGTTGCTCCTATCTTGAATATTTATTTGGTGGTTACAATGAAACACAATGGCTTCTGTACTAGGTGGCTTATCAAGATATTCTAAAAATTCTGGACCGTGCAAAGATCTGCAGTTCTGCTCAAAATTTCATTGACATATACTTGCGGCTTCCTGGAATTCCTGCTAATGGACATTTGCAAGAGAGTGACTGCATAAGAGTCAGGATATGTGAGGGCAGATTCGCCGTACTGATACGGGAGGTGTGTGATGAAGTTGCAGATTGCAATTATCATCTTTCTGCTTTTTATAGCTAATGAAAAATACTCGCTTCTCATTCTCTTCTAAACAATATATGTCAGCCTATAAGGGAAGGCAATTTCATTATTCAACCCAAAGTAGATTTTGATATCAGCGTCAGTACAGTTGCTGGCCTCTTGAACCTTGGGTGAGTTATATGAATAGCTGGTCTAATTTACTATTTCCTTTATTTACTGCAGGATTTTATTTCAATTTAACTTTAAGTTTTGTAAGTTCTTGTAGTGTATCCTTTTTCTCATTATCTAATGTTAGTGAGCGTGACGTGGTTGTGTTCCAAAGTAGATAGCAGGGACTCTGTCTGAGTAATGCTTACTTTTAATAACTTTAGGATATTTCTGTATCAATTGTTCTGGGTACATAGGAAGGTTTTCATTTTTTTGAGTTTCTACTGGATATTGATGCCTTTAGAGTGATAATTGAACAAAAGAGTGATCCCTTTAAAGTTATGATGCCATATACTTACCTTAGATAAGTGTGTGGAAGCCATGCTTAGTTTTGGCTGTTGTGGATTTGCTTGAATTTCTATGACTGTCTACTCAGGAGCATTTTCTTATATGAGAGAGTGGCAGTAGAGTTGAACCGCTGTATGGTTCTTGTTTTGTGGTTTTGTGCAAGTATATGGCAAATGCTGAATGGGGTGGCGTCAGCTGTGTATTCTCATGCAAGAGAAACCTAGTCTGCAGAAGTGTCTTGATATTGATGTTGGATTCTTGAGGAAGAACTGTAGTTTTGTCTCTCGTTGGGGTGGAACGGTTTGGAATGCCTAAAAGAGGAAGAGCTCTGAGGAAAGAAACAATGCTGATTTTAGAGAGATTTGTTAAGTATCCCACATTGTTTTTCTTTGGGTCTTGTCTGGGCCTTATGTACACGTTATCTCCTCCCACCTAATAGTTTAAGCTTTTGGATTTGATATCCTAACAAAATACTAAACATTATAATTCGCTGGTGGTTCTTGTATGTCTTACCGCTTTCATCATTCCACTTTGCGATTTGCACCTGAAAGGTTATGTTTAATGTCGTATCTCACTTGTCTACAAGGTTTGTTGAGGCCTTGTATTTATTTTTGCTAGGCCTTATAACTTAAGGGCATGCCTACAAGGTTTATTTAGGCCTAGTCTCCCTACATCTTATAGCTTACTGCCCACTCATTTGAGCCTTTTAAACCAAGCCTAAAACTTTCATAACAATAGAAATGTTGATGCATACATTTGCCTATAGCCATACAACTATCTGATTTAGGTCATCAAACTGGTTCGAATCCTACCGAGAGGTCCACTAAAGATTGGAAATTGTTGAATGTTCATTACTTTTTGAAATTGGATGTTATTTAAATATTTCCGGAAAGGAAAAAGGTAGTTTTTGCTTATGCTGAAATGGAAATGAACAAGCTCTAAGTTTTTGGGTTGGACATTCTGACAAAACTTTTCTAGAAATGGAACTGCCAATGTGGTTAAAGATTTAGTATTACGTTAGCTAATAAAACTTTCCGTGCTTTGCCAGAATTATAATTACCAATAATTCGAGGGCAGTGTCATGAAAACTTCTCTCGTTCTTCGATCGCTTACCGAGATGGTTGTCTTAGGCAGTTTTAACCTTTCATTGGACCCTCCAACTAAGAATTTCAGAGTTGCTCGTAGGAGTTACATCTCATGTCTTCTTCTGCAAGGAATGGAAAGGTCAATTGAAGATACCTGCATCTTCCTGCCAGGATGCGACTTGATGGAACATAACCTGCCCAATGGCATACATAAGCCTATTTATTGATCTTTGATGAAGGGAGAAAGCTGTTCTGTTTTCTGACATTAAGATTTCTAGTAGCTTGATACGGTTATTTAAGAAATTAGACTCAACTTCCATAGTTCCAAGAGATAATGGTTCTTGGACTGCTTACCACCTGCTTCAAGAAGTTTACATTAAAGTGTTTGGACAAAGAGAGATGTAATCTGTCTCTCACAGCAATTTAAGAGGTGCCTTTCCCTCTTCTCCTTCTCCTCTTCTTCATGTGGAAACAACTTTTGTTTCTGTGTCCTTAAGTATTGAGGCTGTGGCTTTGTGTAACAATAAGGTTTATGGTAGGTGAGAGTGAGGAAAAAGCCTCTCTGGAGGGATAGAAGAAGAGTGATCCCATTTGATTGCCCTCCCCAAACCTCACAAATAGGAGCCTCGGTTGCTGCAAAACTTTTTGGAATTACTAAACCACTATTCTTTCTTTCACATCTCCCATGTGTGCATTCCTCATTTAACTCTTTGATGTTTATCTGCTACTTTGAAGAGCTCTACATACATGCACAACTATTATGGGTGCACTCCTGCTTCCCTGTGTTTTGGGTTCTGTTAACTCATAGCTGGTGGCTTTGGTTTGTCAATCTGTTAATAAGACTTTCTCTCTTTCTCCCTGTCTTCTCCAGGTATCAAGCTGTGGCATACATCGAAGCTTCGGCCTTCATATATCAAGATGGGAAGGTTATAATAGCTGACAACCTTTTACTTTCTCCTTGTTGGGAAACAACAGTTGACAGCTTTTTAGTGGGCAAAACTTCTTGGATCTTTATGTGCGCTCAATTTGATATGTTCACTAAGTGGCATTCGATCTATGTGCACCTGGGTCCATTCATTTTGCTGACTTTTGGAGCTTGCTTATGTAGTCCTGTTTTCTCTGTATGTGCAGTTCTATGCAGTTAATCTTGCGAACCATTAGTTGCAGTTTTTTCTTTTTTCTTTTTTTTTTGCCACTTGAATATCACCGATTTTCAGATACTCATGTGCAGGCCTCTAGAAACAAACTTGACTGAGGCAAAAGGAATGTTTGTATAGCTTGCGTAGTTTTCAAGTTCATTGAAGTCACATGAGGTCAAATTTAATTCAATAGTATCATCTTCAAAGTCTACCATACGAATATATTCTTAATAAACCAGCTCTGCCTGGAATTTTGAAGGACTTGGGTCCCAATTTCTATTCCAAAATTACACTTGGGGGCCTCATTAGCAGATTACATTCTGGGCAATGTTGGATTTACAAGTAATGTTTGTGATACATTCTCTCTCAAGAAATCTATCAGTAAATTATAATCCAAGTGTTTTAGTGTTATTACTCCAAAAGCAACGGGAAATTAGTACCAGTATGCCGCAGTTCCTTTCGGAATTTTTAGGATCTTAAGTAATCCAGTAAAAAGAAAGCTTTAAATTTCTATGCTCCTTGGTTGCATTACAGTGCTTCTTTTGGCCAAGGCAGCTGATTTCACACTTACTGCTGTGTGATGACACAAGCAGTTGTCACGAGCATCTCCCTTAGTGGATCGCTTCTAATATCTGAGTATTTTAAACTTTCTGTCCGCGTTGTTAGCATCCTTCTCTATCAGCTTCGGGCATATGACTGACCATCTGATATTTCTACCTATCTGTCCATATATTATGCCAAAAGCTCATTATTTCCTGATGAGTCGAGCCAACATCTTTTTCCGGGGTTTCTTGCTCGCATTTAACTCGATGACTTATTAGCATGAGATCTTATCTGCATATCCTCCATATTATCAGTAATGTATGCATGCGGTGAGTGATGATTGACTCCCTTCGATTCTGATCTTTATTCTACATATTAGTTTATTTTTTCAGTAAGTCGTTGAAATTTATGAGTTTAGTTTCTTGAACGTATTATGTAGCAGAACATGGAGCACATTCGCTTTTCAAAACTTTGACTGTATCTAGATGCATCTGTCAGATTCTTATCGAAGTTGACCATCTACAAGATGTTCCTAGTACTTATTTACAAATCAAAGGGGTCGATAAGGAGGCTGTAACATCTGCTGGTTCAGCCCTAAAGTTGGATGGCTCCTATACAACTAAGGTTCTTCCCTTCTTACGTGAAGTTATTTAGTCATATTAAGCTTGATGTCTTGGCACGTACAGTTGACATGCTTTAGTTAACTAAAATTTTGCTCTTCAATAGTGCTATCTTCAAATAATTATGGAAAGATTGCCAGCAATAGAAAGAAGCTCTAACGGTATTCATACTCGACAATCCGCAAGATTGCAGGAGCTTGTGGAGCTTATACAATCTCAGGTGTTTACCTCTTACCTACTTCAATTTGCTGAAACTCTACGCAACAAGGACTGGCTAGTTTCTTTAGGCAAAGCTTTTCTTATGGTACTAATGCCATGCTAAGTCATATCAGTCCACGATTCTAGTTCTCTTTACTGTTCCTTCATAGAATAAAGGCTGTAGTTCTGGTTCTTTGCAAAATATACATTTCCTTTATCTAGTGAGGCCTAAAACTCTTGACAACTTACCAAAGTATTTGTTCTATATTGGGTGGATCTCATGTCATCTATTTACTGAAGAGTATGTTGAACTGCTATGTCGTCATATTTTAGCTGAGAAGAGTGGATTTTGATCTCTACATTCGCCTGAGATGGAACTTATCTTATTTGGATTTTGTGTTGGTTTTCAAGTGTAATGCTTTTATGGCACTGATGTTGGCTAGTTGACCGCGTTAGTGTGGTATACCTGTGGCAACATTTACAAATAATAGACTCTGACTTGCTTCACAATGGAAGGGCTTGGTTTCCTTCAGCAAGAAAGGATTGCCGCTGTGAGTGACTGTTTTAGACAGTTAATCCTTGACTTAATTCCACATGATGGATATTTGCTCGTCTATAATCCCTTCAACTGTAGCATTTGAACTGAATTAACCCATTTTGCGGCAGCATCATGAAAATGTAGTATTTCGAAATGACAGATATTGAAGCAGACCCAAGTGTTGAAACTGAGCCATGTAGTGCAGGCTGTTATCGAATGCTCAGTGTGAAATTTGTTTTGGTAGTAAATGTCATGGATGGGTCTTTTACAAATTCAATTAGCATGCCTTCCCTTATTGTGGGCATTGGTATATGCTATGTATCCGCAATATATAATAGAATTTTGAACTTCTAATCTGCATATTTTTTTTCACCATGTAGGGAAGCTGTTCAGCTTCAGAATCCTCACCAAGTAGAGAAGTCATTCCAATAGAAGGTGTGATCGAAGACATGCAATCGAGGATTAAAAGGCTGGAGCGATTGCATGCGATTAATACGGTACTTATCAATCTCTCTACTCAGATGTTTACCTGTTTCTTTCGTTGAGGGATCACGCGAAGTGTAAATTTGGGGTGGTTGTGAACTTGTGACCTATGCTATGCCACTCCGTCGAGTAAGTAATTTAGATCTACTTACAGAGTTCAGAGATTTATGTAGGTAAATTGAGCAGTGCTTAGTTCTTGCTCAACTGCTTATAGGCATAGCAAACTGCATTATTGTTGGTTTTGTTGCCCTAATTTATATTCCTCTGATAACTCTGATATTCTCAGGTCTTGTGGACTTTTCTGATGTCTGCCCTTATTGGTTACTCGCTTTATCAAAGAAAGCGCCAATAACTTTTCAGACTCCTTGCATGTACATATACCTATTTTTCTGAGATGGTAATTGCATATCACAAGGGCCGATTCAACTTTCGCAAGGCGACTTATCTCGAATCTCCCTCAGCAGTGATTTTGCTGAAGATCATTAATTAACCCAGAATCAGAAGAGGAAACAAATTCTGCAGGTTGTAGATGCCAGTGCAGTATTTGCTTTATTCTTTTTCTTCTGCATGTCCTTGTTTGGATATCCATAACATGAACACTTGTTAACAAAATTTTTTGGTTCTCTAGAATCCCATTGATCGATCTAAGTTATACTGCAGAGAGAAGCTGAATCTCTTCTGGCTGTTAGGTCCGAATCTTTCCTTCTGTGCCTTCTCTTGCAGAATGAGTGGTTTCTGAGAAAAATAAAGCGTGTGATCCCGTTATCAAACATGAAATCCACGTGATATCACTATGTTCTCGCACCGAGTCAGTTCTTTCTTAATCAACCATAGTACTCTGTTCATATGTAGTCCTTTTTTTTTTTTTTATCAAAAAAAAGATGTCATTCATATATTAGAATAATTTTCGACGAGATCGAGAGGTACATAGATAGCTTCAAAGCCTAGCAAATCCCAAATAACAAGCAAAAGCCATAAATAATAAAACACAATCTGTAGCTAAAGGCATATTTTCATCCTTCAAGATTAGATTTGTCAACGTAAACAATTGGCGGTCGATCACCAGATTCAGTGATAAGCACACGTCGAGATTTTCCACTCCATATGTAACGACTCGCGGTGCGCGTCTAGGTTTGATATTCTCATCACCATTGCCGTGCAGACACCAACATCAAAATGTTGAAAGAACACAGATCAAATACCTATAAAGAACTTCCAAATCTATATCTAGATTTATTTTGGGAGAATAAAACCCTCAAAATTTGATCTAAATCGGGAAATGAGAGCGGCCTAATCTCGAGATTGTAGAGTCACACCACAAACATTTTCCTCGGTAACTGTCCACTCATTTAGGATCAAAACACCACATAAGGTAACTGTCCACTCATTTAGGATCAAAACACCACATAAAGTTAATATCGGACTTGGTAAGGTGGATCTACCACGAAGTAGCGAGGTGCAGGCCTAAGTAGCGACAAGTTGCGTGCACATGAATGTGTGACGGTAAATGTCCATAATTCATCTTGGATCAGTGTATAAAGAACTGAAGTGGAGTCATCTACCATGAACATAGGCTGAGAGATGATAGATTCACCTAATGATTACAAACCATAGAATATCTTTGGGAGACTAAAGATTTGTAATCCATCTATCGACGATGATCAAGATAATATGTTCTCCGGAGATCAATAGATCCTATAAACAGTAGCATGACTATACTCACTGAAATAAATCCACCTCGTGCTTTTATCATACCTACAGATAGATGTCCAAAACCGAGTCGAGGTCAAGTACATTCACTGCACAATAGACCAATTCAAAGCGCCACACATTGGCGAAACCTATTTTAGACCGACTAGTCATTGCACTGAGGTCCCTAAAATTCATTTGTGAATTTAGCTTTCCCTTATTTTCACGCATCAACTATCGCCATAGTTAGGAAAACTGACTGTACTAGGAGAAAAGACCCTGTCTCCTCATGTATTCCGTGGCAATTGCAAGTAGAATTATAAATATAATGAGCCACAATCTTGATCCTCCTGCATTAACAAAAGAACATAAAATAATGAGACAGTAGTAATAAGCTAGGGAAGCATCACAACTAACTTCTTTGTGGGTAGTATGCTTCAGTATGGAAAACTGACAAATATAGAAGATGATAACCAAAGAAGCTCTCTAAAATCGAAGATCAAACTTCAAACTTTGAAGTCCTCTAGAATTCAATGTCTAAGTCACAAGAACCTTGACAATTTTCAGAACATGCTTCAAATGAAAATACAGATTCAAGTACCATAGATCCAAAGATCTTCACAGCACTTGGAGGTACTGCACTCCAATAACTAGGACTCAACACTCTTCAAATTGAGGGATCTAGTATTCATAATACTGAAGGGTGGTTTTAGAAGTGGAGTCTCCTGATGCCACAATCTCATAGGGAAACAAGGTGGAGGGATAGATAAAAAAGGACCCCAATTACGGTATTCATTCGGTGGAAAGAATGAGGTTCTCTTCAATCAATTCACGTGACTTGAATAAGGCACCATAGACCTCAATCAACGTTCATGAGAAAATGAAAGATTAATATCTAGCAAAAGTTTTTTCTTCCTTTTTTGGTTTACTTTACAATAAAGACCTTGAGTCCTTATATATGATACTTCAATTCATAATACACCTGAGCTGAAGTTTGAAAAATTGACCTCTATGGGAATCTATAGATTCTATGTGTGTTTTCAACTTTCAGAAGTATTCCGTCATTTCTGTGCCTTAAAATATTCCCACCTCTTACACAACATTCATTTACAACAATAACACCAAGTCTGACCTTATAAACTTTTTTTCAAAACTGCCTTGGTTTTCAAGGCCAGATTTGTATAAGTTAAGGGTATCATAGAAGTCACATACCGCCAGTATTTGTGTCTTGAACCTCAGTCACTGTAGCACTTGAGTCCATGGATACTGAAATAATTGCCCTGCAGTGCAATCAATCAGAGTTAAAGCTGGGGAGCACAACAATCCTTTACTGCAAAGATGAGGATAGTATCTTAATCAAAACCTTGAATCGTGAGAGAATGCTAATGCTGTTACAAAACCAAGATGTGCTTTTTTCACGACAGTCTGAGTCTTCATACTAGTTGAATTTAAGATAACGATGTCTCCTTCTTCCGTGCCGCTGCATTCAATTATTCAATCAGAAAAGGACTGTATGAGTGCCTCTTAAACAAAAACCCAATTGAATGTGAAGTGACAAAACACATAGAGTAACCATTCAAAGTAGACATGGAATGAACCATACATATTCAAGAGAATGCATTGACTGACGTAATCAAAAGCAAACACCAACCTAAGAGACACGAGTAAGAGGCAAATAGCATCATTCAATAACATTCAATGTAGATATAGCCTCCAGGCAACGAGATCAGCAAGTGTTCAGTCAAGATGAGTATGTCGATTAATCATTTGAACCAAACTGACAGTTACTGTCTCATCTGTTTGACCGTAACACTGTAAGTATGACAGTTTAAAGGCCGCACTGCATCCTCTTTCCAATGAGGGCTACTTAACTCAATTGAGCTCCAATGGCAAGTATAGAAACCAAATCCTAGACTTGGGCCCAGATTTGCATATATGCCTAAACAGTAAAGGGATTACTTGATGAGTATAATGCATAGACTATATACACCTTTTGTTCTCCACATTGATAATTAGAACTTTCAGTGCTCCAGATTCATTATGTAGAAATATTAGCATCCAAGGGCATACAGCATTTTGTTGCTGGCTGTGGATGGCAGATTCAAAAAAGCTTCATACTACATTCCGCTGACTGAGGATATATTCATCCCAGGGCACAAGAATGTGAGAAACTAGGGCACTTTCTTAAAAGGTCATAATATAGCAGTAACACAACACTCGTTTTTCCCCTCAACTTTCACTATATCACTGGTGACTGCAGACCCCACCCTTTCTCTCCTTTACCGGACAAAGTCATATTTTACGGATTCAATTGGTTGCAGTTTCATTCCGCTTTTCTATTTTTTTAATATGAAAGCAAAGCACATTTTATCGGTCTCAATTTTGTACCTCTCTAAATTGTAAAGACTACTTGAAACATGTCGAGGAGTATACGAGCAGACTATCGTTACAACACCTTTGCTTCTTTGGATATTTAATAAGAGAAGCCTTCATGCTACTTAATCATCACCAAGTTGAAGGAAGTGTTTACTCATTCCAGTACTGGACCAACATTATAAAGGATAATCTGGTAAACTGAAGTTGCTGCTTCTCACTGGCAATTCACAAAAAACAAATTCTATATCGAAATCTGAGAAAAGATTTCCATCTTCTTATATTTCATTTGGACTTCACTACAACATCAATTTTGTTCAACTATCCCAGACTACTTGAAGGATGTCATCTGGTATCCTTAGAACTATACAACCCTTCCATACATAACATCTTTGTTTCTTTGGACAATAAAAATGAGCTATCCCATTTCCGAATATTGCAGGTTTCACTATCCTGTTAAGGCACATGATTAAGGTTCAAGCTAGGCTTTATCCTTATCCTACCTAATCATCCCCGAGTTGAGGGGAGCGTTCACTCATTTCAATGATGAACAGAAGCTTATATGATCAAGTAAATCAAAGTTGCTGCTTCTCATTGGCAATTAAAAAAAAAAAAAATCGATCTCTAAGTTTTAGTGAAGCCAAATGCATGAAAGCTGCATAAAAAGAGATTCCCAAGAAAAAGAATTATGACAAAGGCTGCCTAGTCCTTCTCATCAAAACAAATAACTTCTCAGCTAAGAAATGGGTGATAATATGATGGCCGCAGTCAGTTGTCGCATGAGGTGAGACTGTGATTACTTACACCGCAAGAAGCTTTCCATCTGCTGAAACATTAAATGCGATAATTGAATCACGAACCACATGCTTGGAGCCAATCCTCTTCCACGAGGATGTGTTCCATGTCAAAATGCTTTCCCCTCGACCTAGTTGAGAGTTGCAGAAAATATGTCCAATCAAAATGGAAAGGAAACATCTTAGTGAATAAAAGATGAGGCCCTCGATGTTATCACCTGTGAATGCAGTCACAAACAAAACCTGCGTCCCATCGCTACTTTGAGAAAATCTGCAAAATCCAAATCTCTCACCCTGAACAGAGCATGGGGAGCCCATCAGCCCCAAGACCATGAAAGGGCAAAACAACTCAACTGACAGTGGTAGCAGAGTAAATGTCCAAGAAAGATGTCCTCATTTCGGTTATGCACCAAGGTTATGTTAAGTTCGAGAATGATTGACCCTGTACTAGCGGCATGTATTTAGGTTACCTTTCCCAGAAATGTTTCACCAATCCAAACAAATTTTTCCTACGGAATTGCTCGATGTGAATCCTTTCATTTCTAGATCCAAAATATAACCTTGTCTCATAGTTCGCTTCACAAATTAGGTCCATCCAAATCGTACAATACATACGGAGTTCTCACAGACTACCAAGGCAACAAATTTTTCTGTAATCATATGAATCTGCTTCAATGGTCTGTCGTTATAAACAAAAGAACACGTGCACGAGTTCAAATTCAGATCCTCTGTAAAGAAGTTGTGAATTGCCTCATTAGACAGGATACCTGGTTGTAGTTGTACTCTTAAAATTCAAGTCCACTTGATTGCTTGGTAGACATGGAAAAGTGTACAGATATTAAAAACACCCGACAAACCAGATCTTATATGGAGAATCCAAGAACTTTGCTTGCAAATTTAAACAAGAAAAGGGTTTCATGAGCTCACATTCTCTTTTGGCAGAGAAGCTACGGCAACTGAGGAAGTTAGATCCCAAACCCGACAGGGCCCAGAATTCCCCAAGGAGACAAGGAACTTTCCATCGAGGCTGCAAGGAGGAGTGTGTTGTACTGAGATTCTATAATTAAGGGCCACAATACCTTATTCCTACTTTTTATTGAGCTTTGCAATCAAGAGTTATTTGATGCTTCAACAATAAGAAAACCTGAAAGCAAGGTCTTTCAGAGAAGAATGAGCCTGGGCCTCATTGAGAATGATGTCCATGCTGGGCCACTTAAAGACCATTAGCTTGCCATCCTGTACTGCACCAAAGTACACATCATCTGTCATGCTATTCCAATGATTTTTTCCCAAGAGTAAAGCAGAACCATTAAATTTATATCATGCGTCATCAGATCATTCCCTAAATGGATGTAAACTAAGCAGCATGTTTCACCCTATATTAAAAAAAAACACAAAAAGTTCACATGAGCTTGCCATTAGCTTGCCATCCTATACTGCACCAAAGTACACATCATCCGTCATGCATATTCCAATGATTTTTTCCCAAGAGTAAAGCAGAACCATTAAATTTATATCATGCTTCATCAGATCATTCCGTAAATGGATGTAACTAAGCAGCATGTTTCACACTATTATTAAAAGAGAGCACGAAAAGTTCGCATGAGCTTGGGTATTCAATGCAAATGGAAGTGTTTAGAATCTCCAAGAAGTCACTTTACTTCTTTTTCCCACCGTTCTTGATCATTAAATGACAATTAAAACAAGAATAAGGTTAAAAAAACATTCAATTTTTTCGTGACCAACCTTGAATTAATTAACCTAGGTCAAGGGTTCAAGAAAGCATCCTAAAATTTAATCTAGCTAGTCATGCAAATTGAAATGCGCTTAAAAAACAGAATAAACTACGGTCCATAATTTAAAGTTTTCTAAGTAACCCATCTTTCTAAGGGGGAAAAACGTATGACACTACATTAGTATAGCATCTTTCCATCTCTCCTCATACTACAAGTACTTGTGCAATATATCCATCTATCCTCTTCGCATACAACGGAAAAAAGAAATGTCTACCTCGCCACCAGCAGCAAGCAAAGAACCATCATGGCTAAATACTAATGCTAACTGTTGTCCGGCATTTTCTAACTGCCCGAGCACTTTCTCTGACGTCTTAAGGCCCAATTTATGGTCTTCAGCATTTTCAGGATCCTCCCATTCAAACAATCTGTTTAAGTCAAATAAACATGTTTAATTCAAATTGTCGAGCAGCAATAACCACAGCACAATCTAGCCTTTTCTTTTCAATGAATAAGAGATTATAAGTGGAAGTGGAGAGGAAACAAGGACATAAATTTCTTGACATTGCTGAAAGTGCATCATGATAGAGAACTTACCTAAAGCTTAAGTAGTTAGCCAAAGTTACCACCAACATCAAGCTAGTGTCAAGTGACCACAATGCTCATCAGAATAGAAAGGTGGCAAGACAACATACCTACAACCTTTTGGTAATGCGCAAATGACACCATCTCCTTGTGGGTGAACAGCCATTCTATACGGCAAATCAGAACCAGTGCCAAGCTTAGCAACCTGAGTACACAGGGTAAAGTAGGGGCTCCAGTTATGGGACTAAAAACCCAGAAAGTGCAGATGGTAAGTGGAATTAAATTGCCCATAAAATCAATGATGCACTGGAAATAAATATTCCACGTCCAATTACGGATACATACAAATGCAAATGATTCCCCAGTATTAAACTTGACCGATACACTGCATCCATCCATTACATAGTCAACATCAAATCAAGTGGCGAAGAGAAACGATCAAGTACAATGTATGACTCAGAACCAATCACTGGCTAAAACACATAACAACTGTGATTAAGTTCAATATCTCGTCAAACATAACAAAAAAGGCATCTTTAACTTTTTAGACAAAGCCTCACCCTCCTGTGATCTAAAACTTCGAAACGAAATGCACTACGTCCATTCATTCCAAAATTCAGAGAAACTTATGGCGAGATTCCAATGAACCGTGAAACAAACGCAGCCGATTAAACTCAGGCTACCTAGACAGCGTAGACTCGCAGCTTCACCGTGTTTAATCAATCGAAGGAAGTGATCAGACGACCAACCGATCAATCAAACACGCAAACCGAAATGCCAACACAGCGAATCACACAGACCGATCGAGGATTTCAGATCTTACAGGCTGCTGGGAGAGAGAGCCGGAGGCGAAGTCGAACTCGGAGAGGAGGACAGCGTTGGGGATGCCGCTGCTGCCCTCGCCGCCGCCGCCGGCGAGGACGAGGTAGCTGCGATCGGCGGCGACCGCGTCGCCAGGCCGCTCGCCTTCTTTACCTTCTCCTTCTGCCTCTTGCTCTGCCCGTGGCTGGTCCGATTTGAAGCGAGACTGAATGTGGTCGAGGGGAGCCCAAGCTGCTCCGTAGAGAGGCACGCCGTACTTCTGAGTTTCGGGGAGCTTGCTCTTCCCCATGGATCGGAATCTGCGAAGGACACTCTAGTGACGTCACGTTGCTCTGCTTCCTGATCTGACAGAGCTAGCGAGCGAGAGAGAGAGAGAGAGAGAGAGAGAGAGAAGAGAGAGTTTTTTTTTTTTTGGGGGGGGAGGTGGGGTCGAAAAGAAGAGAGAGTAGAGAAGATGCTCTTTTGGCCTAAAATTAAATGTGCTTCGGCACTCTTTCTAGTTTCTAATTAGGTCCTTGAATTTTCAATTTATTTAATCTACGTCCTTGAGATTGCTCGAATATACTAATCAGGTCCATGAATTTTTAATTTATTTAATCTACGTGCTTGAAATCTCTTGAATTTACTAAATAGTAAATAAGTTTGATCCGAGTATCGGACTTTGCCGACTTATGACGCAGGCTTGGACTTTTCCTCACTGCCACAAGTATGTTCTCTTTTTTTTTTCCTCGGAAAAGAACTGTTTTGTAGTCACACCGATGCGGTGATTTAAGAGTGAGGAGAAGAAAAGAATGGTAAAATTAGATGATTTTCACCCAAAAATAAATTATGGAAGTGAAGGACACTTGTTCATCAAAGTGGAAGAATCGCTAGGTAACATCCGGAGATTTTGAATTCTAATTGTTACTGTTATACGATGTTCTTACTGATTTTTCCATATTGAGATGAAATGATGGGGTTTTGGTTGCACGAAAAGTATACACTAGCGCGCATGGCATCAGTTTTGGAGCTTGGATGATAACAGTTCTATTTTCCTATTTTTCTTGTTCTAAGAAACAGGTTTAGAACCAAAATCTGTTTGATAAGGCAACTTCATAGTTCTATTTTCGGGATAAATTTTTTGCCCAAAAATAAGTTTGGAACAGAAATAAGAAGTAGAAATTTTCTAATTTTCTATTTTTATAATAGAAATAGAAATAAGAATTCTTCTCATTGCTCACTCACTCTCTCTCGCGTGCGTTCTCCCTCTCTCTCGCGTCCTTGCCACCAACTGCCGGTCGCCTCTTTGGTTTCCCTGTTGTTGGTTGCCGTTGGCCATTCGTCGGCCACCGGTCTTTGGTCCCCGGCTCCGCCCATCGCCGTTCCCCGCCGGTCTTCTCTCTCGCATCCTTGCCGCAGTCTACCGGCGGCCGGCAACCGTAGAAGTTTTATGCCGTCATCAAATGAATTTATGTTCCGAGAACATAAATTTTATGTCGATATTAAATGCGTGTCTCTGCTCAGAAACTCGCCCAAGGAATAGAAATAGAGCTAGGGAAGAGAATGGTTGTCATTCGCACCATTTATTTTTCTATTTTTCTGTTCCGGAGAACAGGTTTGGAACATAAATCTATTTCGTAACGTAATTTTATTTTTCTATTTTTCGGACAATTTTTTTGCCTAGAAATAGATTTGGAATAGAAATAATAAGAGTTCTTCTCATTACTCTCTCTCTCTCTCTCTCTCTCTCTCTCTCTCTCTCTCTCTCTCTCTCTCTCTCTCTCGCGTGCGGTCTCCCTCTCTCTCGCGTCCCTGCCGCCAATCTCCGATCCTCGATCGCCGGTCGCCGGTCGCCTCTCTCGTGTCCCTGCCACCATCCAACAGTCGCCGCTGGCCATCTGCCGGTCTCTGGTCCCCGGCTCCCGTTCGCCCTTCGTTGTTTGCCATCCATCGGTCGCCGGTCGAGGGCCAGCGACCGGCAACCGTAGAGATTTTATGCTGTTATTAAACGAATTTCTGTTTCAGGAACAGAAATTTTGTGTTGTTATCAAACACGCTTCGCTGCTCAAAAACTTGTCCATGGAATAGAAATAAGAAAAATCTATTTCTGGCTAGAAATAGATCCCTAACTTTATTTTTTCGTCCTAGAAACATGTTTGGAATAGAAATTCGTTTAGTAATGCAATTTCATTTTTCTATCTTTAGAATAATTTTTTAGTTTAGAAATAGGTTTGGAACAAAAATGAGAAGTAGAAATTTTTTACTTTTATATTTCTGGAATAGAAACAAAAAAAAGAATTCTTCTCATTGCTTACTCCATCTTTCTCACTTGCGGTCTTCCTCTCTCTCTCTTGCATCCATGTCATCGACAGTTAGTCTCTGTCTGTCGTTCGCCGGTCACTGACTGCTGGTCACTAGCGGCCAGTAGTCGTAGAATTTTTTTGATGTGTGTCATTGTTAAACACGATTCTCTACTAAAAGTAAAAAAATTTATGGATATCATTCGCACCCTTAGTTGTCTAGAATTGCATATATTAAGAAGCAATGTAGCAAATTAGTGAACTTCCTAATTGAGAATATAAATTAATCCAAATTATTTCATGGTTTAAATTAGATAATCATACATATAAGGATGTTTACTATTGTGACTTAAAAATAAAATCATAAAAGTAATATACATATACTATATAGAATTAGTTGCACTGTTGCCATGTCATAATTTTCTCGTCCTTTAGTAATTGCATGCTTATACTTATGTGAATTAGATTGCGCGTCATGGTAGATTAGTTCATAATTTTGGCCAGTCATTCAACTAGGTCATGTTACATGTTATTAATTTAATAATTTATGCATGTTAAACTATGGGCCACGCTTTTTCCACCCCAGTTTTGGCTTTGACTCTCCCAAAAATAGTGTTTTCACCATTGTGCCGCCCCTTTATCTTGCAAGCTTTAGTCAATTTTTCCTCTCTTTTTATATATTTATTCCCTTTCGTTTCTTGTGGGTCCTATTTTCTCCTTCTTCTTCCTTTTCTTATTTGCAGCATGTTGGACAATAAAAGCGAAGGAAACTCCAGCTCCTCAACCTCTCCTACAACGGCCAGCAAATTCTTTTCCACCCACCGCCAACTATAGGGAAACCAACTCCGCAAGTTGTTGGAACCACTCAATAAGCTTAGGCACTAGTTGCCAGAATAGCCAATTGATTGTGTAGGCGGCACATGATGAGGCAAGGATGTAGCTGATGACAATGAAGGAGAGAATGAAGAGAATAATGACCGGGAGTAAAATGAACGAGGCGAAGGGAAGAGGGAAGGTGATAATCAATCGGATAACGAGAACGGAGGAGAGAACGAAGATGAATATGACAAGGATGATGCAAGACAGAGGCGGCGTGACGAGGCTCCAAATCCGAGACTTTGCAACTTGAGCTCGAAGTAGTTGTAACCGCATTCTCGATTAGGCAGAGATTTTGATGGAATTGGATGTCAACTCCATCGAACTAAGGCTTGAAGTGCTTGAATCAGACCGCTACATAGACAATTCGCAGGATTACGTGGATAATGCTAGGTACTAGGCGTTGCTTCAGTATTTGGCGAAGAGTGACAGTGGAAGAAGAGGAGCCCCGTTAGCCGCCAACTAAGCAGTTCTGGAACTTCCAACTGTGGGGATCAGATCGAAAGACCAAACCAAGCCAATTTAGACCATAACAGAGAAGATTACATCTCGTCTTATTTTCCCCTAAGAATAGAATGAAAAAGGACATTGATGTAAACTGGTTAATGGAGAGAAACAAAGCTCTGATGGATGACCAATTCAATTACGTAAGCTTCAACGATCGTTGGTGACTGAACTTAGTGCTCGCAGATGAGCTTCAAAAGAGATTTGATTTCTTCAATCCTCGCCACCGCAAAGCAGAACAAAGACTCCTGGTAATGGCGTGACATCGGACGGTGATGAAGAAAATTGAGAAGACTAATAAAGCATGATAATTATTGAAAGAATGTGTTTTCTTTGAGTGATTTTCTTTTTTTAGCCTTCTAAGATCAGTACCATAATCTCCCCGAAGTGTCTTCTTCCAAGAAAAAAAAATCTCTTGATGTGGAATGTATAAAGACAAAGAATCTTTGCGTATGCTTTCGCTTGTGCGACTTGAATCCTGCTTGCTCTTGCTTTGCTCACCCTTCTCCTCTATCTCATGCGCGTCTCCATCGGTGTGGAGAAGAAGAAGAAGAAAATGTAGGTGAATGCAGATGGGAGCTGAAGTTTCTTTATCCATGATTCTACAGGAAAGAAATGTGACGTCTCGAAATTTCAAAGCTTGTAAAATAAATAATATTGGATTTTTGAGGTATAAGGGACAATTATCGGACGTGAATTTGTTTGATCTGGAAGGGATTTAGAAGACCCTGAAGCGTAGATCAGTAGAATTTAGCTAGTTTAGTCGTGCCCTAGAATCTAGCGTCGTGACCCTTCACGCCCGTGCCTAACCCTGACCGAAATACTTTCAGTCGTTTGTGCTAAATGACCAACCAGTCTCAAATTACCAAATTACCAAACTATCCTCAGATACTATGCATATAAGACAAAAACCATTAATTTGATTTTACCCTTGGGCCTCACCCATTTAATTACCCCTCACCTCACATCTTTTCACCATCTCTCTCTTACTTTTTCTCTTCTCTCTCCCTTGGCCGCCACCCCTTCCCCCCTTCTCCTCTTCACTTCTTCTTCTTCCTTTGGCTAGCTCACCATCTTCCTCCATTTTCCTATATAGCCACCCCTCTTCAAGCTTTGCCACCGCCCCCTTCCACCGTTGCCATCGCCTCTGCCGCACCGCCGCCGAGCAGTCCCATCGCATGCCGCGAGGTGCAGCCCTTCTCCCTTCACCCAACCCTCCTCCGATCGAGCCCCGCGAGCTACCGAGACCCGCGGCTCCCCCTTCGTCGCCGCCCCACCGTCCAGCCCCTCCGCGAGCCTCACCTCGCCGCCGTTCACTCGCCGTCCTTAGTCGTCGTCGTTGCCACCCGTAGCCCGTGTGTCGTGGACCGCCGAGACTCGTGGAACGCCCTCCACCCGTCGTCGGCGTCACAACACCCCCACGCCGTGGCCCCGAGCTCGCTGTGCCACCCACGCCGCGACCCGACCCGCACCCCTTCGCGTCGTCGCCGTTGTAGCTGTTCGTCGTCGTTTTGAGCAGCCCACGAGTCGCCGTCGTCCGTCGTCGTCGTAGCCGCGTTCGCAACCCCAAGCCTACCCGTAGCAGAGCCGCCACCCGTCGCCGCCACTCGCCGCCGCCGCCGCCGTCGTCGTCGGTCGTTGTTGTAAGTTAACTCATCATCTCTGATTAGGTCGTTAATTACACTTAGTATTAAATTAGTTTAGTTTAATTGTGGATTAGTTAGTTACAGTGGTTAGATTAACTAATTACCGTGGTTAGAGTTAATTAGTTACCGTGGTTAGAGTAGATTAACTATGGTTACTTAGATTATCTATAGTTGCTTTGGGTGTTCGTGATCGGTTAATTAGTTGAGACTGGGTTGGTTAATTGGTTGAGACTAGATTAGTTATTGTCCGGTTAATTAACCGTTGTGGAGATAAATAGTCAAAATCGGGATATTTATCTGTTATTAATTAACTGCTATTGGATGCTGATTGGTTAATTGCTGAGTGTCTTGGGTGTTTAATTGCGTGGATCTAATGAGAGGTCATATATATCGAAATGTCGTGTTTAATTGAAATCGAATATCCGTGTGATCAACTACGTCCTTTAAGCATAAAAATGGCTGCTAGCCGGGTTTTGAGCATGATGATGAATGTGATTGCATTGGACTAAATGGGAAGATATAAATTAGCTTGGTTGCCTGGTGTGTTTGTGTGATCACACGATGGTTGAGCGTCACCCTAACGTAACTGGGGACGTTGGCGATACCTTTGATGGCTTGGGTTCGTCACCTGATATATCCGTGCCGGCTAGGTCAGGATCACACGGCTCATCGATTGCTTGACAGTCCGTGCCGGCTAGGTCGGAACAATAGGGCTGATCGGATGCCGGTCATAGCTTGTGACGGATCGAAGTTCCTTATCGAAAAGTCTGGTATGTCCGCCTTGGAGGTCTTGAGGGGCTATTAGTTGCCGTCGCTGGATGGAGTAGGATGACGCCCTATCCTACCAGAAGAGCACTGGCGATCGGACTGTGCTGTGGTCGAGAGTGGAGTATCTCTCGCGTTAATAATTGGAACACGCGTGTTGCATTGTGCATGAGCTGTTGATGAGTGTTCTAGTTGTGTGCTTTGGCCTGTATATGATTGAATGCCACGTGGTTACTACTGTGTGGGCCAAAGCGAGGTAAGCTTGCATGTGATTGGTTGTTGGCTGTTAAGTTGTACCTAACTGTTTGGTAGCTAGAGCGTGGCGTGAATCGCACGTTATTGATTTACCATCGCTTTGTGTTGCATGTGTAGGCTGCTTGAGTGAATCATCGCCCTGCTCGAACTTAGGCGTTGACTAACGGGGATTTTATATCTCATTTGTCACTATTAATTATTTTTCAGGTCCGTAGTATGGAGGTTCGTCAGGTAAGGTTCGGGATGTCACTCGACCAATCATTCGATATCACATACCATCTGGTCCTAGATTCGGACCGGATATGGGAACATCACCTGACGGCTCTCTAGGTCGAAGTGGGGATGGGGTACCTGGTGCCTTATTGCTTTAAGGCCTAGTTTATCCTTCACAACGATGATCTCTACGGACCCATTCAGAGGTTTAAGGGACCCCCGACTGCGACCCCGGTCGTCCGAACGTGGGACCCGATGGATATAGATACCCCGGATGGGGAAGTGGCGGACCCTGAGCCTGACCCTGATGAGGAGGACCTTGAGACTCCGCCTGGCTACCACAGCTTCTGAGCGAGCGTGGAGGTGAAGGCTTCCTTTTTGAATGGAGCTTTTGGAAGCCGTAGTTAACCCTAACCCTGACCTGGTATCTTTTTGGTGGTCTTAGGAAGCAGCCTTGAAGAGTGGGCTTGTAGATGTCTTTCCTTCCCTAAATTAACATTATATATATAAAATGATCTTTTGCTGTCGTTGGTTGTTGTTTTTCCTACCGGCTGTCCCTGTTGTTGTATATTCTGTCTGGGGTAGTAGAACGTTCTGCGTGTGCTTAATTACAAGATAAAATGAATGGGTCGATGACGTGCCTGAGACGTCGTCCTTAATGACCTGAGGCGTTTGGTAGGGTTGTCGCGTGCGTAGGATTCGGGGCGTGACAAAAAATGGAGGAAAAACGTGGGACAAAAAAAAAGGGGGATAAATCCAAGACAAGGGGGCAAAATGGTAAAAATGGTGTTTTTGGGAGTGTCAAAGCCAAAATTGGAGTGGAAATAGCGCGATCCTAAACTAATTGCATATAGTTTAGTTTTCATAAATAAGAAAAACCTAAAAATAATTACTTATAATTGCATAATCATTTAAAAATCATGTTTAGAATATGCATGCATTTTAAGTTAACATCTTGCAAATATTTGGGTGATTAATCATGGTAATGCTATGCTTTTCCTTGCATTGAGGTTCGCTTTATTTCTAGCAATTAATTTATTGCTTTGATTTCTTAAGTGTTACATTATTGATTGCACACCTAAATGATAACCCATGGTTTAAGCCTAAAATCAATCAATACTACTTCCAAAATGTTTTTGAAAATAAAGAGAAAGAGCGATAGATTAATCTAGCGTAATTAAGTATCCGAAATCATTGAATCTCTAGTTCGTGAAGTAAAATGTATTTTGGCATTTTACTTGGTGTCTAATCGACCCTAACTGATTAGTGGCAGTTCAAGAAGGTAAGAAAAATGCATGCTAAATCGAGTACCAAGTTAAGAAAAAAAAAAAAAACCTGCTTATCCAGTCTTCTAAACGACACCTCAATAAATCTTCAGCAGATTTATTTTTTGTTATCAATCCCCAAATGATTAAGCATTCACTTTGTTCTCTAACATCGAATAGTTCTAAATTAGAATTTACACTATATATGAAGTACAAAATTCAGTCATTTGTGTTTTCTTTCTCGAGTATGTGCCTCTCTCTTTTTTTTCCTTTTAGTTTCTTTAATATAAATCTTGCATCTTGAAATGAAACTTACCACTTGCAATCCTTGTTAAATTTGTATTAGTTTTATTTGGTAAGAAAAAGGGCTAAAGCTGAATACAAAAATTTAATGTTATAAATTTACTACCCGTATTTTGTTGGAGGAATTGAAAAGAAACTAGTTTCAAGCGTTTCTCCATTTAAAAATTAGCAAGCCATTTAGTAGAACGTTTTTTTTCTTGAAAGTTATGTTGCACTTTAAACTCCAAAGTGAGAGCGCAACGGTCTTATGCTATCTTTAAACAAAGTGGGCCATCATTATTAGTTATATCTTTTGGACTAATAAGATTAGGGCGTGAATGAAAACCATTCTGTTTTTTTGTTTTTCTATTTTTCTGGTCTCGGGAACAGGTTTGAAATAGAAATCTGTTTGGTAATGCAATTTCATTTTTCTATTACTATGACCAATTTTTAGCCCAGAAATAAATTGGAACAGAAATAAGAAGTAGAAATTCTCTACTTTTCTATTTTTGGAATAAAAACATAAACAAAAACTATTCTCGTCGTTGGTCCTCAACCGCCGTTCGTTAGGCACCGGACGTCGATTCCCGACCCCCATTCGCCAGTCCCTAGCCGCCGGCCGCCGTCCCCCAGCTGTCGTTAGCAGGGCGCCGTCCACGGATCGTCGTTCGCCCATCACCGGTCACCGTAAAAATTTTAAGTTGTTATCAAATGAATTTCTATTTCGGGAACATAAATTTTGTGTCGTTATCAGACACGTCTCTTTGCTCAGAAACTCATCGATAGAATAGAAGCAAGTAAATTTATTTTTGACCAGAAATTATTGTCAAGAATAGAATTATTATCGTTCGTGCCCATCAACATTAATTTTGTAATATTTAATATACGCATCTATACTTTGGTTTTACAACAATGTCAGATCTCGCACCATTCACTAACGAGATTTTATTTCTTTACTAACTCAGACTTTGTTTCTTCTGCGAAAAATGTGACATTTTCTCGATTTTTTTTTTCACAAAGTCATATTTAAGGAAAATGACAATATTTTTTGGTGTTGGACTCAAACCTGAAAATGAACTAGAGAATATTCTCCGTCGTTTGGTATGAAAATCTAATTTGATTTTTCTAAGGAAAATTACAAAAATATTCGAATTTTTAATTTTTCTTTTCTTTTCTTTTTTCTTCTTCCTTAGTTGGTCGCCTGCCACCGAGGTATGGGCTCACCATCCTCGGCGAGGATCCACCTCGTCAAATTCAGGTGAGCTCGAGCCTCGCTAGCCTTAAGCGAGCTCGTCCCTCAAACGATAAAGAAAGAAAAGAAAAGAATAAAAAATAATGAATTAAAAGTTAATTAAATTTTGATTTTAAAAAGAATATATTTTTATAAAAACGAATGTCTCATTAACTAAGAACCCGAGCCAAAGCACCAATGACCCGCGCATGGCTTTTGTGGACCCGGACCTGAGTGTCGATGACTAGAGCTTGAGTGTCGAGGACCAGAGCACTCCCTTCATGGACCCGGGCTCAGATGCCGGGCATTCTGCACCAACATCAAAGCTTTGGGCCCGACCTCAATAGACCTTGGCTCGGCCTCGAGTACTTGGACGCCGGAGACGTACAACCTGAATGTTGAGGACCTAGGAACTAGTGTTAGAGATCATGCATCCAAGAGCAGTGTTTCGGGTCCAAGAGTCGATACCTAGTCATATATATTTTTTTTTCGATTTTTCAAAGATTTTGCTGAATTTAAGCATAGTTTTTCTGTTGACTAGGAAATCATTTTTGGTTGACTCGTTTTCTTAAGCAAACCAAATGCCGAAAAAAAAAATATATTGTTTTTTTCCGCCAAACAGACGGAGCATTAAAACTTAACAGAAGGATGAAGGGAAATGTAGACGACCAGAAGGACCAGAAATGCAACTTCCCACAAATTACAGGGACCGATCGGTAATTTCGAAAAAAAGAATGCTAAGCAAAAATACTTTCCTTCTCCTCTGAAAATCCTAACTGGCCGCACCACCTTTCTTCTTCCCAACCACGTGCTCTCTCTCTCTCTCTCCAAACCACAACGAAGCATCGAAACTCAGAGCGCGCGAGCGCGAGAGAGAGAGAGAATTGAAATCGCTCATCAGAATCCATGGAAGCTCCACGCGTGATGTGAAGATCCCTCGAGCAGGAAGAGAGCGAGAGAGGAGATCGGAGCCCGCCCCGTCGGATTAAATGCACGCGTACAATCGGCTCCCGAGCAGCGGACACTCGACGCCGTCCCCACCGAGCTCGCCCCTACGGTCGCCTCGCTACCGCCATAGCCGGTCCAAGGGCCGGTTCACCCCGGCCCAGCCCGGCCGGACCTTCGCCCAGCGGGTCGCTTGGCTCCTCCTCTCTTGCCTCCTCCGGAGGCAGGGTATCTTCCTCTTCGCCCCACTCATCTACATCTCCGGCATGCTCCTGTACATGGGCACCGTCAAATTCGACGTCGTCCCCGACATCAAGCACCGCCCCGCCCCCGGCTCCGTCTATCGCAGCCCTCAGCTGTACGAGAAGCTCCAGCCCGACATGGACGCGGATAATTCATCCGCCGATGCGGTCAGTGTTTGGAATTTCTGTTTTGGTGTGATCGATCCATTTGGTGTTGGATTTGGGTGGTATTTGATTTGAAGGCAGTCTTTGAGAATGCTGTGAGATTGTTGTGTTTCTCGCCGAAGTATCGGGTGAATTTTGGTGAATCCTTGAGTAAGTGGATGGCGAGGAATGAGTGGATCTTTCGGCTTTTAGGTTCGAGATTTGAACTAGTCTGTGTTTTTTCTGCCAGTGGAATTGAATTTGGTGTAATAAAATGTGAGTGGTAGGATGGAATAGTTCTAGAATTACATGGCATTGCATCGCATGCTGTAGGTAGAGATTTGCACTTCCAAGGAATACTCTTTTTGAAGTTGAAATTTAGTCCAATTGTTCTATTTTCTAAATTCTCTTCTGTGCTTACAGTTCTCTGGTCTTTGATAAATATTTGAAGCGTAAGTGGTTGACAGTGTGTACTTAGTTGCATCTGTGTTTGTCAAGGTTAGGACTATTTTAGCCATTATTCATGGCGATGGTGACGGTTGGCAACATCATTTGTGGACAAATTGATGGACCATGTTGCTGGTGATGACATTTTTTCCGTATTGCATAATGTGTCCATGGGTTGCTTTGAACTTCTCGTGGTCATCGAAGCATATATATTAGATGAGACAAATCTACTTCTTGGAGAATCACGTCTGGTCCATTGCACCCTGTCGCAACCTTTTGCTGTTTTTAGGAGGATGTGAAACTTATCTAGATCCTCGGACCATCGAATTTTTGCTTGGTCACGAAACCATGCTAGTTTTACTATATCAAAGTACGATTTGCCTAGAGTGGAAAGACTTCTATTACTTTGGAAATGCAGCTTCAAACAAGTTGCTATGTCTTATTTTGTTAGTGTATTAATGCTAAATATGTTTTTGAGGAGGTTTCTCTTAGCCTATCCTTCTCTGTCCTGAGTGCTGCAATTGTTTACACCCTCCCGTGCATGATTGATCATGATGTTGTTGTTAATTCAATCTAATTTTCGAGTTAAATTTACTGCATCTGTGGCATGAATTACTTACCATTTTCTTTTCGGTGCAACAGATAGTGTTGTAGATGTGTAGATGTATCTCTGTGGTCTGTCCTAGCTTTTGGAAATTCTTCTTTCAGATCTGCTTGTTTGAAGTTTTGCATTGTGCTGTATATTCTTTTATTTCCAATTCTTATGCTGCTAAATATTGATGGATGTTTTCATTTTAACTCAGATATCAACTATATGGAAACACTCCTATAAAAGCGGTGAGTGGAAACCGTGTATCAACCAGTCTGCTGGAGGTAATAACTTTATGTATAAGTAATTTCTTGGTCATTCATGCTGTGTTTCTTTTGGGCCCTGATGTTGCCATTTTTCACTTGTTTTCTTGTTCCTTCCACCTTTTTTTACATTTTGCTGAGCATTATTTATCAAGGTTCAATGTGTTCATCTCGCATCTCTTCCGTCCACATCGCTTTTTAGTTTGGCTTGGAATTTCTTTGCAGTTTCTCATTATGATTTTCTTTTCTTGTATTTTTTATAAGTACATTATGATCTTCATGTGTGCTTGATTTTTCTGGTCAACTTTTTGATGAATATCCATCTGTCAGTGGACTTGTTCAGATCTTTCATAACTCCTTTAAGTATTTGCTTGCTGCTTAGTTATATCCATATGCCCTGGGACACAGCTAATGCTTGAATGAGTCCATGTTGGTTTGCATGTGCTTTCACGTTCTCCCCGAAAATGAATAAGCTCTGATCTAACAATATCATTTTCAATCTATTTATGTGAATACTAATTATAATGAGCTTAAGCTATGAATTTCTTTAGCTAATATAAATTTTTCCTATCAATGGGTGGCAATGAACCTTCTAGAACATAAATGGATGTGTTTGATTATTGGACCCTTGAAACTTCGAATACTATTGAAGGTTGTCTCCTGCTTTCTACAGATTTAAGGTTTTCATACAATCTTGATCATGATTACTTCTGAGATGACATAGATAAGATGCTGCCGGAATAAAGTATTGCTGCTGAATATTTAGGGTTACCAGCCTTCAACTAGATCTTCTATCAGGTTGTGTGGATATCAGAAATTGGTGGTTTAAAAATATGGTGACGGATAAGTTATAAGATCTGTCCGTGAAAGCCTCGCGTCCAGCTTTCTATTCTTGCCATACAATTTCTGTCACCTACCGCTGGAAAGCAGTTGTGGAATTTTCTTTAATTGTTGGTAGCGGTTAGTGTTTAGATGAATCTTTGGAGATATCATCAAATTTGAAGCAGACTCTACCACTACCAGTGTGTATGGACTCGTGTTTTTCGTCTTTCTAAGCATGTATCACAATCCTTGTCATTGTAGCAATTGCTTGCTTGTAATATCCCTGTTCTTGTGACTATTTTACTGAAATTCTTTACATGTTTGCAGTTAGCAAGCTAGAAGAACCTCAGCAGACATTTTCTTTTTGTCTCAACTTGATATGTTATTCAACAATTGATCTTTTGTTTGTTATTGTTGTGACCTCTTATAGGTTTACCTGAATCGAACGGTTACATATATGTTGAGGCAAATGGTGGTTTGAATCAGCAGAGGACTTCGGTATGTTCATCTAAAACATTATATACCATATACCCTTTATTTTATTGCTGCTCCCTTGTGAAGTTATGATTGCAATAACCTCAATATGGCACCCTTTTGTCATTATTGTTTATAGATATGCAATGCAGTTGCTGTTGCTGGCTTTCTTAATGCAACCCTTGTGATCCCCAATTTTCATTTTCATAGCATCTGGAGAGATCCAAGGTATGACAACTCCTCTTCAACTTCCATTTTGTTAATGAAGTATGCTGCATCCATGCATCATTTCTGATTATGTTTTCATCTGAGGAAGATCAGTTCTTGCATTTTCAGTATGTTACTGAAGCATATAAGTTGGACATATCAAGCTACCTGGCTGTTGGTTGATTCCACCTAGATATTGTTTCAGATTGGTTGGAACACAATATGACAGTGGTATACAAGGGATGTATTATGACCCTACCCAATAGTGAAATATGTTTTGTTGAATTTCTGTTTCTGTAGCTATTTCAGATAACATGTTGACAACCTTTCCTTAGGTGTCCGTTTCCCATGAAAATTGATGCACCATGATCTTAGTCTCATTGTTTATCAGAAAAAAGAATTCGTGAGATATAGGTGAATGCTATGAAGTGACCTATAGATGACCTGTGCAGGTGACGACAAACATTTTAAGGAATGAGTACACTAATTATGGCCATGGTTGTGCAAATTGCACTCCGTATCATATGATTCTATGATTGTAGGTTTCAAAGCCTAAGAAATGGTCCATGGATTTTTAGAGGGTTTCTATCCTGAGTCATTTGGTAGATATTTGATTTATTCTAAGAATAAATTCTTATAATTATCAGATTTGATGATTTTTTTTTCCTGTTCAGACTGGTTTGGTTTTACTCTTCACCTAAAGAGAAATTAAGGAATTTCTTTGGTTCTCGTTTGCATGCTAACTTGACAATGCTTCAACTTTTTCCATCTTTTTTTGCGATCAGGTTGTGTAATCTGCCCAATGAAACTCTGCTTGCATAAGTCGGGCTTATACCACTATAAATCAGATTGTTAGAATCTATTCGAGAAAATGCCAATATTGGCTTCAATCTAGATCTTGCAGTTCATTTCATCATGCATTTGGTGGACAATATGCTTTTGTAGCAGGATTTCTGCACTCATTAGAATTATCTGACATTTGATTATATCTGTGCAGCAAATTCAGAGACATTTATGATGAAGAATTCTTCATTACAACCTTGGAAAATGATGTGCGCATAGTTGATAAGATTCCTGGGTATATAATGGAGCGGTTTGACAACAACATGACCAATGTTTACAACTTCAGAGTTAAAGCATGGTCGCCCATTCGATATTACAAAGATGCAATTCTCCCAAAGTTGCTGGAGGAAAAGTTAGTTGCACTTTTGACTTTGATATTCACCTCTTTCTATGCCACTATTTCTTTTAACCTACATGTTACAATGCATCACTCTTTTCGCATCTTATAATTTGCTTAGAAATGAATGAAGCTGAGTGCTGGTATGTATTCCATTGCATAAATTTTCTTTTGATGTCGACATACTATTATCTGAGGAGAGTGCTCAGCCACTCTCTTTTCCTTTTCTGCATCAGAGAGTGGTGCACCGTCAATAAAGTATGTCTCAGTGGTTTAGCTCAACATACTTGAAATTAATTTTGCATAATTGGTATTATGGGTTTGCATGATGCATACAATCCATATAGTTTACATATATATCTGTATTAAATTGGCGTAAAGGAAACTGTTTTCTTCTTATCTTGTTTGAGTGTGACTTAGCATTGGGGACATGAGTGTTTTTGGCTGCTAAACCATACCATCGTATGCATGATATTTGTGAAAGGTGCCAGCATCTTTACTTAAAATCCTTTTCTTCCCTGTACATTGGATGCTTTTTTTTTCCATGGGTGTATTTTGGATGCTTGAACTTTAGCGAAACAACTCATGCATATTGATCCACTGCATGTGCAAGCGACCAATCATTTATCATTTGATTGGATCATTTAGAGTAAGTCGGTCCAGGCACCGACTAACTTCTCCGCCTATCAACAGAAACTGGACAATTTTCTTCACTTGGGAGAACAAGCACTTTGGTGCCATATCTTGATTGCCATTGCCCTCACGTTCTTAGAGGAATATCACGAGGTCGGTTTGGTTGTATCTCCGGGCAGCATTTTTTTTTTTTTTTTTTTTGGGTGGTCAGACCGGGCAGCATTGACATGATCCATAGTTCCTAAATCTCATGAAATGGTTTTGGTCATTTGGATTGGCAAGCAGTGCTCTGTCAAACTTTTGATGCATCAAGAACGTGTTTATGAAGCATTAACAAGAACACATATCTGTATGCATTTAGTTTAATGGAACTTGCTAGTTGCTAATATGTTAACAACTTCTCATCACGAATGACTAAATAAAGCAGGGTATAACCTATTTTTTGTGGTTATGACTTTAATTAGTTGTTAAATGTGCAACACTTATAAAACAGGGTTATACGGATTTCTCCGTTTGCAAATCGATTATCCTTTGATGCTCCTCCAGCTGTACAACGGCTTAGATGCTTGGCAAATTATGAAGCTTTAAGGTTTTCAACTCCTATATTGAGTCTGGGCGAAAGCTTGGTAGCTAGAATGAAAGAGCACAGTGTGAAAAATGGTGGAAAATACATATCGGTTCATCTTCGCTTTGAGGAGGTTAGATTCACTGCATGAAAAGCGCTTCCGTGTGGTTTTTTGCTCTCTCTTTGTTTAGTATGATTGTTAACAGCAATCTTTGTACAGGACATGGTTGCTTTTTCTTGTTGTGTTTTTGATGGCGGGGAGCAAGAAAAAATAGATATGATTGCTGCACGGGAAAAGGGTTGGAGAGGAAAGTTCACAAAACCTGGTCGGGTCATACGACCTGGATCTATCAGGATAAACGGAAAATGTCCCCTCACTCCTTTAGAGGTAAGGTCTAGTTTCTTTTAGTAAATATGTGAATGCTACATTACAGTTTGTTGAAGGGCTCTATACTTTGCTATGATGAAATCTAGTTTAGTTAGAGGTGTCACATTGGAAGGTGCAGGAGGTCATTGAGTAAAGTACATATGCTCAGACTTCGATGTTTGTCAGCAAGACATGTTTGCCATTTTTTTTCTAGCCTGTGTCCTGTTGCCTACTATCTGGGGCTGGATTGGGAATTCGCATGCTATGGGTGATTATCATCATACTAAATTCAGATGGAGAGATTTGGAAAGAAGGGGATGGTTTAAGCTAATCATTAGGGAAAGGAAAAGACTAGAAAACAATGGATTAAGCGGTTCACTGTGTTTATTAGGGTTGATGAGAAGAAAGCAGAAGTGGAAGGAAATTTGTTATACCTTCAAGGGGGGTATATGAAAATCACTTGACTACAGAGTTACTAGCAGGGATTCTGGGGAAGAGTGAAATCCCTCCAAATCGTTACTCTTCCTACCACTTAAACAAACCAAACAAGTCGATTAGGAAATGACTCCTTTAAATCCCTTCGGCCTAACGAAAGCCAGTCTTGGCCAGTAGGAAATGACTCCTTTAAATCCCTTCGGCCTAACGAAAGCCAGTCTTGGCTTTCCTGGCCTTCTTGTGCATTGATCTTGACGAGGGGCTGGAGTGATACAATAGCAAAGTAAGTGAATCTGTCGGGACCAGTTCAGTTTCTGAATTACTGGTGTGACTGTGGGGTATGGATATATTCTTAATCTTTCCTTTATGCAATCTGGAATCAGTGCAAAATTATGGAGAAGCTAAATTTCGAGCTTCATGCTTTAAATTAAGCTCCAATAGGTTTGGTTTGTTGGTGTTGTCCATGGTGTGTTCCCTGGTCACATTTGTTCGCTTATGAACGAAACAGAGGGTCCACTAAAAATAGCTTTTCTTTGTGATTGTTAGCTGGGAGAACAATTGGCTGATGCAGTGCTACTATGTTCTGGATGTTCCTAAATGTATTTGCGTAGTAAACTATCATGGTAAAATGGGGCAATTATCTGAATCCTTAGGTCAGTGAAATCAAAGATGTTCTAGAAAGATATAGCAGCTACTGAAGAGGAGAATTTTTTTTAAAGTTGTATCTTAGCAAGCTCCTTACTTGAGGATATCTACAAATGCATTTACTTATAGGGTCACCTTGCAGTGATATCATTCTAGGCGTTGCATTTACTTGCTGAGAAACTGTAAAATCCCATCGAAATGTTGCATTGCGTTAACAAAGTAACATGGGTTCTATTTATTGTGCCAATTTAACTTGAGAAGAGACGATGTTACCTCGGTGAATCTAATTTATCCTTTATGTGACTTGTGCAGAGTTATTTTCCTTATTGTCACCACGCTACTTATGAATGAGATGACAAAAAGGAACATATAAAACTACAAGAGACCGGAACTTCTCTGATTTTTCTTTGGAGCTTGTAGGAATTTTTTAAGCCTGAGACTGTTATATGTTAGCACCATTGAGATCATTATTATTCTTTTGACTGTGTTAGAAATAGCATGGATACAGGAAAAAATATGACTAACAAACTTGTGGACATTCAACTTGTTCTGGCAACAGTTTTTTGGTTCGTCTTCTTTACCTTTATAGGACAATGATTCCTGTAACATAGCAATAAGGACTCTGCATCCTCTCCATTGTCCATTTAAGGCTGTAACCAGTTGCAACTTTCTGAAGGGTACACATATCTAATTTCATGTCTTTGGTTGCATTTCTTAGGTGGGCTTGATGCTTAGGGGAATGGGCTTTGACAAAAGCACATCTATATATCTAGCATCTGGAAAGATATACAATGCCGAGAAGACAATGGCACCCCTTTTGGAAATGTTTCCCCAGCTGAAGACTAAAGAGATGCTTGCATCCGAGGAAGAACTAGCTCCATTCAAGGTTAGAGAAATTCTGTTGTTCATTTGTCTTGTTGGTAATGACTTTTATGACATCACTATTTTGACTTTAGTAGTGCTTGTAGAACTATTCTTCCAGGATGGCTGCGATAGACTACACCGTTTGTCTTCATAGTGAAGTTTTTGTAACTACTCAAGGTGGAAATTTTCCTCACTTTCTGATGGGACACAGACGATACATGTATGGTGGACATTCCAAGACAATTAGGCCTGACAAGAGGAAGTTGGCATTAATCTTCGATAATCCCAATCTCGGGTATGTCATCAATGCTATAGATCCTTAAGCCTGTGTCCTTCAGTGACTATCATAATGTATGTGGACTGCTCTAATCTAAAATGAGGGAAATTTGACTACGATGCATGCCACCCCTAGGGAAGCCTTTATAAACTATATCTTTGCGATGGAGGCCTGAAATAAAAGAAAAAGAGATGCATCTAGGGAATCTCTCCATAATGCTTCTTCTGTGATATTCTGGTGAGGGTGTGATATGCACAGGGGCATCGATAATCAAAATTGGGTATATGAATTCAAATACAGTCTCTGAGACGGTGTGTCTCTTAAATTAAATGTGGATGTGGCAAAGCCAAACCTCATTTAGAACCTGCTGGACATAGTGTAGGGTTGACGTTTTCTTCAACCTGGAACTGTAGCTAAACGTCACTGAGCTGGAATTACCACAGTTCAGCTTCGGGCTTGGCTGAATTCTGTTCTCATTCTTCCATAAATCATGCCTATAACACCGGTCAGTTCATTCTGCTGACTTGCTTTACAGCACTGTTGACTGTTTGAATAGCTTGCCCGAGAGAATTAAGAATGCAAGACTGAAAAAGATCTTCGTGTAAACAAATGTTATAGGGTAAAAGAGCTTGAATGGTGTGTTTCTTGGATGTGGCCCACATTTGGCATGAACAAGCTAGTTGTAGTGTTGAAGGTAACTCGTACTCTTTTCACGTGTTCTGCAGATGGAAAAATTTCAAGCGGCAAATGCTGAATATGCGATCTCACAGTGATTCCAAGGGAATTGAGCTCAAAAGACCTAATGATTCTATATACAGTTTTCCCTGCCCAGATTGTATGTGCCACAGAAACAAAACAGAGGATTCTAGATCATCATCAGCCACATGATTTACTTGGGCAAGGTTTTAGCGGTGTTTCCCTGTATCTACAATTCACAAGCTTACCTCTCTTCTGATTCCCCTTCAGGTGTTGTATTCTTTCATTCTTTCCCTCAGTACAGCAAGAGGGTCAGTTTACACTTGAATTTGGAAGATAGAGTTCTAATTGGAGGCGACATTGGCCATTATCTTTGTGGGTTTGGCTAAGGGGGAGTTGCATCTTTCTGCAAATCATGCCAAATGTGACCACGAACAACATCAAATTTCTGTTGCTGGAGTCGCTGCTCCTGACACTTGCCGAGCCTTTCTAGTATTGTTGTTGGAGCTGCTTCATCTAACACTGAAAATTAAGTTGACACATTAATTGGTTCAGGCCCTGGTTCTGCCATTTTGTACATTGTTAGGAGTTTGCTAGTCTCGCAAGAGTGGGAAACTTGAAGAGGTTTTGTAGCTTCGAGAGGAATCAGGGTCGTAATTCTCGTTCTGTAACACTCATTTAGAATTATTCGTGTCTAGATATTACTACATTTCATGAGAGTCTTGTAAGCTGCATTTGGCAGATATTTCATTCTTGAGCTATATGCTCCAATTCAATATAATGGAGACAGAAATTTTGTCAAGTTTTAACCTGTTCCCTCCTGTTGACTGTGTAAAGCTCGGGCCACTTTGTGATCTAGTGGGAGCTCTCTCCTGCGTGTTAATGGTTAGTGTCCCTGAGCATTGTTACATTATGCCTTTCTGTGAAAACTGGTATCACGATGAGTTCGAGATAGTTCAGTAATTCCCTTGCTCAGCACTTGATTCTTTCTCTGGAGATTAGACTCAATCCGAACTTGATATATGTGACTATGGAGTGCGGAAGCTGGTGCCATACTTGGGACGAGTAGAGGAGCCGGGTGAACGTTCCAAGAGCATAAGTAGAAGAAAGCCGAAATGAAACTGACATCGGCTAGGCCGAAACTGCAGTTAGGACAAGAAGTCGAGAACCATGACCAAAAGGTCTAGTGAAAATGTACGAAAACTAAGCAGAAAAATGAGCCACTTCTATCTAGCCACTTCTATCTTGCCACTTCCTTTTCAGTACTTCCAGTAATAAGAGGTTTTTCTATCTTTTGCAGAAGTGCCCATGCGGACATGCTCCTCAAAATTCCATTTCTTTGTTTCAAACACTCCAATGTGATTTTAGACACAACATGGCAATTTGGAAATTGAGAAGCTACGTGTTTCCACTTGCACGCTCGAATAATTCATACTTTGGCACAATTGCTTAGGCGAATGAATATATTTTTTACCATCAGAATCCAGAACAACGATAGTTGCACTGGAACCTCAGGAAAATAATCACTATAGTTACATAGCCTAACTCCACGAATGCGAAGAATGGCTTAGTTCCTACTTCCGACATGAAAAATACTTTACATGGTGAACCCAATTTGGGTTTAACCAGAACCAGTAGCTACAGTTTGACATGGCTTCCCCCCTCTTTCTACATAAATTTTGTAAAAGGAGGCGTACTGTGATTGTCATTGCTTTCCTCTTGAA
This sequence comes from Lenwebbia sp. NSW1173648, assembly GCA_029784005.1. Classification (NCBI taxonomy): domain Eukaryota; kingdom Viridiplantae; phylum Streptophyta; class Magnoliopsida; order Myrtales; family Myrtaceae; genus Lenwebbia; species Lenwebbia sp. NSW1173648. The sequence continues at coordinate 9,459,402 of JARCGZ010000010.1, forward strand.
ATGTTGAAGGCAGTTGAATGTACAGGTCACAAGGGAACACACTACTCCAGAAGCTTGTTGCATGTGCTCACACAGACAGCTGCAGCGAGATGCCAACCGGCATGAAGATATGGCGTCCTTGGAAATACATCATCAGCAATGAAAAGGGCACCTCCCAGCAACGATGACATTTTGTGAATAGTGTGAGCCATCCTTAAATCTGGATCTTCCAGTGCTCTTTTTGCGAATGCTACCTGCAACATCACTCGGAGAAATTATGCACAAAACCAGCAAGAATTTGCTGTATTTTTTACATTGTATGGCACTGTTATTGACAGGGTTTTCAATTTTGAAATTACCTCCATCATTCCAGCGTGAACTGCTGAGACCATCAGAGGTTGGACAGGAAGAAAAGCAGCAGATGCTGCCATCAATAACTTCGGATTCTCATTGCTGAGGGCCCTGGACAGACACTGTGGAAAACAAGAAATGGCGGACATTAATCATTATGAGGGAGCAAGCTAATAGCTCAAAATATCTTGAAGCCAAATGAGAACAGGGCCCAGAATCAGCAGAGGAAAAAAACTGAAAATAAAGGCGAAGTATTTGCAGAGAGGATTTCATCAATCTTAGTGCAAGAAACTCGAGTAATTCAAAATTTTCAAATTTCCCAAAATTAATATGCTAGAGCAAGATGTATACATGATATCCTTTATCTAGAACGACCATGATGTCATATACACATAATGCCCCTCTGTAAAATAAATTATTCTTGCTTCATTGTTATGGTGGTTTATAGTATCCAATCAGTCTTTTGTGGATTCAAGCCCCAATTTCATAAAAAGAAATGATAAAAAATAAGACGGAACCGATAATTCACACCATGCGCTCAGATGCAAGCGCACACTGGAGGCCGCTTTCTGGACAACTTAAAACAGTCATTTCACATGGTAGCGAAGCACATTTCTTCTTCTTCTTTTTTTCCTTTTTCAAAAGTTCAAATCGTGAAACTCCATATTGTTCTTGGCTGTTCCCCAGTTCTTGTGCTTCCATCTATTGTGTGTTTTATGTAGTAATGCTCATAGATCGTGTTTCATGTGTAACGTCCAGCAAATGGATGGTCGTGTTAATAAGCACGCTTGATGGTTATTACGGCAATTTCAATCAGAAACTCTTCATTGTGCATGCATAGAGAAGAGAAACAATAAACATAACTGACTAGCTTCCTGACATGTTCTCCTTTCTTTGTAATTTTTTCAAGGAAAAGAAATTGGGGTGTTCGCGTGGAGATGGTCAGAAAGTATCATTAAAGCATTATAATATTTGAGTCTTGAAGCTTGAACAGAGAGGAAATGAGGTGAGATAACTGAAGCGCTATATTGCTGACAATCACCCTCCATGCTACCAATTAATAGTTTTAAAGTTTCGTTGTATTCGCGCCTTTCAAGGATGAACATCTATATTGCTTGTTTTTTGTTGGTCGATACTGTTTCAAGCACCACACATCTGTGCTCTTGCCAGAGTTCGAACCATGGTCATGCCCCCATTCCCTCCCCAATCGTGCCACCAGTCAGAATGTGTAGCAACATGAATAAAATTAAAATGTAAATCTGGGAAGGAGATAATGATTAAATAGATGGGCAGAGTACAATAAACAACAGAAAAAGCATTCTGGTCTTTTTCCCTTTTTTCTCCAAATCATGACTAGCTATAGCACCAACTAATAAGACAACCACCGTGTTCAAAGCCCAAAAATTAGCCATAACCTCACAAAGTTAATCAAGGCGAAGTAGGTATGAACAACCAGGGAGCAGGAAATTCACGAGCCATGCTATATATTTAGCACCAAAATCAGTAAGGTGTATAAACAGTCTCTCAAAACCCATTTAGTTATCTTACCCAAAGCTAAGGTTTGTTTGTTATACACTTAGGACATTCATGCCACCATAAGAATTGACAATATCTATCATTTAACTGAATAAAAGATGAGAAGGCCAACAGATAAATATCGACCTTGTTCATTAGTTGAGCCAGAGAATGGAGAATTATATTTAGCCAGTTACTCACCACGGTAGCAGTGGCTATCATTGTGTAGTCAACCCATCTAAGGAACCTCCTCAATTTCCCTCTTGAACAATGATACAAAGATGATGCAACTCCAACTCCAACTAACGAATTAGCATAGAGCTTCATGTTGAGATTCTTCCTAGTTGTGCAATCCAAAATCATCAGAACCAACGATCCAAAAATAATCATGACATTGATCAATTGAACTCTTTGTTAAGCCAATCACCTTGGTGCTTGCATGCCAAGAGCAATGAAAGGTAGGGATGTGAGCACATTTGCAACTGTTTCTGCAAGATGCCGATCACCTACCAAAAGAGAGAAAAATTTGAAGAGCGGTTTAGAGTGCATGCTGAATTTTGTACTAGCAAAGAAAATCGAAAACAATGTTTCAGTTCCTCCAGCTAACAACTTCAACTTTGGGGATGGATGGGCTATTAATTTGGTAGGTGGCACAAATACATGTAAGCACTCTCGACCAGGATCATATGTTCTCAAACATGTACAAGGGCAAAAGAAAGCCCAGGTATGAGACACAGAAATATTTTCTGCCATACCATTGATGCAACATTTAATAGGCCTCAAACAAGATGGTCTTTGCTGCCATACTCGCCTGCGAAGTATTTAAAACAAATTAGAATAGAAACTTACAGTAAAATTTCACACTTGCACATTAATCTAAAACACACGCCAAACCGGGATTAGAATTAACATATATATCAGCTAAGGCTACTGACAAACATCACTCAAGAATCTTCTTGAATTCTCATCTTTATTGTTAAACTTACTGCACAAAAAGCTGCTGATTTAGTCCAACTCTTGAACTTGATTGAGGATACTCCCCATGCTTGCTAATCTCTTCGAGTGCAAATGGGGCATGAGGCATGATATGTACCCCATGCACACCTTCTAAGGCTTTAGTGGAGTTCGATGTACTCTTGAGACTCATAAGCTATCGAACAATGGTTCAAATCAGTCTATCCGCCAGCAACCAGCTGGCATCAATTGGCTGCTGCGTGCCAACCGCTAAATGTCTGCAATGGCACAAAATGCACAATCAAGACAGAGCAATTTACCTCAACTCGTCTCTTAAGGAAAAAGAAATGCTAATGGAAGCTTTCAATTGGATTGGAGAAGCCCTGCATTAGTTTGCATTAACAAGCAAGCTCCTTTTCTTAAGTAGGCCTACACCTAGACAATTCCCAGTCATCACCAAAACTGAGAGAAGGAATGAAAAACTTTCGCCACTAGCAGATTGTTACTTTCCCTGGTGCACCCAAGACCACAAGTGGAAGAGGTTAATCTCGACAACAACATGGACCAGACACACTACTTTTGCGCTGAGGAAGAGCACAACCATGAATAGCTAATATCCCGATCCCCAATTCCTTTTCCATTTCAATCAAATCGTTCAGTACCGTGAGGTTCAGTTCGTTGTAATAAGAAGAAACTCCACTTATTGGAACTGGCAATTAAGACCATCCTCAACCTTATACATTTAAAACCCAATAGTATGCAGTCATCCACACCAAGTCCAAATTCAAACAGCCAATCCAAAAATCAAATCTTGAGCATCAAGAGCTCCAGCATCAGACTTCATTCCATTCAAGATTCATGACTCCACCCCCAACCGCACTCAAATTTTAATAAAACACCACAAAACAGGGTCACAATTTATAAGGAAAAAGACCAGCATTACTCAGCCCCAATAATCTGACATTGCCGAAATCATCACCATATTAAACAGACCCATAAATCTTCCGTTTCCGTTATCCCGGTAAACTACTCGACCCTCCAAAACAAACGCGCAGAACTCCTAATCGAAACCACAACAAAAAGAAACAAGAAAAAACAAGAACTTGGGCCACAATCGCCAACAGAAACCCATGATGGGTCCTTCATCGCGCACCGTTTCATCGATCAAGAAAAGGGAAAAAAAAAATAAACAAAAGAGCGGAGACAGAGAGAGAGAGATTGAGGGGTACCTGGAGAGATGGAGCTCGGGAGCGGTTGGGGGTTACAGAGGAGAGAAGCCGGAGGACGAGGGGTATTAAATAGAGGAGAGGGAGAGGGACCAACTCGTTGGTTGAGCTTCCGTTTGTGGGGGTAGGGGGAGGGGGAGCGAATCATGAGTCCGCATTGACATCGAGAGATGCGAATATGTGTTTTTCTAAAACCTTGGAACGACGAATCTTCTTCGCTGGAGTCTCCGCATATTCTCCAGCCCCAATGGCGTGTCCCGAAGACGCCGTCTCGGACTCGCTCAGGCGGAGTCCCCCTCCAATCGCCGCCGCCCACGTCGGCACTCGCGTCCGGACCAACGCCGTGCCACGTTTCCTTGTTTTTCTGGCGGCCCATTGCGAGATGGAAACTGAGAATTTTCTTTCTTTTTATTTTTTTTCCTGGGGGACAGGGTACTTCTGAAATGTTACCCGAATTGGAAAAAAAAAAAGTCAAATTCGATCTCAAGTTTATACATGCACTTACTTATTTAAGCTCATTAGTTGCTTAAACCTTATGTAGATATTATATATACACACACATCCATTTTAGATGCAATTGCGTTGAAAAGTTAACCAAAGACAATCCGATATTGATTTAAATCGTAACTGAGAAAGCTCTTCGTGACGTTAAAGCATCTTCGTACGATACGAGAATACATAATTGTATCAGGAGAAAGATCAAGAAATACTCGGCTGTGAAGCGGTTTTATTTGGTCGGGAAAGTAGCATCCCTCCCAACTCAAATTCGAAAGCTCTATGAAGTGATAATTTTTATTGAATTGATGCTCGAATTAGAGTTTCTCAAACTGGTAAAGGGATTGGATGGTGGGGCTAGAGAGTACCAGGGTCTGTGGTTCGATTCCCCAATGAGTAATTTCATACCCACGTGGTCAAGTTGAATTTTTTTTCTTCTCAAAATTATAAGAAGAACCTCGTTGCATGTGGGATGTGATGGATTGTATCATAAGTACAGATTAGAAATTAGAATCCAGCATAGCATTTTGTAAAATAAATACTATTCTCCGGTCTTGAAATGTCTAGCATTACAAAAATGCAAATGGTCGCGAAAGTTCTTGCTTGATTAGAGTATCATTCTTTGAGGGAAGAATATTCCTCTTATGTCATGTCGAAAATGTGGACATTCTCCGCTGCCTGTATATGCAGATTGACATAGACCATTTTCAAGGTTTTGTTTGACCATTCTCGGTTTTCTAAAGATTCAATTTATACTCAAATTGACCAATAAAATCAAGAAAAAAAATCAAACCAAAACGTATGAGGAATATAACAATGCTACCTTCACAAAATAATAGAGAATCAAAACGATGGAATTGTTTCTCATTTCATCGTATTCAATCACTTACTATCGTTACTCTTCAATTTTTTTTTATTTTTTTTGTGAAGTTTATATTGTAAAGCAAAATAAATTGGATTGGTTATCGATTTCTAGGTTTCTAGCTATTTATTGTCTAGTACAGCCAAAACATGCATGGATGAGATTCTGGAATTACACATTGAATCAACCGCATTATCACTTCATCCAATCTATATCACTATAGCGAAACTATTAATTTCAAACACGGCTACAAATCAAGGGACAACCAATTAGCGATCGACCTTAACTTAAGGTTTAGCAAAATAAAAAAAGATAATTAGCGGATCTGACATAAATATCGAACCATTTTAGTTTGCTGGAACACACAATGCTATATTATACTATTAAATTTTAGACCATAAATTCTTTATTAAATGATGTGGCACTTTCTTATAGGACAGGTAACAGGTTAATCATCCAATATACGGGTCCCACTTGTTTTAGCATTAAACTAAATCTTACAATATCATTCTTTAAATAAATTCTCATAAGATTTCTCAGCATACTTAAGATCTCTATTTTTCTAATAATTGTACAAATTTCACATACAATTTGGATGAAAATTTGGACCTAGGGGGAGCTGGAATCCTTGGCCTCCCCCTTTTTTGGGCTATATCTTTGTTAAGAAAAGCCCCTAATTGATTTTGAAGTTGACAAAAACAATTCATGATCTCTAATATCTGAGTTAATGCAATGAAATATTGTCCTTGTTGAGAAAATCTTCTTTTGAATATTTTGATTCTGACGAAATTATCCTATTTAAGAAAGAATCTAGTTAATGCTCTAAAATACTTTATTGCAGGTACAACACATGAATGAAAAAGCTTATGCTGTTCCAAACCTGGTGTTCAGACTCAAGACGAAGTCGTCACATATTTGTTTCTGAATAAATTGAATCGTATTATTCAGATAGAGTGGGATATCACTTTTGAAGATCCAACTTTTATCTTTGGAGAAGACTCATGTGAAACATCTACAAAGACTTTATTAAGCTCATATTCACTGTTCTAGTCTGTTCAGATTTAAGAAACTCTTCTACTTCTGAAGACTGCTTCTGAATTATGTTCATATTCTGTAATATACTCTTTCCAGATTCTGAAGACCCACGTTGGCAGGTTTTCATTTTGGCTGTGTTATTTATGGAAGTTTGTAATATTTGATTGACAGGATTACTCTACAAACAAATTGGTAGAATATCACTTGTATGGGCGACTGAATCTAAAGGGTTCAAATTCTACACTAACGACTACCAAATCTCTCTAGATACAGTATCTTCTAATCAAGATTGATGACGTCCAATCAACGATTGTAGAGCGATTCTTCGGAGGACCTTTGCAATGGCTAGTTCAAGGTCAAAGGAGTATAAAAGGAGATTTATGGTGACTGTTGCGTAGAGCGATCAGAACTTACAATTCCAAAGTGCTCGAGTTATTCAGATTCATATACTTGTTCTTGAGAGCGAAATACTGTCTTTGAGAGGTTCTGTAAGAGTGTGAAAGTGTGATATCACTTGTAACCTTTCATTGATTCATCTAATGGAATCCAGCCAATTGGTTGTTAGCGTGGGAGAGTGGACATAGGCTTATCAAAACCGAACCACTATAATCTTCGTGTGTAATTTTTCTTGTCCCTCAACTCTTTAATTATTGCATACGTTTGTTCATAATCTCTTTCTGAAAGTCATTCAGATTCTGAATTTGTGATTCATTTGATTTATTTTTTAATTCCGCGATTTAGAACAAATACTGTACATAATCACCTATTCACCCCCCTCTAGGTGACATTGCTAGATTCAACAGTCCTAACGTACATTCGAGTAGGTAAACGGGGATTAAATCTGGCAAGAAAGGCTCAAACAATGTTCTGAGGGGCTCAGATGCTATATGGAACTCAAACATTGAGCGGGGAGCTCAGACGTTGGAATGAAGCTCAAGCTCTGAGAGAGTATTTCATGTGCGATGACCAGATTATCAAGAGATATATTCAAGATGATTACATCATCACAACAACTAGAAAATCAAGCTGGATCGTTCTTGGAGATTCTCAATCTTGAAAATCAATCAAGGACGTGAATTAAGGAAGACACAGATGACTCACCTTATGAAGAACTCTATCTAAGGAAACCCAAGATCATAATTGTATATGCGATTTGATTTGACGGGGGATTCTTTCCTTTATCAAGCTCAATGGCTACAAGATCCTTTGTATGCAATCTCGTTCAAATGGGAAGTTTGGAGAGTGATTCTTTGGAGATCTTGCAACAGGCAGTTGGATATGGAGAATTATAAAAGGATACCTCAAGGCTGAAGAACAAGAAGAGATAACAGAATTCTAAATTCCAATATCAAGAGAGCTTTACATTCTTTACATACCTTTGATTCAAACACTGTAATACTTAGAGGAGAGCATTCGAGTGTAAGAGTATTAAATGGAAATTCTATTCACCTAATTGTAACCTTTGAGCTATTCACTAGTGGAATTCAACTGATTGAGCGTGAAGAAGTGGACGTAGGCTTGAACAAAGCCAAACCACTATAAACTCTCTGTGCAAATTCTCTATCCCTTAATATCTCTGTTTATATATTGTGATAGTGGAATTGTGCACGCTGCTGCATCTGAGGCTATCTCAGATCTTACTAGCAAGCATCGTCTGAATGAAGCTCTGAGCGTATTTGTTTATATTCCGCATTAATTTCTATATTTCCTTGAAATCACCTATTTACCCCCCTCTAGGTGATAACGCTAGCACTAACAATCTTGGCTATCCTTGAATTCATCTTTTTTTTTCTTCAAATCCTTGGATTCATCTACCAAGCTTGAATTGTATGTATCCCACACTCTTCTCCTTGCATATTTTAGGGAACATTTGTTTTGTAAAAATAAGACATTACAAGAAATGTAAGAAAATGATTATTGCTATATACAACTCGAGGCTTTGGCTAACGTTAAATTAAAATTGAGTTTGCAACCGTTCATTCTATCAATTTATCTATGCTTTCCTTTGTTGTTTTTAAAAGGTGTATTTATTTTTGATGTAGAAACAACATTAATATTTCATAGAAATGCTAGTAAAACATACATGATGCACGAACTAGGGTTTTGACAAAGTAGAATTTTGATAAAATATAACAAGTTACCTTGGAAGATGGTCACTTGACAATGTTTTTTTTACCGACAGCTTTTTGTTACGTACCAAAACTTATTGAAATTTACCAACATGAAAAAAAAAAAAACATATCTTTTGAAAAAGGAATCAGAGAATTCTGCCTGCATATGATATGAGCTTTTCACTTTATTTTGATTTGTTAATTTTTTTGTTTCTCATAGATCATTGAGTTTCAATAGGGCCACCTCTATTTCTTTAATGACCAGTTGTGATCAAAGAAGTATTAAACGTGGATAACACTTCCTCAATCATACCAAAAATTTCTCCAGTCATAAAAAAAAAAATTTATTCAATCATACCGACAAGGAATGGTCTATATGGTAACTGGCAAGAGAGTAGTTCACTCATTCTCTATGATTTTGGGTTCAAATCCTGTTGAGAGCACGCTGAAAGGCGAAGAGACCTACCAATTGAAGTGTGCGAAAGTTGACCCCGATATGTTGTTCTCTTTCGCGGACGCACGCACATATATCTAATTCTGTTTAATCTTTAGAGCCCGTCATTCTTATAGCTATGCCCATCAAATATGCTCATCAACTAGCAGATGTGAATAATCTTAAAGCAGAACTTATTATTCACTACGTAGAGAAGATCAATCATATTTCGAATTCACCATCGAATTTGATCCACTAGACACAATTAGATCCGAGGGCTCGTCTTGTTAAATTTGCTTATGCTTTCCTCCTCTAAATTGGACAAAGATGCAAAACTTTACAAGACAAAAACAATCCATATTTTTATCCACAAATCGTACTTTAATGGCCACGAGCTCACCAATAATATAATTTTTAATTAACCCCTTTTTTTAATTTACTAAATAGATCTTTTGGATCTGTACGCTGACAAAAATGAAAAATCAAAATTCCCCTGGCAATATAATTCGCTCCCACGCCGTCCGGGTTGACTCGCTCATCGAGTCCGGACGAAGGACACGTGTCAGACCAGGGCATCTCCGTCATTTCACTTCAGCCTCGATCTCGAATCCGAGCATAACACGTCTATTGTGGCGCTGTGTCATTGGTCGTAGTGATGGAGTCGGGCCGCAGGTGATCTCAACCCCGAGTCGCCAAGAATCCAAGATACTTTCTCACCAAAAAAACCAGTAGGCATCTCCATCTCACACCAAGAGAGAGAGAGAGAGAGAGAGCTTCTCGGTCGGCCATGGCGTCGCCGCCGTGGAGTCCGATTCGCTACTCGTCGATGAAGTCGACGTGCTATTGCTCGTTCCAGGCGCACCGGCGGCGTTTCGCTGCATGCTCTTTGCGCGACTCTCCTCGTCCTCCTCCCAGCTCTTCAAATGCGGCTAAATCAGGTTCTCAAATGCGCGAGGCTGAGAAATTAGCTGCTTCGCGCTCGAGCCCGAAGCCTAAGGTGAAAAACCGACGCCGTCATGCCTCCAGTTCGGACGTGGACGTGGACGTGTCCCGGGGGCGACAATCTCTGAGTTCCAAGTCGCTGCTGGGAAAGCGGCCTCCGTGGCGGAGAATGCTGTTCGCTTCGAAGAAGGTTCGGAGCATCGTTTTGCTCAATGTCCTTACCTTTATTTACGGTGAGCGTTGCTTTCTTAGCCTCTCGTCGTTTTCGATATTGGCTGCTTAGAAGTTGGAGGAATATTTTAGGAACTATCGACATATATCGATCGACTTTGTGTGCGGCGTTTCGTGCCTTCCCTTTTGGAAGTGACACTGGAATTTAATATTCAGGATGGATCAAGTGGAGAAATATATTTAGTAATTGGGGCGATTTTATGGTGCCGCTTGAGCTTGTTTGCAAATTTAGTAAGACTATAAGAAGGCCAACAATGTTCGGTGGAATGGAACGCTGAATGGCCAAGCAGTAACGTGTGTAGAAAGATGTCGCGGTGGAGATGAGAATTCTTTGTGGCATGTGTAGGTGCTTAAGGACAGATGTGATTAAAGATGAGTATTTTGAGGAAAAATGGCAAAGTCAAATGAGAGAAGCTTGTCTGAGAAGGTTCTGAACAGTGGTCTTGAGATGGTCCACCGTGAAGATGCAAATCTATGACGTTGGTGCAAATTGAAAAGGATAGACTACCAGTCTAGAGATCCGGAACAAAAGCGGTTTGAGCCCTTAGTCTTAAATCTTGATGGAAATAAAGCATAGTAAGTAAGATAGACAGTTGACTAGCTGACCCTCCACTCAATGGGATAATGCTTGATGGTTTTTGTTGGTTTCACTTTCATAGGTTCGCAAGCTCTTCTCACTAGCTCCTTTAGGCTTGCTAATGGTCCATTCCGACTTTTCACGGACTATCTCCTCCATACCCCAAATGGGATTTTGCTTGCCATGCAGAAGTTTTACGAGGCTCAATACGCCATTTAAAATCTTAAGCTCATGGTTACACGATGGATCTTTCCCTATGTGTCTATCTATGAGAAACCTTCGATATCAGTAAAAATTTTATGCTTGAAGATTTTGGTCAGATGATGTTGCTTCTCTTTAGCAAACAAACTTTGTGAGAGCACATGGTATTAGATTAGGGGCTGTTACTTTCCGAAATCTTGTGAGGTCAATGGTTCAACTAATGTTGATCCGTGGAATGAAGGATGGCATTCTGTGGGGGTTCATATACAACAAGTTCTTTACCAAGCGAATTTTAGAATGTTCTTTCTCTAGTTGAGTCATTAGTTTCTTTTAGTAGGATGATAGTTTACTGAAAAAGTTATTTGTCACGGGAACTACCCGTCTCTTTGTATGCGTGACGACTCGAGGGAAACTGCCAAGTTTAGTTAGTCCTGAAAAAGGGAAAAAGATTTCAACCATATTGCTTTTTTCCAGTAGTCATGTACATTTAATATGCATGTAGTCATCCACATAAGTGGGAAATGCAAGTGTCCTTATTCTTTATGATGTTTAGCTTGATGCTTCTGTGTTTTTCAGTTTATCAGGTTGATGCTTCTTTGTCTCTGAATCATGTTAGAGTCTCCCTGTTTGTCTCTTTTTCTACTCTGATTGATTGGTCTTTGGTTCTTTTGTGGTGTAGCGACTAACATTCCAGTTGTGAAAGAGGTCGAATCAGTCACGGATCCTGCAGTTTTTAATGTTGTCAGATTTGCTGTTTCGGCCATTCCATTTGTCCCCATGGTGATTCAATCTTGGGATGATGTACAGACACGGAATGCAGGAACAGAGTTGGGGATTTGGGTTAGTCTAGGATATCTTATGCAAGCACTTGGTCTACTCACATCTGACGCTGGTCGTGCGACATTCCTGTCTATGCTAACTGTGAGTTCCTTAATAATGTGTTTTTTATTTCTTTTTTGGCTGGACACTAATATTGTCCGGTAATTGCTGAAGAGCGGCTTGCTCTAAAATAGTATGTCAAGGCACAAATTTCGATGTATTGTGGCTTAAATTTTCAGATTATTGTGGTTCCATTGCTCGATGGTATGCTAGGAGCAATAATTCCCACTCGCACATGGTTTGGAGCTTTTATGGCTGTTATTGGTGTTGCAATGCTGGAATCTAGTGGATCGCCTCCATGTGTAAGTATCTTCTGTGCTTCAACATTGGCAACAATTTCTAGACTGATAGGGCACTGAAAGACATGCACAAGCAGATCCATCGGATCATAATTTCTACGAGGTCATTAAGAATACTTTCCAAAAACTTCTGTTTGAATAGTCTAACCTGTTTTGCTTGAAAATAATAGGTCGGAGATCTATTAAACTTCTTGAGTGCAATATTCTTTGGAATCCATCTGTTAAGAACCGAGCGCATTTCCAGAGCGACGGATAAAAGGAACTTCCTACCTCTGGTTGGACATCAGGTTTGTTTACACCTTATTCTGTTCAACATTTACAAGTGACGGCACCACTGCTTGTTTCTTGTTTATATGAACAAATATTTCTAAACTCTCATCAGGTATGTGTAATTGCTATTTCATCATCATTGTGGTACTTCATTGGAGGCTGGGTTGGCGGCATCCAAGAATTTGATGCATCGTCTTGGACATGGCCAACGATTTGGGATTCTGTGGTTCAGTTTCCGTGGATACCGGCACTTTACACCGGCATATTCTCAACTGGTTTGTGCCTATGGGTAGAGGTATACCTCTCTCTCTCTCTCTCTCTCTCTCTCTCTCTCTCTGGGCTTGGCTGTTTTTTTGTACTTTGCAACTCAAGTTAGTTTGACAGGGTATGTAATTTATAACCATAGTATTATCTGATTTAGATTCTACTGTACCAGTATATCATGCTACCACTGCTTTCAAGAGTTTCCTACAAAGAGAAGCTTCAATTGTCTTATGATCCAACATGCCTTTTTTTTTTTTGGATTGGGCTCTTTCATTAACTGATCGTAATATCAGTTAGCCTGCCATTTTTCTAGTCATTATTCTTGGGCTGCCTCTAGAGAAGTGGATTTATATGCTGGCTCTATGCAATTGAGGCCTGAAGCACCCCAATTCTTCAAAGTAATAAGTGGTTGATTCAGATGCTGCATCCGTTGAACAAGATTATTTTCAATCATTGTGGCATCTTTTTTGCACCTTAAGCATCAAATATTAAAAACGAACTTTTCATGATCAAATTTCATAATTTTTGCAGATGGCTGCTATGTGTGATGTGTCTGCCACTGAAACTGCTATAATTTATGGGTTGGAACCAGTTTGGGGCGCAGGTTTTGCATGGTTACTCCTTGGGGAAAGGTGGGGCATCACTGGTTGGATTGGCGCTGCACTAGTACTGGGTGAGAATTGTTGTATATACATTTGTCTTTCCCTCCTTGCCCATGGGAATTACATCCACAAGTTGATGTTATATCTGCCTCAAAGTCATTGGTGAATCTACATGATTGAACAGTCCTCTGCGTTTAAAAGTTCTACATCATGCATTTTTTAGATAGACTTTGCCTGCCCACAACCACCACAAGAAATAATGTGGTCGTTTTGCCCCTTTCTGTCTCCTGTGCTATCTCGGGGTTAAGTGATACTAACTTACTGCTATATTTGGGTAAATGTTTCCTTGTCAAGTACTCATGCTGGATGAGATCTATGCACCGTTAGGTGGTCGGACTGAGGTTCAAATTGTTAATCAGAAGGCTCAGTTTTCGAATTATGAATCATACAATTCAGAAACAAAATCCTACAATGGCTTGAAAAAGAGGCTAAAGCCACTATGTATTAGTTCCAGAAATTTGTAAAATAACCTAACCTGTTGAGAGTCTTATGAAACAATGGCAAATATGTGTCCAATGTCCAACAAAATCAATCCATGTAATCTTGCAGGTAAAGAGAAAATAGTCAATCAGATTCTTCCTTTGTTAGAAGTAGACTCTCCCAAAACTCCCCCTACCCCTTTTTTTTTGAAACAGCCATTCATATTGTCTCTCCAGAACAAAAGATCACGCGTTGATGCTGCTATTATATTCTTCTTAGAAGTCTGAATTGTGAAGAATTGCAAGGTCGTATCTCTCCCTTCATTTTGTTAAAGAGGAATAAGGTGAGCAAGATGAAGGAGAAGAATGGCCCAGACGTCCTTTGATGGATAGCATGGTCATACAAAGTCCTACCAATTTAATGCATCTAACTTTAAATGTTTATGTTCATTGTCAAATGCTGGCTGTCATTGGTAAACCACAGGTTGACCATGTATGACATGACGATGTAGTGTTTGTTGTATCTAGCAATATCACCTAGGGGGGTGAATATGTGAGTTTAAACGAATATGTGAGTTTAAACGAATTTGTCTTGAAATAGCAGAATTGAAATGATCAAGTCAAATATCACATGAAATCAGAATCTGAAGGTAAGCAGTTTATGAATATACACATCAATATGCAATATTCTATCAAACACAATGAGAAGATTTTAAAGATAGAGAAAATTGCACAGGATGATTATAGTGGTTCTGTTTAGGTCATGCCTACATCCACTCTCCCACGTTGACAACCGATAGGCTGGATTCCACTAGATGAATCAATGAAGGTTTACAACAAGTGATGATACTCTCTTTAATAGATCACACTATCTTCTCTCAACCACTCTTACAAGGCCTCTCAATGATTATAGTGTAAAGCTCACGAAGACAAGTATGGAGAATTTGAAGCTCTCTTGCACTTTGGAATTTTTCATTCTGAACTCTCTTCCTCGTAACAGTACTATGATCTCCCCAAACTAGCCGTTGGACAGGTCTTCAGAAGATCACTCTTCAATCTTTAATTAGACGTCTCCAATCTTTAATTGAACAAGATTGTATCTGGAAGATATAGCCGTTGAGCGATTAGAATTTGAAGCCCGCCGATTAGGTTGCCCATGCAACAAAATCTTTGGTTTCTCTAAATAGAGTTCTTCGTTTATGGAAATTAGCTTGTCTCTGAAGGTAATTTCCAACTTGAGATGTACTACGATTAGTTGTAGAACCATCTTCCAAATCGAAAATCACAACTTCCTCAAAAAGGATTTCTCAGCCTCATATAGCATATGTCAAACATGGGTCTTCAAATGAGAATTGTTTCGGATCTGAATATATTGCTGTGTCTGAACAGTCTTCAGAAATAGATTCAGTCTTCTGAATTTGGACAGAGAGAATACTGAGTTCGAAGCTAATAGAATCCTTATTGATGCTCGTATATGAGTCTTCATTCAAAGGTGTGGTTGAAGCTATATAAGTGTCACTTCACTTAATCTGGATAATGTGATTTAACCCCTTCTGAAGCAGATACGCGATGCTTTTGCCTTGAGTTTGAACATCCAACTAAGTTCAATGTAAACTTCTTTTCTCACGTGTATCACCAGAAATAAAATACTACAATGTATTTACCAGATTCAATTAGACTAAGGACAGTTTTGTCAATATCAAAATTTATTAGAGGAGCTTTTCTCAACAGTGTTCTTGTAGCAACTAATAACTTCTAGTGCTTCTTATGGTCCCATGTTCGTGGCTTTATGCAGCTGGAAGCTTAACTGTGCAAATATGTGGCTCTTCACCTCCATATGAATTGGATGACGATGAGGAAATGAGTAAACAAAGCAGCTTATCCTCTTCCCCAGTTGTTGTCAGTTCCAAGAACGGTATTCCTGACACGTTCAAGAAGTAAGAAGAGGTGTCATTGAAGAATTTTATGACATCCTTCCAATGCATAATATCAATCTTAGTGAGTCGCTGATGGATGGTTGGCGGTGGTTCTACTGGTTTCTGCTATTGTATGTGAATTTAAGGGTTGTTATGTGTATGTGTATATCTGTATATATGAGGAGATATTAGGGCAGAAGAACATAAATAAATGCGCAGGTGCTGCCATCCCGTTATTTTATTCTGAGGATGGTCATATAACAATGTAATTGGATAGTAAAGATCTCTGGTCGTGATAAAGAGGATAGAAAAAGATCTACCTCTTGGCTCTGGAAATTGCATATTTCATGAGGAGGGAAAATAAACACAGAAAATCTACCTCTTTTTGGAGATAAAACATGGACTCAACGCATGCTTTAAGAACATGGTAAATTTTTTGCCTGCTTAGATTGTTGGCCCTCAGTCTGTTCCTTTATTGTAGACCACACTAAAGACCTTACCATCCCCTATTCAACTGAATTGCTTCAGACCCTGCAAGTTTCCTCCGGCGTATCAATTTGTTTGTTTCTTGTGGTTATTGAGATTCTGGATCCCTTTTCTTCTCCCTTGCAAGGAGAAATGCCCCTTTCAACCACAACGTATGCCCATGCGTGTATGTGATTGCCAATAGAAAGAATATGCTTCATTTGCTTGTCCATAGCTAGTCTTTTTGATCTCGGTCCATACTCATCTTTGTGACGCTTTTTATCTCTTCGGCCAATTATATTGTCCTGCAACCTTGGGGGACTTCCATCGGTTGCCTCCATCGAATTTCTTGGGTCCTACCATTTGCATTCATCGTGCCGCTCAATGCACGCTCCAACCTAACAGAACATCTTTGACGCACAAAATTAATCTTTTTGGTTGTACAAAATGAGTTGCATCAGTACATTATCTTTTGCATTCGCATTCATTTGCACAATTTAGTTGCCAATGGGTCTCTCATTCATGACCGGGAGCAGAAGTGAACTGTCGTTAAGGTGCATAAGTTGTGTACCATTCGAGCATATTTGAGCGATGTTGTGGAAATTAGGGATGGCTAGCATAGGCATCGGAACTGAGCTTCCCCTTCAGGTAAGAGAATCTCCAGGCAGTTTGGCTTACCTGATAGAAATGCAAGTATTTTTCATTACTCGAATTAATTAAAATTTTTAGGGTATAGATCCTATTTCTTTCCCTGCGCGTGGAGCTAATGTAATTCTTTTTTGATAAAGGAGAATATAGAGTCCACAAACAAAAGCGGTTTGAAGTGACGGGTAGAATCGAATTCGCATCCGCTAAATTCTTCGTCGAAATTAAAGTAGAGAGCTCTGTTAAGACCCCGCTCCTGCCTGATTATTTAAAGATCAAAATCGGACGACCAATTTGAGAAGAGCTTATGTTTTTTTTTTTTTTTTTTTTGGTGACCCGGGAAACTCCCTTTCGCCCGATAGGCTAATCGGTACTAAACCCGGGGGAAGACTAGCCCAGCAACCCACCGCCAGGGCCCCCCACTTAAATCGCTGACGACGCAGGGTTTTGAACTCTCGACCTCCAGCGATGGAAGGAGTTGTTCTCAACCAACTGCGCCACCTACGGGTGGGTGAGAAGAGCTTATGTTGGGTTTGACTATTCCCATATTCCTCCACCCGCCTTGATAAATTCGATCTAATAGGAAAAGTCGGGATTAAAACACATGCCGAATACGAGCACGGTGAATTTGGGATGGTCGATTGAAGGATTGGAGTTATTTTAAACTTGAAAGTACCTCTAAATCTTAGTGATCTCAGTGAAAATGTCGGCGGAATAGAAAAGGGGAAAAGTGTCAAAAATGTCATAAACCTATTGCATTGATGCCAATTCAGTCGTAAACCTTTTATTGGTGCCAATTCAATCCTAAACCTTAGGCATTTGTGTCAATTGAGTGAATCCGGCCAATTTTGGCCCAAAATTCGCTGACGTGGACATCGATTGTCTTACGTGGTATGGCTGGCGTTGACGTGGATATATATTTTTTAAATATTATTAAATATTATTAATATTTTTTTTTTGGTTTTTTCTTCTTTTTCTTTTCTCTCAATCATTAAAAAAATTTATTAAATATTAAAAAATATCTACGTTAGCGCCAGCCGTGCCACGTAGGACAACCGACGTCCACGTCAGCGAATTTCTGGCCAAAATTGGCCAGATTAACTCAATGCAAAAGGTTTATGACTGAATTGGCACAAATGCAAAATGTTTAGAACTGAATTGGCACCAATAAAAAGGTTTATAACTGAACTGGCATAAATGCAAAAGGTTTATGACTTAATTGGCACTAATAAAATTTTTAGGACCGAACTAGCACAAATGCAAAAGTTTTAGGACTTTTTTTTTTTAACACTTTTCCCTGTAGAAAAGTAATTCATTCCTTTCTGTTGTTGTAGGCGCCATCTCAACAGTTTGGGCATTGATGTCAGTTTGAGGGACCATCATTACTTGGATGGTGAAGCACGTATTGTGAATTTGATTAGCGGCAGTAAAGGAAGCCATAATTTGGTCTGAGATGGAGGGGTCACAACTCCACAAGGTAAAAAACTTCCACTAAAACAACAGGTTTATGACTTTAATAGTGGGAATAAAGAGTGCATGATTGCGTCCAAACTGCCCTTTGTATGTAATTTGTGTAAAGAAATTGTTCTTTATTAGAGAATTGACTCTCCTAAACTAACATGAAGAATGCAAAGCAAGGTGGTATCTGGACATAAAATAGAAAAGGGATAAGTACACTGAAAGTCCAAAAAACTTGTCGCGAAAGTATAATTTGAGTCATAAAACTTTCAAAAAGTGCAAGCAAATCCTAAAACTTATTACGAAAGTGCAATCGAGTCCAAAAACTTTCAAAAAGTACAATCAGCGGAAGGACTTGATTTAACAAATTTGACAAGTTTAGGACTCATTGCACTTTTTTCAAAGTTATAGGGCTCAATTGCACCTTTTGATAAGTTTTAGGACTAAACTACACTTTTTGAAAGTTTTAAGACTTAATTGCACATTTTGACAAGTTTAAAAACTTTCACTGCACTTATCCCGAACGAAAATGCTTCAAAAATGGAATGGTACCTGACATTTAGAGATCTTTTGGATTGCCGAATCGCCCCCGATGGTTGCTTAATTCCAAACCTGTAACGATGACACGCGAAACAACATTGTCGCAATTTCATGCAAGGCTTACGTATGCCTTGTCAAAGAGCCTAAAAGGTGCATCAAATTGAATAACATGGGGGAAATTATCAACCTCAAGCGGGCGAGCGTCGAACAGATTGTTTTTCTAAGTGGACCAAACCACAAAGTTAAAAGACTTTTTAGACAGCCTTTCGCCTGTGATACCATCTTGACTTTATATGGGGTCAAAGACTCTTTGTAATCCTACTAAAAGAATGTTTAAGATGCTATATCGGGTGTGCTCCATATGTGATTTCTCTAGCATGATTACCAGTCCAAAACTAGAACATCTCAAGCCATGAATAACCCGACACACATATATATATATAGTACGGCCTATGCCTACTATGTGATTTGGCTTGCTCGATTACATTTCAAACTACTAGAGTCAAGTGTACGCTGGTAAAATCAGGTACGAGATCCATATTCGACGAGTTCATACAGAGTAGACAAAGAGTGAAGCTCGAGCACTTCGTGAATTAGCTTGGCTCATCTGTGGCGGGGATCCTCGCTCGTAGATTCTAGACTTGCTCTTAGACCTGTCCAGGCGCGGCATCACCTAGGTCACATATGGTATCTAGAAGATTAACATGGAAGGGAATAATACCTGTATGGATGCTCGTTGTCGTCATCGGAGCATCACTTCCTTTTTGTTTTGTATCTGAATTTTGCGTCAGGACCATCAACTTTCTTCCCTGTTCTTGTCCTTCCTTTTCTTTATCAAGAAACGCGCTCCATTATCATCATCATCATCTTCTTGCTCTTCTTTTTCTTTATCAAGAAAGGCGCTTCATCACCATCTTTCTTCCTCTTTTGGGCAATTTATTGCGACCGCCATGATAGTGAAGACACCCCGAGAGAGAGAGAGAGAGAGAGAGAGAGAGAGAGAGAGAGAGAGAGAGAATCCAATTCCTTTTTTGGGTAATTTTGCCGTTCTTTTAATGTCACAACGTCTATTTAAAGGCAACACAACTATATCAAATCACTCGCGCAAAGCAGTTTGCTCTTGTTTTTGGGTTTCTGCTCTTGGTGCGGGTTTCTCTTATTTCTAGGGTTTGTGACATGAGCATGGCTAAGATGCGTAAGCTCGAAAAGCAAGCACAGATCAAGTCCCCGCCAGAGAAATTGTTCGACGTTTACAAGAACAAGATCGACTTGATGCCCAAAATCAGTCCCGACAAGTTGCGCAGCATCGAAGTCATTGAAGGTGATGGTAAGAGCGTTGGCTCGGTGAGGCTTTGGACTTACTTCCTTGGTAAGCATGTCTGAGAAATCGATCATTCTACAGGGCCGAATTGTATCCAGTTGTTCTCACTTAAGTGTTCGGATGATTATTTCCCTTAAATTGACAACTATCTGCACAACATAGAGCTTCTTGATCTCCATATGGTGCTATATGAAATCTACTGACCTAGCTAGTAATTTTCTTTTTTCGAACTTATGCTTTGGATGGAATGTATAAGCAGGCGATTCTGTCGTCGCCAAAGACAAGATAGATGCTATAGACGAGGTGAACAAATCGATCACATTCGGCATCATCGGCGGAGAGGTCACCAAGTACTTTTCGAGCTATAAAGCCACCATTCAGCTGGCCTCTGATGGGCAGAATAACTCTGTGAAGTGGAGTGTCGAATATGAGAAGATGAACGAACAAGTTCCTGATCCTCACCCTCAGCTTGACTTCTTGATCACCATGGCCAAAGAGGTGGACAATTACCTTGTCCAAAATCCCTAAAATTTCAATGGCATATGCAGGAGTGTGGGTTAATTTGCACTGATTAGTTGATATTAATCACCAGCTTTCCTTGTTGAATAATTTGTAAGCTTATGATTCAGATTTTCTCTGTGGCTAGCTCTATTATCTGTGGTTGGAGGGCAAGTGTTTCTAGTTCTTATCCTTTTACCATGCTTGATAAAGTCAGTGTGTGTACTTAATCATAATGTTCAAAATGATAAAAGAACTTCATGCTGTGTTGGTTCTTAAGTGCCATGTCAAAAGATTTGGTGGTATGGCATCCCTTTTGTGCTGATTTGGTTCATTTCATCTTGTCCAGGTAAGTTGGCATTAGTTTCATCGGTTGTGCATGCATGCATGGGATACATATGCATCCATGATTGGCAAAAACTTGTCGACATGTGAGGTTCGCTTGATTTAAGGACGGCTATTCGTGGAGACTATGTTTGTTCAGGACATTTCGTAGGATAGGATTGGATAAGAAATGTCTAAATCTCTGGATATGAGACATCCAATACCTTGTTTAGGAAATGCCTGGATATGAATTTCGATATATACCACTTAACTACTGTTCAGTGTCATGAGATATAATTACGTTGGAAATAATAATAAATAAACGTCAAATTGAAACCCTATGCGGAGAGAAAAGTGTGCCGTTCATCGGATTCAAACTCATTATTAGTTCGCTGGAGATCTGGTTCTAGAGCATATTTTTGTTTGTTTGTTTGTTTGTTTGTTTGTTTGTTTGTTTGTTTTTTAAATCTTTTCCAAATAGTTGAAATCCTATCACGGCCTATCCCACCTCATACGTGGAATCACTTTGTCGGGGAGATGTTTAGTCTATATTCGGAAATATCCAAGTCGAAGAGGAAATATATACAGGATGCTGAAACGTGGCATGTATTAGTCAATGCAAATATGTTTTCCCTTCCCACAAAATCAACAGAATTCCCAAATGGAGGGACAATAAAAAGGCCTTTGCATTCCTTTTTAGATTGGGCCAATAATCGAAGGTTGTGAGCAAATTGGGTTTCATCGATCAGGCCTTCCTGGTGGATTGGGCTTCGCCAAGTATCGACTAAATTGTGATTTATCAAATTGTGCTTGCATTTCAATGGGTTTTAGAACCCAAAGCCCCTCGAGGAAGTGGTTCCTAAACGCACTCTTTACTTTTGCCATATTTCAAAATTGCTGCTCTACATTTTTTGGTTCATAATCATCCCTACTCTTTAAAAAGTGTCACTGCTTGTCCCTAAGTTAGTCCAGTGACGGAATTTACTGACGTGTCAAAAAAAAAAAAAAACTATGTTAAGTAGTTACGGCATAGACATCTTTTCCCCTACTTCCAAGCTGACCCAATTTTAGTTTGCACGAATTTCCTCTGTTTTCCAAAGTTGATCCCCCCTCCCTCTCTCTCTTCCCTTGTGCCATGGCTGCTCGACCTGCTCATTGCGGCCATGGCCGCCAGATCTCTTCCTTGTTGGCCATTAGACAATGTCAAAGTATATGAAATTTAATTGATATGGAGACCTATTTGGACATCAATGTGGGAAAATTTACTGATATTGAATAACGACAGGATATGATATCTATAGGTTCTAATCAATGTAGATGCTCCACTAGACGTTCCACATGAAAAATTCAATCCACATTGCACTCCAAAGGCCAAGTCAACTGGATTTGGCTAGATCGTTGTCGGATGGACTTGGTTTGAAAATTTATAAAGGTAAAATGACTTGATTGGACAAGTCAAAAGTACGTGAATTTGATTTAAAAAAAGTGTGAATAATACATAAATGGAAAGTAGAAGTTCTCTTTTGGTAGGGGGGTGGAACATGGATAGTCTCCAATAATGTCTTGTCTTGTCTTGTGCGGCCTCAGTTACTGTTTTAGTCCGTAAAAACTTTCTCAAAGACCATAATTTCTAATTAATAAATCCTCTTAACCCAATCCTAGACAATGTAAGATACTTTTTCAAACCCGCTACTGTTCCATTTTTACCAAACATATGTGGATTCAATCACAAACCTAACCCCAATAACACTTTGAAAATATATGGACATCCTTCATTTTCAGAGCACCGTTCAATGTCTCCCAACTGATGGTTACAGCGTCCGTCGTGAAGATTTTGACAACATTATTTTAATGTACCTTATTTTTTTTTTTTCGATAAAAAGCAGTGAAAATAGCATGAATCACGCGATTACTGATTCGACAGTTATATTTGTTTGGCCAGCCGAAAACTTCAATTTGATACTTGAAAAAAATGTTATCATTGGGACGGACAAGTCACCGCCAATTACAATTAATTAGCATCAATGTAGCACATAGAATAATCAAATATTAAACCTCTCATTTATCTAACAACTTAAATATATGGTCCGAATTAGACTAAACGTTCGTTCTCAAGTTCGGTTAAACATATGTCATCTACACTGATTGTCAGTGAATTGATTTCAATTACGGTCCGAATTGAGACTATTGTGCTAAGTATGGATCAAGTATAAGATCTCACGCTTCTTAAGATGCAGACTCCAGGCTCTTTTATCGCTCGAGAGGTGCTCTCGAACTTAACATGGTAATGGAGCCAAAGTCTCAACTTCTTGTTTTGTCTGTATCCTTCCCTTTCGTCCATCTCCTTCCTTAAATGCGCTAATAGATCTTTCATCCACAGCATTAAGAGTGCGTTTGTTTCGTGAAGAATAAATGATTTGGAAAACATTAACATGATCGCTTGTATTGCTTCAACTTATCAGTCTATAAAAGATATTTTCATTATCCACAACAATTTATTTCTAAATATTTTCGTGTACTATAAAAATATATTTCGTTCATTTATTTTTGCATGCTGAATGCGAGGGAAGACGACTGCACACTCAGATCTATCACACATTCAAGTCACAACCCTCAGTTTGGTACTTCTGTATAAGGAAAGATTCTGTGCCATTTCTTTTACCAACAGCACCAACAGTCATTGTCCGAAGTAGATTCGGGAGCCTGTCGTGAACAAAGAAAAGTTTCAGTTCAATCAGTTCGCAGAAATCAATGGCTGTAATTATTTGTGAAAAGTTGAAAAACTATTATTATGTTCACCCTCAGTATAAATAGTTTCTTATACGAACACTATTAAATGCATGATACGTCTGCATGACGATGGTAATTTAACAAGTTCATTCACTCGTCAACAATCTAGGTGATAGACGTAACTTGTTTTTTACACTAATAGTGGGCTTAACAAAAATCCTAGTTAATAAGAACTTTAGCTGTAACTACATCTTGCTATATTGTCCTATAATATTCTGATATCTTACCTAATTTAATCGCTCATGATGTTTGATAGTAAATTTTACCACAGATTTGTTCATTTTGATGATTGTCTAGGTTATTTTATGCTAATAATAACTCCTTTGACAATTTAATTCACCTTTGTATACTGCATAAAAATTGCAATAATATGAGTAATCACGCGCCCTTTTTGCACCCAAGCATGGGGCTATTTGTGTATGACAATTTTTACACATTATAAATGATGAAACATGCCATTAGATAATGAACTATTGGTTCTAAGCTATCTTTGGCGCTGAATCAACAATTCGAAGTGCTTTTCTTGCAATGATCTATTATTAACTTGCACAACTAAATTATCAATTACAGGTACGGATTTTCTTTGGATGACTTATGTACATATTCTTTTGATCAAACCAAAATTTAAAAGATGTTAGATTGATTTGCTATTTTATTTACAAATTAGTTGGTTTTGTATAACGACAAGATCATTGAACTATTTATAAAGCCTAATCCATCTCTTATTTATTTATTTTGATGATGAATATCTGCTATGTTTTCATTCTAGCTATTTCGTGAAGTTTCCTTCTACAAGAAAGCATCACTTTACCATTTCTTTTATTGCAAATTTAGGCAAATTTAAAAGGTAGAGTTAATTCTTGGAAGCATACAAAATGAGTTGGAAGTTGCTGGGAAAGAATGATTACCCTCGATCCAGGGAGACCAAGGATGAGCCTATGATCAACCAAATTTTTAGGGTTTGTTTGGTCATGGATGACTTTCTTCAATGACAATTTGGTGGACAAACCCTAAAGCTCTGTTCGGAAGGGAGGGAGGGGAAGGAAGAGAGAGAAGCAAACACGCCAATTCTAAACCTTCGCTTCTCTTCCTTCTCATTAGAATTTTGGACTTTCAGAATTCTCAACCCTAATTTTCATCACCTCCATTTTCCCTCGATTCCCCAGCAAAACCTGAAGGAGCAGAGAAAGATCTTTTGTCCCGTTGTTATGGTGACTACCTGGTTACAACTCAGGCGTAGGCTTTAAACTCACGACCACCTGCTCTTATACCACGTAAGATTTTGTGAAACCACTGTCGACTGTTCTAAAAGCTTAAGCTTGTTAGACGAATACATGATTTATTATTAAATATTTTAACACTAGTAAAGCAGCAAAGGTCGCCATTAATGAGGGTGATTCGAGGGAGAGAGATGGGCATTTTGTGTTAGGGGCAAATCTTTTAGGCTGCGTTTGGTAGTCAGGATAAAATTAGGATAGAATAAAATTTATCTTTTCATGTGTTTGGTGCCCGCCCAAGACATGATAAAATGAGATATAAGATAGACATAACCCAGAAATTATCCCATGTGGGTGGGATAAAGGAAAATATGATTTTTAATATCCAAAATAAAAATAACACAATATTTCCTGAATAAAAAACTTCTTAAATTAATAAAATTGAAATAGTATGTAAATGTAAATAGTTTTTGAATTTTAATATAAAATATTCAAAATAACAAAAAATAACAACAATTTCCTTTATATATATATATTTGAATTTCTTTCTATCTTACAATATAAATTTAATGTATATATATTTACATTTAGTATTCATATTTATGTTTATGAAATCTTTTAGGTATTTTAGTATTTTAGGAATATTAGTATAGTTTACTATTTAATAAATCCTATTAGAGAATGTTGGAAGGGGAAAAAAGAATTAAAAAAAAGAGAGAAGGAAAAATAATAAAACAATGAGCAATAAAAATGAAGCAGGCAAGAGTGTTGTGAGAGACTTTTACCATCTCCACTTGTGTAATCTTTAAGTTCATTTACACTGATATGTCATTCATACCAAACAATGGGCAAGATAGGACGTGAAAATTCAGCTTTATTACTGCAATGAACCAAAATAGTAAAAAAGATACATCAAAATTTCTGGATTTCATATCTTATCATATCCTGGCTAAAAATCCAAACGATCAAACTTAGCCTTATTGAACTAAACTACATTTCATAAAGCGTCCGGCCACTCTAGAGAGAGAGAGAGAGAGAGAGAGAGAGAGAGAGAGAGAGAGAGAGAGAGAGGTACAATCGCAACTTTGATAGAATTATAGAGCTCATAATGAGAATATAAGAATTGTATGAATAGGGCATTTAATTGTTGGCAGGAAGATATAATAGGGCCCCAGCTATAATTGCTCAGGCATATCTTTTTATTGGTCTAACTAAACTACATTTCAAATGTCCTGGTTGTGGTTGATAATGATTAATTAATAAAAATACCAAGGACCACGTGAATCATGATGTGGGACCTGAAGTAGAGACGAAAATGAACGCCAAAGTCAATATAAGAAACAACTCGCCCTACTTGTTTCTCACCACAGGCCACTGTTCCAACAAATTTCGTGATTTTGGTGTCTCAAATCATTGCGACAAAATGGCTCAATTGCATGGAAAGCTAGAAGCTGAAGTCGAACTGCAATCACCAGCTGACAAATTCTTCAAGGTCTGGAGAAGCGAAGCCCACCAATTGCCCACCGCCACCTCCAAAAACATTCAAGGAGTCAAAGTTCATGAGGGTGACTGGGATCAGCATGGAGCCATCAAGATTTGGAATTACACCGTTGGTAATTCCCTCAATTTTGGTCTCTCTAGCTACTAATTTACTCCATGTTGTCGCCGAAATTCAATTGAGGAACCTATAGATATTGCCTAACTTAAACCTTCTCCTTCGTTTTGCCGGCGCAACTGTATAGATGGGAAATCCGGGACGTTCAAAGAGAAGGTTGAGTTCAACGACGATGACATGTCGTTCACCCTCCACGGCATCGAGGGCGACATCTACGACGAGTTAAAGGTCTACAAGCCGGTGTGCAAGCTCGTCCCGAAGGCGAAAGGCAGTCTGGCTAAGCTGAGCATCGAGTACGAGAAGTACAAGGAGAGTGACCCTAACCCCGACAAGTACATGGCCTTCTTCATCGACATGACCAAGGACATCGATGCTCACGTCTTAAGCGCATGAAGGAAAAAGATCATGGCAAGGCTGTGATCATATGTGAAGTTGTGCTATATAATGCTTGAGATTTCTACTACTTTCCATGTATGTTGACCCAATAAACCTAGCTGGTTGATCTGGTCATGTGAAGTTTAGTTGGGTTTTGGGCTGTATTGCGTTCATGTGTGATTGTGCTTGTAATAAGACACTCGTGGTTTTTGCAATAATGATTTGGTTAGGGGAAGCAAAGTACATGCTTTGATTTGATCCCTCCATAGATGAATATCCAAGATTTGGACTTCGGGCGCGATTACGTAACCACTTCGAGATATATAGAGTACTCACATTGCGACAATGCCAAATTCTAGTCGCAGTAAAGACATCGAAATACACATTAAATAAGCTTGAATGAAGATTATAACTCGGTAGTGTAGTTGATCCGATACACACGGTTTTTAGACATATTTCAGGAGACTTTTTTTTTTTTTTGGAATTTTAGATCTTTCCTGGCGTGATTTTCACAGATTGGGCTTCAGCCTGACTGGCCAGAAAAGAAAGTATCCTAGAATCAAGAATCTATATAGCATAAATCATAGTTTTCTTCCATAATTTTTCGCCCACACCTTAATGCCGCGACTTTTTCGATGCAATTTTTGCCATCGATGATGAGGCGCAGCTTATAAGCGATTGCTAGAGTTGCTCAAAATGTTCTCAGCCATCGAAAATTCAAAATCCTACTTGCGACTATGTAGATATGCTATGATTAACCACAGTTAATTATGTCTTAAAAAAAACCACAGTTAATTAAGTGACCCAAAAAAATAAAATTAAGTGGTGGCGCATATCTTCTTAGAGATAGCTTTCCGTAATCCTATTACCTCAAAGCGAAATCAAAATGTCAACACATGTCCCTTTCCTCTAGATTTCTGCCATGCTCGGTTTATATTTGGTTCAGGGTCACCAAGAAAGGGACCGTTATTACTCAATATGTATTGAATGCTGTAATTTCCACTTCTAAAAGATTAACTATTTTGTAAATCGATTTGATCTTTTTTTCTAAGTAAAGTTTCTTAATTTTTTTTTTCTGGGACTAGGCCCAATCTTGAGCCGGAAGGAAGGCCACATTCACTCTACCCACTCTTTTGGATCATCCCAACCGGAGAAGATTTAGGATCTTGCCGGAGGAGGAAATTTTTTATGCATTCTTCCTTTTTTTTGTTAGGGTGGTAAATTTTTTTGGGGTCGAATTAGGGTGGTAATTCACTTAGCTATTTAATCTTCATTTTACGATAGATAAAGCTTGCATCGCCTTCTTGACCATTTAAGTTTAAGGGTTACATTATTATTTTAGTTCCAATGGGATGTCTTGAATTTTTTGAACATCGAACTAATTCTTACCATTCTAACCCCAAAAAAAAAAAAAAAAACTAATTCTTACCATGTGCAACAGTCATCTTATACCACATATATCGGGCAGGGTAATTACTCGAGACACGTAGGTCTATGTTCTTTGGAGTGGTCGTAGAAGAATGCGCAACTATGGCGATTGAAATTCAAGTCTTGAATTTGAACAAAAAACAAATTTCAAGTCTTGAATGAGAAAGACGAACACGCTTACCACTAGAATAAGCGTTTTGGTTTTTAATCTGAATCATTTAGGATGATATCTCAGACATGCTTATTTTCAACCGGGAAAAGTACCAAGAAAGTGCTAAACTTATTGCATTGGTACCAATTCAGTCCTAAACCTTTCAATTAGATCAATTTAGTCCTAAACCTTTTTGCATTGGTACCAATTCAGTCCATCCGACCAATTTTGGTTGGACGTGGACGCCGGCAGTGCCACGTAGGATCGCCGGTGCCGACGTGTAATTTTTTTTATAATTATAAATATTTTTTTAATTTTTTTTAATTTGCTTTTTATCCGTACTTTTTTTTTGTTCCCCTTTTTTTCTTTCCCCTACTTTACTGCCGGTGGCTGGCGAGGGTCGGCCTCGCCGATAGGTAGGGGTCGGAGGAGGAGGACGAAGAGGCGGCCTAGGATGTGACGTCTTGAAATTTCAAGGCTGGTAAACATAAATAATATTGGATTTTTGGGATTTAAGGGACGATTATCGGATGCGAATTCGTTTGATCTGGAAAGATCTGGGTAGCCCCTAAAGCGTAGATCAGTATGGTCTATTCAGTTTACTCGCGCCGCAGGATTTAGCGCCGAATACCTTGGCGCTCGAGCATAATTCTGACCGAAATGCCTTCAGTCGTCTGTGCCAAATGACCAACCAAACCTGAATTACCAAAATGCCTTTGGATATTATGCACTACAGGACGAAATTCATTAATTTGACTTTGACTTGTGGGTCCCCCTAGTCAACTCACCATCACCTCATTTTCTCACTCTCCCTTATCTTTCTCTCTCTCTCTTCCCCCTCACCTCTCCTCACCCGAACCTCCTCTCTCCCTCTCGGCCTCCCTTGCGAGCCAGCCAGCCTCCGACCGCCTCCACCGTCGCCTGGTCAGCCGCCGCAGCAGTGCCGGAGCAACCCGCCTCAGCTGCCGCTGCCCACCACCCGCGACCCCGCAGAGCTTCGTCGTTCGCGAGCCTCGAGCTCCTTCGTCTGAGCCCCCGTCGCCACCCTAGATCCACCTCCTCTGTTCAGCTGCGTCGCCGTCCTCTCCGTGAGCTTCGCCGCTCCCTCGCCGCTGCACCGCTCAGCCCGCGCCACCATCGTCCCCGAGTTGCCGGCCCGAGCTTCGTGAACCGCGTCTTGCCGCTGGCCTTCGCTGTTCGCTGCTGTTCGCTAGTCGTCGTAGCTGCATTCACGACATCAAGCCGAGCTCGAAGCAGAGTCGCCGTCGCCGTCGCCACCACCGGTTGTCATTGTGAGTTAACCCCTAATATTTGATTAGGCCCTTAATTACACTTAGGATTGATTAAAATAGTTACCGTAGTTAATTAGATAGTTTCCGTGATTAATTAGGTAGTTACTGTGGTTAATTATTAGTTACCATGGTTAAATAGAAAGTTACTGTGATTAGTTGATGATTTACTGAAGTTAGAATAGACCGGGTAATTATCTATTGTGGAGATACCTAGTCAGGATTGATACAATTGCCTGTAAGTAATTAACTGCCATTGAACGCTGATTGGTTAATTGCTAATTGACTTGATTGTTGGATTGCTTGAATCTGCTGGGTTATCACTTAGGGTAGAATATCCCGTTTAACTGAAATTGAATATTCATGTGATCAATTGCGTCCTTTAAGCATGAAAATGGCAGTTAGCTGAGTTTTGACCATACTCGTGAATGTGACAGCGTTGGGCTAATGCGAAGTAAAGAACTGGCTTGGTTGCCTGGTGTGTTTGTATGGTCACACGATGGTTTAGCGTCACCCTAACATAATTGGGGACGTGGCGGTACCCTTGACGTCTTGGGTCCATCGCCTGATATGTCTGTGTCGACGGGAGTTCGGATTCACACGGCTTATTGTATGCACGATAATTCGTGCCGGCGAGGCTAGAACCACATGACTGATCAGATGCTGGTGGCAGCTTGTGATGGACCGACGTTGCTTACAGGAAAACCTGGTATGTCCATCTCGGTGGTCTTGAGAAGGCTATCGGTTGCCGTCGCGGGAATGGAGTGGGACGACACCCGGTCCTGCCGGAAGAGTACTAGCGGTCGGGCTGTACTGTGGCGAGAGTAGAGTATCTCTTGTGTTAATAACTGGAACACGCATTTTGCATTGTGCATGAGTCATTGCTGAGTGTTCTGGCTGTGTACTTTGGCCTGTTTATATGTTACTACCATGCGATATCTGCTGTGTGGGCCAAGGTGGGGTAAGCTTGCATGTGGTTGTCTATTGGCCGTTGAGTCGCGCTTATCTGTTTGGTAGCTAGAGCGTGGCATGTATCGAACGCTATTGATCTGCCATCGTTCTTGCATTGCTTGTTTAGGCCGCCTGGGTGAATCGACGTCCTAATCGGACTTAGGCGTTGACTCACAGAGATTTTATATCTCATTTGTTGTCGTTAACCGTTTTCAGGTCCGTAGTATAGCGTCTCGTCACATTAGGTTCGGGGTACCCGTCAACCAGTACTTTTATATCAATCATCGTCCGATCCCATATTCGGATCATGTCTGGGAGCAGCATGTGATGACTCTCTAGGTCGATGAAGGGAAGTCACACTTAGTGGGTCATCTCTTCAAGGCCCGGTTCATGCGTCACGGTGATGCACTCTATGGGCCAGTCCGGGGGTTTGAGGGACCCCCGTTTACGACTCCGGTCATCCGAGCGTGGGACCCGTTGGATTTTGATACACTGGATGGGGAGATAGTGGACCCTGATCCTGACCTAGATGAGGACGATCCCGAGACTCCGCCGGAGTACCACGGCTGGCCCGGTGATGACGGCCAGTGAGCGTGTGTAGCAGTGGAGGTTCTTTTGGTGGTAGTTAGCCCCTTAGCCCTGACCCAGTATCTTTTTGATGGTCTTAGGAAGTGGCTCTGAAGAGTGGGCTTGTAGATCTGTTCGCTTCCCCATATGCCAACTGAATATAAATAAAATATTTTGTGTCGTTGTTGTTTGTCATTTCTCTTGCTAGCTATCCATGCTTTTATCGTTGTCTAGGTTGTTGTTCATTCCGCGTGTGCTTAATTGCAAAATAAAATTAATGGGTCAATGACATGCCTGGGATGTCGTCCCTCTAACTTAAGACGTTAGGTAGGATTTTTGCGTGCCCGAGGGTCGGGGTGTGACATCCCCGTTTTGGTATTAGAGCAAGGTGAGCCTGAACCATTTGGTCATGGCCTGGAGTGGTAAGGTGCGCTGGGTATGGGATAGTTAGTAGGATTAAAACCCTGTGCTTGTGTTTACTGTTCGATTTCTTTTAGGTTGTAGTCCTGAGTTCTCATTACGTGATGTCTTTGGGCGAGCAAGAGTCCTTAAGGTCTTGTAGAATGGGCGACCGTAATCTGAGTGGTAGGCCTAGGGGAAGGGTAGCTCAGGCGGATCCTAGAGTGGACGGGATCTTGTAGGCGTTGGAAGCCCTAGGAGATCTGATGGGGGTAGCAAGTGAGGAACCAGGTTACTGCTGTCGCCCCGCAAGAGGACCCGTTAGCTGAGAACGAGATCGGTAGGCCGCAAACGCATAAGCTGGTGGAGCAGTTCCTGAAGCTCAAGCAGCCGAAGTTTTCAGGAGCAGGTGACCCAGAGGCTGTAACCTCATGGATCGAGGAGCTGGAGAAAGTCTTTACCTTGCTGAGGTATTTTGAGAATGGGAAAGTGACACTGGCTGTGTATTAACTATAGGGTAACGCTAGCTCGTAGTGGAAGGCCACGTAAGGAAGGGCTTTTCCCAAAGGTATGGTCTCGAGAGCAGAAGATGGTTGAGTTCGTACGCCTTTGCCCAAATCAGTCATCCATGGACCAGTATGAGGTAAAGTTTGCTGAGTTGTCCAAGTACGCGCCGAGGATGGTTGAAGACCCTGTGGATAGGGCAAGGAGGTTCTGAGATGGATTGAAGTCGGAGATCAAGGATTTGCTAGTGCTGTTGAACCTAAAGGATTACAATGAACTGTATGAGAGAGCCCAATTGGTAAAAGGGACATGTCTGAGAGGGCAGCCGCATTTGGATCACGATTTGCTCCTGCTGCGAGGTATAACCATCGGTTCGGAAAGGGACCGATGGTGGGAAGTAGGTTTTCCATTACGCCCTACCGGAGGAATGCTGTTGGGAAGACGATGTATCGCCCCAATGGTGTGTGCCAGCTCTGTAAGCAGAGGTATGGATCAGCCCCGTGTCCCCGGAGGTCAGGTGCTTGTTTTGGTTGTGGTCAGCATGGCCACCAGGTTAGAGACTGCTTGTAGAGATAGTTGGAAAGGCAGATGCCGATGCATTAGGGAGGTCAGCTGCGAGGGAACGTTCCTCAGAACCGATCGCTAGTGCAAGGAAGGGTATATGCCATCACTCGTGAAGAGGCAAGAGATTTGCCGACCGTTACAAGTACTATCTTCTTGCATAATCAAGTAGCTTATGCCTTGTTTGATTCTGGAGCTTCCCATTCATTTGTTGCTGAGCAATTTGTTAAGCTAGCTGGGTTGGGTTCGGAACCGTTGGGAACAGTCTATAAGATTTCTACGCCACTTAAGGATAGTGTAATTTCCGTAGTAGGTTGCCCTGGCTGTAAGCTGGTTGTAGATGGTCGCGAGGGAAGGATAAACTTGATTGTGTTGGCCATGTTTGATTTTGATGTTATTGTTGGTATGGATTGGCTCACTGAGCAAATGGTTGTGATGGATTGTCATCGTAAGGCCATTCTGTTTAACCTACCTGAGGGGGTTAGTTTTGAGTTTGTTGGGAACCGAGGGGGAGCCTCGATTCCCTTGGTTTCGTCGCTGAAAGCGACTTGGTTGTTGGATTGTGGTTGCCAAGGTTTTTTGGCGTCTGTTGTTGATGTGTTGGTTGATGAGTCGAGGATGGAGGATATCGCTGTCCTAGGCGAGTTTCCTGATGTCTTTCTGAAGGAGTTGCCTGGATTGCCGCCAGAGAGAAAAATAGAGTTTGTAGTCGAGCTAGCCCCTGGCACGGAGCCGATATCAAAGGCACCGTATTGGATGGCATTCTTAGAACTTAAGGAACTGAAAGTGCAGATGTAGGAGTTGCTAGACAAACGATTCATTCATCCTAGTACGGCTCATGGGGAGCGCTTGTGTTGTTCGTGAGGAAGAAGGATGGATCGTTGCGTCTGTGCATCGACTACCGGTAGCTCAACAAGGTGACCGTCAAGAATAAGTATCCGTTGTCGAGGATCGACGATTTGTTTGACCAACTTCAAGGAGCTTCGGTGTTTTTCAAGATCGACCTACGGATAGGATATCATCAGCTGAGAATAAAGAAGGAGGATGTACCGAAGATGGCATTTAGGACGCGCTATGGTCACTACGAGTTCACAGTGATGCCGTTTGGTCTAACAAATGCCCCAACTGCTTTCATGGATTTGATAAACAGGGTGTTCAAGGAGTATTTGAACAGATATGTCATAGTGTTTATTGACAATATCTTGGTTTACTCAAGGAGCTTTGAAGAGCATGAGTAGCATTTGAAAACAGTTTTGAGGACCCTTCGAGAGCATCAGCTATTCGCCAAGTTTAGTAAGTGCGAGTTTTGGCTGACTCGCGTAGCTTTCCTTGGTCACGTGATTTCTGGAGAAGGGATATCCGTGGATCCAGCCAAGGTTGAGGCAGTCATGGATTGGTCGAGGCCAAAGACAGTGACGGAGGTTAGTTTCTCGGGTTTGGCAGGCTATTACAGGCGTTTCGTAGAAAGATTCTCCGCGATAGCTATGCCATTGACACGTCTGTTGAAGAAGGATGAGGGATTCGAGTGGACAGATAAGTGCGAGCGTAGTTTCCAAGAGCTCAAGCACAAGCTAACTATGGCTCCTATTTTGACGATACCGTCTGGTCCTAGAGGTTATGAGATTTACAGCGATGCGTCTTTGAAAGGATTAGGCTGTGTTCTTATGCAACATGGGAGAGTGGTTGTGTACGCGTCTCGTCAGTTGAGGCCGCATGAGTTGAACTACCCGGAGCATGATTTGGAGTTAGTAGCGATCATTTTTGCTCTTAAGATTTGGAGTTATTACCTGGTCGGAGAGAAGTTCCAATTCTACATCGATCACCAGAGTCTTAGACATCTATTCTCTCAGAAGGAGCTGAACATGAGGCAGCGCCGTTGGATGGAACTTCTTAAGGATTATGATTGCGAGATTTTGTATCATCCTGGTAAAGCTAATAAGGTTACAGAAGCGCCGAGTCGGAAGTCAGCGATTGCCCAGTTGATGGTCCGGGAGTGGCATCTCCTAGAGGAAGTGCGTGATTCAGAGTTTAAGTTGGAGGGAGGCCGTCTATCGAGTCTGATGGTTGCTTTGAGGATTGAGTCGGAGGTACATGCAAGGGTTAAGGCCTTGAGTCGACGGATCCTGCCATTCAGAAAATCCTTCAAGAGGACTCAGAGAAGAGGAAAGTCGACTTTTAGGTAGCCGAGGATGGAATATTGAAATGTTAAGGACGTCTGTGCGTACCTACCGATGAAGGTCTTAGGGAGGAGATCTTGTCGGAGGCACATCATATCAGTTACAGTGTTCAATCAGGTAGCATGAAGATGTATCAGAATCTGAGGCAGTACTTTTGGTGGAGTGGTATGAAGGCTGACATAGCCAAGCACGTTGCGAAATATCTGACGTGCCAACAAGTAAAGGCGCAACACTGTAAACCTGGAGGATTGCCACAGCCGCTTGAGATTTCGGAATGGAAGTGGAAGCATATCAAGATGGATTTCGTGACAGGTTTGCCAAGGAGCTAGAGAGGCAATGATTCTATTTGGGTTGTGGTGGATAGACTAACAAAGTCTGCTCACTTCATCACTGTGCGAAAGGACTTCGCTTTGGACAGGTTGGATGATTTATACGTACGTCAGATAATGCGTCATCATGGAGTGCTAGTGACGGTCACATCGGATCGTGATCCCAGGTTCACTGCCACCTTTTAGAAGAGCTTGCAGACTGCGTTAGGAACAAAATTGCAGTTCAGTATGGCTTATCATCCGCAGACGGATGACCAGTCTAAAAGGACGATTCAGACGCTCGAGGATATGTTGTGAGCCTGTGTATTGGATTTCAAGGGTAGTTGGGAGGAACAGTTTCATTTGGTCGAGTTCGCCTATAACAATAGTTATCAGCAGAGCATCAAGATGGTACCTTTCGAAGTGTTGTATGGTAGGGCTTGCAAGATGCCAGTTTTTTGGGACGAGGTCAGTGAAAGAAAGATCACTGGTCCGGAGTTTGTGCAACAGTCGCTGGAGGCTGTCAAGGTCATCAGAGAGAGATTTAGGACAGCCTAGAGTCGTCAAAAGAGTTAGCCCGACAAGTGGCGTAGACCATTGGAGTTCTAAGTGGGCGATCACGTTTTTCTGAAGGCGTCTCCTATGAGAGGGACATCCCCCTTTGGCAAGAAAGGAAAGTTGAGTCTGAGGTATGTTGAACCGTTTGAGATTTTAGAGCGACTAGCTTATCGTCTTGCATTGCCACTGAGACTTGCTCAAGTGCACGACGTTTTCCATGTATCGATGTTGAGGAAGTATGAGCATGATCCAACCCATATGTTGAATTTTGAATAAATTGAAGTGGATGAGCGTGTATCGTACGTTGAACGCCCAGTGAGGATCGAGGATAGAAAAGAGCAAGTGTTGTGGAATAAGACGATTCCTTTGGTAAAGGTAGTTTGGCAATACCATGGAACAGAAGGAGCAACGTGGGAAAGCGAGGAAGCTATGAAGAGTCGGTACCCTCTTCTTTTTGAAGCTGTGTAATGTTTTAATTTTGAGGACGAAATTCCCTAAAGAGGGAAGAGTTGTGACGCCCTGAAATTCCAAGGCTTGTAACAATAAATAATATTGGATTTTTGAGATTTAAAGGACGATTATCGGACGCGAATTCGTTTGATCTGGAAAGATTTGGGTAACCCCTGAAGCGTAGATCGGTAGGGTCTATTTAGTTTAGTCGCGTCGTAGGATTTAGCATCGAATACCTTCGCGCCCGAGCATAATTCTGATCGAAATGCCTTTAGTTAGCTGTACCAAATGACCAACTAGACCTGAATCACCAAATTACCAAAATGCCCTTGGATATTATGCACTACAGGACGAAAGTCATTAATTTGACTTTGACTTGTGGGTCCCCCTAGTCAACTCACCATCACCTCATTTTCTCTCTCTCCCTTATCTTTCGCTCTCTTCTCTCTCTCTCTTCCTCGTCACCTCTCCTCACTCGATCCTCCTCTCTCCCTCTCGGCCTCCCTTGCGCACCAGCCAGCCTCCGACCGCCTCCACCGTC
Source organism: Lenwebbia sp. NSW1173648 (assembly GCA_029784005.1). NCBI lineage: Eukaryota > Viridiplantae > Streptophyta > Magnoliopsida > Myrtales > Myrtaceae > Lenwebbia > Lenwebbia sp. NSW1173648. The sequence continues at coordinate 9,496,155 of JARCGZ010000010.1, forward strand.
GCCTGGTTAGCCGTCGCAGCAGCGCCGTAGCCACCCACCTCTGCTGCTGCTGCCCATTGCCTGCGACCCCGCCGAGCTCCGTCGTTCGCGAGCCTCGAGCTCCTTCGCCCGAGCCCCCGTCGCCACCCCAGATCCACCTCCTTCGTTCAGCTGCGTCGCCGTCCTCTCCGCAAGCTCCGCCGCCCCGTCGCTGCTGCGCCGCTCAGCCCACGCCGCCGTCGTCCCCGAGCTGCCGGCCCGAGCTTCGCGCGCCTCGTCTCGCTGCTGTCCTTCGCCGTTCGCTGTTACCCGCGAGTCATCGTCGTTCGCTGTCGTCGTAGCTGCGTTTATGACCTCGAGCAGAGCCTGAAGTCGAATCGCCGCCGCCGTCGGTCGTCGCCACTGCTGCCATCGCCATCGCCGTCGCCACTGCCGTCGTCGCCGTCGCCACTGCCGCCGTCGCCATTGCCGTCGTCGTCGCCGTCACCATCGTCGTCGCCGTCGCCGTCGCCATCGCCGCTGCCGCCGCTGTCGCCGCCGCCGCCGCTGTCGCCGCCGCCGCCGCTGTCGCCGCCGCCGCCGCCGTCGCCGTCGCCGCCGCCGCCGCTGTCGCCGTCGCCATCGCCGCCGCCGCCGCCGTCGCCGATTGGCGTTGTGAGTTAACCCCTAATCTTTGATTAGGCTGCTAATTACACTTAGGATTAGATTAAAATAATTACCGTAGTTAATTAGATAGTTACCGTAGTTAATTCGATAGTTACTGTGGTTAATTGTTAGTTACCATGGTTAATTAGAAAGTTAATGTGGTTAGTTAATGATTTACTGAAGTTAGAATAAACCGGTTAATTATCTGTTGTGGAGATACGTAGTCAGGATTGATATAATTGCCTATTATTAATTAACTGCCGTTGAACGTCGATTGGTTAACTGTTGGTTGACTTGATTGCTGGATTGCTTGGATCTGCTGGGTTATCACTTAGGGCAAAATATCCTATTTAACTGGAATTGAATATTCGTGTGATCAATTGCGTCCTTTGAGCATGAAAATGGCCGTTAGCCGAGTTTTGAGCATACTCATGAATGCGACAGCGTTGGGCTAATGCGAAGTAAAGAACTGGCTTGGTTGCCTAGTGTGTTTGTATGGTCACACGATGATTTAGCGTCACCTTAACTTAATTGGGGATGTGGCGGTACCCTTGATGTCTTGGGTCCATCGCCTGATATGTTCGTGCCGGCGGGAGTTCGGATTCGCATGGCTTATTGGATGCACGACAGTTCGTGTCGGCGAGGCAGGAACCACACGACTGATCGGATGCCGGTCGCAGCTTATGATGGCCATAAGTTCCTTACAGGAAAACCTGGTATGTCTGTCTTGGGGGTCCTGAGAAGGCTATCGGTTGCCGTCGCCGGAACGGAGTGGGACGACACCAGGTCCCCCTGGAAGAGTACTAGCGGTCGGGCTGTACTATGGCGAGAGTGGAGTATCTCTTGCATTAATAACTGGAGCACGCATGTAGCATTGTGCATGAGTCATTGCTGAGTGTTCTGGTTGTGTACTTTGGCCTGTTTATATGTTACTGTCATGCGATATCTGCTGTGTGGGCCAAGGTGGGGGTAAGTTTGCATGTGATTGTCTATTGGCTGTTGATCCGCGCTTATTTGTTTGGTAGCTAGAGCGTGGCGTGTATCGCACGTTATTGATTTTCCATCGTTCTTGCGTTGCTTGTTTAGGCCGTCTGGGTGAATCGACGTCCTAATCGAACTTAGGGGTTGACTCACGGAGATTTTATATCTCATTTGTTGTCGTTAACCGTTTTCAAGTCCGTAGTATGGCGTCTCATCACGTTAGGTTCGGGGTACCTATCGACCAGTCCTTTTACATCAATCATCGTCCGGTCCCAGATTCGGATTATGTCTGGGAGCAGCATGTGCCGACTGTCTAGGTCGATGAAGGGATGTCACACTTAGTGGGTTATCTCTTCAAGGTCTGGTTCATGCGTCATAGTGATGCTCTCTATGGGCCAGTCCGGGGGTTTGAGGGACCCCCGTTTACGACCCCGGTCATCCGAGCATGGGACCTGCTGGATTTTGATACACCGGACGAGGAGATAGTGGATCCTGATCCTAACCCAGACGAGGAAGATCCCGAGACTTCGCTGGAGTACCATGGCTGGCCCGGTGATGACGGCCAATGAGCGTGCGTAGCAGTGGAGGTTCTTTTGGTGGTAGTTTTTGGTTGTGGTAATTAGCCCCTTTGCCTTGACCCGGTATCTTTTTAATTTAGAAAGCGTCCCTGAAGAGTGGGCTTGTAAATCTGTTAGCTTCCCCCTAGGCTAATTGAATATAAATAAAATATTTTGTGTCGTTGTTGTTTGTTGTTTCTCTTGCTGGCTATCCCTGCTTTTATCGTTGTCTGGGTCGTTGTTCGTTACGCGTGCGCTTAACTGCAAAATAAAATGAATGGATCGATGACATGCCTAAGATATTGTCCCTTTAACTTGAGACGTTTGGTAGGGTTGTCGCGTGCTCGAGGGTCGGGGCGTGGCATAGGAGAGGAGGAGGCAGACACAGGAGGGGTTGGCGGGCTGCTTTAGGGTGGGGATGTGCTCGCGCTGGAGTGGTGGTTGGCGAAGCACCAGAATTGGATGAGGTGACCGAGGGTGTGGTTGGGGTGCGGGTGACGGTGCAGGTAGTGTTGCTAGCTGCGATCCAAGGCTCGATGCTGGAGCAGCTGTAGGTTTGGCTGGTGGAGACGGTAACCGGGTCGCGCATAAGCTCCAACGAGATAGGGCACCGAAAGTGGTGCGGGATCTGGACGGCCACCATGTCCAGCGGCTCTAAGTTCAGACCCCTCGCATTCTATTTCTCTCTCCTTTTCTTTTTCTTCTTCTTCTTCTTGTTTCTCTCTCTAGAATATCTGTAAAGCAGGGGAAAGAATAAAGGAAAGAAAAAAAAGGAAGGAAAAAAATAATAATAAAATTCAAAAATCATAAAAAATTACACGTCAGCGCCAACGATCATACATGGCATTGCCGGCATCCACATTAGCGATTTCCAGCCAAAATTGGCTAGATGGACTGAATTGGTACCAATGCAAAAAGGTTTAGGACTAAATTTGTCCAATTGAAAGGTTTAGGACTGAATTAGTTCCAATACAATAGGTTTAGGACTTTTTTGGTACTTTTCCCTTTTTCAATCATTTCCTAGTTCCGTTTTCTTTCTTGCAGTCACCTTAACTTTCTTCTTGTTTGCGCCAAGCGTAAAATTCTATCGGTTAATTGGTCAATCTACCATTCATACGTACTATAGTATCTTAGAATTTCGAAAGCGATCCTCAGTTTTCCCATTAATTGCATTTTCCATCCAATAGTTTCAATAATATTAAAATTAATATGCTTTATACCTTGTTTGTTTCTCAGAAAAACACCAAACTTTTCCTTGTCTATTTTGCATAGCTGTTTGGACCCCATGATGTCAAGCATGTCTTTATCCCAAGGTACAAAATGTAAATCTCGAAAGTCGAGGATGCAAGCTGAATAAGGAAAGAAGCTAATGGATGGTTAATGTTATTTTGACTGTTATATTGCTTTCTTTTCATGTTTTACCGAAAGAGGGTTCACTTGCCGAGCTTGCTCATTTTCTTAAAACCCTCACAATGGAATAGAAGGCCTAATACCCTAAAAAATCTCCAATTTTAACTCTTATTCCAATTCTACCTTTTGTCTCATAAAACACCTTCAATTTTAGGCCCAAATTTTAACCTGAACTTTTTTTGTCCAAATTCTACCATAAACTTGTTCTTAGCTATGAAAAACACTCAATTTTAGGTATTGTCCCAATTTTACTCTAAAATTTCTACGGTCTCATAAAAAATCACAAACTTCTATTCGAGTCACAAATTTGCCCCCATTAACCTTTCGTCTAAAATTTCTCGTTGACAATTGAGAAACAAAAAACTCCTAAGCATGAGCTATTCGAGTATCCCGAGCGTGAGCTCTCCGAGTCCAAGAGATGGACCATTCCCAAGCACAAGAGATAGAAGATCGAACGCAAAATTACTAAGGACGATTTTAATGGAAGGTTAATGGAGCCAAATTTAAGACTCAAGTAAAATTTGGTGATCTTTTATGAGACAAAAAAAATTAGAGTAAAATTGAAATTGGACCTAAAGCTGGGATTTTTTTATGAGACAAAAAAAAAATTTAGGGTAGAATTGGTACTGGATCCAAAGTTTGGGGGGTTTTTTAGGGGACAAAAAAAAGGGGTAGAATTGGGATTGGACCTAAAGTTTGGGGTATTTTATGGGACAAAAAATAATTTAGGGTAGAATTGTAACTGCACCTAAAGTTGGAGATTTTTTAAAGGTAGAATTATGACAATTAAAGTTGAAGATTTTTTTAGGGTATTTGGCCTAAATTGGAGTACCTCCAATTTTTTTCAAGAATGATTTTGGAGAAGTGTTGTCAAACCGTCAAATCAGATGATGTCTTTGCTTATGTATCGAAGGCATAGCCTCACATTAGGGTTGGGATAAGCCTGAAAGTTGCTTATAGATTGGAGTACCTCCACTTCCACAAGGACAATTTTGTAGAAGATTGCTTACAAGCTAAAATCTAATAGACGAGCCAGAGACAAGACTTCACACAATGCATAATGCACAGATGGGAGTCTTTAAGAAAGGGACGAGATCATAAGAAGTGTCATAATTTTCATACGGCGCTTATTTGAGTACCATATTTTTTTTCTACTCACTTAAGAGCCACAAATTATAAATATCAATCAATTAAGTGTCATTGGCGATTTGCCTCACCAGAAATCCGACATGGACGCCGGAAAAACTGACGTGGCACTGCCAAGATTTTTTTTTTGAATTTTTTGAATTTTTTTGGAAATTTATTGATATATATATTAATTTTGGAATTTTTAATTCTCTGATTTTTCCTTTTCTGTTCCATTTCTTTCTGTGTCAGCAAGGGTCACCGGCGACCCTCCCCGACCTCAAGCGAGGGCCTTCACAGCCCTACTGGCCATGCCCATATCTGGCAAGGGCCGTCGCGCCCTAGCCCGCAGTCAAAGGCTTCGCGGCCTCGACGAAAATGGGCAAGGGCACAACAGCAATTGCCAGATTTGGGCATGGCCGGCGAGACTACGATAGTGAAGACCCTTGCCTAGGGCCATCTCGACCCCGCTGACCGAGGGCGAGGAGGTCCTGCCCCTAAGCGAGGGTTTCATGTACCGACCAGGTCCGATAAGGGCGATGAGTGGTCGCTGGGGCTAGAGGTCATGGACAAGGAGTGGCTCGTGACAGGCTTCATGGATAGCGATGGAGGTAGGAATAAACCAAATCCCACATCGCTTGGGTGTGGTGAGGTGAAGTGCTATATATGTGTGGTACTTCTCCAGTTGTCCTTAAGTTGCAACGAGGCCTTTTCTAACCATGTGGGTTCCGGCCCAAAGCGGACAATATCATTGACAAGTGAGACCTGGGCGTGACATAACGGTATTAGACCCAACTGGAAGTGTGTGGTTTGGGGACGAACCAGGCAGAAGCTGGTGGGCCTGTATCGACCCGGTCCGACGAGGGCGGGGAGTGGTTGCCGGGGCTAGAGGACCTGGACAAGGAGCAGCTCCTGGCACATATGTGTGGTGAGGTGAAGTGCTATATATGTGTGGCCCTTGTCCTTAACTTGCAACGAGCTCTTTTTTGAGCGAAGCCCAAAAATACAAAACTGTGCGAGTTTCGGCCCAAAATGGACAATATAGTTGACAAGTGGGACCTGGGCCTGACATTTCGTGGCCAGCGAGGGTCGTCGGTGACCCTTGCTAGCCAATTAATAAAAAACAAAGAAAAAAACAAAACAAAAAATAAAAAATAAAAAATAAATAAAATAATAATAAAAATATCCATGCATAACTGAAAAATTAAATAAAAACGTATGATGATTTGTCAGAAATGACACTCAAATGATCGATTTTACTCCGATCCTTTAAGAAGATATAAGCATACAAAAAAAGATTTTAGAATTCGTATTGTCTACTTAAGGTGTGTTTGTTTCACGGAAAATGGATGATCTAGATAATAGTTTTCTAAAATCGATCATTTTTCGCGAAACAAACGGAACCTTAATTTACGAATTCCATTTTTTAAAGATAGAAATTTTGAATTTGCTGCTATTTTGTGATATGAATCAGATATTTTATCTTTTTTAGTTTACACTTCACGAAAAGTTTCTAGATTTGAGAACAAAAAGCTTCTTCATCCTTAATCAGAATACATATAGAGAGAGAAGTCATTTGTTTTCACGTAAAGTAGTGCGTTTGCAAGATTGTTCTCGTATTTGCGAACTTAGTTTCTATATTTCTGTTTATCCATTTACATTGTAGGTATAGATAATATGATAATTATCGCGCGCGCACACAAATATATATATATAATAAAATATAATACGCGCGCGCAATAGGGATGATCTTACTCCTTTAAGGTAAAAATTCTCTCTAAAGAATCCTTGTTCTTTGCTGGCCAAAGAACAAGGATTTGTGAAAATCGATGAAATTGGACGATGTACTATATCGATAAAATTTGATAAACTTTTCAATTAGCTAAATACTATATGATTAAAAGTCGTAGGATTTGTGAAAATCGATGAGCTATTCATTAAATAAGATTTGTATTTCGCAATGCATGCTCATTTAATAAACCGATTAGTTAGTAGATGAAGATTTGTTGACTAAAACATGCAAACGCTAACCAAGGACCACATGAATCATGCCTTGTGCGACCCTCTAGAAACATGCAAACGGTAACCAAGGTCGTTGATTAGCCTTTTAATTTTTTTTTGTTGTATAGTAGTTTCACCGGAATTGAACTGACTATAAAATACCTTTTGAATATATATGGATTGACGATGAATCCATAAAAGGATATGAAGATCCATTTGTTGGACAAGAAAGTAAATAACAAGAAACTTAAAGGTACGAAAAAGAGAGGCAATCGCGGCCAGCAAAAGTAAAGACAAAGATAAATTTGCAAAACACGTTGAGTTTTATAATTGATTTGGGGGTTTTTTTTTTTTTTTGTCTAAGATTGATTGGGGGTTTACAAAGAGTGCGGTGTTGGTTATTGAATTTAAAAAGATAACTTTCTAATCTTATCTTAAAAAAAAAAGTTATCTTTTTAAATTCAATAACCAACACCGCACTCTTTGTATATCTTCAAAAGTTATACAAAAAATAAAAATAAAAAAATCTTATCTTCAAAAGAAATAACTTCCTAATCCTATCTACGACTATAAGAAGTTACAACAACAATTTTCCACATGAACTTACAAATTTTTTAAAATATGAGCACTAAACATAACCACCCAGCAGCAACATATTATCTAGTAGCACTTATCTAAAAGAAGTTACATATCCAACAAAATTGTTACTTGGCAATTACATATATTGATGTAAATGATTTCATCCTAGTGTTCTTATGGATAACTCATATTTGCTATTGATAACTTCCTTGGCGAGTTGTCGATGCTCTTCAAGCTGTCAATTGTTCTTTTTAGTGATGACTTTTGTTGTTCACTAAACTTTGCTATCATCAACTAACTCTGCTATCATCAACTAAGTCTTTTTGTCAATTATAACCAAAAGTTGGTCAGTTTTTGGTGTTAACATATGCCCCTTTTAAAAATATTGAATGACTCATTGATCATTGCATTCTTTTATATTAGATAATCAAGAGCCATCACATGTACAACTTGTCAACGGCAAATTTGATTTTTTTTCATGGAATTGCTTCTTGAATATTTTCTTGTAAACAACACAATTTACTTGGAATTACATTGTATTCGGTTATTTAAGGTCATCTTTCAAAAGTAAGTCAAAGATTTTGTCCGACTTATTAATGTTGAATGAGTAAACTTGAGTATCTTTAGCCCTAGCCATTCATTTTTTGTTATTTTGGCAGGCTTCAAGGATTGACAATCGTAAGGTTTGTCAAGCATCATATTTGCCACATTTATTTCAATGTTTTCATTCGAGTCAGATTCGATTAAAGCCATGTTTTGTATAAAGTTTCACGTGCCCTTCATATCTATTTTTAAGAGGTTGCTCATATTTAGACACTCTCGTCACCAGTTGAAACAGATCGGCAAAGTCTTCAATTCATCAAAAGCCAAGCTCGTGAACTCTTTTTCTTAGAGTGAAGTAAGGAATTTAATTATATGGATAGAGTCTGGCCAAACCAGCAATCGATACCTCAAGTATTATTCTATAAAATTGAAAATGAAATTGTTTTTTCATTTGCTGCCCAATTATAGATCGAATTGGGTGGTAAATTAGTGTATCAAGTAAATGTAGTTTTTGACAAAGGCAAATGAAATAAATTAAGTTCAAAAAATCATTTATTCCCACTTCCCCGTAGCTATAAACCAAACAATATGTTCGATGGTCGATTATTCATCTTTGCCAATAAAAATGGCAAAGTCAGGCATTTTATAACCTGTTGGGAAAAACTGATTATTGACCCATTTGGGATTTGGTTTTCTATAAACAAACTTGATAACACCCCTATCTAATCGTAATCATTGTTGAACTTTTCCGACAAATTGTATTGGGCTCAATTGTGGATTTGGTTGGCCCTTTTGCCTCCTAGGCGGTGATGTTGGTCTTGCAGAATTATCTACGTTCATCGATAGGTTAGGCCTTAGAGGAATATTCATATTAGATGGCACCCATGACTCACTGGCATTATACTTTCAACATTTGGCAATTGACTGACCCGTCGACTAGTTTAATTTGCCAAATTTTTATCACCAATTTGGTTGTTTTTGTAGAAAGAGATTCTCCTTTTGTATTCAATGAATATATTTTCTGTACATTTACAAGGCTCAATCCTATCATATATATATAGGACATATGACAACCCTAATTAGCGGATATACAATAGGAAGGATTCTATACTAGGAAGAAATATATATAATAAAATTTCTTAACAAATAGGCTAAAATAGCTCACGACCACACTCCCCCTCAAGTAGGTGCAAAGATGTCTTTGATACCCAACTTGATAAGTGAGCAATGAAATTCTCTACTTGACAAAGCCATTGTCAATATATCAGCTAACTGGTCTTCAGACTTGACAAATGGTAACTGGATCACTTTTGCCTCCAAATTCTCTTTGATGAAATGTCTGTCAATCTCCACATGTTTGGTTCTATCATGCTGAACTGGATTATGAGCAATGTTTATGGCTGCTTTATTATCACAAAACAATTTGATTTCCAAACCTGGTGGATACCCGAGCTCAGTTAGTAGCTTCCGAAGCCATAGAAGTTCGCATAACCCCTTTGCTACACCTCTGAATTCAGCTTCTGCACTAGACCGAGCTACAACCTTTTGTTTCTTACTCTCCACGTAACAAGGTTGCCTCCCACAAATGTAAAATACCCTGATGTAGACCTCCTGTCTGTCACACTTCCAGCCCAATCTGCATCTGTGTAACCTTCTATTTCAAGGTGGCCATTCTTTGCAAATAGCAACCCCTTTCCTGGGGCTGACTTCAAATATCGAATGATGCCCCACACAGCACTCATATGATCTTCACTAGGTGCATGCATGAACTGACTCACCACACTTACTGCATGAGCAATATCAGGACGTGTATGTGATAAGTAAATCAATCGACCTACTAACCTTTGGTATTTCTCTTTATTAGTAGGCGTCTGATCAGGGTACTCTCCAAGCTTACAGTTTTGTACCATAGGAGTGTCTGCAGGCTTGCAATCTAGCATGCCAACTTCGGTCAAAAGATCAAGAATATACTTCCGCTGAGACAAGTAAATCCCTTCCTTCGACCTAGCAACCTCGATTCCCAGGAAATATTTCAGACCTCCCAAGTTCTTCATCTGAAACTCTCTAGTAATAATTCCCGCAGTCTCATAATCTCTGCACTATCATTGCCTGTAATAATCATGTCGTCTACATATATGATAAGAGCTGCCATTCTTCCTTGAGTACCTTTTAAGAACAAAGTATGATTTGAGTTACTTTGGGAGTATCCATACCTTTTCATAGCTGAGCTAAAGCGACCAAACCATGCACGAGGGGATTGCTTCAACCCATACAATGATCTTTCCAACTTACAAACCATGTTCGGCTTATCTGCGCACCTGTATCCAGGTGGAAGCTCCATATAGATCTCCTCCTCTAAATCTCCATGAAGAAATGCATTCTTCACATCAAATTGATGCAAAGGCCAGTCCAAGTTTGCAGCCAGAGATAACAACACTCTTACAGTGTCTAACTTCGCAACAGGAGAGAATGTTTCCTGATAATCCACCCCATAAGTCTGTGTATACCCTTTAGCTACCAGTCGCGCCTTATACCTCTCAATAGTGCCGTCTGCCTTATGTTTGACTGTGAACACCCACCTACATCCAACCGGCTTTTTATCCTTTGGTAGTTCCACAAGTTTCCAGGTTCGATTTTTTCCCAACGCCTCCATCTCTGCCTCCATTGCTTGAAGCCATTTCGGATCCTTCATGGCTTCTTCAACTCTGTTTGGAACTTGAACTGAGGAAATCGTGAACACGAAGGCTTGTAGTGGTGTGGACAGCCGCTTGGCAGACACATAGTCTGCAATAGGGTATCGAGACCGGCAGTCCTCTACATCTGGAGGATATCGATTCGGCGGTTTACCCCTATTATGCCTGTCGGGTAGCTTATAACCAGTAAGCACATTAGTATCTTCAAAAGAATCAAGTACAGTAGAAGTACTTACCTCAGGTACATTCTCAGGAGTTTGGAGTGGTACTGAAGAGGGCGAAGACAAGGAGGGCTGTTGCAGTTGTGCATCTGTTGACACCTATTCGGACCCATGCAGTAATTCAGTGTTGTCCGGTAGTGCAGCCTCAGAATCATGCGGTAATAGCTCAAAATCTTCAGCCGACATAAGCGACACACCCAAACACCTTAGGGGGCAATGTAAGAACCGAAGGAAGAGACACATGGGCGACAAGTGCTTGCATTGGCGTGCGATAGCTCAGAATGCGGGAAGGCATGCGATTCAACAAATAAGCAGCTGTGACTACGGCAGAATCCCAAAAACGATGGGGAACATGGCTACCCTCCAACAGTGCTCGAGTGGTTTCAAGAAGATGGCGATTCTTGTGCTCAGCAACACCATTCTGCTGAGGAGTCTGAGGGCAAGAAGTTTCATGTATCAAACCATGTTCTTGGAAATAAGCTGCAAGAGGTTTACTTAAGTATTCGCCACCATTATCAGACCTGAGAACCTGAAGTTTGGCCCCAAACTGAGTCTGAATCATACCGTGGAAAGTCCGAAAGATAGCTTCAGCCTCATTCTTATGTTTCATCAAATATAGCCAAGTCATACGTGTGCAATCGTCAACAAAGATGATAAACCATCGAAACCCAGATACAGTAGTAATAGGAGACGCACCCCATACATCAGAATGAATTAAGGAAAAAGGAGTAGAACTTATATTCAAACTGGGAGGAAAACAAGTGCGATGGCTCTTTGCCAAAATACATGTATCACACTGAAAACTAGAGTTCGATAGACCATGAAATAACTTGGGAAAAAAATGCCGTAAATACCCAAAGGATGGGTGACCTAACCGACGGTGCCATAACCAAAGTTCCTTCTCTTGAGCTAACTGTCCATGAGAATGATAGGTCCGTCCAGAAGTAATTTCATCCACGAAATACAGCCCCTCCCTCTTAGTACCACGCCCAATAATCTCCTTCGTGAGAATGTCCTGAAACAGACAAAAATCAGGGTACATAAGCACAACACAGTTCAACTCACTAGTAAGCTGTCCAACTGATAACAGACGATTAGACAATGTAGGAACAAGTAAGGTATGAGATAGAGAGAGAGAAGGCGTGACAGACACACGCCCAGCAGCCGTCACAGGAAAGCTATGTCCATTGGCATTATAGATATGATCTCGACGTGGTGTAGTAGATGTAAGAAGGTCACCAGATTCCGGAGTCATATGATCAGTAGTGCCAAAATCAATTATCCACCCATGATGACCATAACCATGTCCATTAGCAAAGACAAACCCACAATTACCTTCAAGAGATTCGGCATTAGCAGATTCAGGCTCCATGAGAATTAATGACAAGCCGCTAGTCACTAAGGAGGCTTGTCCTCCATTCCGCCCCTTTTGTGAGCCTGGTTTCTTTTTCTTGGTCTGAAAATCACCCCACTAGTCCGGATAACCATGCAGTTTAAAACAAGAGGCTACTGTATGTTTAGGATTCCCACAGTGAGAGCATCCCTCGGATTGAATTGGCATACCAGGTTTACGGTGAGGTCCCGAAATTTGGAGGTACGGATCACCCTTGCCCCGCTGTGACACCATGGCAGAACCAGAGGTGACCTCGGCGGGAGTGGAGAGCATGAAAGATTGACGCATATCCTCTCGCCTGACTCGGGCATAAGCTTGCTCAATAGTGGGAAATGGATCCATCTTCAGAACATCAGCACGAACATTATCCAGGCGGTCATCGAGACCATCCAAAAAGGTATAAACTCGATCTTCATGGACAATGGCATTGTACCTCAGAATATCGGCAGGACATTGCATAGGATTAGGACGTCGGAAATCAATCTCACGCCAGAGCCCTTGAAGATCATTGTAATATTTCTCGATGGGTGCACCGCCTTGCTTCAATCGAGAAACCTGCCTCTTAAGATCATAGATTTGGGAGGTGACAGATCCATCAAAAAAGGTCGTTGCCACAGCATCCCATACGGCTCTGGCAGTAGGAAACCGAATAAAGTTTGGTATCAAGGCTGAGTCTATAAAATTGATAAGCCAACCTTTCACCGTAGAATCATTGGTCTTCCATTGTCTAAAAAACGGATCAGTAGGAGGGGGCTCAGGAGAACCACCATTCAAATAGCCCAGTTTGTCTTTGCCCGAGACATACATCTCAACAACCTGGGACCATACGCCATAATTTTTGCCATCAAGCTTGATAGCAATCGGTGCAGCAGGAGGTTCAACGCGCGGCGGCGCGGCCTGCTGGGTCAAGAGCTGCTTTATCGCAGCGGTCAGGTCTGCTAGAATGGCAGTAGCAGAGGCACTAGCATCCGCTTGGTCAGTTGTAACAATCGGCTGTTCGTCGGCCATGAGATCAGGTTCGCAAACTGAATTGCGATGAAGAAGATCGGGTAAGATGCACGTCGGACCACCGTAATCGATGATTGACGTACAGTACTCCAAGGATCAAACCCTAGAGCTCTGATACCATGTAGAAAGAGATTCTCCTTTTGTATTCAATGAATATATTTTCTGTACATTTACAAGGCTCAATCCTATCATATATATATAGGACATATGACAACCCTAATTAGGGGATATACAATAGGAAGGATTCTATACGAGGAAGAAATATATATAATAAAATTTCCTAACAAATAGGCTAAAATAGCTCACGACCACAGTTTTCACCAACGCTATTAGCGTTAATAAATGGAGAGGGATTAGGAACATACCGTGTTACCACTGGATTTACTAATGGTGGTTGATTGGACGATCTTGACCTCGGGAGAACATCATTCATAGCAATAATGATTGGCTTGATTACGTCTGAAATGTGACTCATGATTTAGTTGGTCATATCATTTCGTTACTCCTCGAATAACCTCTTCATGGTAGCAAACATAGGAGGATTTGGTGTATCTGATCTCCACTGTTCTTCAGCGAGATGCCGGAGAGGATTTGACCCCTTGCATTGGCCTCCTTCTGCCGCTCAGTTAAAGGTTGAAGATTCAGAGTGCGCAGCAACTTCGTCACCAGTTTATGGCACCTGATTATTGCCAATTTCATTATCAGACTCTTGTTGATTTCTGGTTCTTGCCATCGTAGTCTCCTCAAATCAACAAAATGTGGTCCACCTAGTGTATTAAAACGATGTTTCACTGGAATTGAATTGACGATGAATACCTTTCAAATACTGGACATCTTAGCGGCAGGATTGGATAACCGCATTTGATCGAGACTTATTTGAGTGCCCCCTAACATAAAGAAGAGCTCTTTCTAGTGTCTGAATCAACAAAGGATGTGAAAGGTCTTTTGTTCATTTATGAGAAAGTAAATGAAAAAATGATGCAGTCCAGGTATGACTACCGAAACAATAGGATTGTGAGAGTGACTCAGGAGCACAGAAACTCCGTCACAAAACGAGCAGAAATTTCAGTTCTGCGCGACTTCGGGAGAATGGACGTAACTCTCTCGATATAGATCGGAATGACCTAATTCCAACGCCAATATTTCAAGAACTCTTGGATCTACAACTTTTGTGTTTTGATTTTTCCGGGATAAGCACTGTAAGTAGGGATTGACAGAGGATAAAGGGGACGGTTTATGAAGGAACATCATAAGAAAAGGATAGAAACTTCAATGGTTGCTCTTCTAGGCCTCTAAGGAAGTCGACAGGGCATCAATTCTTCTAGATTGATGGCTCCGACTCTTCTAGGATGGAGTGAAAATTCTTCTAGGATTTCAAGGGTATGAACTCTTCAAGGTTCAAGGAAATGCTCTAGGCAATTTTCATTAATCAAATTCGTCTCGCTTACAGGAGAGAACTGTCCTCATTATATAGAGGGACTGAGACTTTAGAAATAGAAGAAGAATAAAGACATGGGGACTACACAAACATATGGGATCCCCATATGAGAACTAGAAAGCAATAAAAGTCCTAGTAACTAGAAAATGTATAGAAACACGAAATGCATTTAAAGACTTGGAAACTTGTGCTTTGACTATGGGACTTCCAAACTTATTGAGAGGTTCGTTGAGTTTCAATGCGGGTAGATCTTCTTGGTGGAGAGTGCTCTCCAATGTGGGCTGCATCATCCTCCCCTTCTTTAGAAGAATTCGTCCTTGAATTTGAATCATCATTATGGGAAGAATCCCATACATAAGGTGTTAAGTGCCGAACATTGAACACATCATGTATCTTCATATGAGAAGGAAGCTTTAGCCGATATGCATTAGGATTGATGCGCTCAAGAACTTCAAGTGGACCAAGCTTTCAATCACTAAGCTTGTTGTAGCTTCCAAAGGGATGATGCTCCGGTGGCAAATAAGCCCAAACAAAATCTCCAAGCTCAAAGATAATCTCACACCGATGCCTATTGACAACCTTTTTATAGAACTCAGCTTTGTTCTCCAAGAATAGAATTTGTGGCTCCATGAAGTAGCACTTGTCGGGGCTGCATACAAGCGTTCTTGCCTTAACACTCGTAACACTTCTCGAAGGTGTTGCTGTTGACACCTAATTTTCGAACTCTTTATTTTTAGAAAATTAATTAAAAATATGATAAAAATTTATAAAATTGCAAAATTAACTTTGGAAGCCTTAGCCAAGCCTCAGGGACCAATTTTGAACAAAAAATATTTTTTCAATATTTTTGGAATTTTTAATATTCTTTATATTAAAAAATACCCCAAAATAGAAAAAATAGCATTCGTAACCAGAAAAGTGTGAAAAAATAGTCATTAGTCTTCATTTAATCCCAATTGCATTTTGGTCACTTTAAATCATGAAAATTCGACCTGGGTCCCTGAGTTGCAAATTTTTGCACTTAGGTCGTTGGTCGAACAAAAAATCTCAAATTGAGTCCTTTCTATTCTTCCTTTCACCTTGTGCTAGTTATTCCACTTGGTTCTTACACCTTGCACTTAGGTCGCAGGTCAAATGTTCCTTTTTTTTTTTCTGGCCAATTGAGGGGATGATTAAGGAGCGAATATTAATCTTGTATACCTATCTCAGTTTTGCACAAAAAAAAGGAGAAAAAAGAGAGGAGAAATACGACAGACTGGCCAAAGGTTGTCACGCGCTTGGAATTAAAGACAAATCTCGAGCTAGCAAATAATTGAATGAACCTGGCCCACTCGGAAGACGCCTTATTTAACGAAGCAATCAATGGCGTGATTATAAAAGACGATCCCAGTGCAACTTGCCCAACTCAATCTTTGTTGGACATGTCAAATTCAAGGGTTTGTTCCTCAGCCACCCAACATTGGCCACAGCATTTCACAGCTCCTCTGTAATTAATCACACCTCCATACTTCATAACGTGTCAAATTCTGGAGGAATTAAAGAGCACTGAAAACTGTTGAATCACCCCAAATCAATACCTGCGCTGCCAATGAGAGGGTGATCGATGAGCTGAGCAAGATGGGCTCGGGCCAGGCTCCTTGCATAAATTCCACGCTCAGTTGTTGGTCAAATCCTAATTTAAATATGTTGCCCCAACTTGCTTCTGTCGAAGGTGACCCCCAATATTGACCACCAAAAAAATAAAAAATAAAATAATAGGTGACCCCAAAAGCTCTCTAGTTTTAGTTTGGCCATGGCAGGCTAATAATATTAGTGCCCAAGCTAGCCCAAGCTAACCAAAATAGGCCAGCACAAAGATCCAAATTTCATGAAAAACGATTAGGGGATTTTAGTGAAAGTCTCGGTGGATGATCGAAATTATATGGACTAATTGACACAAAAAATGTCCAAGTCTTTAATTGGAGACTCGGGAAACTAATTTCGTGTGTTCATGTGGAAGAAGGTGTACAAAACAAGTACTACCAAAGATTCGAAGACAACTGTGATAGGGAGCCTTGCCAGATGAGTGCTCACAAGGAGAGATATTTTCTATGACAAGGGATGGTGGACGGTCTCCTAGATGTGATACCAGCGTGAATAGGGACATCGGCCTTCGGTGGGATTATGGCCACAACGAATCGGAAGGAAAAGTATCAAAAAAATTCTAAATCTATTGCGTTGGTACAAATTCAGTCATAAACCTTTTAATTGGACCAATTCAGTTTTAAACCTTTTTTGCATTGATACCAATTGAGTCAATCCAGCCAATTTTGGCCGAAAAATGCTAACGTGGATGCCGGCTATCCGACGTGGCACGATCGGCACAGGCGTAGATATTTTATAATAATATTCTACTAGTATTTCGAATTTTTTTAGAATTTTTTTTGGTTTTTCTGTTCTTTTTGTTGGATCTAGCAATATCACCTAGAGGGGGGGTGAATAGGTGATTCTGAACACTTTTTAATATTTAATGCGGAAATTTATAAAGGGTTCAGAACATATACTGAAAATGATCAGTAAGAGGACGTGCAGATAAACTAAACACAGCAAGATGAGTTTAGGGAAAGAGAAATTGCACGCAATGATTATAGTGGTTCGGCTTTAGCAAGCCTACGTCCACTCTCCCACGATGACAGCCGATCGGCTGGATTCCACTATGAGTCGTTGAAAGATTACAGGCGTTGTCACTCCAATCGCTCTTACAAATGAACCTCTCAAGACTACGAATTTTAAGCTCACAAGAACAAGAGAATGTGTTTTTGAACAACTCAGCACTTTGGAATTTTTAGTTCTCGATCATTTTGAAACAGTCACTATTGATCTTCTTTATACTCATTCAGCCTTGAACTAGCCGTTACCAAGGCCCTTCAAAGGATCGCTCTTCAATCTTTGATTGGACGCTATCAATCATGATTGACAGAGACTGTATATGGGAAGATCCAGTGGCCGTTGAAAGTGAATCTGAACCCTTCAGATTCAGTCGCCCATACAACCAAATCTTCAGTTTCCATAAATAGAGTTCATCCAAATCTCCAAGATATCTTGTTCACGGAAGGTAATATCCAATCGCGGATATTCTCCTGATTTGATTGGAAAATAATCCTGTCAATCAAATCTTACAAACTTCCATAACAAGGCGCGGCCAAATCAGAAACCTGCCAAACGTGGGTCTTCAGAATCTAGTAGCGAGATATTGCAGAATCTGAACGTTGTTCAGAAGCAATCTTCTGAACCAGAGAGACTCTCTGAATCTGAACAGATTGGAACAGTGACTCTGAGCTTTTGTAAGATCCTTGATGACGTGTCACATAAAACTCCTAGAGATGAGTCATCAGAGGCAGCATAGACCTCCTTCTGAAGGCTTTAGATGCAACATAGACTTCCTTCTGGAGTCTTCAGAAGCACCACGATTCTCCTTCTGAATGTAGGACTTCGACTATCTCAGAAGCAAGTGTGCGACGACTACTCCTTGAGTCTGAACGCCAGTCATGGAACATTATAAGCTTTTGTTCACATACTCATGCCTGCAATAACAAATAATTTGTATTAACCAGATTCTCTTACTAGAAGGATAGTTTTGTCAGAATCAAAATATTCAGAGGGAATGTTTTCTCAACACTTTTTTCCTTTCTTATATGTTCTTCTTCTTCTTTTTTTTTTCCTTATGGCTGAGGGTGGCAAGGTCGTGTGATCTAGGCATCGTGGCCTCACCCAGACCTGGCGAGGGACACGATGCCCCAGCCCAGGGCCGGCGAGGGTTGCAGCGTCGTCGCCTGGCTCAGATTTGGTGAGGGCATCGCAGCCCTCGTTGGGTTTGCGTGAGGGGCCGCGACACCCTTGCTGGCCCTTAGAAAAAAAAGAAAAAAAAGAAAAAATCAAAAATATTATTAAAAAAATTTCCATGTCAGCCATTTTCGAATAAAATTGGCCGGATGAACTCAATTGGTACCAATAAAAAAAAGTTTAGGACTAAATTAGTTCAATTAAAAAATTTAGGACTAAATTGGTACTAATATAATAGATGTAAGATTTTTTTTTTTTTTTGGATACTTTCTTGCATTCGGACACGAAGACAACTTGTGACTTCGGCCGAGAGTCCCTCTTTCATTGCTTGTTTCTCCACCGATCTTGCCTCTGACTCATGCACGCTCCTCTTGATTTTCCACTCAGTCCAAAAACTTCCGATTTTGGCCTTTTTTGCTCTTTGACCAATTGCTCTCTCTTGACCATCGCTCGACTCGTCAGTAGTGATGGATGAAGAAATCCGCGTATGAGTGGGGGACAAGGGTGAGCCTGCTCGATCCAACCTTAGTGGACTTACACCGGATAACTAAGCTCAAGATCTCCTTGCTTTAAGTCCATCCTCCGCCGGTCAAAATGCAAAGAATGAGTTTTATAATGCAGGAAAGATGCAACTAATATGTTATTGTAAGTATTGATTTTTTTTGTTAGGGATCGAGATCGATTGTCGAATATCTAAATCGATTCTATCAACGATGCAAGAAAGTAATGAAAATTCGCACAACACAAGAATTTACGTGGTTTAGCAGGGGAGATGTTCTGCCTACCTACGTCCACGGGGAGATGAGATCTGTTTCACTAATAACGTAGAAAAGTGTACAGCCGCTCTTCTCTCTCTCTCTCTATTCTTTAGAGACCTGTTTCGCCCTAAATATATATAGCGAAACCCTACATGGCACAAATTACAAAATTGCCCACATAGCCTGAAATATTTAACTTTCCCATATAAAATCATGCTATGACTGAACATAAAACGTCTCTGGCGGCTCAGGGCGCTGCCCCCGCGACCCCCACCGGGGCGGCCCCCCCGGACCCCCACCCGCTCACCGGGGAGCGGGACCCCCGTGCTGTCCAGTCGTCAGGGGCCTTTCGCAACCGCCTCATAATCTCTTAGATAACAGAATACAAGACATCAACCTCAACAGATTTCTAAATTTTTTGCTAGCAATCACATGACCTCCCCTAGCAGTTCCATCGGCACCCTTACCATGCCCTCCTGGTTGGGGTCGCCGCACACCCTCGTGAACACCGAATTCACAACAATCCTGCCGACACAAAGGCGACCTCCGGCGAGAACGACGCCACCTCAACTCGCCATCAGAAACGCAGTCCACACTGCGGCGTAGGGGAGGAGCAGCCACCATAGGAGGATCCGGTCGAGACGGGCAGAGAAGAGAGCCTCTAAAGTTTCATAGGGGAAAAATTGTTGCTAATGAATTTTGGGCATTGAACTTTATGGATTAGAGTGTCACCGTGACTCCGTATCACTCTGGTGGATTCCATTACATGCATGTGTACTCTATAGTAAATTTCTTAGGTGCTGAGCGTTTCTACTATATGTTACTCAGATTGTGACTTCCCCAGGGGGTGAAAAGCAATTGCAACTCTGAAAGAAAGCCCGAAATTTAACTTTTTACTGCGTTGGTAAAAAGCAAATTTCGGGCCACAAAAAATTGTGAAATGATTATACCACATGCAGATTGTTCTGTAAACACAACTGGATGAATTTATACGCCCAAAATACTACTTTACATTATAAATATTTTGGAGTACAATACAATGCATCGAGGAAAGCTCTCAAATCATGACACGCTTAATAAGCAACTAAACATCCTTTTCCTTTGATGCTTCAAAAGGATCATTATTTGAATATTTCCACACCGCCTGATACATCACCACTGGAAATATATCGATTTACCATTTTAAGCACATCTTTTCACGCCATGAGAAGGTAGGCGTCAACACTGAGAAGCATGCCACGCGTGAACTCCAGGTACTTATTGGCGTCGGGAGCGTCGGCATTTCACTTCTCGTAAGTCAGAACGGCTTTTGCCGCGCAGTGTTCACCCTCCGGAGAGAACTGGAAGCCCACCTTCAGGCTCTTGTAAAGATCCATTGCCGCTCCGTCCAAGTAATTGAATGTGATGGACTTTGTCTTGTCGGCGAAAGCTTCCAGTCTCCTTCCCGCTCTCGCAATCCCCTGTGGCATGTTACTCCAGTTCAGTTGACGTATGACTGCTTATTCTTCCTTAAAATCATGTATGACTCCAGTTCAGTCGGACTTAACTCTATGCTCTCGTATGAAAAAATTCACCACAAGCTTAACACGGGAGCATCCTCTCGCTATCAGACTTAGACTTTCAGATCGGAAATCGGCAGAGACTATACATCGAAAGAACGCATCCAAGATCTTCCACTAGCTAAAAGTTCGAGCTTGACATTGACCTTACATGTTAGCTTCAATTGTTCAACTCATGACCAATGACGGCTTAACGATGAATTTGATGGAAAATAGAAGACATCGAGTAGCGATGGTGTTGAGAAAATCTTCCTCTGAATATTTTGATTCTGACAAAACTATCATTCTTTAGAAAGAATATGGTTAATGCTTTGAAATACATTATTGCATGTATAACATGTGAATGAAAAAGCTTATACTGTTCCAAACCTGGTGTTCAGACTCAATACGAAGTCGTCACATATTTGCTTTTGAATAAGTTGAATCATATTATTCAGATAGTTTGGGATATCACTTCTGAAGATCCAACTTTTATCTTTGGAGAAGACTTATGTGAAACATCAACAAGGACTTTATCAAAGCTCATATTCACTGTTCTAGTTTGTTCAGATTCAAGAGACTCTTCTACTTCTGAAGACTGCTTCTGAATTATGTTCAGATTCTGCAATATACTCTTTTCAGATTCTAAAGACCCACATTGGCAGGTTTCCATTTTGGCTACGTTATTTATGGAAGTTTGTAATATTTGATTGACAGGATTACTCAACAAACAGATTGATAGAATATCTTTGATTGGAAATTATCTTCCATGAGACAAGAAAACATCCATATTTGAACAACTCTGCTTATAGAAACTGAAGATTTAGTTGTATGGGTGACTGAATCTGAAGGGTTCAAATTCTACACCAACGGCTACCAAATCTCTCTAGATACAGTATCTTCTAATCAAGATTGATGATATCCAATCAGCTATTAAAGAGCGATTCTTCGGAGGACCTTTGCAATGGCTAGTTCAAGGTCGAAGGAGTATAAAAGGGGGATCCATGGTGACTGTTGAGTAGTGCGATCAGAACTTACAATTCCTAAGTGCTTGAGTTATTCAGATTCATATACTTGTTCTCGAGAGCGAAATACTTTGTCTCTGAGAGGTTCTGTAAAAGTGTGAAAGTGTGATATCACTTGTAACCTTTCATTGATTCATCTAGTGGAATTCAGCCAATCGGCCGTCAGCGTGGGAGAGTGGATGTAGGCTTATCTAAGCCGAACCACTATAATCTTCGTGTGCAATTT
Source organism: Lenwebbia sp. NSW1173648 (assembly GCA_029784005.1). Classification (NCBI taxonomy): domain Eukaryota; kingdom Viridiplantae; phylum Streptophyta; class Magnoliopsida; order Myrtales; family Myrtaceae; genus Lenwebbia; species Lenwebbia sp. NSW1173648. The sequence continues at coordinate 9,518,097 of JARCGZ010000010.1, forward strand.
CTCTTATCCCTAAACTCTTTATTTATTGCATACGATTGTTCAGAATCTCTTTCTGAAAGTCATTCAGATTCTAAATTTGTGATTCATTTGATTTAATTTGTTAATTCTACAATTTAGAGCAAATATTGCTCAGAATCATCTATTCATCCCCTCTAGGTGATATTGCTAGATACAACACTTATTTTCTCAATGTGCTTACGAATAGGGATACCAACCTTATCAAAGTACTTGATATCAATTACTCTATGAGGCATTACTCCTCGATCCTACATTAATTGATACTGATCAGCATGCTTCTTGCATATGAAAAGGTTGCTGTGGTAATTTTTGTCCTTGACAAAGATCAATCTTCTCTTAAAGTTCTTGAATACCGCATCATCATCATCTTCGAACTTCCCTTTCGTCTTAACAACAATGTCTTCCTGTACTGGTTCTCTAATAACAATAGATTTTGAGGGAGTTCTTGCAGGCTTAGGTATTTCAAATTTATCCACTTTCTCTTTCCCTTTTCTTGACACAATTTCTTTTGCACTAGAAGCAAGAGGAGTAACAATTCTAATAGGCAAGTTCAGAGTAGCAACAAAATCTTCCTCAGAGGAAAACTTATGAATATTCAACAATTGCAGAACTAAATCCTCTCCAGAACCCTTCTCCTTTAGAGCATCAAACATGGGCTTAATGGTTAAAGCCGTAGCAACTTTCTTGTCGGTTTTAGAAACATAGAAACTTGAGTCTGGTTGAACAATGTTTCTGTCCTCTGAATGATCTGAGCCAGAGATTTCAACCGACGTAGTGTCGTCGTGAACCCTAGATTTCTTCATCACTCGTTGAGAAGATTTTCCCTGCTGTCGCTCACTTCCACCAATAGCTTTCTTCACATGAGAGGCAGATTTTGGAGCCATTGGTGAAAAGAGTGAGATTTTGCAAAGAAGAACGAGAAATTTTTAGAAAGAGAGAAAGAATCGAGTCTGCGAGTTCTCGAGAAGGTTAGGATTTGAATAAGAAAGAACTGTAGCAGTTTAAGAAGAAATAGGCTATTTTCAAAAAGGAAGGTGACGATTCGTATACTTAGAAAGAATATTTGGAAAAGATTTAAAAACTGTAAAACGATTAATTTTTGGAAATAAAATCAATTTAAAATAAAATCCAATAGAAATCAACCTAGGATGATATATTTACTCAATCAATCAACATATATTTAGATACGAACAACATACCTTAAGTCCTTGCAAAGATATGATTCTTGAAGTGTAACCCGAAAACTAACCTGTGCTTCTGAATAAGATTTCTGAATTGTGCTTCTGAATAATAGCAATGTACTTGTTTCTGAAACATCTCAAGATAAAGGTTAATGATTGCTAATTCGTTTAGAATATAATTAAATGAATCTTTATCGAGAGGTTTCATAAAGATATCAGCAAGTTGATTTTTAGAATCAACATACTGAATATGAACATCACCATTCTGAACATGATCACGTGTGACGTCCCAGTCCGCCACATCTCAAGGTTTACTAACCACACTCTCTTCTTTAATCTTTCGTTATATAGATATGGCGCATGAGGAAGACTAAGTAAAATAATCAAGGCGGCCATACAGAACACAAGTGCATGACAAAACATACCAAGGGCAAGCACGCCTATAAAAGGGTATGGCCATTCGAGGGTTTAACTACCTATATCTCATGAAATAACAACAAAACACTCACGTCACAACACATCTGGTTTCATTTGTATACAAATCGTTAACTAGTTCTTTACAAAAGTTAAAAGACTCCGGGAGAGTAGAAAATATGATAACTACCCCCGGCCTAACGGCACCAACTTCAAGCTCAAACGCCATTCCCATCTTCCATAGTGTCACACCGGCTTCGTCCTCGCTATGGATCTGAAAAGGGTTATATCCACGGGGGTGAGCCGAAGCTCCATAAGTAAAATCACTAGGCCGAACCACTAATCCAGCTATAGAATCGTATGATTGGAGGAAAAGTTCACCAACATCAGATCCAAGTTCACAAAGTCATAAAGTTTCAGAAAATATACCATATTGAAGTCATCGCAACCAAGATTATCACAATTAAGATCATCGCAACCAGAATCGATCGGTGCTTAACACTCACAATGACGAACCATAGATATGCTAGTAGTAAGGACTAGAAATCTACTTGCCTCGATTTCTCGAGAAAATGAAGTAGAAACAACGAACGAATGATCTTGGGTTCGCCTTTCTTCCTTACGACTCAACTTGGGCAGCACCACGACCCTAAAGTCGGTCTTGACAATGGCGAGACAGCAAGAGGTCGGCTTAGACAAGGCCTAGCGAATATGAGAGAGAGGGAGAGGATAAGGCAGAGGGTTTTGTTCGGACGAATGAATGACGAAATGAACTGATGTCAAGGGTATTATAGGGAAGTAGGTGGATGTGATGAGTTAACTCCGGCCGGCCCACGCGGTGACACGTATCCCATCCATGACATGTGGCAATCGTCCTTGCCACCACGTGACACGTGGCCAGCCACGCGTCTACCATCCTGCCACGTGTCAGGTGATACGTGTCCTTTGCATTGCCACGTGTTGACACGTGTCCATGTGTCTCCGTTGTCCTCGTCCGGTCATAATTTCTCATGTATTTAACCCAATCGGGACCTAATTAATTACTTAGTGTTTCTAAAAATATTATCGGTTGATAATCCGAACCTGTTAATGCTAATTCACCCTTTTACTTAAGCAGGTGAAAGTCCGGGTCATCCGTGATGAAGTGATGTTTGATTTCGATATGTTTTGCCCTTGAATGTAGAATAGGATGCTTTGTCAAGTTAATGGCGCTTGTGTTATTACATTTGATTTCCACATTCGAGTCTTCAACACCATAGTCTCCGAGTTGTTGTTTTAGCCACAGAATCTGAGCACAACAACCTCCAAGAGATACATGCTCTATTTCTTCTCTAGAAAGAGCAACGATGCTTTACTTCTTAGAATACCATGAGACTAGTATATTTCTCATGAGTTGGCACGTTCTAGAAGTGCTCTTTCTATCAATCTTGCATCTAGCGAGATCTGCAACTGAATATCCTTTTAGGATGAATTCAGATTCTTTGGAATACCATAGTCCATCCTTGGGATAAGTCCCAATGTACTTAATGATTCTCTTGATAACTGATAGATGTGATTCTCTTGGGCTTGACTGAAATCTCGTACATAAACATACATTGTATAATATATCTAGTATTGAGGCTATAAGATATAATAGTGATCCAATCATACTTCGATAGAGTTTTGGATCAACTTCTTTTCCTTGTTCATCCTTGTCGAGTTTGGATGAATATGACATTGGAGTCTATCTTTTTACAGTCCTCAAATCTAAATTTCTTGACAATTTCCAGAGCATTTTTCTCTTGGTGAATAAAGATTCCTTTCTCAGTTTGCTGTATCTGAGGTCCAAAGAAGAATCTTAATTCTTCCATCATGCTCATCTCAAACTCATCCTGAATTTCCTTATAAAAATTCTTGCACAATCGTTCATTAGAAGAGCCAAAAATAATATCATCAATATAAATCTGAACAAAAAGAATATCTTTACCTTGCTTCTGAATAGAAAGAGTAGTATCAACATTACCTTTTATAAACTCATTTTCAGAGAGAAAGCTGCTTAACCTTTCATACCAAGCACGAGGTGCTTGTTTTAGTCCGTATAATGCTTTCTTCAGGGTGTAGATGAGATCTTTTCCTCTTGGCTCCTCGAAACTTGGTGGTTGTTCGACATAAACTTCTTCTTTGATGTATCAGTTCAGAAGCGCGCTTTTTACGTCCATCTGAAAAAGTTTAAAGTCATTGTAACATGCATAAGCAAGAAGTAGCCTTATGGCCTCTAACCTGGCAACAGGAACATAGGTTTCATCATAATCTATTCCTTCCTCTTAGGAATAATCTTTTCCCACTAATCTTGCTTTGTTTCTGACCATTTTTCATTTGTCGTCAAGCTTGTTTCTGAATACCCGTTTTGTTCCTATCACAAAATGATTTTTGGTTCTTGGTACAAGCTCCCAAACATTGTTGATCTTGAATTGATGAAGTTCTTCTTGCATTGTAGTAATCCAATTTTCATCTGAAAGAGCTTCTTCAATTCCCTTTGGTTAAATCTCAAAAACAAGTGCAATGTTGCTCATTGCCTCTTTGAACTTTGATCTAGTCCTTATTTCATCATCTAAGTTTCCCATGACGAGTTCCTCAGGATGACTGGATTTGTGTTTCCAGTTCTTGTTGAATCTCTCGTCTTGAACTTCGTTTGAGTTTTGAGAATCTGGTTGCTTTTCCTCTTGTTCTGTTGGCATTGGCTGACCGATTTCTTGATTCTGAACTTCTTCAGATCTTGATTCTCTTCAGAGTTTTGAGCTTCTTCTGAACTTTGAGGGAGTGAGAAATCTTGAGCATATTCAGATTGATCAGTCTCTTTCTGAATATTTTCATCAAACTTAACATTCATGAATTTTCAACAACACGAAAGTTTTATTGTAGACACGATATGCTTTGCTTGTTGTTGAGTATCCTAGGAATGTCCCTTCATCTGATTTCTCATCAAACTTACTAACACGATCATCTGTTGAGAAAACCTTCCCTCTGAATATTTTGATTTTGATAAAACTATCCTTTTATTGAGAGAATCTGGTTTATGCAAATAAATCTTCTATTGCAGGAATGAGCATGCGAACAAAAGCTTATAATGTTCCAAAACTGGCGTTTAGACTCAAGGAGTAGTCGTCGCGTATTTGCTTCTGAGATAGTTGAAGTCTAGTATTCAGATGGAGAAATGTGTTGCCTCTGAAGACTTCAGATGGAGGTTTGTGTTGCCTCTGAAGACTTAATCTCGAGAAGACTTATGTGACACATCAGCAAGGACTTTACAGAAGCTCAGAGTCATTGTTCTAATCTGTTCAGATTCAGAGAGTCTTTTTAGTTCAGAAGACTGCTTCTGAACAGCGTTCAGATTCTGCAATATCTCTCTACCAGATTCTGAAGACCCACGTTTGGCAGGTTTCCAGTTTGGCCGCGCCCTTTTATGGAAGTTTGTAAGATTTGATTGACAGGATTATTTTCCAATCAAATCAGGAGAATATCCTCGATTGGATATTACCTTCCATGGACAAGATATCTTGGAGATTTGGATGAACTCTATTTATGGAAACTGAAGATTTTGTTGTATGGGCGACTGAATCTAAAGGGTTCAGGCTCTACTCCAACGGCTACTAGATCTTCCCATTTATAGTCTCGGTCAATCAAGATTGATGATGTCCAATCAGAGATTGAGGAGTGATCCTTTGGAAGACCTTGGTAACGGCTAGTTCGAGGTCGAAGGAGTATAAAAGAAGATCAATGGTGACTGTTGTGAAGAGAGTTCACGAACTTAAAATTCCAAAGTGCTGAGTTGTTCAAATTCACATTCTCTTGTTCTTGTGAGCTTAAAATTCTTATTCTTGAGAGGTTATTTTGTAAGAGTGATTAGAGTGAAAACTCGTATAACCTTTCATCGATTCATAGTGGAATCCAGCCGATTGGCTATCATCGTGGGAGAGTGGACGTAGGCTTGCTAAAGCCGAACCACTATAAACATTGCGTGCAAATTCTCTTTCCCTAAACTCCTCTTGCTGTGTTTAGTTTATCTGCACGTTATTTTACTGATCTTATTTAGTTTATGTTCTGAACTTATTAATTTCCGCATTAAGTATCAAAATTGTTCAGAATCACCTATTCACCCCCCCTTTAGGTGATTTTGCTAGGTACAACATCATTAACATTCTTCAGAATAAAATATTTACATCTAAACAAATGAAAATATGAAAGATTTGGTTTTCTTTCTTTAAAGAGCTCGTAGGGGGTTTCTCAAGAATAGGTCTCAAAGAAACATGGTTTAAAATATAACAAACTATTGAGACAGCTTTTGCCCAAAAATGCGAAGCTATTTTACTTTCAATCAAAAGAGTTCTTACCATTTCTTCAAAGAACGATTTTTCCTTTCCACTGTCCCATTTTATTGATGTGTGTAAGGGGAAGAGAAATTGTGTTGAATTCCAAAATCATCACAAAAATTAGAAAAACTTTGGTTCGCAAATTCTCCCCCATGATCAATTTTAATGTAGGAAACAGCATAACCTTTCTCATTCTGAACCTTTTTAGAGAACTTTAAAAAAGAAAAGAATGCTTCATTTTTATGAGCAAGAAATAAAATCCATGTAAATCTTGAGTAGTCATCAACAATAACAAGGCAGTATCTTTTACCTCCAAGACTTAAAGTTCTGTTTGGCCCAAAGATATCCATATGTAGAAGCTGTAGTGCACAATTAGTAGAAACATGATTAATTGGTTTAAAAGAACTTCTCACCTGTTTTTCAAGAGTGTACGCTGAGCAAAGTTTAGATTTTTCGAACTTTATTTGTGGTAAACCTTGAACTAATTTCTTGGAAGATAGTTTTGCAATATGCTTGATGCTTATGTGGCCTAGCTTCCCGTGGCAAAGTTCAAATTCATCCTTGATAGAAATAAGGCACTTGATATTTTAAGAATCAATATCCAGAAGGTAAATATTTTCATATCGTCGACCAGTGAAGCTCCGCTTCTTGTCTTGACTAATACCTGAATATTTTGTATCTTGAAAGCATATTTGAAATCCAGAAATCACATAATTGACTTATAGAGATCAAATTATAGTTCAGTCCTTTGACTAAAGAGACATCATTAATGGTAAGATTTTCAATTTTAACAGTCTCTTTGCCAATTACTTTTCCTTTGTTGTTTCCTCCAAAAGATACACTTTTTCCATTGAATTTTGTCAGTTGAATAAAATTTTCTGGATCGTTGGCCATGTGTCTTGAACATCCACTATCGAGGTACCATTTGTCTTTCCTTTTTCTTGGTACCTGCAAGACAAAAATAACTTACTTTTTCTTTGGTACCCAGATATTCTTGGGTCATTTTTAGTTAGTCATAATTGAATTATTTCTATTGACAGGTCTCCAAACTTTTTGGCAATTGTATCTGAAATGATTTGAATCACCACAGTTTGAACAAAACATTGGGCCAGTGGGTTTTGTAAACTGTTTCTGAAAATGACGTTTGTAAGCAAAGTTGAAAGGTTTTCGCAAAAGCCTTTCCTTGACTTCAAGAAATTTATTTTGAAGATTTCCTTCCTTTTTAAGACCTAGACTTGATATGTCATTGTGAGGAACTTGTATGGAAATAATGTTTTTCAAAGTTTTCGAGTTTTGAGAAAATCTTTTTGAAATATTTGAGATCTTAGTTTTTAGAGATTCATTTTCTTTCTGAATAAAATCTCGATTTTCTTTGATTTGAGAATATCCTCTTTGTAAAAACTCAATGTTATCTTTTTGAGAGATATCTTGTTGTTTTAATTTTGAAACTTCGTTATTCAATTTAGAAACCTTTTTGAGAGCATCCTTGTAATTCAAACATAATTCTTCAATATATTCAGATACTTCTTCTGATACTTCAGAATTACATACCTCAACCTCTGAATCTGAATTTTCCATGAGACAAATGTTTGCATAGTCTTCATCACTATCTTCAGAATCACTCAAGGTTTCTGCCTTTAATGCATTCTTGTATATTTCATATTTGAGAAGAGGGAATTTTGATTTGATATGGCCTCTCTTTTTGCAGTGAAAGCAGATGACATCCTTACTTTCTTCTTTGTCACTGCTTGATTGTTTTTGATCAATTTGTTTGAAAGACTTCTTGGGTTTGAAATTTCTCCCTTTTCTGGCCATCTTTCTAAACTTCTTGACTATCAATGCAAGCTCTTCATCGTCTTCTTCTTCATCTTTAGAATCTGGCAATTCGTAATCAATATTAGATTTTAAAGCGATTGACTTCTTACCTCTTGTGTCCTTTGTTTTGTTGACATGTTCCATTTCATACGATTGTAGGGTTCCAACAAGCTCATTAATGGACAAGGGTCTGATTGTTTGGCATTCTTGAGTGGATGGCTTAATATAGTTCCAGTTGTCTGTTAATCCTCGAAGGATCTTTCAGACCTGCATGGGATTAACGACAGGAGCACCTTGCCGAGCAAGACCACTAACTAATATTTGAAACCTGTCAATCATATCAGCGATTGTTTCTTCTGGTTTCATCTTAAAGGCTTCATAATCGCTCAGCGGAATGCTAAGATTGGTCTCCTTGACTCTGTCAGTTCCTTGATATGTGACATGGAGTCTATCTCATATGGATTTTGATGATTCTTCTTCTGCAACATGATTATATATAGGAGTAGATAAAGCACAGAAGAGTGAATGAACATCTTTAGAATCAAGTCCTTTTTTGCCTTTTCAATATTGAAAAGAGTTAGAGCAGGAGTATCATTCCCATTTCCAAAAGTGGCAGCTGGTGTGGTGGTAGGAATTACTCCTTGTGCCACAACATCCCACATCAGATTGTCTATTGATTTGAAAAATCACTTCATATTATTGCACCAAACATTATAGTTCTTTCCATCGAAGTACGGAGGCTTATTGTTGAATTGTACATCACCTGATCCTGAAAAATTATTGCTAGGCATGATAGTGTTGAGAAAACCTTCCCTCTGAATATTTTGATTCTGACAAAACTATCCTTCTTGTAAGAGAATCTGGTTGATACAAATAATTTATTATTGTAGGAAATGAGCTTGTGAACAAAAGCTTTGTAATGTTCCAAAACTAGCGTTTAGACTCAAGGAGTAGTCGTCGCACACTTGCCTCAGAGATAGTCGAGGTCTAGTATTCAGAAGGAAAATTGTGTTGCCTCTGAAAACTTCAGAAGGAAGTCTGTGCTACCTCTGAAGACTTCAGAAGGAAGTCTGCGCTGCCTCTGAAGACTTCAGAAGGAGGTTTGTGTTGCCTCTGAGGACTTATCTTGAGAAGATTTATGTGACACGTCAGCAAGGACTTTGCAGAAGCTCAGAGTCACTGTTCTAATCTGTTCAGATTCAGAGAGTCTCTTTGGTTCAGAAGACTACTTCTGAACAATGTTCAGATTCTGCATTATCTCGCTACCAGATTCTGAAAACCCACGTTTGGTAGGTTTCCGGTTTAGCCGCGTCTTTTTATGAAAGTCTGTAAGATTTGATTGATAGGATTATTTTCCAATCAAATCAGGAGAATATCCTCGATTGGATATTACCTTCCATGGACAAGATATTTTGGAGATTTGGATGAACTCCATTTATGAAAACTAAAGATTTGGTTGTATGGGCGACTGAATCTGAAGGGTTCAAACTCTACTCCAACAGCTACTGGATCTTCCTATATACAGTCTCGGTCAATCAAGATTGATGATGCCAATCAGAGATTGAGGAGCGATCCTTTGAAGGACCTTGGTAACGGCTAGTTCAAGGTCAAAGGAGTATAAAAGAAGATCAATGGTGACTGTTACGAGGGGGTTCACGAACTAAAAATTCCAAAGTACTGAGTTGTTCAGATTCACATTCTCTTGTTCTTGTGAGCTTAAAATTCTCAGTCTTGAGAGGTTCCTTTGTAAGAGTAATTAGAGTGACATCTCTTGTAACCTTTCATCGACTCATAGTGGAATCCAGCCGATCGGCTGTCATCGTGGGAGAGTGGACGTAGGCTTGCTAAAGCCGAACCACTATAAACACTGCGTGCAATTTCTCTTTCCCTAAACTCATCTTATTGTGTTTAGTTTATCTGCACATCTCTTTACTGATCTTATTTAGTTTATGCTCTGAACCTATTAATTTCCGCATTAAATACCAAAATTGTTCAGAATCACCTATTCACCCCCCCTTTAGGTGATATTGCTAGATCCAACAGATAGATCGTTAACTCAGAAGTAGAAACACTTCAGAATAATGGGCAACCTGCTTTGATACCAAATGTTGTAGCTAGCAATATCACCTAGAGGGGGGGTGAATAGGTGATTCTGAACAAGTTTGACTATAAAATCGCGGAATTTAAAGAAGCAAGTCAAACGAAACACTAATTCAAAATCTAAATGATATTCAATGTCAGGTTCTGAACATACGTATGCAATAAAATTTGGAATAAAGAGTTTAGGAATAAAGAGAAACTGCACACGATGATTATAGTGGTTCGGCTTAGATTAAGCCTTTGTTAAGGATGACAACACATGCTCTTGAATTAGTCCATTAATGTTGATATCTCATGTAGTTAATATTGTAACGGACTAATTCAAAATTAAAACTATTCTTGAATTAGTCCATTAATGTAGATATCTCTAGTTAATATTGTAACAGACTAATTTAATGTAAATATCTCATGTAGTTAATATTGTAAAGGACTAATTCAAAATCAAAATTATTTTGAATTAGTCAATTCTTATGTAGCATAAATTCTATAAATACATATGCTATCCTAGAGTTAAAGGATAAGAAAAACTCATTCTCAAACCTAGAGTCTAATTCTTATATGGTATCAGACGACCAGTAGGATCCTTGACAACACCTACGCTATTCCTTGTTTCTCTTCCATTTTTTTCCCGACCTCTCCTATTCACAATGTCAGCTCCCACCTCCACTCCGGCTGTGCAAAACCACCTTAGCCTCAAACTTTCCGGTTATAACTTTCTACTGTAGAAAACCCAGTTGTTTTCGTTGCTTTGTAGCCAGTCCCTAATGGGATACCTTGGCGGCACCACTATCAAACCCACTCCAACCATCACCCCTATGGACTCCACTACTGCTGCACCAAACCCTGTATATGATGAATGGATTCGGAAAGACCAACTTATTTTTAGTTGGATGATATCTTCTCTATCACCTGATGTCCTACCCTATGTGGTTGGGTTAAATACTGCTGTTGATGTCTGGAAGGCTCTACAAACTTCGTTTGGTTCTCTATCGCATACAAGCATTCTTCAGCTTCATATGCAACTCCAGAATACATCTAAAGGTGACAAGTCTGCCTCAACTTATCTCCGCGAGGTAAAGTACATTTCAGATCAATTAGCTGCTGCCAATCAGCCTTTAGGGAATGAAGAATTAAATGCCATTGTCTTCCGTAATCTTGGTTCTGATTTTTCTGACATTATTACTGCCTTGGCTACAAAACCTGATCCAATAACATTTCCTGAACTCCATCGATTGCTCCTCAATCACGAGCTTCGAATGAAGTCTGCCACGGTGCCTATAGAGGCAAATGTTACCTCTTACACCCCTCCATCATCCACCCCTATTATTCAACCACAGCCGATTTCCAATTTTCAACTATCTACCACCCAAAACCCTCAATATCGTGGGCAAGGCCACCAGCGCAATTATGGAAACCAAGGCAATCGATCTAAAAATAGAAAAGACCGATGCCAAATTTATCAGAAATATAATCATACGGATGCAAGATGTTATTTCAGGTATTCGCAGTCTAACAGCAGTGCACCTCAGCCTACTGCTAATATGGCTGGGATTGTTCCTACCCCATTGTAGTAAGACTGGTTTTCGGGTACTGAAGCTACTCACCATGTGACGCCTGACATTGCCAATCTGCAGATCTTTGCACCACATAATGGTAATGAAACTCTTCGTGTAGGTAATGGAGCAGGTTTATACATTGTTAATGTCGGTTCTTCCACTCCCCCCATCAACAAATCTTTTAATTTCTCAAATATCCTTCATGTCCCTACCATTACACGTAATTTACTTTCTGTGCACAATTTTACACGTGATAACAACTGCTTCTTTGAGTTTCATCCATTTCACTTTGTTGTGAAGGATTTACAGACCAGAACACCATTGCTCCAAGGTTTGCTTAAGGATGGACTGTACCGGCTGTCGGGTCTTTATACCCCATCTCCATCGGCCAACACCATCTCACTTGATTCTGCCGCTACTGCCACTACCTAGCACGCCGGTATGGGTCATCCCCAACAAAGCAAAGTTCGTTCGTTGATTCATTCAAATAATTTTCCATGTTCTACATTTGATTTCAATAAATGTGCTTCTTGTTTTTAGGCAAATTCCATAAAACACCCCTACCCCGAACTCATAGCATTAGTAAAGCACCTCTCGATTTATTTTTTATCGATGTATGGGGACCTGCTCCAATTAATACTTTTTTCGATTATAAGTATTTTGTGCTATTTTTTGATGATTTTTCGAAATATACCTGGTACTATCCTATCCAAAATCGGTTTATGGTCCCTTCCATTTTCGAAAAATTCAAGATCATGGCTAAGAAACAATTTGAAAAATCCATCAAAGTCGTACAGTCTGATTGGGCTGGGGAATATCGAACCCTAAATAATTTTTTTTCAAACAATGGAATTCTCCATCGTGTAGCATGTCCACACACTCACAACCAGTGCGGAGCATCTGAGCGAAAAATTCGTCATATTGTTGATACCGGCCTTACATTATTGGCCCATGCATCTCTTCCACTTAAGTATTGGCCTTACGCTTTTGAAACCACCATTTACCTTATTAACAGATTACCCATACCACTTTGAAATAATATATCACATTTTCAAACACTTTTCCATTAACAACCGGATTACAAGTTTTTGAAAATATTTGGTTATGCCGTTTTTCCTTTATTATGGCCATATAATTCGCATAAGGTTTCACTCCGTTCTACTCAATGTGTGTTCTTAGGATATAGTCCATTGCATGTTGGTTACCGTTGTTTAGATTACATAACTAGACGCATGTATATTGCGAGACATGCTCATTTCATTGAAAATATTTTTCCATTCACTACACTTGGTTCACACTCTTCTCAAATATCCTCACCTTCACATCCTTGGCTGACGATCTCCACGGCTGGTATGTCCTCCCACGTGAATCATGGTGTTAATGGTAATATCCTATCTTCTACCCCACCCTCTAACACCTCCCCACCCACCTTTGAAGAACCATCACCGACATTATCAAATGCTAATACTGCTTCAACGTCTAACACATTGGTTTCTAGTCCGTCTAATGTTGGTACAGGTTCCAATAAGACTCTTTCAGTTGCCTTGCCACAACAGGCTATTGTGATACCTCCACAACCGGTTGATCAAGTAGCAAGAACCCATCCCATGTGGCTGCGTCAAAATCCAAAGCCCAATAGTGAATATCCATTGCCAGATGTGAACTTGACTGAAATAAGCTCTAAAGAAGAGCCACGGTGCTTCACCGAAGCTAATAAGCATGAAAAATGGAGGGAGGCGATGCTCCAAGAATTTAATGCTTTATTGCGTAATGGAACATGGGTTTTGGTTCCACCGAATCTCAAAGCAAATGTCGTCCAAATGGGTTTATTGAGTCAAGACACGTGCAGATGGCTCGATAAACCGGTACAAAGCCCGCCTAGTAGCTAAGGGCTACAATCAGCAGGAGGGTATCGACTATACAGAAACATTTAGTCCCGTTGTTAAAGCAACCACCGTCCGTACAATCATTTCATTAGCTGTAACAAAGAACTGGAAACTCCAGCAGTTAGATGCTAGCAACGCATTTTTAAATGGTAACTTGACTGAAGAAGTCTACATGGCCCAACCTCAAGGCTTCATTGACAAAGAAAAGTCAAACCATATATGCAAGCTACAAAAATCGTTATATGGATTGAAACAAGCAACGCGGGCTTGGTTCCACCGGTTGAGCATCTTTTTAGAATCACTGGGATTTATTGGATCAAAAACTGATACTTCCCTCTTTATACTTCATCGGCCCAATTTCTCTATTTACATGCTTATCTATGTTGACGACATTGTTATTACAGGATCCAACCCGGCATTTATTCAAGACACTATCAAATGCTTAAACAATGAGTTCTCCATACGGACTTGGGCGAACTTAATTATTTCATGGGAATCGAGGTGCTCAAACATCCATCTGGGCTCCTCTTGTCACAGTAGAAGTATGTTACAAATCTTCTCCATAGAACCAGAACGGACGGTGTTAAACCGGTTCACACGCCCATGGCTACAAATACCAGTTTAATCAATCAGGGTAAGCCACTTGAAAATGCCAGTTTGTATAGGAGCACTATATGAGCTCTTCAGTATGCCACCCTTACTCGGTCAGATATCTCCTATGAGGTAAACAAAGTCTGTCAGTTCTTGAAAGAACCAACAGAAGACCATTGGAGTACAGTGAAACGCATCCTACGCTATTTAAAGGAAACTATTTCACATGGACTGCTCATCAGTTCCCAATCCACCACAGAACTCCATGCATACAGTGATGCGGACTGGGCGGGTTGCCCCATTGATAGATGATCAACAGGAGGTTATGCAATTTATATGGGCCAAAATCTGGTTTCTTGGTCAGCTAAGAAGCAGTATACCATTGCACGTTCCTCAATCGAATTTGAGTATCGGGCATTGGCAAATGCCATGGCAGAAGTGGTATGGCTACAATCACTATTATAGGAATTGGGCATCTCTCAATCAAAACCCCCTATCCTTTGGTAAGACAACCTAGGGGCAACGTATCTTCCAGTGAATCAACTTTTTCATGCCAGAACAAAGCATATCGAGGTAGACTTTCACTTCGTCTGCAATTTAGTGTCACATCGCAAACTTGAGGTTCTCTTCATATCCACACGAGACCAAATAGCGGATATCTTCACCAAGCCTCTTACATGGGGTCGCCATGATCTGCTCAAATCCAAGTTAAAGATCATCCAAAAGACCACCTTCAACTTGCGGGGGCCTGTTAAGGATGACAACACATACTCTTGAATTAGTCCATTATGGTTGATATCTCATGTAGTTAATATTGTAACGGACTAATTCAAAATTCAAACTATTCTTGAATTAGTCCATTAATGTAGATATCTGTAGTTAATATTGTAACAGACTAATTTAATGTAGATATCTCATGTAGTTAATATTGTAACGGACTAATTCAAAATTCAAATTATTTTGAATGAGTCAATTCTTATGTAGCATAAACTCTATAAATACATATGGTATCCTAGAGTTAAAGGATAAGCAAAACTCATTCTCAAACCTAGAGTCTAATTCTTACAAAGCCTACATCTACTCTCACACGCTGACAGCTAATAGGCTGGATTCCACCAGATGAATCAATGAAAGCTTTACAAGTGTTTACAATCTCACACTCTCACGGAGGAGCCTCTCAAAGATTAGACATTTATCTCTCAAGAACAAGTATGAATCTGAAAAACTAGAGCATGTTTGAATTTGTGTGTTCTGATCGCACTATGCAACAGCTACCATGGATATCCTTTTATACTCCTTTAACCTCGAACTAGCCATTGCAAAGGTCTTCAAAGGATTTCTCTTTAATCGCTGATTGGACGTCATCAATCTTGATTAGAAGAGACCGTATCTAAAGAGATTTGGTAGCCATTGGTATAGAACCTGAACCCTTCAGATTCAGTCGCCCATACAACTCAATCTTCGATTTCCAAAAGTGAAGTTCTTCAAATATGGAAATTATCTTTGTTGGGGTTGTTCCACAACGGTTGTGGAAGGGGCTGGTGGTCGGTTTATAAGTGTGAGGGAAAGCCTCATCTTTTGAGCTAGCTTTTGGGATGGGAGAGGCCTAAGACCACCCAACACTAGTATCAAAGCCCAGGTTACCAACAAGTCTGGACCCAACAGTCACACGGGAGAGAAACGGGTTGTCCCTGCCTCCAACTCATGGCCCGGTGTGTGAGGGGGAGATTGTTGGGGATGTCCCACATCGGTTGTGGAAGGGGCTGGTGGTCGGTTTATAAGTGTGAGGGAAAGCCTCATCCTTTGAGCTAGCTTTTGAGATGAGAGAGGCCCAAGACCACCTAACAATCTTGTCATGTGGAAAGTAATATCCAATCAAGGATATTCTACTAATCTGATTGTAGAATAATCTCGTCAATCAAAAATTACAAACTTCAATATATATCAAGGCCATAACGGACACCTGCCAACGTGGGTCTTCAGATTCTGAATAAATATTTCACAGTAACTGAACAAATCTTCAGAGTCAGACTTCAGAAGTAGAAGCTATCCCTTGAATTTGAACAAATTAAGACACTGAACATGAGCTTTAAAAATTCCTTATTGATGCTTGCATATGAGTCTTCCTCAAAGGTGATTGTTGAAATCTTCCCAATTGATTATCCACTCAATCTGAATAATAAGATCCAACTCCGCCAGAAGCAAATATGCGATGACTTTTAAACTTTGAGTTTGAACACAAATTTGGATCAATATCAGCTTCTTCGTTCATATGTTATACCTGTGATAAAACATTTAGTGCAATTCATCATATTCTAATTAATAATGGACAGTTTTGTCAGAATCAAAATATTCAGAAAGCGGTTTTTTCAACATATGTGTGTTATAATTTTTGCACATTTTAAATAATGAAACATGCCATTAGGTAATGAACTATTGATTTTAAGCTATCTCTTACGATGAATCAACAATTCGAAGTGCTTTTCGTGCAATGATATTTTTTTTTAAACTTGCACAACTAAGATTATCAATTACAGGTATTTTGTTTGGATAACTTTTGTACATTTTCTTTGGATCAAAATAAAATTTGAAAGATATTAGATGGATTTGCTATTTTATTTACAAATTAGTTGGTTTTGTATAACGGCAAGATCATTGAACTACTTTTATCCATCTCCTTTTTTTTTTGTTTTAAATTAAGAACATATGCTATGTTTCCATTCTAGCTATTTCATGAAGTTTTCACCTCCAAGAAAGCATCACGTTAGCATGTATTTTATTGCAAATTTAGGCAAATTTAAAAGGCATAGTAAATTCTTGGAAGCATACGAAATGAGTTGGAATTTGCTGGGAGAGAATGATTACCCTCCATCCGGGAGACCCTGGATGACTTTCTTCAATGACAATTTGGTGGAGGGAGGGGAGGGAAGAGAGAAACAAACACGCCAATTCTAAACCTTCGCTTCTCTTCCTTCTCATGAATGCTAAACTTTTCAGAATTCTCAACCCTAATTTTCATCACCTCCATTTTCCCTCGATTCCCAAACAAAACCTCAAGGAGTAGAGGAACAAAGGGGAGATTGTTTGGATACACGTGTGAGTAGTGTTAGGGAAGTCTCACATCGGAGAATTGATGTGGGTTGAGCAGTTAATATATCTCAGTTGGCCCAGTTGGCCCATAACTCATTAGCTTAAGCTTTTAAGTGAAGGTGGGTCCAACTGAATATGTTGACGGGCTCTGACTTGGGCTCCCTCTTGGCGATCTCCCCGGGTGAAGGTATCTGATTTCTGTTGCGCACTCCCAACAGAATCTTTAGAAGCTGTCTCATCCACAGCTCGTGACTGTAACAGTTGGCCTGGTGACTGGTGTCATGACTAGAAATCTTGACGACTAAATGTAGCCTTATTGTCGACCCCAAAAAAAAAATGTAGCCTTATTGGTCTAAACTTCATTTCATAAAGCGATGAGCCACTCTGAAAAAGAGAGAGAGAGAGAGGTCCAATGGCAACTTTGATAGAGTTATAGAGCTTATCATGAGAATATAAGAATTGTATGAATAAGGCATTTAATTGTTGACAGGAAGATATAACAGGGCCTCAGCTATAATTGCTCGGGCATATCTTTTTATTGGTCTAACTAAACTACATTTCAAATGTCCTGTTTGTGGTTGATAATGATTAATTAATAAAAATACCAAGGACCACGTGAATCATGATGTGGGACCTGAAGTAGAGATGAAAATGGACGCCAAAGTCAATATAAGGGTGTGTTTGTTTCTGGCAAAGTGTTTTTTCGGAATTAGTTTTTCGAACTTTCATCCGTTTGGTTCACCGGAAAATTATTCGGTCAACGAAAAACACTTTCCGGTCAATAGAAAATTTATGTACAAAATCAGGAAAGTAAATTCCCCAATTTGAAAAGGTGAAAACACTTTCCAAAATTGCTTCTTTTTTATTTTTTAATATTTTAATGTTTTAATATGGTATTTTAATGTTTTAATATTATATTTTTAATATTATTTTGTGTTCTTTTTCTTTTTTTTCTTTTCTTTTTTTTTCCTCCTCCCTCGCTGCGACTGGCAAGCAGCGGCCACCGGCAAGTCTCGAGGCCGTCGGCTGAGCTCGCCCAGTCCCGACGACCCTTGCCCGTCCCGGAGAGCCTTGAGGCCGTCGGATCTTGCGGCCTCGAGCTCGTCCGCCTCGGCGAGCCTCGAGGCAGTTGGATCTGGCGGTCTCGAGGCTCACCGGCTGCGTCGGGCTGATCTAGTGAGCCTCGAGCTCGCCTTTCGCCGGTGAGCTTGAGCTCGCCCAAGGCCGCCGACGTCACTGAAGGAAGGAAGGAGAAGACAAAGGAAGAAGAAGGAAAAAAGAAAAAGAAAAAAAAGAAATATAAAATTATAAAATATAGAATATAGAATTAAAAATTTGATTTTCTTTTTTGCCTAAGATAAAGTAATTAAAGTGAAATCATTTTCCAAATGAAAATCAAACACCAGAAAACATTTTCCATCACATATCACCAAATAAAGTAAAACAAACCGTTTTCCCCGAAAATGATTTTCCAGAAATCATTTTTTGGAAAACGAATTCAGGAAAAACGTTTTCAGTGAAACAAACACATCCTAAGAAACAAATCGCCCTACTTGTTTCTCACCACAGGCCAGTGGTCTAACAAATTTCGTGATTTTGGTGTCTCAAATCATTGCGACAAAAATGGCTCAATTGCATGGAAAGCTAGAAGCTGAAGTCGAACGGCAATCACCAGCTGACAAATTCTTCAAGGTCTGGGGGAGCGAAGCCCACCAATTGCCACCGTCACCTCCAAAAACACTCAAGGAGTCAAAGTTCATGAGGGTGACTGGGATCAGCATGGAGCTATCAAGATTTGGAATTACACCGTTGGTAATTCACTCAATATTAGTCTCTCTAGCCACTAATTTACTCCATGTTGTCACTGAAATTCAATTGATGACCCTATAGATATTGCCTAACTTAAACCTTCTCCTTCGTTTCGCCGGCGCAATCGTGTAGACGGGACATCCGGGACGTTCAAAGAGAAGGTCGAGTTCAACGACGACGACATGTCGTTCACCCTCCATGGCTTCTAGGGCGACGTCTTCGACGAGTTAAAGGTCTACAAGCCGGTGTGCAAGCTCGTCCCGAAGGCGAAAGGCAGTCTGGCGAAGCTGAGCATCGAGTACGAGAAGTACAAGGAGAGCGACCCTAACCCCGACAAGTGCATGGCCTTCTTCATCGACATGACCGAGGACATCGATGCTCACGTTTTAAGCGCATGAAGGGGAAAGATCATGGCAAGGCTGTGATCATATGTCAAGTTGCGCTATATAATGCTTGAGATTTCTACTACTTTCCATGTATGTTGACCCAATAAACCTAGCTCGATGATCAGGCGATGTAAAATTTAGTTGGGTTTTGGGATGTATTGTGATCATGTGTAATTGTGCTTGTAAAAAGACCCTCGTGGTTTTTGCAATAATGATTTGGTTAGGCGAAGCAAAGTACATTCTTTGATTTGATCCCTCCATAGATGAATATCCAAGATTTGGACTTTGGACACGATTACTTAACCATTTCGATTGCGCACGAGGATATATAGAGTAATTACGTTGTGACAATGCCGGAATTCAATCGCAATAAACGACATCGAAATACAAATGAAATAAGCTTGAATGAAGATTATATTTCGGTAGTGTAGTTGATCCGATGCACACGGTTTTATACATATTCCAGGAGACTTTTTTTAGGAATTTTAGATCGTTCCTGGCGTGATTTTTCACATATTGAGCTTCAGCCTGACTGGCCAGAAAAGAAAGTATCCTAGAATCAAGAGTCTATATAGCATAAATCATAGTTTTCTTACATAACTTTTCGCCCGCACCTTAATGCCGCAACTTTTTCGTCGCAATTTTCGCCATCGATGATGAGGTGCAGCTTATAAGCGATTGCTAGAGTTGCTCAAAATGTTCTCAAGCATCGAAAATTCAAAATCTTACTTGCGACTATGTTGATATGCTATGATTAACCACAGTTAATTAAGTGGCCCAAAAAAATAAAATTAAGTGGTGGCGCATATCTTCTTAGAGATAGCTTTCCGTAATCCTATTACCTCATAGCGAAATCAAAATGTCAACACATGTCCCTGTCCTCTAGATTTCTGCCATGCTCGGTTTATATTTGGTTCAGGATCACCAAGAAAGGGACAGTTATTACTCAATATGTATTGAATGCTGTAATTTCCACTTCTAAAAGATTAACTATTTTTAAATCTATTTGATCTTTTTTTCTAAGTAAAGTTTCTTAATTTTTTTTTTCCTGGGACTAGGCCCAATCTTGAGCCGGAAGGAAGGCCACATTCACTCTACCCACTCTTTTGGATCATCCCAACCGGAGAAGATTTAGGATCTTGCCGGAGGAGGAAATTTTTTATGCATTCTTCCTTTTTTTGTTAGGGTGGTAATTCACTTAGCTACTAAATCTTCATTTAATTTACGAATTCCATTTTTTAAAGATAGAAATTTTGAATTTGCTGCTATTTTGTGATATGAATTAGATATTTTATCTTTTTTAGTTTACACTTCACAATAAGTTTCTAGATTTGAGAACAAAAAGCTTCTTCATCCTTAATCAGAATACATATAGAGAGAGAAGTCCTTTGTTTTCACGCAAAGTTGTGCGTTTGCAAGATTATTCTCGTATTTGCGAACGTAGTTTCTATATTTCTGTTTATCCATTTACATTGTAGGTACAGATAATATGACAATTATCTTGCGCGCGCACGCCACACACACACACACACACACACACACACACACACACACACACATATATATATATATATATATATATAATATGCGCGCCAAATAGGGATGATCTTACTCCTCTAAGGAAAAAATTCTCTCTTTGACAGGGGACTTAAGGTAAAGAATCCTTGTTCTTTGCTGGCCAAAGAATTGGACGATGTACTAGATCGATAAAATGATTAAAAGTCGTAAGATTTGTGAAAATCGATGAGCTATTCATTAAATAAAATTTGTATTTTGCAATGCATGCTCATTTAATAAACGGATTAGTTAGTAGATAAAGATTTGTTGACCGAAACATGCAAACGGTAACCAAGGACCACATGAATCACGCCTTGTGCGACCCTCTAGAAACATGCAAACGGTAACCAAGGCCGTTGATTAGCCTTTTTTTTGTATAGTAGTTTCATCGGAATTGAACTGACTATAAAATAACTTTTGAATATATATGGATTGACGATGAATCAATAAAAGGCTATGAAGATCCATTTGTTGGACAAGAAAGTAAATAACAAGAAATTTAAAGGTACGAAAATCGGAGGCAATCGCGGCCAGACAAAGATAAATTTGCAAAAAAAACTTTGAGCTTTATAATTGATTTGGGGTTTTTTTTTTTGTCGAAGATTGATTGGGGGTTTACAAAGAGTACCGTGTTTCTATTTAAAGCCCACAATCGAGGGTTACAAACGGTTATTGAATTTAAAAAGATAACTTTCTAATCCTATCTTCAAAACAAATAACTTCCTAATCCTATCTACAACTACAAGAAGTTACAACTACACTTGTCCACATGAACTTACAAAAATTCTAAAATATGAGCACTAAACATAACCACCCAGCAGTAACATATTATATAGTAGCACTTATCTAAAAGAAGTTACATATCCAACAAAATTGTTACTTGGCAATTACATATATTGATGTAAATGACTTCATCCTAGTGTTCTTATGGATAACTCATATTTGCTATCGATAACTTCCTTGGCGAGTTGTCGAGGCTCTTCAAGTTGTTCGCTGTTCCTTTTAGCGATGACGTTTGTTGTTCACTAACTTATGCTATTATCAACTAACGCTGCTATCATCAACTAAGTCTCTTTGTCAATTATAACCAAAAGTTGGTCAGTTTTTGGAGTTAACTTATGCCCTTTTAAAAAATATTGAATGACTCATTGATCATTGGATTCTTTTATATTAGATAATCAAGAGTCATCACATGTTACAACTTGTCATCGGCAAATTTGATTTTTCCTCATGGAATTGCTTCTCGAATATTTTCTTGTAAACAATACAATTTACTTGGAATTACATTGTATTCGGTTATTTAAGGTCATCTTTCAAAAGTAAGTCAAAGATTTTGTCCTACTTATTAACATTGAATGAGTAAACTTGAGTATCTTTAGCGCTAGCCATTCATTTTTTGTTATTTTGGCAGGCTTCAAGGATTGACAATCGTAAGATTTGTCAAGCATCATATTTGCCACATTTATTTCAATGTTTTCATTTGAGTCCGATTCGATTAAAGCCATGCTTTGTATAAAGTTGTAACATGGCCCTTCATATCTATTTTTAAGAGGTTGCTCATATTTAGACACTCTCGTTACCAATTGAAACAGATCGGCAAAGTCTTCAATTCATCAAAAGCCAAACTCGTGAACTCTTTTTCTGAGAGTGAAGTATGGAATTTAATTATATGGATAGAGTCTGGCCAAACCAACAATCGATACCTCAACTATTATTTTGTAAAATTGAAAATGAAATTGCTTTTTCATTGGCTGCCCAATTATAAATCGAATTGGGTGGTAAATTAGTGTATCAAGTAAATGCAGTTTTTGACAAAGACAAATGAAATAAATTAAGTTAAAAAAACTCATTTATTCCTACTTCCCCGTAGCTATAAACCGAACAATGTGTTCGATGGTCGATTATTCATCTTCGCCAATAAAAATGGCAAAGTCAGGCATTTTAAAACCTGTTGGAAAAGACTGATTATTGACCCATTTGGGTTGTGGTTTTCTACAAACAAGTTTGATAACACCACTATCTAATCGTAATCATTGTTGAACTTTTCTGACAAACTGTATTGGGCTGAATTGTGGATTTGGTTGGCCATTTTGCCTCCTAGATAGTGATGTTGGTCTTGAGAATTATCTATGTTAATCGACATGTAAGGCCTAAGAGGAATATTAATGTTAGATGGCACCAATGACCCACTGGCATTATACTTTCAACATTTGGCAATTGACTGACCCGTCGACTAGTTTAATTTGCCAAATTTTTATCACCAATTTGGTTGTTTTCACCAACACTATTAGCGTTAATAAATGGAGAGGGATTAGGAACATACCGTGTTACCACTAGATTTACTAGTGGTGGTTGATTGGATGATCCTGGCCTTGTGAGAACATCATTCATAGCAATAATGATGATCGGCTTGATTACGTCTGAAATGTGACTCATGATTTAGTTGGCCATATCGTTTCACTACTCCTCGAATAACCTCTTCGTGGTAGCAAACATAGGAGGATTGGGTGTATCTGATCTCCACTGTTCTTCAGCGAGACATCGGGGAAGGTTTGACCCCTTGCATTGGCCTCCTTCTGCCGCTCGGTTAAAGGTTGAAGATTCAGAGTGCGCAGCAACTTCATCACCAGTTTATGGCACCTGATTATTGCCAATATCATTATCAAACTCTTCTTGATTTCTGGTTCTTGCCATCGTAGTCTCCTCGAATCAACAAAATGTAGTCCACCTGGTGTATCAATAAGATGTTTCATTGGAATTGAATTGACGATGAATACCTTTCAAATACTGGACATCTTAGTGGCGGGATTGGATAACCGAATTTGATCAATGATCCCTAACATAAAGAAGAGCCCTTTCTAGTGTCTGAATCGACAAAGGATGTGAAAGGTCTTTTGTTCATTTTGGAGAAAGTAAATGACAAGAAATTTTTTTAAAAAAATTGACAAGAAATTTACAAATACAAAAACTTGAGGCAATTGCAGCAAGCTATTTAAATTGTACAAGTAAAGATAGAAATAAATTTGCAAATAACATTGAGTTCTATGATTGATTAGGGGATTTATAAGAGTATGTGGCTATTTAAAGCCGGCAGTTACAAACAGTTATTAAATTAAATAAAAAAGTTAACTTGATGATCCTAAATTCAAAATAAATAATTTTCTAATCCTATTTGCGACTACAAGAAGTTACAGCAACACTAGAAATTACAAAAAATCATAAAATATCGACACTGAACATAACCACCCAGCATTTACCTATTATCTAGTAACGATTATTTGAAAGAAGTTACATATTCGAAAAAACTGCTACTCGGCAATTACATGTTGATGTTGATGACTTCATTCCTAGCACAGGTTCTAATTATATTTGTCGTCAATAATTTTTTTGGCGAGTTGCCAATTCTCTTCAAGTTGTCGACCCTTCTTTTCATTGACGACTTCTATTGTTCAACTGTGCTAGTATCGACTAAGTCTATCTCTGTCAATTGTAGTGTGGCTTTCCTATTTATCTAGACTTTCAATCAATAGCGAAGTATTGTAAAAATTTGAAAAAAAAAACATTCTAAGAAACTAACAATCTTCAAATAATTTTTTTTAAATTTTCCCTCCTCATTAAAATTTTAAACTTTTGAAACTTTTTCACCCAATTTTCATCACCTCCGTTTTCCCTCAATTCCCAAACAAAGCCTGAAGGAATAGTTGCAGATATTTTGCCCCATTCTTTTGATTCGTGACATATGTCTACCGACTATTTGGTTTTGGACACAAACAATCAAATTCCCCACTCTCTCTTCCTCTCCCTCTTTAGGAGCTAACTTCGAGACCTCGTTGAGATCTGACCATCACCGTCAATATCTTGGCTAGATCTTGACGACGAGGCTAGATCGGGAAGAGGGTGGCTCCTGTATAAACTGTTGCCTCAATCATTTGCTGGTTAAAGGTGACAAGATAGAGGGCGATTGGAGAGAGAGAGAGAGAGAGAGAGAGAGAGAGAGAGAGATGGGGATTTGGTGTTAAGGGCAGAAAGTGTAGACAGATGTGGGTTAGGGTTCTTTTTATTGTATTTAATTTTCCTAAGTTGAGTTCACTTAGAATTACTTTTGTGAACACACAAATTCAAGCAATCTGTGAAGGCAGCAATGTTAATATTGCTGCCCAACAACAGGATAACCATACGCGTTGAATATCCATATTTTTTAATAGCTCGAGTGTATATGCCATACAGAAAAAACATATTAAGTGTATGTAGCATATTTCAAAAAAATCAACCAAATATGCGGATGGTAATATCTGTAGAGAAAAGCTAAGTATAACGAGACTATATCACAAAATTGTATACTAAGCGACGTGACAGGCTTTTTATTGGGAATTGACAATGACCCACTTGATTAAATTTTTACTTGCACTCTGTCATGCCACTTAGTATACAAAACTTTGTAGACTAATCTTCGTATATTTAGTATCGAGATTGGGGTAAAACAATTGTTATGAGTGCAGAAGAAACTCGATACCTTCACTTGGGGAGATGGCAAAGAGAGAGCCCAACTTTGAACCCATCAGTACATCTAGTTAGACCCGTCTCCGCTTTGAAGACTTGAACCGATGAGCTATTCGGCTAAACTAATTGCTCCACTTTACACCATCTTGCGAGAGCCTAACTCTGAACCTATCAATTTATCTAGCTAGACCCACCTCTACCTTCAAAAGCTTAAGCCAATGATTTATTGAGCCAAATTAATTGCCAATAGCAATTTGACAGGTAAATATAATTAGTAAACATATCAAGGACCACGTGAATCATGATGTGTGGGACCTGAAGTGGAGACGAAAATGAACGCCAAAGTTAGTATATAAGACACAAGGCACACTACTTTTTTCTCACCCCAGGTCAGTGTTTCTAACAAACTTGGTGAATTTTGGTGTCTCACCATTTGTGCCAACATGGCTAATTTGCGTGGAAAACTAGAGGCTGAAGTCGAACTGAAATCACCAGCTGACAAATTCTTCAAGGTTTGGAGGAGCGATTCCCACAAAATGCCTTCCGTCACCTCCAAAAACATTCAAGGAATCAAAGTTCATGAAGGTGACTGGAATCAGCATGGAGCTATCAAGATTTGGAATTACACCGTTGGTAATTCATTCAATCTGGTCTCTCTAATTATCAATTTTATTCCATGTTGTCATAGAAAGTAAATTGATGACCCTGCCTAACTTAAACCTTCTTTTTTCGCCGGTGGAATTATATAGATGGGAAATCTGAAGTGTTCAAAGAGAAGGTCGAGTTCGATGATGACAACATGTCGGTCACCCTGAACGGCATCGAGGGCCACATCTTTGACACGTATAAGGTCTTCAAGACGGCATGCAAGCTCGTCCCGAAGGAGCAAGGCAGTGTGGCTAAGCTGAGCATCGAGTACGAGAAGTACAAGGCAAGCGACCCTAACCCCAACAAGTACATGGCTGTGTTAATCGACATGACCAAGGACATCGATGCTCACGTTTTAGGCACATGAAGGAAAAAGATCATGCCATGACTGTGATCATGTGTGAACTTGTGCTGTATTATGCTTGATATATCTAGTGCTTCCATGCATCTAGACCCAATAAATCAAGCTCGTTGATCACGTGATGTGAAGTATCAGCGTCGTGTATTTTGTGTAATCGTGCTTGCAATAAAACTTGTGGTTTTTGCAAAATGATATAGTTATGGGGAGGCTAATACATGCATTGATTTGATCCCTCCATACATGAATGTTCACGATTTCCAATCAATTTAAGAGCTTAATACCATGTTGCACTTTGAACGCGTTGCCCTCTCTGTGAACCTCGCATACAGCCAGAGAGGGCGTTGCGGCCCTCGCTAGCTGCCGGTGAGGGCCCGACGACTCTTGTCTGCCACATTAAGAAAAAAAATAAAGAAAAGAAAAGAAAAAAAGAAAAAGGAAAAGAAAAAATTAAAAAATTGTTCAAGTCAGCGTCGTTGTGCCACATAGGACGGCTGGCGTCCACCTCAGCGATTTCCGACCAAAATTGGCCGGATATGTTGCGCGGAAGCAAGCGATCGAACAATAAAATAGATAGAGTTAGAAAATAAATCGGACACCAGATTTACGTGGTTAGGTCATAGAAACCTACGTCCACGGGGAGAGCAGCAACGAATTCCACTATAGATCAAGCGATACAATCGGATATTACAACCTAGACTCCAGTCACTTTTCCAGCCCCAATTACATTTAATAACGCTCACAGTATTTAGCCTCCAATTCCTCACGAAATAATCGCTTAATCTCACAAAGGAATTAAACAAAATCTTCACATAAGAATTTCATGGCTATAAACACTAGCTAATCTTCACCAGGATGCAATTAAGCACGGCACCACAAACCCATGATGAAGTTGCCTCTGTATAGTAATAGCACTTTCCGTTGAAGCACTCATGGCATCACTTGCATCTTATCTGCAAGGCACTCACAACAATCCAAATATATTTATATATATGCATGGAGTCCAGCAGGCCGAGAAGTCCCAATTGAATTCGGTCAAGGAAGTCAACTTCCTTTTTTTCTACCCTTCCTTGGCCGACTCTAGTAACTTAAGAAAAGGATAGATATCGGTGGATTTCAAAACAGATTTCGTCCATTACAAAATCCACGGAATCCGAATATTAATCCGACAATATTTTCCTTCTCTATTTTGCTTGGACGATTCTAACTTGATATCAGACAAAATAGGAAACATTCAATTCGGAATATTTAGATTTTCGCTTCGGGCTCAAATTTGAGACATATTTTAACAATCTCCACCTTGGCTCGATGTTTGAGCCAAGTCACAATCGCTTTGCTGAAAATTCAAACTTCGCCACTATTCTCCCATAGCCCTAATAGGCTCAATTACCACAGACATCTTTCAAGTCCAAGTCGCACTTGAACTTCGCCACAATCGTGGACCTCATCAGAACACCAACTGCACATGCACTTTTAACTGCTCCACAAGGACTTTATGACATAACCTCCTCAATCACAGATAAAGCAAAACCACCGCTGCATCCATATCTGCCAAGAGACCGAATACGTACCTTGTCAATATCAGTAGTTACAGCAACTGTTAGCTCTACAGGCTCCACCTCACTATATGCACCATCTGTGACGATTACTCCGCTAGTACCCGCTACCTCAAGAGTTTCTGGTTTCAACTTCACCTCAAGCCGAACACCATCCAGATTCGTGTGGACACTGCTATAATCACTCATAGCCAGAAGTACTGGAGACTCGTCAAATGTAACTTCTCTGCTAATAATAGGTGAATTTAATTCAGGGTCCCACAACCGATAACCCTACTCACCTTGTGCATAGCCTAGGAACATGCACTTTCTTGCCCCTCCCATCAAACTTACCATTACTAACTCGAATATAACATGGGCAGCCAAATATTATAAGAATAGAATAATCAGGAATGTTACCTGACCGCACTTCTTCGAGAGTCTGATATCCAATCGTAGTTGATGGGGATCTATTCATCAAGTAGCTCGCCGTACTAATCGCATCCGCCAGGAATCTCCTAGCCATACCTGCACTAGAGAGCATTTTATGGGTCGTCTCTAGTAATGTTTTGCTCATCAACTTTGCAATATGTTGTGGTTCATTGGCACTAGTACAGTGTCTCACTATACCTTCCTTCATGTGGAATTCATTCAACAGCTCCGAGCAAAACTCTATGCTTTTGTCAGTCCGCACATGCTTGATCGTTTTACCAGTCTCCTTTTCGATCAAACCTCTCAATTGTCTGATCTTGACAATTGCATCAAACTTGTGCCTAAGCACAAAAATCCAAGTCTTCCTTGAGTAGTCATCAATAACTGTTAGCATAAATCTGGCACTCTTCCTCGAAGGAAACTGCGACAACCTGCAAACATCCAAGTGAATTAATGTTTCAATTTTCGCGGTTTCTCTGACAGTGGCACTAAACTGCACTTTTCGCCGTTGATCTAAATCACAGCACCTGCATACATTCAGTTCATTAGCAATATAACCACATAGTAAATTTCGTTCACTTAGAACCTTTAGGCTTCTTTCGCCAATGAGCCCCAAATGCATATGCCACAATTCAGACTCTCGAACAGAGGCATCCGATGTCTCTGCAGCGAAATCTGTCACTGTTTCACCTTGAAGCTCATACAGGCAATTATGCTTGATTCCTTTCATTATCACAAAGGCACCTCGAACAATTTTAAGAATTCTGCATTCTGAAGAATACCGACACCTAGCTGAATCCATGGCACTCAAGGAAATTAGATTTTGCTTCAACTTTAGAACATGCCTCACTCCAGTCAATGTCCTCACAATACCATCATGCATTCTGATTTTAACATCGCTAACACCTACAACATTGCATTCAGCATTGTTCCCCAACTGTACTTTATTACTATCCATGCATTGATAAGTAATAAACAAGTTCCTGTTTGGTGTAGCGTGAAACGAACAACTAGAATCCATAATCCATCAATCAAATGACAAATCATCAATGACAGACAAGACATAATTAGCATTATCCGAATTACCGTCAGCTATAGCTGCAACATCATCCGCAGATTTAACTCTAATTTCCTTACACTTCTCATTCTTCAGCTTAAGGCAATCCCTTCTAAGATGCCTCCTTTTTCCATAGATTCAACAGACAGCACCACCAGTCCTAGACTGACTACGTCTGTTCATGTTTATACCACTTCTGCTAACACGAGTACTAGTTCTTCCTCTATTTTCACCTACTAAAATAGCAGACACATATTCACCAGATTCTCTTCTACAGATGTCCTCACTTAGAATCAAATCTCGAATCCCATCAAACGTTAAACTTGTTGATCCAGAGGAATTACTAACAACAGTAACATTAGTATTCCAACTATCAAGCAATGAGGATAATAGAATCAAAGCATATACCTCATCTTCAAAGTCAATATCAACTGAACTCAATTGACTAACAATCACAATTAATTCATTGATATGATTAGGAATTGACGCACCTTCGTCCATCTTTAAATAAAATAGATGTCGCATCAAATAGACCTTGTTGATCGTAGAGGGCTTCTCATACATATCCGATAGGGCTTTCATCAAACCCGCAGTGGTCTTCTCTTTGACGATATTAAACGCGACGTTACGAGCCAACGCCAGTCGAATAACACCAATCGCTCGTCTATCCAGCAATTCCCAATCAGCTTGCTTCATCATTTATGGAATCTCTCCAGACAGGGGTAAGTGCAGTCTCCTCAGGTACTAATAATCTTCAATCTACATCTTTCAAAAACCAAAATCCTTCCCATCAAATCTGTCAATTTTCACTTTATCTTCTTCTGTCGCTATCGATTCGCTTCAACTTTAGCCAAGCCTAGCTCTGATACCAATTGTTGCACGAAAGCAAGCGATTGAACAATAAAATAGATAGAATCAGAAAATAAATTGGACACCAGATATATGTGGTTTGGTCGTAGAGACCTACATCCATGGGGACAGTAGCAACGAATTCCACTATAGATCAAGCGATGCAATTAGAGATTATAAACCAGACTTGAGTCACTCAAACACTCTTAGTGTTTAGCCCACAGTGTTTAGCCCCTAATTCATCACGAAATAATCTCTCAATCTCACGAAGGAATTAAACAAAATCTTAACATAAGAATTTCATGGCTATAAACACTAGCTAATCTTCACCAGGATGCAATTAAGCATGGCACCACAAACCCACGATGAAGTTGCCTCTGTATAGTAACAACACTTTCCGTTGAAGCACTCACGGCATGTAACATCCTCCTTTGAAACAGGTAGAGCTGTAACGTCCCAGGCTTGCTACCGATCTAATTAACGTACTCTGCTTTAATATGATATTACATATAGTATACTTGGCGCATGCGGAAGATTAAAAGGAAAACAGGCCATCATACAAGTGCATACAATAAAATGTAGACACGACGTCTAAAGGGGATGGCCTAAATAGGTTCAACTAACTTGTTATAAACAACAGTTATCCAATATATCGCAAGAACATCTCATTTTATATATATTATGAACAGTTATTCACAACACGATCTCAGCAGACAACTGGGAGGATAAAAAGGTATGGTAACTACTCCCGAACTACAGCCACCATAACCTATCCGCTACTCTTCACTGCCATCCTCGCTAGCTAGCTAATCTGAAAAAGGTTTAATTCAATGAGGGTGAGCTAAAAGCTCCGCCAGTAAAGAACTAACACGCTAACAATCAGATATGCCCATCTCATAGCGTACATGCCCGATATCACATTATAAATCAGATGGACATAACATGAAGTGAACATGAGACTCTGCAATGCAATATGTCATATGCATGAAGTTTCATTAGCCATTGCATTTCAAATTCCACACCCATCTAACGGCTCTACCGGTTTGCTGACCGACCCGTGTGGGTCACTTCCAGTGCGCTCCCCGGATCTCTGGGATCACCAAGTCCTCAGGCATTTTAGTACGCTCTCCAGACTTCCGCGGATCGCCATGCCCACAGGCATCTCACTCCGAGGCTTTCCCTGAATTCACATAGTAGGGGATCTCTCCGAATACACACAACCGAGGCAACCCGATTTTCAATCCTGGCTCCCATGGGGCTTCATCGACATTACTCATCGATGGCATTATCATATTCCAATTCTCAATGTAGTGCAATGACATGTTTATGCCGTATCACATGACTCATCATGGTATGGTAACATCAAATAGCCTTACCTCATAGCATTAAACATGTTCAATTCATCTCATAATGCACCGCTAACATATTAGATACTCAGGACAGCTAATACATGTCCTACAATTTAACATATCAAATACAGAATTGCACAATCAATCTTACAGGCTCTCGGCCAAACCATCTCATTCACGGCCCGCATGGTTACATTGCTCAATTTCGACAATTCCGTCCTCAGAGTCCACTAGTCTTTGTCTCAAAACATCAATCGTGTCGCCAAGGACGACACGCAAGTCAAACAACATCTGTCATCTCCCAAAATCGAGCCCAAGCTCTCTCGGCCAAACTCAGTCTAACATTGTTGACACCTAAATTTTGATTTTTCTTAAAATATTCATTTTGCATAAAAAATGAGAACTAGCTTTAGTTCTCGCCAAAAAAAATAATTAATTAAGTTGTCATGCATAGCATATTTTGTTACTCATGCATTGCATTTGCATTATTTGGAACCGCAGCGAGGGAATTGAACTTAGTTTATAAGGCGACTGAACTTAAATTGACAATAACATTTGCGCCAATCGAGGGGAGTTTGTGCCAAGGTCTTGAGGCCTAATCTGAGGTTAAATCAGCCCATTTAATGTTTAATTTGAAAAAAAAAGCCTTTTAATTAAAAATGTCCATTAATTAAGAAAAAGGTTTTATGGACAGAATATTTTGTCTCCGGATCAAATTGCGACTATCCGAAGTTGATGGACTATTTTGCAAATAAAGAAAATAAAGCGAAACCCTAGCTCACTATTATAAATAGGTGCGTTAGGGTTCACATCAAGGAGGCGAAACAATATACACATGCGGCAAAAATTGAGCCATCTCTCTCGGTGGTTTTTGTCCATTGTCCAGGGAGGAACGTGCCCACAAAGAAGGCTGCCACGATTGCATTCAAAGGAGACTTGGAGCAACATGGGGCTTTCTTCTTTTTCTCTCCTCTGCTGAGAGAGTTCATATGCCCTACGCGTAGAAAACGCCAAAGAAAAACTAGAGGGGGGCTCACGTCAGAATTTTGATGAACAATTGCTCAGAAAATAGAGAGAACACACGTGAGAGAGTGAGAAAGAAAGAGCACGGGAGCATCGTGGCCGTAATCCTTCCCCCACGGGTGCACCTTACGATCATGTCAGATCGTCGCCAACGCCATTCTACAGCTTTACTGGTCACCGTGCTGAAGAGCCTCGAAGGATCATCCATAGATTTTCACGCGTTCATCCTCCGTTGGGATTTTCACGAGTTCAAGTTCTTGAGGAGATAAAAGCAGGCGAGGTCTTGGGAAGAACAAACTCTTCCATCGGCACGTGTCTCCCTTGGTGTTTATCTTTTATTGGTGTCTGGTGTCTACTGAGGGATTATCCATGCAAGGCCATATCACACAAAGGGAGTTTTAAGGCCATTGTTGATGATCAGTGAATCAATTTCACCGATCCAGTCAAAGAACATCATCACGCCCTGCAAAAGTCAGTCTCTTGGTGCCAGGCTCCCACCCACCAACGTTGCAAATCAAGCCTTGAAGATTCCTGTTGATTGGTGCTCTGTCCTTGCAGCACGTGGAGAGCCAAAAAGCCAACAAATCAAGCATTTAGAAGTCACAAACTTGTGATCCAACAACGCTCTTCGGTGAGTTCATTTTGTAGATGTTCCGGTGCCTTATTCGCGAATCCACAAATCCCTACCATCATCCAGCCGTGCGAGTTCCCCCGAGCCGCTTCCAAGGGTCGAAGCTTGATCCGCAAGATTTGGTGCGAGCTTGAATTGGAAACATAATTTTGCAATCTAGGTATTTTCCTAATTTGAATCTTGAAATATTTGATTGCATAATTTGGTTGACTGAAATTACTTATTCTGAAAATTGCCTTGCAAGTTTAGCATGTTCAATTGCCTTAATTAGAATAATGCACGTTAATTTTGGAAATCGAAAATCCGGAATATATTTTGATTGTTATCTTGACTCAATTTTATGAATATAAAAAATGATTAAATCTAAATTAGGAAAATATTTTCCTAATAGGCAACGATTTCTTTAAACTTGGACGATTCTTCCCGTTGCCATTCGGGAACGATCCTCTGGTTTAGGAAAAGCGGGAAAGATAAGCCAACCCGATCTATTGCCATTTAGATCCGGTTCGCTATCTTTCAAAAGCCGACTTTAGATTTAGTCACATCTTTTTTTTTTTCGAAAATTGCAAGAATGAAATATTTGATTTGCCATCTTTGTTTACTTGAATTATCTTGCTTGATAACTTGGATTTGTTTGAATTTTAATTGAACTTAAGACTCCCAAAAATATTTAGTAAGATATAGTTTCTTAGAACTTATATCTAATTAAATCTTTAGGAAGATAAGTTTCCTAGAAACTTCATCTTATTAAGTTCAACTTGGAAATGAAGTCAAGAAAATCAAATCAAGCATATCTTCATGTGGTTGAAAATCCCAAAGAAAATACAAAAAATCTCATGCATACATTGCATATTCATGGCATATTTTTTTTTCGAATATCATATCCTGCATTCCATATTTTCAAAATTCCATTTCATATCTTTGCATTATCTCTCATGTATTGCATCAAATTTTCGAGTATCATCATATCCCCATACCATATTTTTGTAAAAATATTTCATGCATGAATTCGCATGTCTCACGTCGCATTTTATATAGTTTAGGCGCATGTATATGTCATATTCCATGTTATGCTCACATATCATATGTTATTCATGCTCATACTTTTCGTGTATCACTTATAAATTGCCTTCCATATTTTAAAAAAATCATTTTGCATACATTATGCATATTTTCGCATAACATATCTTACATTTTTGCATGTCTCATATGTTGCACGTCCGCGTCACATTTTATTTTGCCACGTCATATCTCGCATGTTATTCATCTTAGGTTAGTCTAATTTGTATGATTGAATTGTTTAATTGAAAATTGCATGCTATCTAGGGTAGATATAATTCGCGTATGTTATAGTTTTGCACGTCTATTTGGATTGCTTGCATGTTGTCTTGAATATTGCATTCGTGAGTCACTCTGCATGTTTTAATTAAATGGAATTTAGACATATCTTGCATGCTTTGCCTTGGCATTTTCGCATTTAGTGTAATTCATGCATTTGCATTTCATTTTAAATAAATGAAAACATAAAAGAACACCTCATTTGAACTTTAAGATGAATTCAATCAAGTTTGAGTCACCGACTTAGGACTTTCATGGAATTAAAGGTACCGAAAGGGCATTAGTTTTAATTAACTAGTGTAATCAAGTCCCCGAACACTTAATCTCTAGTTCGTAGAAATAAAGTGGTTCTCCCGCTACTTTATTTAGGTTCCTAATCAACCTACCAAAAATGATTAGTGGCGACTCCAAATCTAAAATCATCCTAATGAACCTTAAGTTGCGATTTGGTAGGGCTTGGGAGAGTCCGTATTAGGTTAGTTTCTAATTAGCCTGATAATCCATTAGCCTAAAATCTGATTGATTTTTTTTAGGTCGCGACAGCTTGGCGACTCCACTGGGGAATTGCTTTAATTTCTTCGAAAAATAAGCCTTAATTGGATTACTTGAATTTTTTCAGAAAATTAAAAGCTTTAGCGGACTTAGGCCTAAAGAAAATTCCATGGATGTTTCGCTTTTGGCGATCTTGATTGAATCTCATTTTAAAGGTGTTATATGTTCTTGCAGGTTGGAGTGATAAGGGGTGGAGTTGATTGTTAACCATTTGTTTTGCAGGGAGAAGTTGGAATGAATGTCCTAGTTATTTTGAAGTGTTGAGTGCCATGAACTGTTTCGCATGCCTTTATTCTTTTAAGCACGACACTTAGCACACACAACCCGCCATTGAACCCGAGTGGCTAGGCTTAGGATGGTGTTTGATTAGGGGCACACCGGCCATCGCCATTTGGCCCGAGTCTCCCTTTTCAAGTCCCGAAACTTTTCAAATCGGTGCCAAGAGTTACCACCCCCGTCATTAGCCATGTGATGCGGGTTGTTACTTGGCTGAGCCGGATGTCTGCGGGGATCCCCGACTCAATCACAAGCTAAGGTGGTTCAGTCCGGACATCCTTGGGGCTCCACCTTTGTCAAGCCATGTTAGATAGAAATCGAACCTCACGAGCATTTCATGTGCATGTCTATGTGGTTGGCATTTTCTTTTTCTTCTAAAAGGCGGTACTTCCTTAACCTTTACTCTTGTCTTTACTTATTTATTTGAGTCGGTCCGTGGCATTCATTAGGTAAGTTTGTGAGTATCTCGAGCTATATACGATGGGGGAGGTTCGAGTCATTACTCCAGCTAAAAACCAACTGAAAGAATGGTGGAGCGAGCTGCACGAGGATGGCCGTGAGATCATCAGATTCCGTATTGGCTACATGCTCCCTTTGCTTGATATTCAGCTCAGGTTTGGTCTCATCCATGCACTGGCGCATTTTTGGAGCCCCAAGACCACCACCTTTATATTCGGTAAGCACGAGCTAACTCCAACTTTAGAAGAGTATAGCGTTCTCGTGGGAAAGTCACTCGACTTTGGATTAGTGAGCCCGCCTATTGGAGAGGATCCGGTCTTGATTTTATCTGATTACTTAAATGTTAGTCGAGATGAAGTGGCTAAAGTTTTGAAAGCAAATCGAGGGAGCTGTCATATTGCATTTTTAGACTTGTGTTTTGCTAAAGCTCCCTTTAATTTCGATAAGGCTAAGATCTTTATTTTGCTTTTCTTTGGCTCAATCATTTTTCCGCATAAACAAAATGCAATCGACCCCTTGATTGCATCTTTTGCTTAACAAGTAATCAATGGAAAAAATTTCGTTAATGCCATTCTGGCCGAGACCTTCATTTCGCTTTCAAAGTTTAAGATGGAATATGATAAAACTTTTCGTGTTTCACCCGAGATCCTTCAAGTGTGGTTCCTTTCCCACTTTGCTAAATTTGGGAACCTACTTGAGATCTCGAAAATCACTGAGCGTGAGCATCCTCTTTTAAAGTTTAAGGAAAAACAAGACCGGGTTCCTGAGTACCATTATTCCCAATGGTTATTTTTTTTAGCAAACCTGAGTCCTGTGACTTTCCTATGGAATGCTTCTTGGTTTAAAGTTGAGGAGGCTAGACTTACGGGTCGAGATGGAGCACCTGTCCCACTGTTGGGGATTTCTGGCCTCACAGAGTATTATCCGATGAGGGTGACCCGGCAATATGGAGTGATACAGTTCATTCCTCCGAGCCCGAAGAATGAAGAAGTCCACATTGACTTTGATATGAGGAACCGGAGATTTGTGGAGCATGTTACTCTTGCTCATACGACGTGGGAGCGATGCAGGCCGGCAAAGTTGCTTTTGCCCAAGGGGATCCTCATAGGGAAGGTCAAGACTTACCATGCCTCAGTGAGCTACATTCAAGAGCATGTCATTCCCAAGGACTGGCTTCCGGTGATACCTCGAGTGGCCGTTCAAGATACCAAACGATTAGAGATCAATCGTCTCAAGAGGAAGCTTGCCGAAGCCCAAGAGAAGGCCAAGAAGAGTGAGGGCAAGTACAAGAAGCTCAAGGCTCGTGCTATCCCCCAGAAGTCTATAGCTCGAGCTAGTTAGAGTCGTTTTTCATATTTGATTTGTTTTTCGTTTGGGATTTGTGTTTCAGATTGTGCTGTTGGATTGCCTTTTCTGTCTAGCACGAATTTTTGGACCCCTTTTGAGTTATTTCTGGAATCCCACCTTTGAATGAGAAATGCTCAAGACATCTTTTTCTATCATGAGTAAAATTTTGAGATTAATCCGGACTGTTTTCCATTTATTACAGAATTATTCTTAGATACGAAACAGTCTGGAATTTCAGAAATTCACCGACATCAGTCTTGTATCATCAAGTACTACATGAAAACGAATTTTTTCACAAGGCACTAAAACATGAAAGTTGTAGAATGTGTTTTGAACAAGCAATCTGCAAATTTTCGGGTATCAATTCCCATTTTTGATGGCCCATTTATCCTCAAAACAGAAACCGGACAAATCAGTTTTCTGAACAGAATTTTTGGAAAGGACTATTAAACTGTATTGATCCAGGGGAAATCTGCCCAACCTTTAAACATGAAAGTCGTTTATCTACCTCCTTAACATGTCCTCGTAAAATTTCACATCATTTTGATCACTCTGCGAATTAATGTGATTTTTTTTGTAAAAGTCGACGAAACTGGAAAGTGCTCTGGGTCAGTCCTTTGGTTGTGTCTGTAGTTCCTTTTGAGTCTAGAGGACGTCATGGACCGGCTCACTATTCTCAATGGTTGCACTAACCTCGATCCTTGTCTTTTGAAGGTAATTTACTACAGTTCCCCACAAGATCCTTACCTACTCAAGAAGATGACTGACGAAGCTGAGGTTGTAACCACCATAAAAGAAAAGCTTGAAGAGCTTCATGACAGGATGCTAGCCTTCACTACTATCATGGATGGAATGATTGATATCATGAAACATGCTATTCGGCTTCACGAGTACCAGCTTGAACGTGACATAGTCGAAGACTTTGGCAGACAGGACCAACTTCCCTATGACAAACCCCCAGTACTGAAGGGAAGAGAATTTACTCTACTTCCCGTGGCGATGCCTGTCATATGGCCAATACTCCTAAAGAAGGGGCTGATCCAGCGAGAACAAGCCTTTCCATGGCTCGAGAATACCCGCAATTTCGAATTGGGCAAGTTTTGTGATTTCCATTGCGGTCGAGAGGGTCACTCCCTCGAAGAATGCGTCACTCTGAGATTCCGAGTCCAGGATATGATCGATGCTGCCAATCTCATGTTTCGTGCATGGAAATATTGCGGTGGAGACCGAGATATGCTGGTGGTCCCGAGCATGCGATTAGAGTATCCTCACATGTTCAGAAATGAAGTACTTCCGCAACGCCGTCCCGTCCCTCGTGGCATTACCTGGAACACCTGGGACGCTTAGCCAAATCAAAAGACAAGAGAGTTTACCACTGAAGAAGCAGGCATAGACCCACATCAGTAGCTCATTTAATTTTATCCCATGCATGATATATTTCCCTTTTTCTTCTAGGCGTCTAGGTTGCATTTTTTATTGCTTTCTAGGATTTCTCATTACGACTCATGTCGCACTTTAGGATTTTCCTTTTCAATAAAATGTAATTCGATTGATTCATTATCAATGAAATTACAGTTTTTTCATCATGTTTTGGAATCTTGTTGAAGTATCCCAAACCTACCCGATGACGATAACCAACGATTGAAAAATTTGTCATCTATGGTAAGCACTGAGGGTTGGGCTTCTCAAGATTTCTCGTCCCAAAGCTTTTGAAAATAAAAAGCTTTTCAAGGAAATTTTTTTTTATAAAAAAACGCATGTAGTTTAACCTGTTTGTCTTACTGACTCATCTACCATATGTCTTGGCATTAATCCGAGGGCAAGGAATAGATTCATAACTCGAACAGTGAGCTAGTCCGACCGATCCTTAGACAATCCTGCGCAATCCCTACATATGTTTCGAGCCTCGTAGCTCACGGTCAAGCCAGAAGTCCCTGACCGATCCCAGTACATCGACTAGTTAAGGCAGATCTAGGCTTCGCCAATGATCATTTCCCGTGCCAAGCGATTGAGCTATTGGTCAACCTGAGTCTGATTGGCATTAGGCCTGATCAAGTCGAAATGCGAGAAATGAACGGATGTAGTCATCCTTGGCTGGAGGAGATCTCAAGAATGGGCCAAGAAGAGATTGCCTTGTGACTTTGCCGCATCAACCACTATGACACTGCAATCTTAACTAACAGCGGACCGTCTAGAGAATTCAGGACTGAGGCAAGCTTAAGTATTTTAAGAGATCACGTCGGTCTTATCAGTCAAGTTATTCAGGGGCAACATCCTGACCGCCAATCCAACACGGTCCCATCGGATGATGCTAGACAGACGAACCAAGAGGTAAGTTTTCTTTTTCCGAACTTGACTGACTCAAATGACATTTCCTCCTCTTTGCCTTGCAGGTAACAAAACTAGGGGCATGTCAGCTGTTGATGACATTAGCAAATCAACTAACTCAATTGAGTTATGGTGAAACCTTGATCGGAGTTCACTGGCGATATGGCTATAACCATGTTCATTCGCGGCTTATCGTCTCTACTGTGCCCCTAGCGACGCTCTTACTCACGACCACCAATCATGCCATTCCTGGTGATCATGAATCATTGACCGTTAGCCATTCGTACATGGCCGAAAACTAAGAGGCTGGCCCGGTTGATCCTGAGACAGTCCATGCATGAGTAGTGAGCCTTATTGAGCTAGAGACCCTGGTCGATCCCATACCGGCCCATACATCAAGCTATCAGTCAGTCAAAGCAAATCTATGCTTCAGCTGAAGGAAAACGGGGCAAATCCGAGGCCGTCCGATTTCAAAAGGAAACATCTCTACTTAAGTTTGATCGGTCTTGAAAACGACATTTTGTTTTCCTTCTTGCAGGTGCCAAGATAGGAAGCATGGCCCTAATTTGCTATCGCCAAAGCAAATGAATGATCAAGATATCATGGGTCTTCACCTGCTTTTTAGAACTCCATTCACGCACCCTTTTCTCGTGCAGGATCAAGCACAGGAATAATATGCCTATCAAAGCTGGAAATCAAACTTCCAACTCGGGGCATACCTAGAGGCAATCTCGGATTATGCTACCCGACATAGCCTATTCTGACAGATAGAAAGCGAGACAAATCCAAGACGGCCTGACCTCAAGAGAGAGTATATCTTGCATGGCCTGATCATTTTTTGAAATAATGACCCTCTATTTTTCCTCCTTGCAGGGTCAAGTGGTGAAACGCATCATTTGCCAAAGCCCAGAATCAAATTCTCAACATTGGTCATATCTGGGGGCGATATCAGATTTTTGCAAAGCTACAATCGTCTGACATGATCCATCCTGACGAAAATGGGGCAAATCCATAGTGAACCCTCACTTGGATAAAGGGAGTTGTGTTTTCTCTGTCTCATGATATGTTCAAGATAACACTCATACTTTCCTTCTTGCAGGAGCACACGACCGACATGATGGTCAACACCAATGAACAACCAGAGCATCTCGGGTCTTTACTCGATTTATTATTCGTTCATGTGTCTCCTTGTGCAGGGAAAAAGTCAGGGGTAATTCATTCCTCGACACGAGGACTAAGCTCCCCAACTTGTTTGATCCATTCACGCGTTCTGGGGCAACTCAATTTCTCTCGTTCCCAAGAATTCTTTTTCATACTTGCAAGGTCTGATCCTTAAGCAGAAGCATAAGATTTTCATGAAATATGATTGATGCTTGAAATGGCTCACACATTGCATGATTTATTCATGACTATTCTTCATGTTTAATTTACCAACTCTGAATAGGGAGCATGAATTGCATATGATGCATCGAATGTACAAAATGGGGCATGACAGGATGATGAAAGGCAAGCCATTTCCACACACGTCCTGCATTTTTAATCCCCAGTGAGTTGAGAGGTAGCTAGATTCTGCATTCTCAAGGTAAAGGGTTTTCTCGCGAAAGGTACGATAGCCGAAGTGACGGAGGCATTCAGTTCTCTATCCAAACACTACAGGTTATTCATTGCAAACCCCTTGAGCGGCGGTTTCATTTCTTTACCCCTATCAAGAACCACCCTACATCGGGGTCCAGACGAGGCAATTCCGGTAGAACATGAGGTAAATGGTTAGAAATTCTCTTGCTCGGACTAACATCAATCTTTCGAGTTTTACTTTGCATTATACTCAAACTTTAATTCAAGTGTCTTAGGATGACGAAGAGCATTCATTTCTCTATCCTATACACTCTACCCTTTGCATAGCCCACTTGAGCCTGCAAATTCATTTCTTAAACCCTTGTTGGTGATCATTGCTCATTCCAAAGTGAAGACGGTGCCATCCCCAATGAGCAGAATTGAAGAGAATTGGGTCAACGGAGAATTCCCAAATGAACTCATCTCATGTGCTAGATTTTTCATGTAATGTCTGGCATAATTTTTGTAAATTGTCTTGTTGTTGTAATTCCTTAAAAAAAAAAAGGGGAATTCAAATCACGGGATTGTCAAAAAAGAAAAGAGAAGCAAGTGCAGCCTAAAAGAAAAAGGCCCGCTCTCGAAAAAACAAGCAAAAAACGAGACATCAAAAAAAAAGAAAAAAAAATCGAGACGTCGTGACAAAAAAGAAAAGAAAAACAGGAGTTGGGAGTAAGAAAAGCAAAGGCTGATCCTACAGAAAATCCCGGGCGAAAAAGCAAAACACCTATCAAAAGCAAGGCCAATACCCATTCAATCCTTGTTCATTTGTAAAGTACTTCTGAACTTTAAATGCATATATTTGCATGCTCTTTCTTGTAAATCCCCAAAGAGTTCGAGATGTAAAGGAAAATTTCCAAAGAAGCCAGATTGCAAAATGCAATTTCTAGCGAGAGTCCATACCATTCTCAAGAAATGATGGTATCCTTTAAAGACTATTCCAGAAAGGTCGAGATCGGCGATAAGACAACTACGATCACCAACATCAAACCCTTCTCATATATTTTCTGAGCCAAAACGAACCTTTTCGTTTCTCAGTCCCCAAACCTAACCTACGTTACAACCCTTCAAAGTCTCTTCTGATTAGGGCACTTGAGTTAACGTAGAGTTAAATGATTTTAAGCATCGCTCGAAGAAGTTCGAGCAAGATTATTTCTCTCTCATTTTTGCAGGGTTCTTGACTTGTAAACCCGGAGCAGATGATAAAGTCTTCTTTTTCAATAGCCTTGACTCGATAGAGAGTCCCCTTTGGTAAACCTTTGGCCTAGCCTCATTACGGTCCTAATCAAGACCTCTAGATTGGCTCGGTTGTACCAATTGCGAGATTACTCGGACCCTTATCGAATGCATGGATGGTAAGGTTGAGTGATTTCTCTTGAATCCTGCAGTCAGGATAAATAGCTTTCCACGAAAGTGAGAGAAAGCCCTTTCGGACTGAAGTCCCCCATTCAGGTTACATTCGAGGAGTTCATAATGTGATAACCTCCCTGAATAGAATTGGTAATGCAAACTTGACAGAATAGTTATGCATGAACCGCATTATGAGTCATACACATTTTTGCTCCTAATCATTAGTAAT
Source organism: Lenwebbia sp. NSW1173648 (assembly GCA_029784005.1). Taxonomy (NCBI): domain Eukaryota; kingdom Viridiplantae; phylum Streptophyta; class Magnoliopsida; order Myrtales; family Myrtaceae; genus Lenwebbia; species Lenwebbia sp. NSW1173648. Next base: position 9,560,721 of record JARCGZ010000010.1, read on the forward strand.
GCAAACTTAGCTGAGTAGTTTTGCATGAACCCATTGACAAATTCTAGCATGCTTGCATATGTTACCTCTAACACTATCTGACAGGTAATACATTCTTGATGTTCGAGTTGCCTTCCAAGGTCTCGAAATACATCCAAGGATTGTTAAATGAACAAGCCCTGCTGACGAGTGCCCACCAGGCAATCTCCCAAATCCTCAGGTAAGTATATATTCAACCTGAATCTTTCAAGAGAATGAATACTGATGATTGTCAAGGTATTCGAATCCATTGCGGCATATTCGATCATTCAGGTATCCACCTCCTTCAGTGAAGCGTGATTTTTATGAAATACATGTCGCATTAGCGTTGGTTTTGTCTATATGCATGATTATACTTCAAGTGAATAAGCAGGTATGATGTAGTCAACCTAGCTGTGCCTTGATCATTCGTTTGGAAAATCTGGGTAAGTTTTCTGAACCCTTTTCAAATTGACAGCTTTATTGACTTTAGTTGCCATTTTGACCTCTTGTGTTTGCATTGATGAGATTCAAGCGACACATCCTTTTTGTATTCATCGATTCAATTCGGTAATACATCCCTCATATTTGTGCTATTTAGCCTTGATAGTATCGATTCATGATGTATACGCTCTCATGATCTTTACCTTTGTCAAATCGCAATGTATACGCTCTTGCGATCTTGATCCTTTACCAAATCGTGATGTATACGCTCTCATGATCTTGGTCCCTTTTACCTAATCATAATGATGCGCTCTTATGGTTTTGGTACTTTTGTCAAATCGCAATGATGCGCTCTTGCGATCTTGATCCTTTACCAAATCATGATGTATACGCTCTCATGATCTTGGTCCCTCTTACCTAATCATAATGATACGCTCTTATGGTTTTGGTATCTTTATCAAATTGCAATGTATGCGCTCTTGCAATCTTGATCCTTTTACCAAATCACAATGTATACGCTCTTGTGATCTTGGTCTTTCATCAAAATCGCAATGTATGCGCTCTTGCGATCTTGATCCCTTTTTCCGATTCACAATGTATGCGCTCTTGTGATTTCGAAAAAACATTATTTCAACTCTACATATACCTTGCGCCGTCTCGCGTCAGAATGAGAGTTCTGATAACAGATGGGCCCAGCACCTTGAGATCCTTGCATCTGCAAGAAGCTTGGAAGTCAGGGGAATCATCAGCATTACGAAATGTCTGGTAAAACAAGTATTTCATATGCGATCCATGTGTGGGTCTTCCTATTCTATTCCATGGAAGAAAGAAGCCTTGGCATGTGTTAATTACAGTCTTGCATTTCATACATCATCTTTGTCTGCATAGAAAATGGAATTAAACCCCCCCCCCCCCCCCCAAAAAAAAAATCAACATTTCATTATTTGCATTATCAAAATTTAGGGTTCAATTTTGTCTTTGAGCAAAACCTCTGCGAGCTTCCACTCAAAGAGGGGCAGCTGTTGACACCTAAATTTTGATTTTTCTTAAAATATTCATTTTGCATAAAAAATGAGAACTAGCTTTAGTTCTCGCCAAAAAAAATAATTAATTAAGTTGTCATGCATAGCATATTTTGTTACTCATGCATTGCATTTGCATTATTTGGAACCGCAGCGAGGGAATTGAGCTTAGTTTATAAGGCGACTGAACTTAAATTGACAATAACATTTGCGCCAATCGAGGGGAGTTTGTGCCAAGGTCTTGAGGCCTAATCTGAGGTTAAATCAGCCCATTTAATGTTTAATTTGAAAAAAAAAGCCTTTTAATTAAAAATGTCCATTAATTAAGAAAAAGGTTTTATGGACAGAATATTTTGTCTCCGGATCAAATTGCGACTATCCGAAGTTGATGGACTATTTTGCAAATAAAGAAAATAAAGCGAAACCCTAGCTCACTATTATAAATAGGTGCGTTAGGGTTCACATCAAGGAGGCGAAACAATATACACATGCGGCAAAAATTGAGCCATCTCTCTCGGTGGTTTTTGTCCATTGTCCAGGGAGGAACGTGCCCACAAAGAAGGCTGCCACGATTGCATTCAAAAGAGACTTGGAGCAACATGGGGCTTTCTTCTTTTTCTCTCCTCTGCTGAGAGAGTTCATATGCCCTACGCGTAGAAAACGCCAAAGAAAAACTAGAGGGGGGCTCACGTCAGAATTTTGATGAACAATTGCTCAGAAAATAGAGAGAACACACGTGAGAGAGTGAGAAAGAAAGAGCACGGGAGCATCGTGGCCGTAATCCTTCCCCCACGGGTGCACCTTACGATCATGTCAGATCGTCGCCAACGCCATTCTACAGCTTTACTGGTCACCGTGCTGAAGAGCCTCGAAGGATCATCCATAGATTTTCACGCGTTCATCCTCCGTTGGGATTTTCACGAGTTCAAGTTCTTGAGGAGATAAAAGCAGGCGAGGTCTTGGGAAGAACAAACTCTTCCATCGGCACGTGTCTCCCTTGGTGTTTATCTTTTATTGGTGTCTGGTGTCTACTGAGGGATTATCCATGCAAGGCCATATCACACAAAGGGAGTTTTAAGGCCATTGTTGATGATCAGTGAATCAATTTCACCGATCCAGTCAAAGAACATCATCACGCCCTGCAAAAGTCAGTCTCTTGGTGCCAGGCTCCCACCCACCAACGTTGCAAATCAAGCCTTAAAGATTCCTGTTGATTGGTGCTCTGTCCTTGCAGCACGTGGAGAGCCAAAAAGCCAACAAATCAAGCATTTAGAAGTCACAAACTTGTGATCCAACAACGCTCTTCGGTGAGTTCATTTTGTAGATGTTCCGGTGCCTTATTCGCGAATCCACAAATCCCTACCATCATCCAGCCGTGCGAGTTCCCCCGAGCCGCTTCCAAGGGTCGAAGCTTGATCCGCAAGATTTGGTGCGAGCTTGAATTGGAAACATAATTTTGCAATCTAGGTATTTTCCTAATTTGAATCTTGAAATATTTGATTGCATAATTTGGTTGACTGAAATTACTTATTCTGAAAATTGCCTTGCAAGTTTAGCATGTTCAATTGCCTTAATTAGAATAATGCACGTTAATTTTGGAAATCGAAAATCCGGAATATATTTTGATTGTTATCTTGACTCAATTTTATGAATATAAAAAATGATTAAATCTAAATTAGGAAAATATTTTCCTAATAGGCAACGATTTCTTTAAACTTGGACGATTCTTCCCGTTGCCATTCGGGAACGATCCTCTGGTTTAGGAAAAGCGGGAAAGATAAGCCAACCCGATCTATTGCCATTTAGATCCGGTTCGCTATCTTTCAAAAGCCGACTTTAGATTTAGTCACATCTTTTTTTTTTTCGAAAATTGCAAGAATGAAATATTTGATTTGCCATCTTTGTTTACTTGAATTATCTTGCTTGATAACTTGGATTTGTTTGAATTTTAATTGAACTTAAGACTCCCAAAAATATTTAGTAAGATATAGTTTCTTAGAACTTATATCTAATTAAATCTTTAGGAAGATAAGTTTCCTAGAAACTTCATCTTATTAAGTTCAACTTGGAAATGAAGTCAAGAAAATCAAATCAAGCATATCTTCATGTGGTTGAAAATCCCAAAGAAAATACAAAAAATCTCATGCATACATTGCATATTCATGGCATATTTTTTTTTCGAATATCATATCCTGCATTCCATATTTTCAAAATTCCATTTCATATCTTTGCATTATCTCTCATGTATTGCATCAAATTTTCGAGTATCATCATATCCCCATACCATATTTTTGTAAAAATATTTCATGCATGAATTCGCATGTCTCACGTCGCATTTTATATAGTTTAGGCGCATGTATATGTCATATTCCATGTTATGCTCACATATCATATGTTATTCATGCTCATACTTTTCGTGTATCACTTATAAATTGCCTTCCATATTTTAAAAAAATCATTTTGCATACATTATGCATATTTTCGCATAACATATCTTACATTTTTGCATGTCTCATATGTTGCACGTCCGCGTCACATTTTATTTTGCCACGTCATATCTCGCATGTTATTCATCTTAGGTTAGTCTAATTTGTATGATTGAATTGTTTAATTGAAAATTGCATGCTATCTAGGGTAGATATAATTCGCGTATGTTATAGTTTTGCACGTCTATTTGGATTGCTTGCATGTTGTCTTGAATATTGCATTCGTGAGTCACTCTGCATGTTTTAATTAAATGGAATTTAGACATATCTTGCATGCTTTGCCTTGGCATTTTCGCATTTAGTGTAATTCATGCATTTGCATTTCATTTTAAATAAATGAAAACATAAAAGAACACCTCATTTGAACTTTAAGATGAATTCAATCAAGTTTGAGTCACCGACTTAGGACTTTCATGGAATTAAAGGTACCGAAAGGGCATTAGTTTTAATTAACTAGTGTAATCAAGTCCCCGAACACTTAATCTCTAGTTCGTAGAAATAAAGTGGTTCTCCCGCTACTTTATTTAGGTTCCTAATCAACCTACCAAAAATGATTAGTGGCGACTCCAAATCTAAAATCATCCTAATGAACCTTAAGTTGCGATTTGGTAGGGCTTGGGAGAGTCCGTATTAGGTTAGTTTCTAATTAGCCTGATAATCCATTAGCCTAAAATCTGATTGATTTTTTTTAGGTCGCGACAAACATCAATTCGACATTTCCGTCCACTAATTTCACCTATCTTACTCTCGAGGATATCAATCGAACTCATAAATAAGTTGCACAAGGCCATTCGGCACCTCCCATGTCTAAATCGAACCTCGCCTCTCTTGGCATACCCGTTTCTTCGCACAATCCAATAATCCGAACATAAATTCCTCTAATCCAACATTCTATGACATCGATTATACCTATAGGAATAACACGCAAAGAAACTAGGCCCTTCTCATAGCAAAATCGAACCATCATCTACACGGAAACCTCATTTCGCAGCTCAATTATGACGATCCACTTACAAATTGCACTAACCCAATGTTCAAGGACGTCAACTAAGCTACTAATAGTGACATGCAAAGTGAATCGGTAACACACACACACATCGAAACTAACAATCCAAGAGTTGGGCAGGTTAGATATTGACTCGCCTTAAATCCGTGCACAAAGACAACTATGAGACTGTCGCCACGTCGCTCTCGTCCTTTCCTTCTCCACACGAACACGAGCAAGAGACGAGATTGAGAGAGTGAGCGGGTGAGAGAGTTAAGTCGGTGAGAGGGGAGAGAGAGCTCACGATCAAGAGAGAAAGAGAGAGAAAAGAGAGAGAGAGAGAGTCTGCGTGTTTGTTTCACGGAAAATCAAAGATTTGGAAAACATTTTCCAAAAAATAAACGCTTGTATCTTTTAGAAAAATTAGTCAACGAAAAATAATTTCGTTATCGAGAACACTTTATGCCTAACTATTTTCACGGTAATGAAAATATTTTGCATTCATTCATTTTTATGAGTAATATAAGCGTTTATTTTTTGGAAAATATTTTTCAAATCTTTGATTTTCAGTGAAACAAACACACCCTCATGGGGAAGTTTACAATAATGGGAGGAGAGAGAAAGCCAAGCTTTATATAGTGGGTGGGAGGTTAATGCATGATTGCCAAGTGTCCCTCATGCATGTTCCCCACATGTCCTTCGGCCAATAGGTGGCAATCTCTACTCATTTTCCCCAACTTCTCACTAGTTGTTCTAATTTTTCACATAATTAACTCTATGGGACTGAAAATAAATACTAGACGCGCCTTGTCCTTTCGTCAAATTGTTTCGCGTCATCAACCAAAGTCCCTTAATTTACTATTCCACTCGTAAATTACTTTGGCAGAACTTGGGTTGTTACACGGCATCACTTGCATCTTATTTGCATGGCACTCACAACAATCCAAATATATTTATATATATGCATGGATTCTAGTAGGCTGAGAAGTCCCAATTGAATTCGGTCAAGGAAGCCAACTTTCTTTTTTTCTACCCTTCCTTAGCCGACTCTAATAACTTAAGAAAAGGATAGATATCAGTGGATTTTAAAACAAATTTCGTCCAATACAAAATCCACGGAATCCGAATATTAATTTGACTATTTTCCTTCTCTATTTTGCTTGGATGATTCTAACTTGATATCAAGACGAAATAGGAAACATTCAATTTGGAATATTTAGATTTCCGTTTCGGGCTCAAACTTGAGACATATTCTAACAGGATAAACTCAATTGACATAACGTAAAAATGTTTAGGATTCAATTGGCAAAATTAAAAGGTTTAGGACTGAGTTTGCAAAGGTGCAATATGCTTAGGATTTTTTGGACAGTTTTTACTTTATCTCGGGGTACAAAACGTATATTTTAATAAGTCGAGGATGCAAACTGAATAAGGGAAGAAGGTTATGGATGATTCTCATTATTTTGACTGTTACATCGTTTTCTTTTCATGTTTCACTGAAAGAGAGTTTTCAGTTGCCAAGCTTAGCTCCTTTTCTTAAAATCCTCGCAATGGGGTAAAAGTAGTGGTACCTCCCTTTCCCAAAGGACGAATTTGTAGAAGTATTGTCAATTCTTGAATGATGGAGTGAAGATATCTCCCCGTATTAGGGTTGAGATATGATATGTGAGTATAACCACAGCATGAAAGTTGACTATAAATTGGAGTATCTCCATTTTTTTTTTCCAAGGATGATTTTGTAGAAGTGTTGCCAAACCGTCATATCAGATTATGTCTTCACTAGTGGATTGAAGGCATAACCTCACATTAGGGTTGGGATGAGCCTGAAAGTTCACGATGTATAATATACCAAGATCTGATGAAGATTTACACGGGAGTGCTAAAGAAGATATAAGGATATAAAAAATTTTAGAGTTGGTATTGTTTACTTAGTTTTGGAAATCCACTATTTAAAGATATAAATTTTGGATTTTGCTGCTATTTTGTGATATGGATAAGATAGTTTTTCCTATCACGAATAAGGGCCTATATGGTAACCATTCTAGTTCTCTGATTCTGTTATCTAGAACCAAAAATGATGAGAATCCTATTTGGTAATGTAAACAATTCTGATTCTGATTCTGTTTCCAGGAACAGTTTTGGAGCATAAACAAGAACAAAAAAAAAAAATTTGGTTCTGGAAAAAAAACCACTTTTGAGAATTACAAAATAGAATGAAGTACCACATCTCTCACTTTTCTCTTTCAGTTCTCTCGTCACTTTTCCCTCGACCTAAAACAGAATAAGGTCTCATTTTCAAAGAAAAATATATAAGATAATAAAAATAAAATAAAATAAAATAAAATAAAAATCGAAAAAATTGGAAAATTTCTAAAAAATTAGATTTTTTTTAGAAAATCCCTAAAAATAGAAAAATCTTAGATTAGGCTAGTTTGACCTCGTTTCATAAATTTGGACCTAGATTCCGTAGATTTCATAGATTTTGTTCTTTTTTGGGAAACTCATAAACACTTTTGAAATTAAACCAGAACTACATTCTCTAAGCCCTTAGGACTTCGTTCGGGTTTTATGATGCAATTTGTCAATGTCATGATCCTTAATTGTGCACTTGATTTTATTGGTTGTGATTTGCCTAGGTTTGTGTACTTTAGACTTAGTCTAGTTTTAGAAAATTTTGGAAAAAGACAAAAATAAGCAGCGTGAACTCTTAGCAAGCTCTCGTTCTTAAGTTTTGGATGAATTAAGATTGAGATTTGATTTACTAGAACCAAAAACGCACACCAATGCAGGGAAGTGCAGTGCATTTTCCTTGTAGAAACGAGGGTGTCGGTTGTCCGCTCACTCAAAAGAGTTGAATGAAACCCCACAATAAATGGCGAAAATGACTCGTGATGATTCTTGATATTTATTTTTACATTTTAATATGCAATATGTTATGTAAGAGAATCAATATGAATTAATCTTCGATTAATTCGAAATGTAGAATGAAATTTCACAAAGTAACTACGTAATTATTTGACTTAAATGAAAAAAAATGGGAAGAGAAATTGTTCCCGGGAATAGAAATTATGTGCAGTTATCAAATGCGTTTCTGTTCCAGGAACAGAAATTCTATGCAGTTACCAAATGCGTTCTGATTCTCTAAAAATCATCCATGGAGTAGAATCAGAAAAAATCATTTTAATCAGAATCACTTTTTAGAATTAGAATGGTTGCCATACAAGCCCTAAGTGTCTCATTTGGAAAACAAAAAGCTTCTTCATCCTTAGTCATAATACATTTCGAGAGAGAATTCCTTTGTTTTCACGCAAAGTTGTTTCTTTGCAAGATTGTTCTTGTATTAGCGAGTTTAGTGCTTTGAGATGATATGATAATGATCACACAACTTCAACATTCCTTTTTTTTTTTTCTCCTTTGGCCATGAGAACAATTTCACACATGCATATATTTGGATAAAATTGTCCAAAAAGTCATAAACTTATTATTTTTCAAATTGTGTCCTAAACATTTTCATGTTTTGCCAATTGAATCCATCTGGCCAATTTTAGTCGGAAATCGCTGGCGGGAGCGCCGCCCGTTCTACATGGCACGATCGCAGCTGACATGGACAATTTTTAATAATATGTTAATAATTTCAAACTTTTTGTTTTTCTTTTGTTTTTCCTTTTTTCCTTTTTTTTCCTTTTGCTTTTTTTTTTTCTTAAAGTGGCCAACGAGGTTGCCGAGCCCTCGCCGGCCGCGGGCGAGGGCCAGACCGAAGACTGTGATGTCTCGAAATTTCAAGACCTATTAAATGAATAATATTGGACTGTTGGAATTTAGTGACATTTATTGGACGTGGAATCGTTCAATTTGAAGGACGTCAATCGTCGATTGAAGCGTAGCTAATTGTAGTTTGATTAGATTAGTCGCGTCGTAGATAATTCTAGCCGAATTCCTTCGCGCCTGCGCTGACCCTGAACCAAATATCCTGAACCAGTCCTAAATCATCAGATTACCGAAATACCCTCAGATATTATTCATATACGCCAGAAACAATTAATACCGAATGACTGTGGGACCCACCTCATTAATGCCAAGTCAAATCCACCTTTTTGACCATGAGAAATTACCAAATTGCCAATGGACCAATGAAATTACCCTTTTGCCCTCAAAGGTAATTTTCTCTCTCTTCCCTCTCTCTCTCCTTTCTCACGCACGACAGCCCACTTCCCCCTCCATTCTCACGCCAACTTCACTCCATCTTCGTCGCCGCCGTGGACCGCCGCCTCCCGTCGCTCGCGCCGAGCTTACCGCCCGCTCGCCGTGTCCATCGTCATCGTTTGGCCATGTGAAGAGTCGCCGTTCGTCGTCGTCCGGGTGTCGCCTTGGAAAACCGACACCGTGGTTGCGTCCGGATCGACGAGACGAGTCCATAGGGACCGCCGCCGAAAATTTTGTTGTCGCCGCCCACCGTCGCCGCCAGTTAATTAGTGAGTTAACCCCTAATCCCTGATTAAGCCGTTAATTGCACTTAATAGGTTAATTAGTTAGTTACCGTAATTAATTAGTTAGTTACCGCAGTCAATAGATAGTTACCGTGGTTAGATAGTTAACTGTGGTTAGATTAAATAGTTACCATAGTTAGTGAATAGTTACTGTGGTAGATTAATTAACTGCTGTGGTTAGTTGGATTAACCGTGGTTAGGTGGAATAGTTACCATGGTTAATTGCCTGTTGTTATGCCTAATTTGTGGTGTCTAATCGTGGATCGGACTAAGTGTTGATTGCGTTTAAATGCTGAATGATCACACTAGTGTCGATAGGCCATGTTAAATTGAAATTGAATATTCGCGTGACCAATTGTGATTTTGAGCATGAAAATGGCTGTGCACCAGGTTTGAGCATGATGTGAGTGTGATTGCATAAAAAATGATATTTTGCTTGAGAGCCGATGGAAAATGCGAGGTCACGCATGGTTTTAATTGTGTCACCCTAACGTAACTAGGGGCACGAGCGATACCCTTGTTGGCATGGGTCGCTATCTAATAAGTCTGTGTGTCGGCGACGTACCGTCTGGGATTCCACGGCTTCTTGGTTTCCTGTTAGTCAGTGCCGGCGACGTACTGTCCGGATTACCACGGTTGATTAGATGCCGGTCGCAACTTGTGTTGGTGCGTAGTCCCTCCTGGAATGATTCCTGGTATGCTCGCCTTAGGGGTCTTGAGGGGGCTATCGGATGCCGTCGCCGTAAATATTGTGGGACGACCCCCGGTTAATCCGAAAGAGTACTAGTAGTGAGGCTGTACTGTGGCGAGAGTGGAGTATCTCTTGGCCGTGATGACCGGAACATGTGTGTTGCATAGTGCATGAGTATTGCTGAGTGTTCTGGTTGAGTGATTGATTGTTGTTATGTATTGCTATGATATAATTGTCGTATGGCTCAAGGCGAGGTACGTTGCATGTGGTTGTCTTCCTAATGTTGGGATTAGTTCGCTAGAACTGTTAGACTGCTTGCGTGAATCAACGTCCTAATTGGATTTAGGCGTTGACCCGCTGAGATTCATATCTCATGTGCTTCGGCTGATCGCCTTTCAGGTCCTCGATATGGCCGCGCGCCACGTTAGATTTGGTGTTCCTGTCGACCTGACCACTGTACTAAATTACCGTCATGTCGCCAATTCTGAGGATGTGTGGGAACAGCATGTGACGACCGTCTAGGTCGATGAGGGGTTGCCACACTATGAGGTACATCTCTTCAAGGCCTGGTTCGTGCGTCAGGCTGGTGTTCCTATAGGACCGATTCGGGGGGTTGATGTACCCCTGGGTGCAGGTCCAATAGTCCAGACTTGGGACATGGTAGATACTGACATACCGGACGGGGAGGTCGAGGACCCAGATCCGAGTTCTGAGGAGGAGGACCCAGATTTGCCGCCTGGTTATTAGGGTTGACCCGGTGTCGTTGGCCCGGGGGTGCGGAGGAGCTGTGGAGGAGTTTTGGAGGCCGTCTTGTATATAGCTGGTAGTGTAGCAGTAGTGCATCGACTATAGTGCGCCCTGACCCGACCCGATATCTTTTTGTGGGTCTAAGGGATCGGTCCAAGAAGGACTTGTGTAATATCTGTTTTTCTTATGGACTAATCAGTATATAAATAAAAGGGTTTGTTGTTGTTGTTGTTTGTTGTATCTCCTTTTTGTCTATCCTTGTTGTATGTTGTCTGGGGTGTTATCTGCTTCCGCTTGCGTAATCGAAAGATAAAAAGAAAGGGGTCGATGATCTGCCTGGGACATCATCCTTTGACCTGACGTTTGGAAGGAATGGTTGCGCGCCCGGGGTTCGGGGTGTGACAAAGACGATGAGTGGTCCTTCAAGGTTGTTGCTGCTACTTCTTCTTCTGCTACTATTTCTGACGGATGATTCTTCAGATGGGTATCGCGTTTCTAGCAATTGGAGACCCTGGAATGAAGAGCCCCTAATGTCCGAGTCGGCTTCAATGCTTGGAACTTCTTTCATGAAGTGGGCACAGAGGCTCTGTCCATGCCCAGTCCTCGGCTCGCTAATTGCTTCAATTTGCTTTGCCCTTTCTTCCCCGATTCGCCATTTCACTCTCTCTTCCCTCCATGCCTAGTCCACGCGTCCGCAATGGTCTGGGCGAGGCCAGCCTCACCGGCCACGGGCGAGGCAGTCTTGCCCAAATCTGGGTGGGCTAGGCGAGGGGGTGTCCAGGCCCTAGCCTAGGCCCTCACCAGCCACTTTAAGAAAAAAAAAAAGTAAAAGAAAAGAAAAGAAAGAAAGAAAGAAAAAATCTAAAATATTAAAATACTATTAAAATGTTCACGTCAGCAATGTTCGGTCAAAATTGATTAGATGGACTCAATTGGAAAAACCTGAAAAGGTTGAGGACCCATTTGGCAAAATTAAAAGGTTTAGGATTGAATTGACAAAAGCACAATAGGATTAGGACTTCTTAGATAATTTTCCTCATATATTTGTGTGATGGATGTACATATTTTTATTTTTGTAGTTTCCTTTTCTTAGTTCTTTAAAAATGGGTTCTTATCACTTTAAGGTGATCTCTTTGAGAGGTGGGTTTAAGATAAGCATTGTTGTTTTTTGTTGGCCAAAGATTTGGACAATGTGCGAGATCGATAAATTCGCTAATCTATACATCTAGCTAAATACTATATCATAAAGTTGTACGATTTGCGAAAATCAATGAGCTAATAAATATAAATAGAGATTTGTTTTTTTTCGTGCGCATGCTTATTCAATCAACGGATTAGTTAGTAGATGAAGATTTGTTGACTAAAACATGAAAACGATTACCAAGGATCACGTGAATCTTGTCTTGTGGGACCCTCTAGAAAACATATTTTAAAAAAATCCGAATAATTATCCAATCAGTCCTAAAATTATGCGGATGTCAATTCAGTCGTAAACTTTTTAATTTTGTAATATAGTCTTAAACATTTGCGCGAAAATTCAATATATAGTTCTTCCGGCCAATTATTGCTAGAAATTGCTGATGTGACATCCAATCATTGCCAGCCGTCTTACGTTGCATGTTGACGTGGATACTTTATGGATCGCCACATCGGCAATTGGCAAAATGCTTAAATTGAAATTTCGTGAAAAGGTTTAGGACTACATTGGTAAAATTGAAAAGTTTAAAACTGAATTGATATTCATATAATAAATTTAAGACGGAACTGGTAATTTTCTCATGAAAATCCCGGGCCCTTATTATCTGTACAAATGAAGTATGTCCATGCTGATTTTTTTGCACATAAGCCTACTTTTTTCGAACTTTAGTTAACTCATCCTTTCAAAAAACCAAATTACTTTGTAGGGTAAATCGGAGAGCGAAGTGGAGCTGAAATCGCCAGCCTGAGAAATTCTACAAGATTTGGAAGCACAGTGCTGGTAAAATTAGGACATTGATTAGCCTCTTAATGATTATTTTTTGTTGTATAGTGTCTCTTGTTAGAAATTTAATGTGAATCTTTATGCGGAAATTCAACATCAACGAATCTTCGACCTTCATGAATTTCACGATAAGAAGGATGAAGATCTACCTTGATCAATAACTATAACTTCAAGGACAATTGTTGCGGAAAATGGGAGACAATGAAGAACTCTGATTTCTCTCGCTTACCTCAATTTTCTCTTAACGTAAACTATTTGGTGGAGGGATATAGTACAACCTTACGTCGTTCGTTTTTGGGTAGAGAGAGGACCGGACCCTTTTATATCTATCAATAGTTGCCTCTTCAAGAGGTGCCTTCCATCAAAGCAGTTAGTTGCACCTTTTCGTAACTAATGGATTTTTAGCATTTAATAATTATTAAACCATCAATAATAATATCATATGGGTCACATTATTCTTACATCTTTTTCCTAATTGTCGGGACTTTCAATAAATTATCTACACATTGTAAAAATATGAAAAAGAAAATATTTCAAGAAAGTAAAAATCTTCAACTATTTATTATTTAAAATTTCCCTACACTCTCTCCTAACTAAAATTTTAAAGAGAAAATGATACAAATTGTCCATAAACTTTATCTTCATATGCAATATCATTCATGAACTTTTAATTTGCTCAATGTAGTCCCTAAACTTTTGATAAATGTTAAATGTAGTCCTTCCGTTTGCTCAAACGACAAATTAGACATTACTTGATGACGTTGATTATTACATGCTGAGCTAGATTTTTTAAAATGACGAGTCAATATGTCATTTTTTTATCCATCTCCATAGAAAAGGAAAGAAAACTACGGCGTTAGCATGTCTATCATTATTTGATGATATGGATTATTGTATCCTAATTTGAGATGAATATCTTACTTGGATAAACCACATATAAATATTTTTTAGTTGTCCACCGTTTAAATTTAGCGGATTGAAAACCACATAAGCGTACCCCATTGAACTGAATTAATGAAATGACGTCATTGAACATTTTTCATATAGTTTAGGGATTCGATTGAATATTTACTAATAGTTCAGGGATCACATAGAATAAATTTAAAGTTCAGGGACAATACTGTACATTACATTAAAGTTCATGGACTATTTATCTCGTTTTTCCAATTTTAAACTTCCAAATTTTTCATCACCTCCATTTTCCCTCTTTCCCAAACAAAGCCGAAGGGAGTAGATGCGGATCTCTTGTCACAATTTTATAGTTTGTGACATAAGTCCACCACATTATTTGCTTTTGAACACAAACAATCCGATTCCAACCAAACGCTACCACCAACTCGTCTCCCCTCTCCTCTCTCTCTTCCTCTCCCTCTCTAGGAGCTGACTTTGAGATCTTACCATCACCGTCAAGATCTTGGCTAGATCTTGATGGCGAGCTAGATAGAGGGCGATTGGAGAGAGAGAGATGGGGGTTTGGTGTTAGGGGCAGAAAGCGTAGATAGATGTGATTAGGGTGGGTTAGGATTCTTTCAAAGTTGAGTTCACTAGTGGTCCATTTGTTTTTGTTAAAATGAATGATTTGAAAGAGAGTTTTTGAAAATGTTCTCTTGTTTCTCTTATCAAAATGAATGAACAAAATATATTTTCGTCGTTCACGAAAATATTTAGTCATAAATTTTTATTGATAATGAAAAAAATTTCGTTGACTAATTATTTTATGAATATAAGCAATCATTTTAAGAAAAATATTTTCCAAATCATTTAATTTTCGCGAGACAAACACACCCTATAATTACTTTTGTGAACATACAAATTCAAGCAATCTATTATGGCAACAATGATGCTCTTAATACTGCTGCCCGACAATAAAATAACTACACGCGTCGAATATCCATATTTTTCAGGAGCTAGAGTGTATATGCCATAAAGAGAACAAATGTTGTGTATGTTGAATATTTCAAAGATATCAACCCAAATATGCGGATGGTAATATCTATAGAGAAAGGCTAAGTATACCTAGACTATATCACAAAATTGTATACCAAGCGATAGGAAAATTGATCAAAAAGTCATAAACTTATTGTATAGATGTCAATTCAGTCCTAAACCTTTTAATTATGCCAATTTAGTCCTAAACCTTTTAACAATTTGCTAATATAGTCATTCCCGCCAAATTTATCCGGAAATCACTGACGTGGATGCCAGCCGTCCTACGTGGTACGACTGACACTGATGTGGACAATATTTTTAATTTTTTTTAAAAAAATTCTGAAGTTTTTAAATTTTTAATTAATTAATTAATTAGTTTCTCTCTTTTCTTTTTACAATTTGACCATCGAGAGCCCTGTGACCCTGGCCAACTACTGGGCGCAAGCCATCGCTGGCCACAAGCTAGGCGACTCTTGCCTGTGGCCAGTCACTATCCATTGCCTAAGATTGGCCACTTGCAAAAATGGAGAAGAAAAAAAAGGAAAAAATTGTCTTTGTGACGCAGGGAGAGAGTGTAGAGAAGTAGGAGGCAACGCAAGTAATAAATTAAATGGCTAGGTCGCTCGTCACCCGTAAGGGATAAGAGCAAAATAAGAAATCCTTCTTGTTCACAAGCCAAAGTCTCAAATAATTTATGAACAAACAAGTCTGCCTTTTCATTCATCTTAGTATGCTTATATAGACGAGCATGGAACAACTCTCCAAGCATGAGTGACTCTTCATAGCAAAGAGATTTAAGCATTTAAAGACATAGGAACTAGAAAAGTAATAAAGTACTAGGAACTAGAAAATGCATTAAACACCTAGAGACTCGAACTTTGACTCTTTGAGAACTAGAACACACTTAAGACTCATTAAACTTAGACTCAAATTCATTCATCTTCTTGGACATCTCAATAGACATCTTGAAAGATCAACAATCATTAAAGGAATGATCGGCAATCTCAAGATCGGTAACAATCTTGTAAATCGGTAACGAGGAGTTCGATCGTTAACTTAGGAGGTTGGCAACTATTTATATTAGCATCTTCATGAAATGACCTAGCATTAGATGCTTCTGCTGCGTGTAAACTCATCCCTGAGTTTTCTTTGCCTTCATCTTCATGGTAAGGCGAAAGATTGGCAACATCGAACGTTGCTGAAACAACATAGTCTCCATGAAGTTCAATCTCTTAGGCATTGTCACCAATCCTTTGCAGCACTTTGAAAGGTCCATTAGCCCTAGGCTTCAACTTCCCATGACGACCGCGAGGAAATCTTTCCTTCCTAAGATGAAGCCAAACCAAATCTATTTCTTGAAAAGCTTCAGTCTTTCGATGCTTGTTTGCTCTTTCTTGATACTTAGAATTGGGCTTTATCATCTTTTCCCGAATTTTCTTATGAAGCTTCTTTAAATAGTTGGCATGTTCTTCAGCACCTTCACTAAAATGGTGAGGAATGGGGAGTGGAGATAAATCCAATGGACTAATAGAATTTTTCCCATACAAAATCTCAAAAGGACTTTTTCCGGTTGTCTGGCTTGAAGATTGGTTGTAAGCAAATTCAGCTTGAGCCAAAGTGAGGTCCCATTGACGCATGTTACTTCCAATTAAGCTCCTTAAAATATTTTCCCAAACTTCGATTAACAACTTCAGTTTGTCCATTGGTTTGAGGACGATGGGAAGGAGCTAAATTGAAGTGTTGTGCTCAGCTTCTTCCAAAGTTTGCGCAAAAAATGACTGATAAGCTTGGAGTCTCGATAGGATGTCATCGTCTTTGGAATGCCATGAAGCTTCATGATCTCTTGAAAGTAGAGGTTCGCCAGATGAGTAGCATCCAAAGTCATGTTACATGGTACAAAATGTGCCATTTTTTAGAACAGATCAATGACCACCATAATTAAACCTTTACCCCATTGAGTTCGAGGTAAACTAAGCACAAAATCTAGGCTCACATCTTCCCAAGGAGCTGTAGGTACTGGAAATGAAGTGTACAAGCCAGTATTTTGAGCATGGCTTTTGGCAACGTGACAAGTCCAATACTGCTCCACATGCCTCATAATATCTTTCTCCATCTACCCACTTGGTTTGCTAATAGTTGAGCTTATGTTGAGTATTAATGTACTTCAAGGCTTCATGATCCGAATAGAGAACAAATGCCTTGGACAATAGATAATGTTGCCAAGGATCCAAAGTACTTACAATAGCATAAAACTCCTTATCATAAGTAGAGTAATTCTTGCAGGAATTATTCAGTTTCTCCCTAAAGAATGCATTCGGCTTTCCTTCTTGGCTAAGAACTGCACCAATTCCCACATTAGAAGCATCACAATCAACTTCAAAGGCTTTATTAAAATTTGGAAATACAAGAATAGGAGCCTCAGTTACCTTCCTTTTGAGGAGTTCAAAGATTTGTTGTGCCCTTTTAGTCCACTTGAAATTTCCCCCTTCAAGCATTCGATGATAGGAGAAATAATGGTGCTAAAAAGCTTGATAAACTGACAATAAAATGATACTAAGCCATGGAAACTTCTAATGTCATGTATAAATGTTGGAATGGGCCAGCTAATGATTGCCTCCACCTTGCTAGGATCCATCTTGATGCCTTCTGCAGAAACAACATAGCCCAGGAAGACAAGGCTATCGGTAAAGACGTGACACTTCTTTAAGTTAGCATACAACTTTTGCTCCTATAAAACCTTGAAAACTTGGTGAAGATGCTCCAAGTATTGCTCTTGAGTAGAACTATACACAAGAATGTCATCAAAATAAACAACAATAAAGCGGCCAATAAATTGTTTGAAGATACGATTCATAAGGCGCATAAATATACTAGGTGCATTAGAGGGGCCGAAAGGCATGACCATCCATTCATAGAGGCAATCTCTTGTTTTGAAGGCAATTTTCCACTCATCTCCAACTCTCATTCAAATTTGATGATGTTACGGCGGGTTCCAGATCCGCCGCCTTCTTATGCTAATCGCGTTATTTGCTTTAATCTCATATTATAGACAATAGAGGACGCATGCGGAAGCTAATCCATCTAAAAACAAGTAGTGGGCTACCCAAAAGAAAGTCAAGTGCATGCGAAAAGGAAAAGCAGGTACGTCGCATAAAGGTATGGCCTTATTAGGGTTCGCTAACCTGTACAACATGCGAGAAATAGCACACCAAGGCCACAAAGGGCCAAAAGCATATATATATATATATATATATATGCTTTTTAAACTTGTTCTTTGTTCAATCAAGTAAAACGCAAATACGCTGGGAGGAATACAAAAGTAAACTCTACTCCGAGTACTAAGTTAGCCTTATCTCCATCGGCATGCTATTGTCGAAAGGTGCAGGAACCTGTGGATTTGAAAAAGTGACAACAACAAGGGGTGAGCCGAAAGTCAGCAAGAAAAGCATCTAATGTGACGTCCCGAAATTTCAAGGCTTATTAAATGAATAATATTGGGATTCTTGGAATTGAGTGACATTTATCGGACGCGGAATCGTTCAATCTGGAGGACGTTTATCGTCGACTGAAGTGTAGATAATTGTAGTTCGATTAGTTAGTCGCGTCGTAGATAATTCTCGCCGAATTCCTTCGCACCCGATCCTAAACCAAATATCCTAAACCAGTCCTGATTTGTCAGATTACCGAAATACCCACAGATATTATTCATATACGCCAAAAACAATTAATACCGATTGACCCGTGGGCCCCACCTCATTAATTGCAAGTCAAATCTTACATTTTTACTCTTTGACCTTGGAAATTACCCAAATACCCCCAAGAACTTTTCCCTCTCCTCTCTCTCTCTCCTCTCTTGGAACCTCACGGCAGCTCCCCCTTTGGACTTCACGATCACCATCTTCCTTCTTCATCTTCACATCATCTTCTTCTTCAAGCCACCGTGAGGCACCGCCGACCACCCCTGCCGCTCGCGCCGCGCCGCCATCCGCCGTGCCTTGCCGCGTCGCCGCTCAGCCGCCCCAACCAAGCCCCGTGCCACCCAAACTACCTCTGTCCAGCTGCTGTCTGAGCTCCGCCGCACCTCACTGAGCCTCGTTTAGCCCCGCCGGAGCCACCGCAACGCCGCCGGGCCTCAACCAAAGCCTCGCCGAGCCCTCTGCCCGCTCGCTGAGTCTGTTGTCGTCGTTTGGCTGTGATTCTAGCCGCTATCTAGCCCTGGTTCGCCATCGTCCGTGTGTCTCCTTTGCAAACCGTCGCCGCGGTTGCATCCGGATCATCGAGACGAGTTCGTGAGATTGTCGCTGGGAAATTTCACCGCCGCTGCCGCCACTGCCCATCGTCGGTCGCCGCCAGTTATCGAAGTGAGTTAACCCCTAATCCTTGATTAGGAAGTTAATTGCACTTAGTAGTTTAATTAGTTAGTTACCGCAGTTAATTAGATAGTTACCGTGGTTAGATAGTTAACTATGGTTAGATTAAATAGTTACTATAGTTAGTGAATAGTTACCATGGTAGATTAATTAATTACTAAGGCTAGCTGAATTAATCATGGTTAGGTGGAATAGTTACCATGGTTAATTGCCTATTTTGCTGTGCCCGATAATTATTGGTATCTGATCTTGGATCGGACTGAGTGTTGATTGCGGTTAATTACTGAATGATCACACTAGTGCCGAGATGCTATGTTAAATTGAAATTGAATATGCGCGTGACCAATTGTGGTTTTGAACATGAAAATGGCCGCAGGCCGGGTTTTGATTATGATATGAGTGTGATTGCATTGAGAATGAGAATTGGCTTGAGTGCCTGTGATGAATGTGGGGTCACGCGATGGCTTTGATAGTGTCACCCTAATGTAACTGGGAACACGAGTGATACCCTTGTTGGTATGGGTCGCTGCCTAATAAGTTTGTGTGCCGGTGACGTACAGTCTGGGATTCGACGGCTTATTGGTTGCCTGTCAGTCCGTGCCGGCGACAGATAGTCTGGATTACCACGGTTGATTAGATGCCGATCGCAACTTGTGTTGGTCTGTAGTCCCTCCTGGAATTATTCCTAGTATGCTCGCCTTAGGGAATTTGAGGGAGCTATCGGATGCCGTCATTGTAACGTTGTAGGACGACGCTCGGTTAATCTAGAAGAGTATTAGCAGTGAGGCTGTACTGTAGCGAGAGTGGGGTATCTCTTGGCCGTGATAATTGGAACATGCTTGTTGCATTGTGCATGATCTTTGGCAAAGTGTTTTGGTTGAGTGACTAATTTGTTGTTTATTCATTGCATGATTTATCTATCGCATGGCTCAAGACGAGGTACGTTGCATGTGGTTGTCTTTCGGATGTTGGGATTAGTTCGCTAGAATTGTTAGACTGCTTGGGTGAATCGACGTCCTAATTGGACTTAGGCGTTGACTCGTTGAGATTCATATCTCATGTGCTTTGGCTGATCACCTTTCAGGTCCTCGTAATGGCAGTGCGCCACGTTAGGTTCGGTGTTCTTGTCGACCAAACCACGGTCCTTCAGTATCGTCATGTCGTCAATTCTGACGATGTTTGGGAACAGCACGTGACAACCGTCTGGGTTGATGAGGGGTTGCCACACTATGTGACACACCTTTTCCAGGCCTGGTTCGTTCGTCAGGGTGGTGTTCTCATAGGACCGATTCGGGGGTTTGATGTACCCTCGGGTGAGGGGGCCAGTCGTTCAGACGTGGGACACGATGGATTTTGACATGCCGGATGGGGAGGTCAAGGACCCGAGTCCGAGCTCTGGTGAGGAGGACCCAGATTCGCCGCCTGGATATCAAGGTTGATCCGGTGTCGTTAGCCCGGGGTGGGATTGAGCTGTGGAGGAGCTTTTGGAGGCAGTCTTGTTGATAGCTGGTAGTGTAGCAGTAGTGTATCGGCTGTAGTATGTCCCTAACCCGACCCGGTATCTTTTTGTGGGTATGAGGGATCGGTCCAAAGATGGACTTGTTCAGTAATGTTTTCTTGTGGACTAATCAAGTTTATAAATGAAATGTTGTTGTTGTTTGTTGTATCTCCTGCTTACCTATTCCTGTTGAATTATTGTCTAGGGTTGTTGTTGCTTTCGCCTGTGCCTAATTATAAGATAAAAAGAAATGAGTCGATGATGTGCCTGGGATATCATCCTTTGACCTGACGTTCGGAAGGGATGTTCGCGCGCCCGAGGTTCGGGGTGTGACATCTAACCTACCGACTAAACCAACTATGCATCACCTAAACACGCAGGACTCAACCAATGCCAAACAACCAACCACAAGCAAGCATGCGACTCGATGACGATTTCACACAATATGCAATACGAACCCCACGCGCATTGACATGTTCATTTATTTCTAGTTTCCACTTTAGAACCAACTTCCATGGGACACATGTCATGGGTACATGAGGGACACATGCCTCATTTTAGTCTACGAGGGACACATGCATCGATTCTAGGTTTTACCCCAGCTTATCTTCCATGGGATGGGAATCATGAGGGACACAATCCTTATATCAATCGCGAGGGACACATGCCTCGATTTTCCCTACTCCGGGACTCCATTCCAAAAGGGACACAGGCCGTGGACTTCTCGATTTCCACTCAGGCTCCCATGGGGTATCGTCTGGACACAAGTGGACATAAATCATCCTCGTCGGGACACACGCTGACAGGATCCTCGGTTCTCTTAATCAGGTTCAAATACAAGTCAGCCACCAATTGTACTATCCACATCCACACACAGTCAATCTTCAAACTCATTAGACAATACCATCAACCACACATATGCTTCAATTCTTAATGTAGTGCAACGACTCCACGACTCAACAATTCCAAGCAGACGACACAACATACGAAACACCAAGCACACCACATAAAGCACAAGACCTCAGGCCAAATATTCTCACGCAAGACCACCCATGTCCACTCATCAATGACACACAAGCCAATCCGCACACAAGATTCGATTACCACATTTCTCACGCCCAAACCTAACGCATGACCAAGACTCCCAAGCAAGCGACTCAAATTCACGCAATGGACCATCCAATCAAACACAATCGACCCCACACGCCAAATGAATTTCAATTCTGAATACCCAAAACCAATCGTTCTTGTCGTGCCCATTCAGACGACAAATAGCTAGCCTAGTAAGAGGGTTAGATACTCCGCTTGCCTTAAGTCCTTGCGCAACGAAATCCGAATCGAATCATCAAGAACGAGCCGCGAGTCTTCCTTCTTTTCTCCTTGTTTCATGCCCAAACCTAGCATCTACTTGCTGTCCACTTCAATTCACCTCGATCCAAGAAGAAACAAGATGATTAGACCTTATATCCAACTAACCCACGACTCAAGGACACTATATCAAGCGATGGATCGTCCGTATAAACTCATTTCCCAGCTCATGCAAGACAAACTTCCATTCTTGATACCCATTTCTAAATCTGACAATCCAAGCTAAAAATAGCAACGATTGGATAGAATAAGGCTAAGGGTAGGTGAATACTTTCCTAAGGAACGCTTACGAAGAAGATCGAAGCCCAAATTGCGCCAGTCGATCCGTGGGTCTCCTCCTCTAGCTTCGATGCAGCTCAAATTTGCAGCAATCCATCAACTTCTTAGACAATCAGCCCTTAGATCTGAGTTTCCCATGATCTTACGGTCACATAGGGAAAGACGGAGCTCAATTCGCCTTCCGGACGAGCTCAAACGGACACTTTCTTCTTGGACGCGCACAGAAATCCGAGAGAAACGAACGGCGGGGCTTCGAGTGGCCTTCAAGCGGCGGAGAGCTGAGCAAGAGGGATGAGAGCTAGGGTCACCAGAGGTGAGCTCGAGGGGTCGTCGCCGCCGCTGGTGCCGTCTTGGAGCTCGACGAGGCGAGGGAAAGGCGCGGGTGTGGGTCGGCGGAAGTAACGAGGGGGGAGGGAGCGTGCGAGAGAGAGAGAGAGAGAGAGAGAGAGAGAGAGTCTTTTATAGGTGGAGAGAATGGGTGGTTTGGTGATAGCGTGGCCTAGAGGCGATGCAAGGGCTACCGGGGCTGGGTTTTTGCGTTGGCCGATCGCACAACATCCAAACCAATACTCCGTACTCATCGGTCCCAAAATTTATTGTCCATATCCAACGGTCTTATCACTTCATTTCACCCTTCTCAAAGCTCAATCGTCGCTTATTCTCGTTCATGAAAAACTATTCCAGCTAATAATCCGACTGGCGAAACTTCCGATCATCACAGATGATATCCACTTCGAAGATCAATCTTGGAAAAGATAGTAGCGCCATGGAGCTGGTCAAGAAGATCATTAAGTTGAGGGATAGGAAAACGATGCTTGATGGTGATCTTATTCATTGCTCTACTATCAATGCACATACGCCACGATCCATCCTTCTTTGGCACAAGAAGGGCAGGGACAACCCATGTACTCATGCTTTCTCTCACCAGTCCTTGAGCCAGGAGTTCATCCACTTGTCATTGTAACTCTTCATGTTCTTTAGGACTTATTCGATATGCTGCTTTGTTTGGAATGACGGCTCCAGAAACAAAATCAATGCAATGCTGAATGTCCCTTATGGGTGGAAGACCGGGAGGATCACTTCTGGAACATCTTTAAATTCATGGAGAAGAAGTTTTACTTGAGAAGGGATATCATAATGTTCTTCATTCTCTTCCAACACCACAAGAGCATATGCCTCCATGGATTCTTCCAAGGCCTCCCAAGAAGCAAATGGCAAGCATCCATGGGAACAACATCACACCATACTTCATCATTTTTTTTTTTTCCGATGGAGAATTGAACGAGGCATCTTTTATCAACCCTGACCTCATTCCCTTTGTGAAGCCAAAAAAGCTTGTAAGGCTATAGGTGTTTCTCCGTCTTGAGATGCAATTTTTCCACCATTGTTGTAGCTACTACGTTCTTGCAGCTTCCTCCATCGATGATGACATCACACACCTTGTCATGAGAGGTGCATCTAGTGTGAAAAATGTTGTTGCAAAGCCACGTACCTTCTTCTTTAGGAGTAGCATTCAAGATCGGGTGAAGGATTAGATACTCTCCTTGATCTCCATAGAAAACTTCATCTCTCTCCTCCGATCCTTCGTTGGAGCTAGGTGAGTCTTCATGTTTCCATTCTTTAATCTCTTCTTCTACTAGAGAGATAATCTTACGATTTGGACAATCGGAGGCAATATCTCCAAACCCTTGGCACTTGAAACACTTGACAGAGTTAGGGCGATTGGAACATGATGCTCCATCTTTTTTAGGAAGTGACTTTGAGGTAGTTGCCCTAGTTTTAGGAACAAAGGCACTCTCGCCTTTGGAATAGCTTTGTTTGTTCCGGTACCGAAAAACTATTACCCCGAGCTTCTTTAAGTTGTCGTTCTACCTTAAGCGCAAGTTGGGAAACATCATTATAACTCCAATAAGGTTGAAGTTGGACAACATGACCAATTTTCGATCGAAGTTCACCAAGGTAGCAGGCAACAGTTTGTTCCTCAGACTCGGAGTATTCTTCCACGGACAGCTCCTTTTGTTTGAAATTGTGAAACTGGAGGAAGGTATTTGGATGGTAGTTCATCGGTAAGAACTTCTTCTTCAATTCTTTCTTCATTTTCTCCCAAGTCGCGACACGACTTCTTCCTTCATGAGCCCTTTGCTTCTTCAAGTGCTCCCGCCAAATAGACGCATGTTTTTTTAGCTTGATGGCAACTAACTTTACTTTTCTCTCGTCTGGTATGTCTTTGTAGTCAAAGACTCTTTCTACAATGTGTAGCCAATCCATAAATTCTTCCGGTTGCATTTTCCCTTCGAATTGAGGAATATCAACCTTCACATGGGAATCCTGTTGAAATTCATGGGGCCTTCGATACTGACATCAAGGGAGTTCTACCTCACTTGAAGCATGGCTTCCTCTTCTTCAGAGAGAGCAGCTTCTGAATTATGAAATAGATCATCACGTTTCAAAAGTTTGAAGTGTTGCAAACGCTCTTGTAGTTGTTGCACTTGTCTCCTCAAATCATTTACCTCCACGTCTCATAGGTCTCGTTCCCGAGCCGTAGAATACTCACCGTTTGGCCCACGTCGATGACAACCAACCATTGAACCTTTGCTCTGATACCAAGTTGATGCCAGGATAGAGTGTAGAGAAGTAGGAGGTAACACAAGTGAGAGCTTAAATGGATAGGTCGCTCGCCACCCGTAAGGGATAAGAGCAACATAAGAAATCCTTCTTGTTCAAAAGCCAAAGGGTCAAATAATTTATGAATCAAAACAAGTCTACCTTTTCATTCATCTTAGTATACTCGTATAGACGAGCATTGAACAACCCTCCAAGTATGAGTGACTCTTCATAGTAAAGAGACTTAAGTATTTAAAGACATAGGAGCTAGAAAAGTAATAAAGTCCTAGGAACTAGAAAATGTATTAAACACCTAAAGACTTGAGCTTTGACTTTTTGAGAACTACAACACACTTAAGACTCATTAAACTTAGACTCAAATTCATTCATCTTCTTGGACAGCTCAACAGACATCTTGAAAGATCAATAATCATTAAAGGAATGATCGGTAATCTCAGGATCGGTAACAATCTTGTAAATCGGCAATGAGGAGTTCAATCGGTAACTTAGGAGATCAACAACTCTTTTGTACTATCGGCATCTTCAAGGAATGCCCCGGCATCACATTGTTAGCGTTGGCCAGGCCATGTGGGATGGCCGACGCTAACTGGATGGTCACGTTAGCGATTTCTGGTCACAATTGGCCGGAAGGACTACATTGCCAAATCATCAAAAGGTTTAGGACAAAATTGACACAATTGAAAATTTTAGGATTGGATAGCCGCCGTACAATTTTCTCCTAAGCGATATGATAGGCTTTTTATCGAGTCTTGACAATGTCCCACTCGATTAAATGTTCACTTGCATTTTGTTATGCCACTTAGTATACAAAACTTTGCCGATCGATCTTAGTATATACAGCGTTGAGACCAATGTATAACAATTGTTAGGAGCGTAAAAGAAGCTCAATACCTTCATTTGGAAGATGGCGAAGAGAGAGCCCAACTCTGAACCATCAATGTATTGAGTTATATTCGTCTCTGCTTTGAAAACTTGAACCAATGAGTTATTTGGCCAAACTAATTGCTCCACCTTACACCACATCCTGCAAGAGTGCTATCAATTTATTTGGTTAGACCCACATCTGCTTCAAAAGCTTAAACCAATGATTTATTGTTAATTTCGGGAATAAATAGAAGTCTTGAATTGCTTCTATTATTAAAAGGCCACAGCCATAATTGCCCAGGCATATCTTTTTATTGGTCCAAAATACATTTTATAAACAATTGCCAATAACATTTGACAGGTGGATATAATTAGTAAACATATCAAGGACCACGTGAATCATGATGTGTGGGACCTGAAGTAGAGAAGAAAATGAACGCCAAAGTCAATATAAGAAACAACTCGCCCTACTTGTTTCTCACCACAGGCCAGTGTTCAAACAAATTTGGTGATTTGGGTGTCTCAATATTTGTGCCAACATGGCTAATTTGCGTGGAAAACTAGAAGCTGAAGTCGAGCTGAAATCACCAGCTGATAAATTCTTCAAGGTTTGGAGGAGTGAAACCCACAAATTGCCCACCGCCACCTCCAAAAACATTCAAGGAGTGAAAGTTCATGAAGGTGACTGGGATCAGCATGGTGCTATCAAGATTTGGAATTACACCGTTGGTAATTCATTCAATCTGGTCTCTCTGATTATCAATTTTATTCCATGTTGTCATGGAAATTAAATTTGATGACCCTGCCTAACTTAAACCTTCTTTTTTCGCCGGTGCAATTGTATAGATGGGAAATCCGAAGTGTTCAAGGAGAAGGTCGAGTTTGATGATGACAACATGTCGTTCACCCTGCACGGCACTGAGGGCCACGTCTTTGACGCGTGGAAGGTCTTCAAGCCGGCATGCAAACTAGTCCCGAAGGAGCAAGGCAGTGTGGCTAAGCTGAGCATCGAGTACGAGAAGTACAAGGCGAGCGACCCCAACCCCGACAAGTACATGGCCTTCTTCATCGACATGACCAAGGACATCGATGCTCACGTTTTAAGCGCATGAAGGAAAAAAGATCATCGCATGACTGTGATCATATGTGAAGTTGTGCTGTATTGTGCTTGAGATTTCTAGTGCTTCCATGCATCTAGACCCAATAAATCAAGCTGGTTGATCAGGTGATCTGAAGTTGTGCTGGGTTTTGGGAATACCAGAATCATGTATTATGTTCGTGTGTAATCTTGCTTGTAATAACACTTGTGGTTTCTGCAAAATGATATGGTTATGTGAACTCATGTGATAGCTAGACTAATGGTTTAAGTTAACGTTAAAGACCCAAATTATGGTGAAGGAGCTTTGAGCTCACACGAAAGATTTTCTATTACCGCAGAACTTCGAAGAATCAACTACGAAGTTTTAATATAGAAACTTTCTTTGGGGAAAAGTGTGCGGGTCATCATGACGAGTTAACATGGAAAAGTAGAATCGTTCTCCAGCACTTGAGAATTCAAGGGCCGAGTATTCTCTAACCGGCATAGACTGGTGCAGTCTAAACAACTGTTTGAAGTCGAGTTTTCCCAGAGGAGGAGAATGATGCAGACTAGAGGATCATCTAATTTGGAATTTTACTTTGTTTCCCTATCCATAGAATATATGATGCTATTAATCTTCTTTTCCGTGATTAATCGAACGGATGACAAGGAGTTCTATGTTGTCTTGCCAGCGTTAAAGCATTGGGAGCACTACTATTGATCGGGAGAGAGTTTATTTTGTTTTTCGGTCCACAGGGGCAAAAGTATCTGAGCAATCAAAAGCGGACTAGCAGTGACATGAATCCGCGTCGGTATACTTTGTTCCGCAGAAATTCCTGTATAAGTGAATGCACAAGTCCGGCGCGTCGAGGTGAGTTGCAAATGCTCTCAGTAGGCGAGCCACCTTTATCTCAGCGAGGTCGAGGGTTTCGAATGTTTGCGGGAATTGTAACAAAGCGCTGACGATTATTAAGAAATCTGGGAGTGATTACAACAAAAGCAACCTGGTGATGATTATCGTGTGCATGACGGCTTCCTAATGAAGGGAAATCAGCTTTGCATTTCCTTGTTCTGGAGAGATTTTGCTGGCCACATTTGAAACCGGAAGTTGGAGAATTGGTGCAGGGATGTCTCTTCCTGTCCCGGAGGAGATTTGGGAGGACCTCTCTACAGACCGCGTCCCGGGTTTTAAACGTGCTCAACTGAGTTTGTACTCGGTTCTTGTAGCGGTTGGCTGGATCTTCCAAGATGGCTCATTTCCTCCCTTGCAAGAAGAAATCCGACGCGACAAATGCGGCAAAGCTCTTCTCCTCACAAATTGTCAGGTTGCACCGGGTTGCTAAGATCGTGACACTAGGTTCCTCAGTCGTTTCTGGCAAGGTCTGCGGCGCTCATTCGATTTGCATTGCATTATAGTAGCACGACGCATCAGACTGAGGTTGTGAACCGCACTTCGGGTAATCTGATTCGAAGTATTTGCAGGGATAAGCCTAAACGATGTTGCTTCGTTTCGGCTTAGGCGGAGTTCGCATGTAATAAAGCAACTCATTTGGCTACTGAGGTTCTCTGTTGTTCACAAGACGGCTCCAGAGCGGGTTCTTGATTAGGTTTCACTTCCTGAGTGGACTGACAAAAGTGTTGCTGCGCAGAATTTGGCCATACAGGGTGAGGAAGTTTAATCAGGGACTGGCTAAAGCAAAACCCTAAATATCA
The DNA here is from genome assembly GCA_029784005.1 of Lenwebbia sp. NSW1173648. Classification (NCBI taxonomy): domain Eukaryota; kingdom Viridiplantae; phylum Streptophyta; class Magnoliopsida; order Myrtales; family Myrtaceae; genus Lenwebbia; species Lenwebbia sp. NSW1173648. The sequence continues at coordinate 9,589,285 of JARCGZ010000010.1, forward strand.
ACAGGCCGCGGACCAACAATGATCACATATCTTCCAGGAGGGTTTACCGTATTCAGGTTGCGGTTTCCTCCAATGGTGCGTTCGTTTCGCGAAAAATGAGTAATTTGAAAACTACTTTATGAAAAATGATTGCTTATATCGTTTAGAAAAATTAGTTAACGAAAATTGTTTTCATCATCGATAACAATCTATGCCTAACTATTTTCTTAGGCGATGAAAAGAATTTTCCGTTCATTTATTTTTATAAGTGATATAAGCGATTATTTTTCTGATAATATTTTTCAAGACACTCATTTTTCAGGAAACAAACGCACCCTAAGTGTCTTATGCTTTTCCACGATGTTACATGGCTGCAAGATCGTTCTCGTGCTTGTGAATTTAATGTCCATCTAGATTCCTGTTCGTCCATTTACATTGCCTTGGTACTTTGAGATGATACGACAATGATCACATATCTTCCACGTTCTATTATTCCTTTGGCCATGACAAAACTTTACACGTGCATATACGCGTGCGAGGGAAAATTAGCATAAAAGTCTTAAATCTATTGCATTTGCGTCAATTCAGTTATAAACCTCTTCTTTTTTTTGCCAATTGAATCCTATACCTTTTCAAATCTTACCAATTGAGTCTATCTAACCAATTTGACTGGAAATTGATGATATGGACGCGGGCCGTCCATTGGCCGTCTTATGTGGCACTATTGGCGCTGATGTGAATTTTTTTATGTTATTAATTTTTCCTGTCTTTTTTTTTCTTTTATTTTTATTTATTGTTGACATGCTATGATTTACCACAGTTAATTAAGTGACCCAAAAAAATAAAATGAAGTGGTGGCGCATATCTTCTTAGAGATAGCTTTCCGTAATCCTATTATCTCATAGCGAAATCAAAATGTCCACACATGTCCCTGTCCTCTAGATTTCTGCCATGCTCGGTTTATGTTTTGGCTCAGGATCACCAAGAACGGGACAATTTATGTCTTATTAATTTCCTCGACGATAAAAATATTTTTTATGTATTTATTTTTGTAGGCGATACAAATGATCATTTAAAAAAAATATGTTCCAAATCGCCCATTTTCGGCTAAGCAAACGGAACCTAAGTTTCAGGGATTATTATTCAGCTCCCAATGGGATGTCCAGAATTTTTTCAACATCCAACTAATTCTTACCATGTGCGACAATCATCTTATACCACATTTATCGGGTGGATAATTATTGGAGACACGCATGTCTATGTTCTTTGGAGTGGTCTCAAAAGAATGCGCAAGTATGGCGATTCACATTCTTCTTAAACGAGAAAAATGAACACGCTTACCACTCGAATAACCCTTTTGATTTCTAAGCTGAATCATTTAGTATGGTATCTGAGTCATACTTATTTTCAACCATTTCCTGGTCCATTTTCTTACTTGCAGTCACCTTAACTTTTTTCTTGTTTGCGCCAAGCGTAAAATTCTTTCCGTTCATTGTTCAATCTATCATTCATACGTACTATATGGTATCTTAGAACTACGAAAGTGATCCTCAAATTTCCCATTAGTTACATTTTTGAACCAATAGTTTCGAAAAAATCAAAATTAATGTGCTTTCCACCTTGTTTTTTTCCTCAGAAAAAACCAAACTTTGCCTTGTCTATTTTACATAGCTGTTCAGACCCCATGATTTTGAAGCATATGAATTTAGGGAAACTTGTCCAAAAAGTCATAAACCCATTGCACTTTGCCAATTCAATTCTAAACCTTTTAGTTATGTTGATTGAGTCCTAAACATTTTCACGTTTTGCCAATTGAGTCTATCCGACCTATTTTGACAGGAAATTGCTAACATGGATGCCGGCTATTCTACATGGCACGACCGGCGCTGACGTGGATAATTTTAAATAATATTTTAATACTTTTCCAATTTTTTTTATTAATGTTGTCTTTTCTTTCTTTTTTTTTACTGTGGCCAGCAAGGCTAGCCTCACCCAGACCATCCTGGCCAAGGACGAGGGCCGCGACATCTTCCAGTGGCCGGCGAGGGCCCGACGACCCTCGTCGCCCACATTAAGAAAAAAAATAAAGAAAAGAAAAGGAAAGGAAAGGGAGAAATTTAAAAAAAAAAATTGGTCCACATCAACGCCGCCGTGTCACTTAGGACAACCGACGTCCACGTCAGCGATTTCCAGTCAAAATTGGCTGGATGGACTTAATTGGCAAAACGTGAAAATGTTTAGGACTCAATTGGCAAAGTTAAAAAGTTTAGGACTGAATTTGCAAAAGTGCAATATGTTTAGGATTTTTTGGACAAATTTTCCGATTACTTTATCTAAGGGTACAAAACGTGTATTTCAATAAGTCGAAGATGCAAACTGAATAAGGAAAGAAGGTTATGGATGATTCATTGTTTTGACTGTTATATCGTTTTCTTTTCATGTTTCACTCAAAAGAGAGTTTTCAGTTGCCAAGCTTAGATCCTTCTCTTAAAATCCTCGCAATGGGATATAAGTAATGGTACCTCCCTTTTTCCCAAGGGCAGAATTTGTGGAAGTATTGTCAATTCTTGTGATAGCTTAAGTGATGGAGTGAAGATATCTCCTCGTATTAAGGTTGAGATACGACATGTGAGTATGACTACAGCATGAAAGTTGACTATAAATTGGAGTACCGCCATTTTTTCCAAGGATGATTTTGTAGAAGTATTGTCAAACCCTCAAATCAGATGATGTCCCCACTAATGGATTGAAGGCATAACCACACATTTGGGTTGGGATAAGCCTGAAAGTTGCGTATAGATTGGAGTACCTCCAACTTCCTCAAGGACGATTTCGTAGAAGTGCTGCTTCTAAGCGTTTGAATAAAGTTAAAATCTAATAGACGAGCCAGAGACAAGAGTTCACTCAATTTATAAGAATATATATACCAAGATCTGATGGAGATTTACGCGAGGGTGGTCAAGAAGATATAATGATATAAGAAAAATTTAGAATTGGTTTTGTTTACTTGGTTTAGGGGGAAAATTTCAAATAAGGGCATGAAGTGCTTTCATTTTATTAAATAAGGGCATGAAGTGGATATTGTTTCAAATAAGAACCTGAAGTGGCCAAATCATCTCAAATAAGGGCCACCAGTGGCCAAATCGTCTCAAATAAGGACTTTTGGCCGGCTTGCGAGCATGTAACTATTCCGGCCTTCAAAGAAGGGGTATTGTAGTAAAAAAAAATTAAGAACATTTTTTTACTTTACTTTACTTTTCCTTTTTTTATTTTTATTTTTATTTTTTCCTCTACCCTCCCCCGGCCATTGCCAAGCCTCGTCGATGGCCAACAGAGGTCGCCGGCCTCAAGCAAGGGCCGCTCTTATAGGCGTCCGGCAAGGGTCGCCCTTGCCTAGGCTGGGCGGCCCTCGCTTAAGTTTGGCAACCTCCACGGCCGACGAAGGGGAGAGGGAAAAAGAAAAATGAAAAGGAAAAACAGAAAAAGGAAAAAATGAAAAATAAATGAAAACTAAATGACAAAAATGCCCTTCGATTGACGAGGTCAGACCCTTCTATGAGACTGGATAGCCACTTCAGGTCCTTATTTGAGAAAATTTGGCCAGTTTAGGCCCTTATTTGAAACAATGCCCACTTCAGATCTTTATTTGAGCATATGAGAGCACTTTAGCCCTTATTTGGAATTTTTCCTAGTTTAGGAAATCCAATATTTGTGTACGGCACTCACTTTGGTGCCAAAATTTTTTTTTGGATCACTTAAGTGTCAAATCGGAGAAAAAATGATCACTTAAGTGCCAACAGAAAGAAATTTCGGCAAACTAATTACGTGTCATTTATTTTTAATTTTTTAACATTACGTGGCAATTTTTTTTTAAATCAAGTCATGTGATGTCCACGTGGACTTTTAAACATAAAAATAAGTTAAATTATTTACAAATTAAAATTAAATAGAAAAATAACCTAAAAAATAAATAATAAAAAAGAAGAAGTTGCAGCGGCGAGGGCTATGAGCCCTCGCCAACGCCGCTCCACCCTCGCGGGCAATGGCTGGCGATGGGTGGGGGATGGCCGAGGAGGGTTGCCGAGCCCCGGCGATCCTCGTCGAGGCCTTGCCAAGGTCGGCGAGGCCTAGTCGTGGCTGGCCGAGGGGGGTCGCCGAGCCTCGGCGACCCCCGCCAAGGTCTCACCAGGGTCGGCGAGGTAGAGCCTCACTGTGGCTACGCGAGACCGACCTCGCCCAGCCACGGTCTTGCCTCGTCGAGCTGTCGCTCGGCGAGGCCTCGGCCAGCTACGACCATGCCTCGTCGACCTTGGCAAGGCCTTGGCAGGGGTCGCCGAGGCTCAGCCATCCCCCATCGATCGCCGACCATGGTGGGGCGGCAAGGGTTCACTGCCTTCGCCGCTGCAGCTTCTTCTTCTTTTTTATTTTTTATTTTTTAAGTTATTTTTAGTTTATTAGTTTATTTTTTTAATATAACTTGGATTTTTTTATTGATTTTTAACTTTTTATTTTATAATTAGGATCCTCCGGCGAGCCACGTATGATTTCCAGTAAAGCTCACCAGAGTTGGCATGAAAATAATCATTTTTCAAACAAATTAGCACTTAAGTGGTCCAAAAAAAATATTGGCTCCAAAGTGAGCACCGTACTCAAATATTGGCATTCCAGGTGTCCTTTTGCCATTTTTAAAGATATAAATTTTGAATTTCATATTTTGCAAATATGAATTAGATATTTTGTGCTTTTTAGGTAACCCTGTCCCCTTTCACGAATAAGTGTCTCCTTTGGAGAACAAAAAGCTTCTTCATCCTTAATCATAATACATTGAGAGAGAGAATTGGTTTGTTTTCACGCAAAGTTGTTTGTTTGCAAGACTGTTCTTGTATTTATGAGTTCAGTGTTTTTTATTCTTGTCTACCCATTTACGTTATATCAGAACTTTGAGATGATATCCACATTCTTTTTTCTTCTCCTTTGGCCATGAGAACAATTTCACACATGCATATATTTGGAAAAATTTGCCCAAAAAGTTTTAAGCCTATTGCATTTTTGCCAATTCAGTTTTAAACTTTTTCATTTGGCCAAGTGAGTTCTAAACACTTCCACGTTTTATGAATTGAGTTCATCCAACTAATTTTGATGGAAATCGATGATGTGGATGCTGGTCGTCCTACGTGGCACGACGACACTGACATGAGCAATCTTTAATGATATTTCAATATTTTCAATATTTTTCTTTCCTTTTATTTTTTCTCTTAAAGTGGCCAGCCGCAGGCAAGGGCCAGCCGAAAATGATTAGTGGTCCTTCGTGGTTGCTGCTCTACTTCTTCTGCTACTGTTTGCGATATATGATTCTTCAGATGGATATATCACGTATCAGCATTGGAGAGCCTAGAATGAAGGAGCCCCAACGTCAGAGTCGGCTTCAAAGCTTGGAACTTCTGTAACGGACTGGCCACATAGGCTCTCTCCATGCCTAGTCCACGGCTCGGCCATTGCTCCGATTTGCTCTGCCCTTTCTTCCTTGGTTCGCCATTTCACTCTCCCTTCCCTCCATGCCCAATTCCCGCGTCCAGGATGGTCTGGATAAGGCTAGCCTCACCGAGCGTGGGGCCATCCAGGCCCTCGCCCACGCCCTGCGAGGGCCCGCTGACCTTGCTGGCCACTTAAAAAAGAGAAAAGAAAAAAAAAAAGAAAAAAAAAATTAGAAATTATCCACGTCAATGCCGGCGTGCCACGGCGTCCACGTCAGCGATGTCCTATCAAAATTGGCCAAATAGACTGGATAGGCAATACCTGAAAATGTTTAGGACTTAATTGGCGAAATTAAAATGTTTATGACTGAATTAGCAACAGTGCAATATGTTTAGGACTTTTTTTAATAATTATCCCCATAAATTTGTGTTATGGATATACATATTTGCAATTTTGAAATTTTCTTTTCTAAGTTCTTTAAAAATGGGTTCTTATCACTCTAAGGCCGCGTTTGGTCATTTTGATTTCTAGTCATGGTAGAACTGGATAGGATAGGATAAGAAATCCAAAATTTTGTCATATCCTGTCTACTGTTTGGTGAACTACGGATTTAAAGTCGGATAACCAAAGGCAATGCGCAACTGAGATTGACTATATTCAGCTGAAACATCATGATGCTTTAGAAACTATTTAATGATGAGTTCTGGTGAGTGAGTCATTGTTGAGTAGAAGTTTTTGCCATCTAAATTCAGGCACAACATCGACGAAGCAGACCCCGTAGAATCAGGGATCTTGATTTGGAGTCGAATAATTTGAGAATGACTCGCTGGCCTTGCTCGTTGTCTTGTCGAGTGAGTAAACAAGTGCTGAACAATCTAATTATTCGGCCTCTTTTTGCAAGTTGAAGATGCACTCATGCAGGTCGTCCAAGAGAGCTGTTTCGGATGTTGAGACCCCTTTGGAAAGTCGATGATCAACCTCGAGTTCTTCATTACATATCAAGATCGCTTTCGAATGTTTGAAAGGTTTTTTGTTTTTGTTTTTTTTGGTTTGGAATGTTGAAAAGGTTCAACCGGTTAAAGAATAAGAGACATGATCTCTTATCATGCCAAACAATCGATTAAAGAATAATGTCGTGGAGATACCTAGCTTCGCGGCCAGAGACCCTAGACTGGCGTCGCCGAAGAGGCGACCACACTTGACAGTCGCTGCCGCCGGAGAGGCGGCCCCCTGCCCCCCCCCCCCCACTAGAAAGGCGGCCTCTTGCGCGGAAGCAAGCGATCGAACAATAACATAAACATAATAAGTAGATAAAGCGAACACCTGATTTACGTGGTTCGGTCGTAGAAACCTACGTTCATGAGGAGAGCAGCAATGAATTTCACTATAGAACAAGTGATCCAAAGGAGAGTACAAATCACACTCGAGTTACTCAAACACTCTCAGTGTTTCCCAGCTCTAATTACATCCAATAACTCACAAGTGTTTAGCCCCTAATTCCTCAAGAAACAATCTCTCAATCTCATAAAGGAATACACAAAATCTCAAAATAAGATTTTCCACTAAAACACTCTTCTTGGTGTAATCGACAAACAATGCACCATCTGCCCCACGAAACGGCGTTCCTAACAAAACCCAATGGCGCCCATATATATATAATGGATATTGACACCTAAATTTTGATTTTTCATTTTATTCATTTATATTGTGCGAAAATGAGAATTAACCTTAATTCTCACAAAAAATATTGTCTCATGCATTGCATATTTAAATTTTCTATTAGTCATTCAGGCCGGAGGTGAAGCAGTTGAGCTTTAATTTGACTGGCGATTGGACGACCAGAGCTTATAATCAGATTTTCGGCCAAAGCATGGGAGGGTGTGCCGATTTTTTATAATTTATTTGAGCTTAATAAAGTCAATTTCAATGATTTATTTGGAAAAGGCTTGATTAAATGCACATTTTAAGGAAAAAGCCTAGTTTAAGTTCGAGAATTTGCGCAAATAAGCTCGAAAAATAAAATAAAATTCAGCCAGGCTATGATGATTGGTGTGCCGAAAATTATAGAGTCATTGGGCCTATGTTTGAGTTAAAATTAGCTCATTCAAGTTTATTTAATTTACAAAGGCTTTTAATTGAATGTTCATTATTTGAAAAAAAAAAGCCTTAATTTGAGCTCGAAGATGTGCGGTGAGCCCATTATTTGATTGAGGAAAGGTGGCCGTACCTCACATTTTTCAGCTATCTCTCTTAGTTTTTTTAGAAAAAATAAAATAAAAAAATTCAAAATAAATAAATAAATAAACTCAAGACAAGCTCGTTTGGTTTTTCCTTTGGTCATGTTTGTTTGATTTTATTGTATGGTTTGCACATTTATAAACAAACATGCCCATAATATATGCTCCCCTATGCCTTGTCTCTACGGTAAAAATGGATTACTTGCCTTAGCCACGATCTTGGGGAAAGGGATGGTAATTCGTATAGAATTTCGTGATCCACCCTTTGAAAAAAGGGGATGATGTTATTCTATACATTAATTCGTATACCGAGTCGAATCTAAGAGTACGTAGCGGATAAATTCCCTCCGACCCTAAACTTTGGGTATGAGTGAATTAATCGGAAAATTAGGAATAAAAGTTATATTATGGGCATTTTTGTTTATTTTTGTTCAATCCTTTGTTTTGTCCATTTTTTTGAAAAGGAAGGAAAACCGAAAAAATCCAAACAAAATCATTTTTCGAGTATCATTTGGTCTGTTCCATTTTCTGAGTCATTCAATTCACAATCATTCAATTAAAAGAATTTTTCATAAAATCTGGTACCGAAAGGCCATTAATTTTTCTATATTAATGAAACTAGGTCTCCAGACTCATTTTCTCTAGTTCGTAGAAATAAATTAGTTTTTTCTCTAATTTATTTAGATTTTCTAATCGACCTACCAAGAAATGATTAGTGGCGACTCCAATTAAACAATTTTTTCATGAATAAACCTAAGTTGCGACTTGGTATGAGCTTGGGAGAGTTCGAGTTAGGTTAGTTGGATAATTAACCTGATAATCCATTAACCTAAGATTTTTTCCCAAAATTTTAGGTCTCGACTGCTTGGCGACCCCACTAAGGAACATATTGTTTTATTTTTTTTGGAAAAATAAAGGGTTACCGAATTTTTTAAATTTTCGAAAAAAAGAATCTTGTTTTTTCGGAAAAAAAAAAAAAAGAAACCCTTAAGTTTTCGGATAATTAAAAAATCATTTGCGGACATAGGCCATTTGATTGTCATGATTTATCTTTGATTGTGGTTGCTTCTTGGTTTCCGAATTGATTTTCGTGAACTGCATCTTGATCGTTGTCAATGGATTGTGAATCACTCTTGATGTTTGATCATATTTTGCAGGTCTTCTTGATTTTGGCATGAAATTTCATTGCTTTATTTTATGCAAATTTGCCATGATTGAGTGTTTATACCTGTCATGCATGACATGCATTGTATCTAACCGTAAAATGTTAGATGAGCCTAGGATGGTGTCTGGGCAAGACTCCTCCTGGCCTCAGGATGGAGGAGTGGATGACCTTGCCTTCGACCCCGATTATGTCAAGGGTTCCCCACACTAGCCTGAATCTAATGGCACGAGCGGAATTCTTGACATACCCCAAACTTAAAGGTGCTAAATAAGAACCCCAATCTATGGGTACGATTTGCCCTCTATAGTTCTAAAAACTCCGCTAATAATGCATGCATGAGCATCATTCCGCTTGTCTTTGGAATCCATGATGTTTGATTGATTGTACATGTACTTGTCCTATACTTAATTTGAGTCGGTCCATGGCTATTAGGTGTTGTCGTTGTGTTGTCTATCACTTCATGGGGCACGACAACATCTGCACCGTTATTATGTCCAAGGCCGACCTAGCTGATTGGTTGGCGCGGCTCGATCTGACGGCACGTGAGTATGTGGAGTGCAGACTAGGGAAGTTGATTTTGTTGCTTGACAACAAGGTTCGTGTTGGGATTATTCATGCATTGGCACACTGTTGGGTTCCTGAGATGGCCACATTTTTGCTTGGTAAGCATGAGCTCACACCTACCTTAGAGGAGTATAGCGTGCTCGTTGGTAAGTCCATGAACTCCGAGCTCATTCGTCTGTTCTTGGGAGATGATTCCTCTATGGGTTTAGCCGAGTTCCTAAAAGTTGAGATTTTTGCCGTCCAGAGGGTTTTGAAAGCAAATTATGGAAATTGCCCGTTCTCTTTTTTGATTGACTGTTTCAATAAAGCTGATTCGTTGCAAAAAGGGAAGGTTTTCATGGTTGCCTTCTTCGGATTGATAGTGTTCCCCCACCATAAGAACTCTGTCAATCCGAGCATGGCTCATTTTACTCAACAAGTTTGCGAAGAAAAGAATTTTGCTGTGACCGTGCTCGCCGAGACATTCATCTCTTTGAACAAATATAGGCGAGGTAAGGCCAAGGTTTTGCGAGCACCAGCCGAACTTTTGCAAGTCTAGTTTCTTTCTCATATTAAGAATGTCAGAAGCTCGTGCCGGATGACTAGCTTAGGAACTTTGCCCCTCCAATGGTCATTTTTAGAAATAAATAAGAAGAGTGTCATGATTATCATTTTTCTGAATGGCTAAAACTCATGAGGAATCCAACCGCCAAGTCTCTTCAATGGCATGCTAGCTGGTTTCAAGTTAAGGTGGCTCGTCTTACTTCGGGGCAGGCTGGACCCGTTCTTTTGCTGGGTTTTACTAGAACAGTAGAATATTATCCTTCTCGAGTCATACGGCAGTTTGTATGCTTACAAAAGATGCCTCCACCTCTTCCGTCCGAGCAAGTCCACTTGAACTTCGAGAATCTCATACCGGAGCACAAGGAGACGGTCATCACTACTTGCTACTTATGGGCAGCTTGTCACCCTACGAAGCTGAGTTTCCCGAGGAAACCGTTAGAGCTTGCTGATGAGGCGTATTGATCCACGAAGGAGTACTGTTTAAAGCACTCCATTCCCTAAGCTTGGCGTCCAAAGTTTCCCAATATCACCCCGTCACAATACACGAACAACGAGCTTAGGCTATTGTTGGCCGAAGCATATGAGGAGATCATGATGGCTAGGAAAGTGCTCAAGCGAGCGAAGGGCGAAGCCGGACCATCGAAGCGTCCCCAGAAGTGATAGATTTAGTTAGGTCTAGTCGAGTCCCATCTTTTTGTTTATGCTATTTCAATTCTAGTTGGTTTGTTTAGGGTGTCTATGTCATGAGTCATTTAGATGTAGTACTCTTACTTCAATTTCAGTTTAATGAAGGGTCTTGATTCTGGTCGACCTTGTTCCATTGTGTGATTTTTCTGATTTTTTCTATTCATATTTGGAATGACTTGTCTTCATAAAAATGTCTGGAAGGCCTTAATCTACCACGTCAAAATATTTCGGATGGATCCGATGTGTTTTCCCTTTATTTCGGAATTAATGGCCGAGATGGAATGGGCTAGAATTTCACCCATTTTCTGACTACGGGTTCATTTCATCGTTTAGCACTATTGGACGAATTTTTTCACCAAATCACAAAACACAAAAGTTGAAGGTTGGGATTTGAAATAAAGGCCTGAAAATTTTTGGACTCTAATTCCCATTTTTAGCGGCCCATTTGTTCTTTAAACCAAATTTGGACGAAACAGTTTTATGGGAAAATTTTTTCTAAAGAAGCATTAAAATGTATTGATCTGTACATTTTCAGCCTCAGTAGAAAACATGAAAGTTTTTAATCATTGTCTTGAATATGTGTCCATAAATTTTGATGGCATTTGGACCACTATACAATTTTTCACGAATTTTCTCCCGAAACTTGACAGAATTGGGATTTCCCGAATCTGGTCATGGGTCGAGTCAAGTCATGTGAGTAAGTCCGGTCTAGAGCCATGGATCGACTCGTCATATCCACTCCTTGTACTGATCACATTGATGCACTTTGTAGGTAATCTAAAATGGATACCTCGCGTACGTATATCTCTCGTCAGTAGCAAGAAAGATGGATGACAAAGCTGAGATTAATGTAGTAGTCCAGGAAGCCTTGAAGGAGCATATGGAGGTGATGAATGATCGTTTCGAAGGGATGATATCCCAAGCCATGGAGAGGGTGATGGCAGGCTTTGCAACCATGCAGCATCCATCTAGCTTAGCTCCTGCACCAACAGCGCCTCCTCCACCTTCTCCGGGGCACAATCCCAACAAAGGCAAAGATCGTGTCCCTATTCATACTCTACCATTGGAGGATGTTATTCTAACCGGCAATAGTTCTGGCACATCACCTACAATCCCAACACCCCAGGCCAACCTTGTGGCTGGGGGAATGAGTGACGAAGCCATGAAAGTCATAGCCCAGATGGAGCAAAGGTTGTGGGAAGTCAAGGGGACCCACAGTATTGTTCCTATTGACCTATCTATTTACTCGAAGGTTCAGGTGCCTAACAAGTTCAAGATCCCCAATTTCGAGAAGTATGACGGCACCTCCAATTCGATTTAGCACATCTAGATGTACCAGGCCAAAATGAACAAGTATGTGGCTAACAACCCCTTGATGGTTCAGACTTTCTAGGCCAGTCTAAAGGATTCGGCCATGAAATGGTATACAAACTATGAGGTTTATTGCATGGAAGATTGGGAGAAGGTAGCCAATGCATTTGTTAAACATTTCAATTTTAACCTGGACGTTGTCACCACTAGAGAGGATCTGGAACAGTCAGAGATGAAGAAGGGCGAGACAATCAAGTAGTATGCCACTAGATGGAGAAACATCGCATCTCAGCTGAAGCCGGTGCCACCCGAGCGAGAACACATGAGGTTGTTTATCTCTACCCTACCATAGATAATGCGGTCACGCATTCTCGGGACGGCAGCCACATCATTCAGTCACCTCATCGCGATGGGTGAAGAAGTTGAGATCGGCTTGAAGAAAGGATGGTATGGTGAAGCCAGTTCTAGCGCTAAGCAATTCCAAGCAAAGAGGGAAAAAGAACTAGCCCCGCAAGTGAACATGACTTATGCGTAGAAGCCTCAGGCTCAGGCACCCAAGGTGCAAGTCCCTAATTAGCAACAAACCAACTTCGGCCCAGAGAACCAGTGAGCGAACCGGCGTGTGAATCAACACTACACTCCACTTCTCGGTACTCCTTCTCAAGTTTTGGCTGTCTTAAGCAAGAAGGAGTTGTTGACAACTGAGCCGATGTGGACGAACTACGCATCTTTTTCCAAGTACGACCCGACTAAGAAGTGTGATTACCACCGTGGTGAGCCCAGGCATAGTATAGACTAATGTAATGCACTTAGGAATCTTATCCAAGATTTGCTCGACCCCGGAGCATTCTCGTTCTAGAACAACAACCAACCGAACGTTCAAAACAATCCTCTGCCTAAACACAAGGGTAAGGTCAATGCTGTCTTTACTGAGCCAGGCCTGGTCAAAAATGTTAGAGTTCAAGCGGCTGACATATTTGGTGCTTTGGTTTGTGCGGTTTACTTCTAGAGTGGGGAGGTCATGTCACTGGATCAGGTGAAACAGAAAGTACTGAGTTTGATCGAGGACGGAATGATCATTTACACAAGCCAGACCGAAGTGGTGGCTACTGTTTCGCAAATAATTATCGACTAGGATGAAGAACTGGCCGCATCGACTACCCAGGCCAAACCAAAGATTGAGATTGGGACAGTCGAAGACAAGACGGCCAGTAAGGCAGACCCTGAATTAGCTAACATGCCCGCCTTGGAGGATGCTTCTGACAATGAGCTCGGAATTGTCGTACCTGACACTTTTGTCATCACGTCACCTCAACCCTTTCCATATGAGAATGGTAAAGCAGTACCATGGTCTTATGACCTCGAATTAGCCTTGGTAACGAGGTTAGAACGCGCTTACAACAACGATCCATCGAGCAAACAAGTTATAGATAAAGAAGCAAAGGAATTCTCAGCGGTTATCAAGGCAAGCGAGTATTGTGTGGTCGATCAACTGCATAAGTTGTCAGCTCAAGTTTCTTTGTTGGGGCTCCTCCAACCCTCTGAGAAGCACATGAACTCTTTGTTGAAGGTACTAGGGTAGGTCCATGTGCCCGAAGATATTGATAGAGACAAGCTGGAGAACTTTGTTGGGACTATCCTTCTGAAAGATCATGTAGCATTTGCTGATGATGAAATCCCCGCCGAAGGGAGGGGACATAATAAGGCCTTGCACAGTTCAGTCAAGTATAAACAAACCCACGTATCCTGAGTGCTGGTTGATAATGGGTCGGCTATGAATTTATGTCCTTTAGCTACATTGAATCATTAGGCGTTGATCTGACTAAGATGTAAGCAGCTAAGATGTCGGTCAGGGCGTTCGACGGAGTAAGGAAGAATGTCATGGGATAGATTAATCTGGAGATACAGGTCGGCCCTTTTGTGTTTAATGTTTTATTTCAAATGCTAGATATCCCTTCGGTTTTTAACCTGTTACTAGGACGTCCGTGGATCCATAATGCTGGGACTGTTCTGTCCAGTCTACATCAGAAGGTCAGGTTTGTGGTTGAGCAGAAGCTAGTTATAGTTCACGGAGAGGAGGATTTTCCTATTTTCAATGAGACGGCTATTCCCTATATCGCGCCGGAGCATACTGAAGAAGACTCTTATCACTCCTTTGAGTTAGTGCATACGATTCATGCTTCACCAGATAGTCCTTTGCCGATCCCAGAGTTGTCTAATACCTCTGTCATGGTTGCTAAGGTGATGGTGTGCAACGGATTTGAGCCTGGTGCTGGATTAGGCCGGCACGGACAGGGGATCCGCACCCCGATTGAGGTTAACGGGCAATCCCACACTGCTAGTTTGGGATATCATGGAATTGGATACCGTGGACGAGGTAAGAACGGTTATGGACGCGGGGATGATTGAGCTGGTCGAGGAGGCAGAGGCCTGATAAGCCGTGGAAAGCCTGAGCGCGGTCCGTTACCACCGCCTATGAGACCTTCTGTTCAGCTGGAGTGGTAGGCGGCTATGACGATCTAAGCCAATTTGAAGATGACCTGGGGATAATGTTCCCTGATTCGCCAAGAAGCCAGAACCTTGAGCCGATGGTTCTTGATGTTGAGGATACTGATGATAGCATGCCCTAGTTCGCTAGCTGGTTTGATGACTTGACCATTGCAACTATTTTTGAAGACCTTATGCAGATTGATGGAGCCCCTGAGGAAGAACCTCACATGGTGCCTAAGCCTCCGAAGCGGCCTGTCATTGCCATAGTTGATGATCCGCTAGAGGGATTAGATTCAGAGTACCATCTTTATGTTTCCGCTTTCCCCTGCGTGGGAAATTTTAATGCTTTCCTAGGATTTCCTTTTCAATTCAATGTCGCACTTTAGGATTTCCCTTTTCAATAGGATGTAATTCAATTGATTCAATATCAATAAAATTACAGAGTTTTTTTTATTACATTTTGGAATCTTGTTGAAGTATCCCAAACCAACCCGATGACGATAACCAACGATCGAACATTTTGTCATCCATGGTAAGCACTCAAGGCTGGGCTTTCTCAAGAATTCCCGTCTCGAGGTCTTCGAAAATAAAAGATTCTTCGAAAATGATACACTCAAAATTTATTCGTTGGCGTGAAATGAGCGTGGTTTAAACCCTGCTTGTCTTTTTGATTCCGTTACATTATGTTTCAGGGGCAAACACGAGGAGGGAAAAGCCAGCGGAGCTAGATGTATGCAATATTCATGAGTTAGATGATTCCGATTATGATGACAAGGAGATACGTCAGAACCTAGAATTCCATGAGAAATCTAAGCTTTGACCATTGAAGAAACCGTATCAATTAACCTCGGTGATACGGAGAATCCAAGAGAGGTGAAGATTGAGGCAAAACTCTCTAGAGATATGGTTGAGCGTCTAAAGGAACTCCTGAAAAATTATCAAGACATCTTCGCCTTGTCCTACACAGATATGCCGGGTCTTGATCGATCAATCGTTGAGCACTGTTACCTGACTGATCCTTCAATTAGGCCTAAAAAGAAGAAGCGGCGTAAGGCAAAACCAGAGCTGGCAAAGAAGATCGAAGAGGAAGTCATAAAACTTATCGACGTTGGGTTCATAGAGGTTACCAAGTACCCTATGTGGGTGGCCAATATAGTCTCGGTGTTGAAGAAGGATGGTCGCGTTCGGGTTTGCGTGGATATCGTGACCTGAACAAAGCTAGTCCAAAGGACGACTTCCCCCTTCCTCATATTGATGTGCTCGTCGATAGTATGGTAGGGTTTGAATTGTTCTCATTCATGGATGGTGTCTTAGGTTATAATCAGATCTTGATGAATAAGGAAGACAAGGAAAAGACAGCATTCACAACCCCTTGGGGAGTGTTCCACTACAAAGTTATGCCTTTCGGTCTCAAGAATGCTGGGGCAACATACCAACGAGCGATGGTTACTTTGTTCCATGAGATGATGCATAGAGATATTGAGGTTTATGTCGATGATATGATCTCCAAGACTTGGCGCGGTGAAAATCATGTGGAGACCTTGACGAAGCTGTTTGATAGGCTCCGCAAGTTCAAGTTACGTCTCAACCCCGGCCAAATGCGTGTTTAGCGCCAGTTCAGGAAAGTTGCTCGGTTTTAATGTCAGCAACAAGGGTATCGAGATCGACCCATCTAAAGTGAAAGCCATCTGTGACTCAAGCCGCCAACAACCGTCAAGGAAGTTCGGGGTCTTATGGGCAGACTAAACTACATTGCCCGGTTCATTTCTCAGTTAACTGAAACCACTAAGCCGTTCCTCGAGCTATTAAGAATGAATGCGCTAATCGAATGGGATAATGAATGCAAAGAGGCATTTGAGAAGATGAAACGTCACCTCATGAATCCACCTGTGCTTGTTCCACCCACGCCGAGGAAACCTTTGATCCTGTATCTCATAATCCATAGTGAGTCCCTAGGCATGATGCTTCTCAGGAAAGTCAAGAGGACAGTAGGGAACGAGCTATCTAGTATTTGAGTAAGAAGTTCACGGCCTCTGAGTTGAATTATTCTGAGGCAGAAAAGACGTGTGCGGCACTAGTCTAGGTGTTACACAGGCTGCGGCAGTATACTTTGCATTATCAGATACTCTTGGTAACAGAGAGCGATCCTATCAAGTACTTGCTGAACCAGCCGGCTTTAGTCGGAAAGCTCGCGAAGTGGAAGATTCTTATTTCTGAATTTGATGTCCAATACTTGCCAAAGAAGTCCATCAAAGGACGAGTTACAGCTGATATCTTGGCTGAGAATCCAGGGCAAAATGAGAATATCGATCATCTTAAGGATCGAATCATGTCAGTAGAAGATTATACTTGGACCATGTATTTTGATGGAGCTGTGAATTTATCCGGGTCAAGTATTGGTGCGATTCTAATATCCCTAGGCGGGCAACATTACCCAGTAGACGCGAGGTTGGTATTTCCTTATACTAACAATATAGCAGAGTATGAGGCATGCATTCTTAGGCTAGAAGCCCCTATTGAGATGAGGATCACCCGATTCAAGGTATTCGGGGATTCCGCTTTGATTATTCTTCAAACCGTGGGTCAGTGGAAGACACAGGATACTAAATTTATGCCCCGCCATGAGTATCTAGACGAGTTAGTGGAAGAATTTGAGGACATTTCGTTCTAGTATCTATCTAGAACTCACAATCAGTTTGCTAATGCGTTGGCAACCTTATCATCAATGTTGCAGGTTACCGATGGACTGGAAGTCAAGCCTTTAAAGATCGAAGTATTAAGAAAACCAGCCTACTGCATGGCCAAGATCGAAGTATTAAGAAAACCATCAATGTTGCTAACGTGCATTGATTCTACTGAAGCGATTCGTTTGATAATGGAAATACATGAAGGAGTTTGTGGTCTGCATATGAACGGCCACATGCTAGCCAAGAACATCATGAGGTTGGGTTACTATTAGCTCACCTTAGAAAGTGATTGTATCCAGCATGTTCGGAGTTGTCACAAATGTCAAATTCACGGGGACAAAATCAATGTTCCCCCGAACGAGTTGCACCAGTTATTAGAGCCATGGCCGTTCTCTATGTGGGGCATCAATGTGATTAGCCCTATTAATCCAAAGGCATCTAATGGGCATTGTTTCATCTTGGTTGCCATTGATTATTTTTCCAAATGGATCGAACCTATGTCATATGTCACAGTTACAGCAAAGAATGTGGTGAAGTTCATTCGTCAGGATATCATTGCTCGATATGGTTCACCTGAGGCCATAATCACTGATAATGGATCGAACTTGAATAACAAGTTGGTTGATAAGTTGTTCAATGAATTCAAGATCAAGCATCTGAACTCTTCTCCATACCGTCCTCAGATGAATGGAGAGGTAGAAGCAGCCAATAAGAATATCAAGAAGATCTTGGCTAAGACGGCCGAGAATTACCATGATTGGCATGAGCGGTTGCCTTTTGCTCTTATGGCGTATCGAACTTCAATCCGGACCTCAACTGGGGCAACTCCATATTCTCTTGTTTACGACATGGAAGCTGTATTGCCTGTTGAAGTAGAAATTCCTTCCTTGCGTATTCTCTCTCAAGTCAAGTTGACTAAAGCTGATTGGATCCAATAGAGGATGAATCAACTAAACCTGATTGATGAGAAACGGCTCAAGGCTCTATGCCATGGCCAATGCTACCAACAAAGGGTCGCAAAACTATGGTGGACCGTACATCGTGAAGAAAGCGCTTCCAGGCGGCACTTTGATCCTAGCTGAGATAGATTGTCGTGTGTTTACCAGTCCTATTAATTCTGATGCTGTAAAGAAATATTACACTTGATTTGTTCGGACATTTTTAAATTAATCAAGTTGCGATGTTCATTTTAAGCTCAAAATTTTTATGCATCTGTTTTGTCTGCTCTTGCTTGTATTACTGATTTTCGTTGGAGGAATTTTTCAGTTAGATAAATTTGTTCGATCCTATGGAATTGACCATATTGAATGAGGAACGTTGGGACGATGAAAGGCAAACCATTTTCCATACACGTCCTGCATTGTTAATCCCTAGTGAGATGTGTGGAAATTTCCATGCTCACAAGGTGAAGGGTTACCTCGCGAAAAGTATGACGACCAAAATGATGGGAGGCATTCATTTCCTCTATCATACACACTATAGGTTGCCCTTTGTTTAGCCCATTGAACGGAGATTCATTTCTTATCCCTATCAAGAACAATCCCACATTGGGGCAATTTTCAGAAAGTTCAGATGAGTAGAATTTTCTTGCTTTCACTTGCATCAATCTCTAAGTATATTTGTTGCATGCAAATTTTGTGTTAACTCTAGTGCCTTAGACATGATGAAGAGCATTTCTTTCTATACCATACACACTCAATCCATTGCTTACCCTATTCGAGCTGCGATTTTATTTCAAATGACCCGATTGGTGATCATCTTTGTGGTGAAGAATGAAACCATCTCGAAGGCATCTGATGAATGAAGAGCGAAAATATCTCGGTAGCAAAATGAAAACTGGCAAGGAAAAGGAATGTGCACAGGCTCATCAGACGAGGTCCCCTTCTTCCTGCAAAAAAAAAAAAGAAAAAAAAAAGAGGAAAATCTCTCGAAAAATTCTTCAAAAGAAAGGAGGAAAGGGAGACCTCGGTTCAAATGGTTCGCGAAAATGTTCCTCGAAAAAAGATCGTTTGTGAAGTCATTTGCAACATGATAGGCAGTGCTCAAAGTGTCAAAGATGGATGATCACCGATCCATTCATAATAGCCCTCTTGATTAAAATAGGCCTTTCATTTCAAGCCTACCCGCACCTATGTTACAACCCTTTTCGAAGTTTCTTCAAATTAAGGAACTTGAGTTAACATAGGATTTCAAATGCTTATAAAAATCACTCAAGGAAGTGTGAGCAAGATCATTTTATCTCATTTATGCAGGGTTCCTGACTTGTAAACCCGATGCAGTTGATGGTATCATTTTATTCCAGAGCCAAATGACTCGCATGAGTCCCTTTTGATAAACCATTTACCAAGCCTGAATTACAGTCCTTGCAAAGACCTTTGAGATTGGTCTAGTCATATTGATTGCGAGAATACCTAGACCCTTGTCCAGCATGATGGTGGCAGTTCCGAGTGATTTTTATGCTCATTATCAATGGTCAGGTTCAAAGGCCTTTTTCATGAGAAAGAGTGAAAGTCCTTTCTGACTGAAGATTCTTCATTCAATCTAATCAGGTTTAAAAGGATCGGGCAAGTTCCCTGGTCAACGAGACTTCCAAATGAAGCCTTGTAATACATGCAAAAGCTAGCAAAATTCGATGTTGCATTGACTTTACATGATTAATCAATTTTTTTAGTGTGCTGACATGAATGAAGAAATCAACCTGCCTGTTCCTTAAATTCAAAAAATTCAAGTAAGTTTTCTGAACTCATTCTGAATTTGGCAATTTTTGCCGATTTTAGTTATCATTTTACACCTTGATGTGATTTGCGCCATGAGATTCGCAACACATCCCTTTTTGTGATTCACGATGTGAGATTCGGGGCATGATCCCTTCATGTGATTTGTGCTGTGAGATTCGCGACACATTCCTTTTTGTGATTTGCCCTGTGAGATTCGCGACACAATCCCTTAATGTGATTCGCGCTGTGAGATTCGCGACACATTCCTTTTTGTGATTCGCGCTATGAGATTCACGACACAAACCCCTTTTTGTATTTACACTGATAAGATTAGTGTGGTACATCCCTTGATGTGATTCGCGCTGTGAGATTGGCGATACATCTTTCTTATTCATACACACCTTGATGTGATTCGCGCTGTGAGATTCGCGACACATCTTTCTTATTCATATACACCTTGACGTGATTCATGCTGTGAGATTCGCGATACGTCCCTCTTCACAACAACGCATCATGCTCAGGCTATTCGCTTGACGCACTCTTTTGAGAATTCAAGCTAATTTTTCCGGCTCATGATTGATTCGCTCTCGTGATATCAAAAAACTCAATATATCTTGCGTTGTCTGGCATCATAACGAGAGTTCTGATAACATATGGGCCCCGGTACCTTGGGATCCTTGCATCCACAAAAGAAGCTTGGAAACCAAGGGAGTTATCACCAGCATCATGAGGTGTTCGGTAAGACCGATATTTCATGTGAGATCCATGTGCATGTTTCTATAATTCATTTTCTTGGAGCGGGGAAGTGTTAACACATGTTATTTATAGTTCTGTGTATCATGCATCGGTTCATTTGCATAAAAAATGGGATTAAGACTCCCACAAAAATCACTTATCATCTGCATTGCCAAAATTTAGGGTCAGTTTGGTCTTTGAGCAAAACCTCTACGAGCCTCCACTCAAAGACGGGGCAGTTATTGACACCTAAATTTTGATTTTTCATTTTTCATTTATATTGCTCGAAAATGAGAGTTAACCTTAATTCTCACAAAAAATATTTTCTCATGCATTGCATATTTAAATTTTTTGTCAGTCATTCAAGCCGGAGGTGAAGCAGTTGAGCTTTAATTTGATAGGCGACTGGACTAGAGCATATCATCAGATTTTCGGCCAAAGCATGGGAGGGTGTGTCAATTTTTTATAATTTATTTTGAACTTAATAAAATCCATTTAAATGATTTATTTGGAAAGGCTTGTTTAAATGCACATTTTTAGGAAAAATCCTAGTTTAAGCTCGAGAATTTGCACAAATAAACTCGAAAAACAAAATAAAATTCAGCCAAGCTATGATGATTGGTGTGCCGAAAATTATAGAGTCATTGGGCCTATGTTTGAGTTAAAATTAGCTCATTCAAGTTTATTTAATTTACAAAGGATTTTAATTGAATGTTCATTATTTGGAAAAAAAAAAGCCTTAATTTGAGCCCAAAGATGTGTAGTGAGCCCATGATTTGATTGAGAAATTTCGGCTAAGGCCTAAGAGAGGATGCCGAATTTCATGAAGGGTATGGACCTAATTTTGAATTTAATTCAACCCATTTTAATTATTAAATTAAGCGAGGCCTTTAATTAATTGAAGCCCGATTCGAGCCCGAGGTGACACGACAAGCCCACAAGAGCTCCTCATATTCGGCCACCATCACCATCACCCCTCTTAGCCGAAATTTCATAGGTGAGCTGGCGGATCTGGACTCTTCAAAGATTGAATTAATTCAGATAATTATCCCGAAAAATTAGAGTACTAAAATAATAAAACTCTATCTTTATTAGACTCTAATAATCGAGAGTTTTGCTTGATCTAGACTCTTCTAGGATTGGAATTTTTTATCCAATGGCTAACATTCAATCCTACTTTAGCTAGGATTCATGATCCGACGGTCCATAGAGAGTCCTAGAGAGTAAGGGGTCGGTAATTTTAGCACACAAAATTCAAAAAATTCAGAGCAAAATAGAGAGCAAGAGGAGTATTTTTGGTTAAGACAAAGGGTGTGAGCAAGCCGAAGCACCACCGCCCTTCCGTCGTCCTTCCGCCGGTCCTCAGCCCACACCACCAGCTCAATTGGAGGTGCCACCTTCCCGCCGATGGCCATAGCTCACCGTAGTGCCCCGGTTGCCGCCGTGTTGTCCTCAAGGACCCGAGCTCGCCTCATCCCATTCAGCCGTGGATAGGAGCTACGGACTAGCCTTGTTCGAGGTTACTTAGCGCATCTTTTGTTCACTTATTTGAAGTCTAATACTTGCTGCCATATGTGTTAGAGTTTTCTCGAGGATTCGAGCTCGATTCGTGGTGAATTTGTGCGAAAAGGATAGAATTTGCTTCGAGTGCGTGCTGCTGGAAATTAGCTCAAAGAAGGTAATTTTTCTTAATTTATGGTTGCAATTTGTGCTTGTTTGTTTGGTGGTTTGTATATATATTCCTACCCCTTGATAAGCATGTATTGACTTTGTGATAAAAAGTGAAAATTAATCCTTTTTCATCAAAGTTATGTCAAGAACCGGAACTTGAGCTTTAAAAAGGAAAAATCCGAACTTTTAAAAAAAAAAAAAGCAACCTTAACTGGATTGAAAAGTTGAGAACTTTTATTGATTGTCAAATTTTTGAGCTTCTTGATGTTGCTTGATGTATTGCCTTCCACCGGTCATGTTATGCCATCCGTAGCCTGGAGCCGTTTGAAACATTTTAGATCTTAGCATATTAAGTTGCTTGTTACTTTGGTAATCAATCTTAGTTCATTTTTTAGAATTTTGATGGAATGAAAGCTGGATTTTCGGCATACGCACCCTCTGCCCAAGACAAAGGATGTGCCCGAGAGCTTCCCGAGCAAGCCGAAGCACCACCGCCCTTCCGCCGTCCTTCTACTGGTCCTCAACCCACACCACCGGCTCAATCGGAGGCGCCACCTTCCCGCCGAAGGCCACAGCTCATCGTAGTGCCCCGGTTGCTGCCGCGTTGTCCCCGAGGACCCGAGCTTGCCTCATCCCATTCAGCCATGGATAGGAGCTACGGACTAGCCTTGTTCGAGGTTACTTAGCGCATCTTTCGTTCACTTATTTGAAGTCTAATACTTGCTGCCATATGTGTTAGAGTTTTCTCGAGGATTCGAGCTCGATTCGTGGTGAATTTGTGCGAAAAGGATAGAATTTGCTTCGAGTGCGCGCTGCTGGAAATTAGCTCAAAGAAGGTAATTTTTCTTAATTTATGGTTGCAATTTGTGCTTGTTTGTTTGGTGGTTTGTATATATATTCCTACCCCTTGATAAGCATGTATTGACTTTGCGATAAAAAGTGAAAATTATTCCTTTTTCATCAAAGTTATGTCAAGAATCGGAACTTGAGCTTTAAAAAGGAAAAATCCAAACTTTTTTTAAAAAAAGCGACCTTAACTGGATTGAAAAGTCGAGAACTTTTATTGATTGTCAAATTTTTGAGCTTCTTGATGTTGCTTGATATATTACCTTCAACCGGCCATGTTATGTCGTCCGAAGCCTGGAGCCATTTGAAACCTTTTACATCTTAGCATATTACGTTGCTTGTTACTTTGGTAATCAATCTTAGTTCATTTTTTAGAATTTTTGATGGAATGAAAGCTGGATTTTCGGCATATGCACACTCTTTGGCTGAATTTTTTCTTTTGATGCATGGTGGATGGTTGTTGATCTTTGAGTTGAATTGATCATAAAGTCAGAACATTCTCGTGGATAAAAATCTGAACTTTTCGGTTATAGTCCTCACTTGGCCGAATTTGACTTGTGGATGATTCTTGATGGTTCAGATAATTATCTCTTGCACGTTGGTTGTTGATTTTATCTTATTCTGTGACTATCTAATAATCTTTTCATGCTATGGATAAGATTGTGCTGAACTGGACCTTATCTGATTTGATCTCGTGCTTATAAAGTTGGTTGGAACGCTTATCTTGAGGTTTTATGGATAATATCTGATTTTGTGGATGAGATTTGTCGGCTTGGATAATTGTCCAAATTTTTGAAAATTATCTAAAATTAATTTCCAAATTTTAAAGATAATTTTCTCAATATTGAATTTTAGTGAGGAAAGTTGGCCCCACCTCACATTTTTTGGCTATCCCTCTTAGTTTTTTCCGAAAAAATAAAAGAAAAAAATTTAAAATAAATAAATAAATAAATTCAAGACAAGCTTGTTTGGTTTTTCCTTAGGTGATGTTTGTTTGATTTTGTTGTATGGTTTGCACATTTATAAACAAACATGTCCATAATATATGCTTCCTTGTGCCTTGTCCCTTTAGTAAAAATGGATTACTTGCCTTAGCCACGATCTTGTGGAAAGAGATGGTAATTCGTAAAGAATTTCATGATCCACCATTTAGAAAAAGGGATGATGTTATTATATACATTAATCCACATACTGATTCGAATCTAAGAGTACGTAGCGGATAAATTCCCTCCGACCCTAAACTTTGGGTACGAGTGAATTAATTGGGACATTCGGAATAAAAGGTATATTATGGGATTTTTTATTTATTTTTGTTCAATCCTTTGTTTTGTCCATTTTTTTGAAAAGGAATGAAAATCGAAAAAATCCAAACAAAATCATTTTTCGAGTATCATATGGTCCGTTCCATTTTCTGAGTCATTCAATCATTCAATTAAAAGGATTTTTCATGAAATCTGGTACCGAAAGAGCATTAATTTTTCTAAATTAATGTAACCAAGTCTCCAGACTCATTTTCTCTGATTTGTAAAAATAAATTAGTTCTCCCGCTAATTTATTTAGGTTTTCTTATTGACCTACCAAGAAACGATTAGTGGTGGCTCCAATTAAATAATATTTTCATGAATAAACCTAAGTTGCGACTTGATATGGGCTCAGAAGAGTTCGAGTTAGATTAGTTAGATAATTAACCTGATAATCTATTAACCTAAGGTTTTTTTCCAAAATTTTAGGTCGCGACAGTGGAGAATCTTGGACGTATCCTTCTGGATGAAAAATTCTTTTAATTTCCCTTTTTTTTTATTTAAAGCACAAATGAACAAAGAAATCAACCAAATCTCTTAAGTCGCGTATGATAAAACTTCTGGAAGTAGATTTCTGCTCCAGAAGTGCTTCTGGAGCAGAAATCCTTTTGGTAAAAAATTTTACTTTTGAAAAAAAATTCAACTTCTGAAAAAAATTTCTACTTCTAAAGTGAATTTTCACTTCTGAAGTTATTTTTTTTTCCCAATTTGAGAAATTAAAAAAAATTGCTTCTCAACTCAAGAAGTACTTCTCGCCCCACCCTCTTTTCATTACGCTCTCACCCTCTTTTCAACCACGCCCGCCTCCGTCCGTCGCCGTCCACTGCCGCCCACTACAATCGCTACCCACCGCCCCCTGCTGCCGACCACCATCAGTCGCCGCCCACTGCTGACCTCCACCGGCCGCTGCCCTCTGCCAGCCACCGCCCATCTCTGTCTAGGACCACTGCCAACTGTTGACCATCGCTCGCCGCCACCCACCGCAGACATCCGCCGGCAGCCGCCCATTGCAACCCCGACTGCCCCCCGCCGCCAACCACCGTCGACCTCCGCCGGCCGCGACCACCCCTAGCGGCCGACCACTGCCGCAGCCAACGATCTCCCACTGCCGATTGACACCGCCGATTGCCACCCCCTGTCAGCCACAGCTTACCGCCACCCACGACCCTCGCCAACCGTCGACCCCCGCCCACCATCGGCCGCCGCCGACCATCACAGCCCCGCCGCCGCCGCAATCTACCACCGACCTCCGTCGACCGTCGCCGCCGCCGCCATCCGTTGACCGCCACCGACCACAACCGCGACCACTCCTGCCGAGTCACCGTCTCCAGCCGACGGAGTAAAAATAAATAATATTTTTTTATTTTTTAAAATTAAATAGTATTTTCAATAATAATTATTATTTTTTAAAGAAATTTAAAAATTTTAAAATTGAAGTAGAAATTTTTTCGGCCGCCAACAATAAATTTTCACAAAAGATTTTGTGTTAATAATATTTCAAAAGTAGAAATTTTCAACTTTTACCAAACGATGATCAGAAATCAACTTTTAAAGCAAAAGTAGAAAAATCAACTTTTGCTTCTGAGTAGCAGTAGAGAAATCAACTTCTGACTAGAAGTTGATTTCAGAAACAAAAATATTGCCATGTGCGCCCATAGCTTTTATCTGGGCCCACAAAATATTCAATTTCCTCTTAGCAGAGACGTCCATTCACTGTGTTCCGCAAAAAGAAGTCCATGCACAGTACACTTCGGGTTCACGAAATCAAATCTTGGATATTTTCAAGGTTTTCGTTTTCTTTAACAAACCGATTTATATCCGTAAACGGTTTAAACTCGAGATATATTTTAACACGGCCC
Source organism: Lenwebbia sp. NSW1173648 (assembly GCA_029784005.1). NCBI lineage: Eukaryota > Viridiplantae > Streptophyta > Magnoliopsida > Myrtales > Myrtaceae > Lenwebbia > Lenwebbia sp. NSW1173648. The sequence continues at coordinate 9,615,552 of JARCGZ010000010.1, forward strand.
GCTGCGACGGAGAGGCAGCCCAACGAGGTGGAGAGGCAGCCCAACGAGGTGGAGAGGCAGTGGTTGTGGGAAAAACTCGATTCTCCTCGTATCTGCTCAAACTACTCTCTTGAGAAATCCTATCCTGGTCTATCTCACCCCCTTCCCTGGAATATTTTTATCCTTGTTATATTCCCCTATATCCCTCTTTTATCATATCCTAGACAGCTGCCAAACGCAAGATATGATAAAATGGCTTATATCCTGACGACCAAACGTAGCCTAAGATGATCTTTGAGAGGTGGGTTTAAGGTAAGAATTCTTGTTTTTTGTTGGCCAATGATTTGGACAATGTGCGAGATCGATAAATTCGTTGATCTATGCAATTAGCTAAATACTATATCATTAAAGTTGTACGATTTGGGAAAATCAATGAGCTATTAATATAAATAGAGATTTGTTTTTTTCCGTGCGCATGCTCATTCAATCCTGGGATTTGTTAGTAGATGAAGATTGGTTGACTAAAACATGAAAACGATTACCAAGGATCACGTGAATCCTGTCTTGCGGGACCCTCTAGGAACATATTTTGAAAAAATTGGGATAATTACCCAATCAGTCCTAAAACTATTTTGTGGATGTTAATTCAGTCCTAATTTTTTTAAATTTTTAATGTAGCCCCTAAACCTTTGGGCAAAAATCCAATATAATTCTTCTAGCTAATTGTTGCTAGAAATTGATGACGTGACATCCATTCATCGCCAGAGTCCTACTTGCATATTGACGTGGGTACTTTATGGATCGCCACATCAACAATTTTTGGCGGCAATTGGCAGAATGCTTAAATATGGAATTTCACGCAAAGATTTAGGACTATATTGATAAAATTGAGAAGTTTAAGATTGGATTGATATCCGTATAATAAAATTAAGACTGAACTGATAAGTTTCTCATGAAAATCCCAGGCCACCATCATCAATACAAATGAAGTATATCCATGCTGATTTATTTGCACATAAGCCTTCAATTTTCGAACTTTAGTTAACTCATCGTTTCGAAAAACCAAAATTGCTTTGTAGGGTAAATTGGAGAGCGAAGAGGAGCTGAAATTGCCAACTGAGAAATTCTACGAGATTTGGAAATACAGTGCTGGTAAAATTAGGCAGTTGATTAGCCTCTTAATTATTATTTTTGTTGTACAGTGTCTCATTCCTAATTATTCGGAGTTTCAATCAATTATCGAAGTATTGTAAAAATTTGAAAAATAAATTATTTCAAGAAAGTAAAAATCTTCAAATATTTATATTTTAAGATATCCGTCCTTTCTCTCCTCACTAAAATTTTAAAGAGAAAACGATGCAAATGGCCCATGAACTTTATCTCAATGTGTAATATCATTCCCGAATTTTTAATTTGTTCAATGGAGTTCCTTAACTATTGGTAAATGTTCAATGTAGTCCTTCCGTCTGCTTAAATGAAACATTAGGCATTACTTGATGGCATGATTATTACATGCCGGGTTAGATTTTTGAAAAATGACAAGTCAACGTGTCATCTTTTTATCCATCTTCTTTAGAAAAGAAAATAAAATTATTAGATGGTTAAAGGTGACAAGATAGAGGGAGAGAGAGATGGTGTGACGTCCCGAAATTTCAAGGTCTATTAAATGAATAATATTGTGATTTTTGAAATTGAGTGACATTTATTGAACGCAGAATCGTTCAATCTGGAGGACGTTGATCGTCGATTGAAGCGTAGTTAATTGTAGTTCGATTAGTTTAATCGAGCTGTAGATAATTCTCGCCGAATTCCTTCGCGCCCGTGCCAACCCTGAACCAAATATCCTGAACCAGTTCTGAATTGTCAGATTACCGAAATACCCTCAGATATTATTCATATATGCCAGAAACAATTAATACTGATTGACCCATGGGCCCCGCCTCATAATTGCAAGTCAAATCTTGCTTTTTGACTTTTGACCATAGCTAATTACCAAATGCCCTAAAGACACTTTCTCTCTCTTCTCTCTCTCTCTCTCTCTTCCCTCTTGGAACCTCACAACTGCCCCTCCCCCTTCACGTTCACTTCATCACCATCTTCTTCATCTTCTTCACCATCTTCATCTTCAAGCTTCCAAGTCTTCGCCGCCGGACCGCCAATCGTCGTACGCCGCCGTGGGTTGTCGCCGCCTCTCATTGTTCACCACCTCACCAAACCACCATCCCCCACCGTGAGCCAAGCCAATCGCCGTCCGCGAGCCCAAACCCGAGAGCCCCGTTTTCCCCTTTTTCAGCACGCGCCCGACTTGGAATCGCTCGTTTGAGCTCGTCCGGAGGGCGAATCGAGCTCCGTTTTCGCCTACGCGACCGTAAGACATTGGGCTATGTAGATATGAGGAAGGATCGTCCATGAAGTTGCTGTATTTTCGTGGGTTGAACTGAACAGAGGCTGGTCGTTGGGGAAAAGGCGCGTTTCGCTTCGATTCAAGCTCCGTCGTCGTCGTATTCGAGTCCGGAGCGTCGAGAGAAATCCGTAAGACCATTCGCCGGAATTTTCCGCAGGACCGCCGTCGCTCGCCGGAAACCGCCGCCACCACTCACAGCCGGTCGCCGCCAGTTGTCGAGTGAGTACCCCCTAATCTCTGATTAGGCTGTTAATTGCACTTAGGTTTAGTTTAATTAAGTAACGGTAAATAGATTAGTTAGTTACCGTAGCAACTGAATAGTTACTGTAGTTTAATTAGTTACCATGGTTAGACTATTTAGTTACTGTGGTTAGTTGGAATTATAGTGGTTAGGTGGAATAGTTACCATGTGTAATTACCTGCTTTGTGGTAATTAATTAGATTGGATTTATAACTGCTGTGGAGATAAATAGTCCGGATTCGGATATTTATCGGTGGATGAATAGTGAATGTATGATTACTGATTGATTGACTGTTTGATGGCTTGAGTGTGGATTGCGCATTTTTGCTGAATGATCCCACTTGTTTTAAATGCCATTTTTAAATAAATTTTTAAACGTCCGTGTGACCAATTGTGGTTTTGAGTACGAAAATGGCCGAGAGCCGAGTTGAACATGAAAATGACCGTGAGCCGAGTTTTGAGCATGATTGAGTTTGCATTGGCTAAATGCGAAGATATGAATTGGCCTGGTTGCCTGTGTTGTTGTGTGGTCACACGATGGATAAACGACACCCTAAAGTAACTGGGGACATAGACGGTACCCGGGGTAACTCAGATCCGTGGCCTGATAAGTTCATGCCGGCAGGAGTTCGGAATTCCACGACCTATCGGAAGCCTGATAAGTTCGTGCCGGCGGGAGTTCGGAATCCCACGACTTATCGGAAGCCTGGCAATTCGTACCGACGGGAGTTCGGAATACTACGATTGTTTCAAAAGCCGGTCGCAGCTAGTGATGGGCCGAAGTCCATATTGAAATCCTAATATGCTTGCCTTAGGGGTCTTGAGGGGCTATTAGTTGCCGTCGCCGTGAATGTTGTGGGACGACGCCCGGTACAACCGGAAGAGTACTAGTAGTGATGCTGTATTGTGGCGAGAGTGGGGCGACTCTTGCAGTAATAACTGGAACATGCATGTTGCATAGTGCCTGAGTGCTTGAATGCTTGAGTGACTGACGTGTGTTCTGGTTGTATACCTTGACTTGTTGTGTTTGAATGCCATGAGATATTTGTAGTGTGGCTGAAGGCAATGTGAGTTATATGTGGTTGTTTATTGGCCGTTGGGCCATGTTGCTGCTTGGTATTGTAAGTTAGGCTGCTTGAGTGAATCAACGTCCTAATTGGACTTAGGCGTTGATTCATTGAGATGTATATCTCATTCGCTGTGGCTGATCGCCTTTCGGGTTCTCGTAATGGCGTGCCGGTAATCCGGGGTACGAGTTGAGCTGCGGAGGAGCTTTTGGAAGTTTATCGTGTATGATAGTTGGTAGTGGTGGTAGTAGACCCTTAGCCCTGCCTGGTAGCTTTTTGTGAGGCATAGGAAATGGCCCTAGAGATGGGTTTGTAGATCTGTACGTTTCCCTGTTGGGCTAAATGAAGATAAATAAAATGATGGTGTTGTTGTTGTATCTCCTGCTGTCTATCCTTGTGTTTGATTATTTGTCTGGGGTTTTATATCGCTTTCGCATGCGTATAATTGAAAGATAAAAAGAAATGAGTCGATGATGAGCCTGGGATATCATCCTTTGACCTGACGAATGGAAGAGTTGTCGAGGGTCGGGGCGTGACAGATAGGTATTTGGTGTTAGGGGCAGAATCGTAGAGAGAGGTGATCAGGATGGGTTAGGATTCTTTTCATAAGAATCTAATCTTTCTAAGTTGAGTTCTTTTGGATCCATTTGTTTCATGTATCAGTATCTCAATTTCAATTCAAACATGGGTTTGATTCACATTCGATTTTCTAAGAAATATTTACCATCCAAAAAGAGAAAAAACGGCGTGCATTTCCCCAAGGGTGTCCTAAAGTTCCTCCGCCAAATTGTAGTACAAAATCATCTAAAAAATGAATGAGTTGAAAGATATCTTTGTAAAAATGATTGCATGTATATCTTCTCAAAATGAATAAACAGAAAATATTTTCAAGTTCACCAAATGTTTAGTCATAAGTTGTTATGATAATGAGATAAATATTATTGACCAGTTATCTCAAGAAATATAAGTGATTATTTTAAGATAATATTTTTCAAAGTAAACGCACCCTGCAATTACCTTTGTGAACATACAAAGTCAAGCAATGTTAATACTGCTGCCCGACAATGAAATAACCATACGTGTCGAATATCCATATTTCTCAAAAGCTCGAGTGTATATGCCATAAAGTAAATATATATCGTGTGTGTAGAGTATTTTAAAGTAATCAACCCAAATATGCAAATGGTAAAATCTATAGAGAAAGGCTAAGTATACCTAGACTATATCACAAAATTTGTATACAAAGCGATGGGAAAAATTACCAAAAAAAATCCTAAATCTATTGTTGGGATGCCAATTCAGTCCTAAATTTTTAATTATGTCAATTTAATTCTAAATCTTTTAACAATTTTTCAATATAATCCTTCAAGCTAATTGTGCTTGGAAATCGCTGACGTGGACGCCGATCATCCTACATGGCAAGATCGGCGCTGATGTAGACATTTTGTGTAGTTTTTTAAAATAAAATTCTGAATTTTTTGTATTTTTAATTAATTGATTTAATATTTTCTCTCCTTTTTTTTTTGTCATTCTAGCTATTGAGGGCCCAGCGACCCTGCCAGGCCATTGGGCTTAAGCCATTGCTAGCCACTAGCGAGGGTCGCGTCCCTCGTCAACCATAGGCAAGGCGGCCCTCACCTGTAGCCCATCACTGGCCATTGCCTTAGATTGGCCACTGGCGAAATTGAAAAGAAAAGAGAAAAAGAATTTTAAAAATTATTAAAAATTACCTTTGTTAGTGTTGGCTAAGTCATGTGGGATGGCTGACGTTGACTAGATGACCTTGCTAGCAAATTCTAGTCAAAATTAGCCGGAATGACTATATTGGCAAATCGTCAAAAGGTTTAGGACTAAATTGTCATAATTGGAAAATTTAGGATTGGATGGCCATCGTACAATTTTTGCCTAAGCAACATGACGGGTTTTTATCGAGTTTTGAGAATGACCCACTCGATTAAATGTTCATTGGCACTCTGTTATCGCACTTGGTGTTCTAAACTTTGTAGACTGATCTTAGTAGATCTAGCATTGAGACAAGCGTATAACAATTGTTAGGCGCGTAGAAGATGCCCAGTACCTTCACTTGGAAAATGGCGAAGAGAGAGCCCAACTTTGAACCTATCAATATTTCTAGTTTTATTCGTCTTCACTCTGAATACTTGAGCTAATGAGTTATTGGGCCAAACTAATTGCTCCACCTTGCACCACATCATGCAAGAATCCACCTCTGAGCCTAACAATTTATATGGTTAGACCCACCTCTATTTCGAAAGCTTAAATCAATTGATTTGTTGCTAATGACCGAAATAAATTGAATTCTTGAATTGCTTCTAATCAACAGGCAACGGCCATAATTGCTCAGGCATATCTTTTTATTGGTCCAAAATACATTTTATAAAGCAATTGCCAATAATATTTGACAGGCAGATATAATTAGTAAACATATCAAGGACCACGTGAATCATGATATGTGGGACCCGAAGTAGAGACGAAAATGAATGCCCAAAGTCAATATAAGACACAAGCCACACTACTTTTTTCTCAACCCAGGCCAGTGTTCTAACAAACTTGGTGAATTTTGGTGTCTCCATATTTGTGCCAACATGGCTAATTTGCGTGGAAAAGTAGAGGCTGAAGTCGAACTCAAATCACCAGCTGACAAATTTTTCAAGGTTTGGAGGAGCGAAACCCACAAATTGCCCACCGTCAGTTCCAAAAACATTCAAGGACTCAAAGTTCATGAAGGTGACTGGGATCAGCATGGAGCTATCAAGATTTGGAATTACACAGTTGGTAATTCATTCAATCTCGTCTCTCTAATTATCAATTTTAGTCCATGTTGTCATGGAAATTCTAATTTGATGACCCTGCCTAACTTAAACGTTCCTTTTCGCGGGTGCAATTATATAGATGGGAAATCCGAAGTGTTCAAGGAGAAGGTCGAGTTCGATGATGACAACCTGTCGTTCACCCTGCACGGCAGCGAGGGACACGTCTTTGACACTTGGAAGGTCTTCAAGCCGGCGTGCAAACTCGTCCCGAAGGAGCAAGGTAGCCTGGCTAAGCTGAGCATCGAGTACGAGAAGTACAAGGCGAACGACCCTAACCCCGACAAGTACATGGCCTTCTTCATCGACATGACCAAGGACATTGATGCTCATGTTTTAAGCGCATGAAGGAAACAGATCATGGCATGATTGTGATCATATATGAAGTTGTGCTGTATTATGCTTGAGATATATAGACACAATAAATCAAGCTGGTTGATCAGGTGATGTAAAGTTGAGTTGGGTTATGGGAATATCATAATCGTGTATTATGTTGGTGTGTAATCGTGCTTGTAATAAGACTTGTGGTTTTTCCAAAATGATATGATTATGGGGAAGCTAGTACATGCTTTGATTTGATCCCTCCATAGATGAATGTTCACGATTTCCAATAAAATTAAGAGCTTAATACATAAGTTGCACTTCGAGCGCGTTTACTTAAACACTTCGATATATCAAGATGCAGAAATAAAGTCGCAATAGATGATATGATGATACAAATTAGATGAGATTGAATAACGATTATATTTCTGTATTGTAGTGGATCCAATGCAGGTGATTTTCAGATATATCTTACGTGACTTTCTAGGAATTTTAGATGGTTCCTCGTGTGATTTTTCGCATATCGAGCTTTAGCCTAACTGGCCAAAAAAGCAGCATTGTACAATTAAGAAACAATGTAGTTTGCATCATAAGTTTCTTCAATAATTGGTCTAAATTCATTTGAGCGATTGGTCCCACCTTAGTATCGTGACAATCGCCGCAGTTTCACCATGGCTGATGAGGTGCAGCTTATAAGCGATTGCTAGAGTTGCTCAGAATGTTCTCAAGCATTGAAAATTGAAAATTCTTGTACACACGTCTATATTGATTTGGTATAATATACCACAGTTAAGATCCGGCAGATCTTTTTCCATACAAAGAGTACAGTAGGAAATTGAAAATTCCTGCTTAACTTGTACACTAATGTGATCTGCAATGCACTTCTTTTGACGGTTTTTCGCACCTAATGGCATTTCTCATGAGAAACATTTTTTGGGTAATGGAATAAAGACTTCTCCTGGCATTAGGGTTGAGATATGACATGTGAGTATGACCTTAGCAAGAAAGTTGATTATAGATTGGAGTATCTCCATCTTTTTAAGGACGATTTTACAGAAGTATTGTGAATTCATATCTTAGCTTGGTTATGAATTAGAATAACTCCACTTCCTCGAGGACGATTTTGTATGTGAAGTCATATGATAGCTTGACTATTGGATTAAAAATCTGATAACTCAGATGAGGTGATCACTGTTGAGAGCGAAGTACTTAGTGTTGTCATCAATAAAACTGACGTTGAAGACCCAAATTATTGTGAAGGAGCTTTGAGCTCACATGAAAATTTGCTGGGTTTACTCTGCAGAAAGATTTTCTATTACCGCAGAACTTTGAAGAATCAACTACAAAGTTTAATTTAGAAACTTTCTTTTGGGGGAAACTGTGTGGATCATCACGACGAGTTGTTCTCCAACACTTGGGAACTCGAGGGCCGAGCGTTCTCTAACCGGCATAGATTGGTGCAGTCTAAACAACTGTTCAGAGTGGAGTTTTCCCAGAGGAGGAGAATGATGCAGACTAGAGGGTCATCTAAATTTGGAGTTTTACTTTGTTTCCCCATCCATAGAACATATGATGCTGTTTCTTTCTGAATAATCTCTTACTTAGATTTAAGGTAATATCTCTATGATTTAGTAGATAATTTTCTTTTTCATGATTTATCGAACGTGTGACAAGGAGTTCTATGTTGTCTCGCCAATGTTAAAGCATTGGGAGCATTACTCTTGACTGGGAGAGAGTTTATTTTGTATTTCGGTCCAGAGGCGCTAAAGTTTCTGAGCAATCAAAAGCAGACTAGCAGTGACCTGCATCCGTGTCGGTATACTTTGTTCTGCAGATATTCCTGTATAAGTGAATTCAGAAGTCCAGCACGCTGAACTGAGTTGCAAATTCTCTTAGTAGGCCCGAGGTTGAGGGTTTCGAATGTTTGCCGGAATTGCATCAAAGCGATGAAGAATTTTAAGTAATCTGGGAGTGATCACAACCAAAGCAACCTGGTGATGATTATCGTGTGCATGATGGCTTCCCAATGAAGGGAAATCAGCTTTGCATTTCCTTGTTCTAGAGAGATTTTACTGGCGACATCTGAAACCGGAAGTTGGTGAATTGGTGCAGGGATGTCTCTTCCTGTCCCGAAGGAGATTTAGGAGGACCTCTCTACGGACCGTGTTCCGGATTTCAAACGTGCTCAACTGGTTTGTACTCAGTTCTAGTAGCGGTTGACTGGATCTTCCAAGGTGGCTCATTTCCTCCCTTGCAAGAAGGCAACGGACACGACAAATGTGGCGAAGCTCTTCTTCTCACAAATTGTGAGGTTGCACCGGGTTGCTAAATTGATCACCTCAGGTCGTGACACTAGGATCCTCAGTCGTTTTCGGCAAGGTTTGTAGCATTGCATTACATTATAGCACGACGCATCAGACTGAGGTCGTGAACCACAGTTCGGGTAATCTGATTCCAAGTATTTGTAGGGATAAGCCTAAACGATGGTGCTTTGTTTCGGCTTAGGGCAGAGTTCGCATGTAATAACGCAACTCATTTGGCTACTGAGGTTCTCTGCTGTTCACAAAACGGCTACAGAACGGGTTGTTGAATTGGTTTCACTTCCTAAGTCGACTGACAAAAGTGTTGCTGCGCATAATTTGTCCAAACAGTCCCATTCTACAGGAGAGGAAGTTCAATCAGAGACTGGCTAAAGCAAAACCCTAAATATCAACAAGCCGCGGACCAACAAGGATCACATATCTTCCATTCACGATGGTTGATCGATTTTACGTTACGGTTTTCTCTATTATATATGTATGTCTTATGCTTTTCCACGATGGTACGTGGCTGCAAGATTGTTCTCCTTTTGGAAGGAAAAATGACACAAATGGTACATGAACTTTTAAATTGTTCAATGTGGTCGCTAGACTTTTGTGCATGTTCAATTTAGTCCATGCACTATATGAACATATTTAATATTGTCCTTGAACTTGAATTTATGGAATGACAATATCGAACATTTTCATACAGTTTAGGTACCAAATTGAGCATGTACCAAAAGTTCAAGGATCAAATTGGCCAAATTAAAATTTTAGGGACTCCATTGCATATTAGGGTAAAGTTTATGGACCGTATTGAACAAATTAAAAATTTATGGACTAAATTATATATTGGGCTAAAGTTCATGGACCGTTCGTGTTATTATCCCTACTTGAAATTTTAATGTCCATCTAGATTCATATTTATCCATTTACATTGCCGCGGTACTATGAGATGATACGACAATGATCACATATCTTTCCCCATCCTATTTTACCTTCGGCCACGACAAAATTTTACACATGCATATATGTGTGCGATGTAGATCGTTGTTGATTGCGCCTTGAAGTTTTCGACGTAATTGGCTATTCGCAGTTTCGCATACGTACACACAAAATTGTACATCCTTCCTTTTTGAGTATAGAACACAAGTATAATATAGGGATTATCTCACCACTCTAGCATTTTTTTTTTGGTGGCCAACGATTTGGACAATGTGCTAGATCCATAAATTTGGTAATCTATACAATTAGCTAAATACTATACGTACGATTTGTTAAAAAACAATGAGCTATATTAATTAAACCGAGATTTTTTATTTTGGCAATGCGCATGCTCATTCAATACACCGATTAGTTAGTAGGTGAAGATTGGGGAACTGAAAACATTGAAAACAATTTTAAAAGGACCACGTGAATCCTGTCTTGTGGGATCCTCTAGACATATATATTATGCAAATCCATGGCTCTCTTCTTCTATACAAGTGAAGTACAACCATGACGATTCTTCTTCTTTTTTCCTCACAGAAAGCCTTTTCATTTTGAATTTTCAGTATAGCAACATATCTAATTAGACTCATCTCCGCTCCGAAAACTTAAGCAAATTACTCATTAGGCCAAATTAATTGCTCCACCTTACACCACACTTCTGAAGTGGAATTTCTTTCGCCCAATATCTTCAAAACGTACGCTTAAGCAAATCCACTCCACGTCTAAGCCTCTTGCATTAGGCTAGCTCCTTCTTAATTCAAGTATTCTAAATCAAAATTCTCAGCTCAAATCTCCACCTTGGCCTTGCCAAGTGTGGCTAATTTTCTGCTTTGGGTAGACTATTAAGTTGACCTTGGCACATCAATCAGCTTAGAAGATGGTTTCCGCTCGCAGCTTTGACAGAATTTTAGAGCTTATTATGAGAATGCAAGAAATGTATGAATAGGCATTTAATTTTTATGGCTGAGAAAGGGGAAAAGTGTCAGAAAAGTCCTAAATTTATTGCATTTGTGTCAATTTAGTCCTAAACATTTTTATCTATAGCCAATTCAGTCATTCCGATTAATTTTGTGCGAATATTGCTGACGTAGACACTAGACGGCCTACGTGGCACAGTCAGTAGTGACGTGGACACAATAATATTTTAATAATTTTCGATTTCTTTTTCTTTCTTTTTTTGTCTTTTCTTCCAGGTTTCTCCGGTGGCCGGGGAGGGCAAATGCCGCGAGGCCAACCCCGCCCAGGCGACAGCTGGCCTCGCCGTCGTTAGCCCTCGCCCCGGCGAGGGCCACCGAAGAAACCTAGAAAACAAGACAAAAAAATGAGAAAGGAAAAAAATAAAAAAAGAGAAAAAGAGAAAAATTGAAAATTATTAAAATATTATTAAAAATGTCCAAGTCAGCGCCTGCCGTGCCACATAGCCTTCTAACGTCCACGTCAACAATGGACTGAATTGGCACTAAGTCAAAAGGTTTATGACTAAATTGGCATTATTAAAAGGCTTAGTAATAAATTGGTACCAATGCAACAAGTTTAGGACTTTTCTGACACTTTTCCCCCGAGAAAGTATAAGTCTTATATTGGTTCTATTATTTAATAGTCTATAATTGCTCAGGCATATCTTTTATTCGTCTACTATACATCTTATTGTCGGCAATACAATTTGAAAGGCAGATATACTTAATAAAAATACCACGTGAATCATGGTGTGGGACCTTAAGTAGAGAAAAAATGAACGCCAAGCTCCTATAAAAGAAACAAGCCATACCCCTCTCCTGGCTACCCGGCAAGGTACTCTCACCGTCTCTCGGGATTTCAGTGTCCCTGATGTGTTACATGTTCCTTCCCTGGCTCTTAACTTATTATCTGTTGGACAGCTTACCAATGATGGATATACTGTGAGCTTTACTGACAGCTCTTGCTTTGTGCAGGATCGTTTGAGTGGTCGGATGATTAGCAAGGGCATTAGACAGGATAGACTCTATACTATGCAGCATCTCCATCTTCTGTCTTCCTCCATGTTCCTGCGTTGGCTACCCTCGATCTTGCTCGATGGCATTAGCATCTCGGGCATATTCCTTCTTCTTGCCTCACCGTCCTTCATCAACGAGGTGCTTTGGATCTTGTTTCTTCTAGCAGTCTTCCTCCTTATTCTATCTGTCCTTTGGCCAAGCAATCTGCTAAGCCTTTTCCTATCAGTAACTCCAGATCTAGTGCTATGTTCGATCTTATTCATTTTGATGTATGGGGCCCTGACCTGCTCTCTTCCAAGAGTGGTTTCAAATATTATATCTCTTTTATTGATGATTACTCTTGTTATACATGGGTCTATCTTATGCATCAGCGCAGTGATTTTTTTTCATTTATCAGTCTTTTACTGCCATGGTTTCCACCCAGTTTAACACGAAAATCAAAGTTTTTCGGTCTGACTCGGGAGGAGAATATCTCTCGGGTTTTGTTTCATTCTCTCTTAGCGAGTGATGGCACGCTTCCTCAGCTATCTTATCCTGGGGTTCCAGCTTAGAATAGGGTTGCTAAATGCAAGCACCGTCATATTCTGGAGACCACTCGTGCTCTCTTACTTGCCACCTCTATTCCTACTGAGTTCTGGGTTGATGCCCTTCTCACAACTGTTCGTCTCATTAACCGCCTACCCTCGTCCGTTCTCTACCAGGACACCCCTTTTAGTGTCTTCATTCTCGATCTCCCATCTATACTCATCAGCGAGTTTTTGGGTCCACTTATTTTGTCATTCTTCCACCCACTGAACGTACGAAGCTCACCGTTCGTTCTATCCCGTGTGCATTCTTAGTTACGGCACCAAGCATAAGGGTTATCATTGTTATGACCCAAACGCGCGACGTATACGTATCTCTCGCAATGTTACGTTTCCTGAGCATGTCCATTTCTTCCCTACAAACACCGCACCTCCTGTGTCGTCTCATGTTCCATTTATGGACTTCCCCGCTGATCCTTTCCCTGATCCTCCTTCTCCCATTTCCACTCCGGATCTAGTCATCTCTACACCTTCACCTTCTCTGCCCGTTCCCATTTCCACCCCGGATCCAGATGTATCGTCACCTTCCCCATCTTTGCCTATCCCTTCTGCTACACCTCCTACTCCTCCTACCCTTAACGATTTCGCACCTCTAGAGACACATCGCAATCCTCCTCAGGATCGGTGCCTGCCTGCTCAACATATTGCTGCTACCTCTTATTCTACCGAGTTTGGTTCATTTTTGGCTGCTATTCATGCTATATAGGAACCCACTAGTTATCGCAAGGCAGTTCAACATGCAGAGTGGCGTCAGGCTATGTCTGAGGAACTCTCGACTTTGTAGAGTACTAGTACTTGCGAGCTTGTGCCTCTTCCTCCGGGTCGATCCTTAGTATCCTGCCAGTGGATTTACAATGTGAAGACCTGTTCTGATGGCAGTATTGAGCGCTACAAAGCTCGCCTGGTTGCTCGAGGTTTCTCAAAGGAGTATGGATTGATTATGAGGAGACTTTTTCTCCCGTAGCAAAGATGACATATATCCGTGCTTTACTAGTTGTTGCTTCAATTCACAACTGGTCTCTCTTTCAGCTTGATGTGAAGAATGCTTTTCTTCACGGGGATCTTCAGGAGGATATCTTTATGCAACCTCCATCTGGTCTTGCTCATACCTCTGGACAGGTTTTTCATCTCCGGCGAGCTCTTTATGGTCTCAAACAGGCCCCTCATGCATGGTTTGAGAAGTTCGGTGATGCTATTTGGTCTGCTGGCTTTACTCAAAGTGAGGCTGATCATGCTATATTCATTCATACCTCTTCTGCTGGTTGAACTATTCTTTTTCTTTATGTGGATAATATGATCATCACTGGAGATGGTTGTGCTCATATTGAGCATACCAAGAGGCACCTTCAGCAGCATTTTTCCATTAAGGATATTGGACCGCTGCGCTATTTTCTCGGGCTTGAGATTGCTCGCAGTTCTCGTGGTATCCTTCTTTCTCAACAAAAGTATACCACTAATATTCTCTCCAGGGATGCTCTCTTGGATTCACACACTACTTCTACTCCTATTGGAGAGAATCAGAAGATTTTCCCGAACGACGGGGAACCTCTTTCTGATGCGACCCGCTATCAGACTTTGGTTAGCAGTCTTGTATATCTTACTATCTCCCGACCCGACATCGCTTATGTTGTTCATGTTGTCAATCAGTTTGTTGCTGCTCCTCGTACAGTTCATTATGCTGCTATTTTGAGGATCCTACGCTATCTTCGGGGCACTTTGATGCGTTCCTTGTTTATGCCATCTTCTTCTGCTCTCAAGTTGCGTGCCTATTTTGATGCTGATTGGGCTTCCAATGTGACTGATCGCAGGTCTGTCACTGGCTATTGCATTTTCCTTGGCAATTCTCTCATTTCTTGGCATGCCAAGAAATAACATATTGTCTCATGCTCCTCTACAGAGTCTGAGTATCGTGCTATGGCCGACACTACTGTTGAGATTGTTTGGTTTCACCGCTTACTTTCTGACATGGGTGTTTCACTTTCGGATCTCACTCCTCTGCACTGTGACAACAAGAGTGCCATCCATATTGGCATGAATCTAGTCTTTCATGAGCGTACCAAACACATTGAGATCGACTGTCATCTAACTCGTCATCATCTCCAAGCTCGCACCATTTCTCTTCCCTTTGTTGGAATTGAGAATCAGCTTGCATATTGTTTTACGAAGGCTCTTACATCACAACGCTTTCTATTTCTTTTTTCCAAACTCTCGTTGTTTGATCCACCTTGAGTTTGAGGGGGTGTTAGAACATATAGACTTATAGGCTTTTCTTCTTTCCCCTTTATCATTTCTTCTTTCCCTTTTGTCCTACATAGGAAGAGTACTAAAATCTTCACCTCTTCTAAGCCTATATAAAGGCTCCTCTTATACATTGTTACACACACCATTCATCAAGAGAACAAATACTATTTTCTTCATCTTTCTTTCTTATCACAAAGCACCTCATTAGCAACAGAGATCATCTTATTCCGTAGCTCTCCTCGACATATACAACGTTAGTTAATGGATCCACGACCAAAGCACCTCAGTTCTTGTCTCTATTTTTCACAGGGAAGGACCATGTAGAATCTGATTCATCAGTGACCACACAGCCGCGAATTCGATTCCATGTACTATTGCAGCTGGGCAATTTGATCCTTAGATTATTCCTCTTATCCTTACCAAAAGCTTCTTTTTTTTGTGAACTTGGGTACATCCTCAAATTATTTTGAGGATAATGCTCGGAAAAAGGGAAATGACGGGGATCGTAACGACCCACATTTTGTTGCTAATACAAATTGCCATAACTCGCCTTTAGTAACAATGCATTATCTAATTCGTCATATTTTACACTCATATAACCCAATCTAAGGTGAGATTCCTTGCGATCATGAGGGAAAACATAAGACTCAAGAAACAATCCACCGGGGGACCATGGAAGAGCCCCTTTTCTTTTCGAATAACATGTCATGATCTGAGAAAAGTAAAATCGACTAAAGTGGCAAAGGTCCATAAACATCCAATATATCGAGACAAGTTGCAGCCGTTACCGGTATGGTATGGCCGAAATAATTCATTCTTGCAGATAATGATTTGGTGGTATTCGACAGTTTTCATTTCTCTTTGATTCCTCCAGAATTTGACGCAATTTCTTTTGTACATTTGCTAAAAGAATTACTTATTAAATGGACAGTATTTCTCGCTCTAGTTCTCTCTAATTCCGTCGTGGATGACTTCATGGTTGTTGTTTGGGAAGTATACGTGGTTTAAGCCAGAACAGTCAACTTCGATTCATGTTCGTGAATGACGCACTCGTGGAGAAGAAATTATCAACTCTTTAGTGATCGAGTAGTGCTTAAAAAAAGTAAGGACACTGATTAAAAAACTCGTCAAGTTATGTTTAATTTGTTAAATAACGTCTAATTCTGTTGGTATGTGGTTGACTCGTTCAAGCACCCAACAGGAATATGTAAGTTTAGTGGATGAATCTTAGTATATTTAATAATAATGAAGGAATCTAACAAAGATACTGATATGTACTGTGTATGTAAAGCGACGTCTCGAGGTATTCATATCACACAGATGAAGCGCACATACTATCACTATATCAGCTTGATCACTGAGGATCTAACACAAAGAAGAGGGGGGGGGGGGGGGGGGGGGGGGGGGGGGAGGGAAAGAATGACTCATCACGGGAAGGTGGAGATGGACGTGGAGATCAAGGCTCCGGCTGACAAGTTCCACGACGTCATCAGCTGCCGGCCCCACCACATCTCCAACATGTCCGCCGGTAAGATCCAGGGCGTCGATCTGCACCACGGCCACTGGGGCAAGGCCGGATCCGTCATCTGCTGGAGCTACACCCACGGTATATATTCAAGTAGTACTGATGAAACGGGCTTTGTCTGATGACTTAACCCTTTGCGCCCAATGAACTTTGCAGATGGAGAGACTAAGGTCGCCAAGGAGGTGATAGAAGCCATAGATAACGAGAAGAACTTGACAAGATTCCGAGTGATCGAAGGCGACCTGATGAAGCTGTACAAGAACTTTGTCTTCGTCGTCCAGGCCACGACCATGGAAGGAGGCGGGAGCATCGTCCGCTGGACGCTCGAGTACGAGAAGCTGAGCGAGGAAGTGACTGAGCCCTACTCGTTGCTCCAGTTAGGCGTGCATGTCAGCAAGGACATCGATCTTCACCTCATGGAACAGGCTCAGGCTCAGGCTCAGGCCTAGCAGAAACTAAGGAACTGGACTTTTATGTATATGCACTGGTTTGCTGTCTCTGGTGAGTTCGATGCTATGTATGTTTGAACATGTTTTACGATGTGTCTCTGTACTGAAAGGAATAAGCTGAGACAGGAATGGTCTTCAAATAGACCGTTAAATATCTCTACTGTTTCCATGTGTTTGTGGGACTTTCATTAGTTGTTCAAGTGATGATGTGCGTCGCAAAATGATTTGTTCAGCGATCCAACGTAAGCAATTATTCAACCATCGGTCATAGAACGGTGATTGGTGAACAAGACAAAGAAACTTCTGGTAATATGAACTCTATCCGGCCAAAGGGGTCTAAGAACTCATCTCACTTTCTGAATAGGGGTTTGTATAAAACTTTTCACGCCAAGATAAGTGACTGGGATGACGACGAACGGCCAACAAAGCACATGAAGTTTGAAAAATCGTTCCATGGAAGTCATTTTGATTAAAATAAATGCACCCTAATGTGCATGTGTCTAATACATTTCTGAAATGATTAGCGAAATTAAGGTGGTTCAGAGCCTGAATCCGTTGCCTCTCCTCCTCCTCCTCCTCCTCCTCCTTAAGCTGGTAGCGTAATCCATCGGAAGAGCTTTGCGAGCTTGGGTCGACCATTCACAACCCTGGGGAACAACAGAATATAGGGCCATTGCATAGCAAGCTACCCCGTGGATAGAATCATAAGAATTTGATGCCTCGCTTGTAATTTTACACGCAACTTTCCCCGACCAAATTCACGGCCGTATTGAAAAATTATCTCAATTCCACCTAGTGGTGGCCACGGTTCCAGAACTGCCAGTTCCGGTTCATGAAAATCGTCGAAGATCGAAGCAGTCATGGATTGGCCGAGACCGACCACAGTAATAGAGATTAGGAGCTTCTTGGGTTTGGCAGGCTATTACCGACGTTTTGTAGAAAGGTTTTCCGCTATAGCCTCGCCTTTGACGCGATTATTGAAGAAGGACGTGAAGTATGAATGGACAGACAAGTGCGAGCGTAGTTTCCAAGAGCTTAAGCATAAGCTAACTACGGCTCCCGTTCTGACGATTCCGTCTGGTCCCGGAGGATTTGAAATTTATAGCGATGCTTCGCTTAGAGGTTTGGATTGCGTTCTGATGCAGCATGGAAGAGTGGTAGCGTATGCTTCTCATCAGTTGAGGCCACATGAGTTAAACTATCCGACGCACGATCTGGAGTTGGCAGCGATCGTGTTTGCTTTGAAGATCTGGAGACACTATCTGGTTGGAGAACGGTTTCAAGTGTACACCGATCACTAGAGCCTCAAGTATCTGTTCTCTCAGAAGGAGTTGAACATGAGGCAGCGTCGTTGGATGGAGCTGCTTAAGGATTATAACTGTGAGATCTTGTACCATCCGAGTAAGGCGAACAAGGTTGCAGATGCTCTGAGTCGGAAGTCAGCAATAGCCCAGATGATGGTTCAGGAGTGGCTTCTTTTGGAGGAAGTGCGAGACTCGGACTTCAAGTTGGAAGTGAGCCATCTGGCGAGTCTCATGGCTACATTGAGGATCGAGCCGGAAGTACAGGCTAAGATTAAGGCGTTACAGTCAACAGACCATGCCATTCAAAAGATCCTTCAAGAGGACCCAGCTAAGAGAAGAGTCAACTTTCAGGTGGCCGAGGATGGGATATTAAAGTTCCGAGGACGGGATACTAAAGTTCCGAGGACATTTGTGTGTGCCTGCCGATGAGGTTTTAAGGGAGGAGATTTTGTCGGAAGCGCACCGTAGTAGCTATAGTATCCATCCAGGGAGTACAAAGATGTATCAGAATTTGAAGCAGCACTACTGATGGAGTGGAATGAAAGCAGGTATAGCCAAGCATGTGGCTAAATGTTTGACTTGTCAACAAGTCAAGGCGCAGCACTGTAAGCCTGGAGGATTGCTGCAGCCATTAGAGATCCCAGAATGGAAGTGGGAGCATATCACAATGGACTTCGTGATGGGATTGCCAAGGAGTCAAAGAGGTCATGATTCGATTTGGGTTGTGGTCGACAGGTTGACGAAGTCAGCGCATTTCATCCCAGTGAGGAAGGACTTTGCTTTGGACAATTATGCAGAACTCTATGTGAGACACATTGTGAGACTTCATGGGGTGCCAGTGACGATTACTTCGGATCGTCATCCCAAGTTCACTGCCACGTTTTGGAAAAGTTTGCAGGCAGCGCTGGGAACGAAGCTGCAGTTCAGTACAGCCTATCATCCGCAAACGGATGGCTAGTCTGAAAGGACGATTCAGACGCTCGAGGATATGTTGTGAGCCTGTGTTCTGGACTTTAAGGGTAGATGGGAGCATCAGCTGCATTTGGTCGAGTTTGCCTACAACAACAGCTACCAACAGAGCATCAAGATGGTACCTTTCGAAGCGCTGTATGGCAGAGCTTGCAAGACGCCTGTATGTTGGGATGAAGTGGGCGAAAAGAAAATCTTTGGCCCTGAGTTGGTACAACAATCGATGGAAGCTGTCAAGGTTATCAGAGAAAGACTGAGGACAGCACAGAGTCGCCAGAAAAGTTACGCCAACAGGAGGCGTCGACCTTCAGAGTTCCAAGTGGGTGATCACGTGTTCCTGAAGGTGTCACCTATGAGAGGAATGTCCCGTTTTGGTAAGAAAGGGAAGTTGAGTCCGAGATATGTTGGACTGTTTGAGATTCTGGAACGGATTGGGATTTTGGCGTATCGTCTTGCGTTGCCGCCGAGACTTGCTAAGGTGCATAATGTCTTCCACGTGTCGATGCTGAGGAAGTATGAACCAAACCCCGCTCATGTGTTGAGTTACGAAGAGATCGAGTTGGATGAGCGAGCATCATACGTGGAGCACCCGATGAAGATCGTGGATAGAAGAGAGCAAGTACTCCAGAACAAGACAATCTCTTTGGTCAAAGTTGTTTGGCAGCATCATGGCACAGAAGAAGCCACGTGGGAAAGCGAGGAAGCCATGAAGAGTAGTTACCCTTTCCTTTTCGAAGAGTTGTAATAGTGGTGTAATTTCGGGGACGAAATTTCCTAAGAATGGGAGAGTTGTGACGTCCCGAAATTTTAAGGTCCATAAAATAAATAAAATTGGAATTTTTGTGGTCTAAGGGATAATTATTGGACGCAATTTATTTTGATCTGAATAAAGATTTAATAAATCCCGAAGCGCCGGTCAGAGACCCTTCGCGCCTGAGTCTCTTTTTGCACTACAAGACAAAGAAAATTCAAACCTTGACCCGTGGGACCCCCCCCCCTCTTTTTCTCTTTTCCCTCTCTCTCTTCTCTTCTCTCTCCTCTCTCCTTCCTCTGCTGCCGCGCCCAACTGCCCCCCCTCCCATCAGTCAAGTCTCTCTCTCCTCTCTCCTCTCTTCTCTCTCTCTCTCCTCTGCGCCCCCCTACAGCCGCGCGATCCCCCCCCCCCCCTTTTCTGGCGGAGACCATCCCCGACGCCCCCTTTTCCTCTTCTTCCTTCTTCTCCGGCCAAGCCCCACCTCCGCCTGCACCTCCGCCGAGCTCGCCGCTGTCCCTCCGAGCTCGCACCGCCCTCCCGACCGTCCCCCCCGAGCCGACCCGTGAGCAGCCGAGGCCCGCGGATCCGCGCCTCCTCCTCCTCCTTCCTCTCTCGCCCGACATCCTTGCAGCCACCGCCCCACCTCCGTCCGTCGCCGCTCCAACCACCCTCCAGTCGTCCCCCGCCTAGTCGTCGTCGCCCCGCGAGCCACTTGACCCGCGACCCTCAGCCCCTCCGTCCAAGCAGTCCGACTCCTAGCTGCTCGCCATCCGCCGCCGCGAGCTTCCTCCGTCGCCGTCGCAGCTCCGTTTCCGCCCTCGTCCGTCGTGACCAGCAGGCCCCTCGAGCTCATCGTTCGGCCCGTCGACCCCTGGTCAGCCGCGAGCCGTCCTCGTCATCGCCCAGCCGCGCACCTCCCTCCCGCCACCCTCTGCACCACCCCAGCTCGCCGAGCCGTCGTCCCTTGATCTCAGCCATCGTCGCCGGTGCTCCGTCGCTCGTCCCCAGCTGCTACCGCCGTGGACAGCCACTGCCATCCCGTACCGCCGCCCTGTTCATTGCTGATCTCGCCGCCGTCGCGCTGTTCAGCCACCGTCCAGCCGCTCGAACGCCATCCGAGTCGTCATCTGAGCTCGCCGGAGCCCGCCGCCGCTCGCCAGAGCTCGCCGCCGTTCGCCGCCGCCGCCGTTGTCGTCGTTGTCCCGCCGCTGTCGTCGCCGCCAGACTGTTTAGTTGTGAGTTAGCCCCTAACTCTCGGTTAGGTCGTTAATTGCGTTCGGGATTAGCTTAACTAGTCTGATTAGGCGTTCAAGTAGATTAATTGTGGTTGGTTTAGTTAGAGACCGGGTTTAAGTTAAATGACCGCAATTAAGCAAATTAGACTGGTTAGCTAGGTTGTCTGTGGCTAATTGGTGATTAGATTGATTGATTAACTGTAATTATTTAATCGCGAGCGAGCGATTAGCCAGAGCCGAGTGAACGATAAATTGTTTGACTGGTTGGTTGGTAGGCGGAGTAGCCGTCGGTGGTTAGTTCAGTTAATCGAGTGCGTTGTTATAATTGTTGTCGACTGTTTGATGTGGTGATCAATGCCTGACTGTTGATTGCTCTGAATGGTTTGTGTTTGATTGTGTGATGATTGATCACCCGTATTTAGATGCGAAGTCTGGTGGATAATGTGCATATTCATGTGACCACGTGTGAAGTTAAATTGCATATTTGAGCATAAAAATGGCCAGTGGCCGAGTCTTTAAGCATGATCGTGTGAGCATTTGACTAAATGCCAAGATAAGAACCGATTGGTTGGATGATATGCTTGTGTGGTCATATGATGAGATAAATCCGTGCCAGTCGTACGGTCCGTGCCAGTCGTACGGTTTTTCCTGGTAAATTCGTGCCGTGCCAGTCGTACGGAGCCACACGATTTATCGGACGCCGGTCGCAGTATGGATGGACCGAAGCCCCTACAGGGATTCCTAGTAGTTCCGTGCCGTGTCGATCGGAACCACACGGACTATCGGACGCCATCGCCGGAAGTTAGGGACGATGCCCGGTCATGCCGGTAGAGCACCAGCTGCCTAGTGTGCTACGCACCAACTGCCTAGTGTGCGGGTCCAAGTGGCCATTAATAACCGGAATACGTGTGAAACATTGTACTTGCACGCTATTGTGGTGTTCTGGTTGTTGCCTTGATAGGTTGACTGTCATGTCATGTCAAGTCGAGTCTTGCATATGTGTGATCCAAGGCGTGGTAAGCTTGCATGTGATTGGCGTTATACTATTGTGTTGTATTATGTGTAGGTCGCCTGAGCGAGTCAACGCCCTAGCCGGGCTTAGGCGCTAGCTCACTGAGATTTATTTCTCACCTCGTCGTGCTTAACCCCTTTTTCAGGTCCAAGGTGAAGTTGAGGTCGAGGGTGGTGTAGCCCCTCTTTTGGAGTAGATGAGAAGTTAACCCTGTCCTGACCTGTTACCCTTTTTGTCGGTCTTAGAGAGCCGCCCCGAAGAATGGGGTTGTATTTATTCTTATATAGCTCTGTAGGGTTAGCAATCATCTACTTTTGGTGTTTTAATAGAAAAGTTCTTTGGCTGCTTGATCGTTGTTAATCTTTCTGCTTTGCTATCCTTGTTTATACTTTTGTCCGGGAGTGTTACACGTTTCCGCATGCGTATTATTTTTCGATAGGTCGTTAGCGTGCCTGGGACGTTAACCTCTATGACCTGAGGTGATTTGGCAGGGTTGTCGCGGGCCCGAGAGTCGGGGCGTGACAACGAATGAGTACAAGAAACCGACTCCGGTGTTCTGGCGGTGATGATAAGTACATAGATGTGTTTACCAATGTCACCAAAGACATGGATGCTTATATGGATGCTGCAGCATGAAAAGAGAAGGGGAGAAAAAGGATGAAGCTAGGATCTATATATCTTTGTTTGGGCTTATATATGGTGATCTATGGCTGTTTTTTGTAGTTATAGACAAAATATATATAAGGTCTTGATAGTTAATCAATGTTCAGGCAAATGTTTATGTTTCGGACATGATCATACACCAAAGTTACCGGGATACCGTGACTCGCTTAATCTTGGACGAGTACTTAAGGAAAAAGAAACCAGAGAGATGCTCTCACCAATTTGCGACAACAAAATTCATAATCTTATTGAAAAATTATCCAAAAAGTCCTAAACTTATTACTCTTTTGCCACTTCAATCCTAAACCTTTTAATTGTGCCAATTGAATCCTAAATCTTTTGCTAATTTGTCAATTTAGTCATTCCGACCAATTTTGGCCGAAAATTGCTCATGTGGATGTTAGCCTTCCTACGAGACATGATCGACGCTGATATGAAATTTTTTTGAATTTTTTATTTTTATTTTTGAAAATTTTATTAATATTTTTCCTTTTTTGTTGTTAAGGACCGGCTGGGGCCCTTGGCCACCGGCCGAGGCCCGGCGACCCCTGCCATCGACTGTGGGCGAGATCGTGATGGCCACTGGGCGAGGGCTACCATGCCAGCCCTTGCTAGCGGTTGTGAGGGCTCGTGGCCCTCCCTCAGATCTAGGCGAGGGCAGCGAGACCTTGCCGACCGTGGGTGAGGATTGTGGCCTCCTTGCCCAGCTGTGAGCGAGGGCTGCTAGCCCTCGCCTTGTGGCCGGCGAGGGCTTCGCGGCCCTACCTAGTAGCCGGTGAGGGTCGCCAGTGACCGATGGCCCTTAACAATTAAAAAACAGAAAAAGGAAAAAATATTAAAAAATTTAAAAAATTTTAAAAAAAATCACGTCAGCATCGATCGTGCCACGTATGATGGTCGTCATCCACGTCAGCAATTTCAGGCCAAAATTGGCTTGAAGGATTAAATTGGCAAATTGATAAAAATACTTAGGACTCAATTGGTACAATTAAAAAGTTTAACACTGAATTGGCCAAAGTGCAATAAGTTTAGGACTTTTTGGACAATCTTCCATCATCTTATTCATAGTTCGTCCGTGACCAAAGCACCTCATCACTAACACAGATCATCTTATGCTATAGCTCTCCTGGACAAATACAACTTTAGTAAATGGATCCACGACCAACGCACCCTCAGTTTTTGTTTCTATTTTTGACGGGGAAGGACCATGTAGAATCTGATTCATCAGTGACCACACGGCCATGAATTTGATTCCATCTATTATTGCAATTGGCCAATTTGATCCGTAGGTTATTCTTCTTATCCTTACCAAAAGCTTCCTTTTCGTGAACTTGAGTATATCCTCAAAATAAATAGAGGATAATGTACGGAAAAAGGTATATGACATTTGGTTCTAATACAAATTGTCATAACTCGCCTTTAGTGGCAATGCATTTTCTAATTTGCGATAATTTACACTCATATATCCCGATCTAAGGTGGGATTCCTTGAGATCATAAGGGGAAACAGATGAACGCATCTTTCATATAAATGAGTTTTGTTTCAAGTGCTTACCATGTCGCAACACTTTATCTTGGAATAGGCATCATTTACGACATATTAAATGGATTTTCTTTTCTTTTCGAGTACCATGTCATGATCTGAGAAAAAGTACAATCGACTAAAGTGGCAAAGGTCCATATACATCCCAAGCCCTAAGCATTTCTATAAATTGCCTTCAACGGTAGCTGCTCATTCTGAACAGTCTAGCTACAACAGACACTTCTCAACACAGCTTCTTAACCTTTTCATTTTCCAAGAGCAGAAGGAGAGAACATGACTCAATTGGTGAAGGTCGAGGCTCAGATGGAGTTGAAGTCTCCAGCTGAGAAGGTCTATGAGATGTTCCGGAGAAAGTCCTACCTCTTCCCAAAAATCGCCCCTGAAATGGTTAAGGACGTAAAGTTGCTCACCGGTGATTGGGAGTCTGTGGGCTCAGTAAGGCTCTGGACTTATGTTGCTGGTAGGTCCTGTATTCTTCTGTCTTGTGATTGAGAGTGCCATCGCTACTCGATTTCTTCCATTTTCCATCAAATTAGTCGTTAAGTCGTCATCGGTCATGAGTTGAACAATTGAAGCTAACATGTAAGGTCAATGTCAAGCTCGAACTTTTAGCTAGTGGAAGATCTTGGACGCGTTCTTTCGATATATAGTCTCTGCTGATTTCCGATCTGAAAGTCTAAGTCTGGTGGCGAGAGGACGCTCCTGTGTTAAGCTTGTGGTGAATTTTTTCATGCCTGAGCATAGAGTGAAGTCCGACTGAACTGGAGTCATACATGATTTTAAGGATGAATAAGTAGTCATACGTCAACTGAACTGGAGTAACATGCCACAGGTGATTGCGAGAGCGGGAAGGAGACTGGAAGCTTTCGACGATGAGACGAAGTCCATCACATTCAATTACTTGGACGGAACGGCGATGGATCTTTACAAGAGCCTGAAGGTGGGCTTTCAGTTCTCTCCGGAGGGTGAACACTGCGCGGCGAAAGCAGTTCTGACTTACGAGAAGCGAAACGCCGATGCTCCCGACGCCGATAAGTACCTGGAGTTCACGCGTGGCATGCTCCTCAGCGTTGACGCCTACCTTCTCAAGGCGTGAAAGATGAGCTTAAAATGGTAAATCGATATATTTTCAGTGGTGATGTATTAGGTGGTGTGAAAATAATGATCCTTTAGAAGTATCAAAGGAAAAGGATGTTTAGTTGCTTATTAAGCGTGTCATGATTTGAGAGCTTTCCTCAATGCATTGTATTGTACTCCAAAGTATTTATAATGTAAAGTAGTATTTTGTGCGTATAAATTCATCCAGTTGTGTTTACAGAACAATCTGCATGTGGTATAATCATTTCATAATTCTTTTGTGGCCCGAAATTTGCTTTTACCAACCCAGTAAAAAGTAAAATTTCGGGCTTTCTTTCAGAGTTGCAACTGCTTTTGACCACCTGGGGAAGTCACATCTGACTAACATGTGGTCGAAACGCTCAGCACCTAAGAAATCTACTATAGAGTACACATGCATGTAATGGAATCCACCGAAGTGATACGGAGTTACGATGACACTCTAATCCATGAAGTTCAACGCCCAAAATTCATTAGCAACAATTGTTTCCTCTAGGAAACTTTAGAGGCTCTCTTCTCTGCCCGTCTGGACCGGATCCTCCTGTGGTGGCTGCTCCTCCCTTCGCCGCCGCGTGGACTACGCTTCTGATGGCGAGTTAAGGTGGGGTCGTTCTCGCCTGAGGTCGCCTTTGTGTCAGCAAGATTATTGTGAATTCGGTGTTCTCGGGGGTGTGCGGCGGCCCCAACAAGGATGGCATGGTAAGGGTGCCGATGGAACTGCTAGGGGAGGTCATGTGCTTGCTGGCAGAAAATTTAGAAATCGATCTCGATCACTAACCCAAAAAAAAAAAATCAATACTTACAATAACATATTAGTAGCATCTTTCCTGCATTATAAAACTCATACTTTGCATTTTGACCGGCGGAGGATGGACTTAAAGCAAGGAGATCTTGAGCTTAATTATCCGGTGTAAGTCCACTAAGGTTGGATCGAGCAGGTTCACCCTTGTCCAACACTCATACGCGGATTTCTTCATCCGTCACTCCTGACGAGTCGAGCGATGGTCAAGAGAGAGCAATTTGTCAAAGTGCAAAAAAGGCCAAAATTGGGAGTTGTTGGTCTGAGTGGAAAATCAAGAAGAGCGGGCATGAGTCAGAGGCAAGATCAGTGGAGAAACAAGAAATGAAAGAGGAACTCTCGGCCGAAGTCACAAGTTGTCTTCGTGTCCGAATGAAACAAAAGTATCAAAAAAAAAAAAAAAATTCTTACATCTGTTATATTGATACTAATTCAATCCTGAATTTTTTAATTGGACTAATTTAGTCCTAAATTTTTTTGCATTGGTACCTATTGAATTCATCTGGCCAATTTTGTCCGAAAATGACTGACAGGGAAATTTTTTTAACAATATTTTCAATTTTTTGTTTTTTTGTTTTTTTTCGTTTCTTTTTTTGTTTTTTTTTTTTAGGGCCAGCAAGGATGTCGTGGCCCCTCACCCAAACCCAGCGAGGGCTGCGATGACCTAGTCAGATTTGAGCCAAGCGAGGCGCTGCAGCCCTCGCCGACCCTAGGCTAGGGCATCATGTCCCTCGCCAAGTTTGGGCGAGGCCGCAATGCCTAGATCACACGGCCTTGCCTAGATTGGGCGAGGGCCTGCGACCCTTGCCGGCCCTCAGCCATAAGAAAAAAAAAAGAACAAAAAAGAAAGGAAAAAAGAAAAGAAAAATCAAAAAAATTCTAAGAGAATATTATTATAAAATATCCACGCCTACGCCGGCCGTGCCACGTCGGACGGCCGGCATCCACATCAGCTTTTTCAGGCCAAAATTAGCTGGATGGACTCAATTGGTATCAATGCAAAAAGGTTTAAGACTGAATTGGTCCAATTAAAAAGTTTATGAATAGATTTAGATTTTTTTTTTTTTTTGACACTTTTCCTTCCGATTTGCTGTGACCATAATGCCACCGGAGGCCGATGTCCCTATTCACGATGGTATCACATCTAGGAGACCGTCCACCAGAATTTGACGCATTATGAAGTATGGGGGTGTGATTAATTACTGAGGAACTGGGAAATGCTGTGGCCAATGTTGGGTGGCTGAGAAACAGACCCTTGAATGTGGCACGTCCAGCAAAGATTGAGTTGGGTAAGTTGCACTGGGATCGTCTTTAATAATCATGGCATTGATTGCTTCTTTAGATAAGGCGTCTTCCGAGTGGGCCAGGTTCATTCAATAATTTGCTAGCTCGAGATTTGTCTTCAATTCCAAGCGCATGACAACCTTGGCCTTTCTGTCGTATTTCTCCCTCTCTCTTTTTTGTGTGCAAAACTTTGATAGGTATTCGAGATTAATATTCTCTCCTTAATCATCCTCTTAATTGGCAAAAAGAGGGGAATAAAAAGGAACCTTTGCTTCATTTTAAGTGTTCTGCGATAACTATGCCAACATCTCATGAAAATTAGCCGCATGTTTGAAACATATGGAACATCATATTATTCGAGTGGGAAAAAAATTGTTTCTGTGATCAATGACAAACACCACTCATATTTCCTGAGCAGCACTTAGTATTGTTTAGAAATTTTCTCTGAATGACTCCGAATTACTTGAGACTTGATTCATTAGAAGCTAGACACATAGGGCTTTCTAATCATTTAATTTTTTACCATAATGGAGTTAGAAAAGTCCCTCAAGCATCTAAGAAAGTGACGCGGACGATCCAACCAGCGGAGATACATTTAACCATGCTCCAAGTAATGTTGCCTTGACTATTGGATAAGCCATTTAATCTTCTTGAGACCATATTGGGCATAAAGACACTAAAAGTGCCAAAAGTTTTCGTCGGCGCACTTAAATGTCAAATAGGAGAAAAACGATCACTTAAATGCCTCCGACAACGAATTTCGGCAAAAAAATTTACCTAGCTTCTTATTATAAAATGTATAATCTGACAAGACAGTTTTGTACTAAAAACGAGTTTAATATGGACAGTGATATGGCTGGACTCTCTATAAACGACGTTGTGTAAGAAAGAATCATTTAATACGATCTTCAATGGTGTGAACACGAAGAGCCAGCACGAGAGAGAGAGAGAGAGAGAGAGAGAGAGAGAGAGGCAAACTTGCGGAGCAGTTGGTCATGTGGAAGAATTTCATAAGCGGAGTCGCGGGCTGTATATCGAAATGTCGAAGAACCTGTCACCTGATTAGAACTCTGTCTTTAGGGGAAGATGAGGAGGGTCTTGGGGTTCCGGATCTGAGCATTTTCAGAATAAAGGCAAGTGAGAGCACGCAGCTTCGATGACGAGGGCGACAGAGCTTCTCTCCCCCTTTGTTGCCAACTTCAATGGTCACGACTAAGTAGTGGTGGCCACGAGCCGATTTGGGCCCGGAACTGGCTCGGGTCAAACCCGTAACCGGCCCCTTGACCGGGCCCGCCAGTTTCGAACCGGAACCGGCCCGTGCCGTAGGGGCCGGTTTCGAACCGGAACCGGCCCGTGCCATAGGGGCCGGTTACGGGCCCCTAATTTTTTGAACCGGCCAGGAAACCGGCAATTCCGAGCTGGTTCCGAACCGCCAGGAACCGGCGGTTCTGGGCCGGTTCCGAACCGGCTTGCAACGGTCAAAATTTTGGCCGTTGCCCTCCTCTCCCATTATTTTTTTTAATTCATTATTAAATCTATCCTAACTATTGTAAATATCCATTTTCATCTTTCATTTTTTCTCACAATTTCGTTCAAATTCTCTCAAATTCTCTCAATCCACTCAATTCTGTTTCTGTGACTCTGTCAATTTTCTGAATTCGCTTTCTGCTCAATTCTCTAAAAAAAAATGGCAAGTGAAAGCAGAGGTAGTAACAGAGGAAAGAGCCCGATGGGGGAATCCGATTATCCTCATGATCTTATTCCTCTTGATTTTGCATATTGGGAAGACGATATTGATGATATCAACATTATTCCCAACGTCGAGCACGTCCCAACGCAAGAAAGTCTACATCATCCTCCTACCAGTATCGAAGCAATGTCAACAACAAAGGAGCTGGAACGGAAGGATACATCCGACATATGGGAACACTTCACGAAAGAACATTTAGGCGAAAATAAGTATTAGGTAAAATGTAAATATTGTGGGGTAACATACAAATTTACAGGTGGAGGCGGCTATGGAACATTTAAACTGCAACTGAGGTTAAAACATCCAACGCAAGCGGGGATCGACACCAGCCAACAACAAATTTCCGGGTACGCCAATCCTAACACTCCTCCTTTATTTTATTACAATGAAAAAGTTTATAAAGAAGAATTAGCTAGATTTGCTGCCGTTGAACGTTTATCATTTAATTTTGGTGAAAATATTGGTTTTAATCATTTTATACAAACTGCATCTACTCTACAAGCAAAACATGTTTCGAGAAATACGCTTAAACGCCAACTTTTTTATATTTATAAAAGAGAAAAAGAAGATTTGAAAAACTTTTTTATGAATTTCAATGGACGTGTTGTTGACACCTAAATTTTGATTTTTCTTTAAATCATTTATAAAATGAGAATTAATTCTCGCCAAAAAATATTTCCTCATGCATTGCATATTTTATTTTCTCTGCATTGCATTGCATTTTGCATACTAATTGGGCCGGCGGCAGAGGATTTGAGCTTAATCTATCAGGCGATTTGGACTTAAATTGCCAAAATGTTTTCGGCATTTGGGAGGCCACAAAAATTTCAGAATACATGGCCATGGCCAAGAGGATGGTGATGGAAAAAGAAGAAGAAAAGCAGAGGTTGAGGAAAAAAGAAAGGGACACCATCATCAAATTGGAGATGGCAGCCGCACGTCCAAAAAGAGAGAAAAGAGAGTGGGCATTCTTCCTGGAAGGATCCTCTTGGTCCAATTCTTTGGCAAGTTCCTGTGGACCCTGATCAGTTTCATTATCTCCTGTGATACCACTACACTGGACGCTCCCCAGCCGTGACATCTTTCGGCCCCTACCGCTCCTTGACGATTCCACCACATCGGCATCAAGCAATTTGCCTCCCGTGACTCCAACGAGACGAGCTGACCAGATCAGTTCAGCAAACTCCCTTGCCGACCCAGTCCACATCCGTCCTCCCAGTGCAGATTTTTCGACATTTGTCAAGCCATCTGCGCATCTCAAGACATGGACTCCGATAGCACAGGTCATTCTTTTTGCAGTCAGAAATGTGGAGAGCTCTTCAAACATCTTCAGAAGTATCTTGGGGTCAAACAGGAACTAGAAGGTGGATTTTCATGGTCTCTCATTCACAGGACAGATGCAGAGTCAGATATGTCTCTTCGAGGTCTTCCTCAGAGGGTGGAATGCAACTCCAAGCTAGCTGTGGCGCTTACAATAATGGATGAATGCTTTTTGCCTATTGTTGACAGGAGAAGTGGGATAAATATGATTCACAATGTTCTCTATAGCTGTGGATCAAACTTCAATAGGATTAACTATAGTGGATTCTACACTGCTATATTGGAGAGAGGTGACGAAATTATCTCCGCAGCATCGCTGAGGTTTCATGGGACCCAGCTAGCAGAGATGCCTTTCATTGGGACGCGACATATTTATAGGCGTCAGGGGATGTGCCGTAGACTATTTTCTGCCATCAAGTCGGCTCTGCACTCGCTCAAAGTCGAGATGCTGATTATCCCTGCGATATCCGAACTCATGCACACCTGGACTGTTACCTTTGGTTTCTCTCCTCTTAAGAAGTCATTGAAGCAGTACATGAGGTCCTTGAATATGTTAGTATTCCCCGGTTTAGACATGTTGCAGAAACTGCTTCTTGGACAAGATACTGCCGCAGGCTCAAGAGATGCCAAACCCATGGAACTGGAAATGGACAGGCAAGTTACTACCCCTGAACCTGACGATATTTGTCAGCATGACGATCCTGGCGAGCATTCTGGTAAGGAGGGTGATGATATGATGGACTGCGATCCAAAGTCTCAGGATGTTTCCCTGGGTGATGCTTCAACAGGGAATGGCTCATCTCATGGTGCTTCAGATGATATCGAACTCCAAGTTTCCAGTGAAAGGCTTAAAGATTCTGACCCTGATTTGGCTGACAAGTCTGCTGAATCTGACGTAGATCATATATGTTCAGCTCCATGTAATGCTGAGGTAGAAGCTTCTAAGATGGAAGACAAATCAATGCCAGCTTTGCCATTTCAAGTCGGTGTTCAATCCACTACCGAAGATGGTTATACAGATGATTCCCCAGAAGCTGAAGCTGGTGTTGCATGTAAGAATTATGCTAGTAATTCAGAAGTAAAACCTGTGAAGATTCTTGAGGGGCTCAATGGAACTCCAGATGCTGCTTCTATTTGTGATTCTTTTGCCATAAATGGAAGTCAGATGTGTCCCCTGCTTTCTGATGTCAGCCATAACAAATCTGGGATGGATGACAAGTCAATGTCAGATTCCTGTGTTGCAGGTGATTTTCATAATTCAGGTTGCCTAACCAACACCAATGAGGAAAAAGGGATATTTCAGCAGAGAATGCAACTGAGGGTGCAGATGGCAAATCAAGAGATGCTCCTAGTATTAACCAGTCTGAGGAAAATCTGATATTGGTAAATTCAAATGCAGATGACCAAATCAGTTATGGAAAGGAAAACGTGATTGAGTTAAATAATCATGAGGAGTGGGAGCAGTCGGTATGACAATGCTGATGCGGATGTCAAGGTTGCACTAGTTGAGCCTATTGCAACTTCAGAGGAGGAGCTCTCTTCATTCGGTGGGCATTAAAGAAAAAGAAGAGAGCTGGTGGAGCTCAAAGAAAGAAGGCAAAAGATAAAAAGGCAAGCAGATGGTGGAGAGGCCACTAGTCTTCCATTCCATTGAGGATTACACCTCAAAAGAAAAGAAAGGGGGAGGGAAAGCAAAAAGAAAGAAAAAAGGAATCGTGAGGAGATGGGGGTCGGTCCGTGAAGATCTCAACTATCCTTCTCTGCAATGTCAAAAGCAAGACATAACAAAAGACAGGAAACAAAAGGAGAAGACAGGCCTGAAAGAAGAAAAAAGTCAGAAGAAAAGGACAAGAAAGGGGAGGCCGATTCTTCAATAAAATCCCACGTTTACATCTCTTCATGGGGGGCTTCGGTTTTGTTTCTTTCCCAGACTTTACTCACTGATTACACTTGCAATTTTCGGCAACACCAAGGAAGAGCAGAAAATAGAGAGCTTTTGAGGGGAAAAAAAAGATAGTTCGAGGGGTTTCCCCCACCAGTGGAGACAATCCCTCTCCGGTCAAGCACTCATCACCAAAGCTCCATCTCCTCCGTGCATCACAGCCCGACGCCCTCATCTTGCTCGGCCACCACCCACTTCCACTGTCCAGCTGCTTTTCCAGCAGCACCGCCCAGCTCCGCAGTGCCCTGAGCTCAGCCGAACAGCCCGCCGAGCACCCTTCGTGCACCACCGAACCAAGCTCGCTGACCAGCCCTTTTGTGCCGCCAATCAGCCCCTGTTTGAGGTTGAATTGGCTCTGTCTTTGAACATTATTGAAGGTCTAACATATTTACAATCTTGTGTTAGAATCTCAGCGTTTTGTGAGTTCAATCCGCGGCGAATTCAGATCAAAAGGAGCTGTTTTGGTGACACGTGCGCGTGCTGGAAATTTGGCTTTAAAAAGCTCCATATCATCGAAACGACCATCCACAGCAGAGTTACGTCTTTGGTGACCACCGTGAGCCGAGCCAACCGCCGCCCGAATCGCCGTCCGCGAGCCCAAATCCGAGAGCCCGTCAATCCCGTTTTTCAGCACGCGCCCGACTTGAAATCGCTCGTTTGAGCTCGTCCGGAGGGCGAATCGAGCTCCGTTTTCGCCTACGCGACCGTAAGATCAAGGACTACGAGGATCTGAGGACTGTTTGTCCAGGAAGTGGCTGGAATTTCGTGGGTTTGGTCAGAGCAGAGGCTGGTCGTGGAGAACCGGCGCGTTCCGCCTCGTTTCAAGCTCCGCCGAGTTTGCCGTTCGCTCACCGTGACCGTCGTCGTCGTTTGGCCACTAGAACAGCTGCTGTCCAGCCGTCGTTCATCGTCCTCCGGGTGTCGCCTTCAAAAATCGACACCGTGGTTGTATCCGAAGCGTCGAGAGGAGTCCGTAGGACCGTTCGCCGGAATTTCCGCCGGACCGCCGCCGCCGCTCGCCGGAAACCGCCGTCGCCGCTCATCGCCAGTCGCCGCCGATCGTCGCCGCCAGTTGTCGACGAGCCTTGACGGGAGCACAAAATTGCTTTCACCGACCTCCTTGGTCCGCACGAGAACACCACCGAGCCGGTCCGTGGAGTGCAAATCCTGGGCTGCAATTTTTGGTTAAAAATCCAAATTAGGAAAGAACCTTCTCGGAAGATAAGGTATATTTTCTATCTTGAAGTTTAATATTCTCTTTCTTAATTTAGGATATCTTGCATATTCTGAATATTGCAAATTTTGAAGCAATCTAAATCCTGAACATATCTTTGCATATTGTGGATAAATCTTTGCTCTGATTGAACATATCTTTCCAAATTGGATGATTATCTGGAACATTTTGAAAATCTCATAAGATAATTTCTTAATTTGAACAAGATGTGATCCTTTGTGGATAGGGCAATCTTGCCCTTTATAATTCGGCAATTCCCTCTAGTTGGCCGAAAATTCATTTTCCTTTTTTTATACTATAGTCTAAAGTCAAATATTTTTGTAATTTACCTTGAGTATAGTACATGCTCCCTCGTGCCTTCGTCCCTCAGAATTTGTGCATGGCCATCCGACTTCACCCTCGAAGTACGACGTCATCTGCACGATGGAATTGTCCGTCTCATCCCATAACTTTGGGACCGGACCGACCAATTTCATAATATTTAAATTCACCATCCGACCCCACCACCGGGGTACGACGTGAATAAATTCCCTTCCGACCCTAAACTTTGGGTACGAAGCGAATTCATCGAAAATTTCGGATATTAAGGTGTACTATGCTCAAGGTTCATTATATTAGTATTTGATTCTCCTTTTTTTCATAAATGACATAAAAAATACCAAAAAAATTTCATTCATGTGCATATCATATAGTTTAGTTATCATGCATTGTTTTACCATGTCATTTTGCATGTCATTTAATGTAGCATCCTTCTTTGCACGTCATTATATTATGTTTCATCATATCATGTTTGATCTGACATTCATGCATTGCTTCATGTCATGACATTTAGGCTAGCATAATTTATTGTATTTCGCATGTCATTTAGGCTAGAGTACTCATGCAAATTTTCGCATACCATGCATTGTGTCTCATCATCCATGCATTTTCATATCATTAGTATAGTCCATACTTCATACCATATAATTTATAATTCATACTTATGTGCATCAAAAACCATTTTCTCAATATCATCATTTGCATGTCATATAGGTTAAGAAATCATGTCGCATGTCATTTAGGTTAGAATTCATATTTTTCTTCTTGCATTAAAATTTGATTTCTTTTCTAAAGTCATCATGCATGATTATCTCCTTGTCATATAGTTTCACATCATAGTTGCATTCATGCATTTGCATAGCATCCATTAAATCAAGAAAACCCCAAAAAAACATAATTGCACCTTGCTCTTAAAATTGAATCCATTGAATTTGCCAGTTCAAGAAATCTTCACAAGAATGGTACCGAAAGGGTGTTAATTGGAAAATTAACATAATCAAGTCTCCGAACTTAAATCTCTGGTTAGCAGAAAATAAAGTAATCTCCCGATACTTCATTTAGGTATCTAATCTACCTACTAAGAAAAGATTAGTGGCGGCTCCAAAATTTAAATCATTTGAACATAAACCTAAGTTGCGAATTGGTAGAGCTTGGGAGAGCTCGGACTAGGTTGGTTAATTCATTTAATTAATCTAGTAATCCATTAACCTTGAAATTCCCCGGAATCTTCAGGTCGCGACACGTGTGCATATAGAGAGCAACATTTGGAGTGATCCTTGACAAACTCATTCTTATATGGGTATCACATGTCATTGGATAGGCGATGATTGGAACATTCAAAAAAGAGTTATTGCATTTCGAGTTTTTGATGATAGGCATAAGGCAATTGATATTTATAGAATAATTAAGCAACTTTTAGAAGAATATTTTTTTTGTTAATAAAAATTTTTCAGTTGGTTTTGATAATGCCGCGGCAAATACCGCTTCCATTCCCGAGTTAAAAAAGATTTGTAAACCCGCTTTTGGTGGATAATTTTTTCACATTAGATGTGTTTGCCATGTTTTAAATTTATTTGTACAAGATGGTTTACAAACTCTTGATATTTTTCTCAACCCAATAAAGACAGCAATTCAATTTTTATGGAGACATTCCCAAATTATGAAAGAATGGGGCAAATTTTGTAAAGCAAATAAAAGAAGACCAAAAAGATTTCCAAGAGATGTTCCAACTCGTTGGAATTTACATATAAAGATTTATTATGTAATTTTATTTCTAATAATATTTCTGAAATTAATTTATTCCCACAAGAGTGGGATATTTGCAAAAAATATATATATATATCTTTTAAAAGTTTTTAATGATGCAACTTATACTTTATCCGATGTTTATTATCTTACTACGCATTTATTTTTAATAGAGTGTGTTAATATTGCTAGTATTTTTGAAGAAAATGAAAAAGATAATCAATTAGGTTCGACTATTATGGCAATGAGAACGAAATGACTGCATTATTATATCGAAATTCCTCTTATTTGTTTGGTTGCTTGTGTTTTTTATCCACGAACCAAATTAGATGATTTAGGTGATGATTTGAATATGTATTATGACTGTTTACATTTGATTCAAATGGTAGATATTAGAACTGTACAAACAATAGTTAAAAACGCAATAGTAGAATTGTATAATGAATTTTCTAATAGATATAATCTAGGTGATATTGGATCTTCCCAACCTAGTGACGTACAAAGCGGGGACCTAGGTAGAATTAGTAGAGGGTACAAAATGCTAATGAATAGGCAAAAAAGACAAAATGGAGGAACAAGAAATATTTTCGAAATAGAGACCTATTTAACCACTTTTTTTGAGTTTAGTGAATCCGAAGGCAACACGGATTTCAAAATTCTAGAGTGGTGGAAGAGGCATTCAACCCAATTCCCAATTCTCGCTCTCATCACAAGACAGGTTTTAGCAACCCCTTGTTCAACAGTTATGGTTGAACAAGCATTTAGCGTTGGAGGCAACATTTTGGATGACCGACGTTCAAGATTAGCTCCGGATTCGATGAAGGCTCAAGCTTGTATTGATGATTGGACAAAAGCTTAACATCGACAACAAGAGATGGATCGCAGCAATGAAGCCGAATTCTTCGATGATGGAGATACCACTGCCACGGGTACCGGTACCAAAATCAACGGGTAGCGACGATTGACGATGAGGTAAGTATGAGGTTATCAAAGGTAAAAGAACTCCATAGGCTTTGATTCTTCTATCCCCAAGAAGATATGTAGGCGCTTAATGATAATTCATTAAGTTTAAACCCCTTCCCCCTCCATTTTTTTTTCCTCCCAAATTTGATTACAATTTGTATTTGATAATTTATTATTTCATAATTTCATAATTTTTTTTATTTCATAATTCATTATTTAAAAATTAAATTTAAAAATCGGAATCGGAACCGGTCGGTTCCATTTCTGTTTTGAACCAGATCCGGGCTTTGAACCGGTCCGGAACAGTCGGTTCAAAATCGGAACCGAAACCGTCCCTTAAGGTTCCGGTTTTGGTTCATCCGTGGCCACGAATCGGAACCGTCGGCCCATGAACCGAAACCGTCCGGTTCCGAACCGTGGCCACCACTACGACTAAGGCAACCCTTCATTACCTCCCCCATCTTCGTCAGCACCTCATCATCTTCCACCTTTTCTTCTTCTTTGATTGTTTGCAAATTGGGAAAAAAAAAATCCTAATGTGGACAAAACCCTAATTTGGCATAATTTTGTTTGCAAACAAAAATTTGGGTTTACGTTTGGGGAAACATGTAAACGAGCTTGTTTTGGGCTATTTATTGTTGATTGGGCACGTCGACGAGCCACGTTGGTGTGGAAAATTGATAAAATATTATTATGTCAAATTTCCGGCAATCCATATCGGAATTGTCATTTAATCCGACTAAAACTTTTGGTATTAAAATGAACACCGTACCAAACTTTTTACACTTCTAGTGTTTTTATACCAATCATGTTGTGATTTGTAACCCTAAGCCTATTGATTGATTGGCGGATCTTTTTCTATTATTTTAGATCCTTATGTCAAATTTATCTCCATCCGTCAAAGAACTTCGACAGATGTAGAGGGGAGCAGGGGGGGCCCTAGCCCTGCCCTACTTTCTGAAATTATGCTTAGACCCAATTTTCACAAAAACATCACAAAACGGAAGAAATCAGGAATTTTTCACCGAAAAAGTCCTTCCAAATTGAAGAACTATATCTTACGAAAACGATGCTTCTAATTGTGAAATATGAGCAAGGATGAGTAATTATTTCCAAATTTGAGAAATAGTGCTTCGGCACAGATGGAATGATTGAACTTTACTATGAGGGAGTGTTCAGGAATTTCAGGAAAGAATTCTAATTTTGTATAATCACCTTTCTAAAATGAGAAAATAGAAAATTTTCTAGCATGACACATGATTGAAAAGAATGAGTTTCAATTGCTAACAAAAATCATTTATCTATGGACAATATCTGGCCCCTCCAGCATGTTTGCTCCAGATCCATCCCTGCAACGAAGTTCTTTATTGTTATTCGCAATACAGATTTCATTTTTTCTATCTATTCCGTCCTGTATGACTTCATGTCTGGACAATATACGTGGTTTAAACCTGAACGTTGAACTTCGATTCTTATACACTTTCCCAAAATAAAGCGAGTAATAGTAACGGGGAAATTACCAAAATAATTCTAAATATATTGTAATTGTGCCAATTCAGTCATGAACCTTTTTTTTTTTGGCCAAATCACTCCTAAATCTTTTGCATTTGTGTCAATTCCGCACATCAGGTCAATTTTGATCGGAAGTTGCTAACAAGAACGCCATCCATCCTACGTGACACGATGGCATGGATAATTTTTAATTATATTTTAGTTTTTTCCACTTTTTTTCCTTTTCTTTTTTTTCTTCCTTTCTTCCTTCTTCCTCTAGCCAATCAACGGCCCTCAGCGACTGACCAGAGGCGAGGGTTGGCAAGGTCGACCCCGCCGGCCATTGGTGAGGTCAGTCTAGCCTGCGCCTGGCGAGGCTCGACCTTGCCATCGTTGGGTGAGGTTGGCCTTGCCAGGGGCTGGGTAAGGCTTGCCCACGCCGACCTCACCAGCCGTCACCTCTGGCCAATCGCCAAATCTTGGTGATCAGCTAGAGGAAGAGGAAGAAGGGAAAAAAAAAAAGCGAAAAAATAAAAAAAATAAAAAAATGAAATATTACTAAAAATTATTCACGTCGGCATCGGTCGTGCCACGTAGGACGGATGTCATCCATGTTAGATTGGTTGAATTGATTGAATTGACATAAATGCAAAATATTTAGGACTCAATTGACACAAAAAAAGATTTAAAACTGAATTGACAAAATTATAATAGTTTCATGATTTTTTTAGTAATTCTCCCAATAGTATCAAAACCACCCGTGCTTAACACGAACGAATTGCGCGTGCACAAGAAAACGTTAACTCTTTTAGTGCTCGAGTAGTGCTAAAACGTAAGAACACTTATTCAAACTCGTCTACCAAATTAATGTATCGAATAACATATTTTAAGGGTAATTGCACAAATGATGCCTGAACTATGGTATAATGTGCAATGTTATTTTTGAATTTTTAATATGTTCAATGTGGTTTTGAACTATTGGTAAATGTTGAACGTCGTCCATATACTATATAAAAACATTTAAAAGTATAGGGACCCCGTTAAATAAATTAAAAGTTCAAGGACGATATTGCACTTTGATTCAGGAACCATATTGATCAAATTAAAAGTTAGGGACGACATTACACGGCAAAATAAAGTTTAATAGCTATTTGTGTTATTTATCCATAATTCTATTTATAAGTAATCGACTTATTTAAGCACAGAGGATTTTTTCGTTCTATTCAACAAATTCAATGATCAATACTGATATATTCAGTGGTGATAGCGGAAGTGGTATAATCTCCCAGCTAGCGTAGTCCCATTAGTCCTCCCATTTTTCTTCTTTCCATTATTCTATCTTTGAGATAACAAATCAAACATGTCAGTCTCCCTTATGGGCCCTACCCAGTGAGTCTATGATACGTGGATTACGTTTTTAATTATCTTCGACTTGCCTCGAGATTATCAAGCCAGTCCAAATCATTGGTGGGATTTGGTCTACGGAGGGAGAGACTGCAAGTTGATTTGACTAATGCATGAATTTGAGAATTGCGATGAATCCGTAGTCGTATTATTTTTTTATTCAAGACAAAGATAAAATATTTTTAGAACAAAGATGATTAATTTAGTGGTTGATCACATGTCTTCCACTATGTCACCAGTTCAATTCACGTCGTAATTAAATTTTTTTAAAGGTTCGTGTTGTGTTGTCTGCTATATATTTCATGTGACGAAACTTCTTGACCACAGAGAAGGTCGCCGGAATGTAGAATTATCGTGGTTCAAATCCAATAGGGTCAGACTCTTAGGGTCTGTTTGATAAAGTTTCTGTTCCTCTATTTCTGTTCCTCGGAATAAAAAAAGATCAGAAACATGTTTGGACTAAAAATAAGAAACAAAAAAAAAAGTTGTTTCTTAAAAAAGAGAACACTTTTGAGAATCACAAAAAAGAACAAAATCTCAGTTCTTTTAAAAAGATTAAGTTCACGTGACCTTCTGAACTTTAAAACAAAAATTAAATTTAGATTTGAAAATTTACTAACTACTAAATTTTTTAAACAATTTTTTTAAAATTAAACTTAGAAATAAGCATTAAAATTTAACAAAAAAAAGTTAAATTTTTTTTAAAAGGTTGGGAAATTAAAAATATAAAAAATTCAAAAAAATGCAAAAAATTTATAAAAAAATTTAAAAAAATAAAAATGGGGGGAAATTAAAAAAAAGTAATTTTTTTAAAGTTAAAAATTAAAAAACATTTAAAAGAGTTTTAAAAAGATTTTAAAAAAATATTAAATATTTTAAAAAAAGAATTCTCGCCACTTGGTTGTTTTCGGGAATAAAAATTTTGTGCAATTACCAAACGCGTTCTGATTCTCTAAAACTCATATAGGGAACAGAATCAGAAAATATGATTTTAATCAGAATCACTTTAGAGGAACAGAAACGTTACCAAATAGGTCCTTAGCGTTAGTTGTCAATGCTCATCCTTTTACTCATAAAAGAGAACGCATAAGGCGATGAACAAATTTAATTGACAAATTTTTAAATTTAATGGCCATCACATCGGAGGTTAGAGAAATTTTTCAGCAGTTTATCTCTTTAGAAATGTTTTATGAATAGTCATGTCGAAAATGATAGCTTTATTGGAGGGAAAATTATAAAAAAAAAAAATCCTAAACCTTTCGCATTTTTTCGAATTCAGTCCTAAACCTTTTAAGTTTGTCAATTCAGTCATAAACCTTACCACATTTTGCCAATTCAGTCCTATTAACCAGAAATTGCCGACGTGGACGGCGGCCGTCCTACATGGTATCGCCGGCGCTAACATAGACAATTTTTAATATTTTTTAAAATTTCTTTATTTTTTGTCTTCTTTTTCGTTTTTTCCTTTCTTGGTTCAAGGGCTGGCAGCCCCGCGGGCCACTGGCTTAGGGCCGTGAGGTCGCGGCCCCTCCCTAAGGCTAGCAAGGGCATTGCGGCTCTTGCCCGCCCTCGCTGTGGCCGACAAAGGCTTGGGGGAGGGCGTCGCGACCCTCACCCGCCTTCGTTGTGGCTAACGAGGGCCATCACGCCCTTGCCGACCACAGTGTGGGCGAGCGAGGGCGGCGATGCCCTCGTCGTGGCTAGTGTGGGCTCGCGACACCGTCGTCCAGAGGTGGGGGTCGCTAACCCCTGAACCTAGAAAGTAAAAACAAAACAGGAAAGAAAAAAATTAGAAAATATATTTAAAAATTATCTACGTCAGCACAGGCGGTGTCACGTAGGATGGCCGACATTCACGTTAGCAATTTTCCACTAATATGACTAAATTGGCAAAGGATAAAAAGATTTAGGATTGAATCAGCAAGCTTAAAACGATTTAGGACTGAATTGGCAAAAACGCGAAAGTTTAGGACTTTTTGACAATTTTTTCGTCCATTGGATAATATACTAAACTTGGGAAAAAATCGGTGCTACAAAACTTCATTAGCCACTTAGTGAAATAAATCCTGGCTTTTACTTTAGGAATCATGTTTTCTAGAAAATTGCAATGTTAATACTAGATATTACTTTCCTTGAAATAAGTTCTTACTCTAATTTTTTTTTTTTTTTGGCAATACTTATGAAAGTAGGCATGTGAAGACAGATACAGGAACTTCCTACAAAAGCATCGCATCACAGATACTATATTTTATGCTTGCTATCAGTTTACCAAATCCTACTATTTTATTTCACATGTTGGTGCTAGCCCAATTATTTCGGCATAACGTGAATCCTGTGGTTCCAAAACCCAAAAAAAAAAAATTATAACTAAATTAAATGAGTGTAGATGTCAACGCGGTACAATTGCAATTGCTCCTAGAATTATGTGATGAAGGAATAAAAATTATATGATTGGACGCTAAATTGAAGTAGCAATCATCCAAAGTTCTTTATTGAAATCGGGGCAAAAGTACCAAAAAGAGTCTTAAATATATTGCATTTATATCAATTCAGTTCTAAATCTTTCAATTGAATCAATTTATGGTCTTGAACCTTTCTACATTGATACCAATTGAGTTCATGATGCGAGAGCATCTGACACATCGGAACAATCCTTAAGTTTCTATTTGGTCCCATCGGCAAATCCAGTGACATCAATGTTCATTCAAGCCAAGTTAGATTATGGTTATAATTTGCTGCGGTTGATTGAAGATGCTAATGAGTAAATCATCGGCCAGAGAGTTATCGATTCACCAAGATAGCCATCGATTTCGAAGCGGGTCCACAACACACTGATGGAAGGTTGTTCAGAGTTATTTCCTTGATTATTTGGAGATATCCCAAGGTGGTTATTTGCTGGTCAAGGCTGGAACATGAATTTGGAAGAGTCCAAGTGTAAGTCTCCATGTTCTTAATACATTTCTGGTTTCTACTTGTCATTAATACTTGTTCTAGTTACTACGAGTTTAATTACTTTCTAGTTTCAAAGTCTCTTTAATATTCTGGTAGTTCCTATGAGTCGTTAATGTTTGTTTACTTCCTATATCCGAGTCCCTCTATAAATAGAAGAAGAATTCTCCATTGTAACGCCGACGATTTCGATGAATGAAAATACATAACACTTTTTTCTGTGAGAGCGAATATCTTTGGAGAGAGCATAACTCCTAACCTGATTTCTTTATCCTTGAAGAGTGGATTACTCCTTGATGGTGAGCCAAAAAGCTCTTTAGCATCGGCTGGTGGATATCCTTTAGGCCTTGGTGCTGAGCTTTCCTATCCCGAAGTCTTTTATCCTTGGTGGGTGGTTTGTCCTTTAAGCGTTGGTGGTGAACTTTGTCAACCCCGATCTGTATCGTTGGCTGGTGGCGCGTCCTTTATGCCTCGGTGTAGATCGTATCTATCATGTATGCACATATCATCTCCTTCGTTCCATATACATCATCCCCTAAACACTTAACACATCGTCCATACACTTAATCAAAGAATCCTCATTTCCGAAATCACTCTCCCACGTGCACATCAGTTCATCCAGCCACTTTTAGCTGAAAATTGCCAACGTTGACCCCAGCCACGCGGCATGATTGGTGCTGACAAGAGAAATTTTAATTATTTTACTAAAAATTTCAATTTTTCTTTATCTTTTTCTTTTCATTTTGGCTAGCGAGGGTCGCCAGCGACCCTCCCAGGACACTGGACGAGGGCCGGCAAATTCTTACCAGATCTGGGCGACAGATGCTGCCTTGCCTGCATCCGGCGGGGCTGCAAAGGCCCCCAAGGCCTAGCCTAAATAAGAGCGAAGGCCTAGGCCGCGATGGCCTCACCTAGGGCCTGTCAGCTTTAGGTGAGGCGACCCTCGCCCACGACCCTTGCCGGCCAAAATGAAAGGCAAATAAAAAAGAAAACAGAAAAAATAAAAAATAAAGAAACGAAACGAAAAGATAATGGAAATTCAAAATATTATGAAAATATCATTAAAAAAATATCAACGTCGGCGCCAACCGAGCCACGTAAGGAGGTCAGTGTCTACGTCAGCGAATTTCCAGTCAAAATTGGCCGGATGAACTGAATTGGTACCAATGTAAAAAGGTTTATGACTAAATTGGTCTAATTGAAAAGTTTAGGACTGAATTGATACCAATGCTATAGGTTTAAGACTTTGTTGGTATTTTTCCCTGCAATCGGGCTATGTGATTCATGCATGATATGCATCTGTAGTTTAGTAGATAATAGTCTCTCTCTCTCTCTCTCTCTCTCTCTCTCTGAATGCGCTCTGTAAATTAGTTTTTATATCTCTTCGAGTTCTTACGTGAAGGGGAAAATATCTGTACACACATATTTTCAAAGACGGAAAACCACAAAGACAT
Organism: Lenwebbia sp. NSW1173648; assembly: GCA_029784005.1. NCBI lineage: Eukaryota > Viridiplantae > Streptophyta > Magnoliopsida > Myrtales > Myrtaceae > Lenwebbia > Lenwebbia sp. NSW1173648. The sequence continues at coordinate 9,659,703 of JARCGZ010000010.1, forward strand.
CGTTATATACTTGTGTATATAAAGGATCCTGGGAGAGAACTCTTCTAATCATATTCATATCACTCACTCTCTCCATCACACGGTTGAACCTCAAGAATGACAGTCCACGGGAAGATGGAGATAGACTTGGAGATCAAGGCTCCGGCCGACAAATTCCACGACGTCTTCAGCTGCCGGCCCCACCACATCTCGAACATTTCCACCGATAAGATCCAGGGCGTGGATCTGCACGTCGGCGACTGGGGCAAGGTTGGATCCGTCATCAGCTGGAGCTACACCCACGGTGAGTATTCAAATAATACTAATGAAACGGCATTTATCTGATAACTTAAGCTTTTGCGTCTTATGAACTCCGCAGATGGAGAGACTAAGGTCGCGAAGGAGGTGATAGAAGCCATAGACGACGAGAAGAACTTGACGACGTTCAGAGTGATCGAAGGCGACCTGATGAAGCTGTACAAGAACTTTGTCCTCGTCGTCCATGCCACGCCCAAGGAAGGAGGCGGGAGCGTCGTCCACTGGACGCTCGAGTACGAGAAGCTGAGCGAGGAGGAGACCGAGCCCTACTCGCTGCTCCAGTTCTGCGCCCATGTCAGCAAGGACATCGATCTTCACCTCATGGAACAGGCTCAGGCTCAGGCTTAGGCCTAGCAGAAACTAAGGAACTGGACTTTATGTATATGCACTGGTTTGCTGTCTCTGGTGAGTTCGATGCTACGTATGTTTGAACATGTTTTACGATGTGTCTCTGTACTAAAAGGAATAAAGCTTGGGTTATATGTGGTTCTTATGGTTCTTATGAGGAAAACTAATGGAATGGTCTTCAAACAGATCGTTGAATATCTCTACTGTTTCCAGGTGTTTGTGGGACTTTCATTAGTTCTTCAGGGGATGATGTGTGGTTCGGGTGTGCAACACCAAGATTCAGGGGGCTGTTTTCCTCTCCATCTCTGAGCTGTAGATCCTTCTCTCGACATCTTCATTGTGAACTTTCTTTAACAAATTTCACACGTAATAATTCTACCAACCCCATGAAAAAATCGAATAAAGAACCCCAGTTTCATCACTCGTGTGTGTGTACAATCTCAAGTTGAAGCCATTTAGAGGTCTCCAATGATGAATAGCGACATATTCAGTGGTGATAGCGGAAGTGATATTATCTCCCAGCTAGCGTAGTCCCGTTAGTCCTCCCATTTTTCTTCTTTCTATTATTCTATCTTTGGGATAACATATCAAACATGTCTGTCTCCCTTATGGGCCCTACCCAGTGAGTCTATGATACGTGGATTACGTTTTTAATTATTTTCCATCGTCTCCGGGCGCCAGCTATCTTCGACTTGCCTCGAGATTATCGAGCCAGTCCAAATCATTGGTGGGATTTGGTCTATGAAGGGATAGAATGCATGTTGATTTGACTAATTCATGTGAAGACATGCTTCGAAATGTTACGAAACTTAAAAAATTTAAGATTGAATTAGTAAAAATACGATAAATTTATGACTTTTTTGACAATTTTTTATTTCATTGAATGATATACTAAACTTGGGAAAAAAATCGGTGTTACAAAAATTCAATGGCCATTTAGTGAAATAAATCCTGACTTTTACTTTAGAAATCATGTTTTGTAGAAAATTGCAATATAAATACTAGATATTACTTTCCTTGAAATAAATTCTTACTCTATTTTTGTTTGTTTGTTTGCAATATTCATGAAAGTAGGCATGTGAAGACAGATACAGGAACTTCCTACAAAAGCATCGAATCACAGATACTATATTTTATGCTTGCTATCAGTTTACCAAATCCTACTATTTTATTTCACATATTGGTGCTAGCCCAATTATTTCGGCTTAATGTGAATCATGTGGTTCCAAAACCCAAAAAAAAAATAATTATAACTAAATTAAATAAGTGTAGATGTCAATGCAGTACAATTGCAATTGCTCCTAGAATTATGTGATGAAGGAACTAAATATTATATGAGTGAACGCTAAATTGGAGTAGCAATCATCCAAAGTTCTATATTGCAATCGGGGCAAAAGTATCAAAAAAATTCTAAATCTATTGCATTTATATCAACTTAGTCCTAAATTTTTCAATTGAATCAATTTATGATCACGAACCTTTCTACATTGATACCAATTGAGTTCATGATGCGGGAGCATCCAATACATCGGAACAATTCTTAAGTTTTGATCTGGTCCCATTGGCAACGACATCAATGTTCATGCAAGCCAAGTTAGATTATGGTTATAACTTGCTTCAATGGATTGAAGATGCCGATGAGTAAACTATTGGCCAGAGAGTTACCGATTCACCAAGATAGCTATCGATTTTGAAGCGGGTCCACAGCACACTGATGGAAGGAGATTTAGAGGTATTTCCTTGATTATTTGGAGATATCCCAAGGTTGTTATTTGCTGGTCAAGTCTGGAGCATGAATTTGGAACAGTCCAAGTGTAAGTCTCCATGTTTTTAATACGTTTCTAGTTGTCATTAATACTTGTTCTAATTACTAGGAGTTTAATTGCTTTCTAGTTTTCATGTCTCTATACTATTCTGGTAGTTCCTATGAGTCGTTAATGTTTGTCTATTTCCCATGTCCGAGTCCCTCTATAAATAGTGGAAGAATTCTCCATTGTAGTGCTGACGATTTTGATGAATGAAAATACATGAGATTTTTTTTCCGTGTGAGCGAATATCTTTGGAGAGTGGATAACTCTTAACTTGGTTTCTTTATCCTTAGAGAGTGAATTACTTCTTGGTGGTGAGCCAAAAAGTCATTTACCCTCGGTTGGTGGATATCCTTTAGGCCTTGGTGGTGAGCTTTCCTATCCCGAAGTCATTTATTCTTAGCAGGTGGTTCGTCCTATAAGCATTGGTGGTGAAGTTCATCAACCCTGATCTGTATCTTTGGCCGGTGGCGCACCCTTTACGCATCGGTGTAGATGGTATCTATCCCGCATTCGCATATCATTTCCTCGTTCCATATACATCATCCCCTAAACACTTAACACACTCTCCATACTATCCATACACTTAGTCAGAAAAATCCTCATTTCCGGAATCACTGGCCCACATACGCATCAGTTCATCCAGCCGCTTTTGGCCGAAAATCGCCAACGTTAACCCCGACCATTCTACGTGGCATGACTGTTGCTGACATGTGCAATTATAATTATTTTATAAAAAATTTAAATTTTTCTTTATTTTTTTTCTTTCATTTTGGCTGGCACCCAGTGACCCTCCCAGGCCACTGGACGAGGGCTAGCAAACCCTCACTAGATCTGGGCGCAAAGGCCCCCGAGGCCATCACGGCCTAGCCTAGATAAGGGCGAAGCCTAGGCCACGATGGCCTCGCCTAGGGCCCCTTCGGCTTTGGGTGAGGCGGCCCTCGCCTATGACCCTCGCCGGCTAAAATGAAAGGAAAAAAAAAAAGTAAACATAAAAAAATAAAAAGAAAGAAACGAAAAGAAAAAATAATGAAAATTCAAAATATTGTGAAAAATATCATTAAAAAAATGTCCACGTCAACGTCAATCGGGCCATGTAGGGAGGTCGGTGTCCACGTCAGCGAATTTTCAGTCAAAATTGACCGAATGAACTGAATTGATCCCAATGTGGAAAGGTTTATGATTAAATTGGTCCAATTAAAAGGTTTAGGACTGAATTGATACCTGTTATGACGAAGCGCAGAAAATAAAGACAGAACAACAGGATTTTACGTGGTTTGATCGAGGCGATCTACGTCCACGGGCGAGGCGAAGCGAAATTCCACTATAATCAAAGAGAGTACAAGATCGCTAAAGCGCACGGCTCGCGACAAAAAACATCAGCCCAACCCTCCGACGTCGCGAACTAAACCTCTACTTTTTCTCTTCTTTTGGGCTGCACGAAATATATGTCGGACTAAATACATAAAATTCAAAGACATATTTTACAATACCAATGCAATGGGTTTAAGACTTTTTTGGTATTTTTCCCTGCAATCGGGCTATGTGATTCATGCATGATATGCATCTATAGTTTAATAAATAATAGTCTCTCTCTCTCTCTCTCTCTCTCTGAGTGCTCTCTGTAAATTAGTTTTTATATCTCTATGAGTTTTTACGTGAAGGGGAAAATATCTATACACGTATATTTTAAAAGACGGAAAACCACAAAGACATCGTTACATATTTGTGTATATAAAGGGTATGGGAGACGACTCTTTCTAATCATATTCATATCACTCACTCTCTCCATCACACAGTTGAACCTCAAGAATGACAGTCCACGGGAAGATGGAGATAGACTTGGAGATCAAGGCTCCGGCCGACAGGTTCCACGACGTCTTCAGCTGCCGGCCCCACCACATCTCGAACATTTCCACCGATAAGATCCAGGGTGTCGATCTGCACGACGGCGACTGGGGCAAGGCTGGATCCGTCATCAGCTGGAGCTACACCCACGGTGAGTATTCAAATAATACTAATGAAACGGCCATTTATATGATAGCTTAAGCTTTTGCATCCAATGAACTCCGCAGATGGAGAGACTAAGGTCGCGAAGGAGGTGATAGAAGCAATAGACGACGAGAAGAACTCGACGACATTCAGAGTGATCGAAGGCGACCTGATGAAGCTGTACAAGAACTTTGTCCTCGTCGTCCAGGCCACGCCCAAGGAAGGAGGCGGGAGCGTCATCCACTGGACGCTCGAGTACGAGAAGCTGAGCGAGGAGGAGACCGAGCCCTACTCGCTGCTCCAGTTCTGCGCCCATGTCAGCAAGGACATCGATCTTCACCTCATGGAACAGGCTCAGGCTCAGGCTTAGGCCTAGCAGAAACTAAGGAACTGGACTTTATGTATATGCACTGGTTTGCTGTCTCTGGTGAGTTCGATGCTACGTATGTTTGAACATGTTTTACGATGTGTCTCTGTACTGAAAGGAATAAAGCTTGGGTTATGTGTGGTTCTTATGGTTCTCATGAGGAAAACTAATGGAATGGTCTTCAAACAGATCGTTGAATATCTCTACAGTTTCCATGTGTTTGTGGAACTTTCATTAGTTGTTCAAGGGATGATGTGTGGTTCTCCATCTCTGAGCTGTAGATCCTTCTCACAACATCTTCATAGTGAACTTTCTTTAACAAATGTCATACGTAATAATTCTACTAACCCCATGAAAAAATCGAATAAAGAACCCCAGTTTCATCACTCTTGCGTGCGTACAATCTCAAGTTGAAGCCATTTAGAGGTCGCCTGTGGCTGACGATCACAAATAAACCTCAGATCTGAGGGTGTGGTGGCTTGGGAGGGGAGGGGAGGGGAGGTGTTGGGGGGAGCTTTAGCTGTTAAGATTTGTGCATGTTAAAGTAATACATGAGTCTCCTTTAAACGTGTAAACCACCTGTCATAGAGCGGTGATGGATGAACAAAACATGGCCAAATGGGTCTAAGAAAATGCTAATATTGAACATTGAAACATAACCAAGTCCAACTTATGGTGAAAGAACAATGTTTTACTTCATCTTTAGCCGAGGAACTTTTCTCATCTCACTTTCTGAATAGTGGGTTTATATAAAACTTTTCACACCGACATAAGCGCTTCAGATAGGATGACGATGAACATTGAACCAAGCACATAAATTTTGAAAAAAAACAAACAAACAAATACGCCCTGATTTTACATTTCGCCATGATTTTACGCGGAAGAAAATTCTTTTCTTTTAACACGGACAGGTAGAAACGCCACAGCAAAATATAATATTGGCATGTTGCAATTCGTTATTTATCAGAGGCAGATCTTATGGCTGCAAAAAAGTGAGCTAGATTCGTCTGTAAACTTGTACTTATTGGACGCTGAACTCAGACCCAAGTTGAGCTCAAGCTTTAGCAAAAACGTGCCTCAGATGTAACAAAAAGTCCAAGATAAGGCTCGAAAGAACCCTCGTGATAGGATTAGCTCAAACAGTTATTTCGACCTCCATTTTCACATAGGGATTGGATGTTAGTAGCAATTTGAATATGTCATCGGTCAATGCATTAAGTTAGGTGATTTGGTAAGCTCTTTCCAATTTTTCTCTTGCATCTCACATATGGATTGGATGTTAGTAGCAATTTGACTATGGGGATAATTGGGGATAATTGTCTAAAAAGTCCTAAACCTATTACAATTATGTCAATTCAGTCCTAAACTTTTTTGTACCAATTTTGGCTGAAAATCGCTGATGTGAATTTTTTTTAGAGTATTTTAATATTTTCTTATTTGTTTATTTTTATTTTCTTTCTTTCTCTTTCTTTTTTTTTTTCTTCCCTTATCCTTCAGTCAGTGGTAGGACCTCAGCAACCAATCAGAGGCAAGAGCCAGCGAGGTCTGCCTAGTCAGCCACTAGCGACGGTGAGGTCGGGCCTCGCCAAGCTCGCCTCTAGCCGGTCGACGAATCAGGCTATCGACTGGAGGAAGAGAGGAACGAAAAAAAAAGGACAAAAAATAGACAAAAAATCAAAAAAAATAAAATATTGTTAAAAATTGCCATGTAAGCGTCGGTCGCGTCACATCAACGATTTTCAGCCAAAATTGGCTGGAAAGACTGAATTGGACAAATGCAAAATGTTTAGGACTGGATTGACAAAAAAATGTTTAGTACTAAATTAACACATTTGCAATAGGTTTAGGACTTTTTTGGCAATTATTCTAGGAAAATTGTCTAAAAAGTTTTAAACCTATTGAACTTTTGTCAATTTAGTCCTAAATCTTTCAATTTTACCGGTGGAGTTCTAAACCATCTAACATTTTGCCAATTAAGTCCATTCGGCCAATTTTGGCAGAAATCACTGACGTGGACGTTAGGCGTCTTACGTGGCACGACCGTCGCTGACGTAGACAATTATTAATAATATTTTAATATTTTTCTTCGCTCCATTATTTTAGATTATATAGTACATCAAAAAAGTTTGTATCCCTTACGTGCCTCCCCTATTGAGACTATGATATATGGATTAGGTTTCAATTATTTTCCCCTGCTACTTTTGATTTACCTCGAGATTTTCAAGCCAGTCCAAATCCTTAGTGGGATCGGTCAATTAATTTTCTTTTTCCTTTTAATGAGACGAAGGATATGCATTCTAATTTAATTGATGCATGAGAAGATATACTGTTTTTGGTCCAGCAGTAAAAACATCAGATGTTTTTCACGAAATCACTAGTTCAATTCATGTCGTGCGAACTTCTCAATGGCTTGTACTGCGTTACCTAACTACTAAATACTTCATGTGGAGAGTTTCCATGATTGCTAGCATTTTGGTGCGCTGTAGTGACGGCACGCCAACTTCGGATCTACGACTGGTCTGTAATGTGAAGTATTTATGGTCAAATCGAACAATTCATAGTGAGTGTGAGGCTCTTATGATAACGTTCAAAGCAGACATTAGTGCTGATCAACCCTCTCAATCTTTTATTTATTTACAAAAGAAAGTGCCTAAGAAAATAGGATAACTGGCTCTTGTTGCTCGTGCTAAATTAGCTAGCTACTACACACCTCATGCGGAGAAATGTTGTGAGTGCTAGCATAGGGTGCACGTGGTAACACTTCTGGAAGTGGATTTCTACTTCAGAAGTGTTTCTGGAGCAGAAATCCTTTTTGTAAATTAATTTCTGAAGCAGAAATCCATTTGGTAAAATTTTTTACTTTTGAAAACAAATTCTACTTCTGAAGTTATTTTTCTCCCAATTTGAGAAGTTAAAAAAATTTGTTTCTCAACTCAAGAGGTACTTCTCGCCTCACCCTCTTTTTGACCACGCCCGCCTCCACCCACTGCCGACCTCCGCCGTCACCTGTGACCACCGCCATCCATCGGCCCCCGCTACAGACCGCCGACCACCACCGCCGCTGACCATCGCCTGCCGCCGCCTATAGCTACCCGTGACTATTGCAAACCGCCGACCATCGCCCGCCTCGGGAAGCCCTCCCGCGACCGCCGCCACCCTCTGACCGCCCCCTGCTGCCAACCACCGCCCACCGTCGGCCTCCGCTAGCCACGCCCATCGCCAACCGCCCATCGCCGCTTGCAACCACAGCCAACCTCCGCCCAGCGCTGACCTTCGCCGATCGCTGCCCACCGCCGTTCGTGACCGCTGCCAACCGCCGCCCCCCGCCGCCAACCGTTGCCCCCTGCCACCCACCGCGGCCAACCGTCGACCACCGCCCGGCTCGCTGCCACCAGCCATTGACGGTCGCCGACCACCACCGCTGCCCGCCGTCGCCACCCAGTCGTCGTCTTTGGCCGCTAGAGTAAAAAATAAATAATAATTGTTATTTTAAAAAAGTAATTAATATTTTTAATAATAAAAATTATTTTTAAAAGAAATTTTAAAATTTTAAAAATGAAGTAGATATTTTTCAGCTGCCGACAATAATTTTTCGTAGAATATTGTGTTAATGTTTCAGAAGTAGAAATTTTCAACCATTACCAAACAAATTTCTCTGATCAGAAATTAACTTTTGGAGCAGAAGTAGAAAAATCAACTTCTACTTATGAGTAGAAGTAGAAAAATCAATTTCTCGCCAAAAGTTGATTTTTGAAGCAGAACTGTTGTCATGCGTGCACATAGTGATGGGGCTACAGTGACGGGCGCACGAACCTGAGATCTAAGGATCGGGAACAATTGGGAGTAGTTATGGCTCAAACAAAATCATAGTTATTATTTTCATGCCTGCTATGATTTGGTAAAATCATACTTTTTTATTTCACATATTGGCAGTGGGCCAACAATTTAGGCTTAACGTGAATCATGTCATTCAAGAATCCCAAAAATAAAATAAAATAATTTAATACGTGTAAGGCAGCAATCATCCAAAGTTTTGGAGATTTCGCATCAACATACGCTAGCATTGTTTAATGTGAAATTGTGAGGGAAAAGTCCAGAAAATTGTCAAAAAATTCATAAACCTATTGTAATTATGTGAATTCGGTCCTAAATTTTTTTTTTTCAATCGAGTCCTAAACTTTTAGCATTTATGTCAATTCAGTCCATCCGGCCAATTTTGGCAAGAAATCGCTAACATGGACAATGGTCTTCCTACTCGAAGCAGCCGGCACTGACGTGGATAATTTTGAATAATATTTTATAGTTTTTTCGAATTTTTTACTTTTTTTTCTTTTCCTTTTCCTTTTCCTTTTTCTTCTTTTCTTTCTATGATTTTTTTTCTTCTCTTCCTTCTTCCTCCAGCCGTTCGCCGGACCTTGGTGACTGGCCAGAGCCGAGGGCCAACGAGGTCGACCCCGTCGACCTCCCACAAAGCTTGCCCCAATCGGCCATTGGCGAGGCTTGGCTTCCATAGTTCTTCGCCAGCTTTGTCAAACCCTAGCTCGAGCTCTACCTCGAGAAATCCCCATCCTTCTTCTCAGTCGGCTCAGCAGCTCTTCGATCTCGGCTCGTCCTTATCTTCACATCGTGCCTCCAGGATGAGCCTCTAATGTCGTTCCAATCGTCGAATTTATCGTCCAATCGCTTGCTCCGCCACTCAGACCACTAAGACGCTTATTGGTACATTTCATAAACTCCGCCGCTGGCCAGAGCGAGGGCTGCGAGCCCTCGCAGGCCACTGGGTGAGGGCTCGCGGCCCTCGCTCACAATTGGTTGCTGGCGAGGACTCGTAGCCCTCACCTAATGGCCGGCAGGTGGTGGCCGATGGCCTCCTGTCGGGCTTAACAATAACAAAAAGAAATGAAAAGAAAGACAAAAAAAATAATTCAAAAGAATAAAAAAAAAATCAAGTCACATAGAACGGCTAGCGTGCATGTCATCAATTTCCACCTAAAATTGGTCGAATGGATTCAATTGACAAAAAAAAAGGGGGTTTAGGATTGAATTGGTACAATTGTAATAGATTTATGACTTTTTTGGTAATTTTCTCGAAAAAGTGGACCGACAATGTTTCTTAGAGATCATTCGCAAGCATTGTTTGCTAACCATTCCAAGAAAAAAGCAGTTGCATAAGCATTGTGATAGCTAGAAGATCCATTCATTAATGCCAACTTAGACTCGTATTTAGTGATATAGGCGCATTTGTGATTATTACTAATTTTAGGAGAAAAAATACTAGAAGTGTCGAAAGTTTCGTTCGGTGCTCACTTAAGTACCAAAAGTTATTTTTGGATCACTTAAGTGTCACTTAAAAAAAAAACCGATCATTTAAGAGCCAATTCCGATTTGAGTCGCCGGAAATCCCATGTGACCATATTTTATTACTTTCTCCGGTCAATTTGGCTGCCAACGTGCCCGATCAGCATATAGACCTCTAAACGGCTCGTCCACCACGTTTGCCCCAAAACACAAACCCCAAAGCGCAAATTGAAAGAAATTCCCCAGTTCGACCATTCAACCGGAAATCGAATTGAGCAACTCTCGCGTCTGAAGAAGTTTGACTAGTCATGATTAAATGCGGGAATCGTATTCATGGAAGAAGTTCGAGAACACACTTAAGAAAGCATCTTCCTTTTCCTTCGAATTTGAACAACTCTCGTGGAAGTAGAAAGGAAATGGAAGTAGATCCCGTGAAGGAAACAGAGATTAGTGGGCGCTGCAGAGAATGAGAACTTCCCAACAATGTCAGCTTTGGGTTCCAAGGAGAGAGACGAAGTTAGTATATACTGCAGATTGGCTCGACGGACCGCGCCATCGTGGCTCGTCCTCCTACTGCTCCGCCAAGTCGTCATCATCGAGGTCCCTCGCGAGTTGTTCGCGGAAATCCCCCGATTCCTCCTGAGCGTGATCAATCGATTTGGGGGATCTGAATTAGGGCTTTTTGGAATTGGGCGAGCAACTGATTTGGGGCAAGAAGGGGTTTTTCTGAATTGAAACGAAAAAAAAAAAACGTCGACCACGTGGACAGAATTTTTACAAAAAAAAATGGCCAACTCATATTTAAATTTCAATTATAATAGCCACGTAATCATTTTGATCAGAATTTCTTGCCGGAGGCACTTAAGTGATTTTTTTTCTCCAATTTGACACTTAATTGAGCCGGCGAAAACTTTCAATACCAAAGTGAACGCCGCACGAAACTTTTGGCAATTTCTAGTATCCTTATCCCCTAATTTTCACCTTCCATCATATAGAGGCACATATATGTTTTCCTTTTTTTTTCTTTCTAAAAAATGAATAAGTATAGTTGAAAAAATATTCATGAACCGGCTATTTATGTGGATCTTACTTTGTTTATTAACTCAGTTTATTTTCTTGCATAAAAAGAAAAACAACCAAGATTTTTATATGTATGTCTATATAAAGCCTCGTATAAGAGAACTCTCCATCATGCATATTCATATCACTCGCTCCCTCCAATACCCAGTTGAATCACACATACCATCATCATATCAGTTTGATCACTGAGGATCTAACGCAAAAGAAAACCAAAACGAAAACAAAAGGATGACAGTCCACGGGAAGATGGAGATACACTTCGAGATCAAGGCTCCGGCCGACAAGTTCCACGACTTCTTCAGCTGCCGGCCGCACCACATCTTGAACATGTCCGCTGATAAGGTCCAGGGCGTCGATCTGCACAACGGCGACTGGGGCAAGGTCGGATCCATCATCTGCTGGAGCTACACGCACGGTACATATTGGAATAGTACTGACGAAACGGGCTTTGTCTGATAGCTTAACCCTTTAGCGTCTAATGAACTTTGCAGATGGAGAGACTAAGGTCGCTAAGGAGGTGATAGAAGCCATAGACGACGAGAAGAACTCGACGACATTCAGAGTGATCGAAGGCGACCTGATGAAGCTGTACAAGAACTTTGTCTTCATCGTCCAGGCCACGTCCAAGGAAGGAGGCGGGAGCATCGTCCACTGGACGCTCGAGTACGAGAAGCTGAGCGAGGAGGTGACTGAGCCCTACTCGCTGCTCCAGTTAGGCGTCCATCTCAGCAAGGACATCGATCTTCACCTCATGGAACAGGCTCAGGCTCAGACCTAGCAGAAACTGAGGAACTGGACTTTTATTCATATGCACTGGTTTGCTGTCTCTGTTGAGTTTGATGTCATGTATGTTTGAACATGTTTTACGACGTGTCTATAATGAAACGAATATGCTTGTGCTATGTGTGGTTCTCGTGAGGAAAACTAATGGAAAGGTCTTCAAATAGATGGTTGAATATCTCTACCGAGCGATCCCAACAGATATAATGATTCGGGTGTGCTGCACCAAGATTCAAAGGGCTATTTTCCTCTCTCTCTTTGAGCTGTAAATCCTTATTGTTAGAATATATATCGAGTTTGAGCTCGAAGCGAAAATCTAAATTGCGAAAATTAATCGAACATGGACGTCCGTGGAAATATAGAATTTCCTGTTCGGTGTCGGATAAGAAATAAAGGTTTGCTGAATTGTCTTGATATGAAATTAGCGTGCAAGAGTGGGCGGCCAAGAAAAGAAAAAAAAAAAAAGGAAAATGAGGAAAGTCTGACTTGGACTGTTGACCGAACCAATTCACGAGTAGGCCACTGTACGTCTCTTGCATGGGTCTATATATATTAGTTTGTTTGTGGGATTTCGGAGTGCCCCTGTTGATCCTCGGAGGGACTTCATCGTGGGGCCTTGAAGTTCCAATAATTACGTCCGGCTAAAGTTCTGCTAGGGTTTAATAGCCGATAAAAATTGTTTTAAGATTTATGTAATTTTTTTGTGAGATTGAGAGATTATTTCGTGAAAAATTAAGGGGTTAAACACAGCATAAGTTATTGGATGTAATTGGGACTGAGAAACACCGATAATATTTGAGTAACTCGAGCGTGGTTTGTAATCTTCTTTGTATCGCTTGATCTATAGTAGAATTTGTTGTTGATCTCCCCATAGACGTATGTCTCTACAACCGAACCACGTAAATCTGATGTCCGATTTATTTTCTTGTTCTGTCTATTTTATTGTTCGGTCGCTTACTTCCACAATAATTGGTATCAGAGCTAGGCTTGCTTGAGTTGAAGCGAATCAATGGCAATAGAAGAAAGTAAAGTGAAAATCGACAGATTTGATGGGAAGGATTTTGATTTCTGGAAGATGCAGATTGAGGACTATCTATATCAGATGAAACTGCACTTGTCCTTATCTGGAGAGAAGTCAGAGACGATGAAGCAAGCTGACAGGAAATTGCTAGATAGACAAGCGATAGATGTTATTCGGCCGACGTTGGTTCGTAATATCGCGTTTAACATCGTCAAAGAGAAGACCACTACGGGTTTAAAGAAAGCCATATCGGATATGTACGAGAAGCCCTCTACGGTCAACAAGGTCTATTTGATGCGACGTTTGTTTAATTTAAAGATGGGCGAAGGTGCGTCGGTTCTATTAATATCAATGAATTTAATGTGATTATTAGTCAATTGAGTTCAGTTGGTATTGACTTTCAAGATAATGTATGTGCTTTGATTCTATTATCCTCATTGCCTGATAGTTGGAATACTATTGTTACTGCTATTAGTAATTCCTCTAGGTCAACAAGTTTGACGTTTGATGGGGTTCGAGATTTGATTATGAGTGAGGACAATCCATAGAAGAAAATTTGGCGAATCTGTATCTACTGCTTTAGTAGGTGAAAATAGAGGAAGAACTGATACTCGTGTTAGCAGAAGTAGTATAAACATGAACAGACGTCGTGAGTCTAAAACTGGTGGTGCTGTCTATTGGAACTGTGGCAAGATGGGGCATCTTAGAAGGGATTGCCTTAAGCTGAAGAATGAGAAGGGTAAGAGAATTAGAGTTGAGTCTGCGGGTGTTGTTATAGCTGTAGCTGACGGTAATTCGGATAATGCTGATTATGTCTTGTCTGTCACTGATGATTCGTCGTTTAGCAGATGGATTATGGATTCTGGTTGTTCTTTTCATGCTACACCAAATAGGAACTAGCTTATTACTTATCAATGCATGGATAATAATATAGTGCAGTTGAGGAATAACGCTGAATGCGATGTCGTAGGTGTTGGGGATATTAGAATCATAATGCATGATAGCATTGTGAGGACATTGACTTGAGTGAGGCATGTTCTAGAGTTGAATAAAAATCTAATTTCCTTGAGCGCCCTAGATTCAACTGGGTATCGGTATTCTTCAAAATGTGGTGTTTTGAAAATTGTTCGAGGTGCCTTGGTAAATATGAAAGGAATCAAGCATAATGGCCTGTATGAGCTTCAAGGCGAGACAGTGACGGTTTTCACCGCGAAGACGTCAGATGCTTTTGTTCTAGAGTCAGAATTGTGGCATATACGTTTGGGGCACATTAGCGAGAGAAGTCTGATGGTTCTAAGTGAAAGAAATTTATTGTGTGGTTATATTGCTGACAAACTGAATGTATGCATGTGCTGTGATTTAGATCAACGGTGGAAAGTGCAGTTTAGTGCGACTGTCAAAGAAACCACGGAGATTGCAGAATTAATTCACTTAAATGTTCGCAGGTTGTCGTGGTTTCCTTCGAGGAAGAGTGCTAGATTTATGCTAACAGTTGTAGATGATTACTCGAGGAGGACCTGGGTGTTTGTGCTAAGGCACAAGTTTGATGTTGTTGTCAAGATCAAGTAGTTTAGAACTTTGATCGAAAAGGAGACTAGTAAAACGATCAAGCATGTGCGGACTGACAAAAGCATGGAGTTCTGCTTGAAGCTGTCAAACGAATTCTGCATGAAGGAGGGCATAGTGAGACATCGCACTAGTGCCAATGAACCACAACGTGTTGCAAAGTTGATGAGCAAAACGTTACTAGAGACGGCCCATAAAATGCTCTCTAATGCTGGTATGGCAAGAAGATTCCTAACGGATGTGATTAGTACGGCGAGTTACCTGGTGGATAGATCCCATCGACTGCGATTGGATGTCGGACTCCCGAAAAAGTATGGTCAGGTAGCATTGTTGATTATTCTGTTCCTAGAATATTTAGTTGTCCATGTTATGTTCAAGTTAGTGATGGTAAGCTCGATGGGAGGGCAAGAAAGTGCATGTCCTAGGCTATGCACAAGGTGAACAAGGTTATATGTTGTGGTGCTCGAAAATAAATTCACCTGTTATCAGCAGTGAAGTTACATTTGACAAGTCTCGAGTACTTCTTGGTAGGAGTGTTATTGGCAGTGCTTATATGGATCTGGACGGTGTTCAGCTAGAGGTGGAGTTGCAACTAGAAACTCCTGAGGTAGCAAGTACTAACGTAGTAATCGACATAGATGGTGCTTATAGCGAGGTGGAGCCTGAAAAGCCAACGATTGCTATAATTGCTGAATTCGACAAGGTAAGTAATCAATCTCCTGACAGATATGGATGCAATGATGGTTTTGCTTTATCTGTGGTAGAGGAGCTTGTATCGAAAAATCCTTGTAGAGCAGTTAAAGGTGCATGTACAGTTGATATTCGGATGAGGTCCACAGTTATGGCGAAGTTCAAGCGCGGCTTGGACTTGAAAGATGTCTGTGGCGATTGAGCCCATTGAGGCTGAGGGAGAGTAGTAGTGAAGTTCGGATTATCAGCAAAGCGATTGGCACTAGTCTCGAACGTCAAGTCAATGTGAAAATTGTTAGAATATATCTAGAATTTGATCCTAAAGCGAAAATCCAAATTGCGGAAATAAATTGAATATATATGAATGTCCGTGGAAATATAGAATTTCCTGTTCAGTGCTGGATAAGAAATAAAGGTTTCCTGAATTGTCTTGATATGAAATTAGCGTGCAAGAGTGAGAGGCCAAGAAAAGAAAAAATAAGTAAAAGGAAAAAGCGGAAAGTCTGACTTCGACTGTTGACCGAACTACACAATTACCAATTCATGAGTCGGCCACTGCACGTCTCTTTCATGGGTCTATATATATTAGTTTGTTTGTGGGATTTCGGAGTGCCGCTGTTGATCCTCGGAGGGACTTCATCGTGGGGCCTCGAAGTTCCAATAATTACGTCCGGCTAAAGTTCTGCCGGTGTTTAATAGCCGATAGAAATCTTGTGTTAAGATTTGTGTAATTTTTTCGAGAGATTGAGAGATTATTTCTTGAGAAATTGAGGAGTTAAACACTGCATGAGTTCTTGGATGTACTTGGAGCTAAGAAATACTGAGAGTATTTGAGTAACTAGAGCGTGGTTTGTAATCTCATTTGTATCGCTTGATCTATAGTGGAATTTATTGCTGCTCTCCTTGTGGACGTGGTCTCTATAACAAAACCACGTAAATCTGGTGTCTGATTTATTTTTTTGTTCTGTCTATTTTATTATTCGATTGCTTGCTTCCAAAACACTTCTGACAACATCTTGATGATGGATTTTCTTCAAAAAAATTCTCGTGTGTGTACGATCTCGAGCCGAGGCCAATTAGTTTTAATTTTCTGATGTTTTATAAATTTTTTCCTTTTTTTTCTTTTTCTTTTTTCTTCTACGAATCTGATTGGTCATCCGTCACTGCCGCCAATTGCAGGACGCCACCTCTGCCAAACGCCACCATGACCGGATGTTGGACTTTGCTGGACTTCGCGGCCACCGCCAATCACCGGTTGTTGCCGGCAGAGGAAGAAGGAAACTTGGCGATTTTCTAAAAAAAACATGAAGAATAAATATAAAAAAAATAGGAACTTATACCAAACAAAATGTTTTATCAATATGGGTCGAGTCGAGTATGGATCGCTAGACTTGTGGAAATGGGTCAATATGGGTTGCACCATTTTCGACCCCACCCACCCATTTCACAAGGCTATTGGGAGGTTTTAGTCGACAAATATAGACAGTTGACAAGACTCCTAAACAGTTGCCGGTAGTAAAAACAAAAGGAAATTACTAAGTCCTAAGACATGATTGTCAATTATTGAAGCTCAGTTTGATGAACAAGAAGGCCATGACTAAAACTAATCACGACAACTTGGTTATCAGGTAATTGCCCAAGTAAAAGAGTTTGAT
The DNA here is from genome assembly GCA_029784005.1 of Lenwebbia sp. NSW1173648. NCBI lineage: Eukaryota > Viridiplantae > Streptophyta > Magnoliopsida > Myrtales > Myrtaceae > Lenwebbia > Lenwebbia sp. NSW1173648. The sequence continues at coordinate 9,676,605 of JARCGZ010000010.1, forward strand.
TATTTCGATGCTTAGGTAAACTGATAAGGCCATGGAGAAGTATGACCAACGCGACTATAAAGGTCGAAAGCATAGGTTGTCGCGACCGTTAGGAAGTGGAACGACAAGCTACAGAAGTAACTGTCCATGTTTGAGAAGTAATGGGTGTCGAAGTAATGGGTTTGCTTCGTAACTTATTGTAAATACATGTTGCTGCATTCTAAAAGTCGCGTAAATGTGTTTGCTTTTGTTGTAACCGTTGTTAACTACATGCAGTAGTACATGTAGGTGAATCGTCGTTTGTAGCAAAAAAACTGCCAATCAGTTGTTCAATTTTATCTTCCCATAATCTTTACATTTTTACATGGCTGGTCAAGACTGCCTTCAGTTTCAATACTTTTAATCTTTTCGTCAATTCACATTTCCTGTTTAAGAGTTAACAAGGGACCACTCACATCATTTGTCGACTTATATATCGATCCACCTTTTAAAAGGTTTTCCGTTGGTAACTTTTTTGGCGAGTACATCATATTTCTCAAATGCGGAAAAAAGAGAATTTTTATACCAGGATGCATGTGAGTTATTGAGAAGAATGAACTTCAATTTTCTTAACAACATTCTCTATTATGCATTAGATACAAATAAAATTATCCATTTGTGCACAATATTGGCCCCTCCAACATGTTTGCTCTGGATCCGCCCTAAGTTCTTCTTTATTCGTCAAAGTGATTGAAAAAACGTGTAAGTCTACTGGTAAGTAATTTACTCATTCAAGTAGCTAAGAGGAGTCTGCCGTTCTATTAAACAAATTTAATGGATGAATCTCTATATATTTATTATTGTTATTTGAAGTGACTTATGTCACAACTTGTGTTGTCCCGACCGTCCTCCCATTTTTCTTCGTTCCATTATTTTATCTTTTATAGTACATCAAAAAGTTTGTGTCCCTTACGTGCCTTTTGACTTACCTCGAGATTTTCAAGCCAGTCCATATCCTTGGTGGGATCCGATCAATGAATTTTCTTTTTCATGAGACAGAGATATATGAATGATCAATTTAATTGACGCATGAGAATGTATACTTAAAGGTTTTGGGTCTAGCAAAGATCACATGCCTTTCACGTGATCACTAGTTCAATTCATCTAGTAAACTTCTGAATGACGTATATTATTGAGTTACCAAACTACCGCATTCTTCATGTGGAGAAGTTTTCGGAATTGCTAACATCTTGGTGAGGCTGTAGTGACGGCACGCGGACCTTGGATCTCCGGATAATTCGTAGTGTGGAGTCTTTATGGGTTAATCGAACAATTCATAGTGAGCGTGAGACTCTTATGGCAATGCCTAAAGCAGTCGTTAGCACTAATCGACCATCTCAATCCTTCTATTTATTTATAAAAGAAAGTGTGTGAGAAGATAGGACAACTTACTCTTATCGCTAATGTTGCGTTAGCTAGCTATGACACACCTCATGTGGAGAGATTTTGTGACTGCTAGCATCTTGATGGGGTTCCAATGGGCGCGCTCTAACCTGACATTTTTTTTTTTGTGTGCTATTCTCATGTGAAGACCTAGGAAGTACTGACACTCTTCGAGGGCCTCCGTGTCATGTCATGTCATGTCATGTCATGTCGGACTCTCCGACATTCCGACACTCTCTAACACTCTTCGACATGCGATTGACACGTGGTCAGCGCTCCAAACACGCCAGCAACATGCAAGTCCAGTATCCCGATACTCCATTTCGACACGCACAAGGTCAATTTTAAGTATTTTCAATAAATTAGGGGTCAAAATGTAAATCAATCATAAATATATATATTTAAGTCATATACCTAGCCAACCTAGCCAACTCCAATAAAAGCTAATCGTGAATCCCTAATAAAAGAAAAAACGAAGAATAAACTCACTTGTCGCGACCTGCTTTTTCCCTCCCGCGAGGGTCGAGCGGGTTTAGAGGTATTGCCCATCAGTCTAGGCGTGGACTCTCCCAAGTCCTACCTCGCGTGACGTTGGATTTCGTTTTCATGATTTAGCAGCCTAAGTCATTACTAAGAGTCACCACTAGCCTCTTGGGGTCGGCTAGAAACCAATCGAGATATGGGAGTGTTATCTCGATTCCTACGCAACTAGAGCATTTAGGTTCGGGGACTTGTTTACGCTAATTAGCGCCCTTTCGGTACCTAACCAGTTAATGTTTCCTAAGGTGACCACGCATTCTGCTTACTATTCAAAGCCCAACAGGTATCTCACCGGTGCTAGATGGTCATGCATAATATTTTTCTGTCAATTTCGTGTAATTACCTATTTAATTCCCCCGATTGGAAAGCAATTAACAGGCAATTTATTGAAATATAGAGCCATAATAAAACACTCAAGTATTTAAAATGGCTACCTAATGACTGGAAAGTAAATACACGAACCAATCAAAATAGGTTACAAGCCAAATAATCAAACCCGAGACATGATCGAGTGTACAACAAATAGGACCCGAATGGACATCGGTCAACCACCATCGCCAAATAAGAGCCTAAAATAATAATTAGGCTAAAAATAAAATAAAAATAATTTTCTAATTTTTCCAAATTTTCTATAATTCTTTTGGAATTTTTCTGAATTTTTTGGATTTTTTTTATGATTTTTAAAGGATTTTTCTGAATTTTCTAAAATAAATTTGAATTTTTTTATTTAAGAAAAATGTCAAACGGCGCCGTTTTGGCCATAGGGTGAAACAGCGCCGTTTAGCCCGAAGACCCGCACGCCAGCCCGAACCGGAGCCCAACCCGGTTTGACCAAAACGCCGTCGGAACGCACAAAACAACATCCATCATTGGGGCATTTCATCGAACACCATGCTTGCACGGAAGAGTTAGAAACTAGCCTTCGGGAGGTTTTTGGGGGCATCGTTCTCCGACCTCGGGCACAACCAATGGAAACCCAGCACACAAATGTAAATTAATACACACTGGGAACGAGATTAACCAAACTATAGCAATTAAAACACACAAAAACATAATGAAAATCGACTTCAAAGTCACCGGTCCAGCTTTGTTCTACAAAAATTGGGTTGGAACCCAGGCCGAGCATACGGCTGAATGCTCATGTTCAAGCCTCTAATTATCTCACATGTAAGACATAAAAGAAAAGGTGTTCGATCCAAATAAAAGTCGGCTAGGTGAGGTTTCTAAAACACTCAACGGTTTGGAAAATTATCAAATGTTTACATCACACGGACTTCACAAAGTAGCGTACGCGCATGATCTCGATCGCTGGTTGCACCACCCATGGACCAACCCACCCGTGTAGATGCAAAGATCAAGACGCTCAAAACAAGACAAGACAAAGGATCTAATTGATCCAAAACTTCAAATAGGACATAAAGGAAGCTCATAGATCACGAGAATTGGCCGGTGACTCGCCGGACCGAGATATGGACCTCAGCCCGACGAGCCGTGCTCGGCCAGTCAAAGGAGCAGACTGGCTGCTCGGGAAGGGGTATAAACCCACATGTTCAGAGCTCCCGACGGCAAACGACGGCGAGATTCCGGCCGGGAGTGAAAGAGGAAGTCTCTTTCAAGGTCTCTCGAGCTCACTTTATCTCTAAAACTCTCTCGGTTTATCACTAAGCTTCCTCAAATTTCCTTCGTGACCAGCCCTTCTCGGCCTCCCCACCCTCATTTTCCAGATTTGACCCCCCTCTTTTATTCAGTTTTTGGAGATCGATCGCCGCCCCTTCGAGCCAATAGTTGATCAATATTGGCAGCTGGTCATGTCACCATCGCTTGGGGCCAATTGCAAGCCATTTTATTCTGCAATATTCTCCGCATGATGCCCCACAAGTTGGCATGACAGCTCGGCAGGTGCTTCGGTGGTGCCCTTATCTTGTTCGATGGAATGCCTGAAAGAAGAAAGGGGAGGAAGGCCGAGCTGGGCCTGGTCCGCGGGTTCGCACAGGGAGAGCTGGGCTGGGTTGGGCCTGCACAGCGCAGGCCCACTTCGCTTAGGGGATATTCAAGCGCGGGCCGGGTCGCTCGCGCAGGTTTGGGCCGACCCGGCCCAATCAGATTTTTTTTTTCATTTCTTTTATATAAAATAAAAATAAAATAAAATAACATAAAATAAGACTAATTTTTATTTTTCTAATTCGCAATAAAAATTGAATTTGGGCATTTTCTTATTTTAAGCCTTCAAGAAAGAAAAACAAATTAAATTCAAATGGGGCCGACAAAATTAAGTGTCCACAGCTGCCCCTCTTGGAAGGGGAGCTCGAAGAGGTTCCAGTCCAAGATGAACGAACACCTAATCTTGTTGTTAAACTAACCTGACTATATTGGAGAAAACCGCCAAAGCTAATCCATTGGGGAAATTGCTTTTGGTTGATAATCTCCTGAGGCCTACAGGTTGACGTCACTTACGGAGAATGAAAGCTTCGAGGCCCAAAGGGAGGGTGGAAGCTCCGAGGCTCAAACCTGTGTACACTTGCGGACAGACTATCAAAGTCAACGTATTTAAAGTTTACAAAGTGTAACAACTCAGAGTAAGCTTTAAAATACCCGCCTTTTATTCTTGGAACATACCTAAGGTTTGTTTACTTAGGATCTAAATTACCTAAGGTTTTTCACTTAGGGTTTTGCTTACCTACGATTTTTCACTCAGGACCTAAATTACCTAAGGTTTTGCACTTAGGGTTCTGCTTACCTAAGGTTTTTCACTTAGAGTTCTGGATTACCTAAGGTTTTTCACTTAGGTTCTAAATTACTTAAGGTTTTTTACTTAGGGTTCTGCTTGCCTAAGGTTTTTCACTCAATGTTCTACTTATCTAAGGTTTTTCACTTAGGGTTCTGGATTACCTAAAGTTTTTCACTTAAGATCTAAATTACCTAAGGTTTTTCACTTAGGGTTCTGGATTACCTAAGGTTTTTCACTTAAGATCTAAATTACATAAGGTTTTTCACTTAGGTTCTGGATTACCTAAGGTTTTTCACTTAGGATCTAAATTACCTAAGGTTTTTCACTTAGGATTCTAGATTACCTAAGGTTTTTCACTCAGGGTCTAAATTACCTAAGGTTTTTCACTTAGGGTTCTGCTTACCTAAGGTTTTTCACTTAGAGTTATAGATTACCTAAATTTTTTCACTTAGGATCTAAATTACCTAAGGTTTTTCACTTATGGTTCTGCTTACCTAAGGTTTTTCATTTAGGGTTTAAATGCCTACGGTTTGTCACTCAGGATTCAGACATACATAAGGTTTTTTTTTTACTTAGGGTCTAAATTACCTATGGTTTTGCACTTATGGTCCTGGATTACCTAAAGTTTTCCACTCAAGATTCTGATGTACCTAAGATTTTTCACTTAGGATCTTGGATTACCTAAGGTTTTTCATTCATGATTCTGCTTACCTAAGGTTTTTCACTTAGGGTTCGGAAATGCCTAAGGTTTTTCACTCAGGATTCTGGCATACCGAAGGTTTTTCACTTAGGATCTAAATTATCTAAGGTTTTTCACTCAGGATCTAAATTACCTAAGGTTTTTCACTTAGGGTTCTGCTTACCTAAGGTTTTTCACTCAGGGTTCTGACATACCTAAGGTTTTTCACTTATGATCTAAGTTACTTAAGGTTTTTCACTTAGGGCTCTGCTTACCTACGATTTTTCACTCAGGACCTAAATTACCTAAGGTTTTTCACCTAGGGTTCTGCTTACCTAAGGTTTTTCACTTAGAGTTCCGGATTACCTAAATTTTTTCACTTAGGGTTTTGGATTACCTAAGGTTTTTCACTTATGATCTAAATTACCTAAGGTTTTTCACTTAGGGTTCTGCTTACCTAACGTTTTTCACTTAAGGTTCTACTTACCGAAGGTTTTTCACTCAAGGTTCTGCTTATCTAAGGTTTTTCACTCAGGGTTCTGGATTACTTAAGGTTTTTCACTCAGAGTTCTGGATTACCGAAGGTTTTTCACTCAGAGTTCTAGATTACCTAAGGTTTTTCACTTAGGATTCTGGATTACCTAAGGTTTTTCACTTAGGGTTTAAATTACCTAAGGTTTTTCACTCAGGGTTTAAATTACCTACGGTTTTTCACTTAGGGTTCTGCTTACCTAAGGTTTTCACTTAGAGTTCTGGATTACCTAAGGGTTTTCACTTATGGTCTAAATTACCTAAGGTTTTTCACTTATGGTCCTGGATTACCTAAGGTTTTTCACTCAGGATTCTGATGTACCTAAGGTTTTTCACTTAGGATCTTGGATTACCTAAGATTTTTCACTTAGGGTTCGGAAATGCCTAAGGTTTTTCACTCAGGATTCTGACATACCTAAGGTTTTTCACTTAGGATCTAAATTACCTAAGGTTTTTCACTTAGGATTTTGCTTACCTAAGGTTTTTCACTTAGGGTTCTGGTTACCTAAGCTTTTTCACTTGGGGTTCTGACATACTTAAGGTTTTTCACTTAGGATCTAAATTACGTAAGGCTTTTCACTTAGGGTTCTGGAAAAACCTAGGGTTCACCTAGGTTTTCAGCTTTTGAAAGATTTCGAGATTACACGTGGCAAATCAATTAGAAATTGTCAACTTACCTGGCATTGGACATGCACTGGGCTACAAAAGCTCACCAGGTCAAAGAAATGGTCCAGGCTTGCAAAAACTCACTGTGCATTTGCAGGGAAGCTTGCTGTGTATAAAGAACTGGTCTTGGCCTGCTAAAGTTCACCATACTTGTTCAGACAAGGTTCTTTCGAACAAACATAACTCTCGTGGGAAATAGCATTAAATGCACGAGCAAGTAAAGCTAACTTCAACAGCTTAGGAGCCTACTTGGTGTTTCATGATATCATAAACCTCTCGTTAAGTTTAGACGACATCATCAATCGTTAGACTTCGAGGAAAAAAAAATCAATTCATGTGAACACGATTTTGACTCATGAAAAGGGTTTAGCGAGTATGCCAAGCTAAAGCTCCTTTATCAGAAAGGACTTTTCGTACACTCTCAGGAAAAGGCTATTTGATCCCAACTATTCAAGCGGGAATTCAAGACAATCACTTTTGATACCTCGCACTCTCTTTGTGTCTAAGGTGTCAGATACATTCGCAATGCATACATTCTTGGTCAATCTGAAATATCTTTTCAAGGACCGTAATGTTGGCTTAGTCATGGGCTTATATAACGGATTTTCCTGCTTTGAGGCCACACTAGGGGAAATATCTTAATCATTACTTTCGCCGGGTTTACAAGTCAAGAACCTGGAAGATAAGATAAGAAATGATTGGCTCCACTCCTTCAAGCGGTAGCTTCTCTGTAAAGACTTCATTTCGACTCGAAACATCGTAATCGGAAGAGTCTTCGGATGGGTTGTAATGTCAGTTTGGGAAGGCTTACAAGGCTCAATTTTTCTTTTTTGGGGGTTTACGAGTTGGTGACCATCCTAGCATCATGACCAATCTCACACGATTCTGGAAAGCACTTGACTCTAGGAACACATCATGTCGCGAGAGTCCATCGGCTATCCGCTCTTCTTACAACACAAGAGTTTCACTTTGTTTTCTGTAATTTTCTAATCAAGGTAAGCTTTATGCTATTCATCGCATCTGGCTTTCCTTTTTTTTTTCCTGGGCATTGACCTTGCTTTTACTAGGCACATTGCTTTTTCAGCCTTTTGGTTTTTTATTTCTCTTTTATTTCTCTTCTTTGCTTTTGTCGTGAGCTCTTTGGACTCTCGAAACATTTCACGTTCACCAGTCTTTTGGTACATCATATGCTTTACCCCAGTGTGGGAGGGATGATCACCAATCGGGTTTCAGAAATGAATGATTCAAGCTCAACTTGGCTAAGCAAAGGATAATCAGTGTTTGGGTAGAAGAAATGAATGCTCTTCCTCACTTTGGGATGCTTCGAGCTTCCATGAAGCTCCACTTGAAGTTACCACAAAAAAGTTAATGCAATTGAATGCAATTAAATCTTTCTTACCTTTTCTCCAACTGATTTTCAACCACAACCTCGGACACTTGCCCCGGTGCGGGGTGGTTCTTGACAGGGGTATTTTAAACATCTTCCTTACTCAGGCTCAACATGGCTAGCAAGGGATATATCGTGTGTATAGGGAAAAGAAGGAATTGCCTTTCGTCACTTCGACCTGTGTATACGTTGCGAATGAGTCTTCTGTCCTAAGACACGAATCTTCTTTTTCACTCCACTCAACTCTCAGTGTGTATCAGGGACGTGTTTGGACATAGCTTGCCTTTCGTCGTCCTAAACACTCTCGTTCGGCATATTCAATACCTCCTTTTCATTTTGCAAAATCACATGCTCAAATCGACCTTCGTGAGGTTTTTGATGCAAGATGCATACATGAAGAAATGAATACACGATCATTTTGAATGATGGATTTGAAATCACTTTTCATTCAAGAATGTCACTCAAAATAATGTGCCTAAAATTCCTCATTTTAGGACTTGAGATGCCTATGTTCCTCAGAAAGGACTTAGAGAATGCCTAGATCCCTCATATAGGACTTTGCGATTAACGAATGCTACTCAAAACATTTAAAAACAATGGTTTCAAGCCTGTTTTGACTAAAAGACATTTAAGCAACCCTCTTTTCTTGAAGGTTTCAGAGAGAAGGATACCTACCTGATCCACGCTAGAAAGTTAATCCTGCAAACATGCAAAGGAAATCGCGTTATTGACTATCCTTTTCATGAATGACAACTTGGAACGATACAACGTTACCCTTGTGTCTGCTTCTCCAAGGATTAACGTTTTTCCCTTTTACGAGCTTCGTCGAGTTTTGGACCATCAGGGCCAATTTTGTGATAAAACATTGACTTTAGTCTCATTCGGTCAAGTATTCTCATTCTTTTCTGCAAAAAAGGAAGGTGCAAAAAGTTTTTTTTATTATTCATTTACAACATTTACATCATCTTCCAACCCTAGGGATCGAACCCGGGTCGCTTCGGACCACTGCCATCCCCCATACCGCGAGGCCGCAGGCGTCCATGGGGGCCCCTTCTTTCCATTTAAGGGCTAGCTTCAGGAAAATGCAGTCCTGTTGCATTGCATCGAACAACTCCACCCTACGATGCTCTCGAGGTAGCTAACAATCCCATGTCGAGAACTCAATTTAGAATTTAAACGATTAAGGGTAAATCGGAATGATACAGAGTTACCCTTCTTCGAGCTCGCTTGGGCTATTCACTTGCATTTCCCCACTTGAGGTTATTAAACATTCCTTCCTTTTAGAGCATTGGCTTACCAGGTGCCTTGCCCCACTGTGACACGAGCTTTCAACTGAATTTCTTCTCAACGGATTGGGTGACTCTGGCATTCCAGGGCTAAATTTGATTGGCGAGTACATGCTTCTTTTGAGTCTGCTTGTTTGTTGAAGGAGATAAGGTTTTGCCCCCACAGTTGACTACATCATGGCTGCCTACCCCAGTTAGATGCGTTCTGTAGGAGGCCTCGACATGTTCGATGGCTCTCTGTGTCTTCTCGAGACTTCTCGCATGACTTCCCATGCTCATTGCTTGGGTGTATTCTCTTTCACCTATGTGAGCAGAAATGATGCATTATTTTGCATCTTGAGTCAATTCGAGTTTAGGAACGAAGTACTCCCTTTTATCTCGACGTAAACGATTCGACCTCATCGTCTTTCCATCATATGATGCATTGTCACTATAGTCGAGCGTAATCATTCACTTGCGAAATGAGAAATAGAATAAGTCATTTATATTCTCAATAGAATTAATTTAGGAACAATACATCCTTGTTGTTGAATCGGATGGTTCTATCCGATCCGGACTTATTGGCAAGAGTTGTTGCATCCACAATAGGATGTGGTCCATTGAAGGAATTTGCTCTATTAGGGACTCCGCGCTTTTCTTCAAGTGTTGTTTCTTCCAATGAAAGAACTTGGCCGGCTTCCCCTTGTCGGTGAATGTCTTATGGCACAATTCCTTGTTCTGAAGCACCTCATAAACATTGTAGCGCACGAGATGGCTCTACCAATCGTGGCTACACATGGACAGGACTTTATCAAGATTATCGCCGAGGTCCTCGTTCAAGAGGGCGTCGATGCTGAACTACTTTTGCCAGTGGACCATGTTCCGCAATAAGACGAACGCATCGTTAGTCTTGAAGTTATGAGCTCGGAGGAGGCTGAGAAGGATGACGTTAGTTCGCTCATCATTGATCAGCGCGATCCTCCAGACGGAGGCTTCTCCAGTAGAGACAGCAGCTTCGCTAATTTTGGGTTCTTAGTGGCATCAACAAAGATGACAACCTCCTTGTGGATCGACGTCGATTTCTCGAGCAGCTCGGACTCCACCGCCGTGGTCGTTACCACGACTTTCCACTTGCCATTTTTCGTCTCGAATTGAATGATCCTATCTTTATCATGTTTGGCAGCCGTAGGATGTCCTAATGGTTGGGTACATTTCTCCAATTGACTTTTGTTATTGACATGGACGATTGTGTCTTGCCTGGAATTTTCTAGCAAGGAGGATTGTTGTCCATGTGGACGGGATGCACATCGCGCCTGTCCGTCGGACCTTTAATTTACGCCAAACCTGCATAAGATGAAATGATATGTAATTTCTATGCTAAAGTGAATGTAGCTTTAGAAATAGAATACACCCTTCTTCATTTGAATTGGGTGACCACGACATTTCATGCCCCCGGCTGTCGCGACCCGATCCCTGAATTGGAGATCGTGGCTAATGGATTGCCGGGCCCCTTCTTTCGAATTGGGCTTCGGCGCGAACCCTCCCAGGCCCATACCAAATTGCGGCGTGATTTTTTTTATTTATCGATTGGCTTCGACCTTAGTGCGGTCGGGTGGCACGTACAATGTGTGCATGCAATCGGAGTCGCCACCGGTCTTTCTTGGAAGGTAGGCCGAAAACCTCACCGAGCGATTGGGAGAGATCGTTCGATTCTACGGAACTAGAGAAACTAGGTTCAGGGACTTGGTTACGCCGGTATTCCTACCAACACCTTTTCGGTACCTAACGTTGAGTGATCATCCTAACTTGGAATTCATGCAAACCCAATTTTCAGGTGAGATGAGTTCGAATCTGGGTTTTCATGAAGGTTTGGAAGACTAACCATACCAATCATAGCTAATGAAGTAAATGCGCAATCAAAGAAACCAAAATGTTCAAATGAATCACATCAATGCAAGTCGAGGCTTCCCTAGTAAAGCCATAGAGGCTTAAAGAATGTGTGATTAAGACTTGGGAAGGAACCTGGGATGGTTGGAGACAATTCTCCCAGAAGGGCGAAATCATCATTTTTTTGTAGGACCGGGGCTCAAAGTACCCAAAATAGGTTAGGCCAGTTGATTGTGGCCATTTCCTATTTTTTGGGATTTTTTGGGATTTTTTCTGATTTTTTTGGGGAAGATTTGCTCGTGAGGGGCAAAATGGTCATTTCTAAAAAGCTCGGGAGTCGAAATCACGAAATATGGGTTTGGCCAGTCAAAGTGGACTGTTTTCCATTTTATGTGGTTTTTGGAAATTTTTTTCAAAAATTTTCCGAGACAATTTACCCATAAGGGACAAAATCGTCATTTTGAAAAGATTGGAAGGGCAAAACCATCAAAAATAGGACTGATCAGTTAAAATGACCAATTTCCTAATTTTTGAGGCTTTTCTGAATTTTTGGAATTTTATAGGATTTTCCTGCCTATTAAACTAAGGGCTCCAGAGGGTGACACGTGGCACGATCTCGACCTCCGAATTTAAAAAATAGATTTTTTATTTTCTGAAAAAGAGTGTACGGTCGAGCTCGTGATGCGTGGCCAAACTTGGGCCACACGATCACAAACAGATTTTTATTTTGGGAAAATCAATTTTAAATTTCTGAAAAATATATTTTTTTAAAAGAAAAAGGGCGGCTGACATGGCATGACACGTGTCAGCCACGTCAGCGACGCCTCGGCCGTTGACCCGTCAACGGCGCAAGGTTGAAGATCACCTTTAACGGTTGAGAATTCTCCGGCGAGATCCAACGGGTGAGATCTTGTCCAATTTAGGCGATCTTGGTGTTGTTAGAATCTTCTCGACATCAGCTACAACATATCAAAAATTCAGCGCGATCCAACGTTGGGACCGCCATGGAAGAATCTTGAAAGCTCTCGACCATGGCAAATCCGAACAAGCAGCATATCGGAAATCAAGCTACCAAACACACAGGGAAAGATTCTGCAGGTCTACGGAGCTTACCTGCGAGCCGGGGGAGGTCTGTGGAGCTCATGGGGTCGAGTTGCAGGTCTAAGATGCTGCGGAGTGTGAAGGTCGACTCAAGGCGTTGCAGTTCGGATTAATGCAAAATAATGACAGAAACATGATCGGTACGATGCCAGGATTATGTTGAATCAAAAAGTTCAAAGAATGACGAAGAAATGGAGAGAGTCCGCCATGGGAGGACCTTCGGGAGCTCGTCCATGGCTTACCTTTTTCGAGACTTCGAGGGCAAGCGTTTGAGTCTGGCGTGCTCGCAGGGTGGAGACGAAGTCAATGGAGGTGCTGGCGCCACTCAGTTTGCTCTGGATCGATCGGAATCTGAGCTTGAAGCTCTCGGGTTGCTGACCCTCAATGGCGAAGAACCACTCTCTCTCTCTCTCTCTCTCTCTTCTTTCTCTCTACGTTTTTTTTTGCTTTTTCCCTCTTGCTAGAACCAACCCCCCAAGAGTAGACCTCACCCCTTTTTTTTTTTTTTGTCTTTGTCTTCTCCTCCCCCTCACCTTGTGCTCCCGTCCCTCTCTTTTGCGCCCCTCTACCAATTCCTCAACAGAGGAATCCAAAACGGTTATGGATCCCCCCACGCCAGCTTGCTCTCGTACCAAAAACGTACTGCCAATTGATAGCTGGTGAGCCGGAAGAAGGTTCTGGAATACGTTGTTGTTGTACGAAGAGAGAGAAGCTGTGTCGCGTGCAGTACGTGAGAAGAGGAAAAACACGTTCTGCGACTGCCTTGCAGACCTGGGTTGGCTGGGTCGGGTCGGATCCTACCCGGCCGACCCAGTTTGGTAAAAACCTGTCCAATTCGCCCTCAGTTTGATCCCTTTTCCGAAAATTGGCGATGGAATTGAATTCTACAACATGTTTTATATGTAAGAGAGGTGCTTTTGAGATTAATTGGTTTGATTTATGATAAAAACCCCAAATTTAGAGTTTGACCCGAAATTGATTTTTCAATAATCCAAAGCCTAAATGTCAAAATCAAACCAAACCACTCCCACCGATGGATTCAGAATGATGAAAACTATAGGGTAATGGGTTCGGATTTCCATGGTACCCCTAAAATTTGATTAATTTCATTTTTGGTGATTTTGGGACTGAATTGAAAATAAAAAGTGCAAATAGGTCCCTTTGGCCAAAATTGAACAAATTCTCAATGAAATGGACCCAATTGCAACTCAAGGCATCTGAGTCAAATGTCATAGCTTATAGAAAGTGGAAATTGGAAATAAAAAGACTCGAAATATAATTTTTGGCCCTATTTGGGTTTATGTTTGTGAAGGAACATGGTGACCTAAACTCAATTTTCGAGGTTTAAAGTGTCCAAAGTGAAAAGGGAATTAAAATAAAAATATTGACTATTTTTCATATTTTTGTGGACACGGACGCTATTTTTCCTATTTTCGGCTATTTTTTTAAATAAAAATAAATAAAAAGGGGCAAAAAATATGAAAAATATCTTTCTTTCTTTTTTCAAAATTGGTTCCCAAAGCTAGGCTAAGGCTTCCAAAGTTGATTTTGCAATTTTATGAATTTTTTTGCTATGTTTAATTAATTTTCTAAAAATAAAATGATTAAAAATCTTGTTTCAACAGCTGCCCCTCTTTGGGAGTGATCTCGATAGAGGTTGATCTCAAAGATAAGGTGACACCTGAGTCCTAATTGACTCGTTTGGGGAAGAGAAAAGCCATGACATCTGACTCTGATAACCTTTCAATGTAAGCTCGAACTCAAGTTGGTCCTCCGGTTTGTTCTGACAGTACGAGCCAGAGAGAGAGAGGTTTACCTAGGTCTTACCTATCGGCTGTACGGGTGCTGCTTGGGAGTAGCTCCGGCGTGGTGCTTGGGGATTTGTTGTGGGAAGCATCCTTGGAGAATTGAGGTTGTGGGAGCGGCTCCTAAGGATCGAGACTAACTATAGAATTGCTCTTTAGGTTTGAGACTGACCATAAAAACTCTCTTTTGGGTAGAGGCTGACCTTAGAAACACTCTTTTGGATAGAGACTGACCTTAGAATCACTCTTTGGGGTAGAGGCTGACCTTAAGACTCTCTTTTGGGTAGAGGCTGACCTTAGAAACACTCTTTTGGGTAGAGGCTGACCTTAAAAACACTCTTTTGGGTAGAGGCCGACCTTAGAAAAACTCTTTTGGGTATAGGATGATCTTAAGATTCTCTTTTGGGTAGAGGCTGACCTTAAAAATACTCTTTTGGGTAGAGGCTGACCTTAAAACTCTCTTTTGGGTAGATGCTGACCTTAAAAATACTCTTTTGGGTAGAAGCTGACCTTACAAACTCTCTTTTAGATAGAGTCTGACCTTAGAAACTCTCTTTTGGGTAGAGGCTGACCATAAAAACTCTCTTTTGGATAGAGGCTGACCTTATAAACTCTCTTTTGGGTAGAGGCTGACCTTAGAAACACTCTCTTTTGGGTAGAGGCTGACCTTAATGACTCTCTTTGGGGTAGAGGCTGACCTGAAAGACTCTCTTTTGGGTAGAGGCTGACCTTAAGGACTCTCTTTCCTAATGAAAGGATCTTGAAGATTGAGGGAGAGTCCTATATTATGGACTCACTAAGGAATTACCCTAATGCTGCTTTTTAAGGCAAGCCAAAAGGGCTTGGTTTTAGGTGCCATTCTGAGATTTGGGGAGATCAGGAATCATGCAGAAGCTATAGCCCAATTTATCTTACTAATGATGGTGCCATTCTGGGATCTGGGAAGGTCAGGAACCTGTAGAAGCTCAAGCCCGATTTACCTTACTAATGAGGGTGCTATTCTAGGATCTAGGGAAATCAGGAACCTGCAGAAGCTCAAACCCGATCTATCTTACCAAAGAGGGTGCCATTCTGGGATCTAGGGAGACTAGGAATCCTGCAGAAGCTCAAACTTGAATTATCTTCTCTTGCTACTTTTAAGGCAAACCAAAAGGGTAGAGATTACAAGATTTCAAATATCTCAAATATTTCAAGTCTTCAAGACGAATCATGCTCCTATGATGATTATCTAGGAGTCATGCAAAATTTTTCAATAAATGTAATCGTGATGCATGAGGTCATCCAAAATATCTTGCAACATGACATTGGTGATCAAAATTCCTTGTGGGGAATATTTTAGATCAGTTATCATGCAGTTATCATGGCAGATTTTGTCTTGGCAGATTTTCCTTTTGATGCAGTTATCATGCTTTTGAATGCATTTCAACTGTTATCATCTTTTAATGAAGGGCTTTGGTCATGCTTTTACCAGGCACACTGCTTTTGCTAGCCCTTTGTTCTCACTTTTGTCTTTCAATTCTCATCATTTTCAAATGAAGGGCTTTGACCTTGCTTTTACCAAGCACACTGCTTTTGCTAGTCCTTTATTCTCACTTTTGTCCTTTAACAAAAACTTTCGAATCGACTTTCAAAGACCTTTCTTTTGTCATGACGTCATCCTCTCACTTGGTAAGTCATGTGTATTGCCCTAGTGAAGGGATGTAATCACCAACAGGGTCTGAAGATGAAGATTTCAGGCTCAAATTGGCTTTACAAAGGTTAAAGTGTGTAGGATAGAGAAATGAACTGTTCTTCCTCACTTCGATGTTTCAAGCTTCCACAGGATATCACTTGAAGCTATCACAGAAAGATTGATGCAAGTGAGCACAATAAAGTCTTTCTTAATCTTTTTCTCCAAGATATCCACTAATGAACCTCCAAATTGCCCCAATGAGGGGTGGTTCTTGACAGGGTTATTTTCAAGAAAACTCCTCATGGGCTCAAAGGGGCTTGCAAAAGATTAATATGTGTTTAGGATAGAGAAGTGAATGTCTTTCATCACTTCAATCCATGTAAGCATTGCGAATAATCCATACATCCATAGATCAAGGTTTTACTCTCGACTTCGTTCCGTTCACCTCTCAAGTATGTATGGGGTGTGTTTAGGTAGGGTTTACCTCTCCTCATTTGAGAAAGTATCCTTTTGAAAGGTTTAAACACCTCCTTTTGGAAAATTTCATTTCATTTTCTCCAAAGTTTAATCCCCATGCGGATTTATGATGCACGATGTATGTTTTTATGCATGTTTGGATAACTTCAAAGCTTTTTCAAACCCAAATGCCGATAAAGTGTTTTTGAAAGTTCATTCATTTTTCTAGACATGGCATTATCGAGTTTTTTCATATTCTTCGGAATCCTAAAGTTTTGAGGGAAAATGATACTTACCTTTTCGGCGCGGCGACCCCTTCTTACTCTTGATTGTGCATTCCAATCGGAACGCCAATATATAGATCGTGGAATCTTGCTATTTACTCAGAGACTTGAGATGTCAGATGTTCTAACACTTTTGGACTCTTTTGACTTTTGAAGAGGAATGGGTACTTACTTGACCGCCATGGCGACGACCCCTATAAAGATTAAAGGGAACGTGTCAGTGTGTGTTCCCAAATTTAAGGCAGATTGGAACGATACCTCCTTACTCTTGGTTGTTTTCTTTGGGAGTCTTTGACTCTTTTCACCTCATCGGTTTGCATTGGAAAGAATCCCTTCATCAGGTTGTGCTAGGCATTGTCCGTTGCTCTTCATCCGAAAAGCTCCCATTGCCACGAACTGTATTTGTTCAACAGCTGCAAATCTCTTTGGATGTGTTCCTTGAAGTTCTTGACACTTCCTCTTTCATTTGAGATAGGAGGTGTGATCCACAAAAAGGCTTATACCATGTTCGCTTGACGGGTACACATTTTTCTTTGCTTGATGGGTATGCATTTCTTTTGCATCCATTGACTTGTTGAAAAGGGAGGATCTTGTTTTCTTGTCCAGTCGCACCAACGATCCACTTGCCCCAGTTGGGCGTATCTCCCCCAGCTAGGTGTCTTAATGCTTTTCGCATTCTTTTGCGATTCTTTATCCAATTTGGGAATGTTCCTTGTTTTGGGGTTTTCACTTTCTCTTTTCACCTGCGTGTGGAAAAAAATGAATGTTAGCCCAAATTTTAATTTTATTTGAATTTTTTAGGAATAGAATACCCCCTTTGAGGTGTTGTATTTCCATTGCTCGAGGAAATTGTTCTTTTCAGGCATCTTGCCCCTGCAGGACATGTCTTGATGCTTGTCATATTCTTTACGTTGGGCTTGATAGCTTTGCCCCAATATGCCCTCTTAGTGGCATATGAGAATTTTGCCCCCGGATTGATCTTTTAGCAAGAAAGGAGGGATTTGTTCCAGAAGGATTCTCTTCGTCGCTTCTGCTCATCTATCCCAGCTACTTGAGTCATTGATCATTTTCATCTGTTCCAAGAGAAACAGGTCGACAAGTTAGTTCATATACGAAATGCTTCCATTGAAACGACTACATTTACCTTCATGGGGTGTCGCTCCTCGAAATGTTCTGCAAGAATCTCTACGTGAACGGAATCGCAGCTTATGCATGGGGTTTTGAGATTATTTTCAAAAAAGACCATGTTAAAAAGATATTTAGGGAATCAAACGTCGGATTTTTTTATCCTTCTCGGCGACGGGCAATCTTGAAGTGGGAAGATGTCGAGAATCAATTCTCAAAACTTGGCTTCTTTTGACATTTTGATATTAGGAGTGGCTTTTGTGACAAACACATTTTCATGTTTACTTTCAAGAAGACATAGAGAGTTCCTTGCGGTTGAAATATCTCAAATGTTTTGATTTGACTTTAAGGAGAAGGACACTTACTCGCCCCTATGTGGCTTGACAACCCTGTAAGAATGAGAAGGGATGTGTCAATTTAAAAATCATTTAGGTAATGATTGATTTGGAGCGATACAACCTTACCCACCATTTGAACTTGTGCCAGCTTCCTCAAAAGGTGAAGATGACTCACACTTATGCAATCATTTAGAGATTTTTTTTCTTTTGAGAATCACTTGGAAGCCATCATATGATGATTCGGTAATTCTCTCAATCGCATTCGCTGTTGAAGTGTTTGATGTTTCCCTATCAAAGGAAAGGAAAATCATGTTAAAACGGCATAGGAAGTGGACAGTTGGAATCGATACAATTTACCCTTCCTTCACATTTGTCCTTGAAGTGTTGACGTTTTCGTGTTGAGAATAATGACAAAACATGTGAGTAAGAGATTATGAAGGGTAAATCGAAATTGATACAAGATTAACCTCCATTTACTTTCCTCTTCCTTGACTTTTCGGCACCCTTAAATGGAATACACACATAAAGGATGTATGCATGATGCAAGTGATCTAAAGTGATTCGTGTTTGCAACGAAAAATGGCTTTGTGGCCCTCACTTTATTCATAGAAAGTATTTCTTTATTGTACATGACAAGCCGCAAAGTTCTAACATTTTCTTTTCTATTCCTCCCAAATGCTCTACTTCTAATTGATAAGAAGTTCGAAAGTATTCAAATGTCAATTGAATGTGTATCAGAGCTTTACGAAAGATTTTGCTCCCACATGGGCCATCAAGATGTTTTCGAATTCAAGTAATATAAATGCATGTTTGAGATGAAGTGAGAGGGGTACTCCCTGTTTTATCATTTTGAAGGCATTGTCCTTTGGGTGCCCTGCTCCCATTCATTGCCGAGATGGGTGGCTCGGTGTCATTCTCCTTCTAAGTTGGAAGCGTTGTTGCTACGGCCAAATTTGCATTCAATCAGGCGAACTCCGCTCTATTATGCTTCATGGGTGATGACCACCACTTGGACGACTTGCCCCACATATTACCTAAGTGGTGGAAAAGAAACATGTTATTTCAATTCTCAATTGGACTGAAGTTAGGAACGGTATACACCCTTTCATGATGAATCCGACATCTTTGTCCCAGTATGCTTCCTTGGTGAGGGAGGGATTTGCCCCAGCCTTGTATGCTCCATCTTGAGCTAAATGATTTAGTCATACGCAGTTCCATCATATTTGGTCAGCTGGTCTTCAGAGTGTCAATTATCCCTCTGTGATGCAGTCCCCTTCGACATATGTTGACTCGTCATACTCGCATGGCAGAATTTTGCTCATCGGTTGAATGTACTCCACATTTGGTTAGATAACTTCGCTTCATGTGGCTCCATCATGTCTTAATTGGACATTTCTGCTTTCTTTGAGCCAATCATATCTAGATCAGGGGATTTTGGCAATCTGCGTTCTTTAACCTACTCTGGCATCTGTCTTGTTTGAATACTTCCTCCTTCGCGATTATCTGAGGATCTTGGCATATGATATTCCATGATGTTTGACACTACTTGGTTTCCATTACTCCTCTTCTTAAGGCTAGGTGATCTTTTGCCACTTTTGCTCCATCGATGCATTTTAATGTGCTAATTTGTCTTTGTTTGTGTACGTCTACACCTTGAAGTGTTGCTTTGCTAACAAACATTCAATTTCCTTTGTCCCTATACATAGAAAAGGAAAGGATCATTTCTATCTTGACGAGGGTTAATAATGAAGAATGAGATACACCCTTTTATGGTCGAGCGATCGTCCATCTCATGGCAAAAATCATGAGTATTTGTACTCCTCGAGACGCGCTTCAATTGATGCTTGCACCAGGTTGCATTATCCCTAGGCACTAGTGGTCTACGCTTTTGTCTCTTAGAAAAGATGGGTGCCAACCTTGAATGATCTTTTTATTTTACCTGCATGACAAAAATAGACGAACAAGTCAATTATCTCATAAGAAGCTCTAATTGGAACGATCATAGATTTGCTATCTTCAGAATGTATTTTCCAAGCTTCCATTGTTTTGAACATTAGAGATGGAGAAATGTTTCTTGGCGATCCCATTTGGCCTTTTGTCATCACCAGTTTAGGGCTTATCCCAGTCGATTCTCCTTATCTTGGCAAACCCAGCGGGTAACGTCCGATGGAGACATGTTCCTTTTTATCTTGTGGGGAAAACAAATTCCACTTCATTAGTGTTCGACTATTTTGACCTATTGACAAGAGAAATGGATGAACAAGTCAATTATAATATCCAAAGTTCTAATTGGAACGATTACAGTTTTACCATGTTTACACATTGCTTCATCGTTACTACACATGTGGTCAGATAAAGGGATTTCCAATAAATGACCGTTATGTACAACCTATCGAAGGAAGACAATGTCAATATTTAAATGTGAAAAAGAACTCTCAATGAGGTCGCCTCTTAAGATGAAAGCGAGGCGACTATACATATCCCATCATCCCTATTTATGGGCTTTTGATGTTCGCCAAGATTTCAAAATAAGAGGAGATATCGTCAAAAGATCGATCCACGGTCATCAACCGAATGCCCATTCAATTCCAAAGGTTTTATATGCAAACGGGGGCATTAATCTTGAAAGATTGCTTTATGATATTTTTCTTGCAAAAATGATGTGATTCTTGTTCGAGAAATCAATACCCAACATGTGACTTGAATTTTATTGAAAATATGATTTCAATTTTATGTCCCAAAATTTCATTTTAAATTGGAAGAATTTATACACAAAATGCGATTTTAAACCCATAATTGAAAAATTAGACGGACCATCTATTCTGTAGGGACGGATTAGAGGTGCTTGAAATTCATACTCAAGGTTTATTATGAAAAGTAGTCGCCAGAAATTCTGAATTATAAACTTAAACGGCCAGGGTGTTCAATTGATTCCCGCGAGTCTCTAACAATGAAATTTCAATAGAACGCGAACAAGTAAAGGAAGAAATCATACTCACAGTGCTTGATAATTTTTTTGTTTGGTTTTAAGTATGCCAATCGTCCACAGACATGCGCATGAGACAAGTGAGGTGAAACTCTAAGAAGTCAAAAATGGGTATGGGACCTAAGGCTGAAGGCTCCCACGATGTAGATACGGTAGATTCACTCCCAAGAGCACCCGCCCAAGAGAGTTAGAATTACCAATCTGGAAAGTGAGCAAAATCGGATATGATTGTCCCAAGTGCAATCAAACACGAGGTCTTTTCATACCCAATTCCTATCTACGGCTATCCTAAAGGTGCATCGCAGTCCGGGTTTGACCGCTTTGTGCAGAGTGTCGTGATCCTCAAATGTGCAAGTGATCATGCACAACAGCTGATATACAAATCAACGCTTCAATTTCATCCACACAACATACATTCCTACTCCAACCTGCATAAAACAAAGTTAGGCACAGACAACACCCCTTATTTCTCCAACCCGTAAAACCATTTAACACCTATCATGAGCGGACTTACCTCACCTTCAAGAGCGCGTGCGAAAAACACGTCAGAATAATCACTCAACATTTTAATCGCGGCCTAAGTCCACTTGAGATCCAGAACTAGAGATTCTGGGTTCGATCCCCAGCTGAGTCGCCAGCTGTCGTGACCCGATCCCCGAATTGGAGATCGTGGCTAATGGATTGCCGAGCCATTTCTTTCGAATTAGGCTTCGGCGTGGGCCCTCCCAGGCCCATACCAAATCGCGGCGTGAATTTTTTTTTATTTATCGATCGGCTTCGACCTTAGTGCGGTTGGGTGGCATGTGCAACGTGTGCATGCAATCGGAGTCACCACCGGTCTTTCTTGGAAGGTAGACCGGAAACCTCACCGAGCGATTGGGAGAGATCGTTCGGTTCTGCGGAACCAGAGAAACTAGGTTCGGGGACTTGGTTACACCGATATTCCTACCGACGCCCTTTCGGTACCTAACGTTGAGTGATCATCCTAACTTGGAATTCATGCAAGCCCAATTTTCAGGTGAGGTGAGTTCGAATCTAGATTTTCATGCAGGTTTGGAAGACTAACCATACCAATCACAGCCAATGACGTAAATGCGCAATCAAGGAACCAAAATGTTCAAATGAATCACATCAATGCAAGTCGAGGCTTCCCTAGTAAAGCCATAGAGGCTTAGAGAATGTGTGATTAAGACTTGGGAAGGAGTCTGGGATGGTTGGAGACAATTCGCCCAGAAGGGCGAAATCATCATTTTTTTGTAGGACCGGGGCTCAAAGTACCCAAAATGGGTTAGGCCAGTTGATTGTGGCCATTTCCTATTTTTGGGAATTTTTGGGAATTTTCCTGGATTTTTTTGGGGAAGATTTGCTCGTGAGGGGCAAAATGGTCATTTCTAAAAAGCTCGGGAGTCGAAATCACGAAATATGGGTTTGGCCAGTCAAAGTGGATTGTTTTCCATTTTCTATGGTTTTGGAATTTTTTTTCAAAATTTTTTTGAGACAATTTACCCGTAAGGGACAAAATCGTCGTTTTGGAAAGATTGGAAGGGCAAAACCATCAAAAATAGGACTGATCGGTTAAAACGACCAATTTCCTAATTTTTGAGGCTTTTCTGAATTTTTGGAATTTTATAGGATTTTCTTGCCTATTAAACTAAGGGCTCCAGAGGGTGACACGTGGCACGATCTCGACCGCCGGATTTAAAAAATAGATTTTTTTTTTCTGAAAATGAGTGTACGATCGAGATCGTGATGCGTGGCCAAACCTGGGCCACACGATCACAAACAGATTTTTATTTTCGGAAAATCAATTTTTAAATTTCTGAAAAAAAAAATTTTAAAGAAAGAGGGCGGCTGACGTGGCATGACACGTGTTAGCCACGTCAGCGCTGCCTCAGCCGTTGACCCATCAACGGACGTTGACGGGTCAATGGCGCAAGGTTGAAGATGACCTTCAACGGTTGAGAATTATCCAGCGAGATCCAACGGTGAGCTCTTGTCCGATTTAGGCGATCTTCGTGTCGTTAGAATCTTCTCGACATCAGCTACAACATATCAAAAATTCAGCACGATCCAACGGCGGGATCGCCATGGAAGAAGCTCGAAAGCTCTCGGCCATGGCAAATCCGAACAAGCAGCATATCGAAAATCAAGCTACCAAACACACAGGGAAAGATTCTGCAGGTCTAAGGAACTTACCTGCGAGTCGGATTGGTCCGGGGAGGTCTGTGGAGCTCGTGGGGTCGAGTTGCAGGTCTAAGATGCCGCGGAGTGTGAAGGTCGACTCAAGGCGTTTCAGTTCGGATTAATGCAAAATAATGGTAGAAACATGATCAGTACGATGCCTGGATTATGTTGAATCAAAAAGTTCAAAGAATGACGAAGAAATGGAGAGAGTCCGCCATGGGAGGACCTTCGGGAGCTCGTCCATGGCTTACCTTTTTCGAGACTTCAAAGGCAAGCGGCTGGGTCTGGCGTGCTCGTAGGGTGGAGACGAAGTTAATGGAGGTGGTGGCGCCACTCGGTTTGCTATGGATCGACCGGAATCCGAGCTTGAAGCTCTCGAGTTGCTGACCTTCAATGGCGAAGAACCACTCTCTCTCTCTCTTCTTTCTCTCTGTGTTTTTTTGCTTTTTCCCTCTTGCTGGAACCAACCCCCCAAGAGCAGACCTCACCCCTTTTTTTTTTGTCTCTGTCTTCTCCTCCCCCTCACCTTGTGCTCTCGTCCCTCTCTTTTGCGCCCCTCTACCAATTCCTCAACAGAGGAATCCAAAACGGTTATGGATCCCCCCCACGCCAGCTTGCTCTCGTACCAAAAATGTACCGCCAATTGATAGCTGGTGAGCCGGAAGAAGGTTCTGGAATACGTTGTTGTTGTACGAAGAGAGACGAGTTGTGTCGCGTGCAGTACGTGAGAAGAGGAAAAACACGTTTTGCAACTGCCTTGTAGACCCGGGTTGGCTGGGTCGAGTTGGATCCTACCCGGCCGACCCGGTTTGGTAAAAACCTGTCCAATTCACCCTCAGTTTGACCCCTTTTCCAGAAATTGATGATGGAAGTGAATTCTACAACATGTTTTATATGTAAGAGAGGTGCTTTTGAGATTAATTGGTTTGATTTCTGATAAAAACCCCAAATTTAGAGTTTGACCCGAAATTGATTTTTCAATAACCCAAAGCCTAAATGTCAAAATCGAACCAAACCACCCCCACCGATGGATTCAGAATGATGAAAACTATAGGGTAGTGGGTTCGGATTTCCATGGTACCCCTAAAATTTGATTAATTTCATTTTTGATGATTTGGGGACTAAATTGAAAATAAAAAGTGCAAATAGGTCCCTTTGGCCAAAATTGAACAAATTCTCAAAGAAATAGACCCAATTGCAACTCAAAGCATCAGAGTCAAATGTCATGGCTTATAGAAAGTGGAACTTGGAAATAAAAAGACTCGAAATATAATTTTTGGCCCGATTTGGGTTTATGTTTGTGAAGGAACATGGTAACCCAAACTCAATTTTCGAGGTTTAAAGTGTCCAAAGTGAAAAGGGAATTAAAATAAAAATATTGACTATTTTTTCATATTTTTGTGGACACAGACGCTATTTTTCCTATTTTCGGCTATTTTTTTAATAAAAATAAATAAAAAGGGGCAAAAAAATACGAAAAATATTTTTTATTCAAAATTGGTTCCCAAAGCTAGGCTAAGGCTTCCAAAGTTGATTTTGCAATTTTATGAATTTTTTTGCTATGTTTAATTAATTTTCTAAAAGTAAAATGATTAAAAATCAAGTGTCA
Organism: Lenwebbia sp. NSW1173648; assembly: GCA_029784005.1. NCBI lineage: Eukaryota > Viridiplantae > Streptophyta > Magnoliopsida > Myrtales > Myrtaceae > Lenwebbia > Lenwebbia sp. NSW1173648. The sequence continues at coordinate 9,701,249 of JARCGZ010000010.1, forward strand.
GCACCGGCCTATTCATTTCTTTTCTCCCAATTAAGTGCGTCCTACACATTGGGAAAGAAACAAATCAGTCGTTTGCAAAGAATTAAACTAAGACTAGGAACAAGATACTTCCTTATGGTTTTCTTTTGTCCTTCATCCGAAAAGTCCCAAGCTGGCTCCTCCATCTTAGAGGATTGCTCTTTGTAATCGTTCTACACAAATAATTGAGTAAATGAGATCGCAATTCATGCATGAGTGTCTTGGAAGATTATCTTTTGAAGACAATGTCTGAAAGACATTTACAAATGTAACCTTTAAATCACTTGGTCCCCTTTTGTTTCGAGCATTTCATAGATGAGATGTACATGAAAAACTCAATATCCAAAAATTCACAGCATGGTAGATTTGACCACCGCACGTTTGCGACTGGCCTTGAAAATCAGATTTTGAAAGCAAGTACTAAAATGGCTGAGGCACCTTCAGTCCTCATATGCTTGGACTTTCGTGATCCATAAGCCCAAATAGGAAGGGTGTGAAAGCCCAGCCCTTGGGGTTATGCTGGGATCGTTATGGGACTGGCTTGGTATATTTTCACACGTCCTTAATAAAACATGCGTAGGATGCCTTAAGTCCAAAAGAAAGAGCCGTATTACAACATGTATGCCCCAGACCAACGGCTCAAGATTTACAGTTTCTCAAAATGAAAACGACTCCCGTGCAGGGGGAAAACAGTATGCCTTACACAGAAGGGTAAAAACTGAAGGCTTTACTGTTATTGGCATTAGAGAAGACATTTGAATCTCCATGTGACTAAAGGACAGGATCCCTTCATAGAATTGGCCGGCCCTCCCGAAACAAGAAGATTCATGCATCCAATAAGCTTTGGATCTAGCATCTTATGGGAAGGCAATTATATGTGGAGTGTCCTCTCTCTCCCATGTGATAGTCGCACGTCTTTAATGGGTCATAACTAGGGAAACGCTTGGTGATGGTGCGTGGTGATTCTTTAGCAACTAACCCATTTTCTAAGAGTAAGGGCAGAAGCTGAGAGAGCAATTTTGGGAGTGGTGGAAATTCATGAAACTTGAGCCTTTTGAGCTTATCACGACCGCGTGACTCAGAAATCTGATGAGGATGTTTCTTTTCAAAATGATGGCATATGACCTTAGCTTCGTGAGCGGACTCCCTATTTGCTTGAGAGGATACTTCATTGCTTGTCTCTGCCTCAGTGATTCTACCGTCATGAATGGCACCTTCGATCCTCTCACCAACTACTACGAGATGCGGGAAGTTCTGGCACCCAGACCCAATCATCTTATGGTAGAAGTCGTTGGGAAAAGTCTTCAAAAATAGGTCCATCATCTCACTTTCATCCAGCAGCGGGTAAACCTCAGCAGCCAAGGCACGCCATCTTTGGGAAAAGGCTTTGAGAGTTTCGTCCTTCTTTTTCTCCGTGCTCGACAAGGTGTTGCGCGTCAGGGCCATCTCCGTGTTGTACTTATACTGATCCACAAACAGTCTGGCTAAATCCTCCCACTTCTCGATCCTATCAGTCTTCTGGTCCAGATACCAACGAAGCACTGGTCCGTCTAAGCTGCCCTGGAATGTCTGAATTAGCAAAGGAATGTTGCTGACGTACAGACCCATTCTGCTGACATAATGTGTGAGGTACGCTTTCAGATCGCCTGTCCCGACATATTTCGTGAAGTTAGGCACCTTGAACTTTTTTGGAAACTCGATTCTGGCGTATCGAGACAGATCTCCGACAGCTTCACTATCATGCTTATTTTTGAATTCCAGCTCCAGCTCGATAAAATTTTACCTAGTCTGCTCCTCCAGCCAAGCTGAGATGGCCTCGGTTATAAGGTCAAGATCAACTGGCGCAAGAATAGGGATCGGTACCTCTTCAATGAACTCAGCCTCGGGATTTTCATCAACAGGGTCAGGTATTACGATTGGCGCAACTGGATTTGGATTGCGTTGCGATAACGTTTGCATCTCCTGAATAAGTTGTGTGATCGTTTGTCTCAGGTCGTGAACCTCTGCCAGAGTGGCAACACCAGGATTTTGCGCGTCCCCTTCCATACTGGCTACTACAGACCGAGAGCGGATGGACGAGTGTCTGGACTCCATGATGTCTACCTACGGTCAAAGGCCAGAATGAATTATTTCGATAAAACAAGGCACATCAATTTCCTCGACGGTACTGACTTTTGCAATGAACTTGGGATATGGAATTTACTCAACAAACTCGCTTTGGGAGAATAAACTCTGTCTCCGATTCTTTGTAAAAGAATACATTCGTCAATGGAAGATTATGCGTGGCAAGCAAATTGAGAACATGATATTGAAACATACGAACCAGAGCCGCCACAACTGGCAAAGAGTAAAATCTATACTCACAGTGGTTGGCGAACTAGTGCCTGTTTAATGTCACAGACATGCTCATGCAATTCGTGAGGTTAACTAGTAGGCTGGATTCTATAAGCTAAAAGGCTCCCATTCCAACTAGATCAAACCAGGTCCATACGTGCGTCGGACGGTAGTCTTTATCTCATGCGGAAACGAGCGGAACAAAGAGGGGATTACCGCCGGTCGTTCCCCACACAGATTCCTCCTTTCAGAACCTCCTAATTGTTTTCCTGAACGCCGCTAGGTATGGCCTCAGGTTGTATGTGCAATGTGTCGTGCAAATGCAATCGCATGCATTGTATTTAAACAATCACCGCTTCAATATACACCCTCACAAACACATTCATTCCTACACCTCCATACAAGAAAGGTTAGGCAAACACGCCACCCCTTATGACTCCCAATCTGCGAAAATATCTAACACGAGTTAGCGGAAAAACCCTAATTTCCACGCGACTTTAACACGCGCTGCAAAATGTAAATCAAGTTAGGAAACAATCGATTGGTTATTACGGCCCAAGTCTATAACTAGTACGTTTCCCCAACGGAGTCGCCAAGCTGTCGTGACCTGCTTTTTTCTTCTTGCGAGGGTCGAGCGGCTTTAGAGGTATTTCCCATCAGTCTAAGCGTGGACTCTCCCAAGTCCTACATCGCGTGACGTTGGATTTCATTTTCATGATTTAGCAGCCTAAGTCATTACTAAGAGTCACCACTAGCCTCTTGGGGTCGGCTAGAAATCAATTGAGATATGGGAGTGTTATCTCGATTCGTACGCAACCAGAGCATCTAGGTTCGGGGACTTGTTTACGCTAATTAGCTAATTAGCGCCCTGCGGTACCTAACCAGTTAATGTTTCCTAAGGTGACCTCGCATTCTGCTTATTATTCAAAGCGCAACAGGTACCTAACCGGTGCTAGATGGTCATGCATAATATTTTTCTGTCAATTTCGTGTAATTACCTATTTAATTCCCCTATAGGAAAGCAATTAACATGCAATATATCAAAATACAGAGCCATAATTAAACACTCAAGTATTTAAAATGGCTACCTAATGACTGGAAAGTAAATAAACGAACCAATCAAAATAGGTTACAAGCCAAATAATCAAACCCGAGACATGATTGGGTGTGCAACAAACAGGATCGGAATGGACATCGGTCAACCACCATCGCCAAATCAGAGCCTAAAATACTAATTAGGCAAAAAAAATAAAATAAAAATAATTTTCTAATTTTTCCAAATTTTCTATAATTCTTTTGGAATTTTTTGGATTTTTTTTGGATTTTTTTAATGATTTTTTAAAGCATTTTTCTGAATTTTCTAAAATAAATTTGAATTTTTTTATTTAAGAAAAATTCCAAACGGCCCCGTTTTGGCCATAGAGTGAAACGGCGCGGTTCAGCCTGAAGACCTGCGTGCCAGCCAGAATCGGACCCGACCCGGTTCGACCAAAACGCCGTCGGAACGGACAAAACAGCTTCCTTCATTGGGGCATTTCGTCGAACACCATGCCTGTACGGAAGAGTTAGAAACCAGCCTTCGGGAGGTTTTTGGGGGCATCGTTCTCCGACCTCGGGCACAACCAATGGAAACCCAGCACACAAATGTAAATTAATACACAATAGGAACGAGATTAACCAAACTATAGCAATTAATATACACAAAAACACAATGAAAATCGACTTCAAAGTCACGGGTCCAGCTTTGTTCTACAAAAACTGGGTTTGAACCCAGGCCGAGCATACGGCTGAATGCTCATGTTCAAGCCTCTAATTCTCTCACATGTAACACATAAAAGAAAACGTGATCGATCCACATGAAAGTGTGAAGTTTCTAAAACACTCAACGGTTTGGAAAATTATCAAATGTGCACATCACACGGGCTTCACAAAGTAGCGTACGCGCATGATCTCGCCGACCGGTTGCACCACCAATGGACCAACCCACCTGTGTCGATGCAAAGATCAAGACTCTCAAAACAAGATAAGACAAAGGATCTAATTGATCCAAAACTTCAAATAGGACATAAAGGAAGCTCATAGATCACGGGAATTGGCCGGTGACTCGCCGGACCGAGATATGGACCTTAGCCCGACGAGCCGTGCTCGGCCAGTCAAAGGAGCAGACTGGCTGCTCAGGAAGGGGTATAAACCCACCTGTTCAGAGCTCCTGGCGGCAAACGACGGCAAGATTCCGGCGGGGAGTGAAATAGGAAGTCTTATTTAAGGTCTCTGGAGCTCACTTTCTCTCTAAAACTCTCTCAGTTTGTCGCTAAGCTTCCTCAAATTTCCTTCGTGACCAACCCTTCTCGACCTCCCCCCCACCCCCTCCTCGTTTTCCAGATCTGACCCCCCCTATTTTATTCATTTTTTGGAGATCGACCGCCGCCCCTTCGAGCCAATAGTTGATCAATATTGGCAGCTGGTCATGTCACCGTCGCTTGGGGCCAATCGCGAGCCGTTTTTGTTTGCAATATTCTCTGCAAGATGCCCCACAAATTGGCATGATAGCTCGGCAAGTGCTTCGGTGGCGCCTTATCTTGTTCGACGAAATGCCTGAAAGAAGAAAGGGAAGGAAGGCCGAGCTGGGCCTGGTCCTCGGGTTCGCGCAGGGAGAGCTGGGCTGGGTTGGGCCTGCACAGAGCAGGCCCACTTCGCTTAGGGGATATTCAAGCGCGGGCCGGGTAGCCCGGCGGGTCTGAGCAGACTCGGCTCGATCCGATTTTTTTTTCATTTCTTTTATATAAAATAAAAATAAAAATAAAATAAAATAACATAAAATAAGACTAATTTTTATTTTTATAATTCGCAATAAAAATTGAATTTGGGCCTTTTCTTATTTTAAGCCTTGAAGAAAGAAAAATAAATTAACAATAAAATGGGGCCGACAAAATTAGGTGTTAACATCACTGCTGATTTTTTTTAATCGGGTATATTTGAAAATATACATTTACTATGCAACGTGTCCCAATGTGTCGAAATTCTCTATTTTTTGAAAAATGATGAGTCGGCGTGTCATGTCGTGTCGCGTGTCAATGTCGGTGCTACTTAGCTGAAGACAAACACAGAAACTTCCTATAAAGCATCTAATCGCAGATACTATTTTCATGCTTTTTATGATTTTGCCAAATCATACTTTTTTTATTTCGCATAATGGCAGTCGCCCAATAATTTCGGCTTAACGTGAATCAAGTGATTCGAGAACCCAAAAAAAAAAAAATTGTGTAAAGCAGCAATCAACCCTAGTTCTAAAAAATTTCACTAGCATTGTTTCTTGGAGATTATTCGCTAGCCTTGTTTGCTAGCCATTACACGATAAAAGCAGCTGCCATAAGCATTGTGTTAGCTAGAAGATCGATTTACTAAGGCCGACTTGACTCGTATTTAGTGATACGGGCGCATTTTTATTTGTTACTAATTTTCACCTTTTTTTCATACAGGCATATATAATTTCCTTTTTCCTCGAAAATGAATATGTATAGGTGAAAAAAATTTCATCGAACTATATATTTATGTAGAACTTACTTTATTTATTAACTCAGTTTATTTCCTTGGGTGAAAAGGAAAACAACAAAGATGATATAAAAAAATTGATTATGTGACCGTCTTTAATTTATTATGAGACTAACAGCTTATTTCTGGACCAAAAAGAGATAAATAACAAATAATTAAAAATTATTGTGGGGCCCAGTCGTTCAAGAATTTGTGATTCACCACATGCTGGTTCTCTCACAGTCTCCTAAAGACTATTATGCGAGCAAAGCTTATGAATATATGTGTATATAAAGTTATTAGAAAGTCCAACCAAAAAACATAAACTGATAGGTGGAGGAAGACCACATGAATATAAAGACATTGTCAAGCGATGTAGACGCACAATCGCGGGCAACACTGGCTCTAATTTGATGGGACAACTGCCAACTATTCTAAAAATTTAAATATTAAACCACGCCTTCATCTAATAAATCTCACATGGTATCATTGTCCGCGATTGTGCGTCCAGCCCCCATTAGTCAAAATTTCACGTGCCGCTCGTAATCCGGCTTGCACGTGAGAGGGAGTGTTAAGCTGATAGGTAGAAGGAGATCGCATGAATATAAAGAGCATATATGATCCGTTGTCAAGCGATATGGGACATATCTCGTAGATCACAGTCAAGGAAGACGACGAAAGAGCTTGACAACGAAAGCTCGGAAAAGGAAGAGATAAGAGGGCCCTATGGAGAATGTGGTCAGAAATCCATAATAGAATCCGTCCATAACGACTGAATCTATTATCTTTATGCATAAGGGTACCGGATTACCTAGTAGAAAAGATTTCAAAATCATCACCAACCTCCCTTTTGTCTTTTCTGTTTCGATTTCTTTTCTTGGTTTGGGGGGAGAGAGATTGGGGAAATATCTCGTGGATCACGTCTGGTCCTGGCCCACCTATTTATTTTTCAAAACCATAATCTGTCAACACATCATTCTTTTTCCTTTATTATTTGTTTTTGTTATGATGCTGGCTTTAAGGTTTAAATCACGGGAATGCCCATAGGAAGTTTCTTTTTTATTATAAGAACACTTTTGATAAATTCTCTATTTTTACAAAAAAAAATCATAAAAATAATAATTTATTACTATATAACGTGTCTTAACGTGTCGAAATTTTCTATTTTTTAGAAAGGACATGTCGACGTGTCGTGTCGTGTCGCATGTTAGTATCGATGTTACTTAGATCACAATAAGCATAATTTAGGGTTTTGATGTCACAAAAAAAAAATCAAAGTGAATGTGTCACAGTAATCACAGTTTGAGAACTTTTTGTGGCTTTTTCCCTTTGATTTAACACGCCATCTTCCACGTGACGTCATTGCCGACGTCATCACTCGCGATTGACATCATCACTCGTCGCAGGAAGCTTCGTTACCGGTGCATCTAACACTAGTTAAAAATTTTGGAATTTTTTTTAATTAATAAAAAAGAGAGGGAATGTAATGTAGTTGAGGAAGCAAAGATGAGGGACAATGTTTTCTTCTTCTCAAAAAGAGGAAAATATTTTTTCCACTTTAAAGGTTTTTTTTTTCATGAGTGAATAATGTTTTCCTTGACTTGTTTATTTTTCACGAGCCAAACGCCGAAAAATCCGAAAAACATTTTCCTAGAAGTTATTTTTCGTGAATAAACAGAGCCTAACTATTTGGAGTTTTTAGTCAGCATATACAGACAGTTGAACAATTGTCGACAGTAAAAAAAAAAGGCTCTCCACGCCGTTAGCGGGAGAATTACCAAAAAAGTCTTAAACCTAATGCAATTGTGCCGATTCAGTCCTAAACCTTTTTTTATGCCAATTCAGCCCTAAACCTTTTGCACTTGTTCCAATTTAGTCAATTTGGTCGGTCGGAGCTGACATGGCACCGCCGGCGATGATGTGGCAAATTTTTATTAATATTTTAATATTACTCGAATTTTTTAATTTTAATTTAATTTTTTTCCTTTTCTTTAGATTTTTTTTTCTCAAAACCCTAAAGGCAAACGAGGGTCGCCGGCTCTATGGGAGGGCCGCAATGCCCTCACCGGCCTGGGCGAGGGTTAGCTGTTGACTCTTGATTTTTGATCATTTTTATTTTTAGAAAATTAATTAAAATATATGATCCATTGTCAAGCGATGTGGGACATATCTCGTATATCACAGTTAAGGAAGACGACGAAAGAGCTTGACGACGAAAGCTCGGAGAAGGAAGAGATAAGAGGGCCCTATGGAGAATGTGGTCAGCAATCCATAATAGAGTCCGTCCATAACGACCAAATCTATTATCTTCATGCATAAGGGTATTGGATTACCTAATAGAAAAGATTTCAAAATCATCACCAACCTCCGTTTTGTCTTTTCTGTTTTGATTTCTTTTCTAGGGGGGGAGAGAGAGAGAGATTGGGGAAATATCTCGTGGATCACGTCTGGTCCTGGCCCACCTATTTATTTTTCAAAACCATAATCTGTCACCACATCATTTTTTTTCTTTATTATTTGTTTTTGTTATGATGCTGGCTTTAAGGTTTAAATCACGGGAATGCCCATAGGAAGTTTCTTTTTTATTATAAGAACACTTTTGATAAATTTTCTATTTTTACAAAAACAAATCATAAAAATGATAATTTATTACTATATAACGTGTCTTAGCGTATCAGAATTTTCTATTTTTTAGAAAGGACATGCCGACGTGTCGTGTCGTGTCGCGTGTTCGTGTCGGTGTTACTTAGATCACAATAAGCATAATTTAGGATTTTGATGTCACAAAAAAAAATTCAAAGTGAATGTGTCACAGTAACCACGGTTTGAGAACTTTTTGTGGCTTTTTCCCTTTGATTTAACACGCCATCTTCCACGTGACGTCATTGCCGACATCATCACTCGCGACGTCATCGTTGACATCATCACTCGTCGCAGGAAGTTTCGTTACCGGTGCATCTAACACTAGTTAATCCCCGCGCCCCGTAGGAGGTTTGGGTGTGAGACTCGACAAAAGTAGAATCAGCTAAACCAAAAGGCCTAAGCATTTCTATAAATTGGCTTCAGTTCTAGCTGCTCGTTTATACTTTCTCTACATAGTTTCCTAAGAGCAAAAAGAGAGAGTATGGCGCTACCTCGTGAATTGACGCGTGAACTGAAGTTACGTTCACCGGCTGACGAGCTATATACTATCTACCGGAGAACGTGCTACTTCTTCCCAAAAATCCCGAATTCAGGGATTCAGAATGTACAATTGAGACAAGGTGCTAGTTGGGAGTCTCTGAACTCGAGTAGGAGCTGGACTTTTGTTGATGGTAGGTCCAAAAATTTGTCACTTAATCTAGCCAATTTAATTCCCGTATCCCATACACTATCTACCGGAGAACGTGCTACTTCTTCCCAAAAATCCCCAATTCAGGGATTCAGAATGTACAATTGAGACAAGGTGCTAGTTGGGAGTCTCTGAACTCGAGTAGGAGCTGGACTTTTGTTGATGGTAGGTCCAAAAATTTGTCACTTAATCTAGCCAATTTAATTCCCGTATCCCATACCGTATCTATGTCATCTTCCTTTCTTGATTAATTATTTGTCTCGCTGTATTACTGATCAGAAGAACGATTATTTACCCCCTCTTCTGTTTTGTGATCGACAGTCCGGACAAAAAAACGAGAACATTGTCGTCATTAATTCATGTCATGAGTTCGACAATTAAACCTAGCATATAACTTCGGCATCAAGCTTGAATCTTTCGGCTCGTGGAAGATTGAACATTTGATTATTGTTACATGAACTTTGGTTTGTGGACCTTAGGACATGGCTTCGATTAATTGTCACTAAGATTGGACGCGTTGTTTCAATGCGTAGTCTTTACTGGTTTCTAGGTTGAGGTGGCGAGAGGACATACATGTATTGCGCTTGTGGTAAATATTTCATGCCTGAGCATAATGTGAAGTTTGACTGAACATGAGTCGTATGTTAGGATCAATAAACATTAATGATTTTCACCAACAATAATTCACGAGCCATGAAACTCGTGTGTATGTGCGTGCGCGCGCGCGCGCGCGATACCGCAGGTAATTGCGGACCGTGGGTGGACACTCTGGCAGACTTCCACGACGATACGATGGAAGTCACATTCAGGTTGGTGGAAGGAGCCGTGCCGGACATGCTTTACAATAGCCTGAACTCGACCTACACGTTCACTCCGAACGAAGAAGGCTGCACCGCGACAGCGGAACTGACGTTTGACAGGAGAAATAGCAATGCCATTCCCGACGACTATATGAACTTCATCATTAATATGCTCAAAGCAGTCGACGACTACCTTCAAGGCACTACAAACTACGCTTAAATATGGTGAATCAAATAACTTAAAGTACTCAATAACATGCTTTGGAAGCATGGAAACGATGTTTAGCTGCCTATTAAGTGTGTAAGCTTACACCAATGCATGGTGTTGTACTCCATATAATATAAGTAGTGTTTTGTGTGTCTAATAAGTTCAGCCAGTTGTGCTTACAGAAAAGTTCTTGCATGTGGTATAATAACTTCTTCTTCTTCTTTTTTGGCCTGAAACTTGCTTTCCAGTACGTGAAAAAAAAAAAAAAAAAAGACCTTACGCAAACCAAAAACGTTCAAAACGAGGGATGCAAATTTGTGCCATGTTCTTATATTACTCTATTGACATTATTTAAAGTAAAAGAGATGCATATGATATAGATATGGCGGAGGTAGGTTCATAATAGTCGAGGAACGAAATCTTGTGTGGAAAATTAGGCGCACAACACAAGCTCGGCTCCTCAAATCTCCAAGAGCAAATCAAAAGTTCATCAAGAAATTAAGGAAGTATTACTAGGAATATTTAACCAAAAGTCCTTCGAAATTTAAGAGCTGTATTTGACAAAAATGATGCTTTTAATTGTGAAATACGAGGAATGATGGGCAATAATTTCCAAACTTGAGAATAATGCTTTGGCACAAATGGAACAACTGAACTTTGCTATTAGGCAAGCTGGACCTCGCCAGCCTTGGCCGAGCGGATGTGGCTAGCCGCTAGCTGCCGCCGTGGCCAGCGACCGACAAAGAAAAAAAATAAAAAAAGGAAAGGAATAATTAAAAATAATTAAAAATTAAAAGCAATTAAAAATTTTGAAATTGTTTTTTTAATTAATAAAAAAGAGAAGGAATGTAATGTAGTTGAGGAAGCAAAGATGAGGGAAAATATTTTCTTCTTCTCAAAAAGAGGAAAATATTTTTTCCACTTTAAAGGTTTTTTTTTTTTCATGAGTGAACAATGTTTTCCTTAACTTGTTTATTTTCCACGAGCCAAACGCCGAAAAATCCGGAAAACATTTTCCTAGAAGTTATTTTTCGAGAACAAACAGAGCCTAAGTATTTGGAGTTTTTAGTCAGCAAATATAGACTGTTGAACAATTGCCGGCAGTAAAAAAAAAAAAGGCTCTCCCACGCCGTTAGCGGGAGAATTACCAAAAAAATCCTAAACCTAATGCAATTGTGCCGATTCAGTCCTAAACTTTTTTTATGCCAATTCAGCCCTAAATATTTTGCACTTGTTCTAATTCAGTCCATTTGGTCGGTCAGAGCTGACATGGCACCGTCGGCGATGACGTGGAAATTTTTTTATTAATATTTTAATATTATTCGAATTTTTTAATTATTTTCCTTTTCTTTAGAATTTTTTTTCTCAAAACCCTAAAGGAAAACGAGGGTCGCCGGCTCTATGCGAGGGCCGTAACACCCTCGCAAGCCTGGGCGAGGGTCAGCTGTTGACACCTGATTGTTGATCATTTTTATTTTTAGAAAATTAATTAAAATACCAAAAAAAATCATAAAATTGTAAAATCAACCTTGGAAGCCTTAGCCAAGCCTTAGGAACCAATTTTGAACAAAAAAAAAAATATTTTTCTTAATTTTTGACATTTTTTGAATTTCTTTTAATTAGAAAAATTCCACAAAATTAGAAAAAATACCAAATGTGATCAGAAAAATCCAAAAAATAGGCAATAATTTTCTTTCAATTTGAATTTCATTTTAGCCACACCAATTCGATTTGGGTCATGATTTCTCTAAATCATGGAGTTTCATGCCTTAATTGAGCTAAAAAATTGAGTATTTTTCAGTTGTTTTTTTATTTCTTTGTATTTATCTATCTATTTCGGGTCAATCATAACATTTCATCCGGAGACTTTTAAATTCACTTTGGTTGAGCCAATTTTACCTTTAAGACAAATTCAAGTTCGCTAATGTTCATGCAAAATCACCTTTTAATCGAGGTTTTCGTGAATAATCTCACCAAAAAAAGCCCTACTCTAGAACCTTCTCACAAAAGACAAAAGAAGAGGAAAAAGACAAAACGGAGGGGAGCTGGCGTAACAAATTCTTGGAACGCGCGTATAAAATGGACAAAAGGTTGGCCGAAAAAAGGTTCAAGAGATAGAGAGGGAAAGACACAGAAGAATTGGGGCTTCTTGCGGGAGACCATTGGAGGAGAACCTCAGGCTTCACAAAAAATGCTCCCAGATTGCTAGAGAGAGAGAGGAACGGAGCAAAAGAGGAGGGGGAGAGAAGAAAAATCACGGAGAGAGCTTGAGAGTCTTCTTTTCTTCTGGACGGTGAGGGAGTTCCGGACGTTTTTTTTGTTGGGCTTATTTGGCCCAGTCCAGCCCATGGTTTATTTGTTAAACCTAGGGTTATATTTCAGCAACACCTTTGTGAGAAGAGGCAGTGACACCGTGAGCAAAAAGCAGAAAACAAAGAGAGGAGCAGCAGCAGTTTTTCTGGGTGTCCAGCCGAGATCAACTCGACGATCGAAGGTCGATCCGTGGTCCGATTGGGCTGAAATTTTGACAGCAGTTTCAAGACTCGTTGTTCTTGATTCTGTGCGGTTGGATCATCGTTTGAAGCAACACTGTGGTGTGAAGAGAGAGTCACCGAGAGCAAACGCAGAAAAACAGAGAGGAGCAGCAGCAGTTTTTTCTGGGTGTCCGGCCGAGATCAACTCGACGATCGGAGGTCGATCTGTGGTCCGATTGGGCTGAAATTTTGACAGTAGTTTCAAGACTGGTTGTTCTTGATTCTGTGCGGTTGGATCATCGTTTGCAGGTATTTACTGTAGCTGTTCGTGAGTATTTCGAGACTGCAAATTTGAGGGTGTTTTCATCCGGTTTCTCTCATTTAAGGTGTTGTTGCTTGATCTCCACTTATAGTTTTGGGTTTTCATTGTCGTTGAATTCAGCGTGGTTGTTGTGCACCTAAACGATTTATAGTGGAGATTCGGGTGGACTCCGTGATCGGTCTCGTGGTTTTTATCTTTCGCGTTGAAGGAGTTTTCCACGTAAAAATTCTGGTGTTGTTATTCTTTAAGCTCCTATATTTCCATTGGTTGTGCTCGATTCGTTTCCTCACAGGTTTAGTCAAAGAGGGAAAATTATATCCGCTGCCATCATTTTTTCCCCAACATAGTGGTATCAGAGCATTGTTTTTGATTGAACGATGGAACCGAATGTGAGCAGGATGATTAGTTTGAATGGAAAGAATTATCATGTATGGAGAGGAAAGATGGAAGATCTTTTATATGTGAAGCGGTGGCATTTACCGGTGTTTGCTGATTCTAAACCTGATAATATGAGTGATTCTGATTGGGATCTTGAGCACAAAATTGTGTGTGGATTTATTCGACAATTTGTCGATGATAATGTTTTGAATCACATCAGCAAAGAATCTCATGCTAGGACTTTGTGGAATAAGCTGGAGTCATTGTATGCACGAAAGACTGGCAACAACAAAATATGTTTGATTAAACAATTTATGGAGTTGCATTATCGAGATGGCCAATCTATATCAGATCACTTGAATGAGTTTCAGGGAGTGATAGATCAATTGTCTGCCATGAATATTAAATTTGATGATGAAGTACAGGGACTTTGGTTGCTATGTACCTTACCAGACTCTTGGGAGACATTTCGTATGTCTTTGATTAATGATGCGCCTGATGGTATTGTTACCATGGATTTTGCAAAAAGTGGTGTTCTGAATGAGGAGATGAGAAGAAAAACACATGGTTCTTCCTCTCATTCAGAAGCTTTAGTTGTTGAAAACAGGGGCAGAAGTCAAAGTAGAGGTCCAAAAGGTAGATACAAGAGCCGAAGCAAGTCAAGATCATGGAAAAAGACTATTGAGTGTCATCACTGCGGTAAGATGGGTCATATGAAGAAAAATTGCTTTAAGCTGAAAAATGAGAAGAGGAATGAGAAGAAAAATGGCAATGAGAACAACGACAAAAGAGATCACGGTAGTGATGATCGGGTGGCAACTGCTACTAATGAACTTGTTATTGTCTGCTATGATGATAATGTTAATTTTGCCTGTGATGATTCAAGTTGGGTTATCGATAGTGGAGCTTCTCTTCATATTACTTCCAGGAAGGAGTTCTTTACATCCTACAGGTCAGGAAATTTTGGTACCTTAAAGATGGGTAATGATGGCTTGGCTACTGTCGTGGGTGTAGGAGATGTATGCCTGGAGACTGATAAAGGAGCAAAATTAATTCTGAAAGATGTTAGACATGTTCCTGATATTCGTTTGAATCTAATTTCGACTGGCAAACTCGATGATGCAGGATTTTGCAGTACTTTTGATAATGGACAGTGGAAACTCACCAGAGGCTCATTAGTTGTGGCCAAAGGCATGAAACAATCCTCTTTATATTTGTTTCAGGCCAAAATTTCCAAGGACATGTGTAATGTTGTGGAAGAAGAAAATGCAACTGCATTATGGCACAAGAGGCTTAGTCACATAAGTGAGAAAGGAATTGGTTTGTTGGCTAAAAAGGGTTTACTCTCTGGAGTAAAGAGTGCAAGACTTGAGAAGTGTGCACATTGTTTAGTAGGAAAACAACGAAGAGTTTCATTCAAGAGTCATCCACCTTCGAGGAAATCAGAGTTGCTAGACTTGGTACATTCAGATGTTTGTGGTCCAATAAAACCACTAACACTTGGTGGTGCAGCTTATTTTGTAACCTTCATCGATGATCATTCAAGAAAATTATGGGTTTATTTCTTGAAGACGAAGGATTAAGTGTTAGATGCATTCAAGCAATTTCAAGTTTCAGTTGAAAGGCAGACTGGAAAGAAGTTGAAATGCATTCGTTCAGATAACAGTGGTGAGTACATCGGACCATTTGATGAATACTGCAGACAACAGGGGATTCGACATCAGAAGACACCTCCTAAAACGCCTGAGTTAAATGGCGTAGCGGAAAGAATGAACAGAACGTTGATTGAGAGAGTCAGATGTTTGATTTCAGATGCAAAACTGCCAAAAACCTTTTGGGGCGAGGCTTTGAGTACAGTGGTACATATTCTCAACATTTCTCCTATTACTGCTTTAGATGGTGATGTTCCAGACAGAGTTTGGTTTGGAAGGAAAATTTCATATGATCATCTAAAGGTGTTTGGCTGCAAAGTTTTTGTTCATGTTCCCAAGGATGAGAGATCCAAGTTAGATGTCAAGACACGAGAATGCATCTTTCTTGGTTATGGTTCTGATGAGTTCGGCTATAGACTTTATGATCCAGTTGCAAAGAAAATTATCAGAAGTCGAGATGTAGTATTCATTGAGAACGAGACCATCTGGGATATTGAGAAGATGAAGAAGACAGATTCCCGTGATTCTGATATGTCAGTCGATACTAGCTCAGTCCCACCTTTTGAGTTGCAGGAACAGTTGCATGATCAAGTTGAAGATGGTGTTCAAGGTCAGACTCTAGATCATCAGGTTCAGGGTCAAACTCAGAATGATCAGCAGGTTCTAGATCAGACTCAGGGTGATCAGCAACATTCAGGTGGTGTTGATGATGGAGAGATTGCACAATTAGTTCCCCCAACCACTGCTTTGAGAAGGTCTACCAGAGACTGCACACCATCTACTAGATACTCTTCTAGTGAGTATGTTTTATTGACAGATGCAGGTGAACCTGAAACTTTTGAAGAAGCAGTAGAAGATAAGAATAAGAAGGAATGGTTTGATGCAATGCATGATGAGATGAAGTCATTGCATGAAAATCATACTTTTGAGTTGGTGAAATTACCTAAGGGTAAAAGAGCTTTGAAGAACCGATGGGTTTACAGATTGAAACAAGATGAGACGACTTCGCGTCCTCGATATAAAGCCAGATTGGTTGTTAAAGGTTTCAATCAGAAAAAGGGAGTTGACTATGATGAGATCTTCTCACCAGTTGTTAAAATGTCTTCAATTCGAGTTGTTTTAAGTCTAGCAGCTAGCCTTGATCTCGAGGTTGAGCAGATGGACGTGAAGACTGCTTTTCTTCACGGTGATTTGGAGGAAGATATATACATGGAGCAGCCTGAAGGTTTTCAGGTGAAAGGTAAAGAGAATTATGTTTGTAAACTGAAGAAAAGCTTATATGGCCTAAAGTAAGCGCCGAGACAATGGTATAGAAAATTCGAGTCTTTTATGGGGGAGCAAGCCTATAAAAAGACTACTTCTGATCATTGTGTGTTTGTGCAGAAATTCTCTGAATGTGACTTTATTATCTTATTGCTCTATGTAGATGATATGCTCATAGTTGGTCAGAATGCTTCAAGGATTGACCAATTAAAGCGAGATTTGAGCAAGTCTTTTTCAATGAAAGACTTGGGGCCGGCTAAGCAGATTCTTGGTATGAGGATCACTCGTGACAGACAAGCGAAGAGACTATGGCTATCTCAAGAGAAGTACATAGAGAAAGTACTTCAAAGGTTCAAAATGGACAAAGCTAAAGTTGTAAGCACGCCTCTTGCTACATACTTCAAGCTTAGTCATAAACAATGTCCGTCAACCGAGAAAGATCTGAAAGAGATGGAAAAAGTTTCTTATGCTTCCGCAGTCGGTAGTTTGATATATGCAATGGTTTGTACAAGGCCAGATATAGCTCACGCAGTTGGAGTGGTTAGCCGTTTTATGTCAAATCCAGGAAGAGAACATTGGAATGCATTGAAGTGGATCCTAAGGTATCTCCGAGGCACTTCTAGTTTGAGACTTTCATTTGGGAGTGAGAAGCCGATTCTTGTTGAGTATACTGATTCAGACATGGCAGGGGATATTGACACGAGGAAGTCTACTTCAGGCTACTTGATTACTTTTTCAGGGGGAGCTATAGCTTGGCAATCAAGGTTGCAAAAATGTGTTGCCTTGTCGACGACAGAGGCAGAATTCATCGCTGCAACCGAAGCATGCAAGGAATTGCTTTGGATGAAAGAGTTCACACAGGAACTTGGTTTCACTCAAGAAAGGTATGTTTTACTTTGCGATAATCAAAGTGCTATACATCTTGCAAAGAATTCCACTTTTCATGCCAGGTCAAAGCATATTGATGTGAGGTATCACTGGATACGAGAAACCTTAGAATTCAAAGCGTTAGAACTTGAGAAAGTACACACAGAAGACAATGCTTCAGATATGATGACAAAGGCTCTTACCAGAGAGAAGTATGAGTTTTGTCGGCGCCAGGCCGGCATGGATTTCTGTTGAGTTCTTTTGTGTCGGGATCTTCCCCAATGGGCTGGAGGGGGAGATTTGTTGGGCTTATTTGGCCCAGTCCAGCCCATGGTTTATTTGTTAAACCTAGGGTTATATTTCAGCAACACCTTTGTGAGAAGAGGCAGTGACACCGTGAGCAAAAAGCAGAAAACAAAGAGAGGAGCAGCAGCAGTTTTTCTGGGTGTCCAGCCGAGATCAACTCGACGATCGAAGGTCGATCCGTGGTCCGATTGGGCTGAAATTTTGACAGCAGTTTCAAGACTCGTTGTTCTTGATTCTGTGCGGTTGGATCATCGTTTGAAGCAACACTGTGGTGTGAAGAGAGGGTCACCGAGAGCAAACGCAGAAAAACAGAGAGGAGCAGCAGCAGTTTTTTCTGGGTGTCCGGCCGAGATCAACTCGACGATCGGAGGTCGATCTGTGGTCCGATTGGGCTGAAATTTTGACAGTAGTTTCAAGACTGGTTGTTCTTGATTCTGTGCGGTTGGATCATCGTTTGCAGGTATTTACTGTAGCTGTTCGTGAGTATTTCGAGACTGCAAATTTGAGGGTGTTTTCATCCGGTTTCTCTCATTTAAGGTGTTGTTGCTTGATCTCCACTTATAGTTTTGGGTTTTCATTGTCGTTGAATTCAGCGTGGTTGTTGTGCACCTAAACGATTTATAGTGGAGATTCGGGTGGACTCCGTGATCGGTCTCGTGGTTTTTATCCTTCGCGTTGAAGGAGTTTTCCACGTAAAAATTCTGGTGTTGTTATTCTTTAAGCTCCTATATTTCCATTGGTTGTGCTCGATTCGTTTCCTCACAGGTTTAGTCAAAGAGGGAAAATTATATCCGCTGCCATCATTTTTTCCCCAACATTTTTTAGACCAAGAGAGTGAGCAAGAGAGGGATAAGTCGGAGAGCCGAGCCCATCGCCGCCGAACTCACTGTCTTGCCGCCGAACCCGCCGCTGTATCGCGCACCCAGGCCGCAGCTGCGGACGACGACGACGACGTGGAATTGTTTGGTGAAAAGACTGAAGAGGAGAAGAAGGCTGCCGAGGAACGTGCAGCTACTGTCAAGGCATCCGGAAAGAGGAAAGAATCTGGTAAGTCGTCTGTGCTGTTGGATGTGAAGCCATGGGATGATGAGACTGACATGAGAAAAGCTTGAGGTAGCAGTAAGAAGCGTCCAAATGGAATGGTTGTTTTGGGGAGCAGTGGTGTTTCTGCGGAAGGTTGTGGTGTTACTGTTGAGGGTTTTGCTCTAATCACTGAGGAGGCAGTGGCAACTCCCCCAGTCGGTGACACAAAGGAGCAGAGGGTCTTCGGTAGAGGAGAGTTCAGAGAGAGGGCTCAGGGGAAGGAAAAGAAAGGGGTCTGGTCTGAGGTTGCAAGAAAGAGAAGACCAGACCCAGCGAAGAAAAGGAGGGGAGGAGCTTTGAGAGAGCGGGAGGACGGAGACGAGCGAAGGACGAACCCGGGTTCGACGGTTTTGAGAAGGAAAGAGAGTCGGGACGGGCAGTCCCGTCCCGAACCGTAGCTACTCCCTCCGATGTCGGTCTGACCTGAAGACAACGTCGCCGCTGACCCAGATCCCGCGAGGCCGAGGGACGGAGGCGCGCGGACGCAGGGGTTGAAGGAGGAGTACAAGGCCCTGATCAACTACATCCAGATCAACAAGTCCAATGAGAACAACTAATCCCGCATCTCCACCGCCAACCCGGAGGACACGAGCCTGTCAGAGGTGGCGTGACGAGCAGATTCCAACGGCGGCGTCGAGGCGACCTGAACCAGTGGCCTTGTGCGAGTAGTTCCCGACGGCGGCGGCGCGTGAGCAGTCCCGACGGTGCGGCGACGCGCGAAGAGACCAGACGGTGCGGCGGCGCGACGAGGGGGCGACCAGCAGAGGAGGCAGCCGTTCGAGGGTGGCGATCCGATGACGAAGGCGCAGCGATGATGGCCGGAGGTAAGGTTGCTTCGCCGGCTTCGTTTGCGTCATTAGTTGTCTCCGTAGAAAAAGGGCCATGGAAGAAGGCTCCTGTTCGTTCTTCATGGAGGGGAAGCCATCGTGAAGAAGACAAGACAACCCAGAAATAAAGAATAAAAAATAATAAAAGGGGCATATAATGTAAAAAGAAAAGAGAGAGTAGAAATAAAAAATAGAGTAAAAAGAAGAAGAAAAGATCTTTAAGAGTAGGCCGAGCGTGGACTTATTTTTGTGGCTGCTGGGCTTGCCTTTCGATTTGGGCCAAATTCGGATTTTAGTTTTGGGCCTTTTGAAAATCAAAAAAATTTGCTCCAAGCCCAAGTTTAGTCTTAGACCAACCTGGGCCCCTAAGCCCCGAGTTGGACGGCTTTGGCGCGGGCCGGGTCTGCTGGCCCGGTCCGGATCACTACTTTGGGAATAAAAAAATATTTTTAAAAAATAATATAAAAAATAAAAAAACAAATAAAAAATAAAAAACAAATAAAAAATATTAAAATATTATAAAAAAATAAAAAATTTCAAAAAAATTTCGAAAAATAGGAATTAACCACAATCAACTAGCCAAACCTATTCCGATGCTTTGACCCTCGATTCTTTCAAAAAATGATGATTTTGCCCCTTTAGGCAAATTGTCTTCAATTTTTCCAAATCTTCCCCAAACCTTAATCACACTTTCGCTGAGCCGTTAGAGCTTTACTAGGGATGCTATGACTTATCTTGATGTGTTTTATCCGCATTCTTGGCTGAGCACTTACTTTATTGATTGTGATTGATAGAATTAGTCTTCCCGACCTGCATGAAACCTACATCTAGACTTGCCTCACCTGAAAATTACGCATGCATGAAATCATAGTTAGGAAAATCACTCGACGTTAGGTACCAAAAGGGCGTCATCGAAGAATCCATATCTTGATCAACCTTTTCCTTTCCAACAGAAAACAAAATCCCACATATATTTCTATATGACTTCAAAAAAGGAATTCTAATCCAATTAGAATGCTTGGATTTATTCCTAATAAATTCGGTTTAACAAATCGATATCCTCCAATCGGATCGCGTTCCGTAAATGACTCAAACTCGAGACATAACATTAACAATTTCCACTTGGCTTGACGTTTGAAGCCAAATCATAGTGTTCATCATCTACGCTGCTCTCCCAACGCCCCCGCAGGCGCACATTCGTCACAGACGTCCATCAAGCTCAAGCAGAGCTTGAACTTGTTTAGAGGAATGAAGTCGGTCCACATGCCTATAGGATTCTCCATCGCAAGAAACGTCTTTTTGGTCACATCCTCTCTCGACATGTTATATCTGACGCAAAAATTCTGGTCACCAATGAACTTGATTCTCAAGTGACATCTCTGACTTCAATCGAACATTATATCAACCAAATGTCCCACGTCAACATCACTAACCAAGTCATTAGACTGTATCGCCTCTTTAACTTTTTCTGTTGCTACCATGTTTCTAGTCTCAGTTATCAACAAGACCATAGTGTCTCCCAACGACGCTTTCCAACTCATAGCACAACTAACAAAAGTAAAGGCATAACTGCTTAGCCATCGACCATCTTTTAGGTTCCCTGCATGACCCAAGTTCACAAGCCTAGTTATTGCCACACTACCTAAACTGCATTCTCCTAAACATACCCCAACGTCTGTCGTCCCTAATAAAATCAGGAGGATTCACTTCATAGCATCACAATGTATACCTGGATCAATCATATACATTTTCCTAATATGCGATAGATCATGCTTAGTACTATGCATGGCATAACCCAAACAACCAACAGTACTAGCATGTGAAGCGTGAGACAATTGCTCCACCTCCATCCAAGTACATTGTGACATACTAGACAATTTATAATATACAGCAAGCAGGGTACTTACAGAATTTCTTCCAGCGGTCTCTCTCTGCATCTCCATACCCGAAGTTGTCTCTATTGCACCCAAATTATCTATTTTAATATTTGCATACAACTGTCGCTCTATCTCATCCACCTCCGCTGACCACATCGAAGCTTCATCATTTGTGAGCTCAGAACAACCGTCAACTGCTATGGAATCTCGCGACACTGCAGATGTTGTCACATTTACCGCACTCTGAACATCTCTAGACTCTACCTGAAGCTCCACCTGTTTCTGAACACCGTCCAGATCTTTCTCTCCAATTGATTCATTGCTCCTCTTCTAAAACAGAGCAGATTCGTCAAAGGTAACATCTATGCTGAACATAAAATCAAGCGAATCTTTCTCAGTGCACCGCAGCTTGTATCCCTTCACCCCATATGCATAGCCTAGGAATATGCACTTCCTTGCCCCCGACTCCAGTGCGGCATCACTCACACAAGCATAAGCAAGGCAACCAAACACTCTCAGTTCGGTGTAATCAGCAGGCTTACCTGACCATGTTTCCTCAGGAGTTTTCCAATCAATTTCTAGTGATGGTGATCTGTTCACTAAC
The DNA here is from genome assembly GCA_029784005.1 of Lenwebbia sp. NSW1173648. Lineage (NCBI taxonomy): Eukaryota > Viridiplantae > Streptophyta > Magnoliopsida > Myrtales > Myrtaceae > Lenwebbia > Lenwebbia sp. NSW1173648. The sequence goes on from JARCGZ010000010.1 coordinate 9,723,124, forward strand.
CAACAAGTGGTATTCACTGCTTCAGCCCAAAAGTCTTAATCTAATCCAGCATTGAAGAGTAAAGAGCGAGCTCTCTCCAATATAATTCCATTCATCAATTCTGCAACTCCGTTCAACTGTGGAAAATCGGCAACAGTGCGGTGTCTCACCATGCATTCCTCTACACAAAACTAACCAAGCTCATCAGAACATAATTCTAACCCTTTATCAGTTCTCAGGCACATGATCTTTCTTCCTATCTGCTTTTCGATCATCGCCTTCTATGACTTGAACCGACCAAGCACCTCGCTCTTGTGCTTAAGAAGACAAATCCAAAATTTTCTTGAAACATCATCAACAAAGGATAATGCATACCTGGCACCACCCTTGGACAGAACTGGAGAGGGTCCCCATAAGTCTGAGTGTACGTAGCCTACAATCTCCAAGGTCTGGTGAACTGTTGTAATGAACTTCACTCTTCGCTGACTACCCATGTCGCAATGATCACAGAAGTCCAGCTTCTCAAATCGATGACCTCCTAGTAGACCCCTCTGACTCAGAACAATCATCTCCCTCTCACTCATGTGTCCAAGTCTCATTTGCCACAACTGTGTTGTATCCTGACCTGAAGTATCAGAGAATCTAGCAAACGAGCCAATCACTATCTTTCCCTGGAGGAGATACAACCCATAGTCTATCTTCCCTCGCATCACAGTAAGCACACTTCAAAAGACCTTTATAACTCCACCTTCAGCGAAAATTCGGTATCCGAACCTGTCAAGAGCACTCAATGAGATAAGGTTCTTTCTCAATTCTGGTATATGCCTTACATCTGTTAACGTTCGCACCACTCCATTGTGCATCTTAATATGAACTATTCCAATCCCCGCCTCTTCACAAGCAGCACCGTTTCCCATAAGCACCTTACCACCCTTCGTGCACCGATAGGTAGTAAACCGGGTGTCTATGAGAAGTCACATGATAAGAACATCTAGAGTCAAGCACCCAATCATCGACTGATGAACTTGTGGCGACTGTTAACTAAACATCTGCATCACTAGAACTAGTATCTGCTGTAGTAACAATATTATCATCGCCTGCAGACTCTACCTTAACTCCCCTACCCTTATACTTCGGACAATCTCTCATGCAGTGCCCTACCTCATTACAGTGATAACATCAACGGTTTCGAACATTGGACCTCGATTTAGAACGGCTCTTCCATCTGTTACCTCCAGACTCTCTTCGTTTGTCTCTACCTCGAATAATCAAACCTTACGCCGTATTTTGCGCTAAGTTATCTTCTCGTAACTTCTTTTGTCACTCCTTAGAAAATAAAGCAGACTTTACCTCTTCCAAGGTAATCGTAGTACACTCTTGTAGTAATGAATCTATAAAGTGCTCAAAAGAATCTGGTAGAGATGCTAACAACATCATATCTTGTTTCTCATCAGGCAAGGCCTCATTGACGTTCTTCAAGCCCATCATGAGTTTGTTAGACTCATCTAAGTAGCCTCTGATGGATGTGCCTTCAACCATCCGGAACTGAAACATCCTCTTCAGCATATACAAGCGATTGTTCAAACCCTTCATTACATAGAGTACTTGAAGTTTAGCCCACATTGCTACGGCATCCTTCTCCTCGGCTATCTCTATCAACACCTCATCCGATAGATGCAACATGATTATACTTCTCTCCTTCCTCATTAACACGTCATTTTCGGCATCTTTCATTGTTTTGAGCAACTTATCCTTGCCCTCCAATGCCTTAGCCAAACCTTGAGTCGTTAATAACGCCTCCATTTTGAGGCTCCATAACTTAAAATTGTTCTTCCCGTTAAACTTCTCAATCTCAAATTTTGCTCCAGACATAATTGCAATAACAGAATTTCCAAACAGTGATCAGACAAGCAAAAGCCCCAAATCAACTCCAAAAGCTCTAGCCGTAGCTCTGATACCAATTGTTGGGATATAACGCGGAAACGCTAACAGATCTTGCAAATATGTTAATGCGAAATCACCAGAGATATAAACAAGGAACGATAAAGGACACTAGATATACGTGGTTCGGTTCGAATATCGGTACCTATATCCACCAGGAGGGCCAGTAATAATAATTCACTATAATCGGAGAATTAGAGTTACAATCGCTTATACGCTCGAGTGTTTTCCGCACCTAGATTAAGCCCAAAGTAAACTCACAAGTAATATCTCACAATCTCTCACGGAAATATTACTTAGAAAAAACTCATAGAGAGAAATTGATATTCTTGTTATTTGCTCTGCACACAACTGAACTAAGAACGTCTCTGCTCGTCGTGCGGCTTCTCTTTTCTTCGTGCGGCCCTGGGTTTGTGCGACGTTTCTCAGAGGAACCCAAGCCTTTTGTGTGCCCTTTTAAACTAGTCAACAAAACTATGTTGACCGGGACCCACATAATATCTTCCTGGCTTTTGGAGTTGGACGTCCACTGTACGTCATTGAAGAATCCATATCTTGATCAACCTTTTCCTTTCCAACGGAAAACAAAATCCCACATACATTTCTATATGACTTCAAAAAAGGAATTCTAATCTAATTAGAATTCTTGGATTTATTTCCTAATAAATTCGGTTTAACAAACCGATATCCTCCAATCAGATCGGGTTCCATAAACGATTCAAACTCGTGACATAACATTAACAGTCCGTGGAAATATAGAATTCCCTATTCGGTATTGGATAAGAAATAAAAGTTTCCTGAATTGTCTTGATATGAAATTAGGGTGCAAGAGTGGGCGGCCAAGAAAAGAAAAAAAATAAAAGGAAAAAGAGGAAAGTCTGACTTGGACTGTTGACCGAACTTTTGGCACTTTCTAGTGTACTTATCCTCTAATTTTCACCTTCTTTTATATATAGGCACATATATATTTTCCTTTTTCTCTCAAAAATGAATAAGTGTAGATAGAAACTATATTCATCAATTGGCTATTTATGTAGATCTTACTTTGCTTATTAACTCAGTTTATTTTCTTGCATAAAAAGAAAAACAACAAAGATTTTTATGTGTATGTCTATATAAAGCCTCGTATGAGAGAACTCTCCGTCATTCATATTCATATCACTCGCTCCCTCCCATACCCAGTTGAAACACACATACCATCATCATATCAGTTTGATTACTCGAGATGCTGAGCGAGGAGGTGACTGAGCCCTACTCGCTGCTCCAGTTTGTCGTCCATCTCAGCAAGGACATCGATCTTCACCTCATGGAACAGGCTTAGGCTCGGGCCTAGCAGAAACTAAGGAACTGGACTTTTACTCATATGCACTGCTTTGCTGTCTCTGTTGAGCTTGATGTTAGGTAGGTTTGAACATGTTTTACGATGTGTCTATAGTGAAAGGAATATGCTTGTGCTATGTGTGGCTCTTGTGGTTCTCCTGAGGAAAACAAATGGAATGGTCTTCAAACAGATCGATCGAATATCTCTACTGTTTCCATGTGTTTGTGGGACTTTCAGTAATTGTTCAGGTAATGATGGGTGTTGTGAAATGGTTTGTTCAGCGATCCAACAAAAGCAATCATTCGGATGTACAAGGGGCTGTTTTCCTCTCCATCTCCGAGCTAGATTCGTCTGTCACTTGTACTTAATGGACGCTGAACTCAGACCCAAGATGAGCTCAAGCTTTAGCAAAACCTGCCTCAAATGTAAGTAGGGTCCAACATAGGAAATACGAAGTTGCCATGAAACTCCAATCCAAGAGTTTTTTTTTTTTTTTTTGGGTCCAACCAATCCAAGAGTTCAATCCGAAAAATTCATTAAGAAAGAATTTTAATGTTCAATAATCCTAGAAAATAAAATCTAGTGATGTAGGGAAAAAAAAAGTCGAGAGCTATTGTCCAAGGATTATTAAGTTATTTACCAATCTTTATTAAAGTTCAATATCGTTTGCTAATTATTTTCTGAAGTTGTTGACACAAAAAAAATGCCCAAATTCGCAACTGTAGGTGGCAGGGGTCGTGTGCGGCGAATTTATAGCACGGGAACCACCACAATAAAATATTTCACGATCGACGGAGAGGAGGGTGGAAGAGGAAGAAGATAAGCGTGAAAGCGACGGAGCGGCGAAGGAGAGCTTCTAACGCATGCAATCATCGCTCGCCACGTAATCCTATCTCCCGCATCACATTCACGCCTTTCTTATTCACCTCTCCTTCCTTTGTCCTCTAATATATCACACCCCCCTTGTTCCATCCGACTTTTGTGGTTATTACAAAATAGCCCATTAACCCATTTTCTAATCGGCTGAATTGTTATATGAGTTGGTTACAATCAGTAAATGCGTCATAAATTATGAGTGTTAATGGGTAATATACTAGTCATAAACGGGATATAAATGGGTTTACAACTTACTTAGATCCAACTCACATCTATGACTCTCTCTTACCCTCACTCAATCACGTGCTCACTCCGCACTCTAATCTCAGTTTGGATATGAGTTTTCTTATATTTGATTAATTACGGAAGTGTTTTATGAATATAGGTCGGGTTGGATGTTGATTGAGTATGGATCGGATCGGCATGGATTAAATAGGCCAATTTGAATCAGGCAATTTATGACCCGATCCGACCACCCATTTGACAGCTTTAGTGGTTATGCTTCACACTTCCTCGAAGTCGGAGATATAGCCACCACCACACTTGTGCTCGTCAAGGTGTTCATCATAATAATCTAGGACATGCAATAATCTATGAAATTCGCGCGCACGAGTATTACTTTTGAGGACGACGTATGTATTGTTGAGAAAAACCACTATTTGATTTTGAAATTGACAAAATAATCCATAATCTCTAATATTTAAGTTAATACAGTGAAATATTATTTTGCAGATTATCCAAAGGCGTATGAATCGAGATAAATGGGATTGAATCTTGCAGAATGGGCTCAGACGTTGTTTCAAGAGCTCAGACGTCGTTTCAAGAGCTCAGACGTCGAGTGGGAAACTCAGACGCTGTAGAGGACTCGGACGATTGAGCATGGATGCTCAGACGTTGGAATGAGGCTCAAGCTCTGAGAGAGTATTTTACGTGCAACGACCAGATTATCAAGAGATTCATTTCAAGATGATTTAATAGACATATTACATCATCACAACGGCTAGCAATCAAGCTGGATTTGTATTTGAAGATTCTCATTCATGAAGATCAATCAAGGATATGGATTAAGGGAGACGAGGATGATTCATCTAATGAAGTAATCCATCTATGGAAACCCAAGATCACGATTATATGGGCAATTTGATCCAAAGGGGGATTCTTTCCTTTGTCGACCCCAACGGCTACGAAATCCTTTATATATAGTCTCGTCCAAACGAGAAAGTTTTGGAGAGCGATCCTCTGGAGATCTTGCAATGGGAAGTTGGAGATGGACGAGTATAAAATGAGACCTCAAGGCTGAAGAGTGTAACGCGCGAGAGAACAGAATTCAAAATTCCAAGAGCGAGAGAACTTCACATCCTTCACAGATCTTTAATCCAACATTGTAATACTTAGAGGAGATCTTTGAGTGTAAGAGTGTTAGACGAGAAGTCTACTCACCAAGCTGTAACCTCTGAGTCATTCATTAGTGGAATCTAGTCGATTGGCTGCCAGCGTGAAGAAGTGGACGTAGGCTTGAACAAAGCCGAACCACTATAAATCCTTTGTGCACATTCTCTTTCTTTTACTCTCTCTGTTTATATACTGTGCTAGTAGTTTTCTGCACAGTGCTGCTTCTGAGAAGATCTCAGATCTTACTGACTAATATCATCTGAATGAAGTTCTGAGCATACTAGTTACATTTCGCATAGATTTCTTAAAATTCTTAGAAAACCACCTATTCACCCCCCTCTTGGTGATGATGCTAGCCACAATAATTGGTATCAGAGTCAAGTTCTCATATTTTTATTGAAGTGTTATTACTTCTGAGCTAATGATCTTTATGGCTAGCAATTTTTCTCCCACGTGGATTGAAGGTGGAAGTAACAACAGACCACCTTACTTCGAAGGAAAAGAGTATAGTGATTGGTAGAATAAATTCAAGGCATATCTCAAATGCCAAGACCCGCAGATCTAGGATGTTGTTCAAAGAGGCATTGACCCATCTGCAAGTACTTCAGGCTGATCAAATGCAGGGGACAACACCAACACCACTCCCACAGCTGCTCTAACTGCCACTGAATTAGCAAAGAGAGATGCTTTGGATGCTAAGGCTATTTATTCTTTTTATAGTGCATTATCTCCCACTGAATACAAACATATTGCAGATTGTTCCTCATCAAAGGCGATTTGGGACAAGCTCTATGTAACCTATGAAGGGACAGACAAAGTCAAGGAGACTAAAGTCAACATACTCCTCGGCCAGTACGAAGCTTTCAAGATGAAGCCTAATGAAACGGTGAAAGAGATGTTCGACAGATTCACTGAAATAGTGAATGGTCTCACCTATCATGGGCAACCTGTGTCTGGACCGATGCGAGTGAATAAACTCCTAAGGGCACTCACAAAAGAATGGTACGATATCAAAACTTCCATTCGAGAGACTCAGAGGATCTCACCCATGTCCATGGATGAACTCATTGGAACTCTTCAATCCTACAAGGATGAAAGAATCAATGAGGAAACTCAATCGAGAGGTAAGAAATCCATTGCCTTGAAATCTAATGCTGATTCTGATGTCTCAGATTATGAGGATGAAGACGATAAAGAACTAGCACTCATGGTCAAGAGGTTCAGAAGATTGGCAAAGAAAAGCAGAAATTTCAAAGGCAAAAGAGATTTCAAGCAACATGATCTGAGACGATCATCTGGTGACAAAGACGAAAGCAAAGATGTGATTTACTATGAATGCAAAAAGAGAGAGCACATCAAACCAAACTGTCCTCTTCTAAAGAAGAAAGGAAAGGATGAAAAATTCAAGAAAACTCTAAAAGTTGAAACCTGGAGCTACACAGAATGTGAAAGTGATGAGAAATATGCCAACATTTGTTTAATGGCCAACTCAAACTCTGAGGAAGAATCTAAGGTAACTTTTCCTAGCATTCCTTCTGAGGTATCTGAATACATAGATGAATTGTATTCAGATTATAAAATTGCTCTACAAAGGCTTTCTGAATTGAGAAACGAAATTGCATGTTTAAAGAAAAACGATATTTCTCAAAAGAATAAAGTAAATTTTCTTGAAAGCTAATTTTCTCAAATCAAGAAAAGATCAGATTTGATTTCTAAGGAAAATGACGATTTGCAAATCGAAAATGAATCTTTGAAAAAGGAAAACGTTTCTTTGAAAAAGGAAAACAATTGTTTGAAAAAAGAAATTTCAGATATCAATAAAAAGTTTTCCTCTGGTTCAAAAACTTTACAACACATTCTTTCTATACAAGTTCCTTACTACAATAAGTTTGGACTTGGTTTTCAAAAGGAAAGTGAGTTGAAAAACGATTTTCCAAAGGTAAAAGAAAGATTTAGAAAAAGACCTTCAAAACATGCATACGGAAATCACTTTTATAAGCAATTATAAGATCTAAAGGACAGAACGTCACAAAATGCACAAACTGTGGTGATCCAAGGCATTCTAGAAGTAATTGTCCTAAAATCTGGAGATCCACTCGAGATATCTTGAGATTTGCAAACACCACTAACCCAAAAGGACCCAAATAGATTTGGATACCAAAGAAAACTTGAATTCCTTTGATGTTTGCAGGTACCAATGAAAAGAAGAAACAAATGATACCTTGATAATGGGTATTCTAGACACATGACTGGAGACTCCAAGATATTCATCAATTTTACTAAATTTGATGGATGAAGTGTCTCCTTTGGCGACAACAATAAAGGAACAATCATTGGCAAAGGAACCGTAAAGATTGGCAACTTCTTCATTAATGACGTTTCATTGGTTAAGGGTTTGAATTTCAATCTCATAAGTATTAGCCAATTGTGCGATATTGGATATAATATCTCTTTTGTGGAAGATAAATGTTCAGGTGTTAGCCAGGACAACAAGAGCTCATTTACAGGACGTAGACATGTCAATATGTATCTTCTGGACATATCATCTAAGGATGTCAAATGTCTAGTATTCGTTAAAGAAGACTCAGAACTTTGGCACAAGAAACTGGGACACATAAGCTTCAAACAAATCTCAAAGCTTTCTTCAAAAAGGCTTGTGAGAGGACTCCCAAATGCTAAATTTGAGCAACCGAAGCTATGTGACACCTGCACTCTTGGGAAACAAGTAAGAAATTCTTACAAATCAATAAATCAAGTTTCCGCTAACCGTGCTCTACAGCTTTTAGACATGGATATCTTTGGACCAACAACAACCCAGAGCATTGGAGGTAAAAAGTATTATCTGGTAATAGTAGAAGACTATACTAGATTTACTTGGATTTTCTTCCTTGCACATAAGAATGATGCATTCTCATATTTTGAAATTTTTTCAAAGAAAGTTCAAAACGAAAAAGGTTATTCAATTTCCAGCATCAAAACTGATCATGGAGAAGAATTTGAAAATCAAATTTTTGCAGACTTTTCTGATCAAAATGGTTTTCAACATAATTTTTCCTCTCCTTATACTCCTCAACAAAACGGAGTAGTTTAAAGGAAAAATTGATCTTTACAAAAAATGGCTCGAACACTCTTGATTGAAAGCAAAGCTCCTTCTCATTTTTGGGCAGAAGATATTTCTTCTGCATGTGTACATCATAAATCGTGTTTTTCTGAGACCTTTGCTTGAGAAAACCCCCTATGAGCTTTACAAAGGCAAGAAACCAAGCATAGAAAACTTTCATGTATTTGGCTGTAAATGTTTTATCCTCAAGAACTCAAATGATCAGCCGAGTAAGTTTGGTGAAACGTGAGGTTTGAAGATGGAAATGACACTTAGAACTCAGGCGCTGAAATTACCATATCATCTAAAAGGAATCCATCATCTGAGGAGACTACATCATCTGAGGACAAAAATATCATCTGAAGCCACTCAGAACATTAATGATACTCAGACTGCTACATCATCTGAGAATGTAAACCAAGATCCTTCTCTAGAAGATGAACAAGACAAAAGATATAACAAGAACTGGTAACACAAATCCAGTTGTCGCGACCCGAGAGAATTCGATCAGGTTAATGGATTACTGGGCCCCTTTTTCGAATGGGCTTTGGCGTGGCGGGCCCTCCCAGGCCCATACCAAACCGCGATGAAAATTTATCGATCGACTTCGACCTTAGTACGGTCGGGTGGCATAGGCAACGAGTGCATGCAAAACGAGTCGCCATCGGCCATTTTTGGAAGGTTGGCCGGATACCTTACTGAGCGATTGGGAGAGATCGTTCAGTTCTGCGGAGCTAGAGAAACTAGGTTCGGGGACTTGGTTATGCCGGTATTCCTACCGATGCCCTTTCGGTACCTAATGTTGAGTGATCATCCTAATTAAGAATCCATGCAAGCTCAATTTTCAGGTGAGGTAAGTCCGAATTGGATTTTCATGCAGGATAGGAAGATTAATCCTTCCAATCATAGTCAATAAGTACACAATCAAGGATCCAAAATGCTCAGATAAAGCACATCAATGCAAATCAAGGCTTCCCTAGTAAAGCCCTATAGGCTTAGAAAATAGGTGATTAAGGTTTGGGAAGGAGTGTGGGATGATTGGAGACAATTCGCCCAAAAGGAAAAAGATCGTCATTTTCTGAAGGATCGGGGATCAAAGTTCCCAAAATGGGTTAGGCTAGTTGATTGTGGTCATTTCCTATTTTTGGGTTTTTTTTTGGAATTTTTCTGAATTTTTTGGGGAAGATTTGCACCTGAGGGACAAAATCGTCATTTCTAGAAAGATTGGGAGTTGAAATCAAGAAATACAAGTTCGGCCAATCAAACTGAACCGTTTTCCAATTTTTGGGATTTTTGAGAATTTTTAGGAATTTTCCGAGACGATTTATCCATGAGTGGGCAAAATCGTCATTTTGGGAAGATCGTAGGGGGCAAAATCGTCAAAAATAGGATTGATCGGTTAAAACTACCCATTTCCTAATTTTTGAGGCTTTTCTGAATTTTTAGAATTTTTTAGAAATTGTTTATGAATTTTTCAAAATTTTTGGATTTTTAAAAATCATTTTTTGATTATTATTATTATTATTATTATTATTATTATTATTATTATTATTATTTTCAATTTTGTTTAATATTTTTCGGGCCAGGTCGGGTTGACCTGGCCCACGCCTCGTGGGCCCTCGGTCCGGACCGAAGGGGTCTGAACTGGTCGAGGTCTGCAACGACGTAGTTTTAGACATTTTTTTGAATTTTTGAATTTTTACAATTTTTTAATGAATTTTTTGATTTTTTTATACTAATTATTTATCATACGCTACAGAATGGGCCACGTGAAAACGTCACCGAAACTTCCCATTTTCGATCTGAGACTACCCTACACCAACCTAACATCTATATATACGAGGCTTAGCCAAAAAAACCGTCTCGAACTAACCTAACTTGCGCCGGTCGAAATTTTCTGGCAAGAACTCGACACTTAAGATTCTACGCTAACCCTCAAATCAAAACACCCAGGCAACATCACACATAGGTTAAAGAGCTTGCCTGACGTTCGAATAAGCTCGGTTTCACGCAGAACGTACTCGCAAGCTCCCAAAAATCCACGAGCTCTCAAGGTTCGGTTACGAGGTTTCAAGCCAAAACAATGCAAACAAAAGGTGTGAACGAGCTTAGTGACGACTCTAAGTGAGACTTGACTAAGTAAATCGGAGGCAAATGGTTGGACGAGCAAAACATCATTGAAGCCAAGCTCAAGATTCGTTAATGGCGTATACCTATCCCAGTGATGAAATCGCGCGCGGCCGGGTTGGGGTTGTTCCTCGGACCCTCAGGAATATCTTGGAACGAACGGTGAGCCTCGGTTTCGCATCGACCGCTCTGGCCAACCCCTTGAAGCTCTCGCTTTTTTTTTTAGCTCAACAATGGCCCCATGACCTCCGAATCTCCCCCCTCTCTCTTGTGACCCGCTCGCTGTTAAATCCCCTCACTCTCATCCCCCGAATGTTCTGAAATCCCGTCCCTTTTTGCGCGGATAGTCTCGCTTTCTCGCTCGGCCAGCCTCGATCCCCCTCTAACCGCCTCGTCCTTTTTTTGTCCGAATATTCCTCACGCCAGCCTACCTTCCGTAGATGTTCCCATGTGCAACTATGCACAAAACGCCAAAGGATGGATTTTTGTGACCTTAGGAGAGTGAGGTTGTGCATACGTGAGAGGAGGAGATGCGCGCGGGATGGCTTGTTTACGGCCTGGGTTGTAGACCCGGATTAGCTGGGTCAGGTCCAATCCAACCTGGCTGACTTGGTCTCGCAATTTTGATCCAATTGAGGTCCAATTTGATTATTTTATGTAAAATTGTAGCTAAAATTGGGTTCTCAATCATGTTTTCCATCTAAAAATGCATTTTTTGTTGTTGTTGTTGTTGTGGAAAATGGACTTGAAATTGCAAAAAAAAACCCAAATTTTTGGTTTTACCAGAATATGAACTTTGAGCAATTGAGGGCCCTAATGACCAAATCAGGCCAAACCAATCCCACCAATAGATTTGGAAGGGTGAAAACTATAGGTTAGAGGTCTTGGATTTGTATGGCCATCCCCTGAAAAGGTTTAATTTCATTTTGAATGAAATCGGGGACTAAATTGAAAATAAAAAGTGCAAGTTGGTCCTTTTGGCCAAAATTGAACAAATTCCCAAGCAAATGGATCCAATTGCAATTCAAGGCATCAGATAACAACGTCATAACTTAGAAAAAGTGAAAATTGGCAATAAAAAGACTCGAAATATAATTTTTGGCTCGATTTGAGTTTATGTTTATGAAGGACCATTGTGACCCAAATTGAATTTTTGACTTTTAAAGTGTCCAAAGTGAAAAGGGAATTAAAATAAAAATATTGACTATTTTTCCATATTTTTGTGGACACAGATACTATTTTTCCTAATTTCTGGTTATTTTTCTAATAAAAATAAATATTAAAAAAAGAAAAAAAATACTAAAAATATTTTTTGTTCAAAATTGGTTCCTAAGGCTAGGCCAAAGCTTCCAAAGTTGCTTTTGAAATTTTATGAATTTTTTTTTCTATTTTTAATTAATTTTTTTAAAATAAAATGATTAAAAATAAGGTGTCAATAGCTGCCCCTCTTTGGGAGTGATCTCAATAGAGGTTGCTCCCAAAGACAAGGTGACACCTGAGTCCTAATGGACTCGACTAGGGAAGAGAAATGCTATGACATCTGACTCTAACAACCTTTCAATGTAAGCTCGAACTCAAGTTAGTCGCCGGTTCGTTTTGACAATACGAGCCAGAGAGAGAGGTTTACCTGGGGCTTACCTATCGGCTATACGACTGCTGCTTGGGAGTAGCTCCAGCGTGGTGCTTGGGGATTTGTTATGGGAAGCTTTCTTGGACAGTTGAGGTTGTGGGAGCGGCTCCTAAGGATCGAGACTGACCATAGAATTGTGACCATAGAATTGCTCTTTAGGTTTGAGACTGGCCTTAGAAACATTCTTTTGGGTAGAGGTTGACCTTAGAGACTCTCGTTTGGGTAGAGGCTAGCCTTAAAGACTCTCTTTTGGGTAGAGGCTGACCTTAAAGATTCTCTTTTGGGTGGAGATTGACCTTAAAGACTCTCTTTTGGGTAGAGGCTGACCTTAGAGACTCTCTTTTGGGTAGAGGCTGACCATAGAATCACTCTTTTGGGTGGAGGCTGACCTTAGAGACTCTCTTTTGGGTAGAGGCTGACCTTAGAATCACTCTTTTGGGTAGAGACTGACCTTAAAAACTCTCTTTTGGGTAGAGACTGACCTTAGAAACTCTCTTTTGGGTAGAGACTGACCTTAAAGACTCTTTTTTGGGTAGAGGCTAATCTTATAGAGACTGAGTTTAGAGACACTCTTTTAGGTAGAGGATGACCTTAAGAACTCTCTTTTGGGTAGAGGCTGACCTTAAAAACTCTCTTTTGAGTAGAGGCTGACCTTAAAGACTCTCTTTTGGGTAGAGGCTGACCTTAGAGATTCTCTTTTGGGTGGAGGTTGACTTTAAAGACTCTTTTTTAGGTAGAGGCTGACCTTCGAATCACTCTTTTGGGTAGAAGCTGACCTTATAGACTCTCTTTTGGGTAGAGGCTGACCTTAGAATCACTCTTTTGGGTAGAGGTCGACCTTAAAGACTCTCTTTTGGGTAGAGGCTGACTTTAGAAACACTCTTTTGGGTAGAGACTGACCTTATGAACTCTCTTTTGGGTAGAGGCTGACCTTAAAGACACTCTTTCCTAATAAAAGGATCTTGAAGATTGATGGAGCGTCCTCTATTATGGACTCACTAAGGAATTACCCTAATACTGCTTTTAAGGCAAGCTAAAAAGGGCATGGTTTTGGGTGTCATTCTGAGATCTGGGGAGACTAGGAATCATGCAGAAGCTATAGCCCGATTTATCTTACTAAGGAGGGTGCCATTCTGGCATCTGGGGAAGACTAGGAACCTACAGAAGCTCAAACCTAATTTATCTTCTCATGCCGTTTTTAAGGTAAACCAAAGGCGTAGAGATTAAAAGATTTCAAATATCTCAAATATTTCAAGTTTTCAAGACGAATCGTGCTCTTATGATGATTATCTAGGAGTCATGCAAATTTTTTCAATGAATGTAACTGTGATGCATGAGGTCATCCAAAACATCTTGCAACATGACATCGATGATCAAAATTTCTTGTGGGGAAAGATTTTAGATCAAATGATACGAAATCGCCAAAAGAGTTTGTTTAAAACATCAATTGGAGTACAGTCATCAAAGGGGACTTCTCACAATTTCTATGAATCGGCTTTAGATTGCCACTCGCTGGGGAAAAACATCTATGAGATGCTTCGAATTAATATCACAAAACCTATTATCTAGCATTTCGGGATTATTCGCAATGTATACATTCTGATTGATCAGAAAGAGTCTTTTGAACGACCGTAATGTAGGTTTGGTCAAAGGTTTTCACAATGGATGGGCACTTTGAGGCCAAGAATGAAATATGCTTCAAAATATCATCTCCAGGACTACAAGTCAAGAACCTGGAAAATAAGATAAAACAGGATTGTACTTACTTCTTTAAGCAGTAGCTTCCTTTGTGAAGTTCCATGTCAGCTCGAAACACCTTGATCAGAAGAGTACTTCGAAAAGGGTTGTATCGTTGGTTCTAGGTAGGCTTGAAAAGGCCAAATTTCAAGTAAGAGGGGTATGAAGGGTTGGTGACCACCTTTGCATCATTACCGATTCTCAATGTCCACTGGGGATGAATCTTTTTACTTGTGACTTAGGAGTCCCTTGAACGTTCGTCTTTCGAGCCTAGATACTCTTTCTTTTTTTCTCTTGTTTTGTCTTGGCAGATTTTCCTTTTGATGCAGTTATCATGCTCTTGAATGCATTTCAACTATTATCATCTTATAATGAAGGGCTTTGGCCTTGCTTTTATGAGGCACACTGCTTTTGCTAGCCCTTTGTTCTCACTTTTGTCTTTCAATTCTCATCATTTTCAAATGAAGGGCTTTGGCCTTACTTTTACTAGGCACACTGCTTTTGCTAGCCCTTTATTCTCACTTTTGTCCTTAAAAAAAATTTGAATCGACTTTCAAAGACCTTTCTTTTTTATCATGACGTCACCCTCTCACTCGGTAAGTCATGTGTATTGCCCCAGTGAACGGAGGTAATCACCAACAGGGTCTGGAAATGAAGATTTCAGGCTCAAATTTGCTTTACAAAGGTTAAGTGTGTAGGATAGAGAAATGAACTGCTCTTCCTCACTTCGATAATTCAAGCTTCCACGGGATATCACCTGAAGCTATCAAAGAAAGATTGATGTAAGTTAGCACAATAAAGTTTTTCTTAATCTTTTCCTCCAAGATATCCACTAATAAACCTCCAAATTGCCCCAGTGAGGGGTGGTTCTTGATAGGGTTATTTTCAGGAAAACTCCTCATGGGCTCAAAGGGGCTTGCAAAGGATTAACATGTGTTTAGGATAGAGAAGTAAATATATTTCATCACTTCAATCCATGTAAGCATTGCAAATAATCCCTACGTCCATAGACCAAACTTTGCTCCATTCACCTCTCAAGTGTGTATGAGGTGTGTTTAGGTAGGGTTTACCTCTCCTCATTCGAGAAAGCATCCTTTTGAAAGGTTTAAACACATCCTTCTGGAAAAATTCATTTCATTTTCTCCAAAGTTTAATCCCCACGTGGATTTATGATACACGAGGTATGTTTCAATGCATGGTGGGATAACTTCAAAGTTTTTTCAAACCCAAATGCCGTTGAAGTGTTTTTGAAAGTTCATTCATTTTTCTAGACATGGCATTATTGAGTTTTCTCCGATTCTTCGGAATCCTAAAGTTTTGAGGTGAAATGATACTTACCATTTCGGTGCGGTGACCCTTGTAGAGATCAAACATGAGGTGTCAGTATGTGTCCCCAAATTCAAAGAAAAATTGGAACGATACCTCCTTACTCTTGATTGTGCATTCCAATCGGAACGCCAATATATAGATTGTAGAATCTCGCTATCTACTCAGAGACTTGAGATGTCAGATGTTCTAAGACTTTCGAACTCTTTTGGGTTTTGAAGAGGAAGGGGTACTTACCTGACCGCCATGGCGACGACCCCTATAAAGATTAAAGGGAACGTGTCAGTGTGTGTTCCAAAATTTAAGGCAGATTGGAACGATACCTCCTTACTCTTAGTTGCGTCTTTGGGAGTCTTTGACTCTTTCATCTCATCGGTTTGCATTGAAAAGAATCCCTTCATCAGGTTGTGCTAGGCATTGTCAGTTGCTCTTCATCCGAAAAGCCCCCATTGCCAGGAACTGTATTTGCTCAACTGTTGCAAATCTCTTTGGATGTGTTTCCTGAAGTTCTTGACACTTCCTCTTTCATTTGAGATGGGAGGTGTGATCCACAAAAGAGCTTGTACCGCGTTCGCTTGACGGGTACACATTTCTCTTTGCTTGATGGGTATGCATTTCTTTTGCATCCATTGACTTGTTGGAAAGGGAGGATCTTATTTTCGTGTCCAGTCGCACCAACAATCCACTTGCCCCAGTTGGGCGGTATCTGCCCCCGAATTGATCTTTGAGCAGGAAAGGAGGGATTTGTTCCGAAAGGATTTTCCTCGCCGCTTCTGCTCATCTATCTCAGGTGCTTGGGTCATTGACCATTTTTGTTTGTCCCTCTGTGGCTTGACAACCATCTATTCGATCGTTCGTTAACTCTTCTTTTGAGAATCATTTGGAACCCGCCACATGGTGACTTGGCAACTTCTTCAATTGCATTCGTCTTTGAAGCATTTGATATTTCCCTATTAAGAAAAACGACGAAATATGTCAGCAAAAGATTATGAAGGGTAAATTGGAACCGATACGAGATTACCCTTCATTCACTTATCTATGTCTTGACCTTTTAGCACCCTTAAAAAGGAGCACACGCATAAAGGGTGTATGCATGATATGCATGATGCAAGTGATCTAAAGTGAATCGTGTTTGCGAGGAACAATGACTTTGTGGCCCCCACTATATTCCTAGAAGGCATTTCTTTATTGCATATGACAACCTACAAAGTTCTAACATTTTCTTTTCTTTTCCTCTCAAATGCTCTTTTCAAAGAGACTTCTAGTCAATAACAAGTTTGAAAGGATTCAAATGTCGATTGAATGTGTACAGGAGCTTTACGAAAGATTTTGCCCCTAAATGGGTCATTAAGATGCTCTTGAATTCATCTATTCTAAATGCATGTTTAAGAGGAAGTGAGAGGGGTACTCCCTATTTTGTCATTTGAAAGCATTGTTCTTCGGGTGCTTTGCCTCCATTTATCGCCTGCAAAGGAAAATATAGGAGACATTATTTCCACACTTGACTGAAAGTAATTTAGGAGCGATACGTACTTTTTCACCAAAACGGATGGCTCGGTGTCATTTTCCTTCTTAGTCTGAAGCGTTGTTGCTATGGCCGAACGCACTTTGTATTCAACGGAAAAACTCCATTCTATTATGCTTCATGGGTGATAACCACCACTTGGGCGACTTGCCCTAGTTAACACCTGCGGAAAGAAAAAGAAACATGTTATTTCCATTCTCAATTGGACTTAATTCAGGAATGGTATACACCCTTTTCAACAAATGTGATGTCTTGTCATGATTTGTTTGTGAGAGGAGTTGCCCCTATGATGCAATCCTTTTTGGCATATGTCACCCAGTGATGCTTGCTTGGCGGACCTCTACTCATGGGTCGAATGCACTTCACATCTTGGTGGATAACTTTGCTTTATGCAGCTCCATCATATCACGTTAGAGCATTTATGCTTTGTTTGAGTCAATCATCTCTAGATTAGGAAATTTCAACATTTCTTATCCTTCAGCCTATTTTGGCATCTGTCTCGTTTCAATGCTTCCTCTTTCGCGATTATTTGAGGATCTTGGCATTTTATATTCCACGATGTTTGACACTACTCGATTTTCATTACTCCTCTCCTTGAGGTTGGGTGATCTTTTGCCACTTTTGCTCCATCGATGCATTTCAATGTGTAGAACAAAAGAAGAGTGTTTGACATTTGATTATGAAAAGAAATGATTAAAAACAAGTACTCCCTCTTGATTCAAAGATGAGTGACTGATTGCCTCTTTGTGGTTTTTTCGACTTGTCATCACTTCATGACGACTCTCAAGCATTTTTTACTCGAGATTTACACGTGCGATTTGTTTTTGTCTGTGTACATCTATACCTTGAAGTGTTGCTTTGCGAACAAATATTCAGTTTTCTTCATCCCTATATGTAGAAAAGGAGAGGATCATTTCTATCTTGACGAGGGTTAATAATGAGGAACGAGATACACCCTTTTATGGTCGAGTGATCATCCATCTCATGGCCAAAATCATGAGTATTTGTACTCCTCAAGACGCGCTCCAATTGATGCTTGCACCAGGTTGCATTATCCCCAGGTACTAATGGTCTACACTTTTGTCTCTTAGAAGAGATGGGTGCCAACCTCGAATGATCTTTTCATTTTACCTGCATGACAAAAATAGACGAACAAGTCAATTATCGCATAAGAAGCCCTAATTGGAATGATCACAGATTTACTTATCTTCAGAATGTATTTTCTAGGCTTCCATTTTTTTGAACATTAGAGATGGAGAAATGTTTCTCGGCGATCCTATTTGGCCTTTTGTTATCACCTACAAGTATAGACAATTATATTAGCTCATAAACAAATCAACTTAATTTGGAATGAATATGTCCTTTTCAATTTAGAGAAAGTTGATCCAAATTAGGTTGCCCCTTCTTCATGTTGCCGGTTTAGGCTTATCCCAATCGATTCTCCTTATCTTGGCAAACCTAGTGGGTAATGTCCGATGGAGACGTATTCCTTTTTATCTTGTGGGGGAAAACAAGTTTTACTTCATTGTCATTCGACCATTTTGACCTTTTTATTGTCATCACACATGCGATCAGATAAAGGGATTTCCAATAGATGGCCGTTGTGTAAAACATGTCAAAAGAAGACAATGTTGGTATTTGAATGAAAAAGAGATCTTTCAATGAGGCCACCTCTTAAATGAAAACGAGGCGACGATACATATCCCATAACCCCCAGTTACGGGCATTTGATATTTGCCAAGATTTCATAGTAAGAGGAGGCGACACTAAAAGATCGATCCACGGTTGTCAATCGAACGCCCATTCAATTCCCAAAAGTTTCGTCTGCAAATGGGGGCATTAACCTTGAAAGATTGCTTTATGATATTTTTCTTGCAAAAATGATGTGATTCTTGTTTAAGAAACCACTACACACAATGTGACTTGAATTTTATTGAAAATATGATTTCAATTTTATGCCCCAACATTCCATCTTAAATTGGAAGAATTTATTTACAAAACGTGATTTTGAACCCATGATTGAAAACTGAGACGAACCATCTATTCCGTAGGGGCGGATTGGAGGTGTTTGGAATTCATACTCAAGGATCAATTTGAAAAGTAATTGCCAAAAAATTTTCAATTGTAAGCTTAAACACCCGAGGCGTTCGATTGATTCCCGCGAATCTCCAACATTGAAATCATACTCACAGTGATTGGCGAGAGATTTTTTGTGTTTTTGTTGTTTTTGTCTTGTTTTTGTTTAGTTTTAGGTATATAAACCATTCACAGACATGCGCGTGAGACAAGTGAGGCTGAGACTCTAAAAATCAAAATGGGTGTGGAACCTAAGGCCAAGGCTCCCACGACGCAGATATGATAGATTCACTCCCAAAAGCACCCACCCAAGAGAGTTAGAATCACCATTCTGGAAAGTGAGCGGAGTCGGATATGATCGTCCCAAGTGCAATCAAACACAAGGTCTTTTTGTACCCATTTCCTATCTATGACTATCCTAAGGGTGCATCGCAGTCCGAGTTTGACCGCTTTGTGCAGAGTGTCGTGATCCTCAAATATGCAAGTGAACATGCACCATAATTGTTATACAAGCCACCGATTCAATTTCACCCTCACAACATTCATTCCTACCCCAACCTGCATAAAACAAAGTTAGGCACAGACAACACCCCTTGTTTCTCCAACCTGCAAAACTATTTAACACCTATCATGAGCGGACTTACCTCACCTTTAAGAGCGCCTGCGAAAAACACGTCAGAATAATCACTCAATGTTTTAATTGCGGCCTAAGTCCACTAGAGATCCAGAACCAGAGATTCTTGGTTCGATCCCCAGCGGAGTCGCCAGCTGTCGTGACCCGAGAGAATTCAATCAGGCTAATGGATTACTGGGCCCTTTTTTCGAATGGGCTTCGGCGCGGGCCCTCCCAAGCCCATACCAAATCGCGACGGGAATTTATTGATTAGTTTCGACCTTAGTGCGGTCGGGTGGCATGTAGAATGTGTGCATGCAAAAGGAGTCGCCACCGGCCATTTTTGGAAAGTTGGTCGGGTACCTTATAGAGCGATTGGGAGAGATCGTTCGGTTCTGCAGAACTAGAGAAACTGGGTTCGAGGACTTGGTTACGCCGTCAGTATTCCTACCGACGCCCTTTCGGTACCTAACGTTGTGTGATCATACTAACTAGGAATTCATGCAAGCTCAATTTTCAGGCGAGGTAAGTCCAAATTGGATTTTCATGCAAGATAAGAAGATTAATCCTTCTAATCACAGTCAATAAGTACACAATCAAGGATCCAAAATGCTCAGATAAAGCACATCAATGCAAGTCAAGGCTTCCCTAGTAGTGCTCTATAGGCTTAGAAAATAGGTGATTAAGGCTTGGGAAGGATTCTGGGATGATTGGAGACAATTCGCCCAGAAGGGTAAAATCATCATTTTTTGAAGGATTAGGGCTCAAAGTACCCAAAATGGGTTAGGCCATTTGATTGTGGCCATTTCCTATTTTTGAGATTTTTTTTGGAATTTTTCTAGATTTTTTGGGGAAGATTTGCCCGTGAGGGGCAAAATCGTCATTTCTGGAAAGATCGGGAGTCGAAATCATCAAATACAGGTCCGGCTAGTCAAACTGAACCGTTTCCCAATTTCTGTGATTTTTGAGAATTTTTTGGAATTTTTGAGACGATTTACCCATGAGGGGGCAAAATCGTCATTTTGGGAAGATCGCAGAGGGCAAAACCGTCAAAAATAGGATTGATCAGTTAAAACGACCCATTTCCTAATTTTTGAGGATTTTTAGAATTTTTGGAATTTTTTAGAAATTTAAAATGAATTTTTCAATTTTTTTGGATTTTTAAAAATCATTTTCTGATTTCATTATTATTATTATTATTATTATTATTATTTTCTAATTTTTTAATATTTTTCGAGCCGGGTCGGGTTGACCAGGCCCACGCCTCGCGGGCTCCCGGCCCAGACAGAAGGGGTCCGAACCGGTTAGGTCGGAAACGACGTAGTTTTGGACTTTTTTTTGAATTTTTGAATTTTTTTTCAAATTTTTAATGAATTTTTTTATTTTTTAATCTAATTATTAATCGTACGCTCTAGAATGGGCCACGTAGCTAGCCCTCGGCCCTCCGATCAAACTCTCATATCAACGGCCACGATCGGGCGACTTGGCTAATTCACGGCCGTCCGATCGAACGAATTAAAAAGCTTTTTAATTTCTGAAAAAGATTTTTTTTTTTAGACGGACATTCTCGTTGACGTGGCTGCCACATGGGCGCCACGCCAGCATTGACTGGTCAACTATGGTTGACCATTCAACTCCTTGTCGGAGAAGACGGTGAACAGTGCCGCCGGCGGACTTATTCCAGCCGGCGACCTCGCCGAAAAATATGTAACCAATAGGAAAACGTCACCGAAACTTCCCATTTTCGATCTGATACTACTCTACAGCAACCTAACATCTATACATACGAGGCTTAGCCTAAAAAGCCATCTCGAACTAACCTAACTTGCACCGGCCGAATGTAATTTTCCGGCGAGAACTCGACACTTAAGATTCTACGCTAACCCTCAAATCAAAACACCCAGGCAACATCACACGAAGGTTAAAGAGCTTGCCTGACGTTCGGATAAGCTCGGTTTCACGCGAAACGTACTCGCAAGCTCCCAAAAATCCATGAGCTCTCAAGTTTCGGTTATGAGGTTACGAGCCAAACCAATGCAAACAAAAGGTGTGAACGAGCTTAGGGACGACTCTAAGTGAGACTTGACTAAGTAAATCGGAGGAAAATGGTCGGATGAGCAAAACACCATTGAAGCTAAGCTCAAGATTCGTTAGTGGCATTTACCTGTGCCGGTGATGAAATAGCGCGCGGCCGGGTTGGGGTTGTTCCTCGGACCCTCAGGAAGCTCCTGGAATGAACGGCGAGCCTCGGTTTCGCGTCGACCGCTCTAGCCAACCCCTCAAAGCTCTCATTTTTTTTTTAGCTCAACAATGGCCCCTTGACCTCCGAATCTCCCCTCTCTCTCTTGTCACCCGCTCTCTGTTAAATCCCCTCACTCTCGTCCCCCGAATGTTCTGAAATCCCGTCCCTTTTTGAGCGCATAGTCTCGCTCTCTCGCTCGGCCAGCCTCGCTCCCCCTCTAATCGCCTCGTCCTTTTTGTGTCCGAATATTCCTCACGCCAGCTTACCTTCCATAGATGTTCCCATGTGCAGCCATGCACAAAACGCCAAAGGATGGATTTTTGTGACCTTAGGAGAGTGACGTTGTGCATACGTGAGTGTGAGAGGGGGAGACGCGCACAGGATGGCTCATTTACAGCCTGGGTTGCAGACCCGGATCAGCCGGGTCGGGTTGGATCCGACCCGGCTGACCTGGTCTCGCAATTTTGATCCAATAGAGGTCCAATTTGATTATTTTTTGTAAAATTGAAGCTAAAATTGGGTTCCCAATCATGTTTTTCATCTAAATTTTTTTTTTGTTTGTTTGTGGAAAATGGACTTGAAATTGCACAAAAGCCCAAATTTTGGGTTTTACCCGAATATGAACTTTGAGCAATTGAGGACCCTAATGGCCAAATCAAGCAAATCAATCCCACCAATAGATCTGGAAGGGCGAAAACTATAGGTTAGAGGTTTTGGATTTGCATGGGCATCCCCTGAAAAGGTTTAATTTCATTTTGAATGAAACCGGGGACTAAATTGAAATAAAAAGTGCACATATGTCCTTTTGGCCAAAATTAAACAAATTCCCAAGCAAATGGACCCAATTGCAATTCAAGTCATCAGATAACAACGTTATAGCTTAGAAAAAGTGAAAATTGGCAATAAAAAGACTCGAAATATAATTTTTGGCTCGATTTGGGTTTGTGTTTGTGAAGGAACATTGTGACCCAAATTGAATTTTCTAGGTTTAAAGTGTCCAAAGTGAAAAGGGAATTAAAATAAAAATATTGACTATTTTTCCATATTTTTGTGGACACAGATACTATATTTTTTGTTCAAAATTGGTTCCTAAGGCTAGGCCAAGGCTTTCAAAGTTGATTTTGCAATTTTATAATTTTTTTTGCTATTTTTAATTAATTTCTTAAAAATAAAATGATTAAAAATTAGGTGTCAACACCAGTGATCCTATAGATCTTGTCATTGGAGATATAGAAGATGGAATCCAGACAAGATCCAAACTCAAGAATGCCATAAATGCTTTTGCACTTGTATCCAAAGTAGAACCCAAGGGAATTAAAGAGGTTCTTGCATACGAAAGCTGGATTGAAGCAATGCAATAAGAGCTCCATCAATTCAAACTCAGTAAATTTTGGGAACTTGTGCCCAGACCCAAGGATCATCCAATTATTGGAATCAAATGGGTATTCAGAAACAAGTTGGATGATAAGGGCAAGGTAACAAGAAATAAGGCAAGACTCGTAGCAAAAGGATACTCTCAAGAATAGAGAATTGACTACGATGAAATGTATGCTCCCGTATCAAGATTAGAATCTATCAGATTATTACTCGCCTATGCCTGCTACAACGACTTCAAGCTATATCAGATGGATGTCAAAAACACTTTTTTAAATGGCTACATCAAAGAAGAAGTGTACGTGGAACAACCACTAGGATTCGAAGATCCAAAGAGCTCAAATCATGTCTACAAACTCAAGAAAACTATTTATGGGCTCAAGCAAGCACCGCGAGCCTGGTATGAGAGGTTAAGCAATTTCCTTGTTGGTAAGGATGTTGAAAAAGGTAAAGTAGATACAACTTTGTTTATAAAAAATGAAGGTAAAGATATCTTACTTATCCAAATATATGTTGATGATATCATATTTGGTTCCTCTAACGAAAAACTTTGCAAGAATTTCTCTCAGATCATGCAAAGTGAATTCGAAATGAGCATGATGGGAGAACTCAGATTCTTTCTTGGACTTCAAGTGAATCAAATAGAACAAGGAACCTTCATACATCAAGAGAAGTACGCAAAGGAAATTGTGAAGAAGTTTGGTCAAGAAAACTGAATCACCTATTTCTTCTTCATCCAAGTTAGACAAGGATGAACATGGCAAAAAGGTTGATCAGAGGCTATATAGAAGCATGATCGGTTCTTTATTATATCTTACCGCTTCTAGACTTGACATTATTTTTAGTGTGTGCATGTGCGCCAGATTCCAATCAAACCCTAAGGAATCACATCTCTCTGCAGTAAAGAGGATCATAAAATACATTGGAACCAATCCTAATTTGGGATTGTGGTATCCAAAGTCTTCAGACCCGACTTACATGGCTACTTAGATGCTGATCTTGCAGGTTGCAAATTAGACAGGAAAAACACCTCAGGAACATGTCAACTTCTGGGATCGATGCTAGTGTCTTGGTACTCAAAGAAACAAAACATTGTGGCACTATCAACCGCAGAAGCTGAATATCTTGCCTTGGGGAGTTGCTGTGCTCAGATCTTATGGATAAAGCAATAATTGAGGGACTTTGGTGTTGAAGCTTCAAACGTGAAAATCAAGTGTGACAACACTAGTGCAATCAACCTCGCAAAGAATCCATTTCTACACTCTCGAGCTAAGCATATCGAAATTAAACATCATTTTATTCGAGATCACGTGCATAATGGTGATGTTAACATTCAATTTGCTGATTCGAAATATCAATTAGCTAATATATTCACTAAACCCCTTGAAAAGAACTCTTTTGAATATATTAGACAAGAATTGAGTTGCATTATCAAACTTATATGCCTGTTTGAGTTGCATTTAAGACAGGTTAAATCTTCTTCTAAGCATATCGCAATATCTGAGGAAACTTAACCTCAGAACTTGCTAAACATATGAGAATAACATTTGCTTCTAAGAGCAAAAGCGTCATGTGAGGAACTACAAAGGAACCTCAAAACAAACTCATCATATGAGGTGGTCATTATCATCT
Source organism: Lenwebbia sp. NSW1173648 (assembly GCA_029784005.1). Lineage (NCBI taxonomy): Eukaryota > Viridiplantae > Streptophyta > Magnoliopsida > Myrtales > Myrtaceae > Lenwebbia > Lenwebbia sp. NSW1173648. Next base: position 9,748,015 of record JARCGZ010000010.1, read on the forward strand.
GAACAACATTTACACCAAGTTTGATAATTCAAATTTTTGGCGTGTAAGCAATTATTTTTGGCAAAAATAAGGTAGGCATGATCTCAATTTTTTAATATTCTATCAAATATTGTGATCGATGTGATTATGTTGATTGAATTGCATTAATATTTATTTTCCAAAAATAAATTATTTCATATCTTTTTCAAATCTTTATTTTTGGAAATCTTACCTCAAATCTCTTAACTGTCAAAAGCAGTTTCCTTTTTGGTTTAAGACAAAAATTTTGCACTGAACAGTCGCCTCTCTTAAAAATCCTCTTGCAAAGATTCAATTTTTACACTCTTACACTCTTTACTCTGAAATCTCTTCTCGAAAATCACTCTCGTTTTCTCAAACACTCATCTGCGATTTCACTCTCGAACCCTCGATCTCTCAAAACCTTCAACTCATCTCCAAAAATCATCAATGGCACCCAAAAATCCTTCAACTGCGAAGACACCAGCGACTGGTTCTCGTCGCTCAGGCAGAATGGAACAGCGAGGTCCTAGGGCTCCAATCGATGCTCCCACTCAATATAATCTCTCAAGTTCTTCATACGAAGGAAGCGAAGATCAGAGACTTGAGGAGATGAGCAATGTTCCGCAGATTGAACATACTGGTGCAACTTATGCGGCTCAAGCCCCAGACATTGAGACTCCTGTAATGATTAGAGCCGAAAAGAAGCAGAAATATCAGGATAGCCTTTTGAAGAGAAAGGTAAGTACCCCTGCTGAAAAGGCTGCATTTCCAATTGATTCAAGAATCAGGTTGGCAAGGAATATATCGAACCTAGTTAAGGGTATGAAAATGCACAGTAGGGATGATAAGGACATTCAGAATTTTGTGCATAATAATGGTTTTCTAGATGAAGGAGAGATGCATGGCTTTAGTGTAATGTTGACTTAGAAGGAGATTAGACAGGCTGCAGAATTAGCTGATGATTTTGAGAAAAATAAGCCAACATCATCTGAGCCTTCTAGAAAACGAAAAGAGAAGGTTAGTGAACCTTCAAGGGCTGAGAAAGTACAAATTGCTTCGACTAAAGCAAGATCTGAAGGTGATAAGGCTGGAAAGGAAGTTAGAACTGAGACTGTGCTGGTTAGTGATCATCTGAGGGAGGATGATGATGAGATGATTTATGCCCAATTTAAGAGAATGATGATGAAGTTTTTAGCTAAAGAGGGAAGGCTGACAAGATTTTCAGATCTAGAGAGCATCATGATTATTTCAATTCTCTACTTGCCAGAACTTCTATGGTTAATAGGCCAGTTGATTTCGAGTATTTTGAGAAGAATGGTTTGCAGATCCTTTCTTTGCTTTCCAATCTGCACTTGCAAACTCTTTGTTCCCTAAATACTCCTTGTTATCCTGAGTTGACTACCTATTTTTATTCAAACTTCTATTTGATTTCTCGAGATGCTATTCAGTTCTCTTTCTTTGGACAAAACATTATTCTGAGTGCTATAGAACTTGCTGAGATTCTTAATTCTGAGCTGTCTATTTTTACTCCAATTCCCATCTCAGAAGAAGATGTCTACAAAGTTCTGTCAAGGAATCCAAATCTTTCTAGAGCAAACAAAGCTCATGTTGAACACCATCACTTTCCTTTTAGAGCCATCATTCTGCATAAAGTAATCATCAACTACCTTAGGCCCAAAGGATCCTCCAAAACTGATGTTTCTAGATTTAAAGCCAAAATCATCTGGGCTATCCTAAATGGTAAGCCTTTCTCTCTTCTACATATTATCTTTCTGCATATGCGAAGAACTGTAAAGAAGAACAAAGGACAGTTGCCATATGGGTCATTGATCACCAGGATCTTTGAGTATCCGAGAATAGATATTCCACAAAAGCTCAGATCTTTGCAGATTCCACAGGGCAGTACTGGTGAAGCAATGTTTGCCAAGATGGGCCACAAGTTTGCAGATGGTCAATGGAGAGATAGGAAGAAGAATGTGGTGCTGGTAGATCTTCCTTTGGCAGAAATTGAAACAGCAAAGGCTATTCAGATTGAACCTTCTACAGTAGAACCATCAACAATGGAACCTTATCTTGTTGAAAAGTCTGCAGATCCTTCACCTGCAGAACCATCCTCTAAGTCCACTCGAAAGAGGAGAATGAAGATGTTGGCTTACAAATCCACTAAGCCCGGAAAGAAGAAGAGGAAGCTTACTCAAAAGTTGCTTGAAAGGATCATAAGTAAATCAGATATGCAAACATCTGAGAGCTCCTTAGCAAGTGACGATGAGATTGAAGAAGTAATTCAGGTTATTGTGAGGACAACTTTTGAGGATGAGATTACAGCTCAGTTGGAGCTACAACATAAGGAAAAGGAAGAAGGAGAGCAAGAACAAAAAGAAAAGGAAGAAGAAGAGAAGAAAGAGAAAGAAGAAAAAGATGAGGAAGAGATAGATAAAGTTGAGAATGTCCTGAGTGAGGACAAAGAAGTTAGTGAACCTTATGAGGTTCCAGAGCCTATTCAGCAATCAGATAATCAGATGGAGGCTCAAACTGCTAATCAAATGGAAACTCAGGTAGAGACTGAGAAGGAAACTCAAAGTGATGTTGTAATGGAAGCACAGCTTGAAGAAGAGCAGATCGAGCAAGTTGATATCTCAGATTATGTTTTGGAAAATGTAGCTAAAAGAGATGTATAGAAGGAAGCAACATCTGAGGGGGAGGAAACTGAGAAAGGAAGTCCATAGAAGATGGACGTTAATGTTGCTGGCACAGCAAATGATTCTCCTAGCAAGACTACCTCAGATCTTCCACTACAGGACACCCCAATTTCATTGTCTGGGAGACAAGCTTGGCCTCGGGGGGAGTCTTCTAATGCTGATGTTCAGACTGAAGAAGAAATGGGTGAAGCTACAGATTCGAAACTACTCAGAGAAATCCTGCACAAATAGAGAGAAATGGAACAATTAATCAAGGATATGTGGGCATCACTTCATGTAGAAGTTGATGAACTGATGGACAAAGTGGAATTTGAACTTCAGAAGCTGAAAAGAGAAATGTCTTCAAATGCAAGCTTTGTTGCACTGCAGTTGGAACACTTGGAAAGGAAAATATTCAACCAGAAAGCAGCGTTTGATTTGAAATTGGAACAGCTTTCCTCGTTTGCTTTGGTTCAACTTCCTTCAGACTTTATGCCACCCACAACCACTAGAGCCCCATCCTCATCTACTCCAGCCCCAAATCTGCCAAAATAGAACTCATTCCATTCACTTAGGATGCGCATGATAACACTTCTGAAAGTTGATTTCTGCTCCAGAAGTGAATCTGTAGTAGAAATCCGTTTGGTAAAAAATTTTACTTCTGGTAGGAATTTTTATTTCTGAAGTGAAAATTCACTTCTGAAGCTATTTTTTGCCAAATTTGACAAGTCAAAAAATTTCACATCTCAGCTCCAGATTCACTTCTTGCCTTGCCCTACGCCCTCACTCTCTGACCTTATTACTCTCTGACCACGCTAAAAAATATCCTTACGCCCTCACTCTCTGAGCATGCCCAAAGAACTCTCTGTTCGACACCTCCAACTCTGCCTCTGCCTTCACTGTTGCCTCCTGATTTGCACGTTCGACGACCTCAATGAGTCGCTGATTCCGATTCATCCTTCCGAGCCGGTGATCCTCTTCTCTATCCATTGACTTTCGGAGACCCATCAGCAGCCGCAGATCTAGATTAGCCCTTCTGATCCACCTCCGCTTCTGCCGTCACCTTCCGAAGACCCATCGACAACTTCGTTTCGTCTTTTACGTCCAAGGAACTCAGATCTGCGAGGTTAGGGCTTTGTCCATCAAATGTGTTCTCTATTGTTTGTTTGCCTTCGATTCGCCTTCCAAATGTGTTCTTCGTTTCCATGTTCTTCCCACTCCTCGATTGATTCACGCATCTCTTCCATTTCCTCTCTCCTCCATCGAACCTCCCTCTTGCCCTCATTGGTGATCCGACGATCTCTTGGGTGTAAATCGCAGGCCGGGGAGGTCTGATTCCGCTTAAATTATTACCGAGAGCTCGTCCATTTTTGGAATCAGATTAGGGTTTTTTTTTCTTTTGCTTTCATTTTGGAGGACGACGTTCGGGGGTTGTTGGGTTGATTGGTTTTTTCCCCTCGAGGTATGGGGTTGAAGGGTGGTGACGACGATGTGGCGGTCGACAATGGCGATGGCGGAGGTAGGTCCGTGTCTTGCTCCATTTGCCTCGAGGTCGTCACCGGCAATGGGGATCGGTCGTGGGCCAAGCTTCAATACGGTCATCAGTTTCATTTAGGTGAGCTTTGACGAATTTAGAGTTTCGGGTCATGTTTCTGAGATTCAATCTACTTGAAGTTTGTTCATTTTGCTTTGCTTGGGGATTTTGGATTGGCTTTGAGATGACTCCTTCGACTGAAATTTGGTGAATGTAAATTAATTGGCTGCAATTAGATTGAGTTTGATGGCTCTTGTTCAAATATGCAATTTTTTTTTGTTCTTCTTCTTTGGCTTTGAGCATTCCGGAGGAGGTGAAGAATGCTTTGATGTGTTTGGGATGATGTGTCGAGTCAATCAGTTTATTGAAGATAATTGATCCTTGTATCTGGATCTTGAATTAATAATCTACTCGGAGCTGAATTAGATCGATTAAAATAGGTCAATCGAGAGAACTATACCATGACAGAAGGCAGACACGCTGGACGTTACTAGTGAGTAAAGTCATGCGATTCTGAAATGTTGCTTTGTGCATCAGCTGCGAAGATGGGTGTTTTCTTCACAAGCGATGTTAACCAGGATCAAGTGGCCACACATTAAAGCAAATGAAAAAAAACACTAAGGTGTAAAGTTCGACCAAAGAAAAAACTAAGGCCTAAAGTTCAACAAAAAAATGATATTTTGCTTAGAAAAGAACAATGTTTTTGCCCTTAGTTCGACAAAAAAACTCAACTTAGGCCTAAAGTTCGACTAAAAAAAAACTAAGGCCTAAAGGTCGACAAAAAAAAACTAAGGCCTAAAGGTCGACAAAAAAAAAACTAAGGCCTAAAGTTCGACAAAAAAAAATGATATTTTGCTTAGAAAAGAACAATATTTTTGCCTTTAGTTCGACAAAAAAGCTCAACTAAAGCCTAAAGTTAGAAAAAAAAAAAAACTAATTCCTAAAGTTCGACCAAAAAAAAAACTAAGGCCAAAAGTTCGAAAAAAAAAAACTAAGGCCTAAAGTTTGACAAAAAAAAAACGAAGGCCTAAAGTTCGACAAAAAAAAAAAAGAAATGTTTTGCTTAGAAAAGAACAATGTTTTTGCCTTTACTTCGACAAAAAAACTCAACTGAGGCCTAAAGTTCGACAAAAAAAAAAACTAAGGCGTAAAGTTGGACAAAAAAAAAACTAAGGCCTAAAGTTCGACAAAAAAAAATGATATTTTGCTTAGAAAAGAACAATGTTTTTGCCTTTAGTTCGACAAAAAAACTCAACTAAGGCCTAAAGTTCGACCAAAAAAAAACTTAGGCCTAAAGTTCGACCAAAAAAAAAAAACTAAGGCTTAAAGTTCGAAAATAAAAAAACTAAGGCCTAAAGTTCGACAAAAAAAAAATGATGTTTTGCCTAGAAAAGAACAATGTCTTGCCTTTAGTTCGACAAAAAAACTCAACTAAGGCCTACTGTTCGACCAAAAAAAAAAACTAAGGCGTAAAGTTCAACAAAAAAAAAAACTAAGGCCTAAAGTTCAAAAAAATAAAAAAACTAAGGCCTAAAGTTCGACAAAAAAAAAACTAAACCCTAAAGTTCGAGAAGTAGAAATTGTCAACCGTTACCAAACGAATTTCTGTTCCAAAAGTAGAAATTTTGCCATGTTATCAAATGCTTTTCTCTATCAGAAATCAATTTCTAGAGCAGAAATAGAAAAATCAACTTCTGCTCAAAGTAGAAGTAGAAAAATCAACTTCTTGCCAGAAGTTAATTTCTGATAGAGAAGTGTTATCATGTGCACCCTTATTTTATCATATTTGGTTCTGTTTTAAGATTTGGATGATTTTGGATGTTGTTTTTGCACAAGTATTTTATCGCTCTGATTGAACCTTTTTATGCTCTAATTGAATATATACTTGCTGGTTTGATCATTATCCTTTTGTGCTGATGACAAAAAGGGGGAGAATATCTATACCCTTGTTTGTCTTTTCGTTGGGGAGAAATCTTTACCCTTTATTATCTTTTTATTGAGAAAAATGCGAGTATGAGTTGCAAATACAAGTTAAGTTCTGAGATAGATACAGAACGAAGTGTTCTGAGAACAGGTTAAACAGGTTTCAAGTTCTAAGATGAAATGAACATATATCACAGGTTCTCACAGGAACGAGTTCTAAGGATATTATAGGAACAAGATGTTCTGAGTATACAAGTTCTAAAAGTTCCAAACTCGGCTTATACTCTGAACCTATTTACTATGATGCTATGAACCTATATACCACTTTAAACGCATTACTCTAATATATGCTCTGATACAGGTTCTGAAACTTCTAGTATTGAGCTTTGATACAGGTTCTGAGAGTTACAATATTGAGCCTTCAAATGAAATCTATATCTTTCTTATACTCTGATACAAGTCTTACTCACATTGACACAGACTTTACAATTTCTAAAATGCTCTGAACCTACTTATGCTCTATTTTCAAACACTCTGATACAGGTTCTATAAGTTCTGAAGGCGAAACGGAATCACTTTTTGAGAACGAATTCAAATCCTGAATTCATACTTTTCCTAGAACTTATCTTTTGCTAATACTTCAATTAACATATCTTTATATAGCAAAATTTCATTGAGTAGCAAATCATTATGTTACTCACTAATTTCACAAAGATTGGTATATTTGTGAGGATAGTTTTGTCATTATCAAAAAGGGAGGGATTGTTGAGAAAAACCCCTATTTGATTTTGAAGTTGACAAAATAATCCATAATCTCTAATATCGAAGTTAATACAGTGAAATATTATTTTGCAGATTATCCAAAAGTGTACGGATCGAGATATATGGGATTGAATCTTGCAGAATGGGCTTAGACAGTGGTGGCCCGTAACCTGCCCGTTGACCGGGCCCGCCGATTCCAAATCGCCAGGAACCAACCCGTGCCATAGGGGTCGGTTACGAGCCCCTCATTTCCTTGAACCGGCCCTGAACCGGCGGTTCAGGGCCGGTTCCGAACTGCCAGGAATAGCTAGTTCTGAACCGGCTTTATAGCCGTTCCAGGTCCCGACCGTTGCCTCCTCCCCCCTTATTTCTTTAATTAATTTATTAAATCTATCCTAACTATTATAAATATCCCTTTTCAACTTTCATTTTTTCTCACAATTTCTCACAATTTCTCTCAAATTCTCTCAATCCGCTCAATTTTGTGACTCTCTTAATTTTCTAAATTCGTTTTTCGCTCAATTCTCTCAAAAAATGGCAAGTGGAAGTAGAGCTAGTGACAGAGGAAAGAGCCCGATGGAGGAATCCGATTATCCGATTATTCCCAACGCCGAGCACGTCCCAATGTAAGAAAGTCTGCATCCTCCTACCAGTATCGAAGAAATGTCAACAACAAAGGAGCTGGAACGAGAGGGTACATCCGACATATGGGAACACTTCACGAAGGAACATTTAGGCGCAAACAAGTATCAGGTAAAATGTAAATATTGTGGGGCAACATACAAATTTACATGTGGAGGCGGCTATGGAACATTTAAATGGCATCTGAGGTCGAAACATCCAACGCAAGCGAGGATCGACACCAGCCAATAACAAATTTTCGGGTATGCCAATCATAATACTCCTCCTTTATTTCGTTATAATGAAAAAGTTTATAAAGAAGAATTAGCTAGATTTGCTGCCGTTGAACGTTTATCGTTTAATTTTAGTGAAAATTTTGGTTTTAATCATTTTATACAAACTGCATATACTCCACAATCAAAATCTGTTTCGAGAAATTCGCTTAAACGCCAACTTTTTGATATTTATAAAAGAGGAAAAGAAGATTTGAAAAACTTTTTTATGAATTTCAATGGACGTGTGCATACAGATAGCGACATTTGGAGTGATCCTTGGCAAACTCATTCTTATATGGGTATTACATATCATTGGATAGACGATGATTGGAACATTCAAGAAAGAGTTATTGCATTTCGAGTTTTTGATGATAGGCATATGGCAAATAATATTTATAGAATAATTAGGCACGTTTTAGAAGAATATTTTTTGTTAATAAAATTTTTTCAGTTGATTTTGATAATGCCGCGGCAAATACCGCTTCCATTCTCGAGTTAGAAAAGATTTGTAAACCCACTTTTGGTGGATAATTTTTTCACATTAGATGTGCTTGCCATGTTTTAAATTTATGTGTACAAAATGGTTTACAAACTCTTGATGTTTTTCTCAGCCCAATAAAGACAGCAATTCAATTTTTATGGAGATATCCCCAAATTATGAAAGAATGGGGCAGATTTTATAAAGCAAATAGAAGAAGACCAAAAAAATTTCCAAGAGATGTTCCAACTGGTTGGAATTCTACGTACGAGTTGTTTAATCAATCTTTTGCATATAAAGATTTATTATGTACGTTTATTTCGAATAATATTTCTCAAATTAATTTATTCCCACAAGAGTGGGATATTTGCAAAAAAATAATTAGATCTTTTAAAAAAATTTAATGATGCAACTTATACTTTATCCGGTAATTATTATCCTACTACGCATTTATTTTTAATAGACTGTATTAATATTGCTGATTTTTTTGAAGAAATTGAACAAGATGATCAATTAGGTCCGCCTATTATAGCAATGCGAACGAAATAGCTGCATTATTATACCGAAATTCCTCTTATTTATTTGGTTGCTTGTGTTTTCGATCCACGTACCAAATTAGATGGTTTATGTGATTATTTAAATATGTATTATGACTGTTTACATTGATTCAAATGGTAGATGTTAGATATAATCTATGTGATAGTGGATCTTCCCAACCTAGTGACGTACATAACGGGGACCTAAGTACAATTAGTAGAGGGTACAAAATGCTGATGAATAGGCAAAAAAGACAAAAGGGAGCAATAGCAAATATTTCCGAAATAGAGACCTATTTAACCACTTTTTTGAGTTTGGTGAATCCGAAGGCGGCATAGATTTCAAAATTTTAGAGTGGTGGAAGAGGCATTCAACCCAATTTTGAATTCTCGCTCTCATCGAAAGACAGGTTTTAGCAACCGCTTGTTCAACAGTTGCGGTTGAACAAGCATTTAGCACTGGAGGCAACATTTTGGATGACCGACGTTCAAGATTAGTTCCTAATTCGGTGGAGGCTCAAGCTTGTGTCGATGATTGGACAAAGGCTCAATATCGACAACAAGAGATGAAACGTAGCAATGAAGCCGAATTCTTCGATGATGAAGATACCACTGCCACGGGTACCAGTACCAGAACGGGTAGCGACGATTGGCGATGAGGTAAGTATGGGGTTATCAAAGGTAAAAGAACTACATGGGTTTTGATTCTTCTATCCCCAAGAAGAGATGTAGGTGCTTAATGATAATTCATTAAGTTCAAGCCCCTCCCCCCTCCCTTTTCCCCCATAAATTTAATTATAATTTGTAATTGATAATTTATTATTTCATAATTTCATAATTTATTATTATTTTTTATTTCATAATTCATTATTTAAAAATTAAATTTGAAAACCGGAATCGGCGATTCCATTTTCTATTTTGAACAGGAACCGGGCCTTGAACCGGCCTGGAACCGCCGGTTCCGGTTCACCCATGGACACGAATAGGAACCGCCGTTTCATGAATCGGAACCGGCCGATTCCGAACCGTGGCCATGACTAGGCTCAGATGTTGTTTCAAGAGCTCAGACGTTAAGCGAGAAGCTCAGACGTTGTTTGAAGAGCTCAGAAGTTGAGCGAGAAACTCAGATGCTGTAGAGGACTCAGACGATTGAGCGGGGAAGCTCAGACGTTGGAATGAGGCTCAAGCTCTGAGAGAGTTTTTCACGTGCAACGACCAGATTAACAAGAGATTCATTTCAAGATGATTTAATGAACATATTACAACATCACAATGGCTAGCAATCAAGCTGGATTCGTATTTAGAGATTCTCAATCATGAAGATCAATCAAGGAGGTGGATTAAGGGAGAGGAGGATGATTCATCTAATGAAGTAATCCATCTATGGAAACTCAGGATCACGATTATATGGGCGATTTGATCCAAAGGGGGATTCTTTCCTTTGTCGACTTTAACGGCTACGAAATCCTTTGTATACAGTCCCGTCCAAACGGGAAAGTTTTGGAGAGCGATCCTCTGAAGATCTTGCAACGGGAAGTTGGAGATAGAGGAGTATAAAAGGAGACCTCAATGTTGAAGAGTATAACGCGCAAGAGAACAGAATTCAAAATTTCAAAAGTGAGAGAACTTCACATCCTTCACGTATCTTTAATCCAACATTGTAATACTTAGATGAGATCTTTGAGTGTAAGAGTGTTAGACGAGAAGTCTACTCACCAAGCTGTAACCTCTGAGTCATTCACTAGTGGAATCTAGCCGATTGGCTGCCAGCGTGAAGAAATGAAGGCCCAAGGAGAGATGTTAAAAAGCTGATTTACTGAATTAGCATCAAGTAACGGGGTTAGATTGGATGCTGAATATGGTCCACTGATTTGATACAAAAAAAAAATGCCCAAATCGTGAAATATTTCATTTTCGGTTAAAGTTCAATATCGTTTGCTAATTATTTTCTGAAGTTTGTTGACACGCAAACCCAAATGCTGTTAAATCTTGACGCGTGATCTTAGATTCTTCGAGAGCTTCACTCCAAGAGTCTGATACGGCCGATTGTTTATCGATCAAATTTCCTCAGAATGTAGGTGGAATTATCGGAATTTTCGTATTAGTCGGTACCTCTTTCTTCTTTTTCATCTAAGTTTTCGGTCGACCATAAATGACTTCAATTATAGCACAACTACTCTTTCAACTGTACGGTAAGGAATTCTATGCCTAAAAAGACAAATGACTTGGTCGTATAAATACAACCCTCAATGCGAATGTGCATATTCAATAATTGAAGTCACTGCTAATATCTTTAGTTACAACTGTCCGAAGAAAAAAAAATCAGGTTGGTCTTGGTTTGATCAATTACTTCAAGGTAAAAGCCACCAAAAATCTCAAATTTTTTCCACGATGACACAAATTTTTCTCTGACACCAAAATTTCAAACATGTACCTATGTGACACATTTACCTTCCGTCAAAGTTCTGTCAATAGGAGCAGATTGAAATATACCTACATAGACGTTGGAAGGCAAACAACATTGACATGGTGCCTTAGGTAAAATAAAAATGACGTTTTGACTGAAAAATCATCATATCGAATTTTGACGGAGTGTAAATGTGTCACATGGGTACAAGTTTGAATGTTTTTTATGTCACAAGAAAAAATTCATGATAAATGTGTCACAGTAAGCATAATTTAGGTTTTTATATCACAAAAAAAAATTCAAAATAAATGTGTCACAGTAGTCACAGTTTGAGGACTTTTTGACCCTTTTTCCCTTTGATTTAACACGCCATCTTCCACCTGACGTCATTGCCGACAACATCACCGACATCATCACTCGTGACGATGACGTCATCATCACTCGTCGCAGGAAGCTTCGTTACCGGTGCATCTAACACTAGTTAATGCGCCCCCCCAATTGTACGAGGTTTGGGTGTGAGAGACTCGAGAAAAGTAAAATCAGCTAAACCAAAAGGCCCAAGCATTTCTATAAATTGGCTTCAGTTCTAGCTGCTCGTTTATACTTTCTCTACATAGTTTCCTAAGAGCAAAAAGTGAGAGTATGGCGCGCTTGGAGAAGGCCGATAATGAATTGAAGCATGAAGTGAAGTTAAAATCACCGGCTGAAGAGGTATATGCTATCTACGGGAGAACGTGCTACCAGTTCCGAACAATCATGCCTTCAAGGATTCTGAAAGTAGAATTGATCAAAGGTGGCTGGGAGTCTCTGGGCTCGGAAAGGCGCTGGACTTTTGTTGATGGTAGGTCCAAAAATTTGTCACTTAATCTAGCCGATTTAATTCCCGTTTCCCATACCGTATCTATGTCATCTTCCTTTCTTGATTAATTAGTTGTCTTGCTGTATTACTAATCAGAAGAACGATAACTTACCCCCTATTCTTCTGTTTTGTGATCGACAGTCCAGTCAAAAAAACGAGCGGATTGTCGTCATTAATTCATGTCATGAGTTCGACAATTAAACCTAGCATATAACGTCGGCATCAAGCTTGAATCTTTCAGCTCGTGGAAGATTGAACATTTGATTATTGTTCCATGCGCTTTGGTTTGCGGACCTTAGGACATAGCTTCGATTAATTGAGGTGGTGAGAGGACATACACGTATCGCACTTGTGGTAAATATTTCATGCCTGAGCTTAATGTGAAGTCTGACTGAACAAGAGTCGTATGTTAGGATCAATAAGTACTGATGATTTTCACCAACAATAATTCACGAGCCATGAAACTCTCTAGTTTTGTTTTAGAATCTCCTAATGAAAATATTGGTTACTGAGATTGATTTCCCAAAACCAAAAAAAAAAAAATTATATACCGCAGGTAGTTATGGAAGCCGGGTGGACATTGTGGAAGCCATCAACGACCAGACGAAGTCCGTCTCATTCGCTTTGCTGGAAGGAGAAGTGCCGAAAAAGCTTTTCAAGAGCCTGAAGTGGGCCTACCAGTTCACTCCGGACGGAGATGGCTGCACGGCGAAAGTGGTTCTGAAGTTTGACAAGAAAGATAGCAATGCCGATCCCAACGTCTATATGGACTTCATCCGTGAAATGCTCGAATTAGTCGACGAGTTCCTTCAAGGCACTAGAAAATAGGCTTAAATATGGTGAATCAAATAACTTTGTTGGGGGTGATCTACTGCGTGTGGTTAACTTAAAGTACTCAATAACATGCTTTGGAAGCATGGAAAAGATGTTTAGCTGCCTATTAAGTGTGTAAGCTTACACCAATGCATGGTGTTGTACTCCAAATAGAATATATAATTATTTCCAAACTTGAGAAATAATGCTTTGGCACAAATGGAACAACTGAACTTTGCTATTAGGCGAGCTGGACCTCGGCGGCCTTGGCCGAGCGGATGTGGCCAGCTGCTAGCTACCGCCGTGGCTGGCGACCGGCCAAAAAAAAAAAAGGAAAGAAAAATTAAAAATAATAAAAATTTTAAAGCAATTAAAATTTTTGGAATTGTTTTTTAAATTAATAAAAAAAAAGAGAAGGAATGTAAAGGAGTTGAGGAACCAAGGATGAGGGAAAATGTTTTCTTCTTCTCAAAAAGAGGAAATTTTTTCCCACTTTTAAAGGTGTTTTTTTTTTTTCATGAGTGAATAATGTTTTCCTTGACTTGTTTATTTTCCATGAGCCAAACACCGAAAAGTCCAAAAAACATTTTCCTGGAAGTTATTTTCCATGAACGAACAGAGCCTAAGTATTTGGAGTTTTTAGTCAGCAAATATAGATAGTTGAACAATTGCTGACAATAAAAACAAAAGGCTCTCCCATGCCGTTAGCGAGAGAATTACCAAAAAAGTCCTAAACCTATTGTAATTGTGCCGATTCAGTCCTAAGTCTTTTGCACTTGTTCCAATTCAGTCCATTTGGCCGGTCGGAGTTGGCATGCCACCGCCGGCGATGACGTGGCAAATTTTTATTAATATTTTAATATTATTCGAATTTTTTAATTCTTTTTTTCTTTTTTTCCTTTTTCCTTTCCTTTTCTTTATATTTGTTTTTCTCAAAACCCTAACGGCAAACGAGGGTCGCCGGCTCTGTGCGAGGGCCGCAACGCCCTCGCTGGCCTGGGCGTGGGCCAGCGGCCCCTTGCTATATCTAGCCAGGGGAGGGCGCCGCGGCCCTCGTCAGCCTTAGACGAGGGTGTCGCGCCCTCGTCAGGTGCACCGGCGACCCTCGCCAACCTTTAGGGTTTAGAAAAAAAATCTAAACAAAAGAAAAGGAAAAAGGTAAAAAAGAAAAATATTAATTATAAAATTTGAAAAATATTAATTCAAATTTGCCACGTCACCGCCGGCGGTCCGACGTCAGCTCCGGCCGGCAAAATGAACTGAATTGGTACAAATGCAAAAGGTTTAGAACTGAATTGGCACAAAAAAGAGGTTTAGGACTAAATCGATACAATTGCAATAGATTTAGGACTTTTTTGGTAATTTTCCCTCCGTTAGCACATTATATGGTAAATATTTGTGACCTAAGAATTCCACCTTCAAATACAGCGGATGGAACTCACCACTAAATGGAATCCATCAAAGAAATACGAAGTTGCAACGAAACTCCAATCCAAGAGTTCAATTCCGAAAAATCATTGAAACTGTCATTTTTCCTCAGAGAAATGTTAAGGGGGTTTATACATGTTGGTAAATTGATGGAAAAATGAGAATCGTATGAGAAATGAGAATCGTCCGAAGAATGAGAATCGTCTGAGGCGTGCAAGCACTGTCCTTAAGGGTAATTCCGCCCCTTGGAGTACGAGACTCGGTGCGTAAGGCTTCTAGCGGCTATCCTCCCAAGATACAATAGACATTCTTCTATATTCCGCACTGACTATTAGAAGGAACAGGAACAACGTTATGTGTATAACTCAGCAAGGGAGGAGAACGAAGGAAGAGAGAAAAACACTCTAATGTAATACAAAAAGTTCATAGAAGATTGTTTCATGAATTTCAATTTATCTTCAACCAAAATAGAGCCGTTTGAGAAACCGTTATGAAATCATTGTGAAATAATGGAGGATTTATGAAGAAATAAATCAGCCTTTATATGGCCGTTATAAAGCCATTGGAAAAACGTTATTTGACCGTTGCAGATCATTATAGAACCGTTACAAATTAATGGAAAACAAAGAACGTTGCTTCTGAGACTCTCCTTAGAGTCTGAGCTCGTCAGCTTCTGAGGTCGCCAACATCTGAGCTCGCCAACGTCTGAGCTCGTCAGCTTTTGAGGTCGCCAACATCTAAGCTCGCCAACGTCTAAGCTCGCCAACATCTGAGCTCTCCAACATCTGAGCTCGCCAACGTCTTAGCTCACCAACGTCTGACTCAACATTAGAAAACTGATGTAAAAGAATATTTCAAAACTACTGAAATATCCAACAATCCCCCACATATTTCAAAACGTTTTGAAAAATCAAAAATAGAATAAAACAGTGCTGGGTTATTGGAGCTTAATGCATCGGAACTGGGGCTGATTAGGCTATGAACCAGCCCTAGAAAGAATGAAATATAATTCACGAAATCATTGGTGAAGTTTGAAACTTCTATGAACCAACAATTCCTTTTTGTGAATTATGATTTTCACCAATCACATTACACTCCCACAAGGTTTGTTGTTCAACGCGGTTTTGTGCTAATAGGCCATGCGCGTGCTTGGTTTATTCATAAGTGCTCTAGAGATTGTCGCCAATAATTCTCATAGGAGCGGCCTCACTCCACACTTATATAGGAGATTCCATCAAGTGTATTCTGCAGCTTAATACACCACCAATAATGGCTATGGAAATCATTAAGAGCTTGGCTCAACCTCTTTTTCCTTGCAGTTTTGCACTATTCTCACCTTAAGAGGGACATTAAATATTATAGTGCATCACAAGATCATCAAGTGACTTGTTATTACCCATATGAACCTAATTCATGTGATCGCCAATCACATAGGTTGGATTACCATCACTGTTGATTTTCCTCAACCGGCTTAAGTCTCATTCCCCTCGATGTATCAAAAATTAATTTGTTAGTCAGAGGATCGGCCAAATTCACTTCTGACTTTACATAATTGATGGACATAATTCCATCCTTAAGCGGCTGCTTTATCACATCATGCCTCAACCTGATGTGTCTATTTTTACCATTGAAAGTGTTGTTCTTTGCAATGACTATTGCCGCTTGGCAATCACAATGCATAGACACCGAAGGTGTCGGTTTCATTTCCAAAGGAATATTGCTAAGAAGTTTCTTAACCTCTCAGCCTCGTTCCCAGCCAATTCAAGAGCTACAAACTCTGACTCCATGGTGGATTTAGCAAATATTGTTTGTTTGGCTGACTTCCATGTTACAGCACCTCCACCAAGGGTGAATACATATCCACTAGTGGATTTTGTCTCATCTGAATCTGAGATCCAGTTAGCATCACTGTATCCTTTTAATACAGCGGGAAATCCACGATATAGGATACCACAGTTTATGGTTCCTCTCAAATATTTCATTACTTTGCTCAATGCAGTCCAATAATCACAATTGGGATTTTGTGTATATCTGCTCAGTCTACATATGGTGTAAGCTATATCAGGTCGAGTATAGTTCATCAAATGCATCATACTCCCAATGATCCAAGCATACTCAGAATGAGCCACACTGTCTTCTTTATTTTTCATTAACTGAGTATTAGAATCATAAGGAGTACTTACAGGTGTGTTATCAAAGTGCTCATATTTTTTAAGTAGCCTCTCCATGTAATGCTGTTGAGTAAGCATTAGGCCACGGTCACTTCTTACGATTCTTACACCCAAAATAACATTAGCTTCTCCCAAATCCTTCATATCAAATTTAAAAGTCAAGAAACATTTTGTTACATTCACAACATCAATACACGTACCAAAAATAAGCATGTCATCAATATATAAGCTAATAATTATACATTAACCATCAACAATTTTTGTGTACACACATTTATCAACTCCAATGGAGAAAAATCCATTATTGACCAGAACTTGATCAAATTTTTCATACCATTGTTTTGGCGCTGGCTTTAAGCCATATAAGGATTTAAGAAGTTTACAAACTTTATTTTGTTGATCAGGAAGAACACAACCTTCAGGCTGCACCATGTAAATTTCTTCTTCTAAATCACCATTTAGAAAAGCTGTTTTAACATTCACTTGGTGCACAACAAGTCTGTAAATTGAAGCTAATGTAAATAAAACACGAATAGAGGAAATTCTTGTTACTAGAGCAAACGTATCGAAATAATCAACGTTTTGTTTTTGAGTAAAGCCTTTTGCTACCAACCTTGCTTTGTATTTATCAATAGAACCATCATGGTTAATTTTCCTCTTAAAAATCCATTTACAACCAATCGGTTTCGCACCTGGTGGTAAATCAACCAATTCCCACGTTTTATTTTGTAAAATAGAATCAATCTCAATTTTTATAGCTTCTTTCCAGAAACTACTTTCTCTAGAAGATATGGCTCAAAATAACTTAAAGGATCATTATCTATAAGATAAGTATAAAAGTCATTTCCAGAAGAAGCTTCCTTTCGTATTCTTTTACTTCTCCGCAATTCATCATTTGAACTTTCAAAATCATTTTTATGAGGAGATGTAGGAGAAACAGTGTCAATTCGGAACGGAAAAATATGCTCAAAAAATTCTGCATTCTTTGTCTCAACAATTGTGTTACTATCAAGCAAATCACTTTTTAATACAAGAAATCTATATGCAGTACTATGTCAGCATAACCAATAAACATGCAATCAGATGTTTTAGAGCCTATTTTCCTTTTCTTAGAACTAGGAAGCATAACCTTAGCAAGGCACCCCCACACTTTCAAATATTTTAAATTAGGAGAATAACCCTTCCATAATTCATAAGGTGTTTTACCAGTTTTCTTATGAGGTATTCTGTTTTGAATATGGAAAGCAGATAATATTACTTCACCCCATAAATTATTAGGAGCTTTAGAACTAACAAGCATAGACTTCATCATTTCTTTTAATGTTCTATTTTTCCTTTCTTCTACACCATTTGATTCAGGAGAATACGGAGGGATAGTTTCATGAATTATTCCTTCCTTTTCACAAAATTCATTAAGCAAAACGTATTCTCCGCCTCTATCCGATCTAACTCTTTTTATCCTTTTTTCTAATTGATTTTCCACCTCAGCTTCATACAAAAGAAACATATCAAAAGCTTCATTTTTATGTCTAAGCAGATAAGTTTTAGTAAATCTCTAATCATCATCGATGAAAGTAACGTAATATTGTTTACCTCCTCTAGTCATAGTTTGTTTTAAATCTCCTAGATCGGTATGAATGAAGCTCAACAATTCAGATTCTCTATTTACAAAAACACAAGGCCTCTTAATTAATTTTGTTTCGGCACATATTATACATTTATTAAAATATTGATTTTCCATTCTAGAAATTAAACCTTGTTGTTGCATTTTCTTAATATAAGAAATATTAACATGTCCTAATCTACCGTGCCACAAATCAATAGATTCAACCATGTAAGCGAAAGAAGTAGCATTTTCATTAATAACATTGGAAACATTAAGAACAAAAAGCCCCTGATTACAATAACCATTTCCCACAAAGACGTTATTTTTTGTCATTACAATCTTGTCAGATTCGAATGACACCTTCACCCCCAACCTTTCCCAAAAGAGCTACCGAAACCAAGTTCGCCCTTATATTAGGGACATGCAGTACATCATTCAGAGCCAAAGTTTCGCCAGATGTGAGTTTGAGAAGCACTTTCCCTTTACCAAGGACTTGCGCTGTTCTTGAATCGCCTAGATAAATAATCTCTTCTCCTTCCCCTATTGGTGTGTAGGAGGAAAAGGCATTTTTGTTTGCACAAATATGCCTGGTAGCACCTGAGTCTACCACCCATTCTTTCACATTGGCCACAACATTAACTTGAGAAATGACCGCAATAATGATGTTATTAGGGTCATTTGCTTCAACCAAATTAACCTTTGGTTTAGCAGGATTGTTATTTCCCATTATGCGCTTTCTGCACTGTGTTGCATGATGACCTGGTTTTCCACAAATAAAGCAAGAGCCTTTCCTTTTGAAGGTGAGATGAGCAACTTTGGGTTTGTAATCAGATTTTTTGTTATTGTACCTGTTTTGGCGATGCTGAGGTTTGCCTTGCAACAAATTTTCCCTTGTAGTAATCTCCTTAGCTTTGGTAGCTTTGATCTCCTTGCGAGTTGTGTCCTCAATGATAATATGAACAACTAGATCAGCAAGTGACAATTGCTTGTCTTTGTGCTTGAGTTGTTGCTTGTAGTCATTCCACGATTGAGGCAATTTTTCAATCAGCAACCCTGCAACAAGTTCTTCTTGCAAATTGATATTTTCTGCTTTCAAGTCATCTACCAGCTTGTGATATTCATTGATTTGTGTTTTGATCTCCTTATCATCGGACATTTCCCACCGATAATAATTTCCAATCACGAACTTCTTTCTGCCCACATCTTCCGCAGTGTACTTTGCAATCATGGATTCCCATATTTGTTTTGCTTCCTTGTACGAACAGTAGACATCAAACAATTCATTAGAAAGTGTACTGATAATTGTGTGCCTACATACCTTATTAGCATGTATCCACTGCTCTCGCAAATTATTTTCAGTTGGTTCAGCCTCTGTAAGTGCGAAAGCCACGTCGTGCACATCTAGGATAGAGAAAACTCTTTCCTTCCACCTTTTGAAGTTCTTGCCATTAAAAAATTCAATCTTTGATATGTCAGGAAATGGTTTAGCATAGTACATATGTGGTTGTTGTGGCAACGCAATTGGAGTGGCGATGGTAGACGCATCTCGAGCGGCGGCGGCGGCGACAGCGTTGGTATCAACTGGAGTATCCATCAAAAAGGAATTATCCTTAAGATTGTTGGTAAATCGTTGGAAAAATGAGAATCGTCTGAGAAATGAGAATCGTCTGAGACATGCAAGCACTGTCCTTAAGGATAATTCCGACCCTCGGAGTACGAAACTCGGTGCGTAAGGCTTCTAGCGGATATCCTCCCAAGATACAACCGACCTTCTTCTATATTCCGTACTGAATATTAGAAGGAACAAGAACAATGTTATGTGTATAACCCAGCAAGGGAGGAGAACGAAGGAAGAGAGAAAAACACTCTAATGTAATACAAAAAGTTCATAGAAGATTGTTTCATGAATTTCAATTTATCTTCAACCAAAATAGAGCCGTTTGAGAAACCGTTATGAAATCGTTGTGAAATAATGGAGGATTTATGAAGAAATAAATCAGCCTTTATATGGCCATTATAAAGCCATTAGAAAAACGTTATTTGACCATTGCATATCATTATAGAACCATTACAAATTAATGGAGAACAGAGAACGTTGCTTCTGAGACTCTCCTCAGAGTCTGAGCTCATCAGCTTCTGAGCTTGCCAACATCTGAGCCCGCCAACATCTGAGCTCGTCAGCTTCTGAGCTAGCCAACATCTGAGCTCGCCAACGTCTAAGCTCAACATTAGAAAACCAATGTAAAAGAATATTTCAAAACTACCGAAATATCCAACAATACATACACAACTTGGAATGACCCTCCAAATTAGGCAAATTCCAAAACACTAACGTTTTATTTTGCAAGATAAAGACCGCCAACCCCTTAACAAAACATAAATAAGAACATTGACTCCGAACTCAAATGATCTAGAAACTAAATGCAATGCACATGACTCAACAAACAAAATACTAAAAAAAAAAATATTTCTCTGATTTCTTGAGTAACATTTGTTGGGAAAAAACCCCTAATTGATTTTAAAGTTGACAAAACATTCCATATTCTCTAATATCTGAGTTAATACAATGAAATACTTGTTTTGCATATTGTCCTAATGTATATTCGAGTGTTAAAGAATGATTACACAGAATTGAATCTGGCAGGAAAGGCTTTGACAATGTTTGAAAGTCTCAGACGCCGTTTGAAGAGCTCAGACATTATTACGAAGCTCAAGCTCTGAGAAAGTATTTCATGTGCAACGATCAGATTATTATGAGATATCTTCGAGATGATTTAATTGAGATTATATATCATCACAACGGCTAGCAAATCAAGTTGGATTCGTTCTTGGAGATTATCAATCATAAAGATCAATCAAGGACGTGGATTAAGGGAGATGAGGATGACTTACCTTATGAAGAACTCTATCTGTGGAAACCCAAGATCATAATTGTATGGGCGATTTGATCTAACGAGAGATTCTTTCTTTGGTTGACCTCAACGGCTACGAGATCCTTTGTATACAATCTCGTCCAAATGGGAAGTTTGTAGAGTGATTCTCGGGAGATCTTGCTACGGGCAGTTGGAGATGGAAAATTATAAAAGGATACCTCAAGGCTGAAGAGTACTCACACGAGAGAGCAGAATCTTAAATTCTAAGATCAAGAGAGCTTCACATCCTTCGTATACTTTTGATCCAAACACTGTAATACTTAGAGGAGTGCATTCAAATGTGTGAGTGTTACGCGGGAAGTCTTTCGACTCAAAAGTTGTCACTGAGATGTAACCTCTGAGATATTCACTAGTGGAATCCAGCCGATTGGCTGCTAGTGTGAAGAAGTTGACGTAGGCTTGAACAAAGCCGAACCATTATAAACTCTCTATGCAAATTCTCTATCCCTTAAACTCTTTGTTATTATATTGTGATAGTTGAATTGTGCACGCCGCTGAATCTAAGGACACCTCAGATCTTGTTAGCGATCATCATCTAAACTAAGCTCTGAGCTTCTCTGTTTAAATTCCACATTGATTTCTATAGTTCATTGAAATCACCTATTCACTCCCTCTAGGTGATAACGCTAGCACCATCAGCATTTAGTATTTTGGGATAATTTTCTCTGGAATCTCCATATTGCTTGAAACTTGATTCATTGGAAACTAGACACGTAGGGCTTTAGACTGGTTTCTTAATGTGGATCCGGCGCTCCCAATTTTCTCAAATTATGTTTAGGCCCCAATTTTTCAAAGACATTTCACATTTTCATCCATAAATCCTGGCCCCAGCAGAATTATCTAACTTCTTTTCATTAAGAAATTAAGGAAGTATTTACTAGGAATGTTTAACAAAATGTCCTTTCAAATTTAAGAGCTGTATTTTACAAAAATGATGCTTTTAATTCTGAAATACGAGGAATGATGGCTAATATTTTCCAAACATGAGAAACAATGCTTTGGCACAGGTGGAACGACTAGACTTTACTATTAGGTCTATCTCCATTGTTGTAGCGTTAACCATCAATTGTAAACTTATACACTATTGACGTAATATGAGAGAATCTTTAAAAAGAATTTTACTAGTGGAGCCCTAAACCTTCCAACATTTTGTCAATTGAGTCCATTCGGCCAATTTTGGCAGAAATCACTGACGTGGACGTCAGGCGTCTTACGTGGCACGACCGTCAGAGACGTAGACAATTATTAATAATATTTTAATATTTTTCTTTGCACCATTATTCTAGATTATATAGTACATCGAAAAAGTTTGTATCCCTTACGTGCCCACCCAATTGAGACTATGATATATGGATTAGGTTTCAATTATTTTTGCCCCAGCTACTTTTGATTTACCTCGAGATTTTCAAGCCAGTCCAAATCCTTAGTGGGATCGGTCAATTAATTTTCTTTTTCTTTTTAATGAGACGGAGGATATGCATTCTAATTTAATTGATGCATGAGAAGATATACTGTTTTTGGTCCAGCAGTAAAAACATCAGATGTTTTTCACGAAATCACTAGTTCAATTCATGTCGTGCGAACTTCTCAATGGCTTGTACTGCGTTACCTAACTACTAAATACTTCATGTGGAGAGTTTTCATGATTGCCAGCATTTTGGTGCGCTGTAGTGACGGCACGCCAACTTCGGATCTACGATTGGTCTGTAATGTGAAGTATTTATGGTCAAATCGAATAATTCATAGTGAGTGTGAGGCTCTTATGATAACGTCCAAAGCAGTCATTAGTGCTGATCAACCTTCTCAATCCTTTTATTTATTTACAAAAGAAAGTGCCTGGGGAAATAGGATAACTGACTCTTATTGCTCGTGCTGCATTAGCTAGCTATTACACACCTCGTGCGGAGAAATGTTGACTGCTAGCATAGTGATGGGGCTACAGTGACGGGCGCACTAACATGAGATCTAAGGATCGGCAACAATTGGGAGTAGTTATGGCTCAAACAAAATCATAGTTTCTATTTTCATGCCTGCTATGATTTGGTAAAATCATACTTTTTTTATTTCACATATTGGCAGTGGGCCAACAATTTAGGCTTAACGTGAATCATGTGATTCAAGAATCCCAAAAATAAAATAATTTAATTTAATTTAATACGTGTAAAGCAGCAATCATCCAAAGTTTTGGAGATTTCGCATCAACATACGCTAGCATTGTTTAATGTGAAATTGTGAGGGAAAAGTCGAGAAAATTGTCCAAAAAGTCATAAACCTATTGTAATTATGTGAATTTAGTCCTAAACTTTTGTTTCAATTGAGTCATAATCCTTTTGCATTTTGAATAATATTTTATAATTTTTTTTGAATTTTTTACTTTTTTTTCTTTTCCTTTTCCTTTTTCTTCTTTTCTTTCTATGTTTTTTTTTTCTTCCCTTCCTTCTTCCTCCAGCCAGTCGCCGGACTTTGGTGACCAGCCAGAGCCGAGGGTCGGCGAGGTTGACCCTGTCAACCTCCCACAAAGCTTGCCCCAATCGGCCACTGACGAGGCTCGGTTTCCATAGTTCTTCGCCTGCTCTGTCAAACCCTAGCTCGAGCTCTACCTCGAGAAGTCCCCATCCTTCTTCTCAGTCGGCGAAGTAGCTCTTCGATCTCGGCTCGACCTTATCTTCACATCGTGCCTCCAGGACGAGCCTCTAATATCATTCCAATCGTCGAATTTACCATCCAATCGCTTGCTCTGCCACTCAGACCATGAAGACGCTTATTGGTACATTTCATAAACTCCGTCACCGGCCAGAGCGAGGGATGCGAGCCCTCTTAGGCCACTGGGTGAGGCTTCGCAGCCCTCGCTCACAGTTGGCTACTGGCGAGGACTCGCAGCCCTCACCTAGTGGCCGGCAGGTGGTGGCCGATGGCCTCCTGTCGGCCTTAACAATAACAAAAAGAAATGAAAAGAAAGACAAAAAAAATTATTCAAAATAAAAAAAAATCAAGTCACATAGAACAGCTAGCGTGCATGTCATCAATTTTCGCCTAAAATTGGCCGAATGGACTCAATTGACAAAAAAAAAAAAGGTTTAGGATTGAATTGGCATAATTGTAATAGATTTAATACTTTTTTGGTAATTTTCCCGAAAAAGTGGACCGACAATGTTTCTTAGAGATCATTCGCTGGCATTGTTTGCTAACCATTCCAAGAAAAAAGCAGCTGCATAAGCATTGTGATAGCTAGAAGATTGATTCATTAACGCCGACTTAGACTCATATTTAGTGATACAGGCGCATTTGTGATTGTTACTAATTTTAGGAGAAAAAATACTAGAAGTGCCAAAAGTTTCGTTCGGCGCTCACTTAAGTACCAAAAGTTATTTTTGGATCACTTAAGTGCCACTTAAAAAAAACCGATCACTTAAGAGCCAATTTCGATTTGAGTCGCCGGAAATCCTACGTGACCACATTTTATTACTTTCTCCGGCCAATTTGGCTGCCAACGTGCCCAATCAGCATATAGACCTCTAAACGGCTCGTCTACCACGTTTGCCCCAAAACACAAACCCCAAAGCGCAAATTGAAAGAAATTCCCCAGTTCGACCATTCAACCCAAAATCGAATTGGCCAACTCTCGCGTCTGAAGAAGTTTGACAAGTCATGATTAAATGCGGGAATCGTATTCATGGAAGAAGTTTGACAACATACTTAAGAAAGCATCTTCCTTTTCCTTCGAATTTGAACAACTCTCTTCGAAGTAGAAAGAAAATGGAAGTAGATCCCGTTAAAGAAACAGAGATTAGTGGGCGCTGCAGAGAATGAGAACTTCCCAACAATGCCAGCTTTGGGTTCCAAGGAGAGAGACGAAGTTAGTATATACTGCAGATTGGCTCGACGTACCGCGCGATCATGGCTCGTCCTCCTCCTGCTCCGCCAAGTCGTCATCATCGAGGTCCCTCGCGAGTTGTTCGTGGAAATCCCCCGATTCCTCCCGAGCGTCGGGCAACCATCATCAAGCATCGCGCGAGATTGATGAGTCCCAAACGTGATCAATTGATTTGGGGGATCTGAATTAGGACTTTTTGGAATTGGGCGAGCAACTGATTTGGGGCAAGAAGGGCTTTTTTTGAATTGAAACGATAAAAAAAAAAAAAAAAAAATTGACCACGTGGACTGAATTTTTTTTTAAAAAGGCCAACTCATATTGAAATTTCAATTATAAAAGCCACGTAATCATTTCTTGCCGGAGACACTTAAGTGATCATTTTTTCTCCGATTTGACACTTAATTGAGCCAGAGAAAACTTTCGACACTAAAGTGAACGCCGTATGAAACTTTTGGCAGTTTCTAGTGTCCTTTTCCTTTTTTTTTTTGCTCAAAAATGAATAAGTATAGATGAAAATATATTCACGAATAGGCTATTTATGTGGATCTTACTTTGTTTATTAACTCAGTTTATTTTCTTGCATAAAAAGAAAAACAACAAAGATTTTTATATGTATGTCTCTATAAAGCCTCGTATAAGAGAACTCTCCGTCATTCATATTCATATCACTCGCTCCCTCCAATGCCCAGTTGAAGCACACATACCATCATCATATCAGTTTGATCACAGAGGATCTAACGCAAAAGAAAACCAAAACGAAAACAAAAGGATGACAGTCCACGGGAAGATGGAGATAGACTTCGAGATCAAGGCTCCGGCCGACAAGTTCAACGACGTCATCAGCTGCCGGCCGCACCACATCTTGAACATATCCCCTGATAAGGTCCAGGGCGTCGTTCTGCACGGCGGCAACTGCGGCAAGGCCAGATCCGTCATCTGCTGGAGCTACACGCACGGTACGTATTCGACTAGTACTAATGAAACGGGCTTTGTCTGATGGAGAGACTAAGGTCGCGAAGGAGGTGATAGAAGCCATAGATAACGAGAAGAACTTGACGACATTCAGAGTGATCAAAGGCGACCTGATGAAGCTGCACAAGAACTTTGTCTTCGTCGTCCAGGCCACGTCCACGGAAGGAGGCAGGAGCATCGTCCGCTGGACACTCGAGTGTTGGATATTTCAATATGTTTTGAAATATTAAAAGCTATTATTGTTGTAACGGCTTTTTACCGTCATCAATTCGTAACGTTTTCTGTCATCCATTAATATATAACGGTTCTATAATGGTTTTGCAACAGTCATATAACGGTCGTTTTAATGACGAGCTCAGAAGGAGAGCCTCAGAAGCTGACGAGCTCAGAAGGAAAGTCTCAGAAGCTAATGAGCTCAGACATTGGCGAGCTCAGACTCAGAAGGAGAGTCTCAGAAGCTAATGAGCTCAGAAGCTAACGAGCTCAGAAGGAGAGTCTCAGAAGCAACGGTCTTGTAACGGTTTTCTTAAAAGCTCCTTCTTAACAGCTTTGTAACGTGCGATTTATTTCTTCTTAAGCCCTTCATTATTTTACAACTACTTTATAACGGTTTCTCAACGGCTCTCTTTTGATTGAATATAAATTGAATTTCAAGAAACAATCTTCTAAGTACTTGTTGTGAACTTCGCATTACATCAGAGAGTTTTTTCCCTTCTTTCTTTTTCTTCTTTGCTGAGTTATACACATAACGTTGTTCAAGTTCCTTCTAATATTCAGTGTGGAGTATAGAAAAAGGTCTGTTGTATCTTGGGAGGATAGCCGCTAGAAGCCTTACGCACCGAGTTTCGTACTCGGAGGGCGGAATTATCCTTAAGGACGGTGCTTGCACGCCTCAGACAATTGTTCTTACTTTTCTCGTCTTTTCCAACAGATTTCCTATAGTTGTTATTTTTCATGTTATCTAATATTTTTCCAACAATCTTAAGGATAGCTGCCTTATGGATTCTCAATCTGGAATCGTCGCCACTACCACAGATGTTGGAATAGAATGAGGAATCGGAGATGGTGAAAGACAAGTATCGCATATTCGTGGGACATTACCGAGCATCAACACAAAGATCTTTTTGTCGTTTTGGTAAGGTTATTAAGTGTCAGGTAAAATCGTTTCTTGGGGCTTCGATACCTATGTTTGTTTTTCTAAGATCCTCTTTGATTTCAGTGATGGCGTGTTTGATTCCATATAGAGTTTTAGGTTTTAATGGATAATATCCGTCCTTGGTATGTATGCTTATTGAGCACACTTATGCTCGTGTTTCTTTCTTTGAAAGGAGGTGCTCTTCATATTATATTTTCATGTGGAAATGTTCCGTGAAAAAATGCATGCCTGTAAGAGAAAGTGAGTTCGATAATAATATTAAATATTATGCTTCACATGATCATATCCGAGTCATTTGAAGTGTTCACGTTTTCTATTCATGCTTGATTCGAAAGCTATTGGCGCATCAATCTAATTAGAACTTGGCTTGTAGAAGTCTATCATGCTTGATTCAATTCATTATATGGAAACAATGTCATCGCCAGGAATAGAATTGATAAACCAAGTTGTTTAGGAATTCGTTTTTGTTATACACTGTCATTGTTGTTACCTTTTTGCTTCTGTACTCTGGATACTCTCTGCGTCGTGTATGTACGGTGGCAGGAGAGTGGTGGTGTGGATTCCGTGGTGGTTGAAGACGATGGATGAGGAAATAAATGACATATAAGGTTATACTCTGCCAATTTTTGTTAAATGTCCATTCGTGCATGATAATAATTAGAGACTTAATTGGCTTTTGCATTGGGAAATTGAAAATAGTATGTGCACTTGGAGATAAACATATATAATTGGCCTTACCCAAAAAAACATATATAATTGGCATTGTTTTGTTTTATAACATGAGCATGAACATGCGCATCTATTTTTTTGATATGATGTCAAAAGAAGTCATATTACGTGTTATGACATGGTGAATGTTCATATATGATATGGGCTCTAGCCATGGGCTATTATGCTCTCCGATACTCCCATTGTTGGGATGTGTCATTCATTGAGATTAATTTGTAGTCTGCAATATGAAATGGAGGAATGGTTAAAAGCTATATGTTTTTCACTCTCAGGGATGCCTCGCTATAATATAATAATGGCATTTTATATAGTGGATTTCTCATTGTATTAAAAGTATACAGTGAAATTAACTAGATATCAAATTCAAATGAGACAAGATCCACTATTGGATATGTGATCACCTTTGTAAAGGTGTTGTAACTTGGAGAAAATTGTGGGGGAAATGAAAATCTTGCTAAACCAATAGTCAACTTGGTTGAAGCAGATGATGTGATGACGTAATTGTTACGGTCATTTTTCATGCCAATATTATGGCGATGTGAATGAGTGGTAGACTCAAGTGCTATCAAGCATATATGTAATAATGCTTTATCGTCCTAAATTCTAGTAGGGGAAGAAAGATAAAAATATATTTATCTTGGTGACTCGACAACTACTCAAGTTCTTGGGAAACGAAATGAAACCGACACTTTACATGTCTATGCATTGTAATTGCCAAATGGCAATAGCCATTGCAAAGAATGAAACTTTCAAAGGTAGAAAGAGACACGTCCGTTTGAGATGTGATATGACAAAGCAATTGCTTAAAAATGGAATTATGTCCATTAATTATATGAAGTTAGAAATGGATTTGGCCAATCCTCTAACTATACAACGAGGGGAATGGGACAAGCCAGATGAAGAAAATCAACAGTGATGGTAACCCAACTTATGTTATTGGCGATCCCATGAATTAGGCTCACATGGGTAATAACAAGTCACGAGTTGATATAGTGATGCACTATAAAATTTTATGTCCTTCTGAAGGTGAGTATAGTGCAAGACTGTAAGGAAAAGGAGATTGAGCTAAGCTCTTAATGAATTCCATAGCTACTGTTAGTGGTGTATTAAGCTGCAGAATACACATGATGGAATCACCTATATAAGTGTGGAATGGAGCCGCTCCTACAAGATTTTTGGCGAATAAACCAAGCACGTGCATGGTATATTAACGCAAAACCGCGTCAAACAATAAACCTTGTGGGAGTGTAATGTGATTAGTGAAAATTATAATTCACAAAAAGCAATTCTTGGTTCATAGAAGTTTTAAACTTCACCAATGATTTCGTGAGTTATATTTCATTCTTTTTAGGGCTGGTTCATAGCCTAATAAGCACCAGTTCCGACGCATTACGCTCCAATAACCCAGCTTTATTTCAATTTTATCTTTTCAAAACTTTTTGAAATATGTGGGGGATTGTTGGATATTTCAATATGTTTTGAAATATTAAAAGCTATTATTGTTGTAACGGCTTTTTACCGTCATCAATTCGTAACGTTTTCCGTCCTCCATTAATATATAATGGTTCTATAATGGTTTTGCAACGGTCATATAACGGTCGTTTTAATGACGAGCTCAGAAGGAGAGCCTTAGAAGCTGACGAGCTCAGAAGGAGAGTCTCAAAAGCTGATGAGCTCAGACGTTGGCGAGCTCAGAAGGTGACGAGCTCAGACTTAGAAGGAGAGTCTCAGAAGCTGACGAGCTCGGAAGGAGAGCCTCAGAAGCTGATGAGCTCAGAAGGAGAGTCTCAGAAGCAACGGTCTTGTAACGGGTTTCTTAAAAGCTCCTTCTTAACAGCTTTGTAACGTGCGATTTATTTCTTATTAAACCCTCCATTATTTTACAACGGCTTTATAACGGTTTCTCAACGGCTATATTTTGATTAAATATAAATTGAATTTCAAGAAACAATCTTCTAAGTACTTTTTGTGAACTTCACATTACATCAGAGAGTTTTTTCCCTTCTTTCTTTTTCTTCTTTGCTGGGTTATACACATAACGTTGTTCCTGTTCCTTCTAATATTTAGTGCGGAGTATAGAAGAAGCTCTGTTGTATCTTGGGAGGATAGCCGCTAGAAGCCTTACGCACCGAGTTTCGTACTCCGAGGGACGAAATTATCCTTAAGGATGGTGCTTGCACGCCTCAGACAATTGTTCTTACTTTTCTCGTCTTTTCCAACATATTTCCTACAGTTGTTATTTTTCATGTTATCTAATGTTTTTCCAACATTGAGTACGAGAAGCTGAGCGAGGAGGTGACTGAGCCCTACTCGGTGCTCTAGTTAGGCGTCCATCTCAGCAAGGACATCGATCTTCACCTCATGGAACAGGCTCAGGCACAGGCCTAGCAGAAACTAAGGAACTGGACTTTTATTAATATGCACCGGTTTGCTGTCTATGTTGAGCTTGATGTCATGTATGTTTGAACATGTTTTATGACGTGTCTATAGTGAAAAGAATATGCTTGTGCTAACTGCTATGTGTGGTTCTCGTGAGCAAAACTCATGGAAAGGTCTTCAAATAGATGGTTGAATATCTCTACTGCGCGATCCCAACAGATGTAATGATTCGAGTGTGCAACACCCGGATTCAAGGGGCCATTTTCCTCTCCATCTCTGAGCTGTAGATCCTTCTCGCAACATCTTGATGGTGGATTTTCTTCAAAAAGTTTCTCGTATGTGTACCATCTCGAGTCTAAGCCAATCAGAGGTCTCCTGTGGCCAACAATCACAAATCAACCTCAGATTTGAGGTTGTGGTGGCTTGGGAGGGGGAAGGGGAGTTATAGCTGTTAAGTTTTGTGCATTTTAAATTAATACATGAGCCTTTAAACGTGAAAACCCCTGTCATGGAGCGGTGATGGATGAACAAAACATTGCAATTTCTGGTAATATGAACTTGATCCGGCCAAATGGGTCTAAGAAAATGCTCATATTGAACATGGAAGCGTAACCAAGTCCAACTTATTCGGTGAAAGGATACTGATTTACTTCCATTTCTAGTTGAAGAACTTTTCTCATCTCGCTTTCAGGATAGTGGGTTTATGTAAATGAAAGGGGAAGAATTGTGATTATGACAATAATGAATTACATCAATATGTATAGCTCACTAATAATGAAAAAGACTAAGATACCCTTGCTAACAAATAAGCCCAATAATTAATGTTTCAACACTCCCCCTCAAGTTGGTGCATAAACATCAAATAGCCACGACTTGTTACCCAAAGTAATCACTCTACTACCCCGCAATGACTTAGTGAAAAGATCAACAAGTTGATCCTCAGTTCGTGTGTATTGAAGTGTTATTTCCTTGTTCTGAATCTTTTCTCGCACAAAATGGCAATCTACTTCAATATGCTTCGTGCATTCATGAAAGACTGGATTTGAAGTAATATGCATTGCAGATTGGTTATCACAACACAGAACTGAGGGAGCTGACGATGGCATGTTGAGTTCGGATAACAACATCCTCAACCAAAGCAACTCGCTAGTCACATGAGCCATGGCCTGATATTCCGCCTCTGCACATGATCGAGACACAACCTGTTGATTCTTACTTTTCCAACTCACGAGATTGCCTCCCAAGAACACACAGTCGCCAGAAGTCGATCTCCTATCAATAGGACACCTAGCCCAATCAGCATCAGAGTAACCAATGACACTAAGATGTCCATGATTCTTGAATAGAAGCCCTTTACCCGGTGCTCCCTTCAAGTACTTAACAACACGTAGCACTGCCTCCTGATGTGTAGTGCGAGGAGCACTCATAAACTGACTAACCACGCTAACAGCAAAAGAAATATCTGGTCGGGTGACAGTTAAATAGTTGAGCTTGCCCACTAGCCTCCGATGCTTACTCGGATCATGAAGTAAGTCGCCATGTTCTATATCAAGCTTCACACTAGGATCCATTGGAGTATCGACGGGCTTTGCTCCAAGAAAACCAACCTCACTCAGAATACCGAGAACATATTTCCGCTATGATAATGAGATGCCATCACGTGAGTAGGCCACCTCAATGCCCAAGAAATACTGCAGAAAACCCATATCTTTTGTGCTGAACTCTGTTTGTAAAAACTGTTTCAACTTTTGTATACCCACAGAATCACTACCAGTGATGATAATATCGTCCACATATACAACCAGAAGCACACACCCCCTAGGAGAAGAGGAGATAAACACAGAATGGTCCACGGTACGACACCACACACCAAACTGAATAATGGCATCACTAAAACGGCCAAACCAGGCACGAGGAGACTATTTCAAACCATATAATGCCTTACGCAGGTGACAAACACCAGTAGACTCCCCCTAAGCAACAAATCCCAAGGGTTGCTCCATATATACCTCCCATGTCAAGTCACCATGAAGAAAGGCATTCTTGACATCAAGCTGATGGAGAGTCCAACCATATCGGACAGCAAGAGAGATGAAAACACGAACAGAAGGTATCTTTGCAACAAGAGAGAATGTATCATCATAATCAACTCCATAGATCTGAGTGTAACTTTTGGCAACCAGACGCGCCTTCAGACGCTCAACAAACCCATCCAGTTGAAACTTCACTGTGAAAATCCAACGGCACCCCACAGCCTATTTGCCATGAGGTACTGATGTAAGCTATCATGTCCCATTATTCTATAGCGCCTGCATTTCATCCAACATAGCTCGCCACCAACCTGGATGGGCAAGAACCTCTGAGACAGTACTTGGCACGGACACAGTAGATAAAGAAGCAACAAACAAGGAATATGTAGGAGAAAGACGATTGTAGGATAAAAACTCAGAAAGAGGGTGACGAGTATGTGTACAGCAAGACAAACCAGTATAGGGAGCAAATCGGGAATTAGGTTGACCAACACAAGAACGCGTACCTTTGCGCAATGCAATGGGAATATCAGTAGTAGAATCAGGCTCAGAAGAAACTAACGGATCAGAGGTCGGGACATGAATTGGTGAAGAAGCATGCATGTCCAATGCGGGCGGTGACTGTACAACCTCACCTTGAACAGAACGACATCGTTGATAGGTCCGGTCGAAAAAATGAAAATCTGGCGATGGCCCGGGCACCCTCGTCAAGGGGAGAGGTGGCAATGGAGCCGTGGCCGAGGACAAAGTATCTTCAGAAGGAGTCACCGGTTGGTCAATAGAGGAGTAATATGATTGGTCCTCAAAAAAGGTCACATCCGCCGAGACATACAATCGCCGACTAACCAGACTATAACACTTGAACCCTTTTTGAGTTAGAGAGTACCCAAGAAACACACACTTGTCAGCCCGTGGATCGAGCTTATCATGACCAGGACCAAGACGATGCACAAAACAAACACACCCAAACACACGGAGTGGTAAAGAAAAAAAGTAGACTTGTAGGATGGAGAGTAGAAATGGTATGCCCCCACAAAGCACAGAGGATGGAAGACGACTTATGAGATAGCATGATATAAGAATAGCATGCCCCCAGAACATTTTGGGGAGGTTCATATGAAAAGTAGACAACGAGCAACATCCAAGAGATAGCGATTCTTTCGTTTAGCCACCCCATTCTGCTGGGGGTATAGGGACAAGAGGTCTGATGCAAAATCCCATGAGATGTAAGAAATCATTGAAAACCAGAGGAAATAGCCATATATTCTTTGGCATTATCAGAGCGCAGAAATTTAACAGAAACATGATACTGATTAAGAATCTCATAGAAGAACATACGGAAACATGAAAAAAAAACTTCAGTTCGATCTTTTATTAAATATAACCATGTTGTGCAGGAATAATCATCCACAAATGTAACGAAGTACTTGTAACCAGACATATCTTTGACATGACTTGGTCCCCAAACATCAGAATGGACCAACTCAAAAGGACTTGATACACGACTCTGGACATGGGAAGGAAAAGATACCCGATGATGTTTGCCAAATTGACAAGTATCGCACTCACTAGATAGGACTCATAGATGCTGAAACCGGAGAGAAATTACACAGTATGTTTGGCAGCGGATGACCCATATGACAATGCATCTGAAAGAAGTCGGAGGCGGTGCTCTTCTTAACAGCAGCAGCAAAAAGATCTTTGTTTAGGTAGTACAGCCCATTGGATTCATGCCCCCCACCAATCATCCGTCTAGTCCTCAGATCTTGAAAGATACAGCGAGTAGAGGTAAATGTCACAGAACAATTCAAATCTCTGGTAAGGGAACTAACAGAAAGTAAGTTATATGGGAAAGCTGGTAAATGGTAAACAGATGAGAGAGAAAGAGAGGGACCCAAGGTTACATCCCCTTGACCAGTGATATGGGACTGTGAACCGTCAGCAAGTGTAACAGAACTAGGAGACATATAGGTAATACCAAATAATAAGTTAGAGTTACCGGTCATATGATTGGTGGCACCAGAGTCTACGACCCAGGAAGTGGGCGCAGCAGAGAGTAAACACGTCGAATTACCTAAGGAAGTCTGTGCCAAAGTAGCAGCAGGAGCGGAGGAATCCACCACCTGGTTGGGACGCACTAAGGACTCTTACTTGGCTCGAGACATCATAATAGTGCTAGGTAGCTCCCGTGACTGATCAGAAACCTTCTGCACTGGAGACTTAACAACATCGGCATAAGCAGCCTATGGACGAAGCTCGGGATGTAGGGTATAGCAATAAGCCTCAGTATGACCAGCTCGCTGACAATGGTGGCAATAACGAGAACTTCCACCGCCCCGACCTCCATCACGATCACGACTACCATGACCACGGTGACCACGCCCCCGGCTTCCACGGCCCCCAGATGACTGACAAACCATAGCACTAGCTACATGTGCGGAAGAGAGTGTAGATGATGAGTCAGGCATGTACCGAAGGACCCGAGAGAAGACCTCATCAACTGATGGAAGAGTACTCTGAGAAGTAATTTGCTGTCGGAGAGAAGAATAAGTGGGACCAAGCCCCCGGAGAAATAACATAACTCTCATATCCTCCTGACGCTTGTTGTGACGTCCTGAAATTTCAAGGCTTATTAAATTAATAATAATGGACATTTGAAAATCGAGTGACATTTATCAGATGCGGAATTGTTCGATCTGGATGACTTTGATCAAAGACTGAAGCGTAGATAACTGTAGTTCGTTTAGTTTTGTCACGCCGTAGATTCTACCATCATTTTTCCTTCACGCCCGAGCCTAACCCTGAACCAAATGTCAACCAGTCCTAAATTAGTAAATGACCAAAATACCCTCGGTTATTATTCATATATGCCGAACGCCATTAATGCGAATTTGACCGCGGGACCCGCACCATAAATGCATAGTAAATATCTTAAAATTACTATTCACCCTTTTTGACTTTTGGCAAAATTACCAAATTGCCCTTTGACCCTCTCTCTCTCTCCTCTCTCCCTCACCTTGGCCAGCCACCACTCTCTCTCTCCCTCACTCTCTCTCTTTCATCCTTTGAGACCACCACCACCATCTTCATCCTCCATTTTCCTCCATAGCTACCGTCGCCCGAGCTCCGTCGCAGCGCCCTACCGCGCCGTCGCCGGCCCTGCGCTGCTGCTGCCGCCACCAACCAGCAGCCCTACCGCCCTCAGCCGCCGCCATTCAGCCACTGTCCAACCCCGTCCAGCCCTACCATGACCTCACCGAGCCTCCCAGCCACCGCCGCCGAGCCGTTCCGTCTCCTTGCCGTCGCTCCCCCGAGCCGCCACACGCCGTGACCAGCCTCGCCGTTGCCGTTTTACCGTCGGACCACCGTTGTACAGCCGCTTTACGTCATCGTCAGAGTCCACCATCGTCGTATTCGAGTCCGGAGCGTCGAGACAAGTCCGTTGACCCGTCGCCAGAGTTTTCCATCACCGCCGCCGCCGCCGATCGTCGCCGTCAGTTGCCGAGTGAGTTAACCCCTAATCCCTAATTAGGCCGTTAATTACACTTAGTAGTTAATTAGATAAGTTACCATAGCTGATTAGCTAGTTACCGCAGTTAAATTAGATAGTTACCGTGGTTAGATAGTTAACTGTAGTTAGATTAAATAATTACTATGGTTAGGTTAATTAGTTACCATGGTAGATTAATTAATTACTGTGGCTAGTTGAATTACAGTGGTTAGCTGGAATAGTTACCATGGGTAATTATTTAGTCTACCGTAGTTCGGTTAGACCTGGTTATTGATTGCTGATTGATCAACTAGTGTGTTGATTGCGCATTTTCGCTGAATGACCTCACCTAGGTCAGAATGCCATGTTTAATTGAAATTGGGTATCCGTGTGACCAATTGTGTATTTCGATCATGAAAATGGCTGTTGGCCGGGTTTTGAGCATACTTGTGAGTGTGACT
Organism: Lenwebbia sp. NSW1173648; assembly: GCA_029784005.1. Classification (NCBI taxonomy): domain Eukaryota; kingdom Viridiplantae; phylum Streptophyta; class Magnoliopsida; order Myrtales; family Myrtaceae; genus Lenwebbia; species Lenwebbia sp. NSW1173648. The sequence goes on from JARCGZ010000010.1 coordinate 9,784,130, forward strand.
GTATTGGGCTAATGTGAAGTAAGAACTGGTTTATTTGCTTGATGTGTTGTGTGGTCACACGATTATTATTCGTCTCCCTAACGTAACTGGGGGATATGGGGCGGTACTCCTGGTGGGTTCATCGCCTGGTATGTCCGTGCTGGCTAGGCCGGATTCACACGACATATCGATTGCACGACAGTCCGTGCAGGCGACGTACAGTCCGGATAGTCACGACTGATCGGATGCTAGTCGCAGCTTGTGATAGGCCGAAGTTCCTTATCGAAAATACCTGGTATGGCTGCCTTAGGGGTCCTGAGGGGCTATCGGATGCCGTCACTGTAACGGGGTAGGACAACACCCGATTCTACCGGAAGAGTACTAGCAGTGAGGCTGTACTGTGGCGAGAGTGGTGTATCTTTTGCATTAATAACCGGAACCCGCATGCTGCATAGTTCTTGAACGCCTGAGTGATTTATGTGTGTTGGCTGTATGCCTTGATCTATTGTTCTTTATTGCCATGAGATATCTGTCGTGTGGCTCAAGACAAGGTGAGTTGCGTGTTGTTGTTTATTGGCCGTTGGGCCATGTCGTTGTTAAGTACTGCTTGTTTAGGCTGCCTGAGTGAATCAACGTCCTAATCAGACTTAGGCGTTGACTCATTGAGATTTATATCTCATTCGTTGTAGTTAACCGTCTTTTACAGGTCCTTGAGTATGGTGGAAAGACATATCAGGTTCAGAGTACCTATCGACCAGTCTGTGCATATCAATCGCCGCCAGGGTCCGGGTCCGGATCAGACATGGGAGCAATACGTGACTACTGTGTGGGTCGATGAGAGGTTGCACCATTATGTAGCGCATATCTTCAAGACCTGGCACATGCGTCACGGGGACACTCTCTATGTGCTAATTCGAGGGTTTGAGGGACCTTCGAATGAAATCCCGATCGTCCGATCCTGGGACCCTCTGGATTTTGATACGCCAGATGGGGAGGTAGAGAATTCTGACCTTGTGGAGCAGGATCCTGAGGAGGAGCCCGGAGTGGCCCAGTGGTATACGGATTGGCTAAATCGTGGTGGCCAGTGATCGCGGACGTGGAGGTCCTTTTTAGAGTTAGTTTTGGTGGTAGTTAGCCTTAGACCCGACCCGGTATCTTTTTGTGGGTCTTAGAAAACGGCCCTGGAGATGGGCTTGTAGATCGGTTGTTTTCCTAGTTAACTGGTATATAAATAAAAAGAGTGTGCTGTTATGGTTTGTTTTATTCTCCTGCTTATCTATCCCTGTGTTTATGATTGTCTGGGGTTTGTTATTGCTTCCGCTTGCGTATAATTGAAAGATAAAAAAAAAATGGGTCGATGACATGCCTGGAATGTTATCCTTTGACCTGACGAATGGAAGGGTTGTCGTGTGCCTAAGGGTCGGGGTGTGACACTTGTCCAACTCTCTAATGTCATCAGTGGCAGGCAAATAAGTGTCCAGTCTCTGGCAAAAAGTGGTGAACTTGGAATAGTAATCGGATAGAGATATGTCTCCTGCACGTAGATCAAATAGCTCCTCCCAAACATCACAAACATGAGTCATGTTATCTCGACCCGAAAACATAAAAGCACACTTGTCCCAAATGGCTTTGGCTGATGTACACCGCATAAAATAAGGACTAATCTTTGAATCCATGCTATTCCACAACAAAGTCCGAATGGCAGCATCGCCAGAATGCCAATCATCCACCTTTGTTTTATCCGAAGGTGGAAGTGAAGTCAGATAACTCTGCTGTTTGGTGGCCAAAAGATATGTCTCGATTGCCATAGACCAAGAAGGGTAATTGGTCCCATCTAGCTTGACAGAACTCAACTTCAGATTAGTAATACTGGTATCCATGCTCACAATAGGTTCAGTAGCAGGGTTTCTAGCCATAATTCAATATTAAACAGTGAACTTAACCTCAACAATTCAATAATCCAGCACAATTGAAAATATATCACCACATTATAAGTCCCCACGACCCACAAACTTCATCAATCAACTACTCATGTAAACGAAAATTCCCAAGTTCTTCTCTTACTAGAAGCAATATACTCTCCTTCACTAGCAATCAGCTTACAACAAATGAGACAATGCCACTGACCCAAGTCAATCAACATGTTGCAAAGAAAAAAAAATGGGCCGTGGAGTTAGTGCTGGTGGGGGACAAAGTTTTCTGGGCTACCTTTTTGGCAGTGGAGACAAAACCCGCTGAACATAATGAAGGAGCTCCAACCAAGGTACCTGACACTAGTAATAGAACTTCTCACAAGTCTACTGCTTCGGTGCCACCGATAGATGTCACTAAGCAATTTCCAGCAGGCATTCACTAAGCAGATTCCACCAGTAGATTACGACAAACAACTATTTCCGCGCTGATGCTAAAAACAGCAGCAACTTCATCACGGACTGGCCTTCGACCAAGGTCCACGCAGCAGAATCAAAAACTTCGACAAACTTTATCACGCCAGATCTCTAGAGGAAGCCAGAGCTGGACTCGCCTACCTAGGCGACATCGGACGATGCCAAATCTGGGATTCGCCGGCCAAGACGGCATCGGTTGACGTCGGGTCTAGGCTCCCCGGGCTTGGGCGATGCCGGATCTGGCTCGCCTGGCCTGGGCGACGCCTTATCTAGGGATTCTGACGAGATTCGTTGGCGACGGCGGGGCTGGTAGTCGATGGTGGCTGGTGGTCAACGCGGTGAGTGATTATCTAGGGTATAGGATTTCAACCACGCTCTGATTCCATGTAAACGAAAGGGGAAGAATTGTGATTATGATAATAAGGAATTACATCAATATGTATAGCTCACTAATAATGAAAAAGACTAAGATACCCTTGCTAACAAATAAGCTCAATAATTAACGTTTCAACAGTTTATACAAAAAAGCTACTAGCCTGACAGTCCAACAGTACTGTCAATTATTTCTGACCACACGATCTCTCAATCAATGAGTGCTTTATGCAAAACACGCGGTGATAATGTGTGGATCTACGGTTGAGGGTGTACCGTTCCTGACAGTACTATCAGAGAAGCATTTTCCTTTATACAAAACTTTGCACACCAAGATAAGTGTTACAGATAGGATGACTGTGAACAGTGAACCAAACACAAAAAGTTTGCAACAACAACAAAACAACACCCTAATTTTACATTTCGGCGATATGCATGTTTCTATTCATCAAATTAGAGACCGGAAACAGGAAAATTCCCTCCAACGCAAAACATGATCCTAAATGAAAATGAGGCGGGAAAGAATAATATTCCTTCATATATTCACCCTCGCGGAAGAAAATTCATATTTTTAACACGGAAAGGAAGAAAGGTCACAGCAAAAGATAAAATTGGCATGTTGCATTAAGTTAAGTGATTATGTAAGCTCTGTACAATTTTTCTCTTGCATCTCACATAGGGATTGGATGTTAGTAGTACTTTGAATATGGGGAAAATTGGGGATAATTGCCAAAAAAAAAGTTCTAACGCTATTGCAATTGTGTCAATTTAGTCCTAAATCATTTTTTTTTGCCAATTTATTCCTAAACGTTTTGCATTTGAGACAATTCAATCCCCCCGGCCAATTTTGGTCGGGAATCACTGACATGGAGCGACCGCCACTGACGTGACAATTTTTAATAATATTTTAATGTTTTTTTGTTTTTTTTCTTCATTCTCTTTCTTTTCTTTTCTTCCCTTCTCCTTCAGCCGGTCGCAGGACCACGGCAACCCATTTGACAGGTCTATTGGGAAGTTTTAGTCGGCAAATATAGACGGTTGACAAAACCCCAAAACAGTTGCCGACAATAAAAACAAAAGGAAATTACTAAGTCCTAAGACATGAATGTCAATGAATGAAGCTCAATTTGATCAACAAGAAGGCCATGACTACGGCTGCGTTTTTTTCACAAAAAAGTTTTTTCTAGAAAATATTTTCCTCAATTTTTGGTGTTTGGGGGACCGAAAATATGTGATCAAAGAAATTATTTTCCAGTCAATGAAAAAACTCTTTCTAAAACTGTGAAAAATGATTTCCATTTGTGGAAGGAAGGAAATCGTTTTCCAAAGTTTCTTTCTGGAGCTCGTGCCCTCTCCCCGTCATGTTGCCCTTGCGTCATCTCTGCCATTTACCCTCCTCACGCAGCCTCTCCTCCTTCATCCAGAGCTGCTCCTTTTCCTCCATCTTTCCCACGCAACCAACAGAGCCGCTCCTCCTCCTACTGCTACCTCGCGCTTCCCTCCACATCGTCACCCTCCCCAAGATCGCCGCCATCGTCTCCCTCATCGCCTCCTTCATCTACCTCCTCGGCTTCTTCGGCGAGCTTGACGCCTCGCCAGAGGTCGGCAAGTCCCAGAGAACTCAAGGCCTCACGAGTCGCAGCGAACTCACCTGATCTAGAACACCAGGCCTCGCGAGTCAGTGGCGAGCGACTCACCAGATCTGGAGCTCGAGGCCTGTGAGTCGACGGAGAGCGACTCACCAAATCTGGCGAGTGCGTGGTCCCGCGAGTCAGCGACGAGCGACTCAACAGATCGGTGAGCTTTGAGCTCACCTGTGGCCGGTCGTCGCCGTGGTCGGTGACCGGCCAAAGAATATGGAAAAAGGAAAAAAAAGAAGGAAAAAAGTAAAGAAAAAATAAAAATAAGAATAAGAATAATTAAAAATTAATTTTTTTCAAGTAAAAAAAGAAAATACAAATTAAAAAAATAAAAGGAAAAAGGAAAATATAAAATTAAGAAAAAGAGTGCATAAAGGAAATTCCATTCCATACCAAACGGTGGAAAATGTTTTCCAACTAGTTATCAGGTTTCAGCCGAACACCGGAAAATATTTTCATTTTCTTGGAAAATGACTTTTTGGAAAACATTTTCCAAAAACTCCACATTTTTCACGAAACAAACGAAGCTTAAATTCACATAATCTTTACGTTTTGCAGAAACTACCAATCAGTTGTTAACTACAGGCAGTAGTACAAGTAGCTGAATCGTAGTTTGTAGCAAAAAACTACCAATCAGTTGCTCAATTTTATCTTCCCATAATATTTACGTTTCAGTATCTTTTTACATGGCTGGTCACGACTACCTCCGGTCTCAATACTTTTAATTTTCTCGTCAATTCACATTTCCTATTTAAGAGTTAACAAGGGACCATTCACATTATTTGTCGACTTATATATCGATCCACATTTGAAAAGGTTTTTCATTGGTAATTTTTTTGGCCAGTACGTCATCTCTCTCAAATGCGGAAAAAAGAGAATTTTTATACCATGATGCATGTGAGTTATTGAGAAGAATGAACTTCAATTTTCTTAACAACATTCTCTGTTATGCATTAAATACCAAAAATATATCCATTTGTGGACAATATTGGCCTCTCCAACATGTTTGCTCTAGATCCGCCCTAAGTTCTTCTTTATTCGTCAAAGTGATTGCAAAAACGTGTAAGTCTACTAGTAAGTAATTTACTCATTCAACCAGCTAAGAGGAATCTACCGTTCTATTAAACAAATTTAATGGATGAATCTCTATATATTTATTATTGTTATTTGAAATGACTTATGTCACAACTTGTGGTAGTCCCGTCCTTCCTCCCATTTTTCTTCGTTCCATTATTTTATCTTTTATAGTGCATCAAAAAGTTTGTGTCCCTTACGTGCCTACCAATTGAGTCTATGATATTTGGATTAGGTTTCAATTATTTTCCTCGGCTACTTTTGACTTACCTCGAGATTTTCAACCCAGTCTATATCCTTAGTGGGATCCGATCAATGAATTTTCTTTTTCATGAGACAGAGATATATGAATGATCAATTTAATTGACGCATGAGAATATGTACTTAAAGGTTTTGGGTCTAGCAAAGATCACATGCCTTTCACATGATCACTAGTTCAATTCATCGTGTAAACTTCTGAATGACGTATATTATTGCGTAACCAAACTACCGCATACTTCACGTGGAGAAGTTTTCGGAATTGCTAACATCTTGGTAAGGGTGTAGTGACCTTGGATCTCCGGATGATCCGTAGTGCAGAGTCTTTATGAGTCAAATCGAACAATTCATAGTGAGCGTGAGACTCTTATGGCAATCCCTAAAGCAATCGTTAGCGCAAATCGACCCTCTCAATCCTTCTGCTTATTTATAAAAGAAAGTGTGTGAGAAGATAGGATAACCGGCTCTTATCGCTCATGTTGCGTTAGCTAGCTACGACACTCCTTATGTGGAGAGATTTTGTGACTGCTAGCATCTTGATGGGTTCCAGTGGGCGCGTGCTAACCTGACTCCATTTTATTTTTTTATTTTTTATTTTTTTTTTGGCGATTCTCATGTGAAGACAAGCACAGAAACTTCCTATAAAGCATCTAATCGCAGATACTATTTTCATGCTTTTTATGATATTGACAGATGATACTTTTTTTATTTCACATAATGGCAGTGGCCCAATAATTTCGGCTTAGCGTGAATCATGTGATTACAGAACCCAAAAGGAAATTAAATTAAATAAGTGTAGAGCAGAAATCATCCCAAGTCCGGAAAATTTTTACTAGCATTGTTTCTTGGAGATGATTCGCTAACCTTGTTTGCTAACCATTGCAAGATAAAAGCAGCTGCATAAGCATTGTGTTAGCTCGAAGATCGATGCATTGAGGCCGACTTGACTCGTATAAAGTGATACGGGCGCTTTTTTATTTGTTACTAATTTTCACCTCTTTTTTCATACAGGCATTTATAATTTCCTTTTTCCTCGAAAATGAATAAGTATAGATGAAAAAAAATTCATCGAACTGTATATTTACGTAGAACTTACTTTATTTATTAACTCAGTTTATTTCATTGCGTGAAAAGGAAAACAACAAAAATGATATAAAAAAATGATTATGTGACAGACTTTAATTTACTATGAGATTAATAGCTTATTTCTAGACCAAAAAGAATAAATAATAAATAATTAAAAATTATTGTATGGCCCATTTGTTCGAGAATTTGTGGCCCACCATATGCTGGTTCTCTCACCGACACCTAAAGACTGTTATGCGAGCAAAGCCTATAAATATAAGTGTATATAAAGCGTCATATGAGAGCTCTATGTCAGTCATGTTCATATCACTCGGTACCTCCAATACACTGCTGAAGCACACATACCATCGTCAGATCAGTTTGATCACAAGGATCTAACACAAAAGCACACCAAAACGAAAACACAAGGATGACAGTCCACGGGAAGATGGAGATAGACTTCGAGATCAAGGCTGCTGCTGACAAGTTCCACGACGTCCTCAGCTGCCGGCCCCACCACATCTCGAACATGTCCGCCGATAAGATCCAGGGCGTTGAACTGCACGACGGCGACTGGGGCACGGCCGGATCCGTCATCTGCTGGAACTACACCCATGGTATATATTCAAATGATACTAATAAAATGGGCCTTCATGACTAACCCTTTTGCGTCCAATGAACTCTGCAGATGGAGAGGCTAAGGTCGCGAAGGAGGTGATAGAAGCCATAGATAACGAGAAGAACTCAACGACATTCAGAGTGATCGAAGGCGACCTGATGAAGCTGTACAAGAACTTTGTCTTTGTCGTCCAGGCCACGTCCAAGGAAGGAGGCGGGAGCATCGTCCACTTGACGCTCGAGTACGAGAAGCTGAGCGAGGAGGTGACTGAGCCCTACTCGATGCTCCAGTTTGGCGTCCATCTCAGCAAGGACATCGATCTTCACCTCATGGAACTGGCTCAGGCCTAGCAGAAACTAAGGAACTGGACTTCAAATTGTATGCACTGGTTTGCTGTCTCTGTTGAGCTTGATGTTATGTTTGTTTGAACATGTTTTACGATGTGTCTATAGTGAAAAGAATATGCTTGTGCTATGTGTGGTTCTTGTAGTTCTCGTGAGGAAAGCTAATGGAATGGTCTTCAAACAGATCGTTGAATATCTATACTGTTTCCATGTGTTTGAGGGACTTTCATTAATTGTTCAAGTAATGATGTGTGTTGCGAAATGGTTTCTTCAGCGATCCAACAAAAGCAATCATTCGGATGTACAACACCAAGATTCAAGTGTAAGCTACGATTTTAATCCTCATGCAGCAACCCAAGAATAACACGTATAGATATGCGAATCACAGTTTCACAAAGTAGAAGAATTGACGCACCTTGTTTCGGATCCATCGTTCTTGATGCGAAATAACGATGAACCGATGCTCAAGATCTTCTTCTCTAGAACCCCCTTAAACACTAGCTTCAATGAGACGGCCCCTCACGTATCGCTTTTTGACGTCTCTTTATGTGAGGTTACGTGGACATTAGGATTTAGAGAAAGGACTTGAGCTCTATTTATAGAGTTTGTAACCTACCCTCTCATTACGGATAAGGAAATAACTCAGCCCACACTATCCAGCTCCATATTAGACTAAATAGGAAACTGTATATATTTTCTTTATTAGACCAATTAATAATTACAATAACAATTAACAGAGCCCAAATTAGGAAATAACATTTACATTCTCCCACTTGAGCTATATTACTTAAAATTGTACCGTATATGCGCGTCTTTATATTGGTCTAGAGACAATTCCTAATAGTCAATCCGATCCTATAAAGTCTCAAACACCGAATCATGGCAGTAACTGCATCAGAAGACACAGAGCCATCTATGGTTACAAGTGCTTTTAACTTTACTTATATGGATTTAATATGGTAGTGTGGCAAACGAATAACACCTCAAATAATGGAGAAAACTTTATGTGTTATCCACCTTGTCAGTCACCATTCTCTTACTTTAAGTATCACGAAACCTGATGTGCCACTAGAGAATATCCTTATGGCTTCAGCGAACCCACATATATCTAACATTTATAGTTAACTATGCTTTATGTGTAACAAGACATATGTATATGGCTAAAAATAAATGCCCCAGCCATCACTCAAGATTTACACAATACCTTGAGATTTTAAATAGATATATATTCAATATGAAAATAGCACATTCATAAAAACTTCATTAAATGCAAAAGAGTAAATACATATCACAACTGTTACTAAATGTAACATAATACATATATAAACTTTATTAAAGTAAAAACTGAAGAGCTCCCACTAAACAATAGCATCCCACGATGCTTCTAAGCCCATGTTCATAACATGTCGTTCAAATACACAAGGGCGTAGACCTTTAGTCAGTGGATCAGCAATCATATCATCTGTAGAAATATGCTCTACTGTAACGTCACCATTCTGTACGGATTCCTTTATGGTTAAAAACTTAACCTCCATATGCTTAGACTCCTTAAGACCTCTATTGTTGTTAATGAAAAACACTGCAGAGTTATTGTCACAATATGACTGTAGGGGTCTATCGACAAAATCAAAAATGGTCAATTAGGGGTGTGCATGGTTCAGGCCGATCCGATCCCGGTATGAAACCGAGGACCGGACGGATAGTCTCGATCCCCAAATTTTCGGGACCAGGGACCAGACCGGGATCGGACTAGCCCAGGACCGACGGTCCGGTTCGGTCCTAATGGGACTGCTAACACCAAAAAAAAAATTTTACCTCGAACTTGACTCAAGGCTGCTGGTAATTATGCAGTTTAGTTGAGGAAGGAAAGTGCCCAACTAGTGTAAATTCTTCTTGTGTGAGAGTACGATCTATCGTATTTTTTTCGACTCTTTTTTGATCCATTAGACTGGTTCGGATTAGGCTAAAGAGATCGTATTGCTGTAATATACCTTGGAATAACAAAAATGCCCGATCGAACACTTGTTGCCAAACCCCTCAGCTACTAAAGCTTCATCCACATAACTTGGATACCGTTCGGCTCTGATTTATTGTGTGAAAAACTTCAAATTCTGCAGTTTATTTTAGAAGTAAGGAAGTTGCTTTTCTCTTTTGATCAATAAGTGCTCATAAGAGTTGGATATCCTAGCAAGATGGTGTTGGCTACTTATTATTATTTTTATTTTTATTTTTATTTCTAGGTGGTCAGGTCCGAGCGGTCCGGTCCAATCCCATCCACCATGGGATCGGGGATCGGACCGCCCCCCTCAAGGACTGGACCAACCAGGTCGGGTTGGTCCGGTCCGGTTCAGTTTGCACACCCCTATAGTCAACTCCCTAATGAGATTCCGAAGCTAAATAGCCTGAGTAGCAGCTGAAAAGCATGCTATAAACTCCGCTTACTTGGTAGAGGAGGATACCGTTTTCTGTTTCTCATTTTTCCATGATACTACACCACCTGCTAGCATAAAGATATACCATGTTGTTGACTTCTTGTCATCCTGACAACCAGCATAGTTTGAATCTGAATACCCTACTAGCTGCAGGTTTTGATCATATCTATAAATTAGCATATAGTCCCTAGTCCTTTTTAAGTACCTCAAAACCCTCTTGGCAGCAATACGGTGATCGTGTCTTGGATTTAACTGATATCTACCTAGACGTCCTGTTGCAAAAGCAATGTCTGGCCTAGTACAAACTTGAGCATACATGATACTACCAAGTGCACTAGCATAAGGTACATTCTTCATCTAGGCTTTCGCAATATCTGAATGAGGACGTTGTGAAAGACTCAATTTATCACCTTTACAGATAGGAGCAATTCCTGATTTGCATTGTTGCATATTGAATCTTTCCAAAATACGATCAATATATGCCCTCTGAGATAAGCCCAAAATGCTGCAAGAATGATCCCTATGGATCTCAATGCCAAGGACAAAAGGCGCATCGCCAAGGACAAAAGGCGCATCACCAAGGTCCTTCATATCAAAGTTCTTTGATAACATTCGCTTGGTTTCATATAGTAATTCAATATCACTACTTGCAAGCAAAATGTCGTCAACACAAAGAATAAGAAAAATAAATTTCCTCCCACTAACCTTGCAGTATATACACTAATCCAGTTTGTTCTCAATAAAACCAAACGAAGTAACAACGCTATGAAACTTTAAGTACCACTGTCTAGAAGCTTGTTTCAAACCATAGATAGACTTTTTCAATCTACAAACCAGATTACCTTAACCATCTGCTGCAAAACCTTCGGGTTGTGCCATATAGACCTATTCATCAAGATCACCATTCAGAAAAGCAGTTTTAACATCCATCTGGTGAAGCTCCATATTAAAATGATCTACTAAAGCATTATCACTCTAAAAGAGCCTTTAGAAGAGACTAGAGAAAAAGACGCCTCATAGTCTACTCCTTCTCTCTAAGTGAATCCCTTTGCTACCAATCTCGCTTTAAATTTCTCAATCTTTCCTTTGGAGTCCCTCTTGGTCTTAAACACCCATTTACAACCGATGGGCTTATAACCTTCAGGCAATTCAACAAGCTCCCAAACATCATTATGTTTCATAAACTGCATCTCATCTTTCATCGTATCTAACCATAAATCAGATTGAGAACGAGAAACAGTTTCTGTATAAGTTATCGGTTTAACAACATAGCCAATATTATAATCATACTCTCCCAGATAGACTATATAGTCTGGTGGTATAACTGATCGTCTCTGCCTAACGGATCTCCTCAAAGGAGCATCTTCAACTTCATTCTGTGCCTGAGAGGTTTGAGGAACTTCATCAGGAACTGCTTCAATAACAGATTCCTGAACCTCAATAGGCTCAGTCTGTGGTGTAGGGACCTCCACAATTGTTTGTATAGGTAGAGAAAACGACATAGAAGTACCCACCGTACTATTATCCTCAATAGTCTGTGAGCAATCACCTTTTTTGGCCACATCAAGCTCTAGAAATTTCGCTGTCTGTGAATCCATAATTCTTTTACCTCCGTTAGGATTATAAAATCGATATCCCTTCGAATGATTTGGATAAGACACGAAATAACACCGAGTGGTTCTGAAATCCAACTTACTCAAAGTTGGATTATATAATTTTACTTCTGCGGGGCATCCCCAAACCTTTAGATGATTTAGACTAGGCTTACGTCCAGTCCATAATTCAAAAGGAGTAAGTGGCGCAGATTTCATAGGAACACGATTTAAAATATAAAGTACTTTTTTCAAAGCTTCACCCCCACAAAAATCCAGGTAAATTAGTTCTGCTAATCATACTCCTCATCATATCCATAAGGGTGCGATTACGCCTTTCAACTACACCGTTCTGTTCAGGACTCTCGGGCATAGTAAACTGAGGCACAATCCCAGAATCCTCTAAGTATTTGGCGAATGACCCTTTAAGCTGTCCAGCATCGCCATGTCGACCATAATACTCACCACCGTGATCAGATCTGACAATTTTTATAATTTTTCGTAGCTGTTTCTCGACTTCAGTCCAAAAAATCGTGAACTTGTCAAGAGATTCAGACTTTTCCTTAATCATGTACAAATAACCATATCAGGAATAATCATTAATAAATGTGATGAAATAAAAATTTCTACACAAAGTTGCTGTATAGGGCCCACTTATATCTGTATGAATGATCTCTAACAAGTGAGAACTACGGACTGCAGTTTTCTTCTTTATTTTAGTCATCTTACCTCTACAGCAGTCTACGCATGTGTCTGGGTCACTTTTAAGAGTGGGTAGAATGTCTGCCTTTATCAGTCTTTCCACTCTTTGCTTAGAAATGTAACCGAGACGTTTATGCCATAATGCGTAAGACTATTCCTTAGGTAGAGGTCTTTTGAAAATAACTTTTTCAGCTGTATAAGCGACATATATTTCGTTGGGAGGCAAACATAATCTGTACAATCCATTGGACATAGTGCAATACCCAGCTTTATTTGAATTAAAAGAAATAGAAATTGCATTGTTTGAAATCTCAAAAGAGTAACCACACATGTCCAAACTTGATACGGAAATTAAATTCCGTCTAAAAGAAGGTACATAAAATGTATTCTTTAACATTAAATTAAAAACAGAGTCTAGAATTAAAATAACATCTCCCACGAACTCGACGTCTGCTTTATTGTTGTTTCCTACGGTGAGCTTTGATTCTTCTTTATTTGGCTTCCTCCGGTTTATGAATCCATGTGTGGTAAACGCAACATGATTAGTTGCACCGTTATCTAGCCACCACAAATAAGATGGGGCTTCTGATAGATTAAATTCACAAACCAATGCCAAAGAATCATTACCTTTAGGCTTACGTTTAGACAACCAATTTTTATATTTAACGCAGTCTTTCTTTACGTGTCCTCTTTTCTTATAGAAGAAACAAAGACCATCCTTATCATCATTACCGTCCTTTTTAAAGGTCGGTTTCTTTGGACCCAAGTTGTCAGAAGGACCAGCGGATGAATGAGTTCCTCTATGAGTACGATTTTTATGCACCTTACCCTTCTTGACACCGGAACTGGAGGCAACATACATAGCAATGTGTTCTTTACCTTTCTTCAGCTTTATCTCCTCTGACACCACCACTGCAATCAAGTCATTGATTGACCATGTTTTATCTGCGGTATTAAACTGTGTTTGAATAATACCAAATTCAGGTAGAAGAGAGTTAAGTGCAAGATGCACAACACAAGCATCAAGAATATTAACATCAAGCGCCTTGAGCTTTATTTGCAGATCCACCATCCTTAGGACATAATCCCTAACACCAGCAGAACCATCATACTTTAAGCTGAATAACCCTGACAGATGTGTCCCAATTTCAGCATTAGGAGAGTCGTGATTCCTTGCCACCAAGGTCTCCATCATCTGCTTAGTAGTGATGTCAACTGCGAAATCACTTCTAAGATATTCCTGTATGGATCGCTTCATAAATAGTAAGCAAATCCTATTGCTCTTTTCCCAAGCAGCAAAGTGTGCTTTATGGGATTCTGTACTAGCCTCAGTGAGAACTATCGATTTATCCTCATTAAAAGCAATATGAACATCCGCTAGTTCCATACCAAATAGAAAATCATCTCTCTACTTCTTAAAATTAGAACCAATAAGAATCTCAATAACTATGGAGTTGCCGTTCACAGAAAAGGTGATTGAAAATAATCAATGTTTATAATTAGCATAATGTGAAAATTTACCTTGAGAGTTACGTACATCATCATATAATCACCTTTGGGCAGAAAGATATGCAGTTGTATACTCTCTACATTACAGCAACCATGAGAATTTATTTTACTCTTCGTTAAACCACCGCCTTTGAGTGTATGAAAATACTTAGATTAGACAATTCTCAACCATATGATGTACCTGTATCCCTCCATGTAACAATACGCAATTACCTCATTTGGGAGTATGACCACGCATTAAAATAGGAGACTTCTCAATACTTTATAAATCGTTATTTATTAAATCCAATCAAGTGTACCACTTTGGCGGTCACAACCCAATTGAATTTACTGAAACTGAGATATAAACTTTACATTTTACATTTCACATTTACCATATGCATGTAATTTCAGACTTAAAATTAGGGGCAATTATCCACAAAAATTACATGACGTGCTAATTTACATTAATACACTCAACAATACATGTTAAACCATATACATGTAGTTGATAAATTATGCTCCACACAATCTGTATGTTGTCATAAACATGTGAGCTTGTACCTGTATCTCAAAAACCATAGAAAAATTCATACAGTTTTGCTCGTCTCGACGAGTACTTTTCGAATATATAATTATTTTACACTTTTACGGAAAATAAAATTTCGAAATTAGCCAGAACATGATTCGAGATCTAGAACGCTTAGGCTCTAATACCACATGTAAGCTGCGATTTTAATCCTTATGCAGCAACCCAAAAATAACACGTATAGATATGTGAATCGCAGTTTCACAAAGTAGGAGAATTGACGCACCTTGTTTCGGATCCATCGTTCTTGATGCGGAATAGCGATGAACCGATACTCAAGATCTTCTCCTCTAGAACTCCCTTAAATACTGGCTTCAATGAGACTACCCCTCACGTATCACTTTCTGACGACTCTTTATGTGAGGTTATGTGAGCATTAAGGTTTAGAGGAGGGATTTGAACTCTATTTATAGAGTTTGTAACCTACCCTCTCATTACGGATAAGAAAATAACTCAGCCCATACTATCCAGCTCCATATTAGACTAAATAGGAAACTGTAAACATTTTCTTTATTAGACCAATTAATAATTACAATAACACTTTAAAAAAAAGCCCAAATTAGGAAATAACTTTTACATTGAGGGGCTGTTTTCTTCTCCATCTCTGAGGTTGTGGTGGCTTGGGAGGGGAGGGTTTGGAGGAGCTTTAATAGAAATGAGTGGGTCGGGTTCGGGTCGGGTCTAAAATGGTCCAACCCATGTTGACCCATTTCCAAGCCATACAAATTTGGCGACCCATACTCGACTCATATCCGACCCGACCCATATTGCTAAAGCACTTCAATATTAAATCCGTTGACCGGCGACGCCCGCCTCGCCCATGGCGGGGCACCTACTAGTGTATTTATCGTTGATGCCACGGGGCTGCAAAAACAAAAAATGCTTCGAGATTGATACAATTTTTCCATGACTTCATTCAAGGTGGTTTAATGTTGCTCGAACGTGAACCCTATACCGTACTTAGGGACCAAAACAATAGGAACAAACTATTTTTATCACGAATCTTTCATCCTAGAAAGCCTGCTGCTCATTGCTCACCTTACGAATCGTATCGAAAGATTGAAGATATCGGCACAAGGTTGATGAACCATCGAAATCGCTTAAAGGTCCGAGTAGATCTCGTAGCACAACAACGTCCGATAAAGCCACCGTCATTCGTCCACCAGTTAAAAGGATGACGCATGTTAGATGCGTCTCCCAACAAAAGCGCCCAGGAGTGCTTCTGTTGGCCATCGGTTTTACATTCCCCGGGACAATTGCAGTCATGAAGGAATCGTGCAGCTCAGGAGGCACCTGAAGGACAAGGTCTCTTTACTTATTCCGTAAATGCATATAGGATCAAGTGCTCAGAGACAATAGGAAGAAAAATTGCCAACTCAATTGCTGATTAGGTCTTGACCAAAAAAAAGAATTTGCTGATTAGGTCCAAATCTCAGTAAGTACCTGTGGCGGCGGTGGCGGGCAATTGGCGGGCGGGTGATGGCAGCAGCAGGCGAGGCGGGCGGCGGGCGACCAACGACTGGCGACCGGACTTTTAATTTGTTATGTAAAAGAAAGAAAGAAAAAAGAAAACTAAAAATTTGCAAATATAAAAATATAAAAATTGTTCAAGAGGCACATGAATGGGTTGGCTAAACTAATAACCTTTATAAACTAAATGAGTTGTAAATGAATTAAAATATGAGTTTATCTTTAAACCCATTTACAACCCACATATAATTAAGTTTACAACTCTAACCCATTAACAATCCATTTATTAAAACTTGACTAACCCATATTTGTCCAATCTCATGGAATATGGGTTAAAATATGAGTTTTCAACCCATTTTGACACATCTAAGCTTTAACTGTTTAAGTTTTGCGCATGTTAAAGTAATACATGTGTCTTCGACCGAAAAAAAAAGTAATACATGACTCGCCTTTAAACGTGTAGGCCACCTGTCATAGAGCGGCGATGGATGAACAAAACATGGTAATTTCTGGTAATATGAACTCGATCCGGCCAAATGGATCTAAGAAAATGCTAATATTGAACGTTGAAACATAACCAAGTCCAACTTATGGGTGAAAGGATACTCATTTACTTCCATTCTTAGTTGAAGAACTTTTCTCTTCTCACTTTCAGAACAGTGAGTTTATGCAAAATTTTGCCCACCAAGATAAGTGTTACAGATAGGTTGACTATGAACAGTGACCCAAACATAAAGTTTGCAACAACACCAAAAAGAAAAACCCTAACTTTTTTTTTTTTTTGGTCGAATCCCTAACTTTACATTTTGGCGATATGTATGTTTCTATTCATCAAATTAGAGACAGGTCACGGGATAATTTCCTCCAACGCGAAAGAAAATTCATTTTTTTTAACACGGAAAGGTAGAACCGTCACAACAAAAGATAAAGTTGGGGAGAAATACATAAGAAGTGCCAAAAATTATGTATGGCGCTCACTTTAGTGTCAAAAATTTCAAAATGATCATTTGAGTGCCAATTTTTTGTTAAAAAAAAAACGATCACTTAAGTGCCAACTCCGATTTGCTTGCCGAAAATCCTAAGTGTGCTTTTTTTTACTATATCTGAGCAGACGTGGCTCATCGGAAGTCCAGATGGACTTCCAGGTTGACTTCTAAGCTAAAAAATAAAAAAATTGAAAACAAATTAAATATAAAAATAAGCTAAAAATTTTATAATAATAATAATAATAAAAAGAAGGAAGGGACATGTTCAAGCGGCAAGGCCTTGCATAGCCCTCGCCGTCGCTGCCCCACCATTACTGACAATGGCCGACGGGGGTCACCGAGCCCCAACCAGTGGCCGGCACTGCCGACCGTTGGGCAAGGCTTGACCTCGCAAATCTAAGCTAGGTCGAGCCTCCTCTGCAGTCGCCGGCCATTGGCCGGGGCTCGACGACCCCCGCCGACCATCCCCCACTCTCGCTGGTCATTGCCGGCGATGGTGGGGTGGCAACGACGAGGGCTATGCAAGCCCTCGTTGCCTAAACACCCCCCCCCCCTCTTTTTTTAATTTTTTAGCTTATTTTTATATTTAATTTATTATTATTATTTAGTTTTTTTAGCTTAGAAGTCTACGTGGAAGTTCACGTGGCTAGAGTTTTTTAAAAAAATTGCCACGTCAGATAAAATTTTTAATTATAAAGGCCACATAATTAATTTGGTCGGAATTTCTCCGATCTGGCACTTAAGGGCGCGCATGGTAACACTTTTGGAAATGAATTTCTGCTCCAGAAGTTATTCTGGAAATGAATTTCTGCTCCAGAAGTGATTCTGGAGCAGAAATCCGTTTGGTAATGCAACTTGTGAAGCAGAAATTCATTTGGTTACGTAACATTACATTTCTACTTTTAAAGTAAATTTTTACTTCTGAAGTTATTTTTGAGCCAATTTCAGAAGTTAAAAAAAGTTACTCCTCTTTCAGAAGTAGAAATCTATCAATATTAATATGTCTCTCACTTCGGCCTCTTTTCATTTTCATCTCTCTCCCAACTATGCCTCCGCCATTGCCGCCAACCTCCGTCGGCCGCCTCCACCCGCCGCTGCCTCCACCACTGCCCGCCATCGCTACCACCACCGGTCGCCGCCGTCAGGTAGCAGGAGTAAAAAAAAATAAAAGTTATTATTTTTAAAATTAAATAATACTTTTAATAATAAAAATTATTTTTTAAAGAAATTTAAAAAAAAATTAAAAATGAAGTAGAAATTTTTCGGCCGCCGACAATAATTTTTCGTAGAAGATCTTGTGTTAATAATATTCCATAAGTAGAAATTTTCAACTGTTGCCAAATTAATTTCTATTCCAAAAGCAGAAATTTTGTCCTGTTATCAAACGCTTTGCTATGATCAAAAATCAACTTCTGGAGCAGAAGTAGAAAAAGGAACTTCTGCTCACAAGCAGAAGTAGAAAAAAAACTTCTGGCCAGTAGTTGATTTCTAAAGCAGAAGTATTGCCACACGCACCCTAAGTGATCGTTTTTCTCTAATTTTGGCACTTAAGGGCGCGCATGGCAACACTTCTACTCTGAAAATCAACTTCCAGCCAAAAGTTGAATTTTCTACTTCTGCTTCTAAGCAGAAGATGATTAATCTACTTCTAGAGAAAAGTTATTTTTTTTTTTGTTACTTCTTCAAGTGGCTCCAAACTACTTCTGAAGCAAAAAATTGCTCCAAAAGTAGAAAAACGAAATTGCGTAACCAAACGGAATTCTGCTCCAGAAATACTTCTGGAGCAAAAATTTTACTCCATAAGTGTTGTCATGCGCACCCTAAGTGATCGTTTTGAAATTTTTTGCATTAAAATAAGCGTCGTACATAACTTTTGACACTTCTAGTATACTTCTCTCGATAAAGTTGGCATGTTGCAATTCGTTGATCTTATGCCTGAAGTGAGAGCTAGATTCGTCTGTAAACTTGTACTTAATGGACGCTGAACTCATACTCAAGTTGAGCTCAAGCTTTAGCAAAAACGTGCCTCGATGTAGCAGAATGTCCAAGGTAAGGCTCGAAAGAACCCTCGTAATGGTCTTAGCTCAAACTATTACTTCGATCTCCATTACAAATAGGGGTTGCATGTTAGTAGCAATTGGAATATGTTATCGATCGATGCATTAAGTACAATTTTTCTCTTGCACCTCAGAATTTCCCTTTGTTCTTGTGGCATAATGCACACTTTTCTCCTGCATAATCTTAATCAATATCGTCCCTCCCCCCAATTAAGCGGTGAAGGATCAATGTTTCACTCTATCGTATCTGAATTTTGCAAGCAAAAACTTATTCAATCCACCAAACTTTACACACGAGATGTTAACTCAAATCATAAATTCATCTAAGGAAGACAGTAGATGTATTCATATTACAAGGCAGGTCACTACAGCAACGCAAGGACGACCCATTTGCATCTTATTCCAGATACGATCACAGCACACACGCTGTCTTCACCTGCCATCCCTCGGGAAACTCACGACTGTTGAGGGACGCCGGTGAGGTCAACCCACTCCAGCTGGACCTCCACCTCGCCGGACTCGACATTGTTCAACCGGAGCACCATGTCCTGGTAGATCTTGCTGTCTCTCCACACGATCGAGCTCTCGTCCGCCAGGCAGTTGCCCTTGGAAGGCTGGACTCTGGCGATCGTGGTGGGGGTCGGGAGGTTCTCCAGGCGCATCTCTATAGCATCTAGGTACGGCTTGATGTCGATCGTGGCCTCTCCCATCTTGTCGTCCACGGTAAACGTGTCCTTGTCGTAAACAGTCTGCGAAAGAGCATGGTTCAATAAGACTATTACTACTCTATTGCAAGATGTGACTCTAAACTTCTTCAATCCGTAAAGTGATGTCAAGTTTCGGATCAAGAGCAATTCAACAGGCGATCCTCCTGAAACAGCATTCCAGAGCGATCATCCTAAACTAAGCGCACACATACAGAACATGATTGAATGAAACTCTCGAACAGAATCGAATCATCTCAAATGTTTGGCTAATTTTGTGCATCATCCGATTCGGCTTCATTTCGGGAGGGTCTCCAAGCGGCGTGTCCTTAACTCATTGCTAAGCATGTCTAATGCAAAACTAATCGGACAATCCAGACACACGACTCAACATGTTATTCGCAAAATCGACACGTAAAGGATGATGAGCGTGAGGGAAGAAACACTGACTAGATTGATTGGAATGTTGGGGTCTTCAATGGAAAGAGTCAGCTGATCGTTCCATTCTGGGTTGCAATCGTTTTGCACCGCCCGAGTCTTCAATTTCTGCAACCACATATGTACCATCCAGGTGACGTCAGCAAAATGGTACGTACTATGTAGTGACACAATAAACTATGAAGCCTCGTGCCACGCAAAATGATAAAGCCATAGGCTAAAATAAGGTTCAAGTTAGGTGAATGAGTAAAAACTTGATCCTAATCCTAAAGCCTAAGTAAGGACCTTAATGCCAATGGAAAGAACAGAAGACACATTCAAAGGCATATATTCAAAGACCCACGTTTTCCTTTTAAACTATGAATTTAAAGGTAGAAAAAAAAATATATCATATTGATCACGAGATGGCCTCGCTTGTGGCCGCAATAGCCTCACTCTAGATGAGGGCCAGGTGACCTCACCACATACGACTTACGTCCACGTCAACATTTTCGATCAAAATTGACCGGATAAACAATTGACAAAACTTGAAAATGTTTAAAATTAAATTTATAAAATTAAAAAATTTAAAACAGAATTGGCAAAAATGGTCTTTGCACAATTTGCCCCCTCATAGATATAATATATAATCGGTTTAAGCCAACATCGGCAAATGATCTATCATACCACGGCATGATCTTCATCGTGGAGGGATCCGAATCATTCCTCAGACAAGAAGATGAAATCAGTCCTCATCAAGACAGACGAAAAATTGCGCAAAAACGAAAAATGTCTTCCGAGGATACGAATTACAGGAAAGATCCACTCTCTTTTAGGTCAAGAAAAGGGCTGTTGACAGATCCCAACCGATGATGGCACCCACAAACTAATCAAAGAAATACAACGGAGAGAGAGAGAGAGAGAGACCTGATTAGCCATGGAGACGACGACGTAAGGATCGCTGCTGAGGGTGTCGCGGACGACGAGGTTGATCCCTCGCTTCACCCGAATTTTCAAAAGCCCCAGTATGTTCTCCATTCTCCTCCTCCTCTTCTTCTTCTCCTCCTCCTTTTCCTTCTTGTTGCAGACACCCAACACTCGCCAAACCTTGATTCTCTGTCTCCTCTCTTTCTTTCTTTTTCTGCTGCAGAGGTGATATGGAGATCAAAAGTAGTGGATGGTTGCGCTCTTCTCAGGAAAAAATCACGAGAGAGCTTGGCGTTTTCATTGGACCGAGACACGTGCAGGGTCGCGAACCCCGCACGCGAATCGCCAGGAACAATTTTGTGGCTGAGAAGAGACGTGCCTCAGTACAGTACAAAGGGTCAGTTTGATAGAAAGCTTCCTTCTTTTCTCGATTCTATCGTTTGGTGGGTCAATCGGACACACACCCAAAGGGAATCTTAATCTAGTACCATGAAATGAACAGAACTTGTCGAGCCTTGTCAAGGAAAAAGAGCTGGACATGTCCTTTTGCTTTTTCCTGTTCTTTGCACCAGTTTATCTTCTTGGCATCTTGCTACAGCTAGCGCCAATTGCTATGATTGAGCCATTTTGGGAACAGAACTTCTCATGTAAATTTTTCCAGTTGTGTGAGATTAGGACATGTATTTTAGCATAAGTAGAATTCTTGGTTCATATTGTGTAACACCGTAACCATTTAGAGGGCTCGATAAGGCGTAGATAACTGCTAGAAAGTTTCTCCGTGTCATTGTTATACGTTGATAAAAAAAAATTATAAGTAATTAACGACATAAATGCAATATTTGGAGAAAATAATAACAATCTTTCAAGGATGTATTTGATAGGAAGAGTGATTACATATTATAGAACATTCAATAATGGCTAATTCGTAACATTAAAATAGGAAGAGTGATTACATATTATAGAACATTCAATAATGGCTAATTCGTAACATTAAAAGTCACTACGACTAATGTATTTTTTGTTGAACAAATTAGTTGGAGCAAAATGAGTGGAGAGTGTAAGAAAGTATATCTTGCGAGGAGAATGATCAACACCTTGCAAATTAGAGTCTTACATGTTTTCATATTTACAGAGATGTCAAGTATCACGATATAATGATTTAGACGTATCTTGATATGGAGGCCTTCGGTAGGGACATGGCTTGAGAGAGAGAGAGAGAGAGTATGTGTGTGTGTGTGTTAAGTATAGCGTCAATCTTATAAGTTTTCCAAGCATTTTAAAAAAAAAATTATTAGACAAGCATTTAAAGTTTACGAAGCGCGAAAATATATTGCGTGATTTATAAATTATGTGGACCAAACTCATCTCAACCATTGATCATGTGAATCTCGCAACGTAACTAAATTAATGAAATGATATTGATTCGTTTGATTTATACATCATTTGATTACTTGTCGTGAAGCACGGGTTCATCGGGTTCCATTTGGCCATGAACGGAATGGATGATTACGGACAGGGGGAGCACCCACCTAACAATGTAATCATCGATTGCAAGGGATGATGGATTTTCACTAATTTACAAGATAAA
The DNA here is from genome assembly GCA_029784005.1 of Lenwebbia sp. NSW1173648. NCBI lineage: Eukaryota > Viridiplantae > Streptophyta > Magnoliopsida > Myrtales > Myrtaceae > Lenwebbia > Lenwebbia sp. NSW1173648. The sequence continues at coordinate 9,806,820 of JARCGZ010000010.1, forward strand.
ATTTCTCATAATTTGGCATGCACTGACGAGAAAATATTTTTAAAAAGCGGAGCGACTCGAGTTTAGAGATTGGATCTAGAGGTGACCGTCGACAATCTGAGGTTTGGCACAAGGGACACAACTCACAGGCATCGAGAGCTGCCGGGGATGTGGATCCACGCCAGCCGGACCTCCACCTCGGCGCGCTCGACTTTACACAACCCGAGCACCATGTCCTGGTAGATCTTGCTGTCTTTCCACCCAATCGAGCTCTCGTACGCGAGGCAGTTGCCCCTGGAAGGCTGGATTCTAGCGATCGTGGTGCGGATCGGGACTCGGGAGGTTCGCCAGCCGCATCTCTGTAACATCCACGTAAGGCTTGACGTCGATCTTGGCCTCTCCCATTTTGTCGTCCGCGACGAACATGTCCTTGTCGTGAACGGTCTGCGAAAGAGCACACAATTCAATCGGACTATTACTACTCTAGTGCGCATCTATAAGCACGTCGAACACAAACTAATTGGACGATCCGAAAACCCGAATCGAAATGACAGAACATGGTTATTCGCGAAATGGACACGAGCGGGTAAGAACCGATGATGCATGTGAATGAAGAAGCACTAAGTAGATTAATTGGAATGTTGGGGTCTATTATGGAAAGAGCCGGCTCAATCGTTCCATCCTGGCAATTGAGTCTTAAACCATCATGAGTCTTTCATTTCGAAAAAATTGTCTAAAAATTCGCAAATTCATTGCATATTTGTCAATTCAGTCCTAGACCTTTTTAAATGTGGCAATTGAGTCTTAAACCATCTCACGTTTTGTCAATTGAGTTCATCCGGCTAATTTTGACCGGAAATCAATGACGTGAACGCAGGCCGTCCTAAGTAGCACGACCGATGCTGACGTGAAGAATTTGTAACGGTACTTTAATAATTTTTTGAATTTTTTATCTTTTTTTTTTGTCTTTTTCTTTTTATGTTTGTTTTCTTATTCGTTTTCTTTTTCTTCTGATTTTTTTTTTTTTAACTTTTTCTTCACTGTAACGGGAGGGTCACAAGGTGGCCTGGCCCGCAACCGAGATGATCTGGGCGAAGCTATGGCCCTCGAAACGACAACGTAAGGATAGCCGGTAAGAATGTCCCGAGCGGCGAGGTCAATGCCTCACGTCACCCGAATTTTCAGAAGCCCCGTTACGTTCTCCATTCTCCTCTTCTTCTTCTTGCAGACATCAAACACACACCAACAGCAATATGACAGAGAGAGAGATCATATGTTACAGAGGGCACCAAATCTATGGCTTCTCATTTATCTTGATTCCTCGTCTTGTCTTTTTCTCTGCTTTTCCTATCTTGAGTGTAAATTGGAATAGAAAATGGTGGACGATGCTCTTCCCAGGACAGAATCGTAAGAGAGTTTGGCGATTTCGATCATGTGAAACACGTGCAACCTCGTGAACTCACACGTGTACCATTGGGCAGGGGAAGCTTAGCTAGAGGTAGGAAAGAACCCAACATGGTCCCGCGAATCACCTCGAAAAATCAAGTCGTAACACATTACTAGGAACTTCACGATGTGGATGAAAACTAATATGATTCTTGATTTGAGGATATCAATGTACGTGGAGACAATGGAGCCACAGTGGCCTGCAAAGAGCTTAGGTTCGATAGTGAACTTCATGTGTATCAAAGCAAGTTTATGCTGAACATACAGCAGATGCATTGGCATAGTCACTAATCATCTCGACTGGAATCTTCCAATGGCCTCCCGTAGCTCGCATTGGTCTGCCAAAAGGAAAACAAAAAAACAAAACGAAAAAGAAAAGGTTACTGGAGAACTAAATATGTATCAAAGCAAACAGGAGAAGGATACTATAAGTGTCCAAAGTTGTGTACGGCGTTCACTTTAATGTCAAAAGTTTTCGCTGGCTCACTTAAGTGGCAAATTGAAGAAAGAACGATCACTTAAGTGCTTTCGGCGAGAAATTCCAGCCAAAATGATTACGTGGCAATTATAGTTAAAAAATTAAACTTAGTTGGCATATCTTTTCTAAGAATGCAGTCCATGTGGACGTGAAAAACGGCTGGGCGGCATAAACGATGCCGCACCATCTCCATGCCCAAAATCAACGTCGCAACACTCAATGAGGTAAATAGGGCTCCGATCGTGTTCAATGGTCGCTCACCGTCGCACCACTTTCCTTGTCACCATCTCGCTCGCCGTCTCTCTTCGTCGTTCACTCATTGTTGCTCACTCAGATTTGTCATCTTTTTCAAATTCTCTCAATTGGAGGGAAAATTTAGGGCTCCAAGGCAAAAATTAGGATTGGGAGAGAAAAATGACGGTTCTTGGTGCAGCCATGGGGAAGACGGTACTAGAGGAGGAATCGTGCAACAGTGAAGTTGTCATTGTGCATTCCTCAATTTGTTTTATCAATTCGGTGCTAGCTTTGTTGCTTCATGTCCACTAAGCGACAATCGTTGAGTCTTAATTTAATCAACTAGGTGCAATTGTGGGGACCTCCATGTGCAGTTGTCTTCATTTCTGTGGTGTAATCTCAAAAGAAGCTGCATATAGTTAGGGTTTCAAATTTGGGAATTTGCTTCAATTTGCGATTTAGGAATTTAATTTGGGGCAAACCTAGTATACAACGTCGTTTAGGGGTTAGATGGTGACTCGGCACGTTAGCCAGCCATGTTAGTCTAAGAAATTAATAAACTAAGGCCACGTCGGATTCCCAGCGACCCCGACTGGAGTTAGCACTTAGAAGATCATTCTTCAAAAAAAAATTGGCACTGAAATGATCCAAAAAAAAAAATTTGACACTAAAATGACCGCGGTAACAACTTTTGGACCATCTATTATCTTTCTGACTAAAGCAAACTTATAGTGAAGTCACATCAGATGCATTGGTAGAATCCTCAATCACTTCCCTTGGAATCTCCTACCTTCACTATAGTCATAAATAAGAAAAATTACCAAAAATGTCATAAGCCAATTATACTTGTGTCAATTCAGGCAGAAACCTTTCAATTTGACCAACTTAGTCCTAGACCTTTTGACGATTTATCAGTTTAGCCCTTTTCAGCTAATTTTGACCGAAAATCGCTGACGTTGACTCCGGCCATCCTACAGTGGCACGACCAGAGCTAATATAAACAATTTTATAAATTTTTAAAAAATATATGATAAAATTCTATTTTTTTTCTAGTTTTCTTTTCTATTTTATATTTTCTTTGTTTCTTTTCTTTTATTTTCTTCTAAGCACGGCGAGGGTCGTCGGCCGAGCGGCCCTCGCTTGCTGCGAGTGACGATTGCGGCCCTCGCTAGTGGCTTTCTAGTCAAGGATCGCAACCCTCGCCGGAATTTGTAGAAAAGAAATAAAGAAAAATAGAGTAAAATAAAAATTGCAATAAAATTATGAAAATTTTATAAAAAAAAATTGAATTATAAAAATTGTCGACTTCAACGCCGGTTGTCCTACGTGACGTTGTCCGCGTCCACGTCAGAGATTTCCGATCAAAATTGGCCAAAATGACTAAATTGGCGTATCTTTAAAAGGTTTAAGACCAAATTGGCCAAATTAAAAGGTTTATGATTGAATCGACACAAATGCAGTATAATTTTTTTTAGGTAATTCTCCCGTCATGAATATATTACTAGAGAGCTATATATAAATCTCAAAGCAAACTTACGGGAATCACACTTCACTGGAATTTGAGACGAGGGTCCTCACTCATTTGATGGATTTTCAACTTATCTTTAGCCCAATCAAGACAAGAGAGCCTGTTGAGCCGCTTCCGCCGTACCCGGCACACGCATTCCCTCCAAGCCCAATACGAGGTTTTAAACCAATTAGTCTAAGCCTTTTTTAAGTAACTCTCTTGGCAATTTATATATAGATTTGGCCCCGTTTCGTCTGTCCGAATGAAATTGTTTTCACGTGAGAATATCTCGAATTATCTTCGCTATTACCCCCATGTCCTTTTAAAAATATGATTTACATGTTGTTCCTCAGAAGAAAGACGTGCGTATTTGAAGTTAACTATGGAACTGAATCTTCCCACGTATCAACTCTATATCAAACAGCGACCATTTAAATAGATAACTAGTTTGTGACCAAAAAAAAAAGCTTACGATACTATACTCTTCGGGACCCAAGTACCTAGTTATTACAATGGTTAACATGATATAGCCGCGCAAGGGACCCAGTCAGGAATCTCTGGATGTCACATGACTAATATATGGATCCTAGAGACCGGGGTTCGACTTTTAGGGTACCTAATGCGGATACCTTGGATCGGGGTTCGGAAGCAAGCTACCCACATTCCATCTAGTTCTCCAATATGAAACCATCTTCTTCCTCCTAGCAAAAGTCAAAAGAACGAATCCAAAAAGCAGATTGATGGTCGATGCTTTGTCTAGAAAACCTAAGGGGAATCATTTTAGGCCTAGGGCATCTCAATAATGGAGGTGGCCGTGCGAAGAACAATCATAGCTTAAAAACTAAGAACCAACAAACAAACAAAAGCACAACATAAAGCTTTGATTCGTATGAAATTATGCTACTAATGTCCCCCTCGAAAGACCAACACTTATCAACCGCTCGTGTCGATTACTCTCTGCCGACTTCAAAAAATCGAATTTACGACGCCCCTTTTGGAATATGCTTTCCTCTTTTGGATGCACTACATTTTTTTTATTTAAAAAAAAACCTTGATAAGAAAAGCTAAGAGGAAATCAAATAATCAAAGGACTTAATGCTAAGTCAAGGTGGGATTTGTCAAGGCGGCGAGGGGGCCAACATAGATGGTGCTTGGAAGTGATATGGTTGAGGCCTTTGCCTTTGAATTTGCAGCAACCATGTTTGAAAGTGTGGAAACGAATTTGAACAAGCAATCTTAAGCATCACGTACGCCTCGCGCAAATCATTACCAACGCGCGTTGGTAAAATTTGGTTGCTGATGAAGATAGAGCAATAGTTTATAGTTCTTTGATGCTTTGATACTTGATGACGATTACTGTCCTTAAGGTACTATTTGTCGTCACTATTGTGTTGTCAGGTTTATAATAAATATACCTATTTACACCAAAGCTGCAAATAAATGAGTTCAGTAATTAATTAATTTCTCTCTTGGAATTTCACCTTGAATGTGCTATCAAGAAGAAGAGAGAATATTGTGAAGGAAAGAAATTTGTTGTTTTTATGAACAATTGTGATAAACAATGTTGATTTGGTCCTATTTGCAGACAACCAATCAACATATCTCTTGGGAATATGTATCTTATGCCAACCATCACCACTTTTCATGATCAGCCATCAACACTTTTCATGATCATCCATCGCTTCTCTTCATGTCAACAATCACCTCTTATCATGATAAAAAAACTATTTCAACAATCCCCCATTTAGTTTGTTATCTTACTAATTTACGTAAATTCCTACATACAAGATGGAATCTATTAAAATTTAAGCCTTCAATTTGTGTAAACAATTCCATTAACGAAATCAATGGTAGATAAAACTTTGCACCTTGATTCCAATTGTGAATCGACTTATCACAGATATGAATTACACACATTCGATTAGAAATTTTATATCCTTAGCATTTTTATGGACTTGTGCTTACTCTTGCATTCATGAAAATTTACAAATTCATCCGACTTTTGTTAGAAGTGGCACCACTTCCTATGTTCATATAGGAGAAATTCATAACTTATTACCTTAGCATTGCCTTGCTAAAACCTTGAGCTTCATTAAGAGTGTTTTCTTACACTAATTCTCCTAACTTTCCAAGAATACTAGCCTTGTACCCCAGTACTCGATTACTGTCAAGATACAATAGCTTGTTTTTTTTATCTTGTTGTTCCCCATTAAACTTTGACAATTTCGTTAGAAATTGTGAAGGTGGGTTTCCACTATGCTTGGCTATTATCAATTGGTCTAAGATCCATTCTTAGGGCAATACTGCTAATAAACATCTCGAGAGTCTCTTAGTGAATGGATCGGCGAAGTTATTATTTGTCCGAATATAAATTACTAAAATAATTCCATCAGTAATTAGTTGTCAATCATACTAATGTTGCAAACTAATGGGTATTTTATACCCTAGAAATAGTTCCCTCACTATCGCAATGTAATGATATGGTTGCCATTGGCCATTGCCACAATTTTATATCTAATAGCAAATTCCGCAACAACTCAGCCTCTTTACCGGCCGCCGAGAATTATGTAAATTTTCATTCCATCATTGAATGAGCTTTACATGTTTGCTTATTTTATGCCCAAGAGACTGCATCATTTGCAAGCTTGAAAAAAAATCATTCAGATGTCGACTTGTAATCAATTGTGTAGTTGTTTAACTAGCATCTAAAATTCCTTGTAGTGCCGTTGGTTATCTTCCATACAATAAATCATAATTTATTACTTTCTTTAAGTAACCAAGAATTCTACTTATGGTCTTTCAATACACATTACACAGTACTTAGATTACTAGTAAATCTGGACAATTTAGGCACAATAACTGCTATATCGAACCCAGTGCACTGCATAGCATACATTAGACTTCCAATTGCACAGGCATATTCTAATTGTACTAAAGGTTGCCCAATATTTTCCATCAATTTAATTGATACAACATATGGTACATTTGAATCTTTAATTTTTGAATGCGGATAGTTTTGAATGATTTTCTCCACATAGTGACCTTGACTTAAAGCATAACCCCCACCATGTTTGATCACTTTATACCTAAAATTGTGTCCACTTCTCTCAAATCTTTCATTTTAAACTGAGAAAAATATATACATTTTAGTTTCATTCATGTCATGCATATTCGTACCAACAATCAGCATGTCATCTGTATATAAGCACATTATAACTCCATGCCCTTTGATAAATTTTGACTAAATGCACTTACCGGCATTGTTATGCTTAAATCCATATGATATGCCACCGAATCAAATTTCCGTGCAGTTGTTTCAGTTGTTGCTTCAAACCATATAATAATTTGTTTACCTCTTATTTTCTTTGTCTCTGCTTATGTTAATCCTTCCTCGGCACCTCCTTTCATCATACTTTTCTTATCAAGATTATCACATGATATCATACCACTTTTATTCGTAAAGTTGGAGTACTATAGCCAACATGAGATAATCTATTATGCCACAAGGAAGATGACTCGAGCATAAAAACATAAACAAATGTTTAATTGATACTTATCCGTCAAGATTGCGAGCATTTGATGCAACCACTGTCTCCATCTTCATGAAAATAATAAAACCATAAGATTGTTTGGAAAATTTGATTTCTAGTGAAGATAGAGCAGTAGTTTATAGTTTTTCATGCCTTGATGCGTGATGACAATCACTATCCTTAAGGTATTATTTGCCCCTACTATTGTTATCGTCAGGTTACGTATATACGCAAAAGCCTTAGAGAAATAAATTCAGCAATTACTCAATTTCTCTCTTGAAATTTCACTTTAAATGTGTTATCGAACTTGTGTGTAAAAAGAAAAGAAGAGATAATGTTGTGAAAAAGAGAGAGTTGTTGTTATTATGAACAGTTGTGATAAACAAAGTATGATTCGGTCTTATCCCAACCATCAACACTTTTCATGATCAATCGTCACTTCTATTCATGCCAACAATCATGTCTTTTCATGATAACAAACTATTTCAACAATACGAAACTTGGAACATTGTTCATTATTCTATGTTTGTGCTGACAGCATGATACATGTTAGATTCAAGACTAATCTTATTTTGGTCAAATGTACTTTCTTTCATTTTAGTTCCCATGTGTCTCCAACCCACCCCATGCCTTGGCTCCTAACTTGTGCTCTTCCATGCCGTCATTTAATAATTCGATATTGGCTAGGAGACGATTGCAGTTGGGTCCTCCAACGTTAGTTGTGCAAATAAAAACCTTAATCTTTAGGGAATACACGACACTTATTGGTTTAACAAACAAATTCACAACCTTTTGCATGCGAAAAATGTATCTTATGTATCGGCCGGACGACCGGCATGGTAGAATGCATCCATCACTATATCCGCACGCGAAAATATTCCCAACGGACATTCCAATTGGAATTTTCAAGAAGAAAAATCCCGATACGATGAGCTTCTTTAATTACCCCACACGACATTGTCGAGTGGTCTAATCGGTGGCCATAAATGCGTTTTACTTGAGGAAATACAAACTTAACTCATTTGCACGACTTGCCAAAACGATCTTTTTCCATAAGCCATTAGTAGAAACATGGCGGGTATGTCTGCTCAAACCGAGCAATGTCTTTATCTCCAAATTTCATCCTCGTGAAGGACAAAGCACCTTTGATTAATTTTTAATTTGATGCAACCGAAGAAGGAAGATACCGGTGGATCTTTAATTTTTCAAATTTTTTTACAACTACGTTCGTTCCCTTGACGAGGGAATGGATTTTTCTCGAGGCTGCTTGTAATAAAAAAATTAATAATTTCGACACACGTAGAATTTTCAATTGAGTGGAATACATGATAAGCGACAATAGATCGATACAACTATATCAATCGTGTAAGCCGTGCACAAAATTGCTTTCTCCTCGTATAAAGACAACATTCGCCAAAAATCTAAGAAAGTTAAAAACCCATCTCTATCTCTCAAGAGATATTGGCATCGCAAGTACCCGTACTTTTGTTCGTTTTATAATTTAGTGCCTGAACATTTCTTTTGGTTCAATCAAGTACCTCAATCTTTAACTACTTATCAATGTAAGGCCCCGGCTTAAAATCGCGAAAGGAAAAATTGTCAATCTGAACACTAACACCACCAAATCGCCATTGATGGTCTGCATTGGCATTCAATGTGGCCTCTCAAGAAGTTTAGGACTGAATCTTTTGACGATTTTTCGCCAATTTAGTTTAAAATTTTTTGACGATTTGCCAATTTGCCAATTTAGTCATTCCGGTCAATTTTGGAGTGAAATCGCCGACGTGGTGGTCAACGTCACCGCCGGTTGGCCGCGCTACATAGGGCAATCCACGTCCACGTCAGCGATTTCCGGCCAAAATTGGCCAGAAGGACTACATTGGCAAATCATCAAAAGGTTTAGGACTAAATTGACAAAATTGAAAATTTTAAGATTGAATCAATCATTATATAAAAGGTTTAAAACTTTAAAGGTTTTTGGATAATTATACCGTAAAGGGGCTTTATCGCCAACTTGAGCGATCAACCTCAGCAAAATCACATGATAAAACAATTTATTTAAGGAATGTCTCACGTGAAGTCAAATTGGAAAACTTGAGATCCTCGATGGAATAAACCAAATTTTTGATGTGGGTTACCCCCTCCTTAAATACCATCGACCCGCCCCACAGGAGGAACAAGTCGTTCACCAAACCTGAAGACTCACCATCAGTCTTTCTTTACTCCTTGCTTCTCTTTCAATCTCTCGCCGGAATCATTCGCTTTCCAAATCAACGGCGAGATCAAGGAGGTGTTGTGAATGGTGGGAATCTCAACGGACGTCGAAGACAGGGGTTTGATGCTCTCCCTCTGCGATCTCCACCGGAGGAGGGCGAGCTCACTTGTTTTCGCTTTTGGCTCCTGCAAACAAGGCTGGTACTATCGTTGCCTTGGCCTCGACCCCTGAATTCTAACATAGTAAATCCGTTTAGGCTTTCGGAGGCAAAAGAAACGTTTCTTTTTGTTTGTTTTGGTTGAGTGTGGAGAGAGAGGGAGAGAATGCAGATCCATAACAGCAAGCAGCAGAGGAAGAGCCATGGCGCGAAGGGTAATGTGGGCAGGTTGCTGATAAGCATCAACGTGGTGGGGAGCCCCGGTCCGATCCGGTTCGTGGTCAGCGAGGACGAGCAGGTGGGCTCGGTCATCGACAAGGCCTTGCGATCCTACGCTCGTCAGGGTCGCCTCCCGGTTCTCGGGTCCGACCCTGGCCACTTCTTGCTCTACTGCGCCAACGCCGAATCAGATGGTAAATGCATACAGCTTTTTCCACCCCCATCTCAGTTTTGAACGTTCACTCTCCTTTCCTTCTGTTCTATCTGAACGTGCTTGCGGCTGATGAATCCCAAGTTCTTTTTATACAAGTTCGATGAATTTTGAGGTTAAATCCCATAGAATCAACCAGAGTTCTGCTCCTTATAGTTAGAATTTTGCTAACAATTATATCAGCAACCAAATGAAAGATTATTACAGTTTTCGTGTCTCGAATAATCGATACTATACTTTAGAAATCAAAATATACTTCTTTTTTTCCTGACAAGAGTAGACAAAGCTTAAAGAATAAGGAGAAGCCCTATAGAAGACCCCATATGATTGTTGCTGCTTGTTCTTTGATGCAGCTCTGAGTCCATGGGAGACGATCGGGTCGCGGGGGGCTCGGAATTTTCTTCTGTGGAAGAAGCAGAAAGAGGAGGAGGCGAACGAGGCGGGGAACCCGCCGGCGGCGATCAGTCCGAAGGGGAGATGGAAGGCGTGGATTAATAAGTCCCTCAATCTCAAGATTCCTTCACAATAGTCACCAAATGACTATTTTTAGCTCTCTGTATCCATATTGCAGATTTTGTCAGTTCTTGGATTTCTTTTCATTGCTGCTTTTGGTTTTTGTCGTGAAGAGACAAAGAAAACATCCTCGTTCCTGAATTTATGCTTTCCATTTGCAACTCTGTACACATTTTGTTAGCTCGGTTCTAAAGTTCGAGGATCCAGTCTCGTATCTGTATTTTGTCGGAAGCCTAACGAAACAGCCAATTTGAGGCCCGAACGAATTCCCCTTTGTTCTGCCTCCGGTGCAGAGCAGAACCCCCACAGTGTTCATGAACGCACCTAGCCGCTCGCCAACTTCGTCGAGAACGAGGCCACCAGCAGCCGCTATGCCCGGGTTGCCTCTAGAAGGCCCCGCCCGTGTCGAGCTTCACATAGTTCGTCGGTGGAGGAGTCCATCCAGCCAAAGCATCTTGTTCCCTCGAATTACCGGATATCAGCATCTCAACTAGCCTCGCCTGTAATTGTCGAGAAGCTCGCAGCTGTGACATTAGTTTGAAAAGTACTCTTATTTGTCCGTTGCCACAAAAGCCAGCAACCTACGCCGGATGTTACCAGCCAAAGCGAATATTCTTGAGAGTGATGGCTGTAGAGATTTGGAAATAGCCGCCTTCTGATACTGCAGGCAAAGAAAGTATGCCTCGAGGCACTCGCCGCCGGTCTCGGACCATAAGGTCGTATCGTGCGCGAAATTCTCTAACTCTAAGCACATGTAAAACCGCGTAATCGGTATGAGCGCATAGACCATGATGCAGATCGCCTGTAAGCCTCCGTTCACAGCGATCCTCTCGTCGGTAAGTAGTCTCTTTCACGAGCCACGAAGGAAGGATCGAACGCGCTCTTTCTCTCATCTCATCATCTGGATCGGCTACGACGCCCCGCTCTCTTCCTCAAACAAGCAGCATTCATGTCGTTTCATGGTCCCGTAGTCCCAAACCGCCCCCACGATCTCTCTCCGGGTCGACATGAAAGTTTTCCAAACCGACCAAACGTGTTCTTCTCTTTACCATCACGAAGTTCCTGCGACTTCGCTCGATTGATTCGCGCGCTTGTTCGCTTCTGCATCATGTGGGCCGGCGTCGCGACATTGCCGCAGACCGATCTCAGCATGTAAATGGGCCTTGCGATTCCAGAAACCGATGGGGCTAGAGAGGATAGGAGGACAGGAGAGAGAAAGCTTGAATTTGCTTCGGGGACTTGAGTCCAGTATCACTTAAGTTACGGGCCCAAAAGGAAGTTATATCTCCACTTTCCTAAGTTGACAGTTCTTCGTAACTCCGAAGAAGTTAGTGAAATAACATGGCATGATCATTCATCAATGTGGCCCGTATTAATATATATATATATATATATGGGATGATGTTAATTTTGTAGATGGAAATTTGGGCAGTAGTCTTTCCATGTTCGGCCTGCCCATCCAAACAATAGTGAGATGCATGTAGCCGGATTATTTCCTACCGAGACACGCAACATAAGCTTGACGCCTTCATTTGGGGAGATCACCAGGAGTGAACCAAACCCTCAGTCTAATCTCATCAACATATCCAGCTTAGTCCATATTCACCCTGAAGTTTAAGTTAAAAAATTATACGTTTACGATGATATATTAACTTATTTCACATGACGTCAATGTTGCGACATGTAACTATTGCATAGTACCCTCACAGATACACGTCAACAATTCACTTGCACTTTTGGTTCAATTGGAAATAATAATCCTTGCTTACTTAGCAAAGCATATATGTACACTAGTGTGTGGTTATAATATGGATACCCTACAGATGGAAATTGTTATGCTTTTTTTTCAGAAAAGAACTATTGGTTAGTTTAATCTATTTTCTGAACGAGATTTTTAAATTGTCTAGTGGTTATCTTTTCTTATAGTTCTCACTTCTCATCCATTAGTTAGTTAATTGCTGTTTAGAATTTTAATACTTTTCTAACCTTAGAATTGACAAGTTATCACCGAGCAGTTGCGTCCATTAGCGGGTGTGTCATCTTCTTTATCTATTTATCCAAAGGCATCGGCTGGAGAGCACCATTAACGTTACTCTATCCTCCGCTCCTTCTTCTCCTCTTCGTCTCCTTCATGCTTTCTCTTAATTGGATATCACTTCAAGGCTTGGATCTTGTTCGTCCTTCGCTTGGTACGCGGACTAAGTGAGGAAGATTAGAGTCTTAGCATCGTATCTAGGTAGATCCGTCAAACAGGTGAACTGAGTCAGGTTTGGTACGGGTCATAAATTGTCCGACCCAAATAGACCCATTTAAAATATAACATATAAAATATTAAAAAATTCGAGATAAGCAATTTCAGAAAGTGTTTTCACCTCTTTAGATTTAAGAATTCACTTTCTCAATTTTAAGTCATTTTCAGCAAACCAAATGAGTGAAAGTCCGAAAAACCAATTCCTAGATAACACTTTCACTTAAACAAACGCATGTGTTCTTTTCGAGTCTGTGCACTATAGGGTTTCCAGTTACAACAAAAAGAAAAAGGTTGAGTGCCATTTGGTGCTTGACCTCCCTTAATTATTAACCTGCTTTATACTTGATCAGCCAATAAAAAAATCCAAGATCTTGCTTTACTTGATGTTTAAGGATCAATGGCAAGATTATTTAACAGAAGTTATCACTTGTTCGAACAGGAAGGGAACCAATCTCAACTCCTTTCGTACGGGACTTGGCTACTCATGTTGTGGCGTGCTAGCGAAGGGGAAAAAGAAACACCAAAGAAAAGAAGAAGACATCAGAAGCACTGACCATCACAATAATGCTTAAATTATAAGCGCTCCAAAGACACTTGTTAACAGATTATGTTGTCTGCACATAAAAGATAATATCTATCTTAAGTGCTCGAAGATCGAATACAAGTGTATGTATGTGCACGTGCAGAGAGATGAGGCGTACCCACGTTCGATTTCAGATTACAAAATGCAAGTAATCTCGTATTGGAACCTCACGTCCGAGTTCGGATTTGCATTTTACTCGTTCATGAGTTTAATGACGGACTATATTTCATATATCTACTTAAGACGGGCTTTTCTCGTCATTACGGGTCTTTTAGTCTTCCATCTGAGTGGAAACTTCTCATGGCCGTCGCTGTCGCCGTCAACCTTGGCTGTAATGCTTAGATGGAATATGCTCTGTTGGAGGTGAGGATAGGGAATGTGTTTGACCACACTTTGACCGTTCGTGTGGATTTTGTGGACTAAAATTTCGACCAACCGTGATCGACCAGAGAAAAGCGAGTGAAGAAGCAAAGAGCGAGAAAGTAAGTTGGAACGATGGAGATGGTCAAAACGGAATTTTTATTTTGAAAGACGGCGGATCACGCTGAAACATATGGATCGCTATTGCAACACGAGCGGTCGATCCTGCTTGACGGCAACCAATTCCACGGGCGGGGTATGACTGAACGGTCGATGATGACTCGAGGGATCGATTTGGTAGAATGTGGAAATTTCAGCGCCTCCCCGTGTGTACTCGTGCGGCAAATTATCCGGTGGAAAGATTATTGACGGATGCTCCCCTATACTTTGGCGAAATTCGACAAGCGGCCCTAGGTTTTCGAAGACTCTTTCTCCTATGCCCCTCGTCGGATACGAGAGAGCCCGATTCCACCTTCGAGAGGATCGAACCCTTTGTGTTTTGAGACGAGTACTCCGAAGGGGACGTCTCTAGCGAATGCCGTCTGGGGTTTCACAGCGCATTGATCCCCAAATGAAATTGGTTGAAAGACAGGCACCCTCTAATTTGAAGATGTCGATCTACTCGCTCACTGACCCTCGAACCCGAGATCCTTAAGGGGCTTTATTTGTGTAGCTCCCCCGACGCGAATAAGGGGGTCGGGGCCATCTTCGACCTCGCGGTTCGACTGGCCGGGGGCATAAAGAAAATTTTCGAAAAGTTAAGGGGATATTTGTTGAATTTCGTCAAAGTTGTGGAAGCGTTCGTGAAAATTTCTTAGGACAACGTCGCAGGGTATGCATTACACATTAATGTTTTCTCGTCATAGGCTGATGGAGTGACAGATGGTCCAACAAGGAGATGAGCCACTCCATTATCCATGGATGTCGGGGACCAGAAAACGATCACGAAGAATATGGAGATAGCCCCACAAATTCGACAATCTTTCTACCTTATATGATGCTGAATTGACTCTGCAAACCAATGGTCCCAAAAGGAAAGAAAAACATTGAACTTCCATTCGAACGGATGATCCAATAATTGGAGAGAGTAAAGGCGACGTCCCGAGCTCGACTTGATAGGATATTTATATATCAAATCACGCTTTATTCTAGCAGTTTAAATTTTTAAAATAATTAACAGTAAAAAAAAACCCGAACTCGTGCGTGTGAAAATTCTAAAAAAAAAAAGAAGGGAGACGAAACTCGATCAATAAGATAAAACCGATACGTTACTCCCCCTAGATGTAATGTCTAGATCCGTCTCAGCACTCAAGTCAACAGGCTAAACGTAAAATGAAAATCAACTATGGATGACACATGACAGGTCAAATTTTATTTTATTTTTCTGGATGATAACATGTGGAGAAAAGGAAATTGAGTGGAACACACGTAAGTCCTTTGGCAACATTCTAATACTTTTCTAGCGGACGTTTGTTTCATGAAAAAATCAAAATTTGAAAAAAAAAAATTACGAAAAATCATCGTTTTTATCGCTTACAAAAATAAATGAATGAAAAATATTTTCATCACCCATAAAAATAACTAGTCATAAATTGTTGTCGATAAGAAAAATATTTTTCATTGAATAATTTTTCTAAGCGATATAATCAATTATTTTTCGAAAAATATTTTCTAAATTTTCCGTGCAACAAAAGTATAAATTCTTTGACTAGAACAATACTGCCATGGTGAGTCGACTAGTCATTTTCATATCATCCCTCTCCAAAAGTTTTGCACGTATCAAACAAGTAATTTATTTTCCAACGAAAAGACCAGGTCTATTTTGATTAATGTAATCAAGTTTTTCTATTAATTTGGGTCGAAGAAGCAATTGCCAAAATGACTGGCTATACTCCTCGCCTTTCCATATACAAGATGAACCCAAGGAAAATGTTTTCTATTTTTTGTAGTTACCGTGTTTTGTAAAAACTCATTCAATTTGACATTAAAGTCTCTTTGTTTCGCAAAAAATAACTTTCGAGAAAACGTTTTCCGAATTTTCTGGCATTTAGTTCGCGGACCATAAGCTAGTCAACAAAATATTTTCAACCCATGGAGAAAACCCTGCAAAATTGGGGAAAATGTTTTCCTCTTTTTGAGAAGAGGAAAATATTTCCCCCCATCTTTGTTCCCTCAATTCCTTTACATTCATTTTCTTTTATACTATTTTGTATTTTTATTCTTTTCTTTTCTTTTTCTTTTTTTTTCCTCCTCCTTCCTCCTTCCTCCGCCCGCGGTTCCTTCCTCCTTCTTCCTCCGCCAATCATGGACCTCGACTACGGCCAGTAGCTCGGCGATCGGCCATGACGCGGGCCAACGAGCCCTGAGCTCGCTAGATCCATGCGAGCTCGAGCTTGGAGTTCGCCAGATCTAGGCAAGCTCGAGATCCCTAGGACCGGCCGAGCCTCGAGCTCGCTTGCGGCTAGTCGCCGACCGTCGTCGTTGCCGGCGACCGGCCAAAACCAAAAGGAAAATAAAAAATAAAAAAGAAAAGATAAAAAAGATAAAGATAAATAATTAAAAATTTGAATTGTTTTAAAAATGAAAATAAAAAATAAAAAATTATTGAAACACATGCATGGAGGAAAATCAAATCTGATTTTCCATACCAAAAGACGAGAAAAAAAAATCGGATCTTTTTCATATTTCAGCCAAATACCGAAAAATATTGTCATTTCCCTAGAAAGTAACTTTCCAAAAAATATTTTCCGAAAACGTTACATTTTTCGTGAAACAAACGGAGCCTGAGTAATTTTTAAATATATTGATAAGAAGCAAGTTCACGAGCTTTTCATTTGTGTTGGTACAAAAAAAATATTCATTTCAATTGCATTCAAATAAATAATTGATAAGAGTTGTGGTAAATAGCTTTTTTTAATGCTTTTCTAGAAGGTTTAGAGAAAGCTGTAATCAATAGGATTATGATGAGATGCGGACTACCTGTATCGGCCCCGGCAGGAGGCCACACGATGGGCTATTAGCTAAAAATATTCATTTCAATTGCATTCAAATAAATAATTGATAAGAGTTATGGTAAATAGCTTTTTTTAAATGCTTTTCTAGAAGGTCCGGAGAAAGCTGCAATCAATAGGACTATGATAAGATGCGGATTGGCTGTACCGGGCCCGGCAGGAGGCCACACGACGGGCTATTAGCTAAAAAAACAACCCGAAAATCGTTTTAAGCAGAGGAGGATGAACCTAAAACTCCTTTTATCATCTTTACTTTCTGAAACTAAATGCTAAATATATAATCGACATAAATATAAAAATAAAAACAAAAGCATGCGCAGAAAATTCATACTGGGGTTTCACTTTAAACATTTGATAATTTAGTAGAATTATCTGGATTGTTCTGGGCGTGTCAGGATTCCCTGACAAGTGAGAGTTGGCAAGGTTGGTACGATCTGCAGTATTTTAATAATGAATTAGGGAACATTTAGGTTTTATATGGTCTTTTTACAACAGTTGACTCTGGTCAACCATGCAATTGCTTTGCTTTGCTTTGCTCCCTCCCGCATAGGCAAATTCTGAAATAAATTGACCTTTTTGGAAATGTGGTCTGTGTGTTTTTTTATTACTTTTGCTCCTTTATATGCGTGGATCTCGGGATTAAAAATCAAAACATATGACTTTCGGTGGAGTTTTGTAGACAATACATGTGCATTATTGGTATATCTCGCGAGGCTCCCTCCTCCCTATTAGGATTCGACGCATAACCACAACGAAGTATAGCGTGAAGCGAGAAAGAGAAATCGACACAAGATTTATCCCGATTCATCCTTAAACTAGGGCTACGTCCAGCAGAGGATTCCGATATAATTAGCATATCGCACCTCTCGTTACATCTCTCAATTACAAGAGAAAAAAAGTATATATAACAGTAGCTATTCATGAATCCAAGCTCAAACTACCAATGAAAAAATATGGATTTAAATTATAAAAGCTTTTTGATGTCCAAGAGGCGCTGCCCCCTTGAGACCCCGCCGAGGCGGCTCCCCCAGACCCCCTCGCTCACCAGGGAGTGGGCCCCCCGTACTTTCCTGTCAATAGAAGTATGGACCACACCCCAATACTCTCACGTGGACATAATCACATCAACTAAAACGCTTGAGGCAGAAAAACATGTAAAAACAACATAAATAATAGCTCGAATAAAGACTAGAAGTCTAGAGCTGAGTGCCGGGATTTGAACTCGTGACACGTGGTCTAATACCATGTTAGACAATCAATTTGTCATCAAATGCTTAAAATTGCTAGGAAACGGTTAGTTAATTCGATCTATCAAACTCGGTTAGGGCACGAGTAAAATTATGAAATTGCCATGGCCAAGCAAAAAGAAAGAGGGAAAATTACCGGTTCGGTCCTGAACTTTTTAGTTTTGTTGATGTAGTGCTGAACTTTGCGTGAAATAACAATGTAGTCATTTCGACCAGTTGCCGTTGAGATCGTTGATGTGACGATCCAACAAATTGTCCATGTCGGCGTGCCAAGCAAGCCGCTCGGAGATGACTAGACTCCACATCAACATTTTCCGGCTATGACCAATCGGAATGACTATATTGAAATTTCATGCAAATATTTAGAACTAAATCAAAAGTTCATAGCTAAATTGGTATCCGTGTATGAAATTATTTCGACAGAAAGATATTTCATCACGTGGATGGGGTCTACGGGTGGCGAGGATGTGCTGTTTCTTCGAGTTTAGAATTTCAATTTTGGGGTTTTTCTCCGAACGCGTGTTGTCATGTCAACTTGGGTCATTTGAATGCTCTCTGGTTCTCCTTTTTTAGGCTTATGGAATCTCAACTCTAGACTTGCGTAAAACGTTAATTGAATGAATATGCTTTAGCCACAAAACTGCGAGGAGACACCAAATCTATCTGTCTATCTATATCCCTCTCTCTCTCTCTCTCTCTCTCAAAAGAGGAAACGACGCGGCACCACTCGTAGCTACTTAATACCTCTTAATTATGAATTTATGATTAATCCAATCAACTTGCGCCGTAACCTAATCCATCATTGTCTAGCTCCTAAGCACGCTTGCTTTGACCTCTTTTCTTTCTTGGGTGACATGACATGCCTGGTGTGAAAACTTCCCCGACGCCACACCCACACCCCCCCCCCCCCCCCCCCCCCGGGCTTTCTTTTTTCATCCCTTTGCACTTGGATTCCACCATAATCTTTCAATTGGATTATATAGATATATAGATTAGTCGAATCGAAATACCCTCCACCCTCCTCTCGAGAAGATACGTGCAGGAATCGGGCCCGCGCATCGAACGAATGCGCCCCCAAAAAAGGTTCAAACACGTGGGAGAATTCAGTCGGGCAGGCAATTCTGGGCAATTCTTTTTCGAACCGACCAGATCGACGATTTGCAATCGACTCGATGTGTGGTAGGACCAAATTTCGAAAGAGCATTTCACCCACCCTTCGAAGAAGAGAAAGCGGTGATAAAAAAGAAAGAAAGAAGGAAGGAAGGAAGGAAGGCGAGAACTTTCAAATTATGCAGGTCCAAAGACCTTTCCAAACACAAAAGGTAGTTTAGTGGCGGGCGACTTCAGTTAAAGTTGATACTCACACATTTAGTTAAAAAAGACTCAAGATCCTAATGTTCCATTACTCCCAGAGAGAAAAATGCTCATAAGGTATCGCCCAAGGTCTTTGCTTTTCCCCCAATTCCTAGTAAAAAAACCATAAAGCGGTCGGCCAAAAGAACCACGTCCCGATTCATCTCCCTCGTGGACCGGCTGAGCACTCGAAAAGCGACGTGGTAGATCCCGGTCCACGGCCATAGATTAAGATATTAGCGAGAAAGATCAGAAGGGTTTGATCTCATAGTCTGCGGTTGAGGTTCGCGGCAGATGATAAGGCAACAGGGCAAAGCTCGCATTTGATTTCGACGGATGGGTTTCAGATTTCAAGCGAGTGATTTCATTTGAACTGGTGGCCAAGAAACGATGTAAAAAAATCATCATTTTCATCTCAATTTTCTACCTCCCTCACTTGGGATTCCGATGCAGTTGCCTGGACACAGCAAGTTCCAGATCTTTCTTGACCAAAAAAAATAAAAAAAACCTTCCAGATCTTGGCTAGGATTTCAAGGTAAAATCGAGAATCATAGAATCAAATTGGTGGAAATAGGATTGGTTTTCAGTTTTAGGATATTTGTGTTTCAGTCCCATAAAATGGAGAATTGGTTTGGACGGATGAGTTTCAGATTTCAAATAAAACCTGAAAGCGAAATAGGCTTGTTCTATTCCCTTATTAAACCACAGCTACACCCATAAATTACACATTTGACCCTCTCGGAACATATATCCATCAAAATTACACAAATAGGCACACACCAAAAAAAAAAAAAAAGACCTACTGACTCGAGCTAAAAAGCAAAAAACTAGAATTTTTTCTACATTTTTTTTTTAAATTTTTCCTGGTTGTTCTTATTTTTTTTCTTTTTTCTTTTCCCCTTTTTTTTGTTTTTGGGTTGGGGTGGAGGGGCCGGAGACAAGCGGTGAGTGGAGGGGGAGGGGGGTCTCTGTCAGTGTCTGAAACCATGTCAGAGTTGCACGTTGACACACCACTAGCGCTTCGTTGGTGGGGGTCGGCTCTCAGAGTTGCACGTCGACACACCACTAGGCTTTGTTGGTGGGGCCCCGATTCGGCTGAGCCGGCTCAGTGCACGGCCCCCGCGTTCGGGCAGCCGATCCGCCACGCCGAGGTGGCGATGAGCGGCCGCGTGTGCCACCCGAGCGTCAGGCACCCGCCGTTCTCCTCCACCCGGTACCCGTCCCCGCCGGCGAACAGCGCCAGCAGCATGCTCGCCTGCTTGAACGCGTTCGACCCCAGGTGGACCGGGACGAACCCGGCCGACCCGAGACGGCCCCTCCACTGGTTCAGGGTCTCGTGCCGCTCCACCCGGTCCGGCCCCTCGCACGCCACCACGTTGCAGATCTGCTTCCCCAGGTAGACCTCCGACATGGCCTTGTCCGGCGTGTTCGCGCTCCCCTCCAGAGAGTCGAACATGGTGGAGTAGTAGTGCAGCGACTCGTTGAACCGGTCCACGAAGACCGGCCCGTTGTGGTCGGCCTCCTGCTCGACCACCGTCACGATCTCCGGCCTCACCTGCCTCACCACGCCCAGCACCTTCTCGATCGCCCCCGGCCGGGCCAGCAGCTTGTGCAGCTCGAACACCGAGTTGACCGCCACCGCCTCGGCGTCGCTCGGCCTCAGCTCCAGGATCGCCGCGTCGAGGTCGGCGAGGCTGTTGGCGACGAACCCTCGGTACTCGAACTCGACGTGGATGGTCTCGGCCAGCTGGGCCAGCTTCCAGCCCACCTCCTGGAGGCGGTCGGAGTTGTCGGGGGCGGGAGGGCCGATCCCCGTGAGGCGGAAGGAGGGCGGTCCGCCGGGACGGAGGGCCAGGGCCTGCATCAGGGCCGGCCACTGATGGCCCTGGTTCATGCTGAAGTCGATGACGTGGACTCGGCTCTTGCCCTCGAAGGCCTCCAGGATGGCCTGATTCGCGGTGAAGTGGGCGAATTTGAGGTAAGGGCAGGTCTCGTAGAAGTGCATCTGGAGGGCGTCGGTGAGGGAGTGGTCCAAGGGGGGGTTCTGCGGGTAGACCCGGTAGATCCGCCGCGCCAGCGCCTCCGCGAAGAAGGTGGCGACCTTCCTCATCGCCCCGGCTTGCGAGATCGCCAAGAAACCGATTTGCTTCACCCGCGCCTCGGCGATGCTGAGGTTGTTCTGTTGGACGGCCTCAGCGCAGGCCATGAGCGCGTGCACGAGGCAGACCCCATTCTCCTGCGAGTCGACCAGGACGACCGGCCGAGTCGATTCCGCGGCGACCCCGACGGCCACATCGCTGGGAGAGGATTTGAAGCGCTTGGCGGTTATGGCGCTCGAGGAAGTAGAAGAAGACGACGAGGACGCGAGGCGTGTCCGGGTCGGGGCTCGGCCGAACACGGCCTTTCCGGGAATAGCCTTGAGATCGTAATCGGAAGACGACGACTCATCGAACACGACCACAGACGAGTCGATCTCCTGACGCGGGTCGTTCTTCTGCGAGCTCCTCCCGCTGCTCTGCACCCGTTGGTCCACCGCGAGGTCGACGGTGGTGACGGAGGAGGACTCCGCACCAGCAAGGAAGGGGTCGCTCACGGGCTGCGGCAACGTCGGCGCGGCGGGGAAGGGAAGAGGGCCGCCGAAGTTGCCGGGCGGGAGGGGATTGAGCTCGGAGAGCATGCTCTGGAGCCAGGAGGAGAGGTCGGAGGGGTTGTAGTGGACGGTCTCGGAGGCAAGGTGGGAGAGGCCGTCCTCCTGGGCGCTGAACATGACCTCCTCGAGCTGCTCGAGCTTCTGGGCCACCTCGGCCATGTCGGAGGACCGCACCTTGTAGCCCAGCACGGCCAGGAGCTCGTCGTCGCCGCCGCCGTCCTCGTCCCACATCTTGGACTTCCCGACGGCGGCGGCGGAGGTGGAGGGGTCCGTCCGGGGATAGAGGTGGTGGTGTTCCCGCTTCATCTTGTCGCTCTCTGTCAGGGTTTTCGGATCTGGGTATGGTGGTGCCACGAGCGTATCAACAGATTTGGGTGCTCAAGAAAGGGAAGAAGGAGGGAGGGAGGGAGGGAAGGCCGAGGAGGAATCTGGGCATTCGGGGGGGCAGTTTCTTGCTTGGTTTTTCACTACTGCTTTGAGTACTTCATCATCATCGTCGTCATCGTCATCACCATCGCGACCCAATAAAAATAAAAATAAAAAAATAAAGATAAAATAATGGGAAAAAAGAAAGAAAGAATTATTATTATTATTATTATTACGTGAAAGGCTCGTGACAGGGCGCGACCTCCGATGCACCCACCGGGCATTACGACTCCAGCTCAAGTAGATAAGATGGAAGGACGCATTTTCATCTGCCTTTTTCTTCATATTCACATATTTTTGCTGACACTTGTTCGGAAGTTTAAATCGGATGTTTGTTAAAATGTGCTCGTGCCCGAGACATTTATCGGACCGTTGTGCATCACAGCCGTTGATCATTTTACGAGATCGCATGGGATCTGTGCATTTAACGGTTGAGATAGACAGAGTCCGTTATTGCTAATTTGGATAAGCGAATTACTCCAAATTAAGCATGGTTAAAAGGAGAGACTCGTTAATATAATCCCCTCCATAAAAGAAAATAATTCTAGTTTTTTTTCAGGAGATTGGCTTATTTGACATTTGCAATCCCTGCATAAAGAATTGTATGTTCCGATATGATAAAATCCTTTTTTATTTAAAGCCCGTAAGGCAATGCATCATCGATTAGCTAATCAAATAAGAAAATCTTATAATTTTGAACGTATCGATCGCTCTTACGATTTACGTAATCAGGGATTTTTTTTTGTTATTTTTATTAAAGTGTCTCTTTTACGGCGCTCGACTTAATAAAATGCTCTTGAAAATTTACTTTTTTCTTTAACGAGAAAAGGATGCATAAGGATATTTACTCTTGAGTTAGAATATCTACATTTTTTTTTATCGATCTTCCTTGCGAGTTCACGTCAAAAGTCCCACTCTATGCAGTTCTCCCAAATTATTTTTTGGTCGGAATATTTTTTGTTGCAGTGCTTCCTCGTTTTTTTTTTTTTTTTTTGTCTGTCCTATCTTCAACTCTCATCTTTTAATTTTTTGCTCAGTATCTTTACAAAAGCGCGAGAGTCGAACCCCGCACTTATAATAAGAGCAAGGCTGCATGCTCATTGACAATTCTTCCTCATTGAAAAGCCTCTTTTGTTGCTTTTTATGGCACTTCTGTTTACTTAGGTTGTTGTCTCTTTTTTTTTTCTTTTTTTTTTTTCATTTCACGGAAAAGATAAAATGCCATGTTATTGGAAAAGCAAAAGATGTTGGGTTCCTATAATGATGCCCTCCATTAATTGAGTCCCATGATCCAAAATCCAATTGCTCCTTTTTGCAAGTGATTATTAGGGCATGGCATGGGATTACGGCTTCATTTAGTTTCTGCATTAATTATTTCCCTACATGTTTTAATGAAGACTAGACCTCAACAACCTTACAATAAATGACCAAAAAAAAAAAATAGATATAGAACAACACTTTTTTCATAGAGTTTAAAAGCCCGCCATGTCAGAAAACGATTATTAGATTAGGACGTGGGTTCATGCCACTTTGTCTATAAATCTTACCTGAGTTTAATGACATTATATGGCGCATAAGATAAACTTTCATTAAAGAATTCAAAATATGCTCGCACAATTCCATAATTAGAGCATAAACTCGAGTTGCGACGGAAACATTATCCGGTCCGTGAGATAATAGAGTATTTCATGGGCTCGGAGTAAACTTACTCGATGGGTAGGAAAATCACATCCCACTTACAAACAAATTTGAAAATAAAAATTGTGTTTTTCGCAATCTAATCCAAACTCAAAGCACGTAGCACGCCTTTTCTGTCCTGAGCTCGTACCATGCAGATAAATGTTGGCGGTGACTGAAATTTTACGTGTCGAATCTCAGACTGTGTAGGTCGAGTCGTGTTCAATTAGCCGAAGTATCTCGACTCGACCGATTCGATTAATATAGCTTTAACGATTAAGATAGTTGATGACCATTTTTCTAGCAAAAAAAAAAAATTCAGGACCACGTTCTGATGAGCCTTCATTATTACGGTGTGTGAGATGGTGTGGTGTGGTGTGGGGTGAAGGACGTGACTGCTCCAGAAAACCGGCGAAGATTGGAACTGAACTGACACCACCATCTCCCCCCATGAGTCAGTCCCAGGCCTTGATCTTGATCTTGATCGTGATGATGATGATGATGAGCAGAGCAAGTCACTGCTCTTCGCGGGCCCCGCCGCCACGTGAAGAGGACACGTGTAAGATACCCGGTCTCGGGCGGGGCCACCGGAGCGGGACGGCGTTGTCTGGCCGGTGTCTGCCACAGACGCTATTTTTAGGGGGGGGCGCACTTCAATATGCGGCCATGCCCACGATCCCATCAGCTGTCCCCTCACCGACACCAGCCCAGACGTGAGTTTTTTGTCTACCTGCGGTCGCCGGAATTCGAGCTCCGGCCGAGCTGAACAGACCCGATCACTCGACCAACTTATTCGCTACTCGAAATCTGATTTGCATTTCATCCTACTATTGAATCTTTCCGTTTAAGCTCAACTTGATTGGACTCGTTCGGAGTTCATTTATAAATGTAAGGAAATACTTCCCTTAACCGTAAATCCACACACTTTCATCGCGTGTTTTGCATGAAGCACTTATTAATTGAGAGACCGTGTGATAAAATAACTGACAATACTATCAGACTGTCAAGCTAGCAGTTTCCATAAGTGAATCCGACCTCCCGCACTATATATCCATAACTAGGAATAAAAGATCGATTAAGTTTAGCGAGCACATCGTGTTGAGTTTTGATGAGTTCGAGCTTGGCTCAACAAGATACTCTCGACAATATGTTCGTGCTCTATTCGAAATCAAATTAGTCAATCTGTAATAATTGAAAAGAAGTTGAAAATGAAGTTATTATTTCATGCGATTCATTGTTGACAAATAACCTCGGAACGACTATAACAATTTCATTCCTCATTCTCATCAATCCCTTGAACCATTTTTATGCTTGTCTACTTCTATTACATCGTTACAAACTTGGTCGAGGAAAACTCAAGAAACAGATACAGCTAAGCCTGATTAAGAAAGGTCTTGCTAAAGTAGCTAGACAAACAAGTTTAACTTCGACCAAAAAAATTAATTAATTAATTAATTAACAAGATTAACAACAAACCCCCCCCCCCCCCCCCAATTCCTCGAGTCAACTGAGTTAGAGACCCCCCTAATACGTGCTTAAGATGCCTTAATTGCCTTAATTAGTCGAGCTGAGTTGGATCGACAACTGATGACGTCCTTTCCAAAAAAACCGCACGAGAACAGACAGCTCACGTCCATTGGTCCTAATCAAGATTACAGACCTTGGAAATACCCGCCGGAGAAATATTCTTCGTCTTGATTTTTGCAATCAAAGCTTGAGATGCCCTGTTTACAAGATCAAGGTCACATCCCCATTAATAAACTATACGATATCCCAAAGATTCTAACATTAAACTAGTGGGAATCCTCCCCCTCATCTCGGTGCACGATAGTGGGAAACCCTAGCTCGACTATTTTATTGGGCAGGCTGATTGATATTTAGGGTTTTTATAATATAAGGGATGGATCAATCATCTCTTGTTTTCGTGAGGTCTACTGCGCCGGCCGCGGATGGAATGGAATGGGACGGAATGGGACGATGTGCATGTCACCAAACACTCCGCGCCCGGACGTGTTAGGGCTCTGATGTGGACTATTTTTTGGATTAATGAAGAGAAGGTTTTCATGCGGGCCGAACTAATCTAGGGTTTTGGTGATAATCAAGCGTGATTAAAGAATGGATCATCTGCATGTTATCTTGTTGGGCACTTGCATTTTGAAAATTGCTGGTGTCATTTTCCATTAGTTGGGGTGGGGGCACGAGTGAAGAAATCTCGGGCTTTTGAAAAGCCGTCCGCTTTTTTTTTTTTCATGAACCCTAGAAAACCCTAATTCTAATTCAACTCCTTAAGGCATGGATCAATCAACGTAGGTCCTACTTTTATCATTGCTGACTATTGGCACCATAAAGTCTACATGAAATAGTTCCATGGTATCAATTCGTAAATGAGATGGTCATAAGACAGGAAAATTACAAAAAAATAAAATAATTCTAAATCTATTGCAATTGTGTCAATTTAATCCTTATTTTTTTTTTATCGATTCAGTCATAAAATTTTGCCATTGTGACAATTTAGTCCATTCAGCCAATTTTGGCCGGTTGACGACATATTATTTCAATATTTTTTTGAATTTTTGAATTTTTGAATTTTTGTTCCTTTTTTTCTTTTTCTTTCTCATTTTTTCTTCGCTCCTCTTCTTCTTCCACTGGCCATTCCGGCTAGAGGCAACGGCCGCCGAGGTCGACCTCGCTGGCCTCAAGCGAAGCTCACCCCCGCTGGCCATTGGCGAGGCTCAGCCTCAACTGCCAGAGGAAGAAGAAGAAGAAGAGAGAAGAAAAAAAAAAGTAAAATTTTAAAAAATGTTAAAAATATTATGTTGCTGGCCGACCGGCGTCCACATCAGCGTCGGTCGGTCAAAATTGGCTAGATGGACTGAATTGACTCAATTGCAAAAGGTTTAGGACTGAATCGACAAAAAAAAAAAATTAAACCTGAATTGGCACAATTAAAATAGGTTTAGAACTTTTTGGTAATTTTCCCTCACAAGACTGATAATCGATTAATGTGCGTAACCATTAAATACCTTTTGAAAAGTGATCTTGGATAAGGAGAAAATTACTGAAAAAGTCATAAACTTGTTGCAATTATGTCAATTCAGTCATAAACCCTTTTTTTGTCAACTTAATCCTAAACCTTTTGCATTTGTGCCAATTCAATCATTTGGATTGATTTGGCCTGAATTACTAATGTGAACGTCGGCTTGCCTATGTGGCACCGCTAGCGTTGACGTGGACAATTTTTTTTTTAAATTATCTTTCTAAAGTTTTTGTAATTTTTTATTTGTTTTTTTTTTCTTCTTCCTCCCTGGTCATTGGCCTCCTCAATGGCCGATGACCGGCAACAGGCAAGGGCTGACCTAGCCGGGATCGGGCAAGGCTCGCCCAAGCCGGATCAGGTGAGGTCGTCTCTTGCCAAAGGCCGGCGAGGGTTGGCCTCAGCTTCGGGTGAGGCTCGATAGAGGCCCTCCGTAGAGCGAGGCTCGCGAGAAGTGGGAGTCCCAGTTTCATTCCACCTATTTTCTATTTCTTTTTTCCTAATCTCTCCGCTCACCCTGAAATTTTTTCCAAATACTGCACGAAGGCCATATTGGGCCGGAGCGAGCCTCATGTGAACAAAACTTGGCAATTAGTAGCTCTCTAGGCTCGGCCCAATCGATACCCTCTAACAGATATCCGAATAGTTTCATGAGCGTATATCTTCCTTGGGTAGACGGGTCAAATGGCGCAAATTTATAGGGTCCTGCTAGCATCACAGTAAGACAGTATACTAGTGGAATGGTAGGCATAAGATCAGAGGTGGATCCCGCCGTGATTGCTAAATATTTTTTGGCTATTCATAACACATGCGGTTGAGATTGCACCGTTATACTGTTATACTGTCACCTTCTCAAATCCCAAATTTCTATTACATAGCTCGCTTCAAGTACATATGTCACTCATCTAGCGACGCTGTACGTTGTTTCTAACACGAAGGGTGGACCTAATAATAATTGCAACAATAATCTATTCGCAAGAGAGAGGGTAAAGAATAGTATGTTAGATACAATATCTAATGTCACAAAGAAAATGATCGAGCAGGTTCACTGGGTTTGTCCAGCATTTCCTCCCGTTGTTCGATTCAGCCCTTCTTGAGCCAAAAGCAACTCTCGTCAACTGTACAATCAGAAGCAGATAACCCTGATCTATTTATATTACGTACATCTCCATACCTCTGTGTTAGTAATAACAGGGTTCTTCGCCTTCCTTGGTCGCGGTCGTGCGTATGTACAGCTCCGTACGCAGTCTCAACATGGCTCGCCCTTGACGCAGTTGAGGGCGCCCGCGAAACGCGTGAGCCTCGTCACGAACGTGCCCGGCTTCGCTTTGATCACGTTGTTCTTGTTGACGTTCCTGATGGGGCTCCCGGACTCAACGAAGAAGGCCCCGTTCAGCATCAGGTCGTCCTCCGATGTCCATGTCCACGACTTCCATACGCTGTCGGGTGCATAGTCCCTCTTGGTCACCTGGCCAACCCCATATAGGCAGAACTATTCACGACCGGAGAAAAATGTTGAAACATGCGTCGTTTTCCCTTCTTTTTGGCTAGTCCAATGCATGTCAAGTCTGAGTATACGTCAAATGTATACACGAATTGAATTTGATAGAATGTGTCTATGTAACAATCGATTAGGATACGACTTTGTGACAGATAAAGGCACAGATTTAGGGTTAATGCTGAACGGAGGAACGGTAAGTGATTGATTACCTCTTTACAGTTTGGATCGACGGGGGCAATGAAACGATTGCCCTGGCTGACGATGGTCGGGTGCTGGCTCCCTCCGATGGCGTACATGAGCCAGTGAGTGTAGTCATTGTTGACCACATGAACGAAGCCCCATCTGCACCTCGGCATCCTCTGGACCAGCCCTTGCCCAAAGTGGTTGAACGCCACTGTGATTTGCATGCGTGCATCGTCCGAGTAGCTATCGCTCCCCCCAAATAACATCACCTACGCCGTTTCCCCAATCTTTGTTAGTCGATCACATGCATGTCGATCGCAAAAATTTGGTCGTCATAGCCGGAAATCCGGCAATCCTTTTCGTCTTTACTTACTTACTTACTTACTTACCTCGTTGTGCCTGGTGAAATGGCAGTTGGATATGGTGATGGCCGTGGACGCCTCGATCGCGTCGATCAGCCCGTCGAAGCAGTGCGACATTGACACGTGGTCGATCCAGATGTTGGTGGCGCCGAAGAGGGAGACGCCGTCGCCGTCGCTCCGCGTGCGGATCCCAAAGTGCTCCAGGGAGTCCCTGATGAGCCCGCCATTCCCCGGGTGGGTGTCGTGGATGTGGAGGCCGTGGATGATCACGTTCCTCACGAACTGCAGGGTGATCTGGGCCCCGTCGCAGATGTGCACGTTGGCGCCGCGGCCGTCGATCGTCTTGTTGTCCGTCACGATGAGCTCCTCGGAGAGCCGGATGACCATGTTGTGGGCGAATATGATCCACAGAGGTTCGGGCTGGATCACGGCGAAGCGCAGCGTCCCGGGCTTGGGTGTCATCAGGTTGTCGTCGGACGGATCGGTCACCGTGTAGATCTTACCGGCCTTGCCTCCAGTGGTCCCGCGGCCGAAGCCAAGGGCACAATTGGCCAGCCTCTTGCGGTGGTTGGCCCAATCTTTTCGGCATCGCCAGCACCGATCGATCGGGTTGGTGGCCAAGCATCCGCCCTTAGATTTCTTCAAGTTCCTCCTTGTGTTATTACTCCCTTGCATGTCCCTACACCATGATTGCCTCAATTACACATATCCATTGGAAAACAAAGAGATTTGTTCATCTAGGAGATAAGAATAACAAAAGATATGCTGTTATTAATGAATGCTTGACGAGGTAATTAGTAACATAATGTTAGACAAAACTATTCAAGAGAGAGAGAGAGAGAGAGTGCTTACTCATGCACGCGTTGGTTGAAATCCTCGGCCACTTTGCCGGGGTCGGGCTCATAGGCCTCGATGGCGGCTTTCTTGGCTTCTTTGGCTCGCTTCTGCCACACCTCGTCGAAGTCGGCGATGTTGGCTCTCAGAACTGGAACCATCACCACGAGGAAAGCCAATGCAAACCCTAGTTTGTGATTAAGAGCTCCCATGGCGATCTGCTATACGTTCGCTTTCGCACGTCCTTTCTTCAAAATCTCTCTCTAGTTGCTCTTTTGCTGTTTTCCTTTATTAAGAGGATAATACGTCTATGGGGCATGAATCATGCATGCTTCTATGGTTTCCATTGATGCGGGGATCGGAAGTTTCGAAAATGTTGTCAATGGCCTTAATTGGATGTCTTATAGCAAAACCCACGAACACAAATCGAGATCAAAGATGGATAAAATCGAGAAGTAGAGAGAGAAGTGTGGGGAGTCGCTTCCTCCTGACCTTTTATGCCTCTTTACTTTGTTTAGCCTGTAGAATTTCTTGACCTATAGTCACATTAGGTCCACAACCCGATGGGGGAGAGAATTTTTGGCAAGCACCATGCTATTTCCAAAGTTAGTTCTAAGAATACTTCTTGTTGTTTGATTTGATTTAAGAATAACTACTATCTCCTCTCTCTTCTTTTTTTGTGGTTGATGTAGGGTATTAACGATTTTCCTATAACATGAATTGGATATCGAATTTCGGCATTCACGAGCATTAGTTCCTAACAA
The DNA here is from genome assembly GCA_029784005.1 of Lenwebbia sp. NSW1173648. Classification (NCBI taxonomy): domain Eukaryota; kingdom Viridiplantae; phylum Streptophyta; class Magnoliopsida; order Myrtales; family Myrtaceae; genus Lenwebbia; species Lenwebbia sp. NSW1173648. The sequence goes on from JARCGZ010000010.1 coordinate 9,837,545, forward strand.
ATCAATATAATTCTCTAGTGCGCGAGATAATCCGGAGGGAAGGTGCTATTTCGGAAACATCACACATGAAATCCAATCGAATGCAGAGAATTCAGGACGGACCAAACCGATTCAAGCAAAACATTCAGGATAGAGCGAATTCATCCCGACAAAAACTTCACGTTTCGGGGACGGACCCGTCCGTCCCTGTTCCCGTCCCCGCATCGGGTATTAGGGACCATTCAAATAAGCAAAAAGAGGGATAACATCCTCTGAGGAACATTCAGGAATGGGAGATCCGTCCTTAATAAGAGCTTTGCAAAGGTATATTTTTTTGGTCCAAACAAAGGTACATTTTTTAGTAGCCATTGATTCTTTACAAATACGGTGAAGCTGTATTTGGTATGTAATAGTCTCATTCGTAGTCTTCAGGCTGAGCGAAAGGGTACTTGCGATATGAATTCTTGACTAGAGAAGGATCTTCAGGAGTCGACCATGGATACTTCAGTGATGGATCTCGCGGGAACTTTCTGAAGTTCAGGAACGGTGCCCATAGCAGAACCCTGCCACACACATGGTGGAAAACAACAGGATTCATGCGCGTGATAAGAAACATTTCCGAGGAACTTGTCGTCGAATGTGGATGTAAGTGGTATCGTGACCGAGAACAGAAACATGGTTCTAGTGGTAGTGGATGAGACGAGGATATGAATCGAATTCGCCTCCTCGAAAACCAGAAACATTAAGGACTGATGAAGCGGAAACTAGAAGGAGAGTGACAACATGGATGGATATGGAAGTCGAATTCGACGAAAGGGAGACTAGAAATCGAAAGGAACGCGCTTTGAGATCGAAACCAGCTTCATTTAACCATGAACCAAACAATACAGCAGATAGGTTGCACCCGAGGACCTAAACCGACAGAACAAGTGCGTGCTGTCGATGTTGATGAAAAGTATCTTCGAACGAGAATCAGAATTAGCTGGGCGAGATTACAATCGTTGTTTATATGATGAACATGAGAGGAAACTCACCCGGGGAAGAACATGAAGACGAACATGAACTGCACATACATCTCAAACACGTTCCTCTTGTACCACCTTATCCTCAGCCAGTTCATAATGATTGGCTGCCATTTCCCAGACGTAGAAAATTGCAAATAGAATCAAAGATGATGATGATTTAATCAAGCAATTGTTCACAAAAAATAAATAAATAATAGCAGATATTGAAAAAAAACAACAGCGATTTCACTCACCGGCATGATGAGGAAGTACCAAAAGGCCACAATCCCGAGCTGTATCAGAACCCAAGTGAAATCTTCCTCATCGTTCACGCCAGTCACCGCAATCGCAGGCTGCTCAAACTGCAACATATTTGCCAAGATGAAATGAACAAAGCAAAACCCATTAGACCCTTTTCAGTCTTCGACGATTTGCAAGATTAATCAAATGCAATTGCATGTGGCAGACGTGGGTTGGATAAGGGTACTACAGCAGTGGCCAGAAATGCTCCGACTTGAATTGCCAAGGCAGATATTTGCAGGCCAATTTTGTCCGAGCAAGCCCGGACGATCCTCGCCGGTGTCTTCAAGATCGCGAAAAGAAGAACACCCATTAATCCGAAGGGATGATAATTTAAAAAAAAAAAGCAAGAAAGAAAGGTGGATTCGCTTGTTACCTGGTTTGGAGCAGCATTATCATCAATCTGTGAAGGCCGGTGAAAGCAAGCGATGGAGGGAGGCTTTCTGGGTCGAGATGGGGAGAGAGAGGGGAGAGAGCGGGCGTGGACGGGAAGGACTCGAGAGCTTAATGCGAAGCTCATGGCGAGCTCTCAGCTTTTTCTCTCTCTCTCTCTCTCTCTCTGCGCAGAGTAGAGAGAGTGAAGGTGGATTGTCTTATCCTTTGGAATTCTTTCTTCCAAGTTGAAGAGAGAAGACAAGAAAGAATTTGTCTATTTACCTAGCTTATTTCCCGGGTTTTTCAATTTAATCCCTAAATGACCTTGACTTGAGTTCGAGCTGCTCGGATCAAATCCTCAGACGCATGTTGCGTGAACAACACCGAGATCGCGCCACAAGAAGTTTTAGCTATGATGGAGCTAATTCGATTCTTTCAAATTGAGGGAAACTCAAGCGATTTCGGTTCATGCGGCGGTAAATTGAGATAAGAGTATAGTAGATTTGGCAGAATGACACTCTCCATGCATCTCATGCTAAGTTTGGCCATTCAGATTGAAGGAAGAGCTTAAGTATATTGAATTATATTAGGTTGTATCTGAATAAGCATTATTGGGCTATGGATTCACTAACATGTAGATTTGATTAGGCCCAATCTGAAACTTTCAAATGGGCTCAAAAACGGGCCCTTGTTCATTGTGTGAAAGGCGGACTGATTGAACGGGGCCCAATAGATAGAGACCCGTTTCATCTGATTCATTCTTTCATTTCTTCGTACCAAATGTGTCCGCGCTCAGTATGCAATAATTATAAAATTTTCGGGGAGAACCCCAGCAAATCCCTGTCAATTACGAAGTGTTGGAAAACTAGTTTATGTCATTTGACCCCGATGCACATGAACGCATCCATGTGTCGCAACACATGCGGCTATCGGTTCCAACTTAACCATATCGATCGACACTTACACAATGTACCGCGTGATATCACCGGAATTGTTGCGCAACGTCGCTTTTTGGACGTGCCAAAAGAGACTCCGGTTTAATGGGTGATCTCACTTTTAGCTTCATCAGTTCATACAAAACTTTTAAGGGTGAAGGCGAAAATGAAGGAGGAATCAGGGAAGAGGGTGCAAATAAAAGAAGTGAAAAGATAAAGTTGTTTTTTCTTGTCATGATGTTTTCTGATGTTTATGTCTGTCCCACCGCCTCAAACGCTCTTAGATCGCCATCATTGCAACATTTCATTGCTTAATTTGAGTTTTAATTCTCTCTCTCTCCCTCCTACTTTTCCCCCCCTCTCCCTCCATTTTTGTCAATCTGTCCTTAGAAAATTCGAACACTTCTCTTGCGTTTTTGCCGACAGAAGATCGAGAAGAGTTCGAACCACTTACGTTAGAATAATGTCTCATAAATTGGATTAACTATTAAATAGTCGGCTAGCTTACCAATGGCGAGGTACAAGACATATGGATATATGCTTGTCTATTGTTTATTTCCTATAAAAAGATTTATAAAAGAAGAGGGATATCTTAACTATAGAAGATCATGAAGATACATTTCATGATTCTAAGGAACAAATTAGGCCAAAGATGTCATTTTTCAACTTTTTTAAAGGCTCGCATTTATGATTAATCAAAGTGTAAAACGTAGATCCACCTAACAAGATTCTCCCGCAAAAGGGATTTGACTAGGGGAAGATCATCGGACAGATAATTCTATAGTTCGTGGTGGCAATAAAATAAAACAAAGACGAGAGCCAGTGTCTCCTATAATGTCACTGTGGAATGTCCCCAAGACTGCATGTGCTCTCCGAGCAAAGGCAAAGGTGACCAAAACGTTAAATATAACTGAGAAAATGATTGCTCCGGGATTTTTATTCGAGGAGTTGATTGGTGTAAAAAAATATTGACAAAAAGAAAAGTGATCGATCCTGCCTTTAGAAATTAGGGTTAATAATACTACGAAAAACTCCAAACTGGTATATTTATGAAAAATTTTACCTCGAACTAATTTTTTAACAATAAAAAAGTTCAAACTGTTACACCCATGACAAATTTACCAAAAATTGATTTTTTTGACCATAAAAATCACAAATTGATACATCTGTGACAAATTTAGCCCAAACTAATTTTTTGACCACAAAAAATCCCAAACCGATACATCTGTAATAAATTTACGCTTTGTTAGTTTCCGTAAAATTGAGTTAATATCACGAAAAATTCTAAATTGGTACACTTGTGACAAACGGAGGGTAAAAATCCTAAACCGGTACACTCGTCAACTGCCACGTGTCATCTAACTCAGAAATTTGACGGTAAACTTTAACGGAAACTAACAGAGGGTAAATTTGTCATAAGTGTACCAATTTGGGATAAATTTATCACATGTGTACCAGTTTGTGATTTTTTATGGTCAAAAAATTAGTTTAAGGTAAATTTGTCACAGTTGTATCAATTTGAGATTTTTCGTGGTATTAACCCTAGAAAGTAATATGTAAGCTTGACTTTTAGAAATCCGTTTTTTTTTTTACAAATTAATGTTATGGTCGTAAATGATCATTAAGTCCTAAAAAAAAAAAAGAGGCTCGTAGTCGTGAGATGGGCCATGCAGATTAGGACAGTCGAACCATCTCCAAGCTTAAACAGCTTAGATGATAAACATTCGTCAAGGGAGGGTCCATATTTTTGCCATGCATCTATTATCCTCTACCTTCTATCATAAGTCTGAATCTCCTCTCTATTTTTTTATTTTTTTATTTTATTATCTTTACTTCCATTTAGTAATACTAAAGAAGTACACATTATGCGCCCGAGAGAAAAAAAAATGGTATCATGGAGGAAAATTGTCAAAAAAATCCTAAATTTATTGCACTCTTTTCCAATTCAGTCCTTAATCTTTTAATTTTGCCAATTCAATCCTAAAATTTTTGTATTTGTGCCAATTCAGTCCATCCGGCTAACTTTGGCCAGCCGGCGTTGACGTGGATGCTGGTCGGCGCTGACGTGGATGCCGGTGCTTACGTGGTCTCAGGCGAGGCTTGCCCTTGTTAGTGGTCGGCTAGAGGTAGAAGAAAGAAAGAGAGAGAAAAAAGAAAAAGATAATTAAAAAATATTAAAAAAATATTAAAAATGATCCACGACAGCGCCGATCGGATTGACTGAATTGGCACAAATGCAAGAGATTTAGGATTGAATTAGCACAAATGCAAAAGGTTTAGGACTGAATTGGCAAAATTAAAAGGTTAATGACTGAATTGGTAAAAGTGCAACAAGATTATGACTTTTTTGACAATTTTCCATGTCATGGAGAAAGCAGATTTTGTGTGAAATTAGTAATTACCAGGATAGAGTTCTCATTCAATGACGAGTAAGAGATTTTACATTTTGTGTATTACGGGATTTGGATACATAAATTTTGGGAATTGAAACCACCATGGGACTTTATAATTTAGACTAATATAAGGCAGCATCAACTTAGCTGTGCCTTACAACTATATTTGATTTTAAGGAATTTTTTTCCCTAATTTGATACTTAGGTTACTATATGTTCTCTCTTATTCTGCGTTGGCCTCCATAGTGTCACCAATTTGGTCCCCCTTGTATCTAGTTATCAGATAATCTAAACAAGATGTTCAAGAAATTCACATGCAATCCACCAATTTCAAAATTCTATAACGGGAATATTGTCCAAAAAGTCCTAAACTTATTGCACTTTTGCTATTTCAATCATAAACATTTTCACCTTTGGCCAATTTGGTTTGAAAATCGCTGACGTTGATGTCATCCGTCCTATGTGGCACGGCCGACTCTAACATCGATAGTTTTAATAATATTTTAATTTTGTTAGGATTTTTTAATTAAAATTTTCTCATTTTTTCCTTTTTTTTAGCAGCTGCGAGGGTTGCTTGGCCCTGGTCGGCTGTTGGTCGAGGGTCAAGACGCCTCCCAACCATGGGCGAGGGTCGCGGCCCTCGCCTAGATTTGGGTAAGGCCGCCTCGCTCGCAGCCGACGAGGGCCAAGTGACCCTCGTCCAACGGCCGGAGAGGGCCTCGACGACCCTCGGTGGCCGCAAAGAATAGAAACGGAAAAAAAAAAGAGAAAAAAGAAAAGTTAATAAAAATTCAAAAAATAATAAAATGTAATTAAAAATTATCCACGTTAGCGTCGGGCATGCCACGTAGGACGGTCGATGTCCACGTCATGGATTTCCGGTCGAAATTGGCCGGCGAACTCAATTGGCCAAAGGTGAAAGTTTAGGACTGAATTGGTAAAAGTGCAGTAGGTTTAGGACTTTTCGGGCAATTTTCCCATTCTATAACAATTAAAATAAAGTACTTGATTCTAGAAGATTAGAAACTCCCTAAGCAATGATGCCACTCGAATAAAATGCCCTATAGAATAGGCAAATATGCTCTTGCCCAAGAGCGGTATGAATGCTATCATAGTGAACAAGTAGATACGGGGCCCATTGATTTGTATTTATATAATTAAAATTGCATACAAGATTAAACAAAACAAAACACTTCATGCAGTTATAATTACTAACGCAGCCGAGATATATATATATAGGAAAGCAAAGCAAAGCAAACTCAATCGGCCCCGCCCTCCAATTTGGACCACAGTGATCAGTCAGTGACCGCCATTATCCAGGTCTTTGCACTAATCTTTCTTCCTTAATCAGTCGTCAAATTTGAAACTTTCTTTTCCTTTTCTTTTACTTTATTTATCATTATTTTTATTTTTTATTTTTTTTTTGGGTATAATTGGACGTCTCAAAACGAATTGAGGAGACGCGTGCACAAAACAGTGGACCATTCGAGAGAACATGGGGCCACAAGTGGGGCAATAAAAAAAATCAGGAAAAAATTTAATTAAATGAAGGTTGATAAAACCTTTTGATTATTCAAATATGTTTGTGGTGGCCACACATAGCTGTACGCCCATTTTTTTATTTTTTATTTTTTCCATTTAAAATTATATTTGAGTAGGAAATTTAGGGTTGCTTGCACAATCATTTGGATTTGGTCCAAAAACATGTGAGTTGAAAGCAATTAAAGGGGAGCGGATTGTCTGCATACTTTACGGGATGTTTTCTTTAGCTCACTTAGAAAAGTTAATTCCGCTTTAATGTGTAATTTAAAAATCAAACCAAACGCATTTCTAATTCTAAACTGAAATTATGGTTGAGCATAGTTCTAAGGTGGAACCTGGAACAAGTTTCTGTGCTTTTCTTGGTAATATGTCTTCAAGCGATTATGCGGTGTTTTATGACGTCCGATGATGAGTATTTAATCTAGAACTATTAGTACGAGCTTTCATTTCCGGCGATATTTATGATTGAGACTTTTACTTTGTTAACATTTCATATTAATTCATGTGTCTAAATATGAGTTGTGGTCAGTAGATTATAATAGTAATTGGTGGTCATTAAAGGTGATGATTCATTGCGATCGTCCAATTAAGAATACAAGTAGAACCTGGGTAGACCCTGTAACGGACCCTGAAACCTGTGACAAGGTAGGTTCTAGGTACCAGAGTATGCAGGATAGTTTTCAGGTTCCAAATTTCGATGGATAGGTTCTAGGTGTACGGAATCTGGAATCGCTTGCCCCCACGAATTATCACCTAGAAATATCTCCCCATTATATTTTGAAAAAGAGATATTATCTTCATGATATCCAACTTATAAGTTTTCTATCCTTAATCTAAAATAATCCATACATTCCCTTTTTTCCTGTATTTTTTTTAATCATATTGGTAGCTCAATCTCGCCAAGGATAGTTGCCAAACAATCCTAAAGGCTACAATATTAGGAAAGGGTATCTCAATAAAAGCAATAAGCAGCTAATTAAACTAGCCTAGGATTTCAGACCAAAAAAAAAAAACTAGCCTAGGATTCAAGGAGGTTATACCTAGAGGAATAAATCCGAAAAGACATAAGGATGCTGCAAAAAAGCAAAAGCAATTTGAAGGGACAAAGCACAACAAAAGTTGACAGCATCCTCTCGAAAAGGATTGATATGCCGATTGTCACCATCACCAACTCAAAGCAATTGAACTGAAAGCATGCACAAAATATTAATAACAATTATTATTATAACAATAATAGCAACAAGAAGATTCCATGGTAAATATGTTTCTATTTTTTATATTGTGTTCATATTGTTTTGAGATTTTTATAAATAATGCGAAAGGATCTTCAATGGAACTGAGAAGCAGATGGAGAATTTAGGTGATTTAGGTAGGGTTGGGCGGTGCAGCCCTCGACCACCCCCTCGCATGATCTTGAAAAATAGATCAAGACAGGCTAGTGATTTTGGTCACCTAGTTTAGTCTATACTTTATTGATTTTTTATGCTTTCCCATTTTCGTCAACATGAAGATGACGAGAGTGTCATCATGCAAATGGAAATTTGGTGGTTGGAAAAGAGCGATGGAGGGGCTAAGCGGGTTTAGATGGTGGGAAACGACCACACCGTTTTTATGGCTTGCAACCTCAGCACGACGATGACCCAATCTCTAATATGTAGTCTACAATGAGAAGATTGTCAAAAAAAATTCTAAATCTTTTGCATTTTTGCCAATTCAGTCATAAACCTTTTAAGTTTGCCGATTCAGTCATAAACCTTTTCACCTTTGGCTAATTTAGTCATATTGGCCGGAAATCGCTGACGTGGATGTCAACCGTCCTATGTGGCACCGTCGGCGCCGACGTGGACAATTTTAATTTTTTTTGCTTTTTAGGTTCAGGGGCTGGCGACCCCTGGCCCCTGAACCCAAAAAAAAAAAAAAAAAAAATTTTGAAAAATATATTAACAAATTATTAAAAATTGTCTACGCCAGCCTGAACCCAAAAAAGAAAAAAAAGAAAGAAAAAAAAATAAAAAAATATGAAAAATATATTAACAAATTATTAAAAATTATCTACGTCAGCGCTGGCGGTACCACATAGGACAGCTGTTGTCCACGTCAGTGATTTTCGGCAAATAAGACTGAATTGGAAAAAGGTGAAAAGGTTTAGGATTGAATCGACAAACTTAAAAGATTTATGACTGAATTGGCAAAAGTGCGAAAGGTTTAGGACTTTTTTGACAATTTTCCCACTCTATAAGAATGTGTATTTATATTATTGAGCTAATAATTCGAGCTAGATATACTTAGTTGACAAAATCGGAAGGTGATTGATGGCATTTTGAACGATAATTCATAGGAGAAATTTTAAGCAAGGGTCTAAAGTTATATCGTTTTCTTAAAATATGGCTTAAAGTGGACATTGTCTCAAATAAGGAATTAAAGTAGCCAACCTAATACGAAATAAGGCGCCGAGCTTACTGGTCGCCCAAATCTTCGTTAGCTGGCGAGTCCAATGCACGGGTTTGCCGATGAGGTTTGGCAGTTCTCCGATCTCCATCTTCCCTCCATTTCTTTGTATTTTGTATCTTTTGCATTATTGTTGGTGTGACTCCACATCATCAATATTTCACCGAAAATTTGGTTGGATTATCAAAGTACATAATTGACAAATAATCAAGGTTTAATGCAATATGCATTAACGTTCCTTCAACACCAATAACATCTTATCTTAAATCTCCTTGTAGTATGATCTAGGTAGTGTTTACAAAATTAAGAAATAAGGAAACTCATACCCTATCAATAAAACAGACTGACACGACGAGAAAATGAAAAAGATACATGAATCGGAACCCTCTGATGTGATTCTTCGTTTGCAAAAGCTCTCATATGTGGTAACGTACTCAATTTTAGATGGCGTACATTAGGCCACAAAACTATGTCAAAGAAAAAAACTATTGTCATCAGCGGCAAATTTATGTTGTCCTGCTTTATCTGTAACAATGGTTTTTTTTTTTTGATAAAGTAAGAAGTATAATAACTAACCAAAGCGCGGATTACAAAGAAACAAACCCGATCACACAAACCTCGCACTCGTAATGACATTAGGAAATGTCATGATGGGTGCAAGGGTGACGTGGGTGAAAGAAACCGAAGAGAACCGGGGGGGGGGGGGGGGGGGGGGAGGGGAGCCCAACATATACACAAGGAAGTGAAAAGGCTAAAACAACGGCCAGACATAAAAAAAAATTGGCAATACTGAATACCAGCCAAGACTCAAACAAAAACTGACGGAGAGATGCCCTAGCTGCCTTGCATCCTCCGGTTTCGAGGGGTGTCTTCCACATGTTTAAAAGTCAAGACCTTATCTCTGACAACCTTAACTGGGTGCTTCTTAAGAGCTGGCATGAAATGGGATTGATTTCGAAAGAGAATATGATTCCTTTCAGTCCAGATCATGTGACATAAAGCCTCGAAAGAAAACCGAGCAATACTCCGACAATGGTTCGTATTGAATAAAATTGACAATGTACTTGATTGAGGGGCTATTGTGAATATCGAGATGCTTCCGTTCTAGAAATCCTTGGGTGCACAACCTGTGAGTGTTCTTTTTGAAATCTCTCAACCCGTCCAAATGCAAGTATTGAGTTTTCAGCAGAGTTTTCCGAACCGATTCTCTTGAAAAAAAAATGTTGTTGCACATTTCCAGTTTGAGCTTCATGATTCTCAACCCTTTAGTTCTCTCCCGTAAGCATTTCCTATCGTGAACCAAACTCTGATCAGGATCCTGAATAATAGGTCGTCATCCTCCAAGAGTATGGTGGGATCATAGGTTGATATCTCCAGAGTGGTTAGTTTCGTCACACTCTTCAACTCAGCAAGCCTAGCATTACATGATTCTGACGGTATTTAATCATCCCCATCTATCGATCATAGCTTCCCTTCGTATGTAACTCTTCCAAGTTGATTTAGCCTTTTAGGACATCAGACTCGATTATTTGAAGCATGTGGCAGTTACTTAGATTTAACAATCTTTGATTCCTCAGTTTCCCGACTTCTTTAATATTATTATGCGCAAGATGCATCTCACGTGCATCTTTTGTGAGTCTGAATGCATGGGTTAGTCGGCCGGCAAAGATTTGGTTGCCTGCCAGTTAGGGGTCTTATTTGAGATTAGGTTGGCCACTTCAGGGTCTTATTTGAGATAAGGTCCGCTCTGGATCATCTTTTAAGAAAATGGTCTCACTTTAAACCCGTATTTGAAAGTTTCATTAATTCATATAATCAAATTTCTCCATGAAGCACATAATTCATGATTCACTCAAACTATTGTAGTTGCATCCATTGTTGATGAGCTTTTATATTAATTGATTGTCACAGTATATGTAATTCATCTAAACGCGACATAAATATGCGCTAGGGTTTTATATAATCCTAATCGATAATGCGGATATATTTCACCAAACAAACTAGACGTTGCACGATCATCATATAAAAATATAATTAAAATGGGGCATGAAATATCTCAGTATATATACAACATTATCTTAACGTATCGTCATTTGTAAAAAAAGTACACCTAAAACTAAACTATTAAAACGCAACGCAACTAAGTAATATAAAAATAAAAACTCACAATTGCAGACAAAATATTACATATCAGTAAAATTATACAATTTCTGAAATACATATGAACATTAGAAACTTGTATACTGACAAATATGGGAAAACTTTATATTATGTTATTATGCCATTAAAAATACCATTTTTAAATACAAAAGGATTATAATTAAATAGTAAAATCATGAAGATAGAGGAGAAGGACGACGTATATTTAATAGAAGCGTTTGTCTATTAACTCAAGGGTCGTGCTCTTTTCACTCCCTTTTTGGCTATCACATTCCCTGAATTAGTGTTTTGACAATAATATCCTCTGTGGGTCCCACCTTTTAGCATATCATACCTATTAACATTTTGTTAAATTCAAACGTGGGCCCCATTTTTTATTTTATTTTATCTTTTTCTTCCCTATATCTCTCTCTTTTCTCCCTTTGCGTGTTCGTCGCGTACGTCCTCCACCGTGCCTCCGACCCCAAAGGCTTCATTAGCTGCGCCATTCACTAACTTCTCCACCTCTCCACCTCGACCCGCCGTCATCGAGACATTCTCGACTATCGTCTACTCCGCTGTGAAGGGGCGGCGTTTTCACCTTGAGAGCATCATCAGGTTGGAGCTACGCCTTGCCGATCTCGTGCCCCTTCGCATGGAGTAGACGATGGTCGAGAAAGTCTCGATGATGGCGGGTCAAATCGGCGAAGAGCGGCAAGAAGGAGAAGCGAGCAAACGGTGCGGCCAATGGAGCCTTTGGGGTCGGAGGCGCGGTGGAGGATGTACATGAAGAACGCAGCGAGGAAGAAAACGAGTAACACTCAAAGAGAGAGATAGGGAAGAAAAAGAAAAAAAAAAGAAAAAAGTAAATACAAAATAGGGCTCACGTTTGAATTTAATAATCTGTTAATGGGTATGATATGCCAAAAGATGGGACCCATAAGGGATATTATTGTGAAAATACTATTTCAAGAAGTGTGATAGCCGAAAAGGGGGTGGAAAAAGCGTCATCCCTAATTTAAATAGGAAAAGTTTATATTCTGCCATAGTGAAGAACGGGAGGCAAAACCTCTTCTTGCAACAAGGAGAGTTCAAGTCTAGCAATTTACAATCTTAGATGGCACACTTAGAAGCAACACTTAATTTTTTTCTAAGGTATTAATATCGATATAGGGCACCGTCTCTAGTTCTTGAAATAGACTAGGTGCTTTGCGTTCCTAGCACTTCGATTATATATATCCTTAGGGAGGAGTCCAAAATATTATCTGTATCTCTCATGCTCTCTCTTTTTTATAATAATGTTACATCTATAAAAAGTTTTATAATAGTAGATAACTCGACTCAAAAATCTCAACGATATCGTTCGACCAAATATAGGCAAAATTACCAAAAAAATCTTAAACATATTATAATTGTGCCAATTCAGTCCTAAATTTTTTTTTTTTGCCAATTCAGTCCTAAACATTTTGCATTTGTGCCAATATTTTTTTCTTTTTTTCTTCTTCTTCCTCCTCCAGTCGGTCGTTGGATCAGTGAGCCTCGCCCTCGCCGGCTTTCTCCTCCTCCGACCGGTTGGAGGAAAAAAAAAGAAGAAAAATAAAAAATTTAAAATGTTAAAATATTATTAAAAATTATCCATGTCAGTATCGATCAGTCAAAGTTGGCCGGATTGACTGAATTGACACAAATGTAAAAGGTTTAGGACGGAATTGGTAAAAAAAAAAAAGTTTAGAATTGACACAATTGAAATATATTTAGGACTTTTTTGGTAATTTTCCAACCAAATATTTTAGTGTTCTCTGTACATGTTTCGAAAGATAAAAATGTAGTATAAATATTAAATTATTTTCAACCATTTTCTTCTTCTAAAAGTCGTAAATGCATAAAAATAAAGGCATCTCTTTTTATGATAAATTGTTTGCGCATGATCTACCAAGGAAGCATCTTTACGAAAAAAAAATAAAAATATAGACTTTGAATTATGAATGAAGCACCGGCAAGGGCATCATCAATGGGGCCCCACACACACACTTTTACTTTAAGGCTGGCCACCAATTTAGGGGCATGGTTGGTGGGCCACCCATTACCCCCTATTTTTATTTATTCAACCATACCATTTACGAGTTTCCAAAAAAGAAAAACTATACTATTTAAATTTTGGTCATAAATTTTTTGGCTGTAAAGGTGGAAATTTTGCTGAGACTAAGAGTTTGAGAATAAATTAGGTTGATAACCAAAATTTAATGTTATCTTGTCTTGCATTGACGGCCAAAGATTTCCTACCAAACCCGAGTGATCGTAAGATCAAGATATACTTGAATACGAATGATTATGTAAGGCATAAGCATATAAACCCCCGTTGTTTTTCTTAAACAGATCCGTAGAAAAAAATAGTGATGTGCTCCCTGGGAAAGTAGTGATAATAGGACTAAGGCGAAATCCCAAAAAATCAAAAGAGAAGGATTATCGAGATTGTATACATATATTTAAAAATAGATGTATATGTCTGATATTTTTTCAACAATAAAATGAAAATTCGAAGGCAACGGTGAGATCAAGAGAATGTTGATGGTTACTTAACCTTGTCAAAAGTGGCTTAGATGATATGCTGCCAAGACATTCTTTTTAAGTTTTTCCTCTGTCAAAGAATGACTCCTCTTCTCTGTTTCTCCTTCTGACTGTTCTGTCTCCTTCAACATCCTTCTTGAAAAACCATTCACCTCTCTCTCTCTCTCTCTCCAAACACCATCTTCTCTGCAAAAACTCTGTATTACAATCCGATCTCTCTCTCTCTCTCTCTCTATCTCTGTAGTCTGTACAGTACATATTGATCGTCATCTCCAATGGCAGCCAACAAGTTTGCGACCATGGTTCACAGGAACACCAACAAGATGACCCTCATTCTGATCTACGCCGTTCTCGAATGGACTCTGATCAGCCTCCTCCTCCTCAACTCTCTCTTCTCTTACCTCATCGTCCGATTCGCCGATTACTTCGGCCTCAAGAGGCCCTGTCTCCTGTGTTCCAGGATCGATCATCTGTTTGAGCCCGGCAAGACCAAGCTCCATCACAGAGGCCTTGTCTGCGAGAGCCACGCCAGCGAAATCTCCCAGCTGGTCTACTGCTTCAATCACCAGAAGTTAGTAGAGCTCCAAGACATGTGCGAGGATTGCTCGTCCTCTTTGCAAATCGGTCCGCCTAAGGATGATGATGATGATGAGAAGGCGAAGTGCTGTTGTTGTTGCTGTGGAGCGAGTGTGGAGAAGAAATCCCACTTCTCTCCCTGTGCTTCAATCAAGTCTTGTTTTGATAATCCTGATGATACCCAGAAGGGGTGTTTTGTCACAGAGGCAGAGGATGGTGTGGATGTAGATTTTCAGAGCGGATCGGAGTTGTTTGTGAAGGCAGGCATTCAGGGGACTGAAGAAGCTGGTAGATTTGTGGTGGTTTCTGAAGATTGTCAAGCATATGGGGATGTTAAGGTGGAGCCAGCGGAGGAGGACAAGTGTCCGTCGCCTTCATCAGAATCCGGTGTTAAAGAAATGGTGGAGAATGACGATGGGAAGGTCGAACTGGTGACTGAGAAGGAGCGCGAAGTCATTGCCGAGGATGATAGGAATGTGTTCGTTGTTGAGAGGCATATGTCTGACGAGACTGACCAGAGCATGCTGCAATTCGGTGGCGGAAAAGGCCAATCCCCGGCCGTCACCGAGCTCCCCTCTCGCCACTTGGAGTTTGTGGAGGTTTCTGAAGATTGTCAAGCATATGGGGACGTTAAGGTGGAGCCAGAGGAGGAGGAGGACAAGTGCTCGTCGCCTTCTTCAGAATCTGGTATTAAAGAAATGGTGGAGAATGAGGATGACAAGGTCGAACTGGAGATTGAGAAGGAGCAGAGAGTCATTGCCGAGGATGATAGAACTGTGTTTGTCGTCCGGAGGCATATGTGTGACGAGACTGATCAGAGCATGCTTCAATTCGGCTACAGAAAAGGCCGAGCAAAGGTTGGCACCGAGCTCTCGGCTCACCACTTGGAGTTTTACATCGGAAACAATGACTGCGAGTTGATTCCGGTGGAACTGAAAGGGCTGTACACAATCAAAGAGGAAGATCATGAAAATTGTGGACAACAGGATGTCATTTTGGACTTCTGCTCCTCTCCTGGGAAGCAGATTGAGGTTGTGGAGGATAAGATCAAGGGTGATTCGATTGAGAGTGAAGGTTTCACGTTAGAATTCGAAACCAAGGAGCTGAAAAAGATCAATTCTTCCGAAGCCACAGAATTGGATGAGAATGACTTATATCATGCACAAGAAGAGGAAAGCAATGAGCAAGTTGCTATTACTCAAGCAACCAGGACTTTCGGGGTGGGAAGTGATGATGTCCTTCAAGGAACTGCAGAAACGGCAGGAGGATTCGAAAGTTCAGACTTTCACCCAGGTAATTGTTATATTCTAAATATCTAACTCGATACTCTTGCTTCAGTGAAATTTGAATGTGAAAATTGAGAATGCTCCACGACATATGTAGGAGCCGAAGAGGAGTGTAATTCGCAGAACGACGAGGCTGATGCAGAGATTTCAATCGGGACAGAGATTCCTGATCAAGAAACGGTAGATGAGATTCATACTCAAGAATCGTTCCCTTCGTTTCATTGCACACAGGAGGATACTTCTACTAGATATGACATTCTCAGCGCTAATTTCGATCACGGTAAGCTTTAAGAGTATTTTGCCAACTGAAGGACTTTGCAAATGTCTCTTCATTTGATCTTAGTCTTATGCCATTTTTCTCTTGTGGGTTATAGGGTTTATGCAAACTGACAGAAATATTGAATTCCAAACTGTCTCGCTTGGAGCGAGCGAGCAAGAAGATAACGGTCAATTGCAATTGTGTATGGAGAGTAATGAGAATATTGAAGATGAGAAAATGCCGGATACACCCACTTCCATTGATAGCCTGCATAGGAGATTACTCCTTCTGGACAGGAGAGACTCTTGGACGGAAGATTCTATAGAGTCGTTGGACGGGAGCGTGATCAGTGATATTGAAGGTGGTGAAGGAACTCTCACCGTTGAGAAGCTGAAATCGGCATTGAGATCCGAAAGGAAGGCCTTACATGCTCTATATGCAGAACTTGAAGAAGAGAGGAGCGCTTCTGCTGTTGCAGCGAGCCAAACGATGGCGATGATCAACCGCCTCCAGGAAGAGAAGGCCGCGATGCAAATGGAGGCCTTGCAGTATCAGAGAATGATGGAAGAGCAATCCGAGTACGATCAAGAAGCATTGCAGCTTCTAAATGATCTTATGGTGAAGCGAGAAAAGGAGAAGGAAGAATTGGAACAGAAGCTCGAGGTGTATCGCCAGAAGGTCGAGGAGTACAAGGCCAAGGAACATTTGATGATCATGAGAAGACACCGAACTTCATCTGCATCTTGTAGCAATTCCGAGGACGGTGATGGGTTATCGGTCGATTTGAATGGTGAGGCGAAGGAGGAGGGCGGCCTTTATGGTGACCAAAATGGAAGCCATGAGAAAACCCCAAGTGATGCAGTTGTGTATCTGGAGGAGTCATTGGAGGACTTTGAGGAAGAGAGGTTGTACATTCTAGAGCAGCTCAAGGCTCTGGAAGAGAAGCTCTTTGGCATAAGCTATGAAGAAGGACAACATTTTGAGGACGTGAAGCCAATGATCAGTCATTCCTACAAGGAAAACGGCAACGGCCACAGTGATCACTTGTCGAATGGCGAAGGTAATGGGAATGGGAACGGACATTCCAAAATGAATGGAAATCACCAGGAACACAGGGGACTTGGGGGCCCTAAGGCAAAGAGGCTGCTTCCTCTTTTTGATGCGGTTGGTGCAGAAACAGAATTAGATGGCGAGCTGTGCGGAGACGAACACCATGCTGAGGACAAGAGGCTCGCGATCGAGGAAGAAGTAGACCATGTATATGAGAGATTGCAGGCTCTCGAAGCTGACAGGGAGTTCCTAAAGCACTGCGTCAACTCATTGAGGAAGGGTGATAAAGGATTGCATCTTCTCCAAGAGATCTTGCAACATCTTCGTGATTTAAGGACCGTCGAGGTCTGCGTTAGGAACATGACGGACGGCATAATGCAGTGAAATTTGTCGCCGATGCTGTGACGTAGAAGTCAAGGTGGAGCTCTTGAATCTAATAGTCACTTTTGATTAACCGTTAGTCTTTAATCCTAAATTTGACATAATGTCAGGTCGGCGTATCGATCATTATCAAATTTCTGGTGAAAATTTGCAGATTATGTTATCGGAGTCCATTGGCCGCCAAAAACTCTAAGCGAAGTACCGGCGGCTGAGCAGCATTCGGGAAACACCGGACACGGCGGCGAAGTACATTTCATGAACAAATGTTAAGGGATGCACCTTCAGGGAGAGGGAGGCCCCTGGTCCTGGTCTATTTGGTCTCATCTTGGTGGACAATGAGGATAGAGTCTACCTTCATGTTTTTGACTTTCTTTTCTGTTCTTACTATAAGCCCAATTTTTACTTTCTGGGTTTATGCCTACCAACACTTTTTGTGCAAAAGGGTGATGGTGGGTGTTATGTGCATGTAGGCTAGTGTGGGGGGATAAAAACACCATGTCATTTGGAATTCTTTTGTCTTCTTTCTTCCTTCTGCTGTCTTTTTCTTGTTGTAATGGTACAGTTCTGTCATTTGGAGGCTGTGAGAGTAGGCATGGCTTGCATAGCTGGAGAGATCCAACCAAGATTCCAGTGCCAGTTAGGAAGTTTTTAGAAACGGGACACTCTTTTTTGGCTCATTCCTTTGTGGCCTTCACCTGTTGGGGAAGCTAGGGGAAAAGTAAAAAAAATCACCCCCTATCTTTCTCATCATTGCATCAGTTTCCATCACATGAGGGTTTGGTTTTCTTTTTAATTATTTTGAGGAGCTTATGAAGTTGTCTCTACTTGTATACACCTGTGTACTCATCATCTGTAAGTATGTAATGGCGCGTGTTGTTTTTTTCCCTTTTGTTTTAGACTGTCTTGGAGTTTACCTACTTGTTTTTTTGTATATCCTTTGGTTGTAAGTTTCTGAGGACATGAAGGCTCATCCAAAAGGATTGTCATTAAATTATCCAGAGGAAGCAAGCATTGCTGTCTGTCACTGTGGATTATGCTTTAAGCATAAAACAACTCTTGGTTGGTGTAGAAAAAAACAACAATCAAGTACAGTGGAACCATCCTCTTAAGAACAGATATCAAGGATAATGAAAGCAACAGCATTCAGCTCAGCCAAAAACAAAAAAATAGAAGCACAAGAATATGCACCTATAAACCCAGCTGTATATATCTTTTTGTACATCATCTTAAACATCAATATAATTATGGAAAACGATGTACTCCGACTTATGATTGATCAACTCTATCAGACTTGATTCATGAAAAATTTTCAATCTTTTAATTAAGGTATCGCCTAAGAGAGTAAATTTGTTGGCTACCTCTTTTACACCCTTTTTTTCAATTGTCGAAGAGGGTTTTCATTTCATTAGGGATTGATGATTTCTTACAATACCTTCTAAAGGATGATTAATAGGTCAAGTTGGTAATTTTTCTGACATCTCCCCCTAGCCTCAAAATAAAATGGTTCGAGTCATGGGATACCTAGTCATGATCAGGAGATGCTTGAAGGTCAAGCATAGGCTAAGTCAACCCTTTACTTATATTAATATCATTAGGTCCTTTTGCAAAATAATTTATTTGCTTGAGTTATTAAACCAGTTGTCCCACGACGTGTAGGTATTAGTACTCACTAAAGATAGAAGATATTGCTTATATTTCTCCTTTATATTTAGGTAAGCATGCAAAATAGCATGTACAAAGCATAAAAATTCAATATCTGTGAGTCAAGAGGAGATTCTGATATTTTGTTAAAAAAGATTATGAGATAAATAAGTGGCGTGGCACCATATTGTCCATGGAAATTAAACCACGTTTGATTTCAATGGTTCTAATAGTCAATATACAAATTATATTGGATTAATTAGTATCTAGAAGTTTGATTGAAATTGAACACATTAATTGCGTTCCTATAGTGTTCCTCAGCATATAGCGGCTGCGTTTGGTTCGGCTTGGGTGGACGTAGAGAGCTCTTTCCCCAAAGGATATTTGAATGGAGGTGGATTTGCTTCATTTGGTTGATGTATCCTTTTGTGTAAAGCAACTTCGTAGTAAAAAACAAAAACAAAAAGAAAAGAAAAAGAGAGGGCATGCATGGGCGAGCAAAGGGACTTTGGGCAAGCTTCGGTGGCTACCGTCAGCCAGGTGAGCATCGACCGGCGACCCTCATTGCTGCAGATCTCATTGCAATCTTGTCGAATCTTAGCAAAAGCACCGGGCGACAGAGGTCGACAAAGCTCAGCGAAGCTCAAGTGAGGCTTGTCACCGAGGTTGCAACCCCAGGCAAGGCCCACCGAGGTTGAGCGACCCAGGAGTCGAGCCAATGGGGTTGCACAACCTCAGGCGAGGCGACGCCAAGGTCACACGACCTCAAGCTTTCGAGATCTCGCCTTTCAACGGCCGAGCTTCCCATATTCGGCCTTCGATGGTCGGCACAACCCTAGGCAGGGGCCGCCAAGGTCACGTGGCCTTAGGCGAGCTAGATATGGACACTAGCGGCGCGCGAGCTGAGAGGCAAATCTGGACTCCAACATTACGCAAGCCATGCGATACGTCGCCAAGGCCACGCAATCCCAAGCGACGAGACGCTAGTGTGAGATTTTGTGAGACTACTGCCAACTGTTCCAAAAGCTTAAGCTGTTGGATGAAGGCATGGTTTAATATTAATTAGTCTAACAGCTAGTGTCGCGTGACCTCAAGCGACACCACGCTGGCGCAGCCGCGTAGGTTGAAGATGAACAGTCCTGAAGGCAAGATTGGTATAATTAAATATAAGTGGGTGCAATTTTAGAGGGAAAAAATTTCATTAACTTTGGAACCTGCCTTCTAAAAATGCTAAAAACCTAAGGCACCCAAGACTTCCCTTGAACTTTCAGGTTTGCCAATACTAGCATTCAGCAAAGTGGTCCCCAAAAAATTTACCATACACCCTCATTTTTTCTCAAGGAAAGTGTCTTGGAAAGCCGAACCAAGGAATGACTAATCGAACTTAAGATGGAATGTATGCATAGGCTTTTTTTGTTTTTTTAATACATATTCATTTTTCCACTAATTTACAAAAAAATTTAAGTATATTTCTTCAATCAAGGCCACGTAATCAAGTCCGTGACTTTCCATATCTTCGAAATCCATTGATTTTTTTTTTGTCGGATTTTTTTTTTTCATTTTATTCGAAAGAGAAGTACATTAAGATGAAAATGCAAATCAAACAAATCGAGTATATCTGAAAGATAAATCAACTTGGTACAGCTTGCAGAAACTAGCTCATTCCACAAAGACGAATATGTCATAGCATCAAAGCACAATCGGAGGCCGATAGCCGAATCTCGTATCAACATGCCAAAGTTTCCTTTCCAATAACTACGGCTTTGCCAAAAGGCGGTGTGCGCCTAGGTTCGGCGTTCCTAGCATCTTCATCGTATAGAAACGACAACAACACCAACAGATTGAAAAAGCAGCACATTGAATTTGGATATCTCTGTTTTGGGCGAAATTGTTTTCAACTTTACTCGATCCGCAAAACACAAAATCGTTGGATCACATTAAACCTAATCCCCACTCGTCCATAATACCATGATGGATACTTTTTTTTGGTCCAACCCTGATGGATATTTTAAACAATGAAAATGTAACACATGCCAGCTAAGACAAGTTTAAGGTTAAAATATGTCGAAGTTGGATTTCGAGCAGATAAATCACGAGAAATTCAAATTCAAATTTGAAGACGGAAATCTATAGGATTAAGTGTGCACGTGACTAATGATGGAAGAAGAACATCGGATTGATAAAGCAATTTGTGATTGTGGGGTTCCCTTTTTCCTTGTTTGCGCCGAATGATTTCACTACGAGGTCAATTAAATTCGGTAAAACGAGGAAAAGAAACATTTCAATTTACATTTAAGTGTAACATCTCTGCATAACAAGTAACTCTTTGGAAAAATTCCAAATAAGGGCTCGAAGTGCCTCATTTTCTCAAATATTGACCTGAATGTGCGCTCATTGTTTCAAAGAAGGGTCTGACTAAGGATATTTTCATCTTTTTACATTTTCTAATTCTTTTCCTTTTTTAGTTTTTTCATTTTTTTTTCCTTTTTTTCTCTTCCACCTCGACGGTGGCCGTGGACTGAGCGGTCTCATGGTCATCGGCGAGGGCTTGACTCACCCTACCCAGGCGAGGCTGGCCCTCGCCTGGGGCCGTGAGGGCTCGCCTCGCTCTGCCTAGGCGAGGGCCGGTCTCGCGGCCGCTGGTGAGGGTAGCCCTCTCTAGATCGGGCGTGGGCTCACCTCGCCCTGCCTAGGTGAGGCCGACCCTCTCCTGCGACCGTGAGGGCTTGCCTCGCTCTACCCAAGCGAGGGCCGGCCTCGCTGCCGCCGGCGAGGGTGAGTCCATCCATCGGCAAAAATGAAGGAAAGAGGAAAGAAAAAAGGAAAGAAAAGAAGAAAAGGAGGAAAGAAAAAAATCAGAAAGTATAAAAGAAGAAAATACCCATGGCCAGGCCCTTATTTGAAATAAAGTCCATTTCAGACATTTATTTGAGAAAATGAGGGCACTCCGAGCGTTTACTTGGAATTTTTTCCAACTATTTATACTGTTAAATCTTAATTTAAATATCTTGTTTATAGTAAACTAGCAGAAGAACCGACGACATAAAATATGCAAAAATTTTAAAAAATTAAAATAAAAAAATTGTAAGGCACCTAACTGAAGATGTCCTAACTGGTTCCTCCACGTGCGATTAGGAAAGTCCCACGTTGTCACATGAAAGGCCTTGGCACTTTTGGGTTCGAGGGCAGCTGAGGGCAGCTAAGGACAGCAAGAGTGGCATTAATCATTCTTCGTCGTGGATCACTTTCGGCGATGCTTAATTGGAAAGGTTAATTGATATAACCCAACTAGATTTTTTGTTTATGTAAGAGTGGTGTGAGCCAATTGATCATGCCATGCCCCTTTGGCCAATTAATTAGATTAACAATGTCTCTTAAAGAAAAGGGTGTTAGGTTTAATGCTTTTATCATTGTTTCAAGCTGCTTTTACACGAGCCTAAACCATCTAAAGTTTTGCTTTCCAATCTAGGGTAATCCTTTGGACAAAAAAAAAAAAACAAAAATCTAGGGTAATCCTTCCTAGTTGCTAGTTTGAATTGTTGCTAAGGTAAACTTAGAGCAATTACGACGGTGTTGAAAGCTTTAAGTAAAAAGAGCGCGATCACATAGCCAACATGATTGGCGATTTAGACCATGTAAACAACAAGAAGGGCGCCCAAGCGTGACCAATATCTCCTTTGGAGCCGTAACATATCTGGTTCGATTCAACTTTGTTAAAAAAAATAGTTATTGGGCATGAGTCGATTAGCAATATCAATTTCTTTACCTTTTATTTAAATGATAAGGTGGTGATTTGGGCTGCTTCTCTTATCTCTAGCCATTCAATTAATGTTGATTCTCTTTTATACTTGCCTATCTCCATGAACCCAAACAAATCCGTCCTCTCATTTGTGTGCTAATACCACTAGGCAAACTCCCTCTTAATAATTCGACCAAAAAAAAAAAACTCCCTCTTAATTAACAAGTCAGGAATACACTCACTTTCATTCTTGTCAACCTCCTTATAACGGTGTCTGACAAAAAAAAAAAGAAATCCCTGTAATGGTATATTTGTAAAGAATAGTCTCTAAAATTGACACGTCCAACTTTATGGCGCGTATGGCAACACTTCTGCTCTAAAAATTAACTTCTGGACAGAAGTTGCTTTTTCTAGATTTTTCTACTTCTGGAGAGAAGTAAATTTTTTTTTTACTTCTTCAAGTGGCTCCAAAAGTAGAAAAATGAAGTTACGTAACTAAACGGATTTCTGCTCCAGAAGTTGCATTATCAAACTGATTTATGTTCCAGAAGCACTTCTGGAGCATAAATTCTTTTCCAGAAGAGTTGTCATGCGCGCCCTTAGATGTCTAGAATGGCTTTCTTCTCATTGGAAGAAATGAATTTGTTACATTCTCTACAAAGAGACTGCTATCTAGGCGATGCCTAAGCAAATATGCAAATATACAAATCTATATGAGGCGGATGTTCATCAAGAGAACATAAGATGCCACATCAGATTATGAACTTGTTCAGGGCAGTGGATTTTAGACCATTTTGGTTATGTGGCAAGTATAATATGGATTACCAAATTAGACAAATAATTCAATTTGGGCAGGTTATGAATGCTTTCTATACACAGAAGACGCCATTATATCTAGTGAAATGCATTCTTCAATGCATGAGGAGGTGTTTACTATCGGGATAATTATTCAAAAAGTCATAAATTATTGTACGGCGGCCAATTCAGTCTCAAACTTTTTAATATGACCAATTTAGACCTAAATAGCTATTCCAACCAATTTTGATCAACAATTGCTAACGCGGACACCGGCCATCCTACGTGGCATGGTTGGCGCTGATATGAACATTTTTTGCAAAATTTTATGATATTTTAATTTTTATCTTTTTTTTCCCTTTTTTCCTTCTGCCAGTTGCCAAGGCCTCAGCTATGGCCAGCGGAGGTTGCCAGCCACAGGTGAGGGCCGATGAGGGCATCCGCCCTCGCTAGCTACTTGGTGAGGCCAGCGACCTCCACAATCCATCGTTGAGGCCCCGACGTCTGGCGGAGGTAAATAAGGAAAAAAAGAAGAAAAGAGAAAAATGGAAAAAGAACAAAAATAAAAATAAACAAAATTTGTCCACATTGACAATTTCCCGCCAAAATTAGCCAAAGGAAACCAATAGTCAAAAGATTTAGAACTACATTGACCAAATTCAAAAGTTTGAAACTGAAATTATTCTTCATTTATTTTGATATTGCGGTGCACACGATGATCCGCCCGTTGCGGGCATGGTCTAGTAATCACTTTGGCCAGGGTATGATGAAAACTTAGGTAAAGAAATGGTGAGATATGATATTGGGGGTGGAATTGGAAATATATATTGTTTGGGGGAGAGAGAAAATTGGGGTGTTGGTTTGGAGAACATAAAATATTTGGATCCACGTTTCGCAATCTTCCCAATTTGTTAAGGAGTAGTAATAGTTACGGATATAAAAGAAAATTTCACCTAAAGCTTTCTTTCTACGATTGTTTCGTGTGTAATAGAATAGAATAGATAGAACCAAAATTAAAAAAATTGAAAAATATTTTCCTAAAAGTAATCGCTTATATCTTACAAAAGTGAACGAACGAAAAATATTTTCATCAGTCTGCGAAAATGTTTAGATTGACTTGTTGTCGATAATGAAAATATTTTTTCTTGACTAATTATTTCGAGTGATTCAAATCATTATTTTTAGAAAATAATTTCTAAATTATTTATTTTTCACAAAATAAACGGAGTCTAAATGTCATATGCTCCCTTCCTGAAACAAGGTAATTTGAGTTCCCACACTATCATGTTCACTTTTCACTATTTCGAAACAACAAAAATAATTTTTTTGCCTTCTCTCTATTTTATTTGGCAATTTAGTGGTGTTCGAATCAGATTTCGTGCATCTCGACTAGGCTACTTTATTAGGCGATCTTGAGGGCGCCCTCCCTCTTGTTGGGCTAACGCCTTCTTTTTCTTTATTTTTATTTGGAATGAGTACGTTGGAAGTCCTAAAACTTGTCATCAAAGTGCAATTGAGTTCTAAAACTTTCAAAAAATGCAGTTAAGTTCTAAAACTTGTCAGAAAATGCAATTGAGTTCTAAAACTTTCAAAAAGTACAATCAAGTCCTAAAACTTATCAAATTGATAAAATCAACTCATTCCGTTGATTGTACTTTGTGAATGTTTTAGGAGTCGATTGTACTTTCGTAATAAAATTTAGGACTTAATTGTACCTTTTTAAAATTTTAGGACTCAATTGCACTTTCGTGATAAGTTTTAGGATTTGATTATACTTCTTGAAAGTTTTAGAAATCAATTACACTTTCTCGACAAGTTTTAGGACTTTTGGTGCACTTATGCCTTTTTATTTTCCTCACCCATCTAAATACTGTTCCATAAATAGATTATCCGAGCTACCAAAACTTCTCTTCATTTCGACCTTTTTCTTTATTCTGAACAGGAATTCAGTCAAAGCTTCAATATATTTCCCGTAGCATGTATTAAGCACGTGTTAACGAGTCACGGACAAGGAATCTTTTATCGTGTATTCAAGAAATATGAGACAGTTAATTATCTAATTTGCTACTAAAGCAATGTCTTATATTTTAATTGAATATGGATACAATTGGATATATATATATATATATATATATATATATATATATATATATATAGATGGATTCGAACATGACATACATCTTAGTGATATCTTCAAAATGAGTATTGAATTTTGTTGTACGTTTAACAAAGGATTAATTATGAAAGAAAAGTTCTAAACCCATTACATTTGTATCAACTCAATCCTAAATCTTTTTCGACAAAAAAAGAAATAAATTCCTAAACCTTTAAATATGATCAATGTAGTCGTAAACCTTTTGATAATTTACCAATGTAGTTCCGGCAAATTTAGACAGGAAATCGCTGACATGGATGCTGACCATCCTACGTGGCACGGCCGGAGCCGACGTTGACAATTTTTACATTTTTTAATGCTATTTTGAGTTTTTTTTTTCTTTTTTCTATGTTTCTTTTCTTTTCTTTCTTTTTATTTTTTATATGAGTCCGGCAAGGGCGCCGCGGCCCTCGCTTGTGGCCGGTGACCTTGGTCGACCACAACCGAAGCCATGGACAGGCGGAGGGAAACAAGAGAAAAAGAAAAAAAAAAGGAAAAAAAAAGAAAAAGGAAAAAAATTTAAATTTGGAAAAATTGTCCACATCAACACTTGTCGTGCCACGTAGGACAACCGTCATCCACGTCAGCGATTTTCAACTAAAATTGATCGAAAGGGCTACATTACCAAATTGTCAAAAAGTTTAGGACTACGTTGGCCAAAATAAAAGGCTTAGGGTTGAAATGACACAATTGAATAGGTTTAGGATTTTTTTTGTGATTATTTCCCTTTTAACAAGTGGTAAGCTAAGTTTTAGCGTTGGAGTGATGGTTCGACATGCTGGCTCCCAATTAATTAAAGACAAAATGGAGTGAAGAATGCTTATGCCGATACGGACGGGCCGAGTATATCAATGGTTTAAGACATAGCTTCATCAAAAGAGCCCCCCCAAACAAAGGTCCGCATGTTCCTACAATTCACCGTCATTCCGAAAATTGAGGGTTACTCAAAGTAATAAGCATGTTCGTTTTCCTCTTTTAAGGCCGGAGTTCAAATCATCAAACTTGCGCATTCTCTTGAGGACATTTCTGCGAGTACAAAACTATGTAACTCTAATAATTACCTGGTGTAGGTGAGATGGTAGACTGGTGCATTCCATGACGACTCGTCGAGTACTCGAAAAACCTCGAACACCTGACCATGTAAATGAAAAAAAGAAATGCACTGCTCTTTCAAGCAACACAATAGAAAGCAATTCTCTTCTCCTCAATTGACATCCGTCCTCTCAATTCTCCTTTTTTTTTTTTTGGCTTCCGCCCTCGTAGACATGATGTCTTCTCGTGTGATTAGTTGATTTTCGCTCATAAGAATAACAAAAATAAGGGTATGTTTGGTTCGGCTTTGCCAAAGTCCTTTGGAGCCTCAAAGCCCCTTGGATAAATGCAAATGACGTTAGGCAAAATTTTTGGAGAGCTTTGGGGGATGCAATTGCATCTTCAAAGGCCTTTAGCCAAGGCAAGTCAAGAAGTGCTTTGAGCATTTTCGGAATGTAAATACATTTTTCCTTCCAACTTTGCATGCACTAAACTTTCATAATTTCAGAAATGTCCCTAACTAATGTGATGTCACAGGCAAGGATTTAGGCCGTTGGCGGGGTGCTGGCGAGCATCTGGCGAGACTCCGGCCAGATCAAATGTGGCTACCGGCGACAACCCGATTTAGGCTCGCTGGCCGCTGAGTCCTTGCTAGTTTTGATTTTGTTTTTTTAAAGAACAACAAAAAGCTTTCCAAAGTGTGATTTTCCAAATACCATTTGGCTGCGTTTTGTCGTCAAGATATAAGTCATGATATGATATATTTTATCCTATCATGTATTTGGTAATTGTCCATGATAGGATAAATGTGGATATAGTTAGGATAAAAAAACCCCAGAAGAAGGGGTGGGATAGACCATGATAAAATTTCTCAAGAGAGTAAACATAAGGAGAATTGGATTTTTCTCATAACCACCGCCTCTCCTCCGCGTTGGGCCACCTTCCTAGCCTTGGGGGGGGGGGGGGGGGGGGGGCGCTCTCCAGCGGTGGAGACCGTCAAGTGTGGCCGTTTCTTCGGATACGCCAGGCTGGGGTCTCCGACAGCAAAGCTAGCTATCTCCACGACCTTGTTATTAATCGATTGTTTGGCGTGATATGAGATCACGTCTCTCGTTCTTTAACCGCTTGAACCTTTTCAACATTTGAAAGGGGTTTCGACATGCTATGAAGAACTCGAGGTTGATCATCGACTTTCAAAAAGGTCTCGATATTCGAAAGGGCTCTCTAGGACATTCGAAAGGGCTCTCTTGGACGATCTGCATGAGTGCATCTTCAACTTGCGAAAAGAGGCCGAATAATTAGATTGTTCAGCACTTGTTTACTCACTCGACAAGACAACGAGCAAGACTAGCGGGTCATTCTCAAAGGATTGGCTCAAAGTCAAGACCTTCGATTCTACGGGGTCTGCTCCGTCGATGTTGTGCCCTAATTCAGATGGCACAATCTCTACTCAATAATAACTCACTCATCAGAACTCATCATTGAATACTTTCTAAAGAATCTTGATGTTCCAGCAAAATAGAGTCGATCTCAGCTGCGCCTTGCCTTTGCTTATTCGAATTTAAATCTGTAGTTCATCAAACAATACATAGGATATGAAATAATCATTGAATTTCTTATCTTATCCTATCCAATTCTTTCTTGACTTGAAATCCGGATGACCCTTGCACTTTAAAATTACAATTTACTAAGCACTTTAAAAACATGTTTGCTTTTTAATTTTAAAAAACTCAAAACCGACAAGGACTCATTTAACCTAAAGGTCTTTTCATTTTCTAAAAAAAAGGGAGGCGCTATTTCCACCCTCATTTTGGCTAAGCCACTCCTTTTTTCAATTAGCAGATCGAAATACCCATCTCTCTTCATTTTTTTGTTTTTTTTATTAACCTAACCAACATAACTATTTTTTTTCTATTTTCTCTTTAATTGTCAATTTCACAATATAAATGTCAAATTACACCCAATAAAATATCATCTTATCATGCATCATGTTATCACTTTGCCTAGAGAAGGTCATTATTTTTAATTGGTCTCATTTTTTCAATTACAAAAGTTGTATAAAAGGTTAGAAGTTTCTATTTATAACAACTTATGAACAAACAATTAACTGCATATTTTTATGAAACAGTTTAAGGGAAACTTTATTTCAAAGTTGAAAATTAAAATTCGAGGGTTCGTTTGATTTCGGAATAAATTTGTAGGTTTCTAAAGTTAAATGTCGCTGATTTGCGTTTTCTTTTGAACTTTTCACATTTTAATATGAATTGCAAGATGAGGTTGAAAATTTATGTACACATTTTGCACATTAAAACTCTCATCCTATTTTTTAAGGGGAAAATTTTAAGCACGTTTTAAAGTTTTGATCCACTTGCTATGAGATTGAATTTACAATCGACATCAATTACTTTTTTCATAGCAGGAGTTAAACAAACAAGAAGTTTCATGTTGTTTCCTTTATGTGTTTATCCTTTATTAATATTTACATCATATGTAAATATATTTAGCATTTTATCATGCTTTTAACAAATTAACCTTTTGCATATTTTGATCAAATTTTCTTTTCGATTTTTTTTTCAAGATCGGCTAAATAATTAAATAGAATTTTAATTTTTTGACTTTGAAATATAGTTTCACTCACACTATTCGGAAAAAAGAGCAATTAATTGTGTGTTCATAAGCTGTCATAAATAGAATTTTTTTGTGAATGAAAATATTAAAATTGACAACATTATCTAGGCAAAATAATAATGAGATATGGTAAATTGATATATTGATGGGTGTAATGAAGCATTTGTATTATGATTAATGAGAGAGATAACAGAAATAAAGACAGTTTTGTGGATTAACCTGATACAGAAATAATAAATTGAAGAGAAAGAGAGAGAGAGAGAGAGGAGGGTATTTAGGTAATTTAACAAGAAAAAAAGAGTGTCTAAGTCAAAACGGGAGTGAAAATAGCGCCGTCCAAAAAAATTTCCCCAAAAACCGACCAAATGCAGCCTAAATATCCTAATGGAAGTTCAAGCCCTGAATGCAAGGTATTGGCCATGCTGCTGCTAACTCAAACAATCCTTTTTCAAGTCTAAACCCAAGGCACGACACCACACAAAACCCTAAAGAAATCTATTTATCGCGTTCTACCTAAGTTGGATTTTCGTCTTTCAATTTATAAAAATGCCGTAACGTACGATCACTTAAAAAGAGCTTACAGATGAACGATTAGATCTATATATGTATGATCCGAAAGTTCATGAATTTTCCTAACGACGGTTCTTGCGGGAGATTATAGAAAACCCTAATAAAAGACGAGGGTCTAATCAGCGTTCTCTGAGATTTAATCCACTCGGTCCCAGGTCACGCATTGAACTGATCGAAATAGAAATCAAGGGAAGAGAAGTCTAGTAGAATTCACATGGAAGGATCCTTGAAAAACCAGGAGCGATCTTTCTCGAGTTTGACTTTTTCAAGCCATCTGTCCTTTTCGCCCCTGAAAGAAAAACCAACGGAAATTTTACACCCCCAAGAGACAAAATTAAATAATATAAAAATGGATAATATCAAATTCTATCTTTATAATAAGGGTTAATATCACGAAAAATCTCAAACTGATATATCTGTGACAAATTTATCCCAAACTAATTTTTTGACCACAAAAAACCCCAAACTGATACACTTGTGACAAATTTACCACAAACTGGTACAACTGTGACAAATTTACCCTATGTTAGTTTTTGTTAAATATAATTGTCAAATTGCTTAGTTGGATGACACGTGGCAGTTGATAGGTATATTGGTTCGGGATTTTTACTTTCTATTTGTCACAGATGTATCAGTTTGAGGGTTTTTCGTGGTATTAACCAACTTTAAAGAAGGGTAAATTTGTCATATGCGTACCAATTTGGAGTTTTTGGTGGTCAAAAAAATTAATTTAGGGTAAACTTGTCACAAATGTACTAGTTTAGGATTTTTGGTAGTCAAAAAATTAGTTTGGGATAAATTTGTCATAGGTGTCCCAATTTGAGATTTTTCGTGATATTAACCCTTACAATAATAATAATAATAATAATAGTAATAAACACGTGGTCCAGTCACATCCAAGAGATAGTGCGATTTGCGGGCAGGAAGTAGAACGTTCTTCTTTTCTTGCCAAGGCAGTATCAAAGGAGGACGAAGAGATTATTCACGTTCTGTGATTGCTTTCTTTAAAATTCGGACTAATTGAATTTTTCACATAATGTAATACTTAACACGTAAATTCGCGCATGGTTTTTCTCCATAACTTTTTCTTGAATGTAAATGATACCGTAAATCCTATTGAGAGATATATATATATCTTACTTTAGTTCAAGCTAAGGACAAACATGCCCGAATATCTTCTTTCATGATCATGCCTCATCACATTGCTTAGTGTGAAAAGTACGAGTTCTCCTAAAATTTCGGTAATAGAAACCCGAAACGATGTGACACTGGACCATCGAAGAGGGTAACGATTATAAGGAAATTCAATCATTTCGAGAGTTCGAACCTTGCTAATGTCACTCGTTTTGAAACATCGGAGCTTTCGCTGTCCGAGAACCGAAAAGGAATTTGAATTTGAACTTTTAGTAGGGTTGTTGTAATATACCCTTCACTTATCAAAGATTCCGAATATCTTCTATGGTACCAAGTACCCTTTAATACCGAAGCCATTTGGACCTCCATCACCATAAATAGGACAGTAATATGTCTTATTATTTTGTCTAAGTTGCACTTAAAGCCGAAAAGACCTCTATTCAGATATTCGAAATATTGAATAACAAAAATTATAAATTAAAATTAGATAAATCGATAGAAGTTACCGGGATGACGTAATCTCAAGTGAAATCATCTTGCAATTTACATACACAAAAAGAAAAGAGAAAATTATACAAATGGCCTGTGAACTTTGACCCAGCGTGCAATGTAGTCTATGAACTTTTAATTTATCCAATGTGGTCTTTGAACTTTACCCCAATGTGTAATGTGGTCGATGAACTTTTAATTTGTCTAATGTGGTCTCTGCACTTTTGATACATGCTTAATTTAATCCATGTATTTTATGAAAATGTTCAATGTTGTCCCCGAACTTGAATTAATGAAACGATCATATTAAACATCTTCATATAGTTCAAGGACCAAATTGAATATGTACAAAAAAATTCAAGGATCACAATGAATAAATTAAAAGTTCAGGAGGCACATTGCACTTCTAGGTAAAATTAAGGGATCCCATTAAGCAAATTAAAAGTTCAAACACAACCAAAATTCAGTAAATATTTAGATCATCGTCCCAAAGGAAAACATCCACCAAACCCAAACGCTTGTTCATAGTTCGTACTCTTCCGGCTGCGTAGGCAAATTGTCGCTCCTCCGACGTTCCGTCTTGATTCGGTCCAAGTTCTTGCGAAAACGCAATTGGTTTGGATGGTGCCTTGTGCAAGAAGACACGGAACCGTTGTGGCCATAACCCTTTTTTCTTTGTTGACCTTTTTCCTCTGCACGAAAAGATGAAAAAGAAAGAAGAAAAGAAAAAATGGCAGAATTCGTTGGTCAACACGCGCAGCTCTCGTACCAAACCTCCAAGTTCGCTCCGAATCGGAAACACAGAGTCTCGCACACCCATTTTTCATTTTGCGCGAAACCCAGCAAGAAAAATCAGTTCTTGCGCAAATCCTCTTCGTTTCTTATCCGTCTTTCCCTGCCGCGAAGTTCCAATTCATCGAATTTCTCAAAACAAGCTGCTGATATTGGTGGGGGGTACTCTGTTGGTTCTTGTTCTGGGTTGCATCTTACATGGATTAGTTCTTGAATTTCTGGAGAAGCATGCCCAAATCGAAAAACTTCATGCATAATCTTCTGAAAACATTCAAATTCGGCTCGAGCAAAGGTGAATGGGAATGGAGAGACCCGGCTGGCTCTCTTTCCGGCAAACATTTTTCTTGTACTTTGCGTACGATTTCTTGTTCTGTTTCATGGTCTGATTACGTTATTGATCTCTGTCGTTGCCGTGACCAGAGGGACAAGGGGAAGAGGACTGGGAGAGAATAGCTGCTCAAGAGCAAAAGCATTTCTCATTCGAAGCGTTGGTTGCTGCAACGAAAGATTTTCACCCAACTCACAAACTCGGTGAAGGTGGTTTTGGCCCCGTATACAAGGTCAGTGACTTTTGCGGTGCGAATCACTGCAAATTTTAGAGTTCCAGTTATTTTCTCATGTACTGAGTACATCGCCCTTTGATTCTCTAGCTCGGAGTAGAAGTGGGAATTTATGGTGAAATTGTGGGGTTGTCTTCCCGTGTGTTGCTCACAATTTAGTCAATCTCATCAAAGTGAGAAAAGCTGGAATGGACGTTAGAATGCTATCATCTGTAGGGATATTTGCAATATGTGTCTTGGGTTCTCAAAATTGTATTTGCTGATGAACTTGTATTTCAACAGATTTAATATAAATACGGTCATTGGTTTAAGGCACTAGCTATTAGTTACAGTAGCCAGTCTGTCGGTTCAAGAGATGCTGGTATCTAGAGTTTTATGTGCTAATTATCAATTACTGCAGCTACTGTTAGTTCAAGAGACGCGGTGATGGTAGAGCTGTCTAATGCGGCGTCTGTAGATATTTTTCTCGAAAGATTTGTGAATATGATGATTCTAGGATGTCATGGAGAGGTTACATTATATGCCTTGCCTGCTCTCTCGTTTTCCCTGCAAAGATCCTGCTTTCTAGGTCTTGCTGTGACTGTGAAAGTTTTGGACATGGTTACTCTGGATTTTTGTTGCTAGCCTGTTCTCTTGTTCTCCTGATTCTACGTGTTATTAAGAATAACATATGAACTTGTGCTCAAGGGAGTACAGGAATTAAGTTCAGATGTTTCAACTGCTCTGCTTGCCTATCTTGTTATTCAACTTCTTGCTAATTGTGATCGAGCTTCTTTCGTGCTTAGCCTACATCACATGTTCAACCCAATAGAGGGCAGTGTTTTCAGGCATCAAACTTAAATTTCAGAGATTACTTCATTGACCTTACAGTAGTTTCTCTACAGGGAAAGTTGGAAGATGGGAGAGAAATTGCGGTGAAAAAGCTTTCTCGTAGCTCAAATCAAGGGAAGAAGGAATTTACAAATGAAGCAAAGTTATTGGCACGTGTACAGCACCGGAATGTTGTAAATTTGTTGGGGTACTGTGCCCACGGAGCAGAAAAGTTGCTAGTTTACGAGTATGTCCCCAATGAGAGCCTTGACAAGCTTCTATTCAGTAAGTATCGGTTGATCTGTTCAATGCTTCCCTATCTGGTCCTCTTCTAAAGCGTCATCAGTCATCCTTACAGAATTGACCAGCACAAAATACATTTCAACTGCCGTTTGGTTTTCAAGCTAAGATTTTAAAAAAAAAATGCTGCTCTAAATTTATTTACCGACCAAGTCTGATGTCTGATTCGTCATGAAACTTGAGAATACTTTTAAAATTTGAAATGGTTTGCTTGCTGCAATTGTTTGACCGCTATTCCACCATAAGTTTTTGTGTTAAATTTACTTTGATATATATGATCTTTCCATCAATTCGGATGAATACATAACAAGATTGATTCCATGAAGAAGGTCAAGTCTTTGGTTTTATCAGTTTTCCATAGGAATTCACATTTTAATTTGAATCTTGACTTCTTACTATCTGAATATGTATGTGGCAGTCCTTATGCCTTGCATGAGTTTGTTTTGGTCAACTTGTATACTCACTGGCTCTTTTGTATATGTTTTCTGGTCGAGTTCAAAGATGCTGCTGATGAATAAAAAAACATTCTAGGATGTGTATGTTTATTTGGTCAGTCCCAGTCTGTTGTTGGTAAAATTCTTAACTGTGGTCAAACTTACCTCTGATAAACAATCTTTCATGGAGAGAGTTTCTTCACGAAAGGGACAAATGGTGAGTTATTATTGTTTAGAATTAATGCTCTCGAGAAACTTATGGGTACCTCTTAAACTGACTATTACATTTGCCTTAGTGAGGAGTCCATATTCTGGGCAGAGTCTTTTTCCTTGATAAATAAAGATTTTCGTCTAAGACTTAACTACTAGGTCAATTTCTGGCGCTTATTCAATTTTTCATCTGAAATACATTAGTGTGGAAATAAAAACTCACATTTAACTGGTACTTGTTCGAATTCCTCCCAAGAAATGTGGTAGAAGTATCTATGTGCAAATTTACAGTATAGATTTATTCACAACTGGAGTTATTTTCACAAGTAGAAGGAAAGGAAACCTCATATAATTTACCTTCATAAGTTAAGCAATGTCATCTCTGAAGCCTTCATTGTGCTGTGACATCATCTATGTGCAATGTTGCCATAAATTCATTATTCGTTCCATTTGTATTCATTTAAATTATGATAGTCAGAGTATGAACCAAGTTAATAAGTTATCTCCTTCATGCATTTAAGCAAAAACTAAGAGTTGGGTTCTCTCTCTCTCTCTCACTCACACACACACCCATCTTTTTTTGGTGGAGCGGGATGGTCCTTTACCTCACACATGACACATGTAAATCTTCTGTAACTAGAAAGCAATTATACGAAGCCATATGCTCCTTTCCGTGATGACTGTTGAATATTCAATAAGAGTGAGATCTGATGTCAAAATGCAGTTGGGCATTGAATGATGAAGCGCTAAACAAAATGGGGGCTGTGTTTCAAATTCCAAGAGTATTTGTAACTACTAGAGCCCCAAACTGTGTAATAGTGTTGATTTTGTGGTCAAACCACTTTGTTGAAAGCCGTTTTGTTTAATAGTATTGATTTTGCAGTCAAACCACTTTGTTGAAAGCCTTTTTATTTACTCTGTTTTTCCTTGATCTGATGCATGATCCATTTTTTTAGAAGTAATGAATGTCCATCTACTTTGAATAATCCCACCGTTCTCAACTTTAAAAATTCCTTGGACACACGTTTTCACATTCCCTTTTGACACAGTTGTTGCATACTTTTCCCTCCTAAATTAATTGAATGATAAGAAGCCAAAACTATAGTGATTCTCATCCTGACTGCGACTTCACTGGTCCGAATGCAGAATCCAATAGTAAGAAGGAGTTGCTTGACTGGAAGAGGAGGTTTGACATCATCGCGGGCATCGCCCGTGGCTTGCTCTACCTGCACGAGGACTCGCACAACTGCATCATTCACCGCGACATCAAGGCGAGCAACATACTCCTTGACGACAAGTGGGTCCCGAAGATCGCGGACTTCGGGATGGCCCGCCTCTTCCCGGAAGGCGAAACACACATCAACACGCGTGTGGCCGGTACCAAGTAAGTGGTCGAGCATCCCTACTAATAAATGTTGTTCAGTGCTGTCAATGTCTTGGTCCCTGATCAAGTAGATGTTCTTCTATTTATACGAGTATTTAGTGGGTGGTTAGTTGAGAATATAGGGGATGATTTGTGATTATCATAATTGGTTACAGTGGGTATATGGCTCCAGAATATGTGATGCACGGAAGCTTGTCGAAGGCAGCGGACGTGTTTAGCTTCGGTGTGTTGGTTCTCGAGTTGATCACTGGACAGAGGAACAACTCCTTTAATTTGGACGTTGATGCGCAAAATATGGTCGATTGGGTAAGTATGTTGCAACCTCGTTCTGACTTCTTTTGACAAATATTGGGGGACTCCCAAACAATACACTCTCTTTTGTTTGGGGATAGCATGAGTATCAGAACTTTCGACTCAATTAGTTCCCACAGATACGCAAAAGTAATAAGTTTATACTCCCTCTTGAAAAGGATCTGCAGTAGTGATTCATACTCAGTTTTAGTCCTGAATGAATGGAGATTGATTTGAGAAAGTTAATTGTAAACGTGTGCGCAAACTACCTTCAATCAGGATGCAGTGCATGATTTTTCTTTCAACATTGTAATAATATGGCTGCAATTTAAACTTTATCCTTTCATATATATTTTTTTTCTTAGCCAGAAAATGAGAATCTAGTTCCACATCTTAAAAATTAAATTGTGAGGTGAGGGCCCAAATATAAATATTTAGAAACAAAAGGGAAATTCTTTAAATTGACTCTTTCAAACCACTTGGGTCCACTTTGTGAAAAGCCAACCACCATGTGCTACGCAAATACCAATATTTAAATGCTCTTAGATGCACATATTGTGTTGACAACTGAACATTTCCCCTCATATTTTCTTTTTGAAGTCATTAGGAAAAAGGAAAAGCGTGTGCCGTGCGAAATGGTCTTAGGTTGTATTTATATATTCATGTGAGGAAGACCCAAGTGGTTTGGAAGTCCACAGTGCTTTCAGACCTTATTGGTTATTAATTTGAGTGAGATGGGGTGACCGACCGTCTCTTGATTCGCACATAAAATTGGCAAGTTACGTGCTTAAGTGGGCACATGTCCATATCAAAAGCTCTCTAGAAGGTCATGTGTTAGGTCGAGATTCAGGACTATACAGATATCATTTCTTAGAAAAAGGGAATTTCTTCAGATCTATAGTATGCTTCTAAATTCCCAACTCTAGAAGGTATATCTATATCGTTTTGTGCGGTATTGCATTAAACAGATTTTGGTCAAGTTACGCTCACACGTACTTATTTTCCCCAATCGTGCTGGACGTTCTGAGCAAGACTTGCACAATGGATGGATTATTAGTCACTCAGTTGGCAAAAGAAACTGAGGCATCTGTTTTTCTTTTATGCTCTAGTTGAGTTAGAACTATGTATGAATCTCTCAGCCAATTGTATTGTGATTTTCGCAATTATGAATCTCACGTATTGAAGTGTGATTTCTGAATGTATAGGCATACAAAACGTACAAGAAAGGGAGAAGCTTGGAGATTGTGGACCCGGCATTGGCATCCTCGGCATCCACGGATCAAGTGGCCATGTGCATCCAAATAGGGCTTTTGTGTACGCAAGGCGACCCCCACCTCCGCCCGACCATGAACCGGGTCGTGGTCTTGCTGTCGAAGAAGCCCGGCAGCCTGGACGAGCCAATCACAAGGCCGGGCATACCCGGCACCCGTTACAGACGGTCCCGCCGGCCTCCCGGCTTGTCTAGTTCCGCCGGAACGACTACAGGAACTTCCGGCGACGCCGTGATGCGCTCCTTCGGCTCAGGATACAACACAAGTTCCGCGGCTGCGTCGATGGCCACGACCACAACCACTACGATGTCTACCCTCGCGAGTCCTTCGGATCCTCACGGGAAGCGCCCTATGCAGAGTTAGGTACATTACTCCGATCGAGGTATAGGAGTTTTTGACGATTCTTTATATGCCCAAATTAGAGATTGAAGTGGAATGTAAATGCTTATCGAGGGAATTAGTCAGGTAAGTTGTCTAAGGACGTGACCGGAGAATCTATGGAAGATGGGAAAGAAATTGGTTGTGTTGAAATGTGTAATTTGCCAATATGTAAATTAGCAAATTCATTCTTTTCTGCGACACTTTGTGTATATAACGTCGTAAAATAGTGACACAAATATAAAATTTGTTTCGAAAAATAAGTTTATGAAATGGCGTGGAAAAACTTATAGTTCTCGACTATGGTCTGTACAGCAATAAATGTCATTTTGATTTTATATTGCCAAGTTTTTTTTTTTTTTTGGGTGGAAATTTTATATTGACAAGTTCAAAAAGACAAAATTCACTTTGGGTAGGATAAGGGGGTGCATGACAACCATTCTACTTCTCTATTTCTGTTCCAAACCTATTTCTGGAATATGCTTGGAATAGAAACTCGTTTGGTAACGTAATTCTAGTTTTCTATTTCTGGAACAAATTTTTGTTTCAGAAATAGATTTGGAAGGAAAATTAGAAACAAAAAATTATAACTTTTCGGAGAAATAGAAATCAGAAATAATAACTCCTCATTGCCGCTGCAACCGCCACCGCCGGCCACTGCCGCCGACCATCGCGGTCGCCGCCGCCGACGCCTGCCATCTTTTTCGTATAAGATTTTGTGTTAATAATATTTTAGCAGTAAAATTTTCAACTGATGTCAAACGAATTTCTGTTCTAGGATAAAAAAATTTTATGTCGTTATCAAACGCATTTTTTTGCTAAAAAAATTCATCCAAAAATAAAAATAGAAAAATCTATTTCTAGCCAGAAATCTATTTCTGAAACATAATGGTTACCATACACCCCTTAAGTAACTAAAACCCTTTCGAATTTGTTTGGATTACAACCACCACAGCATCTCTACATGCGGACAATATATATGAATGGACGAAAAAAAATTCATCGTGAATAAAATGTTTTAGATATGAATTGTTGTGGATATTGATTTTTTTTTTGTTGACTAATTATTTCAAATAATATAAACGGTCACTTTTAAGAAAACATTTTCCAAATTATTTATTTTTCGTGAAATAAGCGGAACATAATTTTCTTTCCAAATGGGTGAAATTGAGATTGGAGAATGACCTGCTTATATAATGTCAACTTGCAATATATCGCAATTTTTTTACCATATTTTGTAAAATGGCATAGTATTGCGCGCACGCTCTCTCTCAATTAGACTAGAAAGACCTGCTTAAGTTATACTCGAGCTCAATTCGAATCACCATTGAAAGCTCAATCTCGACCCAAACTTGATCGAGATGGACTTTTCGAGATCCGAGCCGACTGGTATAGTTTTTTCAGTGATTTCAAACTCGACTCGACTCAACTTATGAATAAATTCTTATCCGAAGCTCAAATTGAACTCGAATTCGAGCTTGTGCTCGAGCTCAAATTCTAAAAGAAATATACATCACAATCAAAAAAGAATATTCCCTATATAAGTATATAACTAAAGCTTGTAAAATGAAATTATTCAATTGGGCTTGCGAGCTGCTTGAAAGTTGAACCTAGTCAAACTCGAAAAGAAATGAACATAGTATACAACATTATCTTATATTTGCATCTCTCTCTCTCTCTCTCTCTCTCTCTCTCTCTCTAGAAAAGAAAGAGCAACGACACGTGTCCCTCCCTCATTTCATCACCTTCGCGTCATCAAAATCCTCCTTCCTTCAACCTCCATTCCACAGTCATTCGCTGATCCGTTTCTTCACATATAGCTGCATCGCCATCGCCCATTACACACACGTTCTCCGTGCTTGTCTATTACCAGCAACGGGTGGAGCAAACATGGTGACGTTCACGGTGTCCAGAGTGGAAACCGCGCCTTTCGACGGCCAGAAGCCCGGCACTTCCGGTCTCCGTAAGAAGGTCCTCGATCCGTCTTCGGAGTCTTTCTTGTTAAAGCTTTGGTTTTGCGATTTGCAGTACTTGGATTTGATTCGCTCCCTTTTTGTTGCAATGCCCGGGTGTTCTGAATTTTCTCAAATTTGTACATCTGAGTTGGTTTTGGTCCTTGATGTTGGTTCCTGGACTATGTTTTATTTCGTGTAATTAGACTAGATTAGATATAGCTTATAGATGCAGAGCACGATACGAAAGTTCTTTGATGAGTTGATGATTAGTTAACTGACGTGCAAATTGCTGGTCGGCAAAGGAAAAAGAAGAAAATGAACCGATGATCAATAAATGTGCGACTAGGGTGAGATGAATTCGTAGAACGGCGCAGACTTTGGCTATGTCAGGATCATGGAGTTGAGACCAAGAACTGTCGACCTCACAATCGCAATTGATAATAGAGCAGTTCTTTCGTGCACCTCAGCATGTATGATTTGCTATTGCAAATTGACTCAGAAACTTCTCCAGTGCCACCAAGAAACTAAACTTCAGTTGGATTTCAAACCTAGATACCAATATTTCCTCCCCTAGATCATGTACAGTTTTGAGTTGTGCTGATAGGCTTTTTAGTTCGTAGGCAAGTCTCCTTCTTTCTGAGATGTTAGGATTAGAATCGAAGTTTGAAGCCTAATTTGTCTGTTTGGAATGTTCACATTGTGGATTCTTTTTTTTCCACCTCAGCGAATTTAATTCCCTTGGAATTAAGCTATTTAGTTTTAGATCCAACCTTGTCAGCTACAATTTGCACAATCTATCCAGCAGTCAACTGCAACTGCAGCATATAATTCTCGTTCTGCAACATGGGAAGTTTTCAACCTTAGCACTTTGATGGGTAGCTTGACAGATTGAAGCCTTCTTTTGCATTATTTTTTCAAGATGCGGTCTTCTGCTTGTCTAATTCGTTTTTCCTTTCATCCTATCTCATTTCTTTATTTTCCTTAAATTCATTTTAAAGTAGTTGCCGTGTTGTAATATTTCCTCCATTGATTGATTACGCTCATCATTGCTGAACTAAGTATCGCAAACACATGCTTCCTGATTTGCTTGATTTATTAACTAGACATTCCAGTCTCTCTACTTGTAATATAAAATTAACTTGACTGCAAAGAAGCCATGGCTTTACCATCGTTAATTGTCATTACAAGAAGGGATTCTAATATCACCAACAACTTCCCATTCATTAGCCCTTTTCATTTTACAGTTCACGTCGAAAACATAATGTATGCAAGCATAACGACTTGGATATTGTCTTCTCGCAAATTTCTAGTCAAACATTTGGGTACATAAGCTTTCGTGAGAGATGAGCACAAGTGTATAATGGGTTGAGGTGTATTGAAGTCCCACATCGAACTCTCATGGATGAGTTGATGGCTTTGAGCCTGGTTCTGTGGTTCCTAAGGTTGTCCTTTTGGAACTTGCGCGTTGGGCTCTATAAGCTATTGGCTCATCTTGTGTGCTTAAGTGGGCTAGCATCTCTATTCTCTCTCAACTTTACTTTATTTATAAAACGGATTTCATGTTTGTTGATCTTATTTTATTGGATGTTAACCGGAGCGTTTGTACTTCTTAGTGAAACTAGTTTTGAGCATTCTGGGTCTAGGAATGATATCTGAAAGGCGAGCAGGATAATACGAAATCTCGCTTGACTTCATGTTGCTGTATCTTTTTCCAGGTGAAAGTGTTCATGCAACCTCATTATTTGGAAAATTTTGTTCAGTCAACGTTCTACGCCCTTTCAGCTGAAAATGTCAGAGGTAGGTTCTTTTCAATTCATGGCAGCATTGTATGTCAATACGTTCTCTTCTGCTGCTTTGCTGCCCATTTCTTCAAAACAGGTCCGGTAACAGTAGTATCTAGCTATACTAATGGCATATCAGGTCCTTGAGCCCACGGTCGAATAGGATTTGCACTTTAATTAGCTTACACTTTTAGTTGGGCAAAAAGACCATTAATGAGGGTATTGTTCACCCCACACATATATGTTTTAGGTGTCTTACCTTTCTTTTCTTTTAACCTGGAAGCTGTGATCGCAAGTCTCTGGTTGCGAATTTCTTATGGTCATTGTGTGGTGATTAGTGAAGCTCAAATAATTGCTATGATGTTAATTATTAGGTACTTAAATACCATATGCTGTCGACTTGAAATTATTTTCCTTTTTTCCTTTCATGGCATTTGTTTATGCATGACTATAGAGCTGTCCGGCTACACTTATGTATTTTGTCCAAGCGCAATTCTCATCGTTTGGTCAATTAAGATGCCCTTAAAGCAGGGAAAGGGAGTTGGTTCCTGTTGATTACTGACTAACAATCTTTCCGTTCTTCATGATCTTCTAGTTAATTATTTGTCTAACATGAATATCATAATGAGCTTTCTCCACACATGTAGGAGCCACACTTGTTGTTTCTGGAGATGGCCGCAATTATTCAAACGATGCAATTCAGGTAAGTTATCATGGTATACATCATAAGATATTTCCTTTTTGATGTCTTGGAAAACAGTGAAATGCAGACTTTCATGACTTCATTGTGAACATCCTCATATGGTGCAGATAGTTGGAAAACCAGTTTTAGCAACTTTTCATCATTACACATATCTCCTCTTCTTTTCCTTAAACACTCCCAAGAAAGAAGAACACTCAGGCAGATGCACAGATGGAATTAGGTGCCTGTGTATTTGCTCTGTAAAATTTTACTGCTCTTATGTAGGTTTTTATTTTTACTGGTTTGGATCTCATCTGCTAGTCCTCTGAGTTAAACTAGTTCAATTCTTTATAACCTTATGTCTTCTAGTTTTTATGAGGGCCAACCAGTTATACGTACATTTGTGGGCGTGTGTGATTGGCATGTATACGCAAACATGTTTATTTATCCATGACATGCTTATAATTGTTTGCCTGTGGCGTACGAACTGTTTCTGATGACTCTAAACAAATGGACAGATCATAGTAAAGATGGCAGCTGCCAATGGAGTAAGACGTGTTTGGGTTGGTCAGAATGGTTTGCTCTCAACTCTTCCCTCACGCCCGCCATTGAGCTCTCTTCACTCATGCCCAAAGCTCGCCTCTTTTCCCAGGTTAGATTTCTCTGTTCGTGTTGAGCATGAACGTTTTTCATAGAGATTTGTGTTGGCAATTGTAGATCTGGCTTGATTCTAAACTACATTGGCAATCTTCATTCCGATTTCGCAAT
Organism: Lenwebbia sp. NSW1173648; assembly: GCA_029784005.1. NCBI lineage: Eukaryota > Viridiplantae > Streptophyta > Magnoliopsida > Myrtales > Myrtaceae > Lenwebbia > Lenwebbia sp. NSW1173648. The sequence goes on from JARCGZ010000010.1 coordinate 9,880,579, forward strand.
TTGTGTTGGTAATTTGGGAAATCACAGAACAAAACCAGAAGTGAAAGCTCTGGTTTGACGTTGTTTGCTGCATCTCAGACATCTCCAATCTCTCAATATTCTTATTTTGTTTTTGTGTCCTGCATCTGAAACATACACACTTATAGACTAGTGGTAGCTTGCTGCAAAGTTTGCTCCTTTCCGTGCTTTTGATTTTGACCTTGTTTCCTACCTTTCTTTGTTTGTCTCAGGAGCGGTTCCATTCTAATTGTTGCATTCTTCCCCATTCGTGTGGATACTTGTTTCCTTTAGTAAATTACCCCGATATACAAAGATTTCATTATTTAAGTATCTGCGATAGTGTGCAAAACAAAAGTGGCAATCAAAGTGACTTGGGTTGGTTTAGGATTGAATGACTTGGGTATAGATCTGCTTTCGTATTTGAGTGATTTCAGTCTCTGCTTATTTGGATACAGGACAGTTTTAGATATGCATTATTTGGCTTTGGGTTTTGCTAGATAGAGTTGGTCATTTGCCGGTTGCAATTGGTTCCCAGTCAATCTGTCTTTGCTCCAGATGTTTCCAAGTTTTGTCGGATCAACTCAGGTTTAGCTAGAGGGTTGATCTATCTGAACCGTATACTTTTAACTTGATTCAAGTTGGATACGTGGTGCCACTGATTTTGCTTGACAACAGTAAATATGACACCAGAGTTCTGGAATATGGAAAACATCGTCGTATGCACTAACTTCGGATGAATTGATAGCGGTGGGCTGAATTTGTAATTCGCCGATTCTTCTTGTGCATGGCTTCTAAAATTCACATACACTTGCTTGAGCTCTGTCTTGCTAACTTTTGAAGGTATCAATCTTATGTTGACCGGTAACAATTGGGTGTAGGGACAAGTTTGTGGAGCCACCTTCTAGTATTCCTTTAACTGATCTAGCTTGGTTATTTACAAGCTCTTGCTTTCTAGCTTTTATTCTTATCTTCATATTTCTTGTCTTTCTTATCCAGATTTTTCGAAATTTCGTTTTCTATTATTGGTGTTGTCGCTTGCTATCATCTGCTGTTCGAAATGTGTGACTGATGCCAAAATTTCTGATTGGATGTGTAGTCATATCAAAAGGCTCTCAAAGCAGATCCTTCATACAAGCCTGCTGCAGAGTGCTTAGCTATTGTGCTAACACACATTGGGACCAGCTTAAAGCTTGGTGGTAACACCCAGGAGGGGATTCAGGTGTGGCGCTAGTTTTGTGGTAGAGATTGTGTCCGAGCAATTCGAAGGGAAGAGGCTGCTGGAGAGCCACCGGCTGGTGAATGCTGCACTTCAAGAGGAGATGAAACAAATACATGCCCTTTCTATTAAGAAAGTCCTGACGCCGGAGCAGTGGAAGCAACAGCAGGTATAAGTGGAACCCAAGTCTGAAGCTTGGAGTTTCTTCGCAACGGTTCCAAGATGGACACACTTGTAGTATGAAATGAATTCGAGTTACCATGTGTTTGAATAGCGACACTTATCCACCTGTGATTAAATACTCGTCTAGACTCTGGGTCATGAATGTTTGAGCTTCACGTCTTGACTTCCTCTTTATCAGACTTCTCTCTCGCTATCTCTTTCTCTGAACTTGTATGGTGTTAATAGATGATTTAACGACAAAACAATGGAGAGATCCTTGATGTTATTTGGTTGAATTCGACGAAAGAAAGCGCCGTGTAGTATCAGCTCTCAAATTAGATCATGGCGGCTATCTATCATCTAGTGGTTTGAGTTCTGTCCTGTCCTCAATCTACACTTGAATATTTGGTTTGAGTGCTCTGCACTCATTCTTTTGCTTCAGCTTGTATCTATGTATGGCGGTGAACTCTCCTCACACATCTCTGTCAAAAACTCCAACCCAGCCACAGTTTGAAATGAAGGAACAAGTAACATGGTGATACTCATTCCAAAAATTTTGCACTCTAAATTATTTCCAAGTACTTTCAACTGAGATCTTAAGAATTTAACGGAAAACAAAAACCATTGGCGAAGTGATGGCATTCAATTTAATGTTGGTTTCCTCGCAATATAAAAGTTGTGGTCATTGTTTTTTTTTCTTCTTCTTAATTTTAAATGAGTTAAAGTTAAAAAAACTTAAATTAAATTAAAGTTAAAAAAAATTAAATTGGCACATAAAGGACTTTCCAAATGTAAGTTTACCAAACAGCATTTTCCCCAAAGTTGTATCCCAATGCACTTTTCAATTACAGTTTATCAAATAGTATTTGCATTTCACCAAACCCCTTTAGCCCAAGGGAATTTGCATTTTCCCAAGAGCATTTCCCCAAAAGCTGAACCAAAAAGGCCCTACATATAGTTGATAGTTTTATTATTCATTGATCATTCACAACTGAATAACACCTAGTCAAATTTGTCATTGTTCTACTACTATACTTTGATGTCCCGAGAGGAATCATCAAAGTCGTGGTCTCAAAGCTGTATTCACTATTTCAAGTCAACTATTACGTGCTCATGATTCTAAAAGAAATGGTTTGCGGCAATTGTAAACCAGTCAGGCTTTCAAATGGATAGGAATATGAAGAGGATTTCATAGCTCATTAATTTGGATTTGACAGGTTCGTGATATTCCTATGATACAATGACATAAAGGTTTTCCAATAATGGTGTTCTTGAGGGTGGAATTGTTTATTAATAATAGGAAATATTGGAGTAGACATCTTATTATTGCTTTTCTACACCGTATATGAGACTCTAGTTTTGGAGCTAATATGGTGGATGAGCAGGAAATCTGGACCAATAGAGTGAGTGCTGGTTTTTGTGGTTCTTTTGTCGATTGGCTATTAGCCGATGGTTCAGAAAGAATGCTCAAGTGTTTTCATGTCATATTGGATCTGAAATTCACATAAAGTTCTCTTGAGTATCATTTTGAATCTTTTGGAATGATGTCCTTTGAATTGGGTGATCATAAGCTTGTAATAGGTCTTACGAATTGATGTCAGCATGGTCTTATAAGATTGAAGGCCTTCTGTTGAGAGTCGCACATTGCTTATGGGGTATTATTAGTGGTCCTTATATATTATATACATGTTCCTTCCTCCGTCAAAAAGCTTGAGCTTTTGGCTGGAAACCTTTAACAAGGTACCGGGACCTCAAATGATTTCTTTCACGCCCCTTTCTGTAAGAGTGTCTCGATTCACTGTCCTTCGCCTGGCTTGGACATGAACATGATAGGAGTTTTTAAAAAGGGTCCCCCTTTCTTTTAAATATGGATTTTAGTGTACCTTTATGCTCAATTTCTTCTGCCTAAAAAGTAATCTTTGGGATTGAAATCTCTGTGTCATCCTTGGCTCCCTCACATTTACTACTTCAAAAATTACTGTAGTTGCAGCATTGCCCTTGATAATTGAGCTTCTGATTTGCTCGTGTTTGCCTTTCTATTTTTAATTGAGAAACTTACTCTTGATTAATGAGAAACTTATTTATTTTGCTGTAAAGTGGTATTTGGACTGTTTTGTTGCTCAATTAGAAAAATGCCCTAAGATAGTGAGGATGCGTGCCTTAAAAATCCTCAAAAAAGTTGCTGTGATGAAGATTTTCTTTACTTAAATGCCACATTGCAACCTTAATGGGCAATATCACACTATTAGTTTGGATTTTCTGTTGGACTACCAACCATTTCCTAAACTATATATCTCACTGATTTGTGTTGCCGTGGCAATTTGAGGTTATAAAGCTTCAAACTTCTGCTTGAGTTGAGAATAAATTGGAGATTACAAATTAGCCTGTAGTAAAAAGTGCATGAGAAATGACTTTTGGGATAGGGTCATCACGGAAATTCCTATACAAGAACACTCGGGGAGAGAGAGAGAGAGATCATAAAATAGTTCCACTATTCAACCTTGTGTTGGAAAACTCACCTGCTAGTGTGCTACTGGCATATGATATGTAACCTGGTGTCCATATTTATGCAGGACTTTGGGATCAAGTATAACATGGAAAATGGCGGGCCTGCTCCTGAGAGTATTACAGATAAGATCTATGAGAATACGAAAACTATAAAGGAATATTTTATAGCGGAAGACCTACCTAATGTAATCATCCTTCTGTAATTTTGTTCTTTTGCTTAAACAATGCTTGTGCAGTATACTTCCTTCTCATTTCCTTGAGTGATGGTGAAATGAATTCTAGGTTGACGTTACTGCTTTGGGTGTCACGAGCTTCTCTGGACCTGAAGGGCCGTCTGATGTCGAAGTCTTCGATTCAGCCGTGGATTATGTAAAACTAATGAAGTAAGAACCACCCTGCATAAACAATTTATGGTGAAAGCTGCTTTTTGCTGGAATGAAATTGTTGCACTATGGTATATGCATTCACATTTGCACACAAGGATGGGGTGATGCTCTAGAAAGCTATTGTTAGCTACTTCACTCATGTTGTTAGATAGGATGCTGTTCTATGGAAGGGTCTTGTTTCTTTTATCTTAAAGGTCATTATCCTTGAGAAAAGCTTTTGGTCGAAAAGACCCTCATTTATATACTCTGCATTTTATCTTCTAATCTGCTTTTATTGTAAAATGGGCTTGTCTATGTTCTCAAATGGTAACATTCATTCTGGTTAATGATATATTTTCCATTCTTTATCAATGCCCCCAGGTCAATATTTGATTTCCAGTTGATTAGCAAATTGCTTTCATCTCCAAAACTCACCTTCTGGTAAGTAGACAGTGCTTTACATTGTCCTTGAATAACAATATATTTTTCTATAGATATTTGTGGTAGATTCTAATAGCCAAAATCTTTCTCTGCCTTATTCAAAGCTATGATGCACTACAAGGAGTTGCAGGAGCTTATGCCAGGCGTATATTTGTGGAAGAGCTCGGTGCCAACGAGAGCTCTCTGCTTAACTGCACACCTAAGGTCTTGCACGAACAAATAAATGCTAAAAGGTCTCCCTTCGGTTCTTATAGGTATTTTAGAGTCAGAGATCGATGCTATTGCTTATTGTGTGCAGGAGGTTCGGAGGAGGTCATCCAGATCCTAATTTAACCTATGCAAAAGATGGCACTATTCCAAGCCAATTGTTGTATTATTGTGCCCATTAAGTTACAGTTGATATTGAGTCACCTTTCTTCTTTGGATAAGTGATCCCCAAGACAAAAAGATGTGTAAGTTTCACAAAATCGAGTGACACATAGAGGAGATCAATGGGCGGGCCCTTAGCCCGGGCTTGATTTGTTGCCCAAGCCCGCCCATAGCAAAAAAAATTTGCAGAAAAATTTCCAGCCAGGCCGGTAAACGCCATGGGCCCATTTGGGCCGTCTTTATAACTAATAGCTTTGCCCAAGCCCGCCCAAAAAAGCGCCCTTTGAGTCCATGTTGCTCTGGCCAGCCTAGTGGGCCCGTGAGATGCCAAGCCCATGATCAGGTTTAGACTGAAACACTGCATTTTTTCTCTGGTATATGGGTTCGAATAATATATATATATATATATATATCTCTCTCTCTCTCAACACATGTAGAGAATTGCAGCTTCTCTTTGAAATTTCCACCTTTTCTTTTTCTTATTCCTTGTACTTTACATTGTCTTAGAGGTTGCGCTTCATATGTTTACAGTGTGATGTAGAATAATTGGCGCATAAGTTCCTAGAAAAACGCGATCACCAGAAGTTAGGGCGATCCCACCGCCATAAATAGACCCTTGAAATGCGCATCGCACCATTTATGGAGCTGTAATCTTTTCGTCCCCAAAATCACGCATTTCCTTGATTTTCGAGATAATTGAAGCATTTTTATTTATTTACTTTCCGTTTTAATTTGATTCTCATTATGGCGTTTTATGGTGTGATTATTGTGTGTTTATTTCCCTAAAAGAGTCCTCCCTATATAAAGGACGTCCACCCTATGTAATGAGACAATTCATTTTTCTCAAATATCAATCAATCCTTTTGGAAAAGCTTTCCAGATATTTCTTCCCTGCGTCATTTGGTATCAAAGCCAGGTTCTCCCTGCGACGATGACTAATAACGTGAATAGAACAGCCTCCATAACTGAGGGTCGTGCCAATGAGCCCATTACACGAGAGGAGTTTACCCAGTTTGTTGAGGAAACTCAACGAACCCTCCAAGATAACCAACGGCCGATGCAAGATTTGCTTGCCGCAATCCAACGGTTGTCTGCAAACCCTAACCCCGCTGTTCTCCTGGCCGAACGTGCTCTGGCCGCTCGCTTTCCAGAAGTAGCTGTGGAACATAGGGTCAACCCCCAGTGCAGGCATCAAGCTTATGCTGAGGATTCCGAAGAAGATGAAGGTGAATTTCTAGATCCGACCCGTAGGGGCTACCAGAATAGAGGTTATCGACGCGATCCAAAACAATACCAATTGAAGGTCGACCTCCTCACCTTCAATAGTAATCTCAACATCAAAGACTTACTTGATTGACTTTGGGAAGTCGAGAAATTCTTCTACGCCATGGATATTGAAGAGGACCGCCAAGTCAAACTGGTGGCTTACAAGCTGAAGGGTGGTGCTTCAGCATGGTGGGAGCAAACGCAACTATCCCGTCGTCATCAAGGCAAGGCTCCCATCCAAACCTGGAATCGGATGAAGCAGATGCTCAAGGTGTGGTTCCTCCCACCTGACTATGAATAAGTCCTGTTCCAACAATTTCAAGACTGCAAACAGTTGGATCGGATGGTTCAAACCTACACAGAGGAATTCCTCCGACTTTCGACCCGCAATAATCTTGCCGAGTCGGAAGCGCAACAAACCGCCAGGTATATCTATGGCCTACGCTTAAACATCCAAGATCATGTTTCGCTGCATCGTCTATATTCTGTAGAAGATGCACAAGAGATGGCCAGAAAAGTGGAGTTACAATTGGCACGAACCAACTTCCCAAATCGAACGAGCAATTATACTCCTCGAGGGACATTCGGACGAGGAAAACCACAGGATGCTGCTGAGTCCTCTAATCAGTAATCCAACACTATGAACCGAAATTCGGGGAATACAGTTGGGGCACCCAAGCCTCCCGAGCCTCCTACCTCAAAAGCTCGTGATGTTACTCAGAATCCCTACGTGAAGCCCTACCCAGGGAAATGCTTTAAGTGCAACGAACCTGGACACCGCTCAAGTTATTGTCCATGGCGGAAGGCGGTGAACCTGGTAGAGCATGAAGGTGAACTTTACGAGAATGACTGGGAAGATGAAGAAGAAGTGGCCGATGAAGAAGGAGAACATGTTAACTGCGTGGTCAGACGGCTGCTATTAGCCCCACGAAAGGATGACTCACAGCGGAATAACATCTTCCGCACCCATTGCACTCTCAACGGAAAGGTCTGCGATGTCATCATTGATAGTGGCAGCTGTGAGAACATCGTATCCAAAGCACTTGTCGACCACCTCCAACTGAAGACAGAAGCTCATCCCTCACCTTATACGATTGGTTGGATCCGTAAGGGGCTTGAACTTAAGGTAACTCAGATGTGTCGTTTGCCTATTTCTATTGGAAAGTCATATAAGGATACAATAATTTGTGATGTTGTTGAGATGGATGCGTGCCACGTCTTGCTGGGACGACCATGGCAATATGATGTTGATATTACTCATCAAGCGCGTGAGAATGTTTACTCCTTTGTGTGGGAGAAGACTAAAATCACTCTTCGGCCTTTAAATAGAGTTGCTCCTGTTTCGCGAACTACTCAAAAGAAGAATGAAATTGGCGTTCTCCTTAATGTTCGCAAAAGAAATAGCATGTACCTGATTGTAGAAAGTGGATCCAAGCAAGAAGCCATCACAATTCCAGAAGCCCTCCAACCGTTGCTGAAGCCTTCTCTGACATTATTCTTGAGGACTTACCTAATGGATTGCCACCGATGCGAGACATCTAGCACCAAATTGATATCTACCCGGTGCTAGTCTTCCAAACCTACTTCATTATCATATGACCTCGAAGGAAAATCTAATATTACAAGAGAAGGTTGAAGAACTTCTTCGGAAAGGTTTTATACGAGAGAGCATGAGCCCCTGTGCCGTTTTTGCCCTCCTTACACTGAAGAAAGATGGGAGCATGCGAATGTGTGTGGACAGTCGAGCAATTAACAAAATTACTGTGAGGTATCAATTTTCCATTCCTCGTTTGGATGATATGCTTGACAGGTTGGCAGGATCAAAGGTCTTTTCGAAGATCGATTTGCGGAGTGGATACCATCAGATCCGCATGAAGCCCGGAGATGAATGGAAGACGGCATTCAAAATAAGTGAATGACTCTACGAATGGTTTGTCATGCCCTTTGGGCTTACCAACGCTCCCAGCACTTTTATGCGCTTGATGACGCAAGTCCTCAAGCCTCTCTTGAGAAAGTTTGTGGTGATGTACTTCGACGACATCCTTGTTTATAGCCCAGATGAACAACAACATGTGGACCACCTATGGGATGTTTTGCAGGTCCTACAGGCTAGTCAACTCTACATCATCTTGCCCAAATGCAACTTTATGACCAACCAACTACTCTTTCTAGGGTATGTCGTTGGTGTAGATGGCCTTTGAGTCGATGAAGCAAAGGTTGCTGCCATTCGAGAGTGGCCAACACCCAAGACTGTTGGGGAAGTGCAGAGCTTTCACGGCCTAGCAACATTTTACCCTCAGTTCATCCGCAATTTCAGTACCTTCTTAGCCCCTATTACAGAGTGTTTAGAGAAGGGACAATTCAACTGAGGTAACGCGGCAAAGGCGAGCTTTGCCCTAATCAAGGAGAAATTATCTACTGCTCCAATTCTTATCTTGCCATATTTTGACAAGGTATTCGAACTAGATTGTGTCACTTCTGGAGTAGGAATTGGCGCAGTGCTCTCCCAAGAGGGCAAATCAGTCGCTTATTTCAGTGAAAAACTGAATGATGTTTGACGTCGATGGTCTACTTACGAACAGGAATTCTTTGCTGTGGTACGAGCTATTAAACATTGGTAGTCTTATCTATACCAACATGAGTTTGTACTCAACACAGATCACCAAGCGCTCAAGTACATCAAAAGCCAGAAGCATTTGAACAGAATGCACGAGCGTTGGGTTTCTTTCTTGGAGCAATTCAATTTTGTGCTTCGTCATCAAGCAGGCCATCTTAACAAAGTTGTTGATGCTCTAAGCCGTCGAGCTGCGTTACTTGTTACTATGCACAATGAAGTGGTGGGCTTTGAGTCTTTCTACGACCTCTATCTTGAGGATGAGGACTTTTAAGACACCTGGACGAAGTGTCAAGCCTCTGGTTCTGATGGTGACATGATTATCCATAATAATTTCTTGGTTTATGGCAATAGGTTCTGTATTCCGCGTAGTTCCCTTCAAGAGAAACTGATTCGAGAACTACATGGTGGGAGCCTTGGAGGCCATTTGGGGAGCGACAAATCCATTGCCTTGGTGGAGGAACGGTATTATTGGCCACAATTGAAGCGGGACGTTGGGCGTTTTGTTTAGAAGTGTCCTATCTACCAGATTGCAAAGGAACATTCCAAAAATACAGGCCTCTACACACCACTCCCAATTCCATCCGGTCCTTGGGTGGACATTTCCATGGATTTTTTCTTGGGACTCCCGGGAACCCAACGAGGTATGGATTCTGTCTTTGTTGTGGTGGACAGATTCACGAAGATGGCCCATTTTATTCCCTATAAGAAGACCTCCAATGCCTCTCATGTTGCTGGCCTTTTCTTTCGCGAAGTGGTTCGTCTACATGGTGTGCCAAAGATAATTACTTCTGATCGGGATACCAAGTTCCTTAGCCATTTCTGGAGGACCCTATGGAAGCTGTTTGGCATAAACTTGCAGTACAGTAGCTCCGTTGTCTCTGCAGTGATACGCCAAAGCAGGGACCGATATTTTGCCCCTTCAGAATTTGCTTTCAATAACACGGTCTACCGCTCCACTGGCAAGTCTTCATTCAAGGTTGTTTTCGGTCGTGTACCTCAGCATACTCTTGACCTGATTCCTCTACCTAAGATTCCCGGTTACAGTGTGGCAGCAGAAAATCTGGTGACCAAAATTCTTGAGGTTCAAGCTGATGTTACACGCCAACTTGCTGCTTCTAACTCAGAGTACAAGGGTGATGTTGACAAATGGCGCCGTTCTAAGGTTTTTGAAGAAGGCGATGGAGTAATGGTCTATCTACGTAAGGTGGGTGGGTCTATGTCGCATCCTTCGCAAGATCAATGATAATGCTTACGTCGTTGACCTACCAGTTGACCTTTCAATCTCCCCGACATTTAATGTGGCTGATTTGTTTGAATATCACTCCCCTGATATTCCTTTAGATCCTGATCATATCTTGAGGATGAGTTCTTCTGAAGAGGAGGAGACTGATGTAGAACAACTGGCGCATAAGTTCCTAGAAAAACGCAATCACCAGAAGTCAGGGCAGTCCCACTGCCATAAATAGACCCTTGACATGCGCATCGCACCATTTATGGAGCTGCAATCTTTTTGTCCCCAAAATCACGCATTTCTTTGATTTTCGGGATAACTGAAGCATTTTTATTTATTTACTTTCTGTTTTAATTTGATTCTCATTATGGCGTTTTATGGTGTGATTATTGTGTGTTTATTTCCCTAAAGGAGTCCTCCCTATATAAAGGACGTCCACCCAATGTAATGAGACAATTCATTTTTCTCAAATATCAATCAATTCGTTTGAAAAAGCTTTTCAGATATTTCTTCCCTGCGTCACAGTGTTTGCATCATGATTTGGTGCAAGTAATATCGACTAACAAATGCTCACTTTTATGTCATTGCTTTGTTGCATTGGGTTTGGATATGCATTTATGTCTTATTCTCACAATCTTAATGGCAAGATATTTTCTGACAGTGTAAATTCTGATGCCTAAGTTTCAGAGTTGACAATTTGTGTTGTATTGTCATTTTCATTCGATTTCGTGCTCTTACTAGAAGGTTTCAATATAATAATTTTTTTCCTAAGATAATGTATGAAAATGTTTACTTCGTGTCAGTTAGAGTTGATTGCGTTGAATCTTGTTGTGTCTGGGTTTCTCTAAAGTGAATTCATGTTGTGTTGAAGTCATGTTTTCAGGTCGTGTCAACGATTGCTTTCCCTGCCTAAGATCTCCACACTACGTTTGATCTTTGTGCTTCTATGTAGTGTGGGATGACTAGTTATGGACAATATCTTTTACATTTCTGTGATAATTTTCATTGGACTTGCAGACTCATCTGTATAAAGAGAGAAAGGAGAGATGCCCCACTCTTGAGTAATACATAAATATTTCGTTGGACTTGCAGACTCTCTATATAAAGAGAGAAAGGAGAGATGTCCCCACTCTTGAGTAATACATAAATATTATGTAGGTGGCTATCATTATGCACGCGGAACCTTACCAGTCATCATAGCAAATGGGCTAGTTATGGACAATAACTAGCAGAGAGAAATTGTGTATTGGTTCTGCCTTGCTTACTTATGCATCGTCGATATGAGCAATTGCTGCTGCTGAGGACTTTCATTATGTAAAACATGTATGTACATACATAGCAATTAACATCTTGACATTGTGTCAATCTGACAACTACATTAACTTATAATTGTATGTCTGTAGGAGCATGCCTACATCAGCCGCCCTTGATGTGGTTGCTGAACATCTAAATCTGAAGTTTTTTGAGGTAATTCTTATGGAAGAAATCCTAATAGGATTAGTGCTGTTGATGTGCCTAATGATTTCTTTCTTACTTTATTTACAATTTTAGGTGCCTACTGGGTGGAAATTCTTCGGTAACTTGATGGATGCTGGGTTATGCTCGATTTGTGGGGAGGAAAGTTTTGGAACTGGTCGGTATATTGCATTTTGTCACAGCCAGTAAAGCATTTTGACTTGGAATCATTAGCAGCTCAAGCATCTCGTTCATTTGGCCATTTGCATCTGAACAGGCTCTGACCATATTCGTGAGAAAGATGGAATATGGGCTGTTCTCGCTTGGTTATCTATTCTCGCTTACAAAAATAAGGAGAACTTCAGGGGAGAAAAGCTTGTAACTGTCGAGGACATTGTTCGTCAGCATTGGGCGACATATGGTCGTTGATGCGAGCTTAATGTCCATATTAATTTTATATGGTGGTGATTATCTGGATGAGAGCTCTGATAACATGATAGACAAACCTTTTTTTGGCAATGTACTTATAGCAGATTACTTAATCATGAGTATCTTGTATAGAGTTGGATGAAAACAGGATCAAGTTTTGTGCAGGAGTGACCAACAATCTTTACTGTGTTGTTTGTGTTGCGTGGATCGCTTTTCAATGGCAAATGCTGGTTTTATCTTTGAATCATGTCCTCTTTGTCGCTTGCTCCTCCTTTTATCTTTTTCATAGAACCTGAAAATGAGAGGGGTACAACTAACATGTCCACATTCCTTTGGTCCTGTAAAAATGGTACAGGTTTTTCGCCTCTCGGGAACAGGCTCAGAAGGCGCAACCATTCGTCTTTATATAGAGCAATATGAGAAGGATCCAGCAAAAACCGGGAGAGAGTCTCAGGAAGCATTGGCTCCTCTTGTAAGACTATCTGAGTTTAGAGTTTTCCTAGCCATAATCAAGCCATTTTCCTCGGGCTGATGTTGATGGATATGATTGTAGGTGGAAGTTGCTCTCAAGCTTTCAAAAATGCAGGAATTTACGGGGCGATCTGCCCCGACCGTGATCACATAGATCCGCTTCCGCTACAGTAAGATTTTACTGACCCTACGTTCGTGTATACAGTTTTGCGAGTATGGTGCACCTTCGTAGTGCATGGTTTTCATTCACGAGTCTTTATGCACTTGCCTTATCGGCCTAGAGCATTGCCCCACTATGAAAGGTCGACATAATTGCAGTATTATAATAAAATGACTTCGTCGGTAATGAAGTTGATGCGATTCTGATCGCCATGTAAATCGAGACGTGGTTTGCATCAATATGTGCTTGCTTCTATTGACGTCCTGACCAGTTGGTATCGTTCTATTTACTCCTCATAAAGGAAAGGCGCTATGACCATAATTTCTTGGTCCTAAACATCCTATAAGATTGTAGGGGGATCTAATCTAACTCAAACCAAAACAAATTCCTCAATCGATGAAGTTCGTGCTCCAATCAGAAGAGGGAATTGCCGTTGCAATCTAAAATTAGTAAATCACATCGGGAATACCGGAATAGGCTTTGAACTCGAATGCCCGGAAGAGCTGTAGTGTGCCGGAAACATTTCATCGCTAGTACGAAGGGACCGACAACATAAACCGGTTAACCAAACAAACGAACCGTAGTTTTCAGTGAGCATATGTGGTCCTAAGGGCTAAACTGTTAGATGCGCGCACAGAAATTTTGCCCCTATCATCGCGCGATAAAAAATATTTCTAAGTACGCTTAGAAAACATAGGCATGCTGCCGATTTTTTCGGGTCGAAACATGCCACTACCGGGGACCCTAGTATTCAGGAGACGAGACCAATAATTTGAGATCTTCGTGATTTTATACTATCCGTTGATGTTTTGTAGCGAAGACATCGACAATGACCCTCGTGTGTCTCTTACGCTCAAAATAGCTGCTGCTTCTTGTAGCAAAACTCAGTCACTCGTCATGTTCCCGTGTTGCTCTCTGTCTCTTCATCCAAAAGATTACAAAACTTGAGTCCGTCTTGGATAAAAGCCAAAACGCTTGTCCATACATAATAATTCTAGGGTCGCTCTCATTCTTTTGTGGCTTATTTTGACGTTCACAATAAAATGAAATGACTCATTTCTCGTTGCTCATGTCGGAGAAAATTATAAAAAAAAAGAAGTCATAAACCAATTGTGCGGATGCCAAATTCAGTCTTAAATCTTTTAATTTGATCAATTTAGTCTCAATTCATTTGACGACTTGCCAATATAGTCATTCCGGCCAATTTTGGCCAAAAAAACATTGACTTGGACGCCGGCCGTTCTACGTAGCGAGGCGTGGGATGGCATGGTGTAGGACGGTCGGCGTTGACGTGGATAATTTTTGCAATTTTTTGTAAAGATATTTTCTCTTTTTTTCCTTTCCTTTTCTTTTGTTTTTGTTTCCCTCCATCGTTAGCGACCTCGGCTGTGGTTGGAGAAGGTCATCGGCCACAAGCGAGGGCATTGCCCAAATCTGGCGAGGGCCATAATGCTCTCTAGTGCTGGTGGCCCTTGCTATGTAAAAACAAAAAACAAAAAAACAAAAAGAGGAAAAAAAGAATTAGAAGTTGTAAAAATTATCCATGTCAATGCTAGTCGTGCCACGTAGGATGGGCGACGTCCACATCAGCGATTGCCGTCTAAAATTCGCTGGAATAACTATATTGACAAACTTTCAAAAGTGTTAGAACTAAATTGGCCAAATTAGAAGGTTTACAACTCAATTGGTATCCATACAAACACATCTCCGCTGGAAAGAAAAAAAAAATGTGGTTCCCATATCATGTTGAAGGATCAAACTCAAAATTTTAATCCTTAGATAGATGGAAAGTCACATTTTATTAATGTTACGTAAATCACGTTTTTTGAACCCTCTAGGTCGGAGTAGGTCCGGGGTGGGGATGTTATTAGACGCCTTCCAACGTTCTGTATCGATACTACTTCGCTCAATTTTCTCTGTAGTATTGGGCTTTGGCAGTTTTTATCTTTGAGTTTTTTACTTCACAATCGAACAGACAGATGGTATCAAATAGAAAAATATCTTTCCTCGGAGACAACAATGACAACATATTTGGAAATAATTCAACGATATAAGAAAAAAAATCACCTTATTTTGAAAACATTATCCAAAATTTCCTAAATCAATTGCACTTTCGTCAATTCAGTCTTAAACCTTTCAATTTTGCCAATTAAGTCCTCAACATTTTCATATTTTGCCAATTGAGTCCATTTAGCCAATTTTTGCAGGAAATTGCTAACATGGATGCTGATTTTCCTATGTGGCAGGGCACTCGTTGAGGTGGATAATTTTTAATAATTTTAATTTTTTTAATTTTTTCCTTGGCCATCGGCTGGCCTCATCGATGGTCAATGGAGGTTGCTGGCCTCACACAATGGACGCTTGGGCTTGGGCTGGCGAGGGCAACCCTTCGCCAAGGGTTGCCCTTGCTAGCCCAGGCTCAAGTATCCCAGCTCGAGGCCCAGTAGTGGCCGACAGAGGAAAAAAGAAAAAAGAAAAAAGTGGAAGGAAAATAGAAAAATGAAAAAAATGAAATGAAAAATATCAAAATATTATTAAAGATTGTCCACGTCAGCACGGCCGTGCCATGTAGGACGGTCAGTATCCACGTCAACGATTTTCGGCTGAAATTGGCCAGATGGACTCAATTGACGAAATGTGAAAAGGTTCAGAACTCAATTGGAAAAATTAAAAGGTTTATGACTGAATTTGCAAAAGTGCAATAGGTTTAGGATATTTTGGAAAAAAAAAATTCATGAAAAAAAATATGGAAAAATTATCCAATAAATCCTAACATTATTGCACGAATGTCAATTGAATCCTAAACTTTACAATTATATCATTTTAGTTCTAAACATTTACGCGAAATTTCAACAAAGTCATTCTAGTCAATCTTCTCCGAAAATTGCTGACGTAGCGGCAATTACTAGACCACAAGATAGCTGGTGACGATTGGATCGTCACGTCAGCTATTTTCGTGAGAAGGTTTTTAGGAATAAGTTGACAAAATTGAAAAGTTTATAATTGAATAAGCGTCTGCATAGTAGATGTAGGACTGACAAAATGATTTTCTCTAATTTTTTTATTCCCCTCCACAGCTCACATGATATTCGTTCGTTGCCCAGGTGGATCAAAGATCACGCCAGATGGCATTAGCATTATTTCTTTCAATATATATCATGATTTCTTACGAAATTGTTATCTTTAATTTTCCTTTTCTCTCGCTTATTTTATATATATATTAAATCGATCCTCTCCTGTTGAATATTCTCCATTCAGACACGTGCTAATTAATTAGTATGGATTCCCGCCGAATATCCTCTTTGTTAGGTGGCAAAATTTTAAAAGGAAAAAAAGCATGTCATTATTGCCTAAGTTCGTTTAATGAAAAGAGCACGAAGTGCAATAATAACGCATTCTCATAAAGTCGAGCCTGGACCCTCCTGTCCTGTATTCACATAATAATTCTATTGTTCTTGCTCTTTTGGACCGAAGTGTATTTTAGATTTTGTCACAAAAATGTGCTTTTTTGAAATCTGAAACCTACCCTATATACCATGAGACCGAACTTTGGTTCTAGGTCCACTCAGAACTGGCCAATTCCATTTTTTTTTTTTTTTGCTTCATTTTCAGTCAAGCGAAATAAAAATGAAAAGTAACAACAAAAGTTTCCCTTCAAATAGATAGAGTTTCATCAACAAAACTACCTACCCCAAACAAAACCATTTATGGGGGACGTAATCTGTCAAACCTAACAAGAGAAATCGTACTATGTTGTCATGTAGAGTAAGTGAAAGGGTTTGATTAAAGAGTAAACTAACAAGAGAACGTAAAAGAGTAGTGATTAGTTAATTTGAGGTTTCCAAATTGCATAGTATACTGAATTTCTCCTGCAATGAATATACATGTATGTTGCGAGTCGATTCTAATGGGGACATATCTTCGACCTGCACAAGAGCAAGTTCAAAACTAATCCTAGTAATGGACGAACATTTTGAATAACAATAATAATGAAATGATGTTCCAAGTTCTGAAGGTTTGATACTACTAGTATGAAAACTGATAAAAAAGATCCATAGATACTATTAGTTTCAGAGTTACCTGGATTCGGTCCGATTCTCCAATTCTCTGATTTTCGGTCTGGTTCTTCCGTTCTATGGTTCCCAGTTCATTTCCCACTTGAAACCGAACCCCAAAGTACTAGTTTTTTTAAAAAATTAGGAATTGGGAACCGGACCGAATAGTTCAAGAATCGGAAACAGGACTAAGGAGTCTAGGAACCGGGAACCGGATCAATTGCTAGGATTCGTCCGATCCAGTTCTCGATTCTACCCGGATTCCATGCTCACTCCTACCTATGAGTGCCCTGTTCATATGCGATCATGTACACCGTCCTGTTCATTTGTGTTGGGTAAAACTCTTACATACAAGATAGTGGGCATGATTCTCAAAGCTAGCATTAATGAAAATGTTGTGATTTGGATATGCGTTCTGATACGTTCCAATCAAGCGCTTAATCACTCATCCAATCTCTTGAGAATTACATGTGAGCATGTTGAGGACGAAGAACCCACATCCTAATTAATGACATATCGAACAATTAAAGGCAAGATTAGACCAAATTTTGCAGGGAGGTTCGGGTGCGGAGAAATTGCTACACGAGCCTAGTGTATAATTGTATCCAAGTTGCAGGCATGCATCCGTAAAGGCTAGTACAGATTAGTCTATCCTCAGCACACGCGCGCGTGTGAAAGGATATAGCAGAGTCGGGTGATGGCGATCATTGCTCTGGTGGTCGGCCTCTTTTGATCTGACCGTTCGTTTATTTTGCGGAAAATTCACGTTTTTAGAAAAAAAAAATTATAACATAATTGTTCGGGTCGTTACTAAAGATATATGAATAAAAATGTATAGGCATAAATTATCGTCGATAATGAAATATTTTATGTTGATTAATTATGTCATGCGATATGACCAATCATTCTTAAGAAAATAATTTACAGCGGACCTGAGTTATATGATGATTTCACGACCTTAATTGCAATAGGACAAGCACGCGCCGCCGAACAAGTCAGGTGAGTGCAAATAGGAAAATGGGAGGAGGATTGACCATCTTTTACAATATGAAAATTTACTGGTGTTTTGCGTTACATTGAAAGTTTAAGAGTAAACACTAATCATCATGAAAGTTTAGGAGTTTTGTGTGTGTAATTTTCCTGAAATTTAAGGATCTTGTTAACTAGTGCCCAAAGTAGTATTAACCATATTTAACACGAAACGTGTACATTTACAAATACACTGATTGTGTGTGACACGAGAAAGATAACATTTTGAAACCCATAATCTTTTTTCAGATGTTCCAACTGGTCCTTTAAAAAACCCTAAATCTAATATGCAAGTTGAACCATTAAAATTAAGAAACGTGGATCGTTTCTTCTCACATAGGATTATTCTTAGGGAAGAAGAACAAAGCAACCCTCGCATTTCAACGTAGTGGTTTGTCAAGTATGATTATGTTCCAATGTTCTTAATTAATATATCTGACGGGTGGATGACAAGTTACAAATATGACTCCCATACAAATTTAATTCAAACTCGAGCGACGTAATTGTAAGTCCTCAACCAGAAGAATACCCATCAAAGGCAACTAAAGTAACAAGCCTTCTTATCTTTTCAATTCGTGTTCGAGTCATCACGTCTGTGTGCTTAGCCCATTAGTTACTATCGAAAAATATTACATACACTTAGTTTACTATGTGTACTAATACCGTCACCCGAGCCGTTGGCTCGGTTTATATAATTACTTCTCGTTACTACCTAATTTGCGTGTGATCGGAGAATTACCACATCCATATTACGATTAATCAGGCGATCGAAAATACCGGGCAGCCGAACTGCTAAAGCCGAAAAAAAAAAAAAAAATGAAAATCAGCACGCCGAATTTTTTTAATTCAGTTATCTCACTCAATTATACATTAAACCTCGGTCAGTCTCGGATAACATATTCTTGGTCAGGAAACAAAGCGTAGCTTCGTTACATGAAACACCAGTTAACCACTTAACCTAATTCTCTCAGTCTTACAAGTCATAACACCTTCAAGAAGAAGGAAAAAGCAATAGAAAAAGAAAAAGAAAAAGACAAGTTCACACACCTCTTCTCCGCTCCTGACCCATCAAGGGCCAGCCTGCTTGTTCACGTAGCTGTTGACCAGGGCCAAGGCGTTGCTCGTCACCTTCTTCACCGTCCCGGCCCGGCCGCACACCCCGGACTTCACCGGCCCTTCCGCCACGTCCTCGAACCCGTCCGTGCACGTCTCCTCGTCCGTCAGCGCCGCGCTCATCCACGTCTGCACGTTGCTCATCTGGAACCGGAACGACTGTTCCCCGCTCCCCGCCGCCCCGAGCTGCCGCATCTGCTTCAGCGAGCCCCGCATCTCGTCCGCCGCGTCCCCGAAGTTCTCGAAGCAGTCGTGCAGCGCCGCCGCCGCCCGCCGGTCCGCCCCGTAGTCGGCCTCCCGCGAGAGGCTGGACACGTACTCGGCCGCGCGCCGGGCCCTCGCCAGGCTCACGGCGATGGCGGCCCGGGCGAGGCGGGCCGGGTCGCGGCGAACGGAGGCGGCGTAGCGGGCGAGGGTGGCGTAGCAGACGTCCTGGTACAGGGTGACGTTGCAGCTGGAGCGGATGAAATCGGAGCTGTCGGCGGGGGCGGGCGCGGGGGATCCGGCGGCCGGGACTGGTCGTAGGTGGGAGAGGAAGAGCGTGAGGAGGAGGAGGAGGAGGCGGAGAGATGGTTGGGAGTGCATGGTTGCTGGTGTTGGTTCTGTTTTTCTGTTGAGAATTTCCGGCGTTTTGTGTTGCGTTGATCTTTTCTTTTGGAGCGGAGTGTGATGGAAAGCGATTGAGTTCGTGAAGGTTTTAAGGCCCTGTTTAGTGGCGTGATGACAGATATACCCCGCATATTTGAGCGTTATAACGAAAATGCCATCCCTAGGGGGAAAATCAGTGTTGATCCACATTAATATCTAGTTAAGTCCACATTCGGGTCATGTCCGCAAATTGTAATCCTTCAATCAAATGCGAGATTGAGGAATTTTCTCCAATCAGGGATGAAAGTAACTATAGCCCTAAGCAAAATCCTCCGTCATTTCCTTGCTATCGTGTTTTTACATGCTATATTTCTGATAGGTTCATATCATCACCACTTTTAAATTTAGTTACCCCGATGTTCGTACTATATGATTTGTGAATGTAACTGGATTTGTATGTACTTAATGCATCCGCTAATGACCGGGGGAATGAATACAATCTGTGTTTTTCTCCCTTCCTAGTAAGGGAGAACGTCTGCCTGCTGACCCCCGATCAATGGGTTTCGTTCCGAGCATCTCTCGTGTCAGTAAACAAGCGCGGTCGGAGGCCAGCCGAGACAGCAAGGGCATTTTGGGAAATTTGAGCTCACTCGAAGTGAGAAATTGCCTTACAATGAGTTGCAATCAAGCGTGCACCGTGTGGTGGGAAACCAAAGCACGGCCGGCCATTTTCATGTGCTTTAATTTGCGGCTGGCTTAGTGCTATGTCGACCGGGAGCGACCGGACCGCGCACCAGACCCATTGACCCTTCCCTTCGTTCATACCTTGTATTCTCTTTCTAGGTTCTGTTTGTTCCAAAAAAAAAAAAATGAACAATTCAAAAAATATTTTTCTGAATATGATCGCTCGTATTCCATATAAAGTTGAATGAACGGAAACTATTATTATCGTCCACGAAAATGTTTAAACATAAATTGTTGTCGGTAATGAAAATAATTTTCACCGACTAATCATTTCAAGATATACAAGCAACCATTTTCAAGAAAATATTTTCTAAATCTTTTATTTTTTGCGAAACAAATGGAGCGGCCCGCTCTTCGTGTTGGAAACTGTTTCTTGCCTTCTTTTATCTCGTTAATAACGAGAAATGATCGAGCCAAATCACATAGCTTGCTAAGCTCTCGGTATGGGACCTCAACAGTGAGATTACTTGCCCTTATGATCTGTGTCGAGCACCCAATTCACGTATAAACCCATCTTTCAACCGAGTCGATTCTAAGGAACTAGATGGTCCAAGACCGTCCAATTACAGACTTCGCATTTCGAAACTTCATTATTTTCCTCTAGAAAGACGGTATTGATGATTTGATCCGAGCATTTCGTGGTTTAAGTGCCCTGTTAGACGCGAGTCGATATTCGAACGGACGATCTCGATACCGTCGCATGGTGCCGGAACCGAAACCGCCCGACTCCTCTTCGCCAAGTGCGTAAACAGGATTAAGTAACTTCGACCAAAAAAAAAAGGGGGGGATTAAGTAGAACGGGAACAAATTTCATGGACGACAAGATACATATTCATCATTCAAAAGATGCGCAGATCAATTGGAATCACCTCAGATCAATTGGAAAGACGAGGTCCCAACGAGCATGATGATTTCGCACTATCTCACTCGATTGGTGGGTAGGTGTGTCGTGGGCACGCTTAGGTTTTTAGCCGACCACGATCGTCAAACGAGGGCGGTTAGTATAAGAGAGGAAAACTTGCGGACCTAATCCCACTATTGCCAATTGCTACGGGCGTGCGACTTTAATATGCTTACTTTTTTAGCATGATTGTGGCCCGTAATCAAAACACAACTTTTGGAGATTTGAACTTTACTCCATCACACCTCTTACTCCTAGCTTGGTCCTACTTGCCCTATGTGCCGGGATATTACTAAAAAAAGCCTTAAACTTATTGCACTTGTATCAATTCAGGCGTACACCTTTCAATTTGACTAATTTTGAAAAAAATATTATCCATGTCAACGCCGGCCGTGCCACGTAGGACAGCCGACGCTGACTAGACGGTCACGTCAGCGATTTTCGGGGCCAAAATTAGTCAGAACGACTATACTAATAATTCGAAAGGTTTAGAACTAAATTGACAAATCCTCAGAAATTTTAGGGCTAGATTGGCACACTTTAAGAGGTATGACTAAATTGGTAAATTATCAAAAGGATTAGTACTAAATTGGTCAAATTAAGAAGCTTAGGAGTGAATTGACACATTCGTATTAGGTTTATAAATCGAGAGATAAGGAAACTTCTATGTTCATAGGCATCGGATGAGGTTCGATTAAAGACAAACGGAGAGAAATATCACTTAAAGTTACTCTGATTGGAAGATTGTCATGCGAATATGAGTTCCATTGCATCCCTGCTAACGAAACGGTTAACTGTGTCGATCAATATCGCGCGATTTGTCAAAATATAACGTGTTTTAATCATGAATAAAAGGTCACGGAAAAACAAACAAGACATGGATAAAAGGGATTTTCTCAATTTAAGGACTTGATTAAGCTCCTTTTAAGTAGCCATAGTCTCCTAGGACTTAAAACTGGATTTCGTGCACAAGTTTCAATATTTCAACTCAATTTTTTTTCCCTTTTTGATACATTAGATTCGTTCAGAGCGATGGTGATAACCAACTGGAAACGAATCCAAGTTCGTACATGGATTGCGTATTTGTACAATTTGTCAACGATTTGACCTGTGTGACAGGAAGACATCGTCCTTTGACAGCAAATAAGTGAAGTTCCGGATTGAGATTGTCCGTAGAAAACTAAAAAGTTGACATTTCTTGTTCGTCAGCAACTTCCTTCTACTGTGTATTACGTGCTGCACATGTCGTCACGCTTTTGTTCCTAAGAAATTTTATTTCCTTATTTATAGTATATTTCGACACAATATCTATTCTTTTTGGCCAATTATATGCCAGAATCCGGTATCCATAACTTTGTATTTCTAAGGGCACACATGGTAACACTTTTGGAAATAATTTTTGCTCTAGAATTGCTTCTGAAGCAAAAATTTATTTGGTAATACAACTTTTGAAGCAGAAATCCGTTTGGTTACGCAACATTACATTTCTACTTCTGAAGTTGTTTTTGAGCCAATTCTTGAAGTTAAAAAAAGTTACTTCTCTTTTAGAAGTAGAAATCTCTCAACATCAATATCTCTCTCATTTCGGTCTCTTTTCATTTTTTGCGCCTTTCTCTCCCAACCATACCTCCGCCGTCGCCGCCCATCTCCCACCTTCGCCAGCCGCCCGCCGCCATCCACCGCTGACCATCGTGGCACCGTCGCTGCAACCACCACCGCTCGCCGCTACCACTGTTGACCACCGCCACCGCCGCCAACTGCCGACCTCCGCTAGCCGCTGCTAGTTGCCAACCACCACCGCCCCCCACCCACCGCCGCCGCCAAGTCGAACTCTCCGGTCGCGGGAGTAATTTTTTTTATTTAAAGTAAATAATATTTTTAATAATAAAATTATTTTTAAAGAAATTTTTAAAAATTAAAAATGAAGTATAAATTTTTCAGTCGCCGACAATAATTTTTCGCAGAAGATTTTGTGTTAATAATATTCCAAAAGTAAAAATTTTCAACCGTTACCAAATGAATTTCTTTGATCAGAAATCAACTTCTGGAGCAGAAAAAGAAAAATCAACTTCTGCTTCTGAATAGAAGTAGAAAAATTAACTTTTTACCAAAAGTTAAATTCTGAAGCAGAAGTGTTGCCATGCGCGCCCTAAGCTTACCCAAAACAAAAAAGAGCATAAATAGAAAGAGTTCAAATTACGTGACATGGAACCACATTTTAACTTACTATCTGTCATTGTATCCCTTTAAAGACGCTTCAAGAATATCTGTCATTATAAAAAAAAATTAGATGCCGTAAAAAGGATCATTTAATCAGGTTGAGACAAGACAAAGTTAGTGAATCCTAAAAGGCCAGTGGACGATGCTTTGTCCACAAACTTGTGGCTAACAAATAACAAAAAAAAAGAAAAGAAATTGTTAAAAAAATTTATGGTAAGCATAATAAGTCAGGACTGTGTGACCGTCAGGCAAGACTTTTTCATTCTAGAACTAAGAACACATGAATAAAATCGGGCAACTAGAAAAACGATTATCTTGCCCGCTTCTTTCCTTTCATTAGGGTTTGTTCTTATTTTATATAAAATTTTCGGGGTGAATGTCGAGACGTTGGATTCTCTTTTTCACTGGGGTCCTTTTGACGTAGCCTCAACAGATTAAACGGACGCATCGCCGTAATTGACTCCACAAAATGATCCCAACCTTTGACTTTTAACCTTTGAATGGATGTGATGGATATAACGACATCATCTTCATCTGGAGAGAAAGTGTCGACTAGGGAACACTACCCCGGATGCTGTTTGTCTACTCAATCATGTCATGTCTTCTAGACTCTAGAGGAAACTATTTAAGCATCTAAGGACTATAAAAGATGATGATAAAAGATGCTTAAATAGCCCCATTAAAAGGTCCGTAACTTCTTCCTAGTTTGATATTAGTATTTCAAATTTTTTTTTTTTTTTTTTTTTGGTGACCCGGGAAACTCCCTTTCGCCCGATAGGCTAATCGGTACTAAACCCGGGGGAAGACTAGCCCAGCAACCCACCGCCAGGGCCCCCCACTTAAATCGCTGACGACGCAGGGTTTTGAACTCTCGACCTCCAGCGATGGAAGGAGTTGTTCTCAACCAACTGCGCCACCTATACCCGAAAATTTGCATTGGTAACCCACGAAAACATTCCGTCCACATGCCCGTTAAGTATCCGCCGTGGCAATGTGCCTGACCATTAAAAACTTGATGTGGCTACGGTCCCGAATCAACGTGGTAGTGTATGTCCATTACTTTGCCAGATTCGTTTGCCCGGCGACGTTCGCAAATGTTGCCGCCAGTTCGGATTTTTCATGGCCAATATGGATGGAAGTTTGACGAAAAGTACTTTTGGGTCGTTAGTACAAGTTTGATCTATTGGCGGCCATATATATATATATATATTCCCATGGGAAAAAGTTTAAGATTTTTGGTGGAGTTATCTCTGAAGATTATTGATTAGTAAAGAAACAAAGTTAAATATTAGTGGGGAATGATGATACCTTTAGGCCTCAACACATCAATGTCAAGAAAAAGAAGTTGCATTAATTTACGCCGTGAATGAGGGAATTCGTTTTGCTTTATGTGGCTTTCTAGTCTGCTTCTTGGGAAGTAATGCCAGCAGGTGGTCCAAAAGGCCATTATTCTTCCATACATGAGAATGGGTTTATCTTCAAAGAAAGACATTGGCTAAGCAATTCAAAAAGCCAAGGCAAAAGGCAGAGAATCAACCGATAAGAGATTGATCAATTGACCAAAGGGGTTTGATTCGGATGCAGCAGATCTTGTATCTAAATCACGCCACGGCCTCGCCCCATCAGCCTGTGGGTGTAACCTTATCCCGCGGGGAGATAAGCGGTGAGGATCCTGAGAGCATGGCGGAGTGACGAGGATGTTTTATAGGTGTGTGGCATGCGCTAACATGAAGGAGCTCTTGATTTAATTGGATGCCGGAGTATAATTGAAGGCGCCAAGCTGGAGTTCTTCAAGTGAAGTGAGGTTCTCAACGTATTGAATAGAAAGAAGATTAAACACCTTTATCTTCTTCAAGAGACTCACAATCAAAATGACAAATTATCACATCGATGTAAAAGGCCTTCTATCTTCTTTGCATGCATATGCTTTGATGTGACGAAAGCCCAAAGAGAGAGCATAGAACATGGACATTGATTTTGACGAAGTAATTGAGGACTTAGCAAAACAAGTCCTGTCATTTTTCCTAAAAAAACCTTCAACTTCAACTTTAGCTCTTGCCCCAATTCTACCTTTTGTCTCATAAAGAGTTCTCCATTTTAGGTCCAGTTTCAATTCTACCCTAATTTTTTTTTTGTCCCATAAAAAATCTCAACTTTAGGTCATGTCCCGCCCTAAACTTTTTTTTGACCTATAAAAAAATCCCTACTTTAGGTCTTGAACTAATTTTACCGTATAGTCTCAATTTTACCCTATAATTTTTACAATGTCATAAAACAATACAAACTTTTACTCGAGTCACAAATCTGTCCCCGTTAACCCTCTGTCCGAATTTTCTCGTTGACAACTGAGAAATGAAAAACTACCAAGCACAATCTATTCGAGCGTCCCGAGCACGATCTCTCCGACCGCGAGAGATGGAACATTCCCAAGCATGAGAGATCGAAAATCGAGCGCAAAATCACGAAGGGCGATTTTGGCGAAGTGTTAATGGAGGTAGATTTGAGACTCAAGTAAAAGTTAGTGATCTTTTATGAGACAAAATAAATTAGAGTAAAATTGAAACTAGACCTAAAGCTGTGATTTTTTTATGAGACAAAAAAAAAAGTTTAGGCTAGAATTGACATTGGACCTAAAGTTGAGGGTTTTTATGGGACAAAAAAGTTTAGGGTAGAATTGCGACTGGACCAAAAGTTAGGGATTTTTTATGGGGAAAAAAATTTAAGGTAGAATTGGGACAACACCTAAAGTTTGAAGTTTTTTATGAGATAAAAAGTAGAATTGGGACAAGAGCTAAAATTGAAGATTTTTTAGGGTATCATTAGACTCATTTTTCCTTACAACCTCTTCAATTATAACCAAATTATGCTTTCCTTCATTCTTTCTTTTATAGCAATTACGAAGAATAGCAGGACGATTTTCCACCCCTTAGGCGTCGTTTGTTTAGTGAAGAATGAGTCATTTGGAAAACTCTTTCTTGTAAATGGATCTCTTGTATCACGTATACAAACGAACGGATGTAAAATATTTTCAACGTCCGCGAAAAAATTTAGACATAAATTTCCGTCGGTAATGAAATATTTTGCAATGAGTAATTTAATGAAATATTTTTCAATGAGTCATTATTTTCAACGATACAAATATTAATTTTTGGAAAAATATTTTTCAAATCATTCGTTTTTCGCGAAACAAATAGATCTCTTTTAGCATCTCGATGATATTTCAATCATTAGCCCATTCAGTAATAAATGTCGGCACTAATCTTTTTCATATGGATAGCTTACTCTTGATAAACTCTTACCACCTATATCAATGACAGCCCAATAGGCCTGCCCTGCTTAACTTGAGAATTTTAGGCCCATATAGATCTCAACCGAGGGAGGGGGAAAAAAAAAAAACCAACCCCGAATTTGTACATGCAACTATAACGTCCTTAATATTAATTTCTTGTGCTATGAAATCCATCATCTCTTGTGAGAAAAACAAAAAATATTGTCAAAAGGATCCCAGAGTGCAATGCGTGTTTCATTAGGAAAAGCTGCACAATGAAATGAAGTTCCTTGCAAGGGCAAACATGAAAAGAAGAAGAGGTCGTCTTTTGGAAACGAAAGGGTCATATTTTCCTCCATTTCTAGTCGAAACAAGCTTTTTTCAGCCTCCTTCAATCCTGATTCCGATCGGTGAATTACAAATTATGGATATTACCTACATGCAAACTTACTGAGTAGGGACATCTTTAAGGTCAACTACTTAAATATTTCAATTAAATTTGTTTCTTATAGCTACAAGTGAAAACCGAGCTACGGAGATCGAGGTTATGGATATTACCTGCATATAACTCTACGTGTTCGCATTCATATGTTATAAGAGTTTTAAGTGTTCTGGGATTGAGCAAATTTAAAGAGCGGGCACCGTACGATTTCAAGTAAGCAAAAAGCATAAAGTAAAAGTCAATCCAGTCACGCCCTAATCTTGTCGCTAACGGTTCGATACATCAGCAAAGTGTTGTTGCTAGGCACAAGCATTAGCGCCAAGAGTTGTAATTTGGGGAATGCTTCCCTGACAGTAATGTCAGGGACGGTACAGTCTCAACCGTAAATTCACACACCATCATCGCGTGTTTTGCATAAAACACTTATTAATTAAGAGATCGTGTGGTCAGAAATAACTGACAGTACTGTCAGACTGTCAAGCTAGTAGCTTTCGGATTTTATTTGATGTATAAGAGACAGATGGACGCTAGTTTGAGTAACTGATGAATTTCTCTTGTGGATTGGTCGCTTTCTCTACAGGGGCACTAACTCAGAAAGAGATCTTTTCAAGTGCATGTCGCCGTCGCCCGACGGAAAAAGTAGGGCATGAATGATGGTGCTCCCCATTTTCGTTTGTAACTAAGTGCATGCATGTACATACGAGAGCCAATTCTACTTAGCAAAAGTAGAGGACCACGTGGGAAATACGACGTTAACGTGAGAAAGGACCACTTCTCATGCACATAACTTGTAGTGGAGATGAGTGGAAGGTATATGTTCCCAATCGCCAATCACGAGTATATACACATATGGTCTTGAGAAATTCAGGGAGATATTTTTCAACATCTTTGGGGTCATTAAATATGCCGAAAGTGTTAGAAAGTCTAACTCAAAAATTTAACCTGATAGACGGAAGGAGACTGCATGTACATAACGAGCTTATAGGACCCTCTGTCAAGCGATGCGGGACAATATTTCAATAATCCCTCTCACTTGCAAGCCGGGTTGAGAGCAACACATGGAATTTGATCGATGGTGATAGGGCGCAATACATGATTATAAAGAGCATTTAGGACTCGGGACAATATTTCAATACCCCATTTCACGTCTCAACCGAAAATCTTAAAAGCTAATAGATGAAGAGAGATTACAGAAATATAAAAAGCACAAAGGACTCGTTATCAAACGTCAAGACACAGGAGGTACCATGTTAACGTAAAAGGACCACTTCTCATGCATGACACACCTTTTTTACACAGTGGAGTTGAATGAACACTACATGTATCGAAAATTCCAATCATAAGGAATCATGGTATTGAGGAATTCAAGGCAGATATTTTTCCATTTATTGGATGAATCTATTTTGGTATTTTGAAAATCCATTTATGGGGAAAATAATTGATAGAGGTGGTGTTAGGAGTAGCAACTTTTAACACAGCATAAGAACATCACATTGCGCGGGAGGAGAAAGGTTTGAGTGAGAGCGATCCGAATTCGACTCGGTGTGAGCACGATTTAGTTAAAGATTGACACGACTTGATACGTTCTCGCATATTCTCTTGAAAATCGGAATTTTACGTAGCGGACCGAACTTAATATTTTCTATTTTTGCTAAAGTAGGCAGCTATTTTAATTGAAAATACTTGGGTAATAGTAGTGATGCATATTGTAGCTCACGTTGAAACATTTCTCGATGGAAAACGACATTACTAAGAGAAAATGGACACAACGACACGTCGTCAACTTACGTGGACCCGTCTAGTGGCGGACAAGTTATCATGGAGGTGGAGATGCGACTGGCACTAGCAATAGTGTTGGCTCTGATGGTGATTTATGGTTTGGCGAAAGTATAATTTCTAATGCACAAAGTGTTGAATGATTTCTTCCGTTCCTATTTTAGGTGAGATCCATGTTCATTACTCGTGTGACATGTAAAAATATCCACTTAGAAGATCCATCTTAGAATTAGGTTCCGTTTGTTTAGGGAAAAAATGAATGCTTTAAAAAAATATTTTTCTTAAAAATTATCGTTTATATCTCTTGAAATAAGTAGCAAATTAAGAATAATTTCATTATCAACAACAATTTATAGCTAAACATTATCATGGATGACGGAAACATTTTTCGTTAGTTCATTTTAAAAGTGGTACAAACGATCATTTTTAGAAAAATATTGTCTAAATTATTATTTTTTTCGCTAAATAAATGGAGCCTTAGAAAAAAAATTCCGAGATGGACCCAACTTTACCTTTAATTGCTTGAAAGTGGATAGCTGAAATGATGAATTAAGTTGAATCGTGCGTCTCAATAGGCTGAAGAACATTTACTCATGATTTTTATTACTTAAAGTAAGGAAAAGATCTATAAAACCATCATCGTTTTTCTCTTGATTGCACTTTGCACCCTCTAATTTTTGTAACCTCATATTTCACCCTCCAATTTGTGTAATTTTTTTTTTCCTAAGTTTTCCCAAGTGGTGTTAGGCTTCAAGGGTAACTTCTTTTTCAAAAGAAAAAAGTAAATCAGGGTGTGAAGAGTAAGTTATGCAAATAGATGGTAGAATTAGAACAACGGGTAAAGGAAATTCATTATAAAAAAAAAAGGTTCATTGCAACGAATTAGATTAAACCACCTGAATTTTCAACCGAGTAAATCCTTATTACTACTGCGCATAAGGTATCATAGCATAGGTTTTGGGCTACCTGAAAGTATAGCCAATTCACATTTAAACCACAGATTTGACCAAAATTACTAATCTGAATTAGGGAATATCAAATTTTCGCATAGGCAGTGCTCTTTGTGGGTGATTATGATTTGCTATTTGGCATATGAAAGATCGCAGAGGAGATCAAGATATCCACCAATGACGTATAGAACAAGAATCCTCACTACATTTCAGGAGTGAGCTGAAAAAACCGAGACATAGCTTTATGGAAAAAGACAACTGTAATCTAGCTTTCTATAGTTCAAGGACACATGCGTAGAAACCTAACAATCTGAAGTCCCGTAAAACACTCAGCAAGCCCCGTAAACCGATTAAGTCAAAGCCTTTGTGGTACGTGCAGAAGGTTCAGATCCAGGACAGTCTGCTCGCAGTTAATGAGATTTGAATAAGTGAATCCCGATCCTTAATCGAAAGTGCGACTGCATACCTCCATTTGATAGACTTACAGGTAATTCATCTCGATTCTTCCGAGATGATCATATGGCGATTGGAAGACGACGGTGACGGCACCAAATGATATTCCACAGTCCATGTCCCACCAAGATAAACAGGCTTGAGTGGTCCATTTTTTGAGACAGTGAAGTGACTGTGACCATACAAGGAAAAGAGAAATCAAGAAGCAGAAAAAGGGGCGTCAAGACTTGAAAACATTCCATTTGCTAAGGTCAAGCTATTGGACCACACAAATTTCCACGACAGTCATGCACTTGGAATAGGTTGTTTTATGGTTCATCGATCTGGTTCTCTCGCCTATAGATACAGCATCATCGTACGCCCAAATGGATGCGAGATCAACATAACAATCCCCCAAGTCAAGCTGATATAAGAAACTCTGCATTATCTCTTCGCCCCCGACTCACTGGAATGAGCTCGACCAAACCCTGGGATGTCGACGGACGCCCTTGGAGTTCTGGCCTCTGCGACTGCTTCGCCGACACCCGAAGCTGTAACATTAGACCTGTTTAGATGCTCAGCTTCTTTCTATCCTGAATTAAATCCATGCAACTCCATGTCAATACTCTTTTAAGGTATTGAGAGCAGGAAAAAACGAAGGACTTTTTTTCGGGGAAACGTACCAAAGACGTCTTAAACCTATTGCATTGGTACCAATTCGGTCATAACCTCTTAATTGGATCGATTTAGTCATAAACATATTTGCATTTGTGTCAATTGAGTCCATCTGGCCTATTTTGACTGGAAATCATTGGTGTGGATGTGGGCGCTGATGTTGACAAATTTTTTTAGTAATATTTCAATAATTTTTTGATTTTTTAAATAATTTTCTTGATTTTTTTCCTTTTCTTTTCTTTTATGTTCTTTATTTATTTCTAATTTTTTTTGCTGAGGGCTGCTGGTCGACCCTTGCCGGCACTGGGCGAGGGCGTCGAGGCCCTCGCCCAAGCCCTCGTTGGCCGGCCACAGCGAGGGCGTTGCAACCCTCGCCCCAACCCGATGAGGACCGCGATGCTTAGATCGGGCGAGGGGTTTGCAGCCCTCGCCCTGATTCAGCCAGGTTTGGGACACCCTCACCTATGACCAGCTGCCTACCCTCAACAACAAAGAAAAAGAAAAAGAGTAAAGAACAAAAAAGTAAAGAAAAATAAACAATAAAAAAAATCAAAATATTATAAAAAGATGTCCACGTCGGGGCCAGGCCGTGCCACATGGGACGGTCGGCGTCAACGTCAGCGATTTCAACCAAAATTGGCTAAATGAACTTAATTGGTACGCATGCAATAGGTTTAAGACTTTTTTGGTACTTTTCCCCTGTATTTTGTGCTTGCAAGGTACCTCACCTTCTAGTGCCCATGCATCACCTTCGGACGGATTGTCGTGAGCATGCAACAGAAGTCCAATACCTTCATCCATCTCCCCCTCACATATGAGCTCAATGCTAGGTCTTCTCCCCCTTAATTCATTTATCTTTAGCATCAAGATATTTCAATTTGAATCTCCAATGCCCACCTTCATTTCCTTGAGATATTTACCTAATACCGATACATATTGGGAGAGATCACTAATTAACCATCGACTCTGATATCATTTACTGACAACGTGCAGCGGAAGCCTGATACCTTTTCTAGGAGATCACTAAGAGGGAACCCAAGTCCGAGCCCGTCATCATATTGGAGGAAAACCAAAATGTCCATTCTACGAGCCCCGCCGCCTCACTTGCATGAGTAGGCAACCTTCGCCCAGAGATGAACCAGAAAGAATGAACACATTCATAACTAAATTAGATGATTAAAAAGTCATAAACTTTTCAAGATCAAGCGATTAACCATACTGTTATATAAGCATTTTCTTTGGGAAAATTGTCAAAAAAGTCCTAAATCTATTGCACTTTTGTCAATTCAGTCCTAAACCTTTCAATTTTGCCAATTCAGTCTTAAATCTTTTTTTGTGCCAATTCAGTCATAAACATTTTTTTGTTCCAATTCAATCCTAAACCTTTTGCGTTTGTGTTAACTCAATCCATTCGGCCAACTTTGGCCGGCCGGCGGTAACGTGGATGCCGATCGGCGCTGACGTGGACGCCGGCGCTGATGTGGACACTTTTCATTAATATTTTATTTAAAAAAATTGTTATTTTTTCTCTTCTTCTCTTTCCTTCTCTTTCTTCCTTTCTTCTTCCTCTAGTAGCAAATCGTCGGTGGAGACTAGCCAAAGGCTAGGCTGGCGAGACACGACCTCGCCCAGATCTGGCCTAGGCGAGGTCGGCTTGCCATGGCGATCTCACCAAGGCAAAGAGCAAGGATTGGGTCTGCAAATATTTGAGGTCATGGCTTCGTTCGTCCTCGAGATTGGGCGAGGCTGGTTCGCAAGTGACCTATCCTAGATATTTTCCCTTGATTTTTGCAAGTTTTCGTCTTCTACTGCCTTTGTTGGTTGGTTGCCACCCAGATCTGGGTCGCCGTCCATGGTGAGGTTGCGACTCCCCGTCCATGGCGAGGCCACCATGGCTAGCCGACCTCACCTAGCCCAGATCTGGGCGAGGTCGTAACTCACCGCCCATGGTGAGGCCGCCATGGCTTGCTAGATCTGGGCGAGGGCGCGCCTCGCCATGGCCGGCCTCGCCCGGCGCTAGCGAGGCCACCGGCGGCCTAGCCTTTGGCTGGTCGCCACTGGTGACTTGCTTGCTAGGGGAAGAAGAAAAGGTGGCGACTTGCTTGCTAGAGGAAGAAGAAAGGAGGGGAAAAAAAAAGGAAAGAGAAGAAAAGTAAAAAGTAAAAAATAATTTTAAAAAGCTTGAAAAATTAATAATAATAGTCCATGTCAGCACCGGCCTGCCAAAGTTGGCCGGATGGACTGAATTGGCATAAACGCCAAAGGTTTATGACTGAATTGGCATAAATGCAAAAGGTTTAGGACTGAATTGACAAAATTAAAGGGTTTATGACTGAATTGACAAAAGTACAATAGATTTAAGACTCTCTTTTTGACAATTTTCCCCATTTTCTTCCTAAAGAGTGAACTATGAGACTCAATTATGTGTAATGCATATCACACAGAAGTTAAGGGATCTTGCGATTCGAAACAAATACGAGAACAAGATATTACCGTAGTACTCGACGAATAAGGACACCAGAGATTTACATAGTTCAGTTCGAGCGTCGATACCAACTCCACGTAGAGGGACAGTGCCAAGAAATTCATTATGAATCCCGAGAGTACAAAATTCACGACAGCTCGATCTCTCGAGTATTTCTCAGCCCTCAATTACAATCAAAGCAAACCCACATCTGTTATGGTCTAACTCAAAAAACTTAAAGAGAGAAAACTTAACATTCCTTTTGTTGTCTCAAGTGGGTCACGTGCCAACCCTCTCGCCTATATATTCAACATGATTGAGCACCCAAATGCGAAGCTGATCTCAGAATCAGTGCATCATCTCTTCACCACCCACACCCAAAGCCCCACCAGCATGAGCAGCTCAATTAAACCCTACGATGCCGAAGGACAACCTTGGAGTACTGGCCTCTGCGACTGCTTCGCCGACATCAAAAGCTGTAACAGAAATCTGCTTATGTTGCCAGCTTCTTCTTTTTTCCCTCTTTCCTTCCACATAATCAAGGAATAAGTCCATGCAACTCCATGTTGCTTGCAGGCTGCATCACCATCTGGTGCCCATGCATCACCTTCGGATGGATATCAGAGATTGTGGACAAAGGGACAAGCTGTGAGTATACAATCTCTGTTTACGTCTCCGAAAATATGTCCGAGGATTGCTCCAAAATATTATCATGTTGCACTCGGATTATACTTCAGGGACATCGTTATTTTTCGAATAAGTCCTTGATATAGGTCTAGTGAACGTTCGAGACGAACTGTAATAAATATTGGGTCACAAATCAAGCCTGTGCATGAAGAACTCAGCTCACAGTTCACAAAGGAAGCAGATCCAGTTAGTTTTAAGTTCAACGTTGGACATGTGATGTCGAATTTTATGAACTTACCCCCGATTCGACAACTGATGCAGGAAATATAGGAGATTTGATTTTCCCTGTACCAAAGGCTAATTAATTAGCAAAGAACAGACAAAGGCTGATCATATATGTTTCTCACTTACTTATCCGAGCCTGGATTGCAGCTTGCGTCGCGAACGGCGCGATCTTTGTGCTGATCCACCACCTGACTGCGTGCGCATGCCTCTATTCGTGCTTCTACCGAACCAAACTGAGACGAGAGCTCAGGTTGAGGGAAGATCCGTGCCATGACTGCTTAGTCCACTACTTCTGCATGTACTGCGCGCTTTGTCAAGAGTACCGAGAGCTCAAGAGCCGCGGATTCGACATGGAGAAGGGTAAAACACACCAATCCTATCCGATATCTTCGCGCCCAGCTTGATTTCGAGTAGTGCACGTGCTAATCTTTCACAAGTGTTGGTTAAGTACGGGCTTAAGATGATTGGATTGGTGGTGTAGGGTGGGAAGGAAACGCCAGGCAGCAGAAAGAAGTGGCAATGGCTCCAAAGGTGGAAGGCGACATGAAGCGCTAGAGTCCTGTGCTTGATTATGGAAGTGAACTTGTTGCTCAGAATAACGTATGTCGTGTATTATTATTCCGTGTGATTAGTAAAGTCGGAGCTCAGCTCCTAATTCTATTACCGATTTCATTTGGTAGACGCAGTCTTTGCTTATGAGTTTTATTAAGTTTGTACTGCAAGTCCTTTAGGGTGAGGATGAGGGGTCAACTTATAAATCTTTTGATAGCATTTGCTCGATGTCTGATTCTTTCCAATTGTTCCCTCTTCATGTTGGGGGAATTTTGGTGGATTTGTCAGCGTGGCTCTCCACGTGAAACATAAATCGTACCTATACTTTTGGGTAAGTGATTCCAGGATCGATCCAAGTTCCATATGAAAACTGAAACCTACCCATCAAAATGGTTCCCCAGTTTTTTGATCCTGGAACTTGCCCTACATACTCTGGAACCTACATGTCACAAGTTCCGGGGTCGATTCTAGAGTTTATTCAGATTTCACCTGTATTCTTAATTGAACGATTGCAGTGAGTCATCACCTCTAATGATCACCTTAATAATTTTTATTCAAAGCGAGGGGAATATAATATATTCATAGTTAGACACACGAAGCATACGAAACATTAACAAAGTGAAGCCTCAGTCATGGATATCGTCGGAATTGGAAGCTCAGAGTAGTAGTTTCAGATTGCAAACTCATTATCAGACGCCATGAAATATCGCAGGATCACGCGAAGACATAGAACAAGAAAAACACAAAGATTCTACCTAGAACCTACTCGTCGAAACCGATTCCCTAATTTTTGAAACCTGAAGCCATATCCAATTTTTCGATTCCCAATTCTATTTCGGATCCATGCTCTCCCCTACCAAAACTACATAACATCTAGGGTCGATTTCTCTGTTTATTCATTGCAACTTCTTACCCAGCCTCGAACCTTCTACACCCACGACAACTCCTTGCTCTGATGCGCCGATCGGAGAGGGTGCAAATGGAACTCGGACGTAATAATTTCGAATTTAGATCCGTAAATGGCGTGTGCCGCATTGGCGGCCCTAGGAGGCTCTTGGTAGCCTCCGTCCCCTCCCAGGAGGAAATATCTTCTATCTATGTTATTTATGCTCGCGTCACAATTCACAACCTCGTGTGTTAGAATTTTCCACCATGACTTTAGTAGGAAGTTTGATGCTTTTGTATGGTTTTTGCGGTCGGTTTGGCAACTCATTTAAGATATTTTGCATGTGTTGGGCCAATACAAGAGTGACAAAACACATTGGAGGAAAAACCGGAAAAATTACCAAAACAGTCGTAAACTCATTGCAACTGTGCCAATTCAGTTCTAAATTTTTTTTTTGCCAATTGATTCCTAAACCTTTTGCATTTGTTTCAATTCAGTACATTTATCCGGTCAGCGCTGACGTGACCAATTTTTAATATATTTTTTAATAATTAATTTTTGAATTTTTGGATTAATTTTTTTATCTTTCTTTTCTTATTTTGTTCTTCCTTGTTTGCTTCTATTTGTGGCCGGCGAGGGTCACGGCCCTCACCCAGCGCGTGAGGCTGCGGGCGAGGCTGCCCTCGCCCTGGCCCAAATCTGGGCGAGGGCAGACTCGTCATGGCCTCACCAGTCGCGGGCGAGGCCGCCCTTGCCTTCGACCGGAAAGGCCATGGCCGCCTTCGCCCACGGCCTTACGTGCTAGGCAACGCCGGGCGAGGGCCTCGGCCTTCGCCGGCCACAAATAGAAGCAAACAAGGAAGAATATAAAAAAAGAAAAGAAAAGAATAGAAAAGATTAATGAAAAATATTAAAATATTATTAAAATTTGACAACGTCAGCGTCGGCCGGTCAAATGGAATTAATTGGCACAAATGCAAAAGGTTTAGAACTCAATTGGTAAAAAAAAAAAAGATTTAGGACTGAATTGGTATAATTATAATAAATTTAGGACTGTTTTAGAAAATATCCAAAAAAACCAAAATGTCCTTTCTGCTCGCGATTAAAGAAAAATGTAAAACAGAGAGGACAGCTTTGAGTTTGGAAGTTTTGTGGATGTAGATGACTTTTTCTACTTGGCCACTATGTGATATCACCAATAAAAGGGGACACGCGTACTGTGCATAGAACAAAATTAGAGAAAAAACCAACAAACTTCACACCATGCCCCCGTTAAATATCGGAAAAGGACTAGAAAACGGAAAAGAAGACAGTGACTTAAATGATCAAAAAAAGGACATTCAATTTCGGAAATCTGCGTGAGGCATATGTCCCGGCCCGGCACTTTTCTTGGCCGCGAAATTGTTCGTGTGGCGCCTGACGAGTCGTTCACGCCAAGCTAGCCCTTTTCTTTAGTTGTCCCATAGAACACTCAGGCGAATGTTTTTCCCGTATCTGATCATACCACGCCCAGCTTAGCTCGGGCATCCTTTGTATCGAGCAAGAACAGATCATTTTAGGCACAACAACTAGTTTCGACCTGCTATGACCTCATCAGGTTGAATTTGTGATTGTTAGAGGTGGAAGTTTCTGGTGTAAGGAAGGTTGTGTTGGATCAAAAGTTATTCTTGCTTCTGCTAATGATTTACGGTTTTTCTTGGTAGTTGTTAGAGGTATGCTATGTATGGGTTTCTGTCTTGAAATAGGTATAAAGCTACTTACTTTCTCCTTTTCTTGATTTTTGTTTGTGCCACTGAGTTGTTCTACTTAGTTTGTTTCAAAAGATATCTTTTCTCAGTATATTGTCTGTGCTTGCACCTAGAAGATTTGCTTCAATCTAAATAAATTTTCTTATATTGTAGGGGTTTGATCCAAACGTATTGTAAAGCCAATTTTGCTGAGATTATTATCGTTTCTCTGCTTTAAATAATATTGGATGGCTGAATCAAAGGTAATCCCTCACTCATACTATGTGAAATAGTAAATCTTTTCTTCGGTAGGGGGTTAGGGAGGGATTAGTCAGTGTTCACATAGAATCCTAGTTTTCGCATTGTTGTTAATTGCATGCATTGTTGCATAGTTTTTATCTATCTTGTTCTTGAATGGACATGCCTCTACCTTTGTCTGAAGGTTTTTATCATGTACAGGCTTCGTGACTTCGTTTGCTTTATGCAGTGTCAGAATTCCCATTTTCTGTTTTCCCTTCTTCTAGAGCTCTGAAGCACCCATGATGATTGCTTACAAGGGGAAACTTCTATTAGGGTTGTTGGGCAGCCCGAGCAGAAACAGCTCATTGACAAATGTCAAAATTTTGCTTAGCATATGCTTTCTTGCAATCGTTTTCAGATAAGTGTATTATTGCTTCATGTAGAAAGATTACAAGGTGCTTTGAAGTTGCCTTATAACAGCTTTCTAGATGATTTCTCTATTCCTCTGCTTCAATACTTTTTTTTTCTAATGGCTCGACTTATATGCCCTAAAGAAATGGCATGGCTAACTCTATGTTTATGAACACAAAATTGTAGGTAACTGTGGAGAGCCAGACCCATCACAAATCATGTTTCAAGTGCTCTCATAGAGGTTGCCCCATAACCCCATCAAGCTATGCAGCTCTAGAGGGCATCTTGTACAGCAAACACTACTTTTTCCAGTTTTTTAAGGAGAAAGGGAGCTATAACCATCTCATCAAGTCTGCATCAATGAAACGGGCTGCAGCGTCAATTCCAGAAGATTAAAATGACTTTTATTATGATGTTTCTTGGTTATTTGATCGGTCTTTATGCGCGCCTTTTGTTTGTCTAACTTGATCATCTTGCGGGGAGAGCTAGTGAACTTGGTTCCTCTGTTTTTGCTTTCCACATCCTGTGACAAGCCCTTTATTATTTTGTGATGGATAAATGCAATTCAGAGTCTGAGGTTGTGAATTTTGACATTTGTATTCTACTGCAGATATGGATTTCAAACAATTTCGTTGCAGTTTGCTTTTCGTTTGCAGGCTTGTGCTACTGATTGCAGTTTGCTGTTTGTTTGCAAGCTTGTGCTACTGATAACCCCAGTAAGTGGGGCATTAGGTGAAATTCTGAAGATTCTATCTGGGGAGCAAGTTAAAGACCTTTCAAGGTTTTCACTTGCGCTCCGAACGTAAATAACTGTGCCGCAAAATTTCCACTAGATCACAATCTCTGTCCGAAAGAAATGAGGAATTCAAAGCATAAATGAGCAGACGAATTAAAATCAACGATCCTTTAATTAATTAATCACTGTAAGAAACGTCAATAACAGATTGGTTGTGTTGACACTCAATTCTACAACCTCTTGAAAAGAATATAATAGAGAAGGAAAAAGTCCCCTCCACCAAATAGCTAACAACAGCATATTGCCTCATCCATTTGATATGATTGAATATGTACCTCATATGAACAGACATCTATATACTCTTCAAAGAAAAGGAAAACACTAGAAACACCATTTATAGGTTTTTCAAATGAAGATTGCACGAGTAATAAAGGCCATAAGCATTTCAAGATTAGTTTTCATTGGAACAATGTGCTCCCGCGAACTAGGTAAAGGCAATCTGAGGATGTCATCACGAAATGGAACAAAAATCTTTCACATTACCAAAAAGCTCCTCATAAGCATATGCCATTGCTTGTGGAAAATAGGCCTTTGTCAATAGCATCAAACAACATCACACGACTTTATGCGGGGACCATACTTTGTTGCTATCACTATTCATTCAAACTCATGAAAATTTTAGTG
Organism: Lenwebbia sp. NSW1173648; assembly: GCA_029784005.1. Classification (NCBI taxonomy): domain Eukaryota; kingdom Viridiplantae; phylum Streptophyta; class Magnoliopsida; order Myrtales; family Myrtaceae; genus Lenwebbia; species Lenwebbia sp. NSW1173648. The sequence goes on from JARCGZ010000010.1 coordinate 9,920,074, forward strand.
GCTGGGACGCATGAAAAGAGATAAATATTGAGCGCATTCTGCGTCCATCAAATCTCCCTATCGAAAAGCGACTTAGCACTCTAATGGTAGCAAAAACTTAGCCCATGTTTCCTCATAAGACAATTTGCATTTTGGCATACAGGCAGAGAGAAAAGTATAAACATGAATAACCAATAAATCTATTTATCTCTTCCCTACTCTTCTATTTGCCAAGTCACCCGAAAGAAGGAACAATAGAGCGACATCTCTATAAATAGGAGAATGTCTTCACATCTAGGACTGTAAGTTAAGAGAAAAACGTGCAAGTAATTTTGATTAGAAACCATAATCTATCTGTTTTTCCAGCCTAAGCAAGATTTACAGTGAAAAATCAATCCAGTTGGCACACTGACTGATCCCTCCCTAACCCCCTACCGAAGTAAAGATTTACTATTTCACATAGTATGAGTGAGGGATTGCCTTTGATTCAGCCGTCCAATGTTATTTAAAGTAGAGAAACGATAATAATCTCAACAAAATTGGCTTTGCAATGCGTTCTGATCAAACCCCTACAATATAAGAAAATTTATTCAGATTTAAGCAAATCCTCTAGGTGCAAGCACAGACAATATACTGAGAAAAGATATCTTTTGAAACAAACTAAGTAGAACAAGTCAGTGGCACAAACAAAAATCAAGAAATGGAGAAAGTAAGTAGCTTTATACCTATTTCAAGACAGAAACCCATACATAAGGTACCTCTAACAACTACCAAGAAAAACCATAAATCATTAGCAGAAGCAAGAATAACTTTTGATCCAACACAACCTTCCTTACACCAGAAACTTCCACCTCTAACAATCACAAATTCAACCTATTTCAAGACCCCAGACTACACTAAAGAATGGGGTGATCTGCAGAACCAAATTTGAGACATACGAGAAATAAAAAAAAGAAAAGGAGACAAAGAACACTCGTGGCTCACGGTAAAGAAACAAAAAATACCCAACAAAATATATCTCCAAATTTGTGAACAAACCAATTCTACAAAAAAACTACACACATTTTGGAGTAAATTGGAGACAATTACCTTTCGAGCCATCTTCTAGCAAAGAAACGAAAATTCTGAGTTGGGCAACGGAAACTTGAAGAAGGTTTCAGAGAGTGGAGGGATGGGGTGGCGGCGGAGGCAGAGGCGGACGCAAGCTCTCTGCTACGACGTCGTCAATTTGGGAAGGAGAGACCTGCAGGCGTCGTAGGAGGGAGGAAGCGTTCGTCGGACCTGCTAGGGCGTCGTCGATTTGGGAGGGAGAGACCGAAGGCGTCGTGAGATAGGAGAGAGAGAGGGTCGAGATAGGGGAGAGAGAGGGGGTGCATGAAAACCATCCAGAAATAGAATTTCTGTTCCAAACCTATTTTTGGAACATGTTTGGAATAAAAACTCGTTTGGTAACGTAATTCTATTTTTCTATTTCTGGAACAAAAACTCGTTCCAGAAATAGATTTGGAACAATTTTGAGAAACAAAAAAATTTAATTTCTGGGAGAAATAGAAATAGAATTTCTGTTCCAAACCGCCGGCAGCAGCGTATTTCTATTCTAGAAGTAGAAATTTTTAACTGTTGTCAAACAAATTTCTATTCTAGGATCAGAAATTTATATCTTTGTCAAATGCATTTTTTGGCTCAAAAACTTATCCAGAACTAGAAATAGAAAAATCTATTTCTATTCCAAAAACATATTTCTAGAACAGAATGGTTTTCATTCACCTCTCTGCCCAGAGAGAGAGGGTCTTCCCATTTTCTCTGGCGAGATAGGAGAGAGAGAGAGAGGAGAGAGAGACTCGCCCGCACCTTTCAAAAAAATTTAGCAAATGGGGCCCAATTGTCACGTGTCACACAATGAGTGGTGAGCCGGACCACATCAGACTTACTAAGTTTGCACGCAATAGTTTCTCCTATTCTGCGTGCTCGCGGGGGGGGGGAGGACCAAGTCCACGTTCACTGGTGTGACGCCACAAACGACACGTGGAGGATAAAGCTCGGGAAAAAAATTTAAAAGAAAAGGATAAAAGCTTCTTGGCCGGTTCCGCCTTGCGGGGTCAACGGTCTTTGCGTCGACTCCGGAGTCCCACGAAGCCGCCAGTCCTCCTGGCTCGACGAACACGACAATGGCGGACTTTCCGATTCCGATGGTTGCTTACCCTCCTGTCGAAAGAGTTCAAGGACAAAATAATTCACGTCATTTCGCAAGCTTTAGTTTCTCTTTCGCTTTGCCCGGACCTTTCCCATGGAATCTTACTTTACCTTGCTCTGCTTTTCGGGCGCAGAGAGAGAGAGAGAGAGAGAGAGAGAGATTTACAGCGGAGATGGCCGATGGAGCTTTCTTGCTTTGCTCTCTGGTCAGGTGTGGGGTTCTGTACGTGTATCAAGGGCTACAGCATCATCTTCGGAACTTCAGTTCTGCTGCATTAGCTCGACGCGAATTGTTGAGCTCTTGCTCCATGATTCGTGATCGAGGGTGTGCACTGTGCGGATCGCTCATCTATAAGATCGATTCTCTCACTTGTCAGTCGATGTTTCATGTTTTAATCCCAGCTGGAATTTCCTCATCGAACTCGAATTTTGGAGCTCCAATTTCAACGTCATTAGGTATGTCTAGTCAGCAGCTTACGTAAACAATTGAACAAATAAATTCATGGCGCAGGAAAGACGGTCAAATGTGGATTAGGTGGACACGTACTCGGAACGCGCCGGGCCCTCGCCAGGCTCACGGCGATGGTCGCCCGGGCGAGGCGGGCCGGGTCGCGGCGAATGGAGGCAGCGTAGCGGGCGAGGGTGGCGTAGCGGACGTCCGGGTACAGGGTGACGTTGCAGCTGGCGCGGATGAAATCGGAGCCGTCGGCGGGGGCGGGGGAGGGGGATCCGGCGGCCGGGGCTGGTCGTAGGTGGGAGAGGAAGAGCGTGACGAGGAGGAGGAGGAGGCGGAGAGATGGTTGGGAGTGCATGGTTGCTGGTGTTGGTTCTGTTTTTCTGCTGAGAATTTCCGGCGTTTTGTGTTGCGTTGATCTTTTCTTTTGGAGCGATTGAGTTCGTGAAGGTTTTAAGGCCTTGTTTAGTGGCGTGATGACAGATATACCCCGCATACTTGAGCGTTATAACGGAAATGCCACCCCTGTTTATTCTTGCATAGCAAATCCAGTGTTCATCCACATTAATATCCACAAATTGTAATCCAACGATCGAATGCGAGATTGAGGAAATTTTCTCCGGCCAGAAATGAAAGTAATTATACCCCCGAGCAAGTTCCTTCGTCATTTTCTTGTTGTCATCGGCATATTTTTACATGCATTATACTTTCAAGTGGTTCAGATCATTACTACTTTTGAACTTAGTCACCTCAATGTGCTTTTTGTATGGTTTAGAAATGTAATCTAATGAACTCAATGCGTTCACCGATGACCGGGGTAATGAATTTGCTACCTTACAATGTGCTCAGCAACGGAGGGCATTTCTATTTTTCGTAAAACAAATATAACTTGTGTTTTCCTCCATTGAAATGTTCAGGACTGAATTGATATACGAATACATCTTCATACAACATATAGAAGGAATAGTGACGTGACACTATCTAAGAAACCTAACTTAATTTAATGGAATTGGGTTAGAGCAAGAGGTATAGTCTCGAATCAACCTCAATAATCAAAACCCTAATAATTGCATAAATTCCATCTATGAGTTTCGCAAAAGAAAAGAAAGAGATGATACATCAATAGGAAGGTGCAGTAAATTGATATGCATATGCATTGGAATGAAGAAGGAAGATGCTTTCGATGACATTATTTCCATTTCTCTTGCAAATAAAATGATGGGATTTAAACCTTTATGCTGTGTTTAGTCGTCTAGATTCTACCCAGGATAGGATTTGATAGGATAATATATGAAATTCAGAGATTTTATCATATCATATACACTATTTGGTGAATCACAATAATAAAGCCTGATATGTTCATATCATATCATGTTCATTGTTTGGTATATACATATGTCAATGTAAATGAACCTGAAAATGTACAAACGGAGACTATAAAAATCTTTCATAATTCACTGCCAATTCTAGTAAGAGAGAGAAAATATGATCATTCACATTTGCAACTATGAAAATTTTTGCTTCTCTAGCTACTTTCGTTAAACTTCAACATGAACCACAAAGTTACGGAGGAGAATGAGTTTTGACTCTCATAGACTTTTGATGTGAACCAGAAACCTATGAAAGAGAAGAAGTTTCGACCCTCTCGCTTCATAGAGTTTTGACGTGAAATGAAAAACTACAAAGGAGTGATGAAACTTCAACATGAACTGAAGATACATAGGAGAAGGAGATGGAGATTTCTAGATTTCTTTTTTAGAAATGTCATTGCCTCACATTCTTCGAGAATTAAAAAGATCATTTTCAAGTTCGAATTTGTTCATTTAAAATATTGGTTCTTCTAATTCACCTTTATTTACTTATTTTTTTATTTTTATATCTCTTTTTGTCATTATTTTTGTTCCGCTCCATCATTTCTCAATAAAATTTATTGAATAATAAACTATACTACCATAAATATGTAATGATATAGATATGAAGTGTGTGTGTATGCACAAAATATGTATATATATTATAAAGTAGAAAGAAACTAAAATTTACAAATACATATAGCAATAAATAACAATTTTTTTTATTTTTTATTTTTCTTTTGAGTATTAGAATTCAAATATAATTCATATTTAATTATTATTTTAATTTTACTATTTAAGAAGTTTGTTATTCAAGAAAAAATAGCTTTTATACCATAAACATAAGAAATCCTATATATCTTTATCCCACCTCCACATGGGGTAATTTTATCTGAGCTATATCTCCGTTATATCTCACTTTATCATGTCTTGGGCGGGAGCCAAACACGGGATATGAAAACATTTCGTCATATCCTTATTTTTATCCTGACCCCCAAATGCAGACTTAAGGACTTGCTTAAGCTCCTTTTAACTAGTCATAGTCCTCCTAGGACTTAAAACTGGATTTCGTGCACAAGTTTCAATATTTCAACTCAAAATTTTTCCCTTTGATACATTAGATTCGTTCAATGCAATGCTGATAACCAACTAGAAACGAATCCAAGCTCGTACATAGATTGCGGGTTTGTCCAAATTTTTCAACGAGTTGACTTGTGTGACAGGAAGACATCGTCCTTTGATATGTAAAACGTGTTGACGTGAGCTGTAATCCCATAATTTGTAGGGATTTTATTTTTCCTCCTAATTTGTAGAGGATTCATTTTCCTAACTTGTAGAGACTTGACTTGTAGAAGAAGCCCGTTAGATTGTATATCTATGGGTCTGTACATAATTGATGAAATAACGAAGAAGAAAAGAAAAAAAAAGAGGGTGAGGTGTTTGACCAAGGACGTAGGCCAATTGCCGAACCTCGTTAAATCACATGTTCTTTTATGTTTTTTATCTGCTTTTAACAAAACGAAGACGAAAACCCTAGTTTTGACATTGCAAGAGCACTTGAACAGCTAAAAAGTTAAGTAGTGACCGTAGAAAACTAAAGTTGACATTACTTCTTGTTGTTCTTCTTTTGCTAATTTCGTACAGAAAGACATGTGAACAAATGACTAACCTGCAGCTAACGCGAAGTAGAAATCAGAATATTGATCCGAGCCCAACGAAAGTCGTGTGTCCTTAAGACGAATTTGCCCCCTTAATCTGTACCCGAGGACGTCGGACAATTGTCTCCCAGGATAGAACGGATCGGGTTCCTTTGAAGCGGTACGTCTTCAAAGGACTTCCTTTGAACGCAAATTTGTAGAATAATCGCACAAATGAAGATGAGTAATTACTGGTGAAAAAATGATCAGTTTTGAAAGTGACAGACGCTCTTTGTATTTATAGACAATGAAGTGAAGAGTCGCGAAGCAGAACATGTCTATTGATGAAGGGATGCGAACCAAAGAAAACTGTTCTTGTTCTGTTCAAACAGACACGTTCGTTCGCTTTATTCCGAACGAACATGTATGTTCATCGGTCTAACATGTCTATTCGCTCAATACCGAACAATCATATCTGTTCGGATGAAAAAGAATGTTCAACATGTCTATTCAAATCGTGTCCCTTCAATTTAAAAAGAATAGAATAAAAAATAAAATTGATGGAGTAAAATTAAATAAACGCGCGGGCCCGAACCGAACCGAACCGAGCAGAGCCGGCGGGCGAGCGGCGGCGGCAGCGCGCGCGTGTGGACCGATCCACCTTTGCGTAGGTCCTCCCCCGTCCACAAAAGTGCGGTGTCCCTTGGGGCCAAAACCCATTTGTGAAGTTCTAATATTTAAACCCATCCACCATCTACTCTTTTTTCTATGTGGGACACTCTCCATCCTTCATTTCTCATTCACTTTCCATGGGATTATACATCAAAATCCCAACAATCCCCCACATGAATGAGATGTTCAGATATCACGACTCTTCGTGTATGCATGAAATGCAATGTGCGATTATTCCATGAGAGAACGTTGCATCAGGATAAGTAGTCTGAGACTTTGAACTTTCCATAGTGAAACCTATCGGAATTACTCGGTCAATCAGTAGACTTGATGTCTTTGAACTGTCGATCTTTGGTGTAAGCCTAGACAATAAAAATCACACAACTGTCTCTCGAACAAAGTTGGTTCTCACTGTTGTGTTCGTTTTGGCCATGAACACCGCCTGGTCTCATGAGTGTTTTAGAGAATTCGACCTTTTCAATTCTCATAGAAGCGGCCCTCACTTCACACTCACATAGGTGATTTCTGAATATATAATATATCACATACTCAATTCAAAATCATTAAAATATTTCGCTTAACCTTCACATATTAGTATTGTCTTCATCTAGGAATGAGTAATAAATTACAGTACTCTACACAGTCTTCATAACTTAGTTGTCCCTTGAAACCTAGATCTTGAGATCTCCAGTCAACTAGGTAGGGTATCCGCTATGACGACTTATTTATAGGCCTTAAACCCATTCCTTTCGATGTTTTCACAACCATCTCTCTAGGTAAGCCTTTTGTTAATGGATCCGCAACATTATCTTTTGACTTCACATAGTCAATCGTGATAATTCCACTAGAAAGAAGTTGTCTTACAGTGTCACGTCTTCGACGTATGTGTCGAGACTTACCGTTATACATGACATTCCTCGCCCTTCCTATTGCCGCTTGGCTGTCACAATGAATGCATACAGCCGGCACTGGTTTAGGCCAATTAGGAATATCTTCCAAGAAATTTCGAAGCCACTCTGCTTCTTCACCGGCTTTATCCAAAGCTATAAATTCTGATTCCATAGTGGATCTAGCAATATAAGTTTGTTTGGATGATTTCCACGACACTGCTGCCCCACCAAGTGTGAATACATATCCACTTGTCGATTTTGTGTCTTTAGTGCCGGTTATCCAATTTGCATCACAGTATCCTTCAAGTACCGCTAGATATTTTGTGTAATGCAAAGCATAATCTTGAGTATGCTTTAAGTAGTCCAACACATGTTTCATAGCTTTCCAATGATTTTCATTTGGACTAACTGTAAATCGACTTAGCTTGCTAACCGCACAAGCTATGTCCGGCCTAGTACAGTTCATGACATACATTAAACTGCCTATTATACTTGCATACTCATTTTGAGCCTTACTTTCACCAGTATTCTTTGAAAGATGCAAATTAACATTTATCGGTGTACTTACTGGTGATATGCCTAGATTCTTGCTTTTTTCAAGAATCTGCTCAATGTAATGGGATTGAGATAGAGATAGTCCTTCAGACGTTTTACGGATTTTAATTCCTAAAATGACATCTGCGATCCCCATATATTTCATATCAAATTTACTTGCGAGCAAGCATTTGATCTTCTTGATAATCTCACTATCACTACCCATTATAAGCATGTCGTCTACATATAGACATAAATTGGCAAAGCTATTATGAGTGTTCTTAACGTAAACACATTTATCGCACTCATTAATCTTGAAACCATTCGACAACATAACTTTGTCGAATTTAGCATGCCATTGTTTTGGTGCTTGTTTCAAGCCATATAGTGACTTGATAAGCCGACATACTTTATTCTCTTGTCCTGGAACAATGAACCCTTCAGGTTGCTCTAAATATATTTCTTCTTCTAGATCCCCATTTAGAAAAGCTGTTTTGACATCCATTTGATGAATTTCAAGTCTATACAAGGCTGCTATAGCAATTAACATCCGTATAGATGTAATTCTCGTGACAGGTGAATAAGTATCAAAATAATCCAGACCTTCACGTTGTCTATAGCCTTTTACGACAAGCCTAGCCTTATACTTATCAATAGTACAATCTGCTTTTATTTTCCTCTTAAATATCCACTTACATTGTAATGGCTTATTACCAGGAGGAAGGTTAGCCAATTCCCAAGTATGGTTTGACAAGATGGATTCAACTTCACTATTGATAGCTTCTTTCCAGAGCGGGGCTTCTGGGGATGTCATAGCTTCCTTATATGTCCGAGGTTCGTTCTCTAACAAATATGTCAGAAACTCATGTCCAAAAGACGTAGAAGTCCTTTGCCTTTTACTACGTCTAGGTTCATCCTCCATTGGATCACTTCTAGATGTAGTATCTCGAGGCCTCTTATTATTATCAATTGGTTCATATACTATGTTATATGGAAATATATTTTCAAAGAATGAAGCGTCCCTTGATTCAATGATCGTATTAACATGTATATCTGGGATCTCTGATTTGTGAACAAGAAATCGATATGCATTGCTATTCTGAGCATATCCAATAAAAACACAGTCAACAGTTTTCGGTCCTATCTTAACCTTTTTAGGTTTAGGAACTGCAACCTTAACCAAACACCCCCACACTTTGAGATAATTCAAGTTAGGCATTCTGCCTTTCCATTTCTCATAGGGAGTTTGTTGTGTCTTTTTGTGGGGTACTCTATTTAAAATAAAATTTGCTGTCAAGACAGCTTCCCCCCACAAATTCTGCGGTAAACCAGAACTGTTCAACAATGCATTCATTGTTTCCTTTAGGGATCGATTTTTCCTTTCTGCCACACCATTCGATTGCGGTGTATAAGGAGCGGTAAATTGGTGAACAATACCGAACTCGGTACAAATTTCCTCAAAAGGAAATTCATATTCATCTCCTCTATCATTTCTTATTACTTTTATTTTCTTATTTAACTGATTTTCAACTTCAGACTTATAAGTTCTAAAAGCATTCACAGCTTCATCTTTACTGCTAAGTAAATAAATATAACAGTACCTCGAGCAGTCATCTATAAACGTGATAAAATACTTCTTACCACCTTTGGAAGGTACTGTTTTCATATCACAAATGTCTGTATGTATTAAATCTAAAGGTTCTGAGACTCTATTAACTAATGAGTTAAAATGAGGCTTAGAAAACTTAGATTCAACACACACTTGGCACTTTTCACTTGGACAGTCAAACTTTGGTAATAGTCCATACTAATTAATTTCTTTATTGACTTATAATTAACATGTCCTAATCTAGCATGCCAAATATTAGGAGACTCAAGCACATAAGTAGGGGCAACTTTATTCATATCATCCTTGGTTACAACAGTCATTACATTCAGCTTGAACAAACCATCACTCAGATAACCCTTTCCTACATACATCTCATTTTTGGAGAGTACAAACTTATCAGATACAAAAACCAACTTGAAGCCATTCTTGCTAAAGAGAGATCCGGACACCAAATTCTTGCGAACGTCTGGCACATGAAGAACATTGTTCAGTGTTACGATTTTCCCAGATGTCATCTTTAGAGCAATCTTCCCAACGCCTTCAACTTTAGAGGTCGATGAATTACCCATATAGAGTTTTTCATCACCCCCCCCCACAGTTGTGTAGGACGAGAATATCGATCTGTTTGCACAGATATGACGAGTTGCTCTAGTATCAATCCACCACTCCTTGGGGTTTCCCACCATGTTGCCCTCGGATATCATAGCAGACAGATTGATATCATCAACACCATTGGAAATCTCTTCCACCATATTTGCTTGAGTTTTCTGTCTTTTCTTCGCTCTGCAGTCTTTGACTCGATGTCCAGACTTTTCACAGTTAAAGCATTTGCCGACGAACTTCTTCAGGCCTTGGGTGAATCCCTCTCCAGACTTATTAGGCATTTTCCTCTTCTTGTTGGGTTTTGATCATTCTTCAACAACATTGGCCCTTGAAACCTCTAGGTTCTTGCCAACTTTCTTTTCAGAGAGCCTATTGTCTTCCTCAATCCTCAACCGAACAATCAAGTCTTCAAGTGACAACTCCTTTCTCTTGTGTTTGAGACAATTTTTGAAATCTCTCCAGGACGGTGGCAGTTTTTCAATGAAGGCAGCCACTTGAAATGACTCACTTAGAGTCATTCCTTCAGCATGAATATCATGCATAATCACTTGAAGCTCTTGAACCTAACTTAAGACGGTCTTTGAATCAACCATCTTAAAGTCTAGAAATTTACCGACAATGAATTTCTTCAGTCCGGCATCTTCAGTTTTATATTTCTTGTCCAGACTCTCCCATAACTCCTTAGCCGTTTTCAACAGACTATAGACGTTATAGAGAGTATTGTCCAGACCATTGAGGACATAGTTGCGACACAGGAAGTCAGAATGCTTCCATGCATCCACAGCAGCAACCTTTTCCTTATTAGTCTCTCCATCGTCCAATTTAGGACCATCCTCATTGAGGAATCTAGCCAAGTTCAAGGTCGTGAGATAGAACAACATCTTTTGTTGCAATCTCTTAAAATCCGTACCATTAAACTTTTCTGGCTTTTCTCCGTGATTCGGAAAAGGGGTTACCGGAGTCGAAGTTGAAGCCATTTCTACGAAGGACAGATTGTTCACAACAACAAAAAATACGAACTAAGCGCAAAAACAAGAAGTAGAACAAGATTTCGTCGTCTTCAAAGGACTCATTCGTACGCAAATTTGTAGAATAATCGCATAAATGAAGATGAGTAATGACTGGTGAAAAAATGATCAGTTTTGAAAGTGACGGACGCTCTTTGTATTTATAGACAATGAAGTGAAGAGTCGCGAAGCAGAACATGTCTATTGATGAAGGGATGCGAACCAAAGAAAACTGTTCTTGTTCTATTCGAACAGACACATTCGTTCGCTTTATTCCGAACGGACATGTATATTCTTCGGTCTAACATGTCTATTCAAATCGTGTCCCTTCAATTTAAAAAGAATAGAATAAAAAATAAAATTGATGGAGTAAAATTAAATAAACGCGCGGGCTCGGCTTGAACCGAGCCGAGCGGCAGCACGCGCGCGGACCAATCCACCTTTGTGTAGGTCCTCCCCCGTCCACAAAAGTACGGTGCCCCTTGGGGCCCAAACCCATTTGTGAAGTTCCACTATTTAAACCCATCCACCATCTACTCTTTTTCCTATGTGGGACTCTCCATCCTTCATTTCTCATTCACTTTCCATGGGATTATACATCAAAATCCCAACACTTGTTCGTCAGCAACTTCCTTCTCCTGTGTATTACCAGCTGCACATGTCGTCGTGATACCATTCCGTTGAAATTTGTGTCCTTATTTCTAGTATATTTCGAAACAACATCTATTCTTTCTGTCCAACTATATGCTAGAATCACGTATCCATGACCTTGTATCTCTAAGCTTACCCCCCTAAAAAAATCATAAATAGAATGAGTTTAAATTACGTGACATGAAATCACATTTTAACTTACTATCTGTCATTATAATCCTTTAATGACGCATCAAGAGTATATGTCATCATCAAAATAATTAAATGCGGAAAAAGGGTCATTTAATGAGGCCGCGACAAGACAAAGTCAGTGGATTCTCGAACTAAGAACAAATGAATAAAATCGGGCGACTAGAAAAACGTTTATCTTGTCCGCGTGTTTCCTTCCATTAGGGTTTGCTCTTATGTTATATAATATTTTCGGGGTGAATATCGAGGTCGTTGGATTCCCTTTTTCACTGGGGTCCTTTTGACGTTTCCTCAACAGATTTAACGGACGCATCGCCGTAATTGACTCCACAAAATGATGCCAACCTTTGACTTTAACCTTTGAATGGATGTGATGGATGCTAGCGACATCATCTTCATCTGGAGAGAAAAAGTTTGACTAGGGAACACTGACCCGGATTCTGTTTGTCTACTCAATCATGTCATGTCTTCTAGACTCTTGAGGAAACTATTTGAGCATCTAAGGACTATTGTCCCACTATAAGTCCTTTAACTTTTCACCGTATAGCATATATACTATACTTCAAATTGTCTCCGATCACACTCATATCCAAAACTTTACACTGAGAATCCAGAAACACATTCCTTCCAAATGGTCATTATAAGTATCCGACGTGACAAAGTGCGTGGCCATTAAAAATTTGACGTGCTTACACTCCGAGTCGAATTGGCAGTGTATGTCCATCACTATGCGAGATCCGTTTGCCCGGTGTCTTCCGCAAATCTTGTTGTTAGTTTGGATTTTTCACGGCCACTATAGATGGAAGTTTGACGGAAAATACTTTTGGGTCATTAGTACAAGTTTGATCTATTGGCGAGCAAAAAAAATAAAAAAAAATGTGTTTCCACTTGAAAATGTTTAAGACTTTTGGTGGGTTATCTTGAAAATTATTAATTAGTAAAGAAACAAAGTAAAATATTATTGGGGAATGATGATACCTTTGGGTCCTCAACACATCAATGTCAAGAAAAAGAAGTTGACTAATTTACTCCGTGAATGAGGGGATTCGTTTTGCTTTATTTGGCTTTCTAGTCTGCTTCTTCGTGGGAAGTAATGTCAGCAGGTGGTTCTAAAAGGCTATTATTCGTTCATACATGAGAATGGGTTTATCTTTAAAGAAACACATAGGCTAAGCAATTCAAAATGAGAAGGCAAAAGGCAGAGGATCAACCGATAAGAGATTGATCAATTGACCAAAGGGGTTCGATTCGGATGCAGCAAATCTTGTATCTAAATCACGCCACGGCCTCGCCCCATCAGCCTGTGGGTGTAACCTTATCCGGCGGGGTGATAAGCGGTGAGGATCCTGAGAGCATGGCAGAGTGACGAGGATGTTTTATAGGTGTGTGGCATGCGCTAGAATGAAGGAGCTCTTCATTTAATGGGATGCCGGAGTATAATAGAAGGCGCCAAGCTGGAGTTCTTCAAGTGAAGTGAGGTTCTCAACGTATTGAATAGAAAGAAGATTAAACACCTTTATCGTCTTCAAGAGACTCACAATCAAAATGACAAATTATCACATCGATGTAAAAGGCCTTCTATCTTCTTTGCATGCATATGCTTTGATGTGACGAAAGCCCAAAGAGGGAGCTTAGAACATGGACATTGGTTTTAACGAAGTAATTGAGGACTTAGCAAAACAAGTCCTGTCATTTTTCTTGACCTAATACCCCTAAAAAAACCTTCAACTTCAACTTTAGCTCTTGCCCCCATTCTACCTTTTGTCTCATAAAGAATTCTCCACTTTAGGTCTAGTTTCAATTCTACCCTAATTTTTTTTTGTCCCATAAAAAATCTCAACTTTAGGTCATGTCCCGCCCCAAATTTTTTTTTTTTTACCTATAAAAAAATCCCTACTTTAGGTCTTGAACTAATTTTACCGTATAGTCTCAATTTTACCCTATAATTTTTACAGTGTTGTAAAAAAATACAAACTTTTACTCAAGTCACAAATCTGTCCCTGTTAACCCTTCGTCCAAATTTTCTCGTTGACAACCGAGAAATGAAAAATTGCCAAGCACAATCTAATCGAGCATCCCGAGCACGATCTCCCGACCGCGAGAGATGGAACATTCCCAAGCACGAGAGATTGAAAATCAAGTGCAAAATCACGAAGGGCGATTTTGGCGAAGTGTTAATAGAGGTAGATTTGAGACTCAAGTAAAAGTTAGTGATCTTTTATGAGACAAAATAAATTAGAGTAAAATTGAAACTGGACCTAAAGCTGTGATTTTTTTATGAGACAAAAAAAAAACGTTTAGGCTAGAATTGACATTGGACCTAAAGTTGAGGGTTTTTTATGGGACAAAAAAAGTTTAGGGTAGAATTGGGATTGGACCAAAAGCTAGGGATTTTTTATGGGGAAAAAAAATTTAAGGTAGAATTGGGACAACACCTAAAGTTTGAAGTTTTTTATGAGACAAAAAGTAGAATTGGGACAAGAGCTAAAATTGAAGATTTTTTTTAGGGTATCATTAGGCTCATTTTTCCTTACAACCTCTTCAATTATAACCAAATTATGCTTTCCTTCATTCTTTCTTTTATAGCAATTATGGAGAATAGCAGGAAGATTTTCCACCCTTAGGTGCCGTTTGTTTAGTGAAGAATGAGTCATTTGGAAAACTCTTTCCTGTAAATGGATCTCTTGTATCGCATATACAAACGAACGGATGTAAAATATTTTCATCGCTCATGGAAAAAATTAGACATAAATTTCTGTCGGTAATGAAATGTTTTGCAATGAGTAATTTAATGAAATATTTTTCAATGAGTCATTATTTTCAACGATACAAGCATTAATTTTTGGAAAAATATTTTCCAAACCATTCGTTTTCCGCGTAACAAATGGATCTCTTTTAGCATCTCGATGATATTTCAATCATTAGCCCATTCAGTAATAAATGTCGGCACTAATCTTTTTCATATGGATCGCTTACTCTTGATCTACTCTTACCACCTATATCAATGACCGCCCAATAGGCCTGCCCTGCTTATCTTGAGAATTTTAGGCCCACATAGATCTCAACCGAGGGAAAAAAAAAAAACCAACCCCGAATTTGTACATGCAACTATAACGTCCTTAATATTAATTTCTTGTGCTATGAAATCCATCATCTCTTGCGAGAAACAAAATACATTCTTGTCAAAAGGAACTTCATTTCATTAGGAAAAGCTGCACGATGAAATAAAGTTCCTTTCGACGGCAAACATAAAAAGAAGAAGCGGTCGTCTTTTGGAAACGAAAGGGTCATATTTTCCTCCATTTCTAGTCGAAACAAGCTTTCTTCCAGCTTTCTTCCATCCTGATTCCGATCGGTGAATTACAGGTTATGGATATTACCTGCATGCAAACTTACTAAATAGGGACATCTTTAAGGTCAACTGCTTAAAGATTTCAACTAATTTTATTTCTTATAGCTACAAGTGAAAACCGAGCTACGGAGACTGAGGCTATGGATATTACCTGCATATAACTCTACGTGTTCGTATTCATATGTTATAAGAGTTTTAAGTGTTCCGAGATTGAGAAAATTTAAAGTGCGGGCACAGTACGATTTCAAGTAAGCAAAAAACATAAAGTCAATCCAGTCACACCCTAAATCTTGTCACTAACGGTTCGATACATCGGCAAAGTGTTGTTGCTAGGCACAATCATTAGCGCCAATAGTTGTAATTTGAGAAATGCTTTCCTGACAGTACTGTCAGGGACGGTACAATCTCAACCGTAAACCTACATATCATCACCGCGTGTTTTGCATAAAGCATTCATTGATTGAGAGATTGTGTAGTCAGAAATAACCGACAGTACTGTCAGACTGTCAGGCTAACAGCTTCCGAATTTTATTTGATCTGTAACTTTTTGTAAACTTGATCGACGCTAGTTTGAGGAACTGATGGATTTCTCTTATGGATTGGTCGCTTTCTCTACAGGGGCACTAACTCAGAAAGAGATCTTTTCGAGTGCATGTCGCCGTCGCCCGACGGAAAAAGTAGGGCATGAATGATGGTGCTCCCCATTATCATTTGTAACTACGTGCATGCATGTACATACGAGAGCCAATTTCTACTTAGCAAAAGTAGAGGACCACGTGGGAAAATACAACGTTAACGTGAGAAAGGACCACTTCTCATGCACATAACTTGCATCGGATATGAGTGGAAGGTATATGTTCCCAATCGCCAATCACGAGTAATCGAGTATATATACATATGGTCTTGAGAAATTCAGAGGAGATATTTTTCCACATCTTTGGGATCAACCCTTCGTTCTTCCGTTTAATCATTAAATATGCCATAAGGGGGAAAAAAGTTAAGATGAGAGAGTCGGAAGTGTAAGAAAGTCTAACTCAAAAGTTTAATCTGATAAGTGGAAGGAGACTGCATGTACATAACGAGCATATAGGACTCTCTGTCAAGTGATGTGGGACAATATTTCAATATTCCCTCTCACTTGCAAGCCGAATTGAGAGCAACGCGTGAAATTTGATTGATGGAGATGGACGCAATACATAATTATAAAGAGCATTTAGGACTCGGGGTAATATTCCAATACCCTATCTCATGTGCAAACAAGCCGCATATGTCATGTTAGAATATTCAACCGAAAACCTTAAAAGCTAATAGATGAAAATAGGCTATAGGAATGAAAAGAGCACAAAAAGCTCGTTATCCAACGTTGTGGAACAAGAGTACAAGACGACACGGGAGGTACCACGTCAACGTAAAAGGACCACTTCTCACACACGATACACCTTTTTTACGTAGTGGAGATTGTCGCGACCTAAAATTAAAAAATTTCAGGTTAATGGATTACCAGATTAATTAATTAAATTAACTAATCTAGTCTGAGCTCTCCCAAGCTCTATCAACTCGCAACTTAGGTTCACATGATTTATCAAAAGATTTTCAATTTCGAAACCGCCACTAATCTTTTTTGGTAGGTAGATTAGATACCTAAATAAAGTATCAGGAGAAAATACTTTATTTCTGCAAACCAGAGATTTTAGGTTCGCGGACTTGATTACGTTAACTTTTCAATTAACGCCATTTCGGTACCATTTTTATGAAAAAGTCTTGATTTGGAAAATTCAATTGATTCCACTTGAAACTCAAGGTGCAATTATTTTTTAGGGTTTTCTTTATTTAATTAATGCAATATGCAAATGCAACTATAATGCAAAATCTTACTATACGATGACAACGCAAAACATTCTAAACATATGACGAAGGATGATTATGCACGACAATTTAAAATTCAAATTTTAATGCAAAGAAAAACATGAATTCTAATTTAGATGACATGTGACATGATTTCTAACCTAAATGACATGTGACATGATTTTTAACATAAATGACATGTGACATGATTTTAATGAACTGAGATGACATGGCATAAGGATGCATGAAACATGACATGGTGTAACATACGATGAATATGACGTGCAAGAATGAATTCTATCCTATATGACATGCAAAGAATTTTTTGTATTTTTTGATGAATTTTTCGAATTAAATAAAGTGCAAAAATGAAAAATGGTCCAAAGATTGATAACGATTAATATAAGTTAAGAAATTGATTGCTCAAAGTCTAATTTTATATTAAAGGTTATCTCAACATTCAATTCCGAGAAAATTTCATTATAGACCATGATTCGATGTTCTTTTTATGATTTTCTAAAAAAAAAAAAGAATCAAATAATAGAATAATAAACATTGAGTACAATACGCCTTTATATCCGAATTTTCCGATTGAATTCGTCTCATTCCCAATGGTTCGGATCGGATGGGGAATTTTATTCACGTCATACCAGGGGATTGGGTCGAATGGTGAATTAAAGTATTAGATTAAAGTCGTACCCAAATGTTATGGGTCAAATAATGAAATCCAATTTCGTGAAATTGTCGATCCGATCCAAAGGGTACTGGATGTGATGGACAAATTTAATGTGCGGATGAGATTGTACTTCGGGGTTGAAGTCTAATAGTCATGCTATTGCACATATTCCTCGGACTTTTAGGCGCAAGGGAGCTGTATTATACTCAAGGTTTGTTATTAGATTATTTGAGCTGAAAACAAAATAAGATAAGATTAAAAAAAAAAAAAAACATGCCGCAAAATTCGATTCATTGAGAGGATTTGAAGGTGCCGAATTTTAAAGGCAATCTTGCCTTATCCGCAAATATTCACATTTTCAAAGAGACAATATTCTCAAAGATATGCAATTTATCCAACGAGATATGCAATATACTCAACAAGATATAATCTGAATTCAAATCAATCAACCTAGGCAATAGAATTTTCGAATATTCAAAGATGAAAATCATTACCTAATTTGGCATATTTGGTTGCCAAATTTGAACCTCGAACCGCCTGGTGGATCAAGGGCCGATCAGCGGTTCTCACGGAAGACATGCCAACGGCGGGGATTGCGGGTGGACTTAAGAATTCTCTTCTTCCCTGGTTGAGCGGTGGTCAGGAAGAAGACCTAAGTCTTCTTCGATTTTCTTTTCTTTGTGCGTGAGGAACCTCCATCACCTTTTCTTTGGCATCCACTTTGGACTTATTCTCTCTTTTCCTCTCTCACCAATTCCCTCTCTACCTTTCTGCCGTGGGATCTGATTCAAGGCTTGGACAAGAAAGAAAGGAAAAACGAAACAAAACAAAAAAAAAAAGAATCAAAGAGCCCAAATGTGATACTCAAAAAGCATCCACCTCCCTTCTTCTTTTTGGCCGTTTGTGATAATTGGATGCCATCAATACTCTTTCTTCATGGTGCCGTTTCTCTGAACCTCTCAAGGGAACCGAAGCTTTTCTCTCTTTTGAAGCTGTGAGAAAACAGAACAACGTGAATCAAATAACCCCACGTTTGGCCGTGACTCCTTCTCTCTCCTTCGGTCTCAAAAACTGCCCTGTATTTCAATTATGCCTGGCCTCTTGAACTGTGTGTCGCCTCTCTCTCTCGTCAATGGCCCCTCCTCAATGCCGTATATGATAATGAATTGGCCTCCCCCCCCCTCTTTGTAAAGGACGCAAGCCTATTTATAGGCTCTGAATTAGGGTTATCTCGCAAAGAGTCCAGAATAATTTTATTTCCTACGTTGACTTCACAAGATATGCCCTATCTTTTACAAGAGGAAACATTTTCTATGCTATTATAATTTAAATTTTGAGAATATCAAGTGAATTGTTCCCCAAGTAAGCCAATTTTCCACTTAGCGCCATGTATGAATTTCGGCCATCTAAAGAAATAGGCTCAGAACCTTCTATTTAAATCCGTCCACCGGTCTAATGCAAAATGCATGAATGCAGAAATTAAACTATTCTATATGATAAAATGATTTAATTATTTTTTTTTTGTAAGAACTAGGGTTAGTTCTAATTTTTTTTTTTATGCACAAATTAATGACTGAAAAAAAATTAGTCAAAATTTAGGTGTCAACAGAGATGATTGAACAATACATGTATCGAAAAAGCCAATCATAAGGAATCATGGTCTTGAGGAATTCAAGGCAGATATTTTTCCATTTATTTGGATAAATCTATTTTGGTAATTTGAAAATCCATTTAAGGCGAAAATAATTGATAGAGGTGGTGTTAGGAGTAGCAACTTTTAACACAGCATAAGAACATGACATTGCGCGGGAGGAGAAAGGTTTGAATGAGAGCGATCCGAATTCGACTCGGTCTAAGCACGATTAAGTTAAAGATTGGCACGACTTGATACGCTCCCGCATATTCTCTAGAAAATCGAAATTTTACGTAGCGGACCGAACTTAAATTTTTCTATTTTTGCTAAACTAGGCAGCTATTTTTTATTGAAAAAAACATTTCTCGATGCAAAACAACATTACTAAACGAAAATGGACACAACGACACGTGGTCATCATACGTGGACCCTTCTAGTGGCGGACAGGTTATCATGGAGGTGGAGATGCGACTGGCACTAGCAATAGTGTTGGCTTTGATGGTGATTATTGTTTGGCCAAAGTATAGTTTCGAATGAACAAAGTGTTGAATGATTTCTTCCGTTCCTATTTTAGGTACGATCCATGTTCATTACTCATGCGACGTATAAAAGTACCCGCATAGAAGATCCATTTTAGAATTAGGTTCCTTTTGTTTAGGGAAAAAAATGAATGCTTGAAAAAAATGTTTCTGAAAAATTTATCGTTTATATCTCTTGAAATACGTAGTAAATGAAGAATAATTTCATTATCAATAACAATTTATATCTAAACATTATCGTGGACGATGGAAACATTTTTCGTTAGTTCATTTTAGAAGTGGTACAAACGATTATTTGCAGAAAAAATATTTTCCAAATCATTTATTTTTCGTTAAATAAACGGAGCTTTAGAAAAAAAAAATTCCGAGAGGGACCCAACTTTACCTTTAATTGCTTGAAAGTGGATAGCTGAAATGATGAATTAAGTTGAATCGTGCGTCTCAATAGGCTGAAGAACATTTACTCATGATTTTTATTAATTAAAGTAAGGAAAAGATCTATAAAACCATCATCGTTTTTCTCTTGATTGCACTTTGCACCCTCTAATTTTTGTAACCTCATATTTCACCCTCCAATTTGTGTAATTTTTTTTTTCCTAAGTTTTCCCAAGTGGTGTTAGGCTTCAAGGGTAACTTCTTTTTCAAAAGAAAAAAGTAAATCAGGGTGTGAAGAGTAAGTTAGAACAACGGGTAAAGGAAGTTCATTCGCAATGAACTAGATTAAACCACCTGAATTTTCAACCGAGTAAATCCTTATTACTACTGCGCATAAGGCATCAAAGCATAGGTTTTGGACTACCTGAAAGTATAGCCAAAAATTCACATTTAAACCCTAGATTTGACCAAAATTACTAATCTGAATTAGGGAATATCAAATTTTCGCATAGACAGTGCTCTTGTGGGTGATTATGATTTGCTATTTGGCATATGAAAGATCGCAGAGGAGATCAAGTTATCCATCAATGATGTATAGAACAAGAATCCTCACTACATTTCAGGAGTGGGCTGAAAAGACCGACACATAGCTTTATGGAAAAAGACAACTATAATATAGCTTTCTATAGTTCAAGGATACAGGCGTCGAAACCTAACAAACAATCTGAAGTCCCGTAAAACACTCAGCAAGCCCCGTAAACCGATTAAGTCCAAGCCTTTATGGTACGTGCAGAAGGTTTTGAATAGACCTGTTTAGATTCTCAGCTTTTGACCCTCAACAAAAAAGAGAAAAAGAGTAAAGAACAAAAAAATATAATATAATATAAAATATAAAAAAATCAAAATATTATTAAAAGATGTCCACGTCAATGCAGAGCCGCAAGCCGTGCAACGTGGGACGGTTGGTGTCAATTTCAGCGATTTCAACCAAAATTGGCTGAATGAACTCAATTGGTACGAATGCAATAGGTTTAAGACTTTTTTGGTATTTTCCCCCTTTATTTTGTGCTTGCAAGGTGCCTCACCTTCTGGTGCCCATGCATCACCTTTGGACGGATTGTTGTGAGCATGTAACAGAAGTCCAGTACCTTCATCCATCTCCCCCTTACATGTGAGCTTAACATTAGGTCCACTCCCCCTAAATTCATGTATGTTTAGCATCAAGATATTTCAATTTGAATCTCCAAAGCCCACCTTCATTTCCTTGAGATATTTACCTAATACTGATACATATTGGGAGTGACCACTAATTAACCATCGACTCTGATATCATTTATTGGCAACGTGCAGCGAAAGCCCGATTCCTTATCTAGGAGATCATTAAGAGGGAATCCAAGTCCAAGGCCGTCATCATATTGGAGGAAAACCAAAATGTCCATTCTGCGAGCCCCACCGCCTCACTTGCGTGAGCAGGCAACCTTCGCCCAGAGATGAACCGGAAAGAATGAAAACATTCATAACTAAATTAGATGATTAAAAAGTCATAAACTTTTCAAGATCAAGCGTTTAACCCTATTGTTATATTAGCATTTCCTTCCCAAAGAGTGAACTATGAGACTCAATTATGTGTAATGCATGTCACACGGAAGTTAAGGGATCTTGCTATTCGAAACAAATATGAGAGCAACATATTACCGTAGTACTCGACGAATAAAGACACTAGAAATTTACATAGTTTGGTTCGAGCGTCGATACCTACTCCACGGAGAGGGATAGAACCAAGAAATTCATTATGAATCTTGAGAGTACAAAATTCACGACAGCTCGATCTCTCAAATATTTCCGAGCCACAATTACAATCAAAGCAAAACCCACAAGTGTTGTGTTCACGCTCAAAAGAACTTTGTAGAGAGAAAACTTAAGATTCCTTTTGGTGTCTCACGTGAGTCATGTGTCTATCCTCTCGCCTATTTATTCAACATGATTGAGCACCCAAATAATTCACTGCATCATCTCTTCGCCACCCACACCCAAAGCCCCCACCAGCATGAGCAGCTCAAGCAAACCCTACGATGCCGAAGGACAACCTTGGAGTACTGGCCTCTGCGACTGCTTCGCCGACATCAAAAGCTGTAATGGAAATCTGCTTATGTTGCTAGCTTCTTCTTTTTTTCTTCTTTCCTTCCACAAAATCAAGGAATAAATCCATGTTGCTTGCAGGCTGCATCACCACCTGGTGCCCATGCATCACCTTCGGACGGATATCGGAGATTGTGGACAAAGGGACAAGCTGTGAGTATTCAATCTCTGTATGCGCCTCCGAAAATACGTCTGAGGATTGCTCCAAATTATTATTATTTTGCACTCGGATTATACTTTAGGGACATGGTTATTTTTCAAATAAGTCCTTGACATAGGTCGAGTGAACGTTCGAGACGAACTGTAATAATATTGGGTCACAAATCAAGCCTGTGCATGAAGAACTAAGCTCACAGTTCACAAAGCAAGCAGATCCAGTTAGTTTTAATTAATTACCAAAGAACAGACAAAGGCTGATCATAGATGTTTCTCACTCACTTATCCGAGTTTGGATTGCAGCTTGTGTCGCGAACGGCGCAATCTGTGTGCTGCTCCACGTCCTGACTTCATGCTCGTGCCTCTATTCGTGCTTCTACCGAACCAAACTGAGACGAGAGTTCGGGTTGAGGGCAGATCCATGCCATGACTGCTTAGTCCACTACTTCTGCATGTGCTGCGCGCTTAGTCAAGAGTACCGAGAGCTCAAGAGCCGCGGATTCGACATGGAGAAGGGTAAAAACCACCATTCCTTTCCGACATTTTTGTGCCCGGCTAGCTTTCGAATAGTGCACATACTAGTCTTTCTTAAGTGTTGATTAAGTACTGGCTTAAGATGATTGGATTGGTGGTGTAGGATGGGAAGGAAACGCCGGGCAACAGAGAGAAGTGGCAATGGCTCCAAAGGTGGAAAGCGGCATGAACCGCTAGAGTCCTGTGCTTGATTATGGATGTGAACTTGTTGCTCGGAATAACATATGTCGTGTATTAGTACTCTGTGTGATTAGTAAAGTCGGAGCTCAGCTCCTAATTCTATTACCGATTGGCGATTTCATCTGTGCTTAAGAGTTTGATTAAGTCTGTACTACAAGACCTTTAGGGTGAGGATGAGGTGTCAACTTATAAATCTTTTGCTAGCATTGCTCAATGTCCGATTCTTTCCATTTGTTCCGTTTTCATGTTGGGGGGATTTTAGTGGATTTGTCACCGTCGCTCTCCACGTGAAAAATAAATTGTACAAATACTTAAGGGTGAGCGGTTCCGCGATCGGTTCAAGTTCCACCTGAAAATTGAAACCTATCTATTAGAACAGTTCCCCAATTTTCGGATCTTGAAACTTGCCTTGCATACTTTGAAACCTACCTGTCACAGGTTCCGGGGTCGGTTTAAGAGATTACCTAGGATTCATATGTATTCTTAATTGAACGATTGCAGTGAGTCATCACTAGATGTGGCAACCTGGGTCAAAAACCCATATTTTAACCCATATTTAAGAGTGTGGGTCATAAGTGGGTTGCTTGAGAAACCTAAATGGGTCACTAACAATTTAATGGGTCTTAAATAGGTTATAAATGAGTTAGCTAACTATATTCAAATTCAACTTTTTTACTTAACTTTTTTTAATTTTAAAATTGTCCACAATTTTTTAGTAATATAATTTTTCTAATAATTCATAAGTCTTGCTAAATTAGGTTAAATATGAAAGTGTTTTAGTAATACGAATCGGAGCAGGTAAGGGTCGGGTGTGGATTGGGTCGGGTGTGGGTCGTTAGATTTGTACTATATAAAAATATGTCAAAACAGGTTAAATGAGTTGATATGGGTCAGACCATATTCGACCCGACCCAGACCCGACCCAAACCCGACCCAACCCAACCCACCTCATTTAACACCTCTAGTCATCACCTCTAACGACTATCTTAATAATCTATCCGTCGAAATCGCTTCCCCAATTTTTGGAACCCGAAACCGGATTAGTTCCCACCAATCCGATCCTGGAGTCATGCTCACCACTACCAAAACTACATAACATCTAGGGTCAATTTCTCTGTTTATTCATTGCAACTTCTTACCCAGCCTCGAACCTTCTACACCCACGACGACTCCTTGCTCTCATGCGCCGATCGGAGCGGGTGCAAATGGAACTCGGACGTAATAATTTCGAATTTAGATCCGTAAATGGCATGCGCCGCATTGGCGGCCCTAGGAGGCTCTTGGTAGCCTCCGTCCCCTCCTAGGACGAAATATTTTCTATCTACGTTATTGATGCTTGCGTCACAATTCACAACCTCGTGTGTTGGAATTTTCCACCATGACTTTAGTAGGAAGTTTGATGTTTTTGTATGGTTTTTTCGGGCGGTTTGGCAACTCATTTTAGATATTTTGCATGTGTTGGGCCAATACAAGAGTGACAAAACATATGGTGAATCAGACCACATTCGAGAAAAACTGGAAAAATTACCAAAACAGTCATAAACTTATTGTAATTGGGTCAATTTAGTTCTAAACTTTTTTTGCCAATCGATTCCTAAACCTTTTGCATTTGTTCCAGTTCAGTACATTTTTCCGGTCGGCGCTGACGTGACCAAATTTTAATAATTAATTTTTTTTGAATTTTTGTATTAATTTTTTATCTTTCTTTTCTTATTTTGTTTTTCCTTGTTTGCTTCTGTTTGTGGCCGGTGAGGGTCTCTCGCTCGGCCTCGCCCAGCGTATGAGGCTGCCCTCGCCTTGGCCTAGATCTGGGTGAGGGTAGACTCGCCATCGCCTCGCTGGCCGCGGGCGAAGGCGGCCTCGCCTGCGACTGGTGAGGCCATGGCCGCCTTCCCCTGCGGCCTTACGTGCTGGGCAACGCTTGGTGAGGGCCGCGACCCTCGCCGGCCACAAATAGAAGCAAACAAGGAAGAATAAAAAAAGAAATGAAAAGAAATATAAAAGATCCACGAAAAATATTAAAAATTTATTAAAATTTGGCAACGTTAGCATCGGCCAGTCAAATGGACTTAATTGACACAAATGCAAAAATTTTATAACTCAATTGGCATAAAAAAAAAATTATGGCTGAATTGATATAATTGCAATAAATTTAGCACTGTTTTGGTAAATTTCCCGGAAAAACCAAAATGGCCTTTCTGCTCGCGATTAAAGAAAAATGTAAAACAGAGAGGACAGCTTTGAGTTTGGAAGTTTTGTGGATGTAGATGACTTTTTCTACTTGGCCACTATGTGAAATCACCAATAAATGGGGACACGCGTACTGTGCATAGAACAAAATTAGAGAAAAAACCAAGAAACTTCACACCATGCCCCCGTTAAATATCGGAAAAGGACTAGAAAACAGACAAGAAGACAGTGACTTAAATGATCAAAAAAAGGGCATTTAATTCCGAAAATATGCGTGAGGCATATGTCACGGGCTGGCACTTTCCCTTGCATCGAAATAGCCCGTGGGGTGCCTGACGAGTCGTTCACGCCAAACTAGCCTTTTTCTTTAGTTGTCCCATAGAACACTCAAGCGAACTTCTTTTCTGTATCGGATCATACCACGCCCAGCTTAGCTCGGGCATCCTTTGTATCGAGCGAGAACATATCATTTTAGGCACAATAACTGGTTTCGGCCTGCTATGGTCTCATCAGGAGAACGGCATCAGTTCCCGACCAATTTGTACACGGGAGGCCAACCCCGCCTTCAGAGCTCCTAAAGGATGTATTCTATCTAATCCTAGAACTCATAATACAAATTATCCTGACACCACTCCCGTAGACCCAGTTGCTTCTTACCCTCTGCATCGCTCAATTACTAAGTTGACACCAACAAGCACCACTTCAAGATTATACGAGTGTGAGAGGACCCAGGACACAAGTTGTTCGATCCCCCACATCGTACGAGGGACACGAAACAACCGGCCCCGTGTCATTCTCCCCCACTCATTTCCGCAACGCCCTCGTTGCTGTTTGTTTTGTCGCTTCCTTGCGCCTTTTCCTACCATCAATCCCGCTTATCTAGGACTTACACAGATGGAGCCGCGCGCTCGCCCAACAAAACAGTTTTTCCTCAACATTGGTAGCTTCTTTTTGTTTTAAAGGCCGTTCGGGTTTTCTTTGGTCACCCGTGCTTTTCAGTGTGGCACTTTAGCCAACTGCGTTTATTTCGCAGCATCGTTTTGTAGTCACCGTCGCTTTCAAAGTGTGGCACTTTGGCCAACCGCACTAATCTGGCGGCACCTTTCTTTTTTCTCTAATAAGCATTTTTTTTTGTATTAGCTAACCAATGGAGGTTTTTCCTTGTTTAAGACATGGTAGAGGATCCATCTTGAGATTTGCCGAATTGATCTAGGAACGTTTCCCATTTCAGTGATGAATCGGTTTCTTTACGCCCCATTGGCATCGCAAAAGCAAGTCGAGAGCCATACTTTGTCCGAGTCTTTTTTTTCTTTTTGTTTTAGCTCCGGTAATTCACTCTTCGCACTCGTAGGACCGGGTAGACCACAGGTTTTCTCCGACTCACACACCTATTGAAGGGAACCTGCTTTGATACCACTTGTCACGGGCCGACACTTTCCTTGGCCGCGGAACAGCCTGTGGGGCGCCTGGCAAGTCGTTCACGCCAGGCTAGCCCTTTTCTTTAGTTGTCCCATAGAACACTCAGGCGAATGTCTTTCCCGTATCGGATCATACCACGCCCAGCTTAGCTCGGGCATCCTGTATCGAGCGAGAACAGATCACTTTAGGCACAACAACTGTCTCGGCCTATCATGGCCTCATCAAGAGAACGGCATCAGTTCCCAACCAGTTTGTACACGGGGAGGCCAACCCCGCCTTCAGAGCTCCTAAGGAATGTATTCTATCTAATCCTAGAACTCCTAGTACAAACCGTCCTGACACCACTCCCACAGACCCAATTGCTTCTTACCCTCTACATCGCTCGTTACAAGCACCACTTCAAGGTTATACGAGTATGGGAGGACTCGAGGACACAAGTTGTTCGATCCCCGCATCGTACAAGTGACACGAAACAACCGGCCCATGTCACATACACCTAACAACAATCAAATGTGGTTTATTTGCGACTTCACGACTATTGATAAGGTAGAAGTAATGAGCTCGCCAAAACTCGAACCATCGAGTCCCGGGTGTGTAGAGTAGATATGTCTCGCCTCAATCCGAACCTTAAGAGATTATCAATTTGTGTGGTAAGGTGAGAAGAAGTCACTAATACTGGTCGGCCATACTAACCTTAAAGGCCATATACATTATATTCTTGCATATGTATTCATACGAACGTATCGAAACCTATATGTGTTGTATTCGTATCTACCTATAGATGAAAAACTAAGTAGAGTTATCGAATTCTTCGCGTGGATATAAAAGTCCATAGAAAGTGAAATCAAAAGAAATTTCAAAAGTTTGGAGATGTAATGGAAGTTTCTTTGGACTATTATACACGAGCACGTCGGAATGAAGTAGCGACTTCGTTTCAGGTCACTTTCTCCCTATTCTGCGTGCTCGGCGGGGGGAACCCAGTCCACGTTCACTGGTGTGACGCCACAAACGACACGTGGAGGATAAAGCTCGGGAAAAAAATTTAAAAGAAAAGGATAAAAGCTTCTTGGCCGGTTCCGCCTTGCGGGGTCAACGGTCTTTGCGTCGACTCCGGAGTCCCACGAAGTCGCCAGTCCTCCTGGCTCGACGAACACGACAATGGCGGACTTTCCGATTCCGATGGTTGCTTACCCTCCTGTCGAAAGAGTTCAAGGACAAAATAATTCACGTCATTTCGCAAGCTTTAGTTTCTCTTTCGCTTTGCCCGGACCTTTCCCATGGAATCTTACTTTACCTTGCTCTGCTTTTCGGGCGCAGAGAGAGAGAGAGAGAGAGAGAGAGAGAGAGAGAGAGAGAGAGATTTACAGCGGAGATGGCCGATGGAGCTTTCTTGCTTTGCTCTCTGGTCAGGTGTGGGGATAAGTCTGTACGTGTATCAAGGGCTACAGCATCATCTTCGGAACTTCAGTTCTGCTGCATTAGCTCGACGCGAATTGTTGAGCTCTTGCTCCATGATTCGTGATCGAGGGTGTGCACTGTGCGGATCGCTCATCTATAAGATCGATTCTCTCTCTTGTCAGTCGATGTTTCATGTTTTAATCCCAGCTGGAATTTCCTCATCGAACTCGAATTTTGGAGCTCCAATTTCTACGTCATTAGGTATGTCTAGTCAGCAGCTTACGTAAACAAATTTGCCCAGTCATCAGTCCACATCAGTAACATCTGTCCACCCACTCGGCAGAAGGACCCAATTGAACAAATAAATTCATGGCGCTGGAAAGACCGTCAAATGTGGATGGGTCGGGTCGAAAATGATTCGGCCCAAATTGACACATTCATATGCTACCCGCCTCGACTTATATTTCCGAAATAACCTATGAAAATTCGTATTCAACCTAGTTAACCCATTTTAAGGTTTTCATAAGTACATGTTATTCGGATAAAACCGCTCTTTTTGACTACAAAATACTAAAAAAAAATGGCTTTGACCATTACATAGAATTTCCAATGTCAATGAAGAAAGAAAGAAAGTTAGTACTTTCGTAGTAAATTCATAAAAGCACATCAACAAATGATATGGGGGAATTGGAATTTTAGCTGAATGTCATGTAAGATATTGGATCAGATGATTTATGTTGACCATAAATTATAGTGACAAGAATTAATATTAGAATATTACGTAAAAAAATGACGTGTCATCATCTCCCCGTCCCTAAAATCTATTATTGGACGGACGAAATTGCAGGGGGGAAAGGGTCGAAAGAGCCACGACGAAAATTCAACACGGCAATCTCACGTCCAGGTTGACCCCGGAGTCAATCAACGCAATGCACTTTCTCAGCTCCATCCTCCTTCTATAAAGTTAAAAGCTGTTTTCTTCCCCCCTTTGAACCCATTACTCTTACCTTACTATATTCAGTTTCTTGGTCGTTAGGGGGCGCGCAAGAGAAGAAATCTGCAGCCACCATGTATTCTTCATCGGCTGCTAAAAGTAGTCAGGACGACAGGTGGAGCGGCTTCTCGTCTCCCCCGCCGTCGACCGGCACCCCGGTGGACGTCGACAAGCTGCTCCACTCCGACCACCACTCGCAGAACACGTCCGCGGTGGCCTCGGCCCCGCCCACGTACGAGGAGAGGGATAAGGTGCAGTGGTCCTCCGGGCTCTGCGACTGCCTCTCCGACCGCAGGAACTGTGAGTATTACTGTATTACCTCTCTCTTTGTTCCTTGTTAACTCGTTCCGGCTGCCCCCCCGAGCTCTGGAAGATCACTCACAGTCTTTCTCGTTTGTTATGCCAAGGTTGCATCACATGCTGGTGTCCCTGCGTGACCTTCGGCCAGATTGCGGAGATCGTGGACAAGGGCTCGTCAGGTAAGTTTTTGAGCTCCCACTAGCTTCCTGTTCCATTATTGCCAAACATGTTCTGCGCAAAACCTAAGCTGGCAATCGAGATGATGGTCTGCTTCTGCCATGGATTTGCTGTTGTTCCTCCATTTACAGAGCTTCTCCTTTCTCAGATTCTTTGTTTACAGCTTAAGAACGAGGATCCCGAATAGAATATCCTAGCATGCTTCTCGATCACCCAATTGTCATCTTAAGAGAGGAGGTGTCATATTTGACCCAAGAAATTAAAAATAATAACAATAATAATAAACTCAACTGGGAGACCCCAATTTTTTATTATGTAACTATACTTAGAAGCACCGTATTGGACGATTCTAGCTTTCCGCTTTGAAAAAGCATGTTTCCTTTTTTGTCTTAGTAAGTTAAAAAAACATTGATCATGAAATTACTGTTTACTTGATTTGTTTGTGACTTACCGACACCTATGAAAGTACCACCTAAAAGAGGAATCGGTAATTAACGGAAAATTAGGTTTGGTCCGTCACTCAACTGAGAATTTGTAACCCAATTGATAACTTAATCGGAGAAGATTGGTAAGTCACTCTAATTAAGGTTAAGTAAGTTTAAGGCGTTAGAGATGCAACTACAAATTTAAAAGCTATAAAAAAGATGACAAATTGAAAAAAAAAAAAAAAAAAAACCTTAGTAAGTAATTCTAGTAAATAATGGGCGAGTCACGCTAACTAGGTAAATAATCTCTTAAAAGAGTTAAATAAATGCATGGGATTGCTAATCATGGTAAATAAATGTTGGTAATTCAATGAAAGAGTTGGTAAATCAAGAACGCATTAAAAGGCTCTAAGTAATTCGAATGAGAGTCGGTATCCAAATCTAATAAGTAATTTAACTTGACCAATATTGTAAATCACTCTAATTTAGATTGGCAATTTCATATAAGAGTGTTTACTAAATCTGAAATGTCGTCTAATCCTGCAAATAAAAGTTGATTAGTCCACTACAAGAACTAGTAACTTTCTACTTCAAAGAGTTGGTAATTCGAGTGCTGGTAAATTAACAACGGGTTACCCGAAAAAGAAAGTCACCTTTCTACCAACCATTTTTCAAGCTTACCAACACTTCTTGCAATTTACCAGCAAAGACAGAAATTCTTTAGAATGTTCTCGTTTATTTATTTTTCGGCATGGTGTTTTCTTCCGGTGGTGGATGATCGGCGCAGCTTGCGGCGTGAACGGAGCGCTGTACACGCTGATATCCTGCACGGTGGGGTGCTGCTGCTGCTACTCCTGCTTCTACCGAGCCAAGATGAGGCAGCAGTACGCCCTCAAGAAGAGCCCCTGCGGCGATTGCTGCGTCCACTTCTGGTGCGAGTGCTGCGCTCTCTGCCAGGAGTACCGCGAGCTCAAGATCAATGGCTTCAACATGAAGATCGGTAACACCCATAAACGTTTAAACTATCTCTCTCTCTCTCTCTCTCTCTCTCTCTCTCTCTCTCATCGTCATGTCCTCGGCTCGGCCGAACGAAATTACGCCTCTAAATGGTTGAAAAAACCCGGTCTTTTACCGATTGGTGCAGGATGGCATGGGAACGTGGAGAGACGGAGCCGCGGGATCTTGATGTCTCAGATGGCGCCGTCGACGGCCCCGACGGTCGAATCGAGCATGACCCGGTAGACGGTGGTGTCCAAGCTATGTGTATGTACATACCTTGGATGGACGATTTACAAGCATGTGATGAAAAAGAACCTCTTTGCACCTACTTTAGGTGTATATATACATATATAGTTAAGTGTTCTCCCGTATCTGTTTCTAATGAACTGGGTAAGTGCCGTGTATTAAGACAGGCGAATGACCATTTCGCATTCTCCCGCAACTAGATTCGCGTAGTTTCGTTACTTCCGCTAAGCTCCGTTTCGAGCGCTTTGTGATAGCGGGTGGAGCCGCGGAGCGGCCAGCCTCAATCGCTCTCCGATCGTTCAAAGTTCAGATCTTCTCGGTCACGTCCAATTTGACATTATTTACACTTATTATCGTGATGAAAATCTACATGGTAATCTCCCATGTATTACCCAAGACTAGTCTCGGACGACCAAAACGATCATGCATAGCGCAACGCGCTATCGAGCATTAATCTCGACAATTGGAAGAAGTAATCAATATCCTCCATGGAGTTCTTCCTTAGAGTCCAAAAGGAACAAAACATAAACTGCCGAGGGCTTCCGCTGTCTCGACAAAGACATTCCATCTAATTTATAGGAAACAAATCCTTTTCGAAACCAACTTTAGAAGCTGATCTTGGTCCCAAAAAAGAAACATATTACGATTTAAAAAAATGAAATTGAATAAGAAAATGCCTGACCTAGTCTTAATTTAATCAAATAACCATAGCTTAGAGCTTAAATAAAGCGTTAAACTTCTCAACGAACCGTCAACCGTCAAAGTTGGCTGTTCGTCGTTCACACAACCAAACTATTACTTTTAAAAGAAATTGAGAGGAAACAGATTCTAACGCGGATCAACGACTTGGTTACGGCGGCTTCTGGTGAGAGCATTCGCTGACCAAAACTCCTCTTTTACGCAACACATATGAACGTAGAGCTACTAGACTTGTGTATATATATATATGATGTGCAGATCACCTAACATCTCATCTTTCAACCCTCTTTGATCTTACCCGGTTCATTTCCTCGTTCGATCTTCGCCGTATCGTCCTCCCTCGATCGATCCGCCGGAGCCGGTATCCGTAGCTGTTGCAGCTCGAGATCATGTACTCCTCGAACGGTTCCAATGGTTACCCACAGAAGCCCGGCGCCTCCGCTTCCCCACCGCCGCCAGTCAATGGAATTCCGGTGCAGCCCAATTACTACGGGGTTCAGAACAATCCTCAGCCTGCCGCGGGTCTCCATGCTCGACCCATAAACAACGTGCCTTGGTCCTCCGGGCTTTGCAGTTGCTGCGAAGATGTTCCGACCTGTAAGTCTGCCGGATTTTTCCTCACCCATCCATTTCGTTTAGAGGTGGATGGACACTTGATAGAACAGTTATGCCCGTGTGTAAATCTGCTAGGCGACGTTGGTGATGAAAAGTCGGACAGTCCATAGACGCGAGCTTTCTAAGTGCAATTGCATAATATCCCTGGTCGCGACGTGTTATAAGAATTTAGCGATCGAACGATCTTAAGCAGCTTTGGTAATAGGTTGAGTTTGAGCGGATCCAGAGATAAAATGGTGTTATTTATGGCTTATGTAGGTTGACATCTTGTTAATCTCACAGGTTGCTTGTCATTTTGGTGCCCCTGCGTCACATTCGGGCGGATCGCGGAGATCGTCGATCACGGATCAGTTTGTAAGTAGAAATCAATCCCGTTCACACGAATTTGAAGTGAGGACTGGCATTAGACTTGGCTTACTCGGATCGGTTCTGTTGCAGCATGCGCGGCGCAGGGAGCTTTGTACGCAGTGATCAACCTGTTGACCGGCTGCGGCTGCTGCTACTCCTGCTTATACCGCACCAAGATGAGACATCAACACCAGCTGCAAGAGGATCCCTGTGCCGATTGCTTGGTTCATTTTTGCTGTGAATGCTGTGCTTTAACCCAGGAATACCGCGAGCTCGAAAGGCGCGGATTCGACATGTCCATCGGTACGCGTAACTCTCAACCTTTTTCCCTAGAAATGTCGATTTCCAGAACAATTCGAGACAATCGATATCCATACAGTAAATAGTCCTGAATTAAGCGCATGGTATCATATTGGCGCTGTAAACTGAACGGGGGTTCTTCCGATCATGGAGATTATTACAAAAATGGACCGATGATTTCGTTCCTAAACTTCATTACTTGTGATTATGTTTAGGATGGCATGGAAACATGGCGATGCAGAACAGAGGAATCTCAATGGCTCCAGTTCCCCCTGGGGGCATGATGAGGTAGAAATTCAAGATCACCTCAACTTGGCTTGAATGCTCCAGAAATTTGAACTCCATGTTGGAGAGTCTATATGAGTGAAATCCCTTGAATGATCACCGCCCTGTGTCCTCAGGGCCCCTTTCTTTTTACCCTTTGATTTTATCTTCATTTGACAGTATAATCAACATGGAGTGTTGTACAATGCATTTTACCAGCACATCAATATACGAAAAGCTTGCTTCACAACAGAACTTTGCCGTCTCAAGAAGCGTAGAAACATTCACTCGGTGGCCAACGCCACCATGAAATTCTGTAGGTATGCGAGTTCTGACATTCAGAGTTCCCTCAGAAACACCGTCACAACAAACATAACCATGAAAGATGGAGAGCACGTTAAGGGAAACAATCACTTACCAAAGCTGCCGTAAAATGAAGGCAATTCCTTCTCGAAGTTTCTCCGAGCAGTACCGATTCCTAGTAACTATCCATCAGAGTAATGCTGCTCACTTGAAATCCCAGCAAAGAAAGGAAAATGACTAGTTTAGCTGTGTTGATGAGAAAATGAGGCAACTAATCCTATTCTAATGATTACAAGAAGCATGGCCTGAATTCGCTGGCTTTCAGATGCACACTCTTAAGTGTCCATCTCAAAGGATCAATTCAGAACCGAATTTAGGAAGATGGTTACACCAACAATTCCTTTTGTTGGCTTTTACAGAATAAAATCAAAGAGTCACCTAGCTAGTCACCACTCAAATGCCTGGATTTGCCCACCCGCGTCTCCACTTCATGAACCACAAAATTGGGTAGACCACAAGTCGTCGTCGAAGAATTGTAATCAAATGTTTCAAAGAGAGATCCAAAAATGCATCAATCAATATGGCACAAGTATCAAGTCCATAACTTTACAAGAGAACCGACGCCAGGAGCAAAAAGGCGACGATCACCGAGCTTGTGATCGAACCAACATCAGAGAAATACTGGGGAGGACAGCCAGAACTCGTTGAATTAGACGAAGGAGCTAGAATAGTACCATTTACGGAAGTCCCATTTCTTCCAATGCTGCAGCAGCATACAAGTAATTCAGTATATTGCAGAAGCATAATAACTATTTTGGATTATTGGAGATGACATTTAGCAACAAGTTTAAAAGATGACAGAGAACCTACAAAAACACAGTACATCACATACCTTCCCGGAAATATACATGAACCATGACCTGCACCAATCAAACATAAATTAGGGGAAAAGAAAAGCAAAAGGCAGATTCCTCGTCCTCTATATGCTCAGCATTAGAGTTCGGGACAGACGTACTAATAGCTCATCAAATTACGAAAAATGTCAAGGTTAAACCAGCAGATAAGCCCTAGCATCTTGTGGCATGCCATTAATTGTGTACTGACCACAACACCTCAAATTTTCTATACAGTGAATTGTGATTACTAAATCTGGTGATAAGATCATTCCTCAGAATGATGCAGATACATGGGTAAATGTTATCAAGCTATTCCTTACTCGGATCGGTTGTGGTGACTGTAGCGACCCCTTTAAAATCACAGGTGCCTGGAGCTTTCGCCATCTTTTGGTAATAAGCGTTGAAAGCATACGTTGCATGTGCAACAACATTGTCTGGTTCATAGCATGCTTGCCCCTGCAACAACAGTGAGCAGTCTACTTTTCCGGGACCACAAGCCCAATCCAATGCCGCTTGGAGCATCTTCTTGTCCGTGCCATCCTTCGCAACGCAGAAGGTCTGATTGGTTGTGTCATTTGCCAACACCGTTCCCGCACCCGTCAAGTGCAAGATATAGATCGGCGCTCCGTTGGCATCAAACAGGCCCCAGTTCTTCTCAGATACAGAGCCCGGTCTCAGATCCTCATTGTACAGCTCATAAATGTATGTACTGACTGAGATGCCCGGGTGCTTTGGCGTTCCTGTATTGTTAAGCACGTACTTGATCAAGTTACTGTTGTAAGTGTTTGCATTTTCAAGAGTTGCATCCGGTTCGGAAGAGTCTCCCTTGGAGGGCCAACCAGACTCGGTCACCACAATGGGGACATTGGTGAAGTTCAGATACGACATGGAAAAATAAGCTGCGTCAACGACGGCATCAAACACGTTGGTGTAGTGGAGGAGCGTGTTAGAATCGACAGCTTCCTTGTTCGGAGGAAGAGGACGGAAGAGGGCATAGTCCAGTGGAATCACGCCATTTGACTGCATGTAGTCGTAGTATGGATAGACATTGAGCATGATGTACGATCCAGTAGACTGAAGAAACTTAAGCAGCGGGACCATGACTGGATCCCAAGTGCGGTTAAAGAATGCTTGAGAAGGTGGGAATGAGTCAATAATGATGGAGGAAGAGTGTGGGGTTGAGACTTTGATACGACCGTCGAGATTCGAAGCGACAAGCGCTGAGTGGATGAACTTCATGGCCGAGACAAGGACAGGGGCGGCATTCTCAAGGGTCGTTAGGACTTCGGACCCCACAGCAATGGCGGTGATGTTGGTGGCAGGTACATGGGCTATGATATTGCGAGCTACCCAATTGGCAGCGGTTGCATTGGACTTCCCGATGCCGAGTAGCTGGTCGTTAGGAACAGCAACAGTGATGCGGATGCCAGAGTTAGCAAGTGCAAGAAGCATGGCTTGGTCGGTGTCGTAAAGCCTAACATGTCGTATGTTCTGAGCTTTTAGAAGTGCCACCACCTGTGTTGGGCTCGGCATGTCAGAGAGGTCAGTGCCTATGTTCACGCCTATGAAGGGACCTGAAGTATTTAACAAATGCATCTTAAGAATGCCACGCCAAAAAAAAGAACGAGGGCGAATAGCTACCTAGCGCAGGCAGTGAAATAGAGTAAAACATTCAGGAATGACCAAATGTACACGTTGTATAAAGCATCCTCATGTCTACAAATGATGGATATGGTTGCAGACACCATTTTTGTCCCCCATACACCGTATCCGACGAAGAGCAACAGTTAATAGTTGTGGACTCGACTTTTCTTTAATTTTTGCTTCTTTTCTTGACAAGCAGCAAGAAAGTAAACATAGCAGAGAAATATGGAGCTAAGTCTAGAAAACTTGAGTTCCCAAATCCGTTCCATCAAAAGACATCAAAGAGAATATGTGAGAGTAGAGAATGACATTATGGCGTATAAATGAGAGAAAGTGAGGACATTTTTCCTTTGTTTAATCTATTATAATCCAGTTTTATGATACAGATCTTGGGATAGTTGAAGCATACAAGAGCAAGCTCCATGATCAGCATACTCAAAAGGAGAAGACATGCACAAAAATCCTAAATTTTCTCATGGAATCAATGATTGTAAGATCTGAGCATCTAATTAAGAAACTTTCCTGCAGAGAATATATCTTGACAGATCCATAAAATGCAGATTAATAAATTTTTACTGATGGGTAGGTGAGACATCACCAGTCGCCCTCCTCAACCGGGTCACACTCATACTTACCCATTCAAGCTGCTTCTTTAGTAAACAAGTTTCCAATTTCAACTGCACCGACCATCTTACCCTATAGCGAAAAGCACCGAAAATTTGACATAGTTTATGACACACAATTTTCTCAGCATCACACCAAAACAACACCGAGCCAACTAACACACCAGCATTATCAACATCACTACGTATAAATTGAATGAAGTGTAGTGGCAACATCCTCTTAAATATCAGATCTATCTATTGAATGGTATCCCTCTGGAAGTAAAACAAGACACGGGCCAATAACGAAAAAGAGATTGGGACCATACCTGCATCCTGATGCTCCAAATCAGATATACATGTTCTCTTTTCCTGACAAGGAACCCTCTGAATCAGATTCAGAGGACCCCATTAGAATGCAATTTGTCCTGCCACTTGACCGACCCTCTTTCTAGAGTAAAGTTAAAGGGCACTTTGGTCAAGACACAAGTCCTGAATTAATGTATGACCCTGTATGCTATGCTATCTAGGAACTGCCATATGAGCTGGGACGCAATAGGGGATGATTCCAAACATAACTTGCTTGAGGTCTGTCCTAGGAAACCAACTTTTTTTTCTCTCTAGAGAAAAAAAACTATTTTGGTCAGAGGAGAGAGAAACAAAGTCACGACCCACCAACCTCATAAATGTTCGATGTATGTGTTTTTTCCTCCCAGATGAGATCTTATTTAAGGCAGGAAGATTGGGATTTGAACCTGCACCGAAACTGTTTCTTTTTTCTTTTCTTTTTTCCTTCTATCAAAACAAGAATCATCTACTCTAGAGGCTGATTGGGTGATTTATTGCCGAATACAAGCTATGAAGCAGACAGCTTCAATATCACAGTCGTAGCTGGGCAAGTTTCAGGCAAATCACCACATCGACTAAATCAAGAACAGATTAAGTTCAAGAACTAAAAAAGAACGACAAAGTACCATTACTAAAACGAAAACCCACTGTGGAAAGAGACACAAATATATGAAAAAACAACAGCACAGAGAACATTTGGCTGAAAATAGCAACACAAAAGAAACACCCACAAGAGATCAAAGAAAGGCAACGGGAACACACGACAACCACGAACTTGAAGAGCTCACCTTCATCTGCGGAAGCAAGAGAGACCGGAAACAGAAGCAAGAAGAGGAACGCCGGAGCCATGGATCCCCCTGACCAGAGTGAGTTATCTCAATCTACCGAAATCATAAAAGAACCACCACCCAACAAAAAAGCAGTCTTGGAGGAGAGATCCAGACCAGACTCCAACCAAATAAAGAACCCAGAAAGGGAAAGAGGAAAAAGGGAAACGCTGCACCAACAGAGAAAGTGGAGGTCGAGAGAGAGAGAGAGAGAAAAGGAGGTTCCTTTTGAGGTTCTGCGCGAGGAGAAACAAGAAAGAAAGAGCCGGAGCGAGAGGGAAACAAGCTGTTCTTATTGGAAATGAAATGGGAAAGTGCGAGCGCGCGCGAGAGAGAGAGAGAGAGAGAGAGGGGGGGGGGGGGGGGGACGGGGGGGCGGGGGGGTTTAGGGACTAAAGAGAGCGGGGTTTTTACAAAGCCTCACTGTGCGGGGAAGTGTGAGATTGGTCCAAAGATCAAAGGACAGATGAGGGGCAGAAGAGTCCAGCTCTGTGTCAGGGGAACGGACGGCCGAGATTGAGTTGCAGTCGCACGGTGACAGCTGAGGACCGAACTACTGGAAAATAGCCTTTTATTTTTTACTTTTTTTTCGCCCTTTTTAAGATTAGTCTTTGGGTTCGGGCAATTTGGTTGTCAGGGTTTCCCATGCGGGGCTCCTGTCTGATGCAGGGACGATCATGGGCCCCACACGAGGAGCTCTCTCCATGCTGACGTGTACCACAATTTCTTTTATTTTGGTCAGACGTGGACCACAGTTTGACTCGGCAGCATCGGGAGCTTTTCCGATGCTAATTTCAATATGCTTCATAACAAGCATTTCCACTTGAGAAAATTATAAATAGGGCTTAAATTGCCCTTCATTTTCTTAACATATTCAAAGTGAATTTTATTTTAAATAAGGATCTGGAATGGTCATATTAGTCTAAAAAAAAGTATCTAATCTTATCTACCGGCTGATCAAGAACATTTTCGTCATTTAATTTTTACGAAATTTTTTCTATTTTTTTTTTCTTTTTTAACTTTTTCTATTTCGTTTTCCTTTGTTTTTCTTTTTTGTCAGTGAGACCGCTGACAATGCTCGAAGACGACTGGAGCCCAATCTAGTAAGGGCCGCCCTCGCCGGCCACAAGTGAGGGTCTGCCTTGCTTGGGCAAGGGTCACCTCACCCCTGGCTGGCGAGGCGACCCTCGTCCGCCCTCACCGATCACAACAAAGGAAAAAAAACGAAAATAAATAAATAAGTAATTTAAAATTAGAATTATCTTTGGACGAAAATGTCCTTAATCGGCCGAAATATTTGGCCAGCCGGTGAGGTCTTGTACTTATTTAAAACTGTCGTGGCCACTTCAGACTCTTATTTGAAACAAGGTCCGCTCTGAGCTCTTTTTTGAGAAAATTATGGCATTTCATGTTTTTATTTAAAATTTTCCATTTTACTACTAATCTCTTCTGATGTGATCAATCGCTATTAGCTTCATAAGCACACCAAAGCATTCCAAACGTGATGATGATCAAGGTTCAAACCATTGTACCCAATTTGCAACTATCGGTATTTCGGAGAGCACGGGTGCTGCTCAACGGTTGGAACTCGAGATTCCATTTATTACGCTCCCAATCAACCCCATCGAACCATTCGAATCGCGATTCAAATCAAACTAGGAATTTAGTATTCTTTTGTGGTTTGGCTCGATTTCAAACCCGTTGAAATCTAGCCTGCTGGATTTGATGGAACGAGCCTAATTTTGTCGCCCGAGCTTTCGTACAGTCAATTCACGTCTCTTTTCGGGTCTAGACGAGCAATGTAGAACACTTTCGTAAGCCCGACATTCGCACTTTTGGGTTTGAGCGGGTCGAGCTAATTGCCTGCAAGGCTCATAAACAAACTCTATAACCGGACCTAAAAGGAAGTTTTAGAGTATGCTTATCAACACTTATGTAATGTACACTTTCTTTGCCTTTTTCTTTTCCACCTTACCTCCAAACTTTCAAAGGGGAGACTAATTTTAAGTTTTGAAAATTAGGAATATTAGAAATATATTTGGAGATTCTGTATGTTTCCCTTGATTGTAATTGATATTTTGTTCTTTTAAAAGTCATCATGCGAAGCTTATAAATAGGCTAATGTATTTTTCATTTGAAAATGCGCCTAATACTACATCTCTCTTTTTCATCACAATTCGTAACTAGAAAAAAAATGATATAATTTTACATGTCAGCTATTTAACATGAATAAAAATTTGATATTTGAAGAGATGTATGATTTGAAAAGGAAAAAGTAACAATTAAAAGTGAAAATAAACAAATCTAAATTGACTTCACACTATGTCTCTTCACTTTCCAATATAATGGTAAACTTAAAAAGAAAATCTCTCAATAACACTTTTTTTTTTTTGATATTTCTTAATAACTCAGTTAAAGGGTCCATTTCTTTAAAGGAAAACTGTTTTTGGGAAATCGTTTTCTGACTTTCTAGTGTTTAAATGACTGAGAATTAGTTGATTTACGAAAAACGACAACAAGTTTAGATTAGGGGAAAACAACTTCCTCTTTTGACAAATCACTTTTCCTAGACAGCCAAACATATGGACATGAAATTTTCGATGAAGCAAGCGCAGTCGGAGTTTCAAAATAAACATCACCAATAGAATGGTCTTTATGGTAAGGGTGATCGGTGTTAAAATTTAGTGCACAATCACAACGGATTAAAGTGTAAAAGTGAGAAAGAGAAATCGAGACACAAGGTTTTATCTTGGTTTACGCTTAAATTAAGGCTACGTCCAGCAAAAGATTCTACTATAATTAGCACTTCGCACCTCTTGTTACATCCCTTAATAACAAGATAAAGAGATTATATATATCAGTAACTACTCATGGGCCCAAGTCTAAACTATCAATGAAAAAATATGGGCTCAAACTATAACAGCCCTCTGATGTCCAGGGAACGCTACCCCCTTGGGACTCCGTGCTTTCCTATCGATGGGGTGTAGGAACACCTCAATAATCAGTTCCCAGTTTGGCCAGGTCCCACCCCGGAACAGGTAACCGGACCGGTGGTGCTGGTTCCTAGGTTTT
The DNA here is from genome assembly GCA_029784005.1 of Lenwebbia sp. NSW1173648. NCBI lineage: Eukaryota > Viridiplantae > Streptophyta > Magnoliopsida > Myrtales > Myrtaceae > Lenwebbia > Lenwebbia sp. NSW1173648. The sequence continues at coordinate 9,961,336 of JARCGZ010000010.1, forward strand.
GGAACTTGGGATCGGACCGGAGGTGCCTAGAACCGGACCGACTGGTCTAGTACAGTTCCCGGGCGGTTTAGTGGAACTGATCGCATGTGCTTGAAGCATATATTCACATATTAAATACGTAGAAGTGTTGGAGTTGGCGAATACTTCGGGGACCCTTGTTTCTCACATCGGGTACGCCCACATGAGCTTAGGGAACCTGAAGTGTTATCCAACGACATGTGACCCTTGCGCGCAGAATGCGGGGGTTCGGGGGCAGCGCCCCCGACACGGGTGCCCCGCTGCTCGGTTAGCGGGCTGGGGTTCGGGGGCAGCACCTCCCGACGGGGGTTCCGCTACCCGATCAGCGGACGGCTGTCTCGCTCGCCGGTGAGCGGGCGGGGATTCAGGGGCAGCGCCCCCGAAACCTCAACGGGTTTGGGCTTTTATTTAAGCTGGCCCATATTGTGTGGAATTAAGAGGTTTCATATAGGTTTAGGTTTTGGGCCCGTTTGGGGCATATATATATTTTCTCGTTTTTTTATCATTGTAACGAGTTGAGTGGCTGTAAACCGAAACGATAGTGAAATCCCTTCAATTGGTATCAGAGCCTTGTGTTCGAGGAATTAGGGTTTATCAAAGATGTCAGGAGGGTCACGGATTGAGATCGAAAAATTCGATGGGACACGGTTCGATCTGTGGAAGATGAAGATGGAGGATCTTCTTTGCGATCGAGATCTTTGGTCGGCAATCGTAACGGAAAGGCCTGTTGCTGTGAAGCCTGGTGTTGTGATAAAGGAAGCGGGCAAGGAAGCGGGGAAGGAAGATGAGACATCTTCCAAAAGGGCGGATCCAAAGGAGATTGAAGACTGGGATCGGATTGATCGGAAAGCAAAGGGTTTGATTCGGCTTTGTCTCACAGACTCGATTCTGACAAACGTGATGGGGGAACCTACAGCCAGGGATCTATGGCAGAAACTGGAGTCGCTGTATCAAAGTAAGTCGTTGGTTAATAAGCTATTTTTGAGGAAAAAGCTGTATAATCTTCGGATGCACGAGGGCGACTCGTTTTCTGCATATCTGTATAACTTTAACACGTTGATTAGTCAACTCGTATCGATCGGTGTTAAGTTCCAGGATGATGATAAGGCAATAACACTGCTCTGTTCACTGCTGGATTCATGGGATAACCTAATTGTGGTGATTGGTGGTGGGGATAAGGAATTATCGTATGAAAGTGTGTGTTCTGCCTTGTTATCGGAGGAAACACGAAGAAATGGATCGGGAAATTCCGGTAAAGAGGCATTGGCGGGTAGGGGAAGGCCAGCAGAGAAGACTCTGTATCGGAGATGGTCTAGATCCAAATCTCGTGGGCGATCGAAGAGTAGAGAGAGGAGGGTACAGTGCTGGAAATGTGAAGAGTGGGGCCATGTGAAGCGGGACTGTAAAAACAAGCCAGTTTTTAAGAAAGAAGCTGAATCATCCTCGGGTAAAAAGGAGGTCGATGCAGGAGATATGTATTTGGCTGCTCATTGTATGGTGCAGTCAGACAAGGATATTTGGTTGATCGATACCGGTGCTTCATACCACATGACACCTCATAGACACTGGTTTTGTGAATATGAGCAATATAATGGTGGGGACGTCATGCTCGGAGATGATACTGCAGTTCAGATTGACGGGCGTGGCAGGGTGAAGCTGAGGATGAGTAATGGCATGGTGAAGACTATTCCAGACGTGATGCACATACCCTTGATGAGTAGAAATTTGTTATCAGTCAGTACAATGGCTGATTCAGGGGTTATTTTTAGCTGTGATAAGGATTCATGCAAGATAACTCGAGGTTCTATTGTGATTGCACAAGGAGTCCGTTACGAGACATTATACAAGCTGCTCGGGGAAACAGTGACTGTTGGTAGCGGGTTCGTTTCTGAAGAGGCCAAGGAAGATGGACATGATACGTCCATGTTGTGGCATCAGAGGTTAGGGCATATCGGTGAAAATGGGCTGTCTACCTTAGCTTCGAGTCAGATGGTAGAAGGAATTCCAAAATGCTCTATAGGTTTCGGGTTCTGTGAACACTGTCTCCATGGAAAATAGAATCGAGTTAGCTTCCAGCACACCGGTACGAGAGCAACTGAGGTTCTCGAGCTGATTCACAGTGATGTCTTTGGACCTACTCCGACTCCATCTATTGGAGGATCCAGGTACTATGTATCATTCATAGATGATTTTTCGAGATATAGTTGGATTTATTTTATTAAAAGTAAATCAGATGTATTCGAGAAATTTCGAGAATTTAAGGTTTTGGTTGAAAACCAATTGGGCAGGAAAATCAAGGTCCTTCGTACAGATAACGGAGGTGAATTCTGTTCGGATAAGTTAGAGCAATTTTGTGTGGATAATGGTATTGTAAGGCAGAAGACGACTCCATATACGCCTCAACAGAATGGGGTGACCGAAAGGTTAAATCGGTCACTCATAGAAAAGGCGAGATGCATGCAGAGTTGGGCAGGTTTGGGGCCAGAGCAGAAGCTGTAGCCACAGCCAGTTATTTGAAGAACCGGTCACCGACCTCATCAGTGAAGGATCGTACACCATATGAGGCAGTGTTTGAGAAGAAACCGAATCTGTCCCATGTTCGGGTGTTCGGGTGTGACACATATGTTCATGTACCCAAGGAGAAACGGGGTAAGCTTGACAACAAGTCTGAGAAGAACGTATTTTTCGAATACAAGGAAGGGGTCAAGGGCTATAAGCTGTGGAATCCAGAATCAAAGACCATTGTATACAGCAGGGATGTTGTCTTTCGAGAATCACAACCCCAGGTTGGCACACAGAAAGGTGATGAGCCCAAGAAAGTGGTAGTGCTTGAAGAAAGTCCTAAAGCTGAAATAGTGAAGATGGTTCCACAAGGCACGCCAGTAGAGTCTGATTCTGAATCGGAGCAAGGGGACTCGGTTAATGAAGTCGAGGATGCAGATTCGGATGAAGACTCGGATACTGATAGCATACCGGCTCTCAGGAGATCGACGTGAGAAAGAAAGGTACCACTTCGATACTCACTTAGTGCTTTGAGTATGTTTCATGCTTTGAGCATTATCGGAGATGATCCTAGTTCTGTAAAAGAGGCGAGATCCATAGATGATGCGAATCAGTGGGAGCTTGCAATGATAGATGAGATGCAGTCGCTTGATAAAAATGAAACATGGAGCTTGTGTAAATTGCCTAAGGATAGAAAGGCAATTGGGTGTAAATGGGTGTTCAAGCAAAAGCTGAAACCGGATGGGACTGTAGAGAAGTACAAGGCTAGGCTTGTAGCCAAGGGGTACTATCAGATCGAGGGAGTTGACTATGACGAGATTTTCTCTCTCGTGGCTAAGTTAACCTCGATACGGTTTGTTCTGTCTGTAGCAGCTGCATATGATCTTGAGGTAGAACAGATAGATGTAAAGACGACATCCCTTCATGGGGACTTGGAGGAAGAGATATATATGAGGCAACCAAAAGGCTTTGAAGTAAAAGGAAAGGAGAATCTGGTGTGCAAGTTGAAAAAATCATTATATGGGCTGAAGCAGTCACCGAGGATGTGGTACCAGAAGTTTGACACGTACATGCTCCAGCTTGATTTTGTGCGTTCAAATTCTGACCATTGTGTTTATGTGAAGAGGACGGGCGATCGGTTTGTCATTCTCACGCTATATGTGGATAATATGTTGTTGATCGGGAATAGCGTGAAGATGGTGAAATCCGTGAAGAGTTTATGGGCCAAAAAGTTTGAAATGAAAGACTTGGGGCCTGCAAATTTTATTTTGGGCATGCAAATCAGGAGGGACCGTGAGAAACGGAAGCTGTGGCTAGGGCAGGAGAAATACATCAAAAAAATACTGAAGAAATTCAATATGATTGATTGCAAGCCTGTTGGTACCCCTATACCTTTAGGGACCAAGCTATCTGCGGAACAATGTCCAAAAAACGGATGAAGAAGCTGAAGAGATGGCCCGAGTTCCATACGCGAGTGCAGTGGGTAGCTTGATGTATGCTATGGTGTGCACACGTCCAGATATAGCACAAGCAGTGGGAGTTTTGAGTCGATACATGTCTAACCCAGGTAGAGAGAACTGGAATGCGATCAAAAGAGTTTTCAGTTATCTTCGTGGAACTTTGAATTTTTCTTTATGTTTTGAAGGTACAGGGACTGGAAACATGCTTAATATCGTAGGCCATGTAGATTCTGATTGGGGTGGAGACATTGATAGTAGACGGTCCACTAGCGGATATGTTTTCACATTGTTTGGTGCTGCGTTGAGTTGGATGAGTAGGAGGCAAAGCGTGGTAGCGCTTTCTTCTACAGAGGCTGAGTATATGGCTCTTACTCATGCTGGAAAAGAGGCCGAATGGTTACGGCGGTTGTGCTTGGAGCTCGGTTTTGAGCAAGGTGCCATAGAGGTGAGATGTGATAATCAAGGGGCTATTTATTTAGCTAAGAATCTAGCGTTTCACTCTCGCACAAAGCACATTGATATACAATATCATTTCATCCGAGAAAAGGTAGAGAAGAAAGAGGTTCGGCTTGTAAAGGTCGACACAGTTGAAAATAGTTCAGACTTCCTTACTAAAGCCGTTATAGGTGCGAGGTTTGAATGGTGCTCTGCTGCGATTGGATTGAAGAAGAATGATATTGGAAAGGCTCTCATTTGCGCGAAGTATCCACCAAGTGGGAGAATGTTGGAGTTGGCGAATACTTCGGGGACCCTTGTTTCTCACATCGGGTACGCCCACGTGAGCTTAGGGAACCTAAAGTGTTATCCAACGAGATGTGACCCCTGCGCGCGGAATGCGGGGGTTCGGGGGCAGCGCCCCCGACACGGGTGCCCCGCTGCTCGGTCAGCGGGCGAGGGTTCGGGGGCAGCGCCTCCCGACGGGGGTTCCGCTGCCCGGTCAGCGGACGGCTGTCACGCTCGTCGGTGAGCGGGCAGGGGTTCGAGGGCAGCGCCCCCGAAACCTCAACGGGTTTGGGCTTTTATTTAAGTTGGCCCGTATGTTGTGGAATTAAGAGGTTTCATATAGGTTTAGGTTTTGTGCCAGTTTGGGGCATATATATATTTTCTCGTTTTTTGATCATTGTAACAAGTTGAGTGGCTGTAAACCGAAATTATAGTGAAATCCCTTAAGAAGTACCCCTAACAATTAAAATTTTAAATGATTTCACTAAATACTTTTAAGAAGTAAAATTAAAATTAATATATAAAAAAACAGTTGGTCTAGTTCGGGTGGGAGGTCCCACCCGTGAAACCGGACCGACAATTACCAGTTCCAATTTTATGGAACCGGGAACAAGACCGAACCGGCCAGTTCAGTCCAATCCGGACGATTCCCGGTTCAATCGGTTCTTTTAGCTCACTCCTACTTTCTAGTTTGGGTATATTTGGGTTGGAGTGACTTTCAAACTTAGCTATCATTTCATACAAAAAATGAATTGTCAAAAAAGTAAAATTCTACTCTACACTAAACAAATAATTATGTGGTTTTTATTCACAATTTTTTTTTATCAACTTCTGCATTTTTTTTTACCAAAAAAAAAAACTTCAGCATTTCGAAACTCACGAAACTTTAATTTGCTATAACAGAGTGGCACATTCTACGGATGCCGCGTGTCCAGAAAAGGTTTTCAACTTTTCATATTTAACGGATCGATCATAGAGTAGCCGCAGCCAAACCAAGAGGCATGAGCAGATGATTTTTCTTAAGGGAGTTCGCCCATCCAAACCCATCATCTCATCACATCGACGGTAGAGCGCGCGCGGCCGATGCTGCGGCTCGAATACAGGGTCTCACCATGTCCGAACCTGCCGGAAATCGCACCGGAATAACATGTAGACATTGGAAAAGTTCCGAATGGATTTCGATTGAAGACAGTGAAGAAGATGAGATCTAGACTTGAAGAACCTTCTGAGGTTAATGAAAGCTTCTCTTACCACTATTCTCAATGAGATCGGAAGAAACATCAGACGCCACGAGAATGTACAGAAAGGATGGTAAAGACAGGCTAAAATCAGGACGGACCATTGGCATTAGCATTACTCCTACACGCAATACGTTTATGGTAATACTCGGAAACGCCATCCGTCGATCCATCCGACCAAATCTTGAAGCACACAATCAAGTACTAGAAAGATGCAACAGGCGAAGCTTGGAATGGGAATCGCGCTTCCAAGGCCTACTTTTTTTCGAAGGATACATCGCCCCTCGCAGAATTCCGATACCAAATCAGAAAGCTTTTAACAGTAGGCATTCAAATAATGTAATCAACCGTCTGTCTTTTTGTCCCATAGAACGAGCGGACCATCCAGCTCGTGATTAGGTTACAACAAGTCCCGTTGCTGATAAAATTACCGTAGGACGGACAGGGACCGCAACAGAACATTACAGACTACCATCAATATCATCTGTTTTACGTATTCGAAAATATTGAACAGATAAAATCCTAAAGAGCTTATACATCACTGAGCACAGTCCATGTCCATAGCAGGACCAGAAGAGAGCTTCGCAGGACTGGAGGCCGGGGTAGCACACTCCGGAGATGAGTTCTTGATGAGGCTGTATGGTGCGGCATTTCTTACCCTGCATTCGTACGACGCGTCAATCTCACCTAACATGACCAATATAGTTTTCGGAAAATCAAATAAATGACTCGCGAAAGTGTCTGAAACTGGAAACCGCAAAAATCAACGGAAAAACATTTTCAGACCCCTAGCTTCGGCTTGGGTTAGGATGAATCCAAAGCCACAGCAGCCAGCCCGTTTGAGTATACGTTTAAGTCGAGCAACAGAAAATAACAAAAGGCCTTTCAAGATTACTGAAATGTTGGGTACAAGACAGCTCTTTCACACTCCTAGCTCATGCCAGAATGATTTTAGGACAATAATGGTTGAAAAGTTCATAAGTCATCTGAATTATTAATGGGAAATATAATCCAATTCCAAGGAATCGTCCCTAACTGACCTTTCTTTGCGCTTCTCCAAGAACCGAGCCAAGGATGCCGTAGGAACCTGAGGTATGGCTGCAAAAAAGTCAAACTTCACTAGAAGTAGAAACCTTCCAAGTTATCAACATTCTGTTCCCAGTATCTAACATGTCAAACTAGAAAATAGAGACGCATATTATAAAATTGTCTGAGAGCATATGCTGCTAAAACAGGGGAAGCAGAAAGAAATTGGAAACGAAGTGAATGAAGAGAAACTGGAAAAGACTTCGACAGAATTTGATGAAAACCCTTGGAGAAGACATATCGTCATTTGGCTATCAAGAATAGAAAACCTGGACAATCTTTCTCCTTTGAGCTCCCTTCTTTCTTGATCAATTCTATTCAACATACAAGACGATTTGCACTTTCATGCTACGTATTGCCAACATATCATGCAGTGTTACCTCAGACATGAAAAATTTTGAAATGGGGAAAACCAAGTTTCACAAAGAAAGAGACATCAAGCTAAAACTTTCGCGCACATCAGAATCCTACCAGCCGATATCATGGTCGTAGCAGAAATTGATCTCCTGGCCCCAACCATCTTTGGACTGTCCACTTTGCCTGGAGCAGTAACTCCTTCAGTGTTACCTTTCTCCATGTTAGCGGGTCCACTCCCCAGCTCAGGAGCCGGATGTGAGACCACTGAGAATGGGCTCGAAAGGCCAGAGCAAGGCCGCGCAGTAGGCTGCTCCAGAACCACATGATTGCTGATGATATTCCCAGGGGTAGGCGCTTGGACATGACATCTTGAATGCGATGTCTTAGGAGATTTAGAAGTCCCACTCCGCGCCAGGAACATGACAGCCTGGGCCTGCATATCATACCAAGAATTTTATTGATCGTCTTGACACGAAAAGGCACACAAATGGGATAGAGTCAGGGAAGAGAGAGAGAGAGAGAGAGAGAGAGAGCACCTTTTCAGGAGGGATGTCATCATAAACAACCACGGTACCCGCGTAGAAGATGGTCAATTGATGAGGCCCATAAGACTTGACGGCATTTCTGCAAGAGATATTTCTAACAGCAAAATTTAGTTTAAGCATCCTCAAGTTCTGAAATCAAGCACGCTTGACAAATTGTGAATATATAGCTTGACAAAAAGAAAACCATGCTTAGGGAAAAAAGCAGGAGCTGTGAACAGATTCAGCTTCAACGCCGCTTAATTGTCTAAAGGAGTCATTCTGTTCCAACCCAGAGCACTTATGGAATTAGAAGCCGAGCCTATTAAAATGCCTGTGAAAACACAGAGAATTTGTTCAATCACAAAACCAGTTACCTTGGTTCAGTGGTTGTAGATGCGGCGCCTAGAAGACCTGAATTTGGAGTGGCAACAACACCACCTCCCGGCAGCTCTGGCTTCAAATCAGGAACTGTACAGAGCTTGTCCAACAATGGCCATCTTGTTTTCGAAACTTTGTTCAGTCCTACAGATCGCAAGAAAGCCATGTGATCCATCCATTTCAAACCGGACATCTTTAATTACTTGCTCAGTAGTGCAATTTAGCATTAGTATTAGATCTCAATCGTCAGGAACTATAATTTAGTCCAAGAAAAAAGCAAAATTTGCAGTCAAAAGCAGCTTAAAGCACAAGTAACTCATCCACCTTACGATTGACCCAGAGGTAAGGTCGTTTCCACGTTTCCAAATCAGGAACCGATGGTTGTAGGCTCGGTTCCTGCTTTGGGGAAATTGGATTTAAGTGAGGGCCATGGATAGTGGGTTGCTGTGCTATTTTGCTCCGGGTAGTCAGCTAATTACGGTCATGCCCCTAGGTTATCCGAACAGAAAAATGCCAGTAACTCCACCACGAGGCTCAGGCGAAAAAATACTTTTCAAATTGGGTAGAAAAATACGTTTCTCACGATAACATGCACTGATCTGTCCATAAACTCAGATTTATGGACAGAGCATGATCTCCGATCTCCGATAAGCAGCTAGATTTACAAAAAAAAAGGGAAAGACACGAATCTACTGTCGACGAATTACTCATCAAATACGCACTAAAAATTCTACCTTCGTAGAGGGAATCACAGAAAGAAGTTAGACAAGTCACTCTATACTGATAAGTCGAGCCATGTAAACGGAAAAGAAGATGAGATTAAAGGTAGCCGAGTATTTAACATGCTGGCTGAGAAAGTAAGCAGACTAAAGGGTGAAAATTCTTCAACCTCAGAAAATCTGGCAATCTATGAATTAGCCATTAAGGAACTGCCATTCAAATGCATACCCGCACTACAGTAAGCACTTGAGAAACTCCCACAGCCAAAACTGCAACATTTATCGCATTAATTCTGACACCCTTAATCCGAATTATCCAAGCAACAACTCAGGCTAATCAGTATCAAACTATCATAATAAAGCAAACGAAAAAATACTCATTTTCTCTTCCTTTCCATTGTCCCCAAATCATGAACCGTGAAGCTAAATCGAAACTCATTCTATTCGCAACTTCCATGATTTCGTAGGACTAGGAGTTACAGCTGAAGATAAATCGAGTAGCATATGAAAGAGAGATTATAATTGCACAAGAACAGGGTACTATCAGATTCAATCAAGAAAGGGACAAACCAGAGTCTCTGCAAGCCTCACTGCTAATCTCTTCCTTCTTCACAACACCCGATGGTTCGCTCGACCTCAAACCTAAAAAGTCTCTCTCCATTTCACAGCTCCACAAAATCTCATCACCAAACGCAGATTCCACCAAAACCCGGCTAAGAAATCCGCAACCAATCACTCCGCTCTCAAACTAAACCCACGAAGAAGACATCAGATTGAAGAACTAGAGAGAGAGAGAGAGAGAGAGATTCTCTCAGGCTTTCATAATATAAAGGTGTGGGGTCACCGTCTTACAAAAATGTCCTGTTTCTCGATCAGAGCTCGGCCACATGATTCCTAGTATGAGTGTGAAAATGGGCATGATCTTCAAAGTGCGGGACAAGATTGTAACGATGAGGTTCTGCTGACCGACTAACCGATGAAAAGTTTCATTTTTTCTGTTCCTTTGTTCAAGCTCGCCACTGATGTGATGCACTGAAGATGTCCTTTCAGATGCATTCCTGCGATTGGTCCGAAATTTGACGAAGAGGACGAAGCAGTGGGGCTGTCCCGTGGAAAAGCACATGCACGGAGAGGGAAATGGAAAAATAAGTTTCCTTCTGGAATGCGACTTGGAGACTGACATGAGGCGATCGAGATAGAGAGATATTCTCTTCCTTGACAAGGTCTTTGCGGTAGTGGTAGCAACCGGCCCGTTGACCGTGCCCGCCGGTTCTGAACCGGAACCGGCCCGGCCCATATGAGCCGGTTTCGAATTACGTTTTTTGTGAATCGGCTCGAAATCGGTGGTTCCAGGCCGGTTCCAAACCGCGCGGAGAAACCGTCGGTTCGGAACCGGTCTGTAGTCGTTGCTGAACCGGCAACGGTCGATTTGATCGTCAACATTTTGACCGTTGCCTTGCAATGGCCATTTGGCCAATTTTTTTTAAAAAAATCTATCCTAAATTCTATAAATATCCATTTTCATCTTTCATTTTTTCTCACAAATTCTCACAAATCTGTGACTCTGTCAATTTTCTGAATTCGCTTTCTACTCAATTCTCTCAAAAAATGGCAAGTGGAAGCAGAGGTAGTGGCAAAGGAAAGACCTCGATGGGGAATCCGATCATCTTAATGATCATCGTGATTTTGCATATTGGGGAGACGATGTTGATGATATCAACATTATTCCCAACGTCGAGCACGTTCCAACGCAAGAAAGTCTGTATTCTCCTCCTACCAGTGTTGAAGAAATGTCAACAACAAAGGAGCTGGAACGGGAGGGTACATCCGACATATGGGAACACTTCACAAAGGAACATTTAGGCGGAAACAAGTATGAGGTAAAATGTAAATATTGTGATGCAACATACAAATTTACAGGTAAAGGCGGTTATGGAACATTTAAACGGCATTTGAGGTCGAAACATCCAACGCAAGCAGGGATCGACACTAGTCAACAACAAATTTTCGGGTACGCCAATTCTAACGCTTCTCCTTTATTTCGTTACAATGAAAAAGTTTATAAAGAAGAATTAGCTAGATTTGCTGCAGTTGAACGTTTATCATTTAATTTTGGTGAAAAGGTTGGTTTTAATCATTTTATACAAACTGCATGTACTCCACAAGAAAAACTTGTTTCGAGAAATATGCTTAAACGCCAACTTTTTGGTATTTATAAAAGAGAAAAAAAGATTTGAAAAACTTTTTTATGAATTTCAATGGACGTGTGCATATAGGTAGTGATATTTGGAGTGATCCTTGGCAAACTCATTCTTATATGGGTATTACATGTCATTGGATAGGCGATGATTGGAATATTCAAAAAAGAGTTATTGCATTTCGAGTTTTTGATGATATGCATACGACAATTAATATTTATAGAATAATTATGTAAGTTTTAGAAGAATATTTTTTGGTTAATAAATTTTTTTCAGTTGGTTTTGATAATGCCGCGGCAAATACCACTTCCATTCCCGAGTTAGAAAAGATTTGCAAACCCTCTTTTGGTGGACAATTTTTTCACGTTAGATGTGCTTGCCATGTTTTAAATTTATGTGTACAAGATGGTTTACAAACTCTTGATGTTTTTCTCAACCCAATAAAGACAGCAATTCAATTTTTATGGAGACATCCTCAAATTATGAAAGAATGGAGAAAATTTTGTAAAGCAAATAGAAGAAGACCAAAAAGATTTTCAAGAGATGTTCCAACTCGTTAAAATTCTACGTACGAGTTGCTTAATCAATCTTTTGCAAATAAAGATTTATTATGTCGTTTATTTCGAATAATATTTCTCAAATTAATTTATTCCCACAAGAGTGGGATATTTGCAAAAAAAAATTAGATCTTTTAAAAAATTTTAATGATGCAACTTATACTTTATCAGGTGTTTATTATCCTATTACGCATTTATTTTTAATAGAGTGTATTAATATTACTGGTATTTTTGAAGAAAATAAAAAAGATGATCAATTAGGTCCGACTATTATGGCAATGCGAACGAAATTGCTGCATTATTATACCGAAATTCCTCTTATTTATTTGGTTGCTTGTGTTTTCGATCCACGTATCAAATTAGATGATTTAGGTGATGATTTGAATACGTATTATGACTGTTTACATTTGATTGAATTTATAGATATTAGAACTATACAAACAGTAGTTAAAAACGCAATAGTTGAAATATATAATGAATTTTTTAATAGATATAATGTATGTGATAGTGGATATTCCCAACCTAGTGACGTACAAAGCAAGGACCTAGATAGAATTAGTAGATGGTACAAAATGCTGATGAATAGGCAAAAAAGACAAAAGGGAGCAATATGAAATATTTCTGAAGTAGAGACCTATTTAACCACTTTTTTTGAGTTTAGTGAATCCGAAGGCGGCACAGATTTCAAAATTCTAGAGTGGTGGAAGAGGCATTCAACCCAATTCCCAATTCTCGCTCTCATTGCAAGACAGGTTTTAGCAACCCTTGTTCAACAGTTGCGGTTGAACAAGCATTTAGCGCTGGAGGCAACATTTTGGACGACCGACGTTCAAGATTAACTCCGGAATTGGTGGAGGCTCAAGCTTGTGTGGATGATTGGACAAAGGCTCAACATCGACAACAAGAGATGAATCGCAGCAATGAAGCCGAATTCTTCGATGATGGAGATACTACCGCCACGGGTACCGGTACCGGAACAGGCGAAACTGGTAGCGACGATTGACGATGAGGTAAGTATGGGATTATCAAAGGTAAAAAAACTACATGGGCTTTGATTCTTCGATCCCAAGAAGATATGTAGGCACTTAATGATAATTCATTAAGTTCAAGCCCCTTTCTCTTCCTTTTTTTTTCCCCCAAATTTGATTATAATTTATAATTTGATTACAATTTGTATTTGATAATTTATTATTTGATAATTTCATAATTTTTTTATTTCATAATTAATTATTTAAAAATTAAATTTGAAAACCGGAATCGGAACTGGAACCGGGACCGGAACCGGCAGGTTCCATTCCGGTTTTGAATCGGCCCGGAACTGCCGGTTCAAAACTGGAACCGAAACTGGCCGGTTCCGAACTGTGGCCACCACTACTTTGCGGCCACAAAAAAAAAAAAAAAGTTGGGCCACTTACGGGAGAAAACATGTCTGAATTCTTCAAACAGAAGATACGAAAGTGCCATTGAGTTAGAGTTGATTCGATCCCACGTCGCTTCAATTTTAGTATGAGTTTGAGTTTAACTTATTAATTAGCTCATGCTTGACCCCATTCGATCACATGAGCTCGTAATTAAGTCGAATTGAGCCCCAACTTTAACTCACATTCTTGAAATTCAATGTCCATTAAGAGAAGAAAAAGTACACACTTTTTGAGAAATACTTGTAAATCATCTATGTGTAATTGGTACACTTCAAAAGGATTCGGCCATGAATAGATTGGTGACTTAGGTAGTTCCAAGCTTGAGATCGAGAGGCTCTTGAATTACTTGGTTTGTTTATTATGGCCATAAGGCCATACCAAACATTTGAAATCATTGAGTTTCCATTTCAATTTACTCAAATGATCGATAAATCTATACATTTTGTGCAATGATGAATTAGAAAAGAAATGAAACATAGCGCCATAATCCATGGCCAATTCATAAAGACTAGAGTTTTAATATGTAAAACGGAAATGCTTTCTGACGTTGCGAAACTCATCAAGTTGCAAAAATCCGTTGCTCACTTCTTCTCTATTAGAAGTAACGACATCTTCTCCGTCGTCGAGATTCAAGCGAGAGAATTTCAAACTTTTTTTTATCATTTTCTTTCTCGTCATATTCTTTAGGAATTTAAAATCCCTTGAAAGTGTTGGGAAAAACCCCTTATTTATTTTGAAGTTGACAAAACGATCCATGTTCTCTAACATTTGAGTTAATGCAATGAGATACTTGTTTTGCATATTGTCCTAATGTATATTCAAGTGTTAAGGAATGGTTACACATGATTGAATCTGACAGGAAAGGCTCAGACGATGTTCTGAGGGGCTCAGCCGCTGTATGGAGCTCAAACATTGAGCAAGTAGCTTAGACGTTGTCTCGTAGCTCAAACTTTGAGGGAGTATTTCATGTGCAATGACCAGATTATCAAGAGATATATTCAAGATGATTTAATTGACATATTACATCATCACAATGGCTAGCAAATCAAGTTGGATTCGTTCTTGGAGATTCTCAATCATGAAGATCAATCAAGGACGTGGATTAAGGGAGACGAGGATGACTCACCTAAGGAAAAACTCTATCTTTGGAAACCCAAGATCACGATTGTATGGGCGAATTGATCTAATGGGAGATTCTTTCCTTTGTCAAACCTCAACGGCTACGAGATCCTTTGTATACAATCTCGTCCAAATAGGAAGTTTTGGAGAGTGATCCTTTGGAGACCTTGCAACGGGAAGTTGAAGGTGAAAGAGTACAAAAGGAGACCTCAAGGCTGAAAAACGCATGACGAGAGAGCAGAATCTCAAATTCCAAGATCAATAGAGCTTCACATCCTTCATATACTTTTGATTCAACACTATAATACTTAGAGGGGTGCATACAAGTGAGAGAGTGTTAGACGAGAAGTCTAGTGACTCGAGAATCGTCACAAGTGTTGTAACCTGTGAGCTATTTACTAGTGGAATCCAGCCGATTGGCTGCCAGCGTGAAGAAGTGGACGCACGCTTGAACAAAGCCGAACCACTATAAACTTTCTGTGCAAATTTTCTATCTCTCAAACTCTTTTTTGTACTGTGATAGTTGAATTGTGCACACCGCTGCATTTGAGAACACCTCAGATCTTATTAGCAATAATCATCTGAACTAAGCTATGAGCTTATCTATTTATATTCCCCATTGATTTCTATAGTTTTTTGAAATCACCTATTCACCCCCTCTAGGTGATAACGCTAGCACCAACAATTGGTATCAGAGCCTGGTGCTCTTATTTTTGAAGTGCTATTACTTCTGAGCTAACGATCTCTATGGCTAGCAATTTTGTTCCAACTTGGATTGAAGGATGAAGCAACAACAGGCCACCCTACTTCGATGGGAAGGACTATGGTGATTGGAAAAATAAATTCAAGGCATTCCTCAGATGCCAAGATTCGCAGATTTGGGATGTTGTACAAAGAGGCGTTGATCCTACTGCAAATACAATAGGCGATGCAAATTCAAATGCAGGGGACGACAACACCAATAACAACAACACTACTCCCACTGCAACTCTATCTACAACCGAATTGGCGAAGAGAGATGCACTAGATGCTAAAGCTATTTATTCATTTTATAGTGCATTATCTCCCACTGAATATAAACGTATTGCAGATTGTTGTTTCTCAAAAGCAATATGGGACAAGCTTCATGTAACCTATGAGGGAACAGACAGGGTCAAGGAGACCAAAATCAATATTCTACTCAGCCAGTATAAAGCATTCAAAATGAACCCCAACGAAACGGTGAAAGAGATATTTGACAGATTCACTGAAATAGTGAATGGCCTCACCCATCATGGGCAACAAGTGTCTAGCCCGATGAGTGTTAACAAGCTTCTGAGAGGACCCACAAAGAAATGGGACAACTTCAAAACATCCATTCAAGAGACTCAGAGGATCATGCCATTGTCCATGGATGAACTCATTGGAACTCTTCAATCCTATGAGGATGAAAGAATCAACGAAGAAGCTCATTCAAAAGGTAAGAAATCCATTGCTTTGAAATCTAATGCTGATTCTAATGTCTCAGATTCTGAGAATGAAGATGATGAGGAATTAGCACTCATGGTCAAGAGGATTAGAAGAATGGCAAAAAAGGCAGAAATTTCAAGAGCAAAAGATATCTCAAGCGGTATGATCAGAGAAAATCATCTAGTGGCAAAGAAGATGAAAGGAAAGATGTGATTTGCTTCGAGTGCAAAAGGAAAGGACACATCAAGCCTAACTGCCCTCTTCTGAAGAAGAAAGGAAGAGACGAAAAGTCTAAGAAATCTCTAAAAGCAAAAACTTGGAGCGACACAGAATGTGAAAGTGATGAGGCATACGCCAACATTTGTTTAATGGCTAATTCAGACTCTGAAGAAGAATCTGAGGTAACTCACTCTGGTATTCCTTCTGAGGTATCTGAATATATTGATGAACTGTGCTCAGATTATAAAACTGTTCTTAAAAGAATTTCTGAGTTGAAAAAGGAAATCTTGTGTTTAAAACAAAGTGATGTTTGTCAAAAAGATAAAATAAATTTTCTTCAAAACGAGTATTCTCAAATCAAAGACAAATCTGATTTGGTTTCAAAGAAAAATTAGGTTTTACAAACCGAGAACGACTCTTTGAAAAACGAAAATGTTTCTTTGAAAAAGGAAATTTCAGATATCAATAAAAAGTTTTCCTCTGGTTCAAAAACCTCAAAACTTATTCTTTCTATACAAGTTCCATACTACAATAAGTCTGGACTTGGTTTCAAAAGGAAAGTGATTTGAAAAATGATTTTCCAAAGGTGAAAGAAAGACTCAAGAGAAGACCTTCTAAACATGCTTATAAAAATCATTTTCACAAGCAGTTTATAAGATCTAAGGGGTAGGGTTTCTCTAAATGTTCAAGGTGTGGTGATCAAAATCACTCTGTTAATTTCTGTCCTAAGTTCTGGAGACCCACTCAAGATATCCTGAGATTTGCAAAGTCTTCTAACCCAAAAGGACCCAAACAGATTTGGGTACCAAAGAAAACTTGAATGTTTTTTTTATCTCTGCAGGTACCAATTAAAAGAAGAAATAAATGGTACCTTGATAGTGGATGTTCGAGACATATGACTGGGGATTCAAAGATGTTTATCAATCTTACAAAATTTGATGGTGGAAGTGTTTCCTTTGGCGGCAACAATAAAGGAAAAATCGTTGGCAAAGGAACCGTGAAGATTGGCAACCTCTTTATCATTGACGTGTCTTTGTTAAAGGTTTAAATTACAATCTTATTCGTATAAGCCAACTATGTGATATTTGATATAAAATCTCTTTTGTGGAAGATAAATGTTCAGGAACTAGCAAGGACAACAAGCAGTCTTTCACAGGGCGTAGACATGGAAACATGTACCTTCTGGACACATCATTTGAGGATCTCCAATGTCTAGTATCCATCAAAGATGAGTCAGAACTTTGGCATAAAAAGATGGGACATATAAGCTACAAGCAGATCTCAAAGCTCTCCACTAAAAGGCTTGTGAGAGGACTTCCAGATGTTAGATATGAGAAAATAGATCTGGGTGGCGCTTGCACACTTGGGAAGCAAGTAAGGAATTCTTTCAAATCTATAAATCAAGTTTCCACTAATCGTGCTTTGCAGCTTCTATATATGGATGTCTTTGGACCTACTCGAAGCCAAAGCATTGAAGGTAAAAGGTATTGCCTGGTAATGGTAGATGATTATACTAGATTTTATTGGGTTTTCTTTCTTGCTCATAAGAATGACCCATTCTCATATTTTGAAAGTTTACAAAGAAAGTTCAAAATGAAAAAAGGTTATTTTATTTCTAGCATCAAAACTGATCATGGGGGAGAATTTGAAGATCAAATCTTTGCAGACTTTTGTGATCAAAATGGTTTTCAACAAAATTTCTCTTCTCTCTATACTCCTGAACAAAATGGAGTAGTTGAAAGGAAAAACCGTTCTCTACAAGAAATGGCTCGAACTCTTTTGATTGAAAGCAATATCTCTTCTCATTTCTGGGCAGAGGTTGTTTCTATTGCATGCTATATTATAAATCGAGTTTTCTTAAGACAATCGATTGAGAAAACTTCCTATGAGCTTTACAAAGGCATAAAATCAAGCATTTCATACTTTCACGTATTTGGTTGTAAATGTTTTATCCTCAAGAATTCAAATGATCGTTTGGGTAAGTTCGATGAAAGATCAGATGAAGGAATATTTCTTGGATATTCCACTTCAAGCAAGGCGTATAGAGTCTTCAACAAAAGTTCAAGAACAGTTGAAGAATCGATGAACGTGAAGTTTGAAGATGGAAATGATACTCAGAAGTTAGGCGTTGAAGTCACCATATCATCTGAGAAGAATCTATCATCTGAGGACAAATCAACGTCTGAGGCTACTCAGAACCTTGACGATTCCCAGACGAATGCATCTTTTGAGGA
This sequence comes from Lenwebbia sp. NSW1173648, assembly GCA_029784005.1. Lineage (NCBI taxonomy): Eukaryota > Viridiplantae > Streptophyta > Magnoliopsida > Myrtales > Myrtaceae > Lenwebbia > Lenwebbia sp. NSW1173648. Next base: position 9,979,538 of record JARCGZ010000010.1, read on the forward strand.
TGTAAATCAAGATGTTTCTCCAGAGGATAAATAAGATGAAAGATACAATAAGAACTGGAAATAAAAATCTAGTCATCCAACATACCTAGTCATTAGAGACATAGAAGATGGGATCAGGACCAGATCACAATTCAAGAATGCCACAAATGCTTTTGCACTTGTATCTGAAGTAGAACCCAAAGGAATTGAAGAGGCTCTTATAGACGAAAGCTGGATAGAAGCGATGCAACAAGAGCTATATCAATTCAAAGTCAGTGAAGTTTGGGAACTTGTGTCTAGAACCAAGAATCATCCAATCATCGGAACTAAATGGGTATTCAGAAACAAATTGGATGACATGGGTAAGGTAACCAGAAACAAGGCAAGACTCGTAGCAAAGGGATACTCTCAAGAAGAGGGGATTGACTACGATGAAACATATGCTCCTGTAGCAAGGTTGGAATCTATAAGATTACTTCTAGCCTATGCTTGCTACAATGACTTCAAGCTGTATCAGAAGGATGTCAAGAGCGCATTTTTAAATGGCTACATTAAAGAAGAAGTATATGTGGAACGACCTTTAGGATTCGAAGATCCAAAAAGCTCAGATCATGTCTACAGACTTAAGAAATCTTTATATGGACTCAAGCAAGCTCCACGAGTTTGGTATGAAAGGTTAAGTTACTTCTTTGTTGAAAAAGGGTTTGAAAAAAAGTAAAGCAGATACAACTTTATTTATCAAAAAGAAAGGTAAAGATATCTTGCTCATTCAAATATATGTTGATGATATCATATTTGGATCCTCTAACGAAAAACTTTGCAAGTATTTCTCTCAGATTATGCAAAGTGAATTCGAAATGAGCATGATGGGAGAACTTACATTTTTCCTTGGACTTCATGTGAATCAAACCGAGAGAGGAACCTTCATACATCAAAAAAAATATGCGAATGAGATTGTGAAGAAATTTGGTTAGGAAAACTGTAAGAAAACGGGATAAGTACACCGCAGGTGCAATAACTTTTGTACGACGATCACTTGAGTGCAATAACTTTTTTTTTTCGCTCACTTGAGTGCTATAACTTTTAAAAATCGATCACTTGAGTGCCAACAGCAATTTGGCTCGCCAAAAATCGTACATGGATGCCGAAAAATCTGACGTGGCATTGCCGGTACGCTTTTTTTGAATTTTTAAATATTTTTGGAATATCTTTATTGTTTTATTTATTTATTTTGAATTCTTTTTTATTTTCCTTTAAATTTTTTTTTTCTGGTTTTTGACATTGACCAGCGACCCTCGCCGGCCACGGATCCGTCGCCGAAGGGAGAGAGCGGCCTCCCCCTCTGCCGACGGGGCTGCGACGGCCATGGGCGAAGGCCGTCGTAGACGCGCCGGCGGCGGGCGGGGGCATGAAGGCCCTGGCCAGATCTGGGTGAGGGCCTTTGAACCAAACAAGAAAGAAGAAAAGAGACTGAAAATGGCGTATGGAGGCCAGATCAAAGCTCGCATGAAGAACGTGGCGGTGAAGAGGAGGCCGATCGTGAGCATGAGGAAGGCCAGGGTGGGGTACAATGAATCCGACATCGGATTGGTGATTGCTCTCGACGCCTACGAAATTGAAAATGAAAAAATTACAGAAAGAGAATGGAATCGACCAATCAAGCATCGAAGGAGATGGAGCTCTAGGGTTTTTGAAGAGCGAGAGAGAGTCTCACCATCGTTGTCGCCGAAGGGCGAGGGCCGCCTCTCCCTTGGCCGGCGGGCGAGGGCGCGAAGGCCCTCGCCAGATCTGGGCAAGGACCCTTGCGGCCCCGCTGGCTGGCCCTCGCTCGCCGTCGGCGCTGCTGCTACGGCCCTCGTCCATGGCCGTTGCAGCCCCGCCGGCAGAGGGCGAGGCGGCCCTCGCCCTTCGGCGATGGATCCATGGCCGGCGAGGGTCACTGGCGACCCTCGCCGGCCAATGCCAAAACCAAAAAAAAAAAAAAAACAAACAGAAATATGAAAAATGAAAAATAATATAAAATAATGACAAAAAATCCACGTGTGACGAATAAATCAATATAAAAAATCCACATTGGACAATTTGTCGGAAGTGGCACTTAGGTGATCCATTTTGCTCTGATTTTGTACTCAAGTGAGCGAAAAAAAAGTTATGGCACTCAAATGATCGCCGTACAAAAATTGTGGCACTTGCAGTGTACTTACCCCGTAAGAAAACTAAGACGCCCATGTCTTTTTCATCCAAACTTGATAAGGATGAACATGGAAAACAGGTTGATCAGAAATTATATAGAAGCATGATTGGTTCTTTATTATATCTCACTGCTTCGAGGCTTGACATTATTTTCAGTGTGTGTATGTGTGCGAGATTCCAATCTGATCCTAAAGAATCACACCTCTCAGCTGTGAAGAGGATTATTAAATATGTTGGAACTAATCCTAACCTAGGATTATGGTATCCAAAGACCTCAAACTTTACATTATGTGGATATTCAGATGCTGATCTTGCAGGTTGTGAGTTAGACAGGAAAAGCACCTCACGAACATGTCAACTTTTGGGATCCATGCTAGTGTCTTGGTACTCAAAGAAGCAAAACACTGTGGCACTATCTACCGCAGAAGCTGAATATATAGCGTTGGGAAGTTGTTGTGCTCAGATCTTGTGGATGAAGCAACAACTAAGGGATTTTGGTGTTGAAGATTCAAATGTGAAAATCAAGTGTGACAACACCAGTGCAATCAACCTCACCAAGAATCCAATTCTTCACTCTCGAGCTAAGCATATTGAAATTAAACATCATTTCATTCGTGATCATGTTCATAATGGAGATGTTAATATTCAATTTGTTGACTCAAAGCATCAATTAACTGATATATTCACAAAAGCTCTGGAAAAGAATTCTTTTGAATATATTAGACAAGAATTGGGTATTACTTTTATGCCTGTTTAAGTTGCTTTCAAGACAGGTTAAAACTGCTTCTGAGCAAAACGCAACATCTGAGGTAGTTCAACCTCTGAAGAAAAGCCTCAACACTTACTCAATATTTGAGGAGAATATCTTCTTATGAGAACACAAGTATCTAAAGGCAACGTCTGAGGAGCTACAACTACTTAAGTGGAACCTCCTCTGAACCAACACATCATCTGAGGAGGTCATCATCATTTGAGGGACATGTACACTAGGTTTGGTCATTCAAATTTTTTGGCTCGTAAGTAGTTATTTTTTGTAGAAATAAGGTACGCACGATCTCAATCTTTTTATATATAGTGTAATATTCTGATTGATGTGCTTACTTTGATTAAATTGATTGAATATTCCCTTTCCAAAAATGTTTTATTACATTCAAATCTTTTATTTTTTGGAAATTGAATTTCAAATCTTTTAACTGTCAATAGCAGTTTCCAAAAGTGTATAAGACAAAAGGTTTGCACTGAACCGTTGCTTCCTACTAAACCTTTTAGGCAAAGATCCAAACTTTTACTCTCTTCGGTTGAAACTTTCCTCGAAAAATTTCACTCTCACTCTCTCAAAATCCTCTTCTGCAATTTTTCTCCCAAAACCCTTTTCCTCAAAATTCTCTCAAGCTTGGCTCCAAACCCTTCAATGGCACCCAAGAACTCTTCTACCTCGAAAAAGCCTGCTACTAGTACTCGCCGCTCGAGTAGATTGGAGTTTCAAGGACTTAGGGCTCCAATTGACGCTCCGACACGGTACGATCTCTCGAGTTCTTCAGACAAAAGAGGCGAAGAACAAAGGCCTAAGGAAACGAGCAATGTTCCTCAACCAGAATCTGCTGTAGAAATCCCTACTATGACTAAGGCCAGAAAAATGAAGGAACTGAAATATCGTCTCTCGAAAAGAGTAAATACTCTTGCTCAAAAGGCTGTTCTTCCTGGAGATGATAGAATCAGGTTAGCAAGAAGAGTTGCGAATCTTATTCGTGGAATGAGAATATATGACATAGATGATAAGGACATTAAGGAATTTGTGACTGGAAATGGATTTTATAATGAAGGAGAGTTGAAGGGCTTTGAATCGATGTTGACCCAAAAGGAGATTAGACAGGCTAGAGAGTTGGCCAAACAAACAAAGGCAGAGATAGCTAAATCATCTAAGCCATCTAGGAAAGGAAAGGAGAAAGTTGGTGAACCCCTCTAGGGTAGAGGAGGCTCCAGATGTTGAAACTGAAAAAGGATCTGGAGGTGAAAAAGTTATCTCTCAGGCTGAAAATGTGAGAGAAGATGATGATGAGAGAATCTTCTTTCAGTTCAAGGGTACAGATATGAAGTTTGTTGCCAAAGAAGGTCAGAAGGATAGGCTGTTTAGATCAAATGATCATCTGCAGTACTTTAAGTCTTTGCTTGCTAGGACATCTATGAACAGTAGACCTGTTGATTTTGATTACTTTGAAAAAGTTGGTCTGCGGATTCAATCTTTAGTGTCTAACCTGCATTTGCAAAATCTCTGCACCTTAGATGCTCCTTGCTATCTAGAACTGACTGCCTACTTTTATTCAAACCTCTCCATGATCTCTCGTGATGCTATTCAATTCTCTTTGTTTGATCAAAACTTCATTTCAGTGCTTCAAAGCTTGCAAAAATTCTAAACTCTGAGCTATATTCTTTCACTCCTATCCCCATCTCAGACGATGAAGTCTACAAAGTTCTTTCTGGCAATCCAGCTCTCTCCAGAGCAAACAAGCCTCATATTGAACACAATCATTTCCCTCTGAAATGCATTGTTCTGCATAAGGTAGTCATAAACTGCTTTAGACCCAAAGGCTCTTCCAAAACAGATGTATCTCGTTATGAAGACAAGATCATCTGGGCTATATTGAATGGCAAGCCGCTTTCTCTACCTCACATGGAGTTCCTACACATGTTCAGAACTGTCAGAAAGAATAAGGGACAGCTGCCTTATGGTTCCTTGATCACCAGGATCTTTAAGTATCTAAAATTAGACATTCCTGCAAGGCTCAGATCTTTGCAACTCCCTAAAGGTGCTACTGGTGAATCAATGATAATCAAGATGGGTTATAGACTCTCAGATGGTCAATGGAAAGACAGAAAGAACATATAAGTGTTAGTTGATCTTCCTATGACAGCAACGGCAACAGCAACAGCTATAGAGACTGAAAGGCCTTCATCTGCAGAGGCACCACCTACAAAAGCTTCATCTACTGAACAATTTGTTGAGCCTTCACCAGCTCAATCTTCTGAATCCACAAGGAAAAGGAGGATGAAGATGCTTGCTCACAAGTCCACAAGACCTGGACAGAGAAGAAGACTTGCTTAGAGGTTGCTTGATAGGATCCTCCATAACTCCGCAATGGATACTTTCGAGGGATCCCTAGCAAGTAGTTTAGATGAAGAGCAGAACATCTATGATGAGTTCAAATGGAACTATCATGAGCAGAAGGTAGCTGCTGCAAGAGCTGAGTTGGAGAAGATAGCTATGGATGATGAGATGATTAAGCAAGATATTGAGAATCTTGTTAGAACAACTACTAACGATGATATTACAGCTCAGATGGAGCAGCAAGAGAAAGAGAAGGAGGAGAAAGAGAGAAAGGAGACAAAAAAAGAAGAAGAAGGAAGTCCACAAGATGTGGAAGTTGAGAAAAATGATGTTCAAACTGTCCTAGATGAGGACAAGGGAACAAGTGTTCAGTCTGAGTACCCAGAGCTTATTCAGCAAATAGAAGCTCAGACAAAGACTCAAAAGAATGCTCAGATTGAGGGGGAGTATAATGAGCAGACTGCAAAAGATACTGCTAATGCAGCAATTAGCCCACTCAAGACTGCTTCAGATCCTACTCTGAAGGACACTCCAATTTCACCGAGTGTCGCGACCTAAAGAATGGGTTTCCTTAGGTTAATGGATTATTAGGCTAATTAGATGACTAACCTAATACGGACTCTCCCAAGCCCTACCAAATCGCAACTTTGGTTTATATTCAAATGATTTAAAGTTTGGAGTCGCCACTAATCATTCTTGGTAGGTTGATTAGGAACCTAAATAAAGTATCGGGAGAGTACTTTATTTCTATGAACTAGAGATTTTTGAGTTCGAGGACTTGATTACATTAATTAATTAAAATTAATGCCCTTTCAGTACCTAAAATTTAATGACAATCCTAAGTTAGGCAACTCATCTTGAATTGATTTAAGGTTCGGAGAATGGAGTTATTTTTGGATTTTTTCTTTCTTAATGCATGCAATACATGAATGTATGAATGACATGAGAATGACAAGACTTCTATAATATGCAATCTATACTAAATGGCATGAGAATGCGAACATGCGAATATACAAAGCAAAACGTGCAAAGCATGCAATTTCATCCAATATGCAAAGTTTGGCTAATCAATTAAGACATGCAAAAACTCAAGACAACTTATGCTAATGACATGCAAAATGCAATGCAATTGGCTATCCTATCATGCCGACTATATTAGACACAAAAATTAAGTTTGGCCTAAATGTTATGCAACTTGAGATTAAACGACTTAAACATGTGAATTAATTTTAACTAACCGAAGATGCATAACCTAAACATGACATACATAATGTGAGATGGCATAATAGCAAGCGAATATGACATAGACATGTGAACATGCAATATGCAAAATATGACATGGTAATGACATGACATGCAAAATGTGATATGGTAGGCAAGATATGCAAACATGCGACATGAAACAAATAAGCATGGGATGTGCAACTGATATGCAAATGTATGATATGCGAATGAATTTTTTGGTATTTTCTCATGAATTTTTGGCAACTTATGATATCCATCAATGATTCAATTTTCTTGATTTTATTTCATGCTATTTATGAGATAGGATTCCTAAAAAAATCGTATCTTCCTAAAGTTTAATTAGATAAAGTTTATAGGAAACCGTATCTTACTAAATCTTTTAGGAATTTTATCATACATGGAATTCAATCAAGAGGATATACATCAAAGGTACGAAAAAGTCAATGAGATAAGGAAAGCACACAAATCAGATCATCCATCAACATTCACTTTATCTTTTCGAAAAATTGCATTCCTAATCCAAAATTTGTTAGCGAAATTAGCGGACCCAATATAAATGGTCATAGATTGGGTCGACTAATTTCCCGTTTTCTACTAAACCAAAAGATCGTATCCGAATAATCACGGACAGGACTTGTTTGATTTAGGGAAGACGTTGGCTTTCAAGAAAAAGATTTTCCTAATTTGGATTAGGGTTTTTTATTCAGAAAAAGATATGCCAATACGACAATCAACTCAATCTCAAGCAATACTTTTTTTTTTTTCAAAATTTTCAATAAAAAACATATTTTTATGATCGGTCTTGTAAAATCACTTTTACTTCAATTCTTGACGAACTTTCGAGAAAACTGTTGTTTGTTGATAAAAAAAGTTCATGTTCTCAATCCTTGATAGCAAAAACATGTGTCAATTTCGAGATAATCTGGGAACATATGTAAGTTCCAATCAATGACTACATATTTGCAACAACAAAAAATGAGAATAGTACCTTTTACCGAACAAAAATTTTGCACTGAATGTCCAATGAAATTCGCCCCAAAGTTACCTTTTTTCTGACCCAAACAGCTAGGAAAACGCACTTAGAACAGTAGCAAATCAACCTTAAACCCGAACAAAAATCTGCACTAAACGGTTAGTGAAATAGGGCTAGCTAGCTGCTGTCTTTGAGCCAAATAGTAGCAAAACGGCACAAAACAGCCCAGGCTATGCGAACGAGCGATCGGTGAGCTCGGGGGGTGACGATGGGCTGATGGTGGCTGGATGGGAAGGCGTTTGGAACGCGTACAACGCCGGGGAGAGTCGGAGAAGCAGGCAGACGGAGGTGGCTGGCTAGGTGGTCTGGCGACGGTGCAGGGCGGGAGTGACGTCGGGCTGCAGCCGGCTGTGGACGACGGCGAGGAGGCAGACTGGGGCTGCCATGGATGACGTAGTTGCTGGCCTCGGGCTGGAGCTGCCAAACGTGCAAACCGGAGGCTGGACAGGTTGCACGGGGATCTCGACCGGGTGGAGGAGCTGCTCGGGGAGGAAAACTTCGACTAGAGGGGGAAGTTCTTGATCTCCTTAAGCTTTTTGAGGAATAGCTCTGAATTTTTTCTGAATTAGAGTGCAAATAGCCGTCCCCAAAACCCTAAACTGAGCCTAGTATTTATAGATTTTAGGTGAGTCCTAGTCCTAGTAGCAATAGGATTCATTAGTGACCGTAGGATTAGAACTCGATCGTAGGATTAGAAATTCTGATTTTTAGGAATCATAATTACTTAAAAATCTTAGAAATTTAGATTTTCAAGAGTCCTAATGACTTAAAACACCTCAAAATTTTGGCCAAAAAGGAGGAATAATGGGCCACCCGAATTTCACTTTTTGCATGGGCTTATCATGCATTTTTGGGCTCGAATTAGGCTTTAATTAATTAAATAGATAATTAATTAAAAAGCCTTATCATTTAAATGAGAAAAAACGAGCCTAATTAAATTTGAAAATAGGTCCAAACCCCTTTAAATTTTCGGCACTACCTACTCATGCTTGGCCCAATTTTTTCATGCAGGCCTGAGTCTGTCGCTTGTCAATTTATGCTCAATCTCTACTGCTGGTCCAAAAATGCAAATGCAAAACTAAATTAAATATGCAATGCATGCTAATTAAATTAATTATTTTTGGTAGGAACTAAAACTAATTCCTGATTTTTTATGCAACATAATTGAAAAAGAAAATTCAAAATTTAGGTATCAACAGCTGCCCCTCTTTGAGCGGAGGCTCGTACAGGTTTCGCTCAAAGACAAAATTGAACCCAAAATTTTGACAATGCAAATGATGAATGATTTTTTTGCGGGAGTTTTAATACCATTTTCTATGTAATGAAATGATGTATGATATGCAAAATTCAGACAATAAGGAACGTATAATAAGGCTTCTCACTTCCCGCGGAGCGGTAAATGAGCCTAGTATACGGATCGCATACAAAAGCGCCCAAGTTTGGAAATGCTTTGTAATGCTATGAATTCCCTTGATTGCCGAACTTCTATTCCACTCGAAGTAAGGCTCACAAAGTATTGGGTTGCCTGGCTGTTTCCTGTAGTTTCCTACAAATGCAAAATAGCGCATGATATGATTTGAAAATAATTAGAAGGAATGATTAAAGGGGACGTGTTGCCTATACCACTCGGCAATCACGAAAAGGACCATGCCACCTAATCCACTCGGTGAACATGGGATTGGTTTGTGCCACCTATTCCACTTGGTGAACACAAAAAATGAAACCATGCCCCCTATTCCACTCGGTGAACATGAAATGGGTTGTGTCACCTATTCCACTCGGTGAACACAAAAAACCATGCCGCCTATTCCACTCGATGAACACAAAAAACCATGCCCCCTATTCCACTCGGCGAACATGAAATGGGTTGTGCCACCTATTCCACACGGTAAACACGAAATGAAAAATAATCTCACATGTTCCTCTGGGTGAACATAAAGAGATGTGTGCTACCTATTCCACTCGATAAACACGAAATGAAAAACAATCTCACATGTTCCTCTGGGTGAACATAAAGAGATGCATGCTACCTATTTCACTCGGTAAACATGAAATGGAAAACAATCTCACATGTTCCTCTGGGTGAACATAAAGAGATGTGTTCCAACTATTCCACTCGGTAAACACAAAATGAAAAACAATGTCACATATTCCACTAGGTGAACATACAAGATGATGCATACTACCTATTCCACTCGTTAAACACGAAAGGAAAAACAATGTCACCTGAGATAGGGTTAGAATAACACATGTACATAGATAAAGAAAACAGAATTCATGTATCTGCCCGCATTACCAAGCTTCACTGGGGAATTTATCAATAAGGAAATCAATTTTATCCTTTTGAAAAATTTGATCACATTGAATGAGGAACCTTCAGTCATAAAGGACTTTCACTCACTCTCTTTGAAAAAGCTTTTTAAACCCAACCATTAACGCGGGTATGAGAATCACTTAGAATTACCATCATCATGCCTGACAATGGTCTGGATATTCTCGCAATTAGTATGATTCGACCAATCTGAGAGATCTTTGTGAGGACCGTAATGTAGGGCTTGGTCAAAGGCTTAGGAAAGGGGACTCATGCGAGTCATTTGGCTTTGAATAAAACATTCTCACAATTGGTATGGGTTGTAACATAGGTTCGGCAGGCTTGAAACGAAATGGCCTATTCATAGCAAAATGGGTATATCATGAAGAAATCAGTGATCATCCGTTCTTGATACTTTGACCACTGATTCATGCTCGAGCAAACACTCTGCAGAATTTTTACAAATGATTTTCCTTTCAAGGAACAATCTTTTCCAAGGCTTTCTTTCTCTCTCTTTTTTTTTTTGAGAGAAAGAAAGGACCTCACTTGATGGACTTTTGCGCACTTTCCTCAATGGATTTTCTTTCGAGATTCATTTACCCCAAGGCACTTCATTCTTCATTCAATTTGATGTTTCGAGGTGATTTCATTGTTCACCACGGGGATGATCACCAATTGGGTTATGAGAAATGAATCCACCGCTCAAATTGGGTATGCAAAGGATAATGTGTGTAGGGTATAGAAAGAAATACTCTGTCATATCTAAGACACTTGAGCTAACACAGAATTCGCATGCAATAAATATACTGGAAGATTGATGCAAGTGAAAGCAAGAAAATTCTAACCATTCGAACTTTCTAGTAATTGCCTCGATGTGGTTCCTGACAGAGAAACGAATCTCCGCTCAAAGGGGTTAATCAAAAGATAACCTGTAGTGTGTAGGTAGAGGAAACGAATGCCATCTCATCACTTTGGTCGTCATACTTTTCGCGTGATAACCCTTTTACGTCGTCAGAATGGAATTTTTCACTCATCTCACTGGGGATTAATATACAGGACGTGTATGTAAATGACTTGCCTTTCATCGTCCTGACATTCTTGTCGGGACCTAAAAATCGGCTTTTCCAATCTTAGGTTAATAGATTACTAAATTAATTAATTAGATTAATTAACTTAGCTCGAACTCTCCCAAGTTCTACCAATTCGTGACTTATGGTTCAAATGATTATCTTTCCCAAAGATTTTTTAATTTCTCGGAGCCGCCACTAATCATTTTTTGGTAGGTTGATTAGAAACCTAAGTAATTTAGTGGGAGAACTAAATTACTTCTACGAACCAAAAATTTTAAGTTCGGGACTTGGTTACATTAATTTTTCAATTAATGCCCTTTTGGTACCAATTTCATGAAAAATGTTCCATTTGGCAATTTCGATGACTGCAGTCACGTGGCAATAGAAATCAACAAAAAGAAACTTCAAAAAGCATGAACCACAGCTTTCACAGGACCGAATAGCTGTGATTTTTTTTCTGAACCAAAACCCCAGCGATCCTGACAAATTCACGCCGAAGCAGCAGTCGACTGAGAGAAAGGCGAGACTCGACTTCAGCAGCACAATAGCAACCATCCGGCACAAATAAATCACAGCTTCGGGAGACTGAGCAGGGATCACACCAAGGATGAATGATAGCAATCGAACGAGCAGGGGGAGCGATCAGCGAGCGACGAGATTGGACGATAGCACCAACAGAGGTGTCAACCATCGGGGATCACACCAAGTGGCGAGCGCAACTTTGGACGTCACACAAGATCACGAGCAGCTCGACGTTGAGAGCAGGAGCAGAGAAGCAACGTCGAGCAAAGATGGAATACGGTGGCAGCAAGGTATTCGCCCAGGAGGAACTTCGCTCACGAGTGGCTTCAGCTTCAGAGGATGAACCAAAACCTTGCTCTCACTTGTCTCTTAACTCTCACGTATATTTCTCTGATTTTTTTTAGAATGAAAGTTGATCCCCCCTTTCTGACGTGAATGGAAGTCCCTTTTATAGGCAAAGGCCACTCAAAAAATAAAATCTTTTCCCTTTTGAATGTTTAAGATATATTTTGTTTATCACCCCCTTTCGTATCTTTTGGATTTGGACGTATGGAAACTTCCCTCACTTTGTCAGATATGGGACCAAACTTTCTTAAAAAATTGAATACACGTCTTGCACGAATTATGCTCCCCTTCCTTTCCTTTATCGTATGACCAAAGTCAAAGTCAAAATATGAAGCTTTGAGGATCTTTGACGATTATGAAATAATCTGACATAATGTCCATGAGGATTACTTGTCACCAATTTCGGCTATTATTTAAGAATATAGAGCTTCGCCGAATTTCCAATGTTGAGCTTGGTGCAAACGTTCATCAATTTTTGCCCCTTTTCTGCCACTGGTCCAAATGATAAAAATGCAATGCATGATTGACAAAAATAAAAGATGAATGATGAATTATTTTTTTGGGTAGGAATTAAAATTTAACTCCAGATTTTTAAGCAAAATAAATGATTAAGGAAAAATCAAAATTTAGGTATCAATAGCTGCCCCTCTTTGAGTGGAGGCTTGCAGAGGTTTCGCTCAAAGATAAAATTAAACCCTAAATTTTGATAATGCAAATGATGAATGATCTTTTTGGTGGGAGTTTTAATCCCAATTTCCAATGCATGATATACAAAACTATAAATAACATGTATTGAGACTTCTCCGTTCCAAGGAAATGGATTAGAGAAACCTGCACATGGATCGCATATGAAATATCGATCTTACTAGACACCTCATAATGCTGGTGATTCCCTTGATTTCCAAGCTTCATGTGGATGCAAGGACCTCAAGGTACTGCGGCTTTATCTGTTATCAGAAATTTCATTCTGATGCGAGAGTGCACAAGATCTGGAAAAAATTAATTTGAAAAATGTGCTTGACTTATGGTTCAAGCAGCACCATTTTGTCTCTTGGGACCACCATCATTTTAACGGGCCACCATGAATCGGTAAAACGCCTCTCGGGATCACCATCGTTTTAGCGAGTCGCCGTGAGCTGGAAAATGTCTCTCGAGACCACCATCGTTTTAACGAGTCTTCGTGAGTCGGTAAAATTTCTCTCGGGATCACCATCGTTTTAGCGGGTCGCGCGTGAGTTGGAAATGTCTCTCGAGACCACCATCGTTTCAGCGAGTCTTCGTGAGTCCGTAAAATTTCTCTCGGGACCACCATTGTTTTAACGGGTCGCTGTGAGCTGGAAATGTCTCTCGATACCACCATCGTTTTAGCGGGTCTTCGTGAGTCGGTAAAATTTCTCTCGGGACCACCATCGTTTTAGCAGGTCACCATGAGCTGGAAATGTCTCTCAAGACCACCATCGTTTTAGTAGGTCTTCGTGAGTCAGTAAAATTTCTCTCGGGACCACCATCCTTTTAGCGGGTCGCCGTGAGTAGGTAAAGGTAGGGTCAAGATTACAAGAGCATATCGATTGTGATTTGGTTAAGATCAAGATCACGAGAGCAGGTCGATCGTGATTTGATAAAGATAAAGATCAAGAACACGAGAGCAGGTCGATCGTGAACTGATAAATATCTCATGAGAGTAGGTCAATCATGAGTTGGGTAAATATTCAGATCAAGATCATGAGAACAGGTCAATCATGACTTGATAAAGACAAAGATCAAGAACATGAGAGCAGGTCGATAGTGAACTGATAAAGACCTCATGAGAGCATGTCGATCATGGGTTGGATAAAGGTATCACGAGAGCAGGTCGATCGTGAACTGATGAATATCTCATGAGAGCAGGTCGATCATGAGTTGAACTGAAAAGGTCAAAGTTGTCAATTTGAAAAGGGTTCAGAAAACTTACCTGGAATTTCTGAGTAAACGGTCAAGGAATGGACAAGCTAACTGTATCATACCTGTCGTTTCACTTGAAATAGAGATTGAAGCAAATACGTGCATAAAACCAATGCAACATTATATGTCGACAAATCTTGGTGAGCTTTTGCTTGCATTATAAAGCTTCACTGGGGATTTTATCAATAAGGAAACCTGTCTAATCCGTTTGATAAATCCGATCAATATCGAATGAGAAACTTTCAGTCAGAAAGGGCTTTCACTCACTCTCTTGGAAAGACCTTTGAAAACCTAACCATTGATACAGGTATAAGAAACACTCAGAACTATCACCATCATGCTTGATAAGGGTTCGAGTATTCTCGCGATTAGTATGACCAGACCAATCTGAGAGGTCTTTGCAAGGACAGTAATGCAAGCTCGGTCAAAGGCTTAGCAAAGGGGACTCATATGAGAGTCATTTTGGCTTTGAAATGAAATGATATCTTCAACTGCATCGGGTTTACAAGTTAAGATACCCACGACATGAGATAAAATGGTCTTGCTCGCACTTCTCTGAGCGACATTTATAGACATTTGAAATCCTACGTTAACTCAAGTGTCCTAAATCCGAAGAGACTTTGGTAAGGGTTGTAATGAAGGTTTGGGTAGGTTTGAAATGAAAGGCCTATTTATAGCAAATGAGAGTGTATCATGAGGAAATTGGTGATCACCCATTCTTGATGCTTTTGCCACTAATTCTTGCTCTGGCAATTTTACCAGTTCCTTCTGAGGATTTGCCAAATGTTTTCCTTTTAAGGAGCATTTTGCACATCAAATTTTTTTTTTGCCGAGGCTTTTCTCTCTTCTCTTTATTTTTCGAGCATTTTTTTTTTCAAGAGAGATTTTTGCTTTCTCTTTTTTTTTCTCTTTTCTTTTCTTTTGATCTTTGAGAGAAATCTTTTTGAAAGAGAGATTTTTCTTTTCTGCTGCTCTTTCCCCTCCTTTTTTTTCGAGAGAGAGATAGAAAAAGCCCCGCTTGATGGATTTTTCTTGTGCACTTTCCTGAAGGATTTTTCTTCTTGGAGTTCTCTTACTCTGAGTCATTTCAAATCTTCATTTTTGATGATTATCACCTTTCTCCGTGGGATGATCACCAAGTGGATTTTAAGAAATGAATCTTCCACTCAAATTGGGTATGTGAGGGATATAGTGTGTAGGGTGTAGAAAGAAATGCTCTTCATCACGTCTAAGGCACTTGAACTAACCCAGAAATCGCATGTAATAAAATCACTTGGAGATTGATGCAAGTGAGAGCAAGAAAATTCTAACCATTCTTGAATTTTCTGATAATTGCCCCGATGTGGGGTGGTTTTTGACATGGGTAAGAAAGAATACCCTGTAGTGTGTGGATAGAGGAAATGAATGCCTCTCATCACTTGGGTCATCACACTTTTCACGAGATAACCCTTTACCTTGTGAGCAATGAATTTTTTTTTTCACTCATCTCACTAGGGATTATCATGCAAGACGTTTATGGGAATGGCTTGCCTTTTGTCATCTCGATGTTTCTCATTCAATATGACCATTTCACTAGATCACATAGATTGCCCGATTGAAATGTTTCTCCCAATGAAGATTAGTAATACAGACAAAAAGCAATGTTCATGAAATTTAATCTCGATTATTCAGGATCATAGAGTGAATACAAATCAAGTGTAATCATGCGCAAACTATGCAGTGTCTGAGCATTTTTTAAAGCATGTAACATGAAGCAATGACTTCATATGTTTGCCATTCAGATGTGCAAGAAATCTAAAGGAATGGGGGACTATGGATTGCCCCTGCATGCACATGAGATAAGTCGGATGAGGGCCCAAGATGCTTTAGCTGTTCATTGGGGACGACTGTCATGTCGATCGTGTGCTCCTGCAAGAAGGAAAATTGAGTCACTTTAAAAGTCACACGAGACAGAGGAAGGTATTCCCCCTTTTGCAAGTCGAGGTTTGCCATAATTTCCCCCATTTTGTCAAAATGAATCATGTTGAGATCTGGAATTGCCCCCGGACATGCCCCAGTTGGGAATTTGACTTTGGAATTTGGCAAACAACAGCATCTTCCGTCGACCCGATAGGACACAGTCAAAGGATCAGCTTCGACTGGTTGATAACTTGATGCACGGGCAGGTGTCCGCCCCCCTGAACATTCCTGAAACATCTAGTAGATGGATCAGTAAGACAACTAGAATTAAAATGCATGCCAGCCAGTCTTTGAAGATTTTTCTTAAAAAGCATTTTTCTTTCAAAAACCTTGAGACGAGAATTCTTAAGAAGCCCAACCCTTGGTGCTTACCACGTCGAGTTGGAGCCGGCTGTGGACGACAGTGAGGTGGCAGACTAGGGCTGTTGTGGACGACGCAGCTGCTGGCGTCGGGCTGGAGTTGCCATGGACGACGGCGTGGCTGCTAGCGTTGGGCTGGAGCTGCCAGACGTGCGAACCGGCGGCTGGACAAGTTGTACGGGGATCTCGACTGGGCGGAAGAGCTGCTCGGGGAGGAAAAATCAATCGGAGGGGGAAGTTCTCGAACTCCTTACCCTTCTCGAAGAATAGCTCTGAATTTTTTCTAAATTAGAATGCAAATAGCCGTCCCCAAAACCCTAAACTAAGCTTAGTATTTATAGATTTTAGGTGAGTCATAGTCCTAGTAGCAATAGGATTTATTAGTGGCCGTAGGATTAGAACTCCATCGTAGGATTAGTTTTTGACCGTAGGATTAGAAGTTCTGGTTTTTAGGAATCCTAATTACTTAAAAATTATAGAAATTCATATTTTCAAGGGTCCTAATGGCTTAAAACACCTAAAAATTTCAGCCAAAAAGGGGGAATAATGGGCTAGCCGATTTTCTCTTTTTACATGGGCTTATCGTGCATTTTTGGGCTCGAATTAGGCTTTAATTAATTAAATGGATAATTAATTAAAAAACCTTATCATTTAAATGAGCAAAAACGGGCCGAATTAAATTTGAAAATAGGTCCAAACCTCTTTAAATTTTCGGCACTACCTACTCATGCTTGGTCGAATTTTTTCATGCAGGCCTGAGTCCTTCACTTGCCAATTTGAGCTCAATCTCTGCTGCCGGTCCAAAAATGCAAATGCAAAACTAAATTAAATATGCAATGCATGCTAATTAAATTAATTATTTTTGGTAGGAAGTAAAACTAATTCCTAATTTTTTATCAACATAATTGAAAAAGAAAAATTAAAATTTAGGTGTCAACAGCTACCCCTCTTTGAGTGGAGGCTCGCAGAGGTTTTGCTCAAAGACAAAATTGAACCCAAAATTTTGACAATGCAAATGATGAATGATTTTTTGCGAGAGTTTTAATCCCATTTTCTATGTAATGAAATGATGTATGATATGCAAAATGCAGACAATAAGGAACGTATACTAAGGCTTCTTACTTCTCGTGGAGCGGTAAAAGAGCCTAGTATACGGATTGCATACAAAAGCGCCCAAGTTTGGAAATGCTTTGTAATGCTATGAATTCCCTTGATCGCCGAACTTCTATTCCACTCGAAGTAAGGCTCTCAAAGTACTGGGTTGCTTGGCTATTACCTGTAGTTTCCTACAAATGCAAAACAGCGCATGATATGATTTGAAAACAATTAGAAGGAATGATTAATGGGGACATGTTGCCTATACCACTCGGCAATCACGAAAAGAACCATGCCACCGAATCCACTCGGTGAACATGGGATTGGTTTGTGCCAACCTATTCCACTCGGCGAACATGAAATGGGTTGTGCCACCTATTCCACTCGGTGAACACAAAAAACCATGCCGCCTATTCCACTTAGCGAACATGAAATGGGTTGTGCCACCTATTCCACACGGTAAACATGAAATGAAAAACAATCTCACATGTTCCTCTGAGTGAACATAAAGAGATGCGTGCTACCTATTCCACTCGGTAAACACGAAATGAAAAATAATCTCGTATGTTCCTCTAGGTGAACATAAAGAGATGCGTTCCACCTATTCCATTCGGTAAACACGAAATGAAAAACAATGTTACCTATTCCACTGGGTGAACATACAAGATGATGCGTTCTACCTATTCCACTCGGTAAACACGAAAGGAAAAATAATGTCACCTGAGACAGGGTTAGAATAACACATGTACATAGATAAAGAAAACAGAATTCATGAATCTGCCCGCATTACCAAGCTTCACTGGGGAATTTATCAATAAGGAAATCAATTTTATCCTTTTGACAAATTTGATCACATTGAATGAGGAACCTTCAGTTATAAAGGACTTTCACTCACTCTCTTTAAAAAAGCTTTTTAAACCCCACCATTGACGCGGGTATGAGAATCACTCAGAACTACCATCATCATGCCTGACAAGGGTCCGGATATTCTCGCAATCAATATGATTCGACCAATTTGAGAGGTCTTTGGAAGGACCGTAATGTAGGGCTTGGTCAAAGGCTCAGTGAAGGGGACTCATGCGAGTCATTTGGCTTTGAATATATATTATCATCGATTACATCAGGTTTACAAGTCAGGAACCCTGCAAAATGAGATAGAAAAAAAAATTCGCACTTCTTCGAGCGACATTTATAAGCATATGAAATCTTACGTTAACTCAAGTGCCCTAATCTAAGGAGACTTTGGTATGGGTTGTAACGTAGGTTCGGGAGGCTTGAAACGAAATGGCCTAGTCATAGCAAAATGGGTATATCATGAAGAAATCGGTGATCATCCGTTTTTTATACTTTCACCACTAATTCATGCTGGAACAAACATTCTGCAGATTTTTCACGAATGATTTTTCCTTTCAAGGAACATTCTTTGCCACTGCTTTCTTTTTCTCTTCCTTTTTTTTTCGAGAGATTTTTCTTCTTTCTTTTTTTCCTTTTTTTGTTCTTATTTTTTTTCGAGAGAAAGAAAGGACCTCACTTGATGGACTTTTGCTCACTTTCCTCAATGGATTTTCTTTCGAGATTCATTTGCCCCAGTGCACATCATTCTTCATTCAATCTGATGTTTCGAGGTGATTTCATTCTTCACCACGGGGATGATCACCAATTGGGTTATGAGAAATGAATCCACCGCTCAAATTGGGTATGCAAAGATAATGTGTGTAGGGTATAGAAAGAAATGCTCATCGTCATATCTAAGGCACTTGAGCTAACACAGAATTCGCATGCAATAAATATACTTGAAGATTGATGCAAGTGAAAGCAAGAAAATTCTAACCATTCGAACTTTCTGGTAATTGCCCCGATGTGGGGTTGTTCTTGATAGGGGTAAGAAACGAATGTCCCCTCAAAGAGGTTAATCAAAGGATAACCTGTAGTGGGCAGGTAGAGACGAATGTCATCTCATCTCTTTGATCGTCATACTTTTCGCGAGATAACCCTTTTACCTTTTTAGCACGGAATTTTTCACTCATCTCACCGGGGATTAATATACAGGACGTGTATGGAAATGGCTTGCCTTTCATCATCCTGACATTCCTCATTCAACATGATCATTCCATAGGATAAACTAAATTGCCTGATTAAAAATTCTTTCCCAATGAAGATTAGTAATACAGACGAAACCATGTATGAAATTTTGCAATATGTGAGCACCTTTTAAGCATGCAAAATGTAGTAATGACTTGTGATAGTTTCATGAAAGACTCATGCGTCTGCTTAAAGAATGGACTATACAAGCACATTCAGATTCATAAGAAAACTCTCAGGAATGGGGGACTGTAAATTGCCCCTGTATATGTGAATAGATCTAATAAGCTATGGAAGCTTGATCTTGGGATTGGGGAACAGCTCATTCCTAACTTTTGCCCCTGCACAAAGAGAAACGTGCGTGAAATAAGTTGGGTGAGGGCTCGAGATGCTCTGGTTTGATCAAATAGCGATGACCATCATGGTTAGCCGTATGCCCCTGCAAGAAAAAGTAGAGTGTTTCCCTAAAAACCGTTTAGGTTGAAGAAGACATACTCCCTTTTTAAAATTGGGGGTTCATTGTCGATTTGCCCCATTTTCGTCAGGATGGATCACGTCGGATGATCGTAGTTTTTCGAAGATCTGGGATTACCCTAGATATGACAAGTGTTGAGAATTTGGTTTCGGGCTTTAGCAAATGACCAGTTTCTTCACTTGACCCTGTAAGAAGGAAGACAATATGTCATTTTCTAAATGATCAGTCCTAAGAAGAGATACTCCCTCTTGAGATTAAGCGGCCTTGGCCTTGCCCTATTTTTCACCGGTACGATCAAAGGATCAGTCAAGGGCGAAGCATGGATTAGCCTTTACTGGTTGACAGACTGGTGTCCAGGCTGGCCTATGCATTTCATATAGTTGGACTTGCCCCGATCCCTTCATCAAGCTGAATCACGGCCATGATGGATATCTTTCTATTAAGGGACAAACCATCTGCGACTGTAGATGCCCCCCTTATTCGTGCTTAGTAGTGCCCTGGTCTTGAATCATCTAGGGAATGAAGACTTTGTAGACGATCCTCCACTGGCCCAGGCTATTCGCAGATGAATTCTGGGGTGTACTATACTGGCTCGACATTTTCATCAGCTAATGTGGCACGACTAATGGATCGATTGAGGAACCGGCTAAGGATTGCTCCAAGGATCAACATGGGGTTGATCAAAGGACAGCCAAAGGTAATGTCGATCGATACAGGGATTGATGACGGCTGGTGTTGAGACTCGATGCAAGGATCGTTAGGGATCGTTGTGCATTTGGTCGGTCTGGCTGGGCACCGATGAATGACCGGCCACGAAACTATTATGGGCACCAACTTCTATTCGGAGATAGCCATGGCTTGCGGTTGGTGTTGTTCTTAACTTGACGAGCCGATGTCAATTAGATTCAAGTTGACCAGTTGCTCCATCGCTTGGCACGGGAAATGATCGAGGGCGAAACATGAATCCGCCTCAAATGGTCAATGAATTGAGATCGGTCAGGGATTTCTAGCCCGATCATGAGCTATGGGGCTCAACATTCATGCCCGGGGATTGTGCAAGGCCATCCGAGGATCTATCGGGCGTGGTGCATAGTTCGAGTTGAGAATCTATTCCCTGTCCCTGGATTAACTCTGAAACACGTAGTAGATGAGTCGGTAAAACAATCAGGGTTAAACCGCATGCAAGCCATTTTTTGAAAGATTTTTCTTGAAAATCCTTTTGTTTTCAAAAACCTTAGGACGAGAATTCTTGAGAAGCCCAACCCTCAGTGCTTACCAAAGATGACAAACTTCTCAATCGTTGGTTATCGTCATCGGGTTGGTTTGGTATATCTCAACAAGATTCCAAAATAATGAGAAACTTATGTAATTTTATTGATCATAAATCAAAAAATTACATCTTATTGAATTCAAAAACGCAAAAGTTTCCCCAAAGGGAGGAACTTGACCTTAAAAATAAATCCTAGAAATTGAAAATGCAACCTAGACACCTAAAAAGCAGGAAAATGTCCCATGCACGGGATTGCATAAAAGTAAATAGTCACTCATGTGGACCATTGCTCATTTCCTCAGGGAGTTCTTTAATGATGGTGTTTGATGAGTGGCTCTGACTGGCTTCTAGTCGGTTGTCAATCATCCCAGGTATCCCAGGTAGCCCCACGGGGATAGGCGTTGTGTCTTGGAGGTGTAGAATATTAGACCATAAAATTATATCCTTCGCTCGGTTGCCCCAAAGTGTCCCATATCTCCTTGTTGCCTTTGTCTTCAACTAGATCGGAATGTTCCAACCACATGCTCGGGACCACCAGCAAGTCTAGGTTTCCACCGCAATACTCCCAAGCACAGAACATGAGATTCCCAGCATCAATCATGTCTTGGATCCTAGTTTTCAAAGTGAAACACTCTTCCAGTGAATGGCTGGTGCGACCATAATGAAAGTCACATGACTTGTTTTGATCAAAACTGCGAACATCTTCAATCATAGAGAAATCTTCCTCCCTCTGGATCAATCCTTTCTTCAGCAATATTGGCCAAATTATGGACATCGGTTGAGATAGTTGGGTGAACTCTCTTCCTATCACCACTGGAGGGTTGTCAAGTGCCAGCTGATCATGATCGGTCTTGTTCTCGCTTATGTCATGGCTGAAGAAGGGGTACTACTGGATGTTTGGTGGTGCATTACAGCAAGACAATGCTTTCATATCTAAGAAGTTTTGGACTTTGTGCTTCAGAATGTAGCATTCATCAATGGAATGACCAACTTCTCCCCTGTGATACTCACACGTCAAGGAAGGATTACACATGAAAGAGCGCTCCGGATTTGGTCACTTTGGCTCAGTAGAGAGTAACCCCTTGTTTTGAAGAACAAGCAAGATCTGAGACAGAGGTTCAGGGAGAGGTTTGAACTATCTTTTGGCATTCTGCCGCCGGCAGGGAACTTGATGCTTTTCGCCTTGTTGCCGCTTAGAGATCTTAGCATTGGGTGAGGAATCGGCAATCAGGGGTGACATGTCACCATCATAATCCTCTTCTTTGTCAGCTTGGGGGCCACAACTGTTGTTGTTCTCAAGAAGTCGTGCCAGTAGAGGAGCTATCTGTGAAGCTTGTGACAGCAGCGGGTTAGCCAAGAGATTAGCAACTAGAGCGGTCAATGTAGCAAGCTGGTCATTGACTTTGTTCATTTGCTTCTCCATAAGGCCATTCGCTCTAATTGATCGCCCATTTTCCTCGTTCCGGACCGGGTATTGTAAGGTTCTCAAGGAGGACCTGTAATATGTTCCCTACAAAAAGTAACTTTCAATGAGTACATTCAACAAGAATAGCGAGCCGGTCCATGACATCCCTCTAGACCTAAAAATGGAGTAATTATGACCAAGAGATTGATCCAGGAAAATTCTAGTTTCGTCGGCTTTTACGAGAAAATTAGTATTAATTCATAGACTGAACTAAACGAGGCCAAAATTTACGAACGCATACTTGAGACGGTGAAAAACAACTTTCATGTTTTGATTTCTTATAAAAATGGTCTATATTGGTACAGTTTAATGCATTCTTTAGAAAATCTCATCCAAAAATATGATTCGTCCGATTTTTTATTAGAGGGAAAATGGGTCATCAAAAATGAGAATTAATACCCAAAAATTTGCAGATTGCTAGTTCAAAGTCCTTTCTACCACTTTTATGTTTTAACTTCTTACAAAAAAAATCTCTTTTACTAGTGGCAAACGTCAAAATAAAACTGATTCCTAGAAATTCATGAAATCTCAGATTGTTTTACCATTATCATAAATTCGGTAATAATTGAAAACAACCTCGATCGATTCAAAAAATTTACACATAATAGATTAAGATCTTCCGAACGTTTTTTATTCAATGACCGAGACCCATAATTGGTCTAAAAAAATTCCAACAATTCCCACAAAGAAGCAAAGTCTATTAGAAACAGCAGCATCTTAACAATCCAAAATACAATTACAAATAAAAACCAACCAAAATGGAAACATAAAAGTCACGACTCTAACTAGCTCGAGACACTTGACTCACCGAAGTTGTCATGGACCGACCCAAAAAAATAAAGTAAGAAAAAAGGAGAGAAAGTTCAAGAGGTTACCGCCTTTAAAACCCGAAAATAGCAAACACATAGACATGCACATGAGATGCTTCGTGAGGTTCAATTTCTATCTAACATGGCTTAACAAGGTAGAGCCCCAAGGATGTTCGGACTGAACCACTATGATGTGTGATTGAGTTGAGATGCCCATAAACTCTGGCTCAGTCAAGTAACGGCCCGCATCATATGATGAATGATGGAGGTGGAAACTCTTGGCACCGATTTGAAATTTCGAGACTCGAGAAGGGAGACTCAGGCCACGTGATGGCGGCCGAAGTGTCCCTAATCGAGTACCATCCTAAGCCTAGCCATTCTGGTTCAATGGCGAGTAGTGTGCGCTCGATGTCATGCTAAAACAGTAAAGGCATGCACAAGAGTTTATATCAACCAACACTTCAATATAAACCCAAAAATACATTCCTACACCAATCTGCAAATCAAATATTAGCAAAGACTCCACCCCTTATCACTCTAATTTCTGTAAAAACATTTAACACCAATGAAGTGAGATTCAATCAAGTTTGCCAAACAGAGGAATTCTTCCATGAAATTTCCATCAGCCTAAATCCACTAAGTCTTTTAATTTTTGAAAAAATTCAAGTACTCCAATTAGTGCCTTATTTTTCCGAAAAATTAAAGTTTTAAGTCCCAGTGGAGTCGCCAAGCTGTCGCGACCTAAAAAAGGGGTTTCCTTAGGTTAATGGGTTATTATGCTAATTAGATGACTAACCTAATACGGCCTCTCCCAAGCCCTACCAAATCGCAACTTTGGTTTATATTCAATTGATTTAAAGTTTGGAGTCGCCACTAATCATTCTTGGTAGGTTGATTAGGAACCTAAATAAAGTATCGGGAGAATACTTTATTTCTACGAACATAGATTTTTTAGCTTGGGGACTTGATTACATTAATTAATTAAAATAAATGCCTTTTCGGCACCTTAAATTTCACGAAAATCCTAAATTTGGGAACTCGGCTTGAATTGATTTAAGGTTCGAAGAATGGAGTTATTTTTGGATTTTCTTTCTTTCTTAATGCATGCAATACATGAATGTATGAATGACATGTGAATGACGAGACTTCTATAATATGCAATCTATACTAAATGGCATGAGAATGTGAATATGCGAATATACAAAGCAAAACGTGCAAAGCATGCAATTTCATCCTATATGCAAAGTTTAGCTAATCAATTAAGAAATGCAAAAACTCAAGGCAACTTATGCTAATGACGTGCAAAAAGAAATGCAATTGGCTATCCTATCATGCCGACTATATTAGACACAAAAATTATGTTTAGCCTAAATGCTATGCAACTTGAGATTAAACGACTTAAACATGTGAATTAATTTTAACTAACCGAAGATGCATAACCATAAACATGACACTACATGACATAGCATAATGTGAGATGGCATAATAGCAAGCGAATATGACATAGGCATGTGAACATGCAATATGCAAAATATGACATGGTAATGACATGACATGCAAAATGTGATATTCGAAAACATGGTACGCAAGATATGCAAACATGCGACATGAAACAAATAAGCATGGGATGTGCAAATGATATGCAAATGAATTTTTTTGGTATTTTCTCATGAATTTTCGGCAACTTATGATATCCATCAATGATTCAATTTTCTTGATTTTATTTCATGCTATTTATGAGTTAGAATTCCTAAAAAATCATATCTTCCTAAAGTTTAATTAGCCAAGGTTTATAGGAAACCGTATCTTACCAAATCTTTTAAGAATTTTATCATACATGGAATTCAATCAAGAGGATATACATCAAAGGTCCGAAAAATTCAACGAGATAAGGAAAGCACACAAATCAGATCATCCATGAACATCCACTTTATCTTTTCGAAAAATTGCATTCCTAATCAAAAATCGGCTTATCGGAATTAGCAGACCGAATCTAAATGGTCATAGATTGGGTCAACTAATTTCCCATTTTCCACTAAACCAAAGGATCATATCCGAATAATCACGGATAGGACTTGTCCGATTTAGGGAAGACGTTGCCTTTTAAGAACAAGATTTTCCTAATTTGCATTAGGATTTTTTTTTTCAGAAAAAGATATGCCAATACGACAATCAACTCAAGCTCAAGCAATACTTTTTTCCGAAATTTTCAATAAAAATCAGATTTTTATGATCGATCTTGTAAAATCACTTTTACTTCAATTCTAGACGAACTTTCGAGAAAACCATTGTTCATTGATCAAAAAGTTCATGGTCCCAGTCCTTGATAGCAAAAACATGTGTCAATTTCGAGATAATCCGTGAACATATGCAAGTTCCAATCAACGACTACATATTTGCAACCAAAAAAAATGAGAATAGTACCTTTTACCGAACAAAAATTCTGCACCGAATGTCCAATGGAATTCGCCCCAAAGTTACCTTTTTTCTGACCCAAACAGCTAGGAAAACACGCCTAGAACAGCAACAAATCAACCTTAAACCCGAACAAAAATCTGCACTAAATGGTTAGTGAAACGGGGATAGCTAGCTGCTGTCTTCGACCCAAACAGCAGCAAAACGGCACAAAACAGCACCGAAACAGCCCAGGCTATGCGAACGAGCGATCGGTGAGCTCGGGGAGTGAAGACGGGCTGATGGCGGCCAGATAGGAAGGCGTTTGGAACACGTACAGTGTCGGGGAGAGTCGTGGCAGCAGGCGGACGGTGGTGGCTGGCTCAGTGGTCTGGCGACGGTGCAGGGCAGGCCTGACGTCGGGCTGGAGCCGGTTGTGGACGACGGCGAGGTGGAGAACTGTGGCTGCCATGGACGACGCAGCTACTGGCATCGGGCTGGAGCTACTATGGATGACACAGCTGCTGGTGTCGGGCTGGAGCTGCCGTGGATGACGGCGTGGCTAATAGCGCCGGGCTGGAGCTGCAAGACGTGCGAACCGGCGGCTAGATAGGTTGCACGGGGATCTCAACTGGGCGGAGGAGCTGCTCAGGGAGGAAAATTTCGACCGGAGGGGGAAGTTCTTGAACTCATTAAGCTTCTCAAAGAATTGCTCTGAATTTTTTCTAAATTAGAATGCAAATAGCCGTCCCCAAAACCCTAAACTAAGCCTATCATTTATAGATTTTAGGTGAGTCCTAGTCCTAGTAGCAATAGGATTCATTAGTGACCGTGGGATTAGAACTCGATCGTAGGATTAGTTTTTTACCGTAGGATTAGAAATTCTGATTTTTAGGAATTCTAATTACTTAAAACTCTTAGAAATTCAGATTTTCAAGAGTCCTAATGGCTTAAAACACCTCAAAATTTCGGCCAAAAAGGGGGAATAATGGGCCAGCCAAATTTCTCTTTTTGCATGTGTTTATCACACATTTTTTTGCTCGAATTAGGCTTTAATTAATTAAATGAATAATTAATTAAAAATAATTATCATTTAAATGAGCAAAAACGGGCCGAATTAAATTTGAAAATGGGTCCAAACCCCTTTAAATTTTCAGCACTACCTACTCATGCTCGGCCGAATTTTTTCATGCGGGCATGTGTCTGTCGCTTGCCAATTTAAGCTCAATCTCTACTGCCAGTCCAAAAATGCAATTACAAAACTAAATTAAATATGCAATGCATGCTAATTAAATTAATTATTTTTGGTAGGAACTAAAACTAATTCCTGATTTTTTTATGCAACATAACTAAAAAAGAAAAATCAAAATTTAGGTGTCAACTTCGACTGAGAAACAAGCTAAGACTCAAGGGGAGTCATCTAATGCTGGTGTTCAAGCGGAAGATGAAACGGGTGAAGCTTCAGACTCTGAGCTGCTCCGAGATATCATGGACATACAAGGTGAACTGACAAACCTGATTAAGGATATGTGGAGCTCAGTGCATGTGGAGATTGATGAAATGAAGGACATAATGGCCTTTGAACTTCAAAAGCTGAGGAGAGATATGTCCTCTAACAACAGCTTAGCCTTCATAGAGATGGAACACATGGGTAAGAAGATGGACAACATGAGAGCTGCATTTGATCTGAAGTTGGAATAGTTTTCTCAATTTGCTCTGGTCAAACTTCCTTCAGACTTTGTGCCTTCAACTTCTACTCAAACTCCATCCACATCCACTCCAGCCCAAATCCTCCCAAATAGAACTCATTTGCATTCTCTTATTTTATCAGATTTGGGTTCTGTTTTAAATATTGGACGTTTTTGAGTTTGGATATTGTTATTGCACAAGTTTTTATGCTCTGATTGAACCTTTGTGAAGTTCTTATTGAATACATATGATGGTTTAATCTATGCTTTTGTGCTGATGACAAAAAGGGGGAGAAGTATTTTATACCCTTTATTGTGTAAAAGGGAGAGATTATGATTTGCAGGAACAGGTTCTAAGACAAGCTCTGAAATGAACAGATATCACAGGGACAAGTTCTGAGAATGATACAGGAATAAGATGTTCTGAGTATACAAGTTCTGAAAGTCACAAACTTATAGTTTTTGCTCTGAACCTATATTATGCTATGTTTTGAAGCTATCACTGTATACAATGCTTTGATGCTTTGAACTCATTACTCCGATGCAAGCTATATAGGTTCTACAGATCAAGAATGAACCAAATGCTCTGAACAAAAGAAACTTGTTCTAATCTTGATACAAGTTTTACATGCTCTGATATAGGTTCTACAAGTTCTGAAGGTAAAATCGAACCATACTTTGAGAACGAACTCTAACCTTGAATTCATCTTTATCTCAGAACTTATTGCTATTGCGCAAAATGATATTTCATTAAGTAGCAAATCATTATTTACTTATAATTCTAATACAACAATTGGTATATTTGAGTAGATAGCTTTGTCATTATCAAAAAGGGGGAGATTGTTGAGAAAAACCCCTAATTGATTTTGAAGTTGACAAAACAATCCATGTTTTCTAACATCTGAGTTAATGCAATGAGATACTTATTTTGCAGATTGTCCTAATGTGCATTCAAGTGTTATGGAACGGTTACACATGATTGAATCTGGCAAGAAAGGCTCAAACGATGTTCTGAGAGGCTCAGACGTTGAGCGGGTAGCTCAAACGTTTTCTCATAGCTCAAGCTCTAAGGGAGTATTCCATGTGTAATGACCAGATTAGCAAGAGATATATTCAACATGAATTAATTGATATATTACATCATCACAACGGCTAGCAAATCAAGCTGGATTCGTTCTTGGAGATTCTCAATCATGAAGATCAGTCAATGACGTGGATTAAGGGAGACGATGATGACTCATCTAATAAAAAACTCTATCTATGGAAACCCAAGATCACGATTGTATGGCGATTTGATCTAACGGGAGATTCTTTCGTTTGTTAAACCTCAATGGCTACGAGATCTTTTGTATACATTCTCATCCAAACGGGAAGTTTTGGAGAGTGATCCTTTGGAGACCTTGCAACGGGAAGTTGAAGGTGAAGGAGTATAAAAGGAGACCTTAAGACTGAAGAACGCACGATGAGAAAGCAGAATCTTAAATTCCAAGATCAAGAGAGTTTCGCATCCTTCATATACTTTTGATTCAACATTGTAATACTTAGAGGAATGCATACAAGTGAGAGAGTATTAGACGGGAAGTCTAGTGACTCGAGAATTGTCACAAGTGTTGTAACCTCTGAGCTATTCACTAATGGAATCTAGTCGATTGGCTGCCAGCATGAAGAAGTGGGCATACGCTTGAACAAAACTGAACCACTATAAACTCTTTGTGCAAATTCGCTATCTTTCAAACTCTTTTTTATATTGTGATAGTTGAATTGTGCACATCGCTGCATCTGAGAACACCTCATATCTTATTAGCAATCATCATCTGAACTAAGCTCTGAGCTTATCTGTTTATATTCCACATTGATTTCTATAGTTTTTTGAAATCACCTATTCACCCCCCTCTAGATGATAACGCTAGCACCAACAGAAAGGTTGTTATTGTACACTTTTAACTTGCAATAGATTGTGATGGTGTATGAGCACCTACCAAGTGAAGATGCTAACATCCATATTCCAAAAATCAAGATTATTATTTCTTGAGTGACCACAATTGACAAAACATTGGTAATATCAGATCCATTCATTTACCGACCTTCCCGTAATTATGATCATTTCTCTCCTTTCTTTTGCACCTCTCGTTTCTCTTCTTCACCATTTCTTCCTTTCCCTTTTTTTTTTCTCCTTTCTTTCCCTTTGCCCGTTGCCAATACTCGACCATGGCCAGCAACCGACCACAAGCGAGAGCCAACGAGGGTGTCGCAGCGCTCGTCGGCCACAAGGAAGGGTCGCTTTCGCCTGATTCGGCAAGGGCTCGACCCTTGCGGCCTGAAAGAGGGCAGCCTTGTAAGATCCAAAAGCTGTGGAGGGGGTCGACAACATCGGAGCCGCAGGGGACCTTGAGGATGTATGGGCTGAGGGAGGACTTGAGGGAGGACTCAAGGTCGCGGGTGATGACGACGAGGGGTTTGAGCTTGTTCTTGAGGGGGGGTGGCCTGTAGAGGGAGGCGACATCGGAGCAGAGCGTGAAGAGAGAGAGAAGAGAGCACGTCACGTGTGATCGGACAGGGAGAGAGAGACCGTGGAGTAAAGAGAGGGGCCCACGAGAGTCGCACGGTGAGTGGACTTATGCAGGGATGACGTGACACAACCGAATGTTTTCTCATAGACCTTGCTAAAAGAATCTAAAGGTAAAGAAAGAAAGCTTGTCGAGGAGAAAACATCGGACACCACGAACAAGACATCCAGACAATGACGTTAGACATGAGACTGAAACATATTGTTGGTCCACTGACATGAATCCTACTCAATGTCATGCGTCCGTGAAGCAGTTGCAATGCGACTGATTGATCTGTCCGACCATCTCTTTCAAGACCAACCATTTCATTAACATCAAAGTTTAACTAGATAATAGCGAATGCGACACTTAGTTAAAGACCCAATAATGGTTTTGAGCGAATGTTCACGGGTTGGAAAAAAGAACACTAAATCAGAACGTAAAGTCTGCAGAGACAAGAAACATCTCAAGCCTTCCACAAGCTTTTACATTTTCGCCATTCGTTAATTGAATGCAAGCATCCGGTTTTTCATTCCAAAATCGGATCGCCTATTCGTCGGTTACATAAGAAAAGTGATTAACTTACAACAAGAAGTCCAGTTAACAGTACGAAAAATAAGAACAAGAAAGAAACAGAACATTTCAGAACAGACTCTGTCCAAATCATCCAATTCATACAGGTGAACCAAAATCCTAAAGGCTTATACATACTTATACATCAGTGAGGACTCTCCTTGTCCATTGCAAGAGCTGGAGAGCGATAAACAGCGCTCGAGTGCGGGGTCGCATGCTCTGGAGAGCTCTTGCTGAGGTTGTAAGGTGCCGCGCTCGTTACCCTATGATTACACAGAAAGTCAACTGTCACTTTCGTCATCTTTCATTTCCAGAGAGATCAAACGAGACATGTCAAACGTAGCCAAAGCCAGAAGTCACAGAATATCATTCTGCCAATCCGAGCAAAGATCTTTGAGTCTCGGATTCGGCATTGGCTTATCTAAAGCCTCAGCTTCAGCCATGCTATGAAATGATATCCTTAAACTAATAAGGTTCCTGACCTTTCTTTGCGCTTCTCCAAAAACCGAGCTAAGGATGCTTTCCTAGCCTGTGGGATGGCTGCATGAAAAATTGAATTCCACTAAAGAGTACAGTTTTTTCAAGGACATTCTACTAGCCAACAGTCACACAAAAATAATGAAGTATCATGAGAAGGTAAAGTTCAGACATTCACCTTGCAAGATCATCTGATAGAACAGGAAAAGAGCAAAGGTGGAAAGAAATAGCAAGCATCGAAATGGAAAGAGAGTTTCACAAGCAGAGAGACAATAAAGATAAAAACAATCCTTGAGTTAGAATCCCACCAGATGGTACCATGGTCGTTGCGGCAATGGATCCCATGACATTGACCATCTTTGGGATGTCCAATTTGCTTGGAGTGCCAACTCCTTTAGCATTACTGTCCTTTGATTCATCCTTGCCAGTTGGTCCACCCCGTGATTGAGGAGCTGGATGTGATGATACTGATAATGGACTTGAGAGGCTAGAGAAGGGTTGCGTAGTAGGCTGGTTCAGATCAACGTGATCCCCAGCCGTGTTGGCTGTGGTAGGTCCTTGAACAAAGCATTTTGCCTGTGACGTCTTAGAAGCCATTGGAGCCCCATTCCTGGCAAGGAACATGATCGCTTCGGCCTACGTATCACGCGCACAACTTAGCTGAATCAAGTTTTTTAGCTCAAAAGGGCAAGGGTAGAGACAACGAGAGGAAAGGAGCGAGAAAGCACCTTTTCAGGTGAGATACAATCATAAACATTCACGGTACCCGCATAGAAGATGGTCAATTGAGAAGGAGGCATGGTAGGCTTGATAGTTTTCCTGCAAAAGATATTACCAATAGAGGCATTTAATTCCAAGCATGTTTCAACTCCTAAATTGAAAAGCATACTTGTTACATAGAGAAAAAATCATGAGCGCCTAGCTGGAAAAAAGAAGTCCGCCTTCCAAAGAAAAATAAACACATCCAAAAGCCCCATCTTCGGAGGTCCATCCAGATCCATCTCAATAAGATGCTTCAATTGTTTCAAAAAAGTATACTAGTCTTCTAATCCAGAGTGATTCTAGCATCTTTCAACCCCCAAAAAAAGAACCTTTTGCTTTCCCGCTTTTGTCAGAAAAATCTTTTAATTTCTAAAAGTCTATGAAATTCGAGACGCTAGAAATCTAGAGCTAAAGCAGAAGGCTAAAAAGAAGGAGATTACTAAGCACAAAGACAGTTACCATGGTTCAGCGCTTCCCATTGTCGAACCGGCGGTAAGATGGTCTGAATTCGGTGCAGAAACAAGAACACCTCCCGGTAGCTTTTGCCTGATCATACCACCAGGTAGAGGCTGTCCAGTGGCAGTGAAGTGAGTCTTGAAGAAAGGGTCGCCTATTGAGGCGGGAATTCCCTGATTTGAGAGGGGAAGCACCCTTGCATCCCGGGGATGAGATTGTTGAGGATAAGACATCAGCGAAAACTGTGAGCCACCTTGGCTGCGACGATTGAATGAACTCTAGTTGGAAAGAGAAAAAGGGTAGAACCATTAGTTGAAAGTCATGTCACAGAAAGACCATTTGAACAGAAGTTCTGAGTTTCACTTTGGCAAAATTGTATCAACGGTGATAGAACCAAAATAGCAAAAGAGCCCCATGTTTTCAACTATTCAACTTTCTGGCTATTCGACCACCCGCCCCCCCCCCCAAAAAAAAAAAAAGAAGACACCTTTCTGGTTAAAGCACAAATAGGCCATTCAAATCAACCAAAGACACAAAAGCTATCCAAATAAACAGACGACATAACTTATATATACGAGTTAAGCTATCCAAAAACTGAGATGACACCTTTTTCGATGTGGTGTCAGGATAACACTCACGAAACAGAATTCACATCTATAAGAGTATGAGAAATGAGAGGAGAATACCTGTACTTCGACAACAGTACGTCTTCGACTCGAATCATATGCATCTGCAACTGGGATGTGCGTTGATCCAGAAGAGACGATTGGTTCACTGACCTTTTTGGTCTTTTCATCCTGAGCAGCCTTAAAGGACATCAGATGAGGAACTGCAGAGACCTTGTTCAAGAATGGCCATCGCATTCCTGATGTACCTTTGTTCAGTCCTACAGAACAGATTGCAAGAAAGCCATATTGCTCATCAACTTCAATCCCCAAATCCTTAAGTCGTGCCAATCGATCCTCAAGAACTACAAATATGTCCATGGAAATATTGCAAAAAAAAAAATTGCTTTCAAAAGGAGCATCCCAGATGACTAGAACCTCTAATTTGAGCCTCCTAAGTTGACTTAGGCTCCTAATATGCTCCCGCATGGCCAAGACTCATATCATGTGTTTCTCAATGTGTATTACCTTTAATTACGTATCCTATGTTGTTTCTAATGTACTAGACCTGATTAGAAACCATGCATGTGTGCTTTAATGCTACAAACTCTAATTTGAGCTCATTGAATTGACGAGCTTATAATCTACTCACGCAGGACCAAGACTTGCATCATGTGTTTGTGAATGCGGATTACCTCTAATTACGTACCGTATGATGTTTCTAATGGTCCCCAGAACTTCCGGACCGACTACAAGCCTACGAACTCCAACACACGTCATGTGCTATAAGCTACTATTATCCTTTTTCTCATGATAAAATGAACCATAAATGGACTGAGCAATATCTTGGTTCTTTATATTAGCTGCTGGACTTTAAAAAGGACACTAGCATATACTCTCAACATAACTACCAAGCAAATACTTCCACCAAAATGTTTATAAAAAAAAAGAAAAGAAAAGCCATTAAAACACACTAAAGCTTTCTGGATCTGGCTTTCTCAGAAAGAAAATTACAGAAAATCAGGAGATAAGGGTCACTCCTATGCTGTGAATCGAACCCATGCCCATGAAAATTACCAAGAGGATGAAATTCAAGCTGAGAAGCTTAAAGGGTGAAAAGTTCTCTCGACATAACCCCACAAGGAACGTGCAAATTTAAGGATTAGCTATTTATGGAACTGCCATTCAAAAAGCTTACCCATATACCAAAAAAGGAAAATTAGAACCAAAAAGCCAACATCTATCGCACTGACCATCAATCTTAATCTCAACAACTGACGTATCTAAACCATCAACGTAAATAAACAACTCCAATAATTAAAGCAAAACATATAATTCTTCACCCCTCTCTTTTTCCCCTGAATCGTGCATCTTAACCTGAAAGGAAAAAAAAAAAAAAACATGCAAATTGCCCCCAAGTCCAAGCTGCGCGAGCGAAATTTAAACTCATTTTTTAAGAAAAAGAAGGAAAGAAAAAAAGTAACATCTGGGCAAGTTTGACTCAATTAGCCAAAGAAAAGATTGAAGATTTCATCCACAAGAATGTAAGGAGAATCGTCTCAGATGAAAGGAAAGGGACGAACCAGAGTCTCCGAAAGCATCCCCGCCAATCTCTTCCTTCACAACGCTCAATGGTTCTCTTGAGCTCAAACCCAGAAAGTCTCTCTCCATCTTCACCCAGCTTCAACACATTCACCTCACCTCGGTACCCAAACCCAGATTTGAACAGCAACCGACCTCCAAAATCTCAAAACAAACCCGAGGAACCTCACCAAATCGAGGCAATCTCTTGAGCTCTGTCAGTAACTTCCCGAGCGAGAGGGCATGGAGACGAAAAAGACGGAGAGAAAAAAAAAAAGGAGCTCCTAGAGCTTCATTTTTCAACAAGAGAAAGAGGGAGACAGAGAGGAAGGGACCGAGGAGAGAGAGAAACCCAATTGCAAATTCCACATGAGTTTAATGGGCTGCGAGATCTCGACCGTTGAATCCTACTAAAGGGACAGCTGATTGGCCACGATCTCTTCTCGCGAGGGTGGGTGGCGTGGGAGTGAGGGGGGAGGAGGGGGTTACCGATAGGTCCAGTCAGAGTTGACTGGCTCAGCCGGTAACGCACCACGTGCGCCGCCCAATTAATTCACACATTGCGAAATGGCGCACGCCCCACTTGTCGGTGGACCGCACATGTGGTGACTGCGCGCGCTGCGAGATCGCCGCGTGTGCTTCAGTTGCTCGTGCGAGTTTTTGATGGGCCGATTAATCGGCGCAGCCCTCTCTGATCGCCAATTTCTCGTCACGGCAATTAGGAAAATCTCAGTCGGGTATTATTATTATTATTATTATTATTATTATTATTATTTACTACATTTGTTTGTGCTACTAAAAATGTCGTAGCTTTCGCAATCATAAGTTATAGATCCCCTTGCGTTTGACAAACTTAGATAATTTTCCTAATCCACCCCTTAAGAGCATGCTATGTCGACGTGGCGTTTCATGATGCATCGTCCTACATAGCATTTTTTGTATTTGGCCGAGTTGTTTTATGTCGGAAACTTTTTTCGGTTCGAAATCTTAACGATTTAGTTCGGTGACGCTCGAAATAAATGTCGAATTATTATTAGACATGACACTTTTATCGTCTCAGGTGCATGTCTAATGTTCAAGCTATTTGTTGGAGCATGGTCTTATGGTGTGCCGCCCATGCGGGCAACCATTACCCACCCCGCTAGCGATAACTGCAAGACAGTTATCATTCTTAAGTTTGAAACGTTATGACGTTTCAATTATCCAAAAAGGAAAGAGAATGTCGTCAGTTCTCTTTATCACT
Organism: Lenwebbia sp. NSW1173648; assembly: GCA_029784005.1. Classification (NCBI taxonomy): domain Eukaryota; kingdom Viridiplantae; phylum Streptophyta; class Magnoliopsida; order Myrtales; family Myrtaceae; genus Lenwebbia; species Lenwebbia sp. NSW1173648. The sequence continues at coordinate 10,015,123 of JARCGZ010000010.1, forward strand.
TTTTTGGGTTCTGTCGTTTTCAAGAGAACAGTAAAAACGAACGTACGTCTCTCTCTCTTCTCGATTCTTCGACGCACGACTGTAGCGAGGAATCTCGAAACTGTAAAGGCGACTCTTAGTCCGTGAACAATAAGGTACGCTCCGAATTTTGTGACGTACTCTTTGATCGGTGTCTCAACTATCCTGGACATGTTTTTCCGCTACGATTTTATATGAATTTGTTTCCTTCACTATTGAATTACTTTCATTTCGAATTGAAAAGAGATACTAGCGAGGTAACAATTTTCGAACAAGTATCTTTGACACATTCAACGTTCATTTACATGCACTCCACTAGGTCACTCGTGTTTTGCTCACTAATTCATCTATTTATGAATAACGGAAAAGCCATGCTTAAATCAATCTTGATCCCAACTAAAGAAACGACGGTTTGTGTCCATCCCTTGATCCGTATTCATCCAATGACCATAATTTAGGAATCTTTCCTTCATAATAAGCTATAGATATATCACTAATAGCTCTTGGCATACATGATAACAAAAGTTGCTCGATCTCAAGTTTAACCCTTTTCAGGAGCAACCTAAAAGTAATATTCATGAATACGTTAGATCGACGTGGGCTTGCGCCATCGCGTATCGCCTAGAAATGTCGGTTACCCAATGTGCGCGAAAGTTGGTCGCGTTAATATTCGTGTCCGTGTAAAGTTCTTAATCAATTTGCAAAATCCCATCGTGATAACCTGACTATATGCTGAAAATTATAAAATTCAACACTTAATGAGATTACTTTTGTTATGATGAATGTATATAGAATTGACTTAAATGATGCAATTAAGTCAACAATGGTCTATTTTTATTTTTATTATTTTTATTTTTTGATAAGAGATTATTACTACCCGCCCTATCAATATCCAATTTTCATCAAATAGATTTTCGTGTTTATTTTCCCTACTTAGAATTCAGTACTTCTTACTTTCAATATTCCAATTCTTGGTTTTACCAAACGAGCAGTAGATCAGCGAATTCTAGACTCAATCATTATCGAGTTGATTTATGTGATCCCAGCAAAAGCATTTGCTTATTAATTTGACGTGTGAGCACGTACGCATTTTCGTACTATTTGGGAGACCAATATGACCAAAGAGACATGCCACGTGTTGAAAGCACGCAGCAGAAATCTGATACCTTCGCCCGAGGAGTTGTCAAGAGGGAGCCCAAGTTCGAACCCGTCAATATATTTAGTTGGACTCACCTTCACTCAAAAGTTTAAGCCAGTGAGTTATGAGTTAATTTGGATATATTAATTGCTCCACATCACATCAATTCTCTGATGTTGAGCTTTTTTAACACAACTCACACGTGCATCCTAAAAATCTCCCCATCGCGTGTGAGCTCCAGTGTTAGGTTTGATCCCCCTTAATCTAAGTATCATTTCGCATCAACTTATCTCAACTTGAATCTCCAAGTCATTGCAATGCACCCGCAACCAACCAACATCAACTGCTAACTTGGGATTGCATCACTCATGGTCTCTGTTTTGTGTCACCAGACCAACTGTCCATGGTATCTTCTATCCAGACTTGCAGACCAACTGTCCATGGCCTCTTCTCGCCAGACCAACCGTGATGGCAATTTCCACCCGAAGCAAGCGTTGATCATGAGATTTCTTTCTTGAGATATTCATGAAACATTAGAACAAATTAAAGGCCCACCAATCAACCATTTGTTGGGAGCGCACAGCAGAAGTCTGATACCTTCACTCGGGGAGATCGCCAAGAGGGAGTTCAAGTCCGAGCCTATCATATATCCAGTTGGACTCACCTTTGTTGTATCTAGCAATATCACCTAGAGGGAGGTGAACAGGTGTTTTTAATTGAATTTGACTAAAAATTGTGGAATTAAAAGAATCAAGTCAAATATCACATAAGTTCAGAATCTAAAGATATGCAATTGGTGAACACGTACACTAGTATGCAATATTTTATCAAACACAGTAAGAAGAGTTTAGGGATGGAGAAAATTGCACATGAATATTATAGTGGTTCGGCTTAGATCAAGCCTGCGTCCACTATCCCACGCTGATAACCGATAGGCTGGATTCCACTAGATGAATCAATGAGAGTTTACAAGTGATAACACTCTCATACTCTTACAAAGCCCCTCAAAGATTGTAGCATGAAGTTCGCATAGACAAGTATGTAGTAACTAAAGTACTCTAGCACTATGGAATTAATGATTCTGATCGCACACTAGCAATAGCACCATTGATCTCCTTTTATACTCCTTTACCCCCCAAACTAGCTGCTAGACCTTCAAAGGATAGCTCTTCAATCACTGATTGGACGCCATCAATCTTGATTGAACGAGACTATATCTAGGGAGATTTGATGACTGTTGGTGTTGAATTCGAACACATCAGACTCAGTCGCCCATACAACTCAATCTTCGATTTTCATAAATGGAGTCCATATATGGAAGTTGTCTTGTCTCTAAAAAGGTAATCTTCAATCAAAGATATTCTATTATACGTTGTAGAAATATCTTTTGAATCAAAGATTACAAAGTTCCTTATAAAAGAAATCCTCAACTGTATATGTCATACGTGGGTCTTCTTAAAAGCATATTCTGGTTTTGATAAGTCGCAGTTCTTGAACAGCCTTCAGAAATAATAACAGTCTCAAGAGTCTGAATAGTTAGAACACTGAACTTTGAGCTTAATAACATCCTTGTTGATGCTCACATATTAGTCTTCTTCAAAGGTATAGTTGAGTCTGCATAAGTGATACTTCACTTAATTTGGATAATATAACACAACTCCTTCAGAATCAAAATACGCGATAAACTTGTGTTGAGTCGGAACACCAATCAAGATCAATATAAGCTTCTCCATTCATGTGTATTACCTGAGACAATATATGTTAAAGTATTTTCCAGATTTAAAATCATAGGATAGTTTTGTCAATATCAAAATATTTTAGAGGAGTTTTCTTCAACAACCTTCACTCAAAAGCTTAAACCAGTGAGTTATGGGCCAAGTTAGATATATTAACTGCTCCACATCTCATCAATTCTCCGATGTGGGACTTCTCTAACACAACTCACACATGCATTCTAACACCACAAGTAACTCAAGTATCAAATCGCATCAAACCAGAAAAATAATAGTAATAAGTATCGAATCACAGAAAATGTGTTCTCAGCTTGTCCATTGTGGCACGTTCCTATTGGTGGGCTATCAGTAATTGAAGCTTGGAATAATTACAATCTCATTAATACAAACTAAAATAAACTCAAGTACTATTCCTAAACTAGAGATGAGAAGCTATTGCATTTGGATAAGTTTAGGAAATATTACCAAAAAAATTCTAAACCTACTGTACGAAGGTCAATTTAGGTCTAAACTTTTTAATTATATCAATTTAGTCATAAACCTTATGACAAATTTCTAATGTAGTCCTTCTAGCCACATTTGATAGGAAATCGTCGACTTGGACGTCGACCATGTCGCGACCTGCCCTTCGCCCCTCCTGAGGTTTCGGCGGGTTTAGAGGTATTGCCTAACGGTCTAGGCGCGAACTCTCCCAAGTCCTACCTCGCGTGACGTTGGATTTCGTTTTAATGATTAACAACCTAAAGGTTACTAGGAGTTGCCACTAGCCTATTGGGGTCGGCTAGAAATCAATCGAGACATGAGAGTGCCGTCTCGATTCCTACGCAACCAGAGCTTCTAGGTTCGGGGACTTGTTTACACTAACTGAATGATTAGTACCCTTCGGTACCTAACCAATTGATATTCTCTAATATGATCACACATTCTGCATATCATTTTAAGCTTACCATATATCTAACCAGTGCTAGATGATCATGCATAATATTTTCTTGTCATTTCGTGCAATAACCCATTTAACCCTTTACCTAGCGCCTAAGAAAGCAATTTAATAGGCAATTTATCAAAAGACAGTGCTGTCGCGATCTAAAAATTCATTTAGAGTGGTTTTAGGTTAATGGATTACCAAGCCGATTCGTGACTAGCCTAGTACGGCCTCTCCCAAGCCCTACCAAATCACAACTTAAGTCATGTTCAAATGATTTATATTTGGAGTCGCCACTAATCACTTCTTGGTAGGTGGATTAGAAAACCTAAGTAAGGTATCGGGAGAAACACCTTACTTCTACGAACCAGAGATTACAGACTCGGGGACTTGATTATGCTAGTTGATTTAAACCAACGCCCTTTCGGCACCTTAATTCCATGGCAATCTTAAATCAGCAACTCAGGCTTGATTGATTTTCTTTAAGTTCAAGTGACGTGTTGTTCTTTTTAGTTTTCATTTTTTTTTTAGGATGAATGAGATACATGGATGCAAGACTAGACTAAATATGTCGAATTTAATTAAAGAAGCAAAATGACATGACAAAATAAATGACATGGACATGCAACATATAAGATATAAGAAGATATGCATGATGTAATATGTGATTTTTAAATCATGGAAGGACATAACTTATGATATTCGAAAGTATGAAATATGGATAAGCAAGACTAATTTCGAAAAAATGGAAGGAGGAATTAGATGATACTCGAAAAAATTTGATATGCATTGGAGATAATACAAATCATGTAAGCAAGATATTCGAGATATGCATGAAGTTCTAAAAAAAATATGGAATGCAAGAAGTGATATTCGAAAAAAAAATCATGATGTGAATATGCAAGATATGAATGAGATTTTTTTATTTTTAGGAATTAAAATATACAATGTGACACAAGAAAAACATGAATATGCAAATGATATCTTTTGAAAATATGGGATGCAAGATATGGTACTCGAAAATATGGAAAGATATGCAGGATATGCAGACAAGAATATTCGAACCATGCATGAAGATGTGCCGAATTTTCTTGAGACCATTTTTATCTTTCAGACTAATTTTTGGCCAAATCAGAATAATCTTGACTTGATTCTCTTGACTTTCATTTTCAGAATAAACTTAATGAGATCTCCCTAAAGATTTAATTAGATATAATTTCTAGGAAACTATATCTTACTAAATTTTTAGGAATTTTAAGTTTATTAAAGAAACCTAATTAGACAGAAATCCAAAACAATCATGAAATATCGACTTATTTCAATATGGCAATCCAGACAAATTCAGCCTCAGTTTTTATCATTTTTTTTTTGAAAAAAGAAATAACCAAATCTAAAATCGGCTTTGCGAAAGATAACGAAACAGATCTAAATGGCAATAGATCAAGCTTGTTATCTTTCCCGATTTAAACTGGAGAATCATTCCCGAATGGCAACGGGAAAGATTATCCAAGTTTAAAATTTCGTTGCTTATTAGGAAGATATCTTCCTAATGTAGTTTTAGCTATCATCTTTAATTATTCTGAAAATCACGTAATTATGCCCCAAAATTTCGAAAATATCATGAGCAAATTAGGGCTTCAATACACAGAAATTTTCATGACTTTCTTTGAGGACATTGGCAACTCACGCCCAAAACCAGCATCAAAACAGCATCATAAGCATGGTAGAACCTTACCTCAGCGCTCTCGCAAAATTCTGTATAATTAAGGATCATGAAACATGCAAAAACTGAACTTTTTGGACAAAACAGCATAAGAACAGTGCAGAAACAGCATGTGTATAGCAGCGAAACAGCACTAAAAATATGTCAAAACAGCAGGCAAGCCATCACAAATCAACTTCGAATCAACCTTAGTAAGTATACGAGGCTTACCTTGGTCCGTGGGATGAAACTCAGGCTGATTTGTAGCTGAAATAGTGCTGGACAGCACCTTACAAACGCAGATCAGTAGACTAGGTGAGCTGGAACGCGAGCCACGGGACATCGAGCTTCAAGGGCTTGGACGGGTAGCTCTAGGTGTTAGATTGTCGCACCTCAACGGCTGGTGGTAGATCAAGATGTCAGGATCGTCACGGTGGCAGGCGCCGGTCGAATGGAGCAAGGATGGCAGCGCACGGTGGATCGGCGTGGGGCTGCTCGCGGAGGATGACGGGGAACTCTCTTGGCCGAGTGCTCTCTCTTTCTCTCAATGCTCTCACTTTTTTTTTATGTAAGTTCTGCCAACTTGAATCTCCAAAAAAAAAAACCACCTTAACCCTCATTATAATGTAGTATATATAGAACCAGGGTTAATAACAAGCAGGATTTAATCGAGGCCGTCGGTTTAGAAACTCTAGATATGATAACAACCGTAGGATCATAAAATCTGAAAATTAAGAATCCTAATCCTCTAAAATAGCTTGAAATTTTCGGCACTAGGGAATTCATGGGCTAGCCGAAAATTTCAATTCTTTGTGGGCTCAATCACGCAATCTCGGGCTCAAATTAGACTTCATTTGGATATTGGATCAATTAATTAAAGCCTTTTCAATTTCAATTGAGCAAAATGGGCTGATCTTAATTAAAAATTAGGTCCAAGACCCATTATAAAATTCGGCACACCCATGAAATACCTTGCCCTAATTTTCAGTCCAATTCTGGTCCAGTCACCTGTCAATTTAAACTCGTCCTGGTCTGCTATCAATTCAATGCAAATGAAATGCAAGTTAAATTAAACATGAAAAAAATGATTTGATTATTTTTGGCTAGAAGTAAAGATTAGTTCTAATTTTTATGCAAATGAAATGATTTAAGGACAATCAAAATTTAGGTGTCAACAAGTGCTGTAGTAAATACTCAATCAGGTAAGTATGCCAAATAAAGACTGGAATGAACGCAATGCAAACCAATTCAATAATGGCCATATTTAAACAAACAATTTTTGAATCGAAGGTCAAAATACATGAGTATCAGATCGGATCGGACATCGGTCTTCAATCAATGCCAATCTGTGGCTCAAAAAATACATTGGGGGTAAAAAGGTCATGAAAACCATTTTTCTAATTTTTTGGAATTTTCTTGATTTTTTAATGATTTTTTGGAATTTTTTCTAGAATTTTTAAAATATTTTTTATTTTTTATTATGAAAAAAGCAAAACGGTGCCTTTTCGGGTTCACTGTGCACTTACCCAAAACAAAGACGCTTCAATAAGCGCCAAAACGGCGTCGCACGGCCGTGGACTGAGGTCACTCGTGAAACAGTATCGCACGGCCGTGGAAATGACACTGTTTCACTCGTGTCTCTACGAGGCTCGAAAAGGCGTCGTCTCTACCCCGCCAAGATGACGTCATGCAGGTAGCTTCTGCTCTCGCGAGCCCCCTCTGGCGACCGATTAGTCCAATTGACGCATGGGTATGATGGGGCACAACCTTGGGCACCCTGGGGTGGCATCAATCTGCTCTGGCGAGACCTTCTTCGGCATGGGGAAGTCACCAAAGGAGCGATCACCGACGGTGCAAACTGCATGGACCTATTTGGTCCAATTAGTGCGCCGCTGACACGGTCACTGGGCAGTCAACGGTTGGTGCCGGCGGGCCCTCTTTCAGCGTGACCAAATCACAGAAGCTTAGACTTCTCTCCAACGCAAAAATAAACTGGAGACGAATGGTTCACTCTCTATGAACTCGGTCTGATCGGTCCCAATTGAAATCCCCCCCCCCCCCCCCCCGCACGCACAAACCTACCAGTACCTATTTGGTCTCGGCGCCGCCTCTCCGGCCACCACCACTCAAGACTAACCCATGGGCCTTGGGTGCAAGGACCCTACGGGCACTGGGCAAGCACTAATTTGCACCGACAACCCCCTCCGGTGGCATGATGAAGTCCTCGAAGCTTGGGTGCTCACTCGGCCTCCCTTGTCTTAGACTCCCAGCATTACTAGCTAGCCAAAATGGCCAAAATAGGCCGAAGCAGCACAATGAACTGGCAAGATTGAAGCAAGGGGAACTAAAACAAGCAGTAATAGGTAGAAATGTGCCACGGTTTGGCTCAAATTGGTCCAAAAGCTCTCGGGAGGCTTCAGCATGTTGGGGTGTAGTTCATACTCCCCTACGACAGGAAAGCACGTGGGTCCCGCTGGACACCAGAGGGCTTTTACGATTTAAGCCCGTAAATTTTCATTAGTAGTTTGGGCTTGGGCTCATAAATAGCTACTAATATATATACTCTTTTTCGCTTGTAATTGAGTGATGTAACGAGATGTGCGAGGTGCTAATTATAGTGGAATCCTCTGCTAGACGTAGCCCTAGTTTAAGGGTGAACCAGGATAAAATCTCGCGTCTCGATTTCTCTTTCTCGCTTTACTTTTTACTTTGACTTGATTGTGCGCCGAATCCTAACATCTAGTATCAGAGCGAGGTTTGAGGTTAGGGTTTTTTCTTGGTAAAGAGAGATCCGAAAAATCGAATCTTGGGAAGATGTCGGCTGGTCAATCATGGATTGAAGTAGAGAAGTTCGGAGGAAAGGCTTTCGAGTTATGGAAGTTGAAGATGGAGGCTTTGCTCATGGACAGAGATCTGTGGTACGTGATTGAAGAAGATAAACCTAAGCTGATTACCAAGGAGAAGGCGAAGGAGGAGGAGATTGCGTCTACATCCAATCAATTGAAGGCGTGGATCAGCAGCGATCGGAAGGCGCGAAGCCTGATCTGGCTATGTCTCGCTGATAATGTCTTGGTGAACGTGACCTCTGAGAAGATGGCGAAGGATCTCTAGACAAAGCTAGGAAGCCTTTATCAGAGCAAATCGCTCGTAAACAGGTTCTTTCTGCGAAAGCAATTGTACAACCTTCGGATGAGTGAAGATGATTCTTTTTCTGCACACTTAAACGAGTTTAATACTATTTGTGGGTAGCTTGCGTCTATTGATGTTAATCTAGATGAGGAAGATAAAGCATGTACTTTGTTGTGTTCACTGCCGAATTCATGGGAACATATAATTGTTTCGATTGGCACTGGTGTTAGTGCATTATCCTTTGAGAACGTTGTATCTACGTTATTGTCTGAGGAGATGAGGAGAGCATGTTCTGATAATGCAACGAATGAGGCTCTTTTCGTAAGAGGAAGGAACAGTGAGCAATCCAAATTCAGATTTGGTGTCAGGAATAAGTCTAGAGGAAGATCTAAAAGCCGAGATCGATATGAAATAAAGTGCTAGAAGTGCGAAAAAGCTGGACACTTGAAGAAGGATTGTAGAAGCAAAAGTGTGGGTCTAGAGAAGCGAGATGAGTCACCATCCTCTAGTACAAAGAAGGATGATGACAACAGTACAGGAGACATGTATCTCATTTGCAACTCATCTCAAGTTGACCGCGATGCATGGATAATTGATACTGGAGCGTCTTTCCACATGACACCTCATATAGATTGGTTATGCTGTTATGAGCCACATCAGGGAGGTACAGTGCGGATGGGAGATGATACGACGCTTGATATTATCGATCGCGGAAAGGTGAAGCTGAAGATGAAAGATGGGACAATTAAGAATCTTCCAGATGTGATGCATATTCATGGTTTTACTAGGAATCTTATTTCTGTGGGAACTATGGCAAATGCTGGTATTACTTTCACCAGCGACAAGTATTCATGCAAGCTAACCCGTGGATCTATGGTGATTGCTAGAGGCGAACGGTGTGGAAAGCTGTGGAAATTACTAGGAAGCATAGTGATCAGTGGTGAGAGCTATATCACAGAGCAGGTGGAAGAAGATCCCGCGATGCTGTGGCATCAGAGATTGGGTCATATCGGTGAGAAAGGGCTAGTGACCCTTACTTCAAAGAAGATGGTGGATGGAATCCCAAGTTGTTCTATGGGTTTTGGATTTTGTGAACATTGTCTACATGGAAAACAGAATCGGGTATCTTTTGAATCCGTAGGAAGGAGAGCGAAAGAGATTCTGAATTTAATCCACAGTGACTTCTTCGGTCCTACACCTGTAGCATTGTTTGGAAAATCAAGGTATTATGTTTCTTTTACTGATGATTATTCCAGATATATGTGGATATATTTCTTGCAGAGAAAAGATGATGTGTTTGAAAAATTTCGTGAGTTCAAAGCTTTAGCGGAAAATCAGTTTGATAGAAAGATTAAAGTTTTGCGGACTGACAACGGAGGAGAATTCTGTTCAGCGAAATTTGATCAATTATGTGCGACTAGTGGCATAGCAAGGCAGAAAACAACGCCATATTTACCTCAGCAGAATGGGGTGGCAGAGAGGCTTAATCGGTCTCTCATGGACAAGGCAAGAAGTATGTTAAGTGGTGCAGGCTTAGTAGGTGAGTTTTAGGCGGAAGCAATGGCCACCGCATGCTATTTGAAGAACAAGTCTCCCACATCAGCTTTAAAGGATCAGACACCATTTGAAGCACTGTTCGGGAAGAAGCCAGACATATCACATGTCAAAGTGTTTGGCTGCGAAGCGTATGTGCATGTGCCAAAGGAAAAGAGAAATAAGCTTAAGAGCAAGTCAGAGAAGTGTATCTTCATTAGGTACAAGAATGGTATTAAATGGTATAAGCTGTGGAATCCTAATACTAAACGTATTATCTACAGCAATTATGTGGTGTTCAGAGAATCTACGATAAATCAGATTGTTTCACAGGCTCCTGAAGAACCACAGACGGTTAAGTTAGATGTTGGTTTGCAGGGAAAGACAAAGGCTACACAAGCTGAAATAGAAAATTCAGATTCTGAAGCTGATGAGCCTGATATGGAGGATAATATTGTAGATTCTGATCCTGAGTTTAAAGTTGAATCACCACCTGAACCTGCCTTAAGGAGGTCCACACGGCAGAGAAGACCACCTGAGAGGTATACCTTATTTGCCAGTAATGAAAATTGTGCTCTGACTATTACAGGTGATGATCCAAATAATGTTAAGGAAGCAAGAAGCGCGGAAGATGCCAAACAGTGGGAGAAAGCCATGAAAGATGAGATGGACTCGTTAGATAAAAATAGAACGTGGAATCTGGTAAAACTACCTGCAGATCGGAAGGCAATTGGTTGCAAATGGGTATTCAAGAAGAAGATGTCTGCAGATGGAGATATAGAATGATACAAAGCTCGTTTGGTTGCGAATGGATATTCACAAATAAAGGGAGTCGATTATGGTGAGATTTTTTCTCATGTTGCAAAATTAAATTCCATAAAACTTGTGTTATCTATAGCAGCTGCATAGAATCTGGAAGCAGAGCAGCTTGATGTAAAAATAACTTTCCTACATGGTGACTTGGAGGAGGATATTTACATGAAGCAACCAGATGGGCTTGTGGTCAAAGGAAAAAAAGATTTTGTTTGCAAATTGAAAAAGTTTTTGTATGGCCTGAAACAATCTCCAAGAATGTGGTACCAGAAGTTCGACTCATATGCATTGAAACTTGGCTTTGTTCGCTGTGATGCTGATCATTATGTTTATGTGAAGAGATTAGATGATGATTTTGTTATTTTAACCTTATATATTGATGATATGCTGCTAGTTGCGAATAGTATGAGAATGATCAGCACCGTGAAAGGACTGTTGGCAAAACAGTTTGAGATGAAAGATTTAAGCCCTTCAAACTTCATCTTGGGCATGCAGATAAAAAGGGAGCGTGAGAATGGGAAGTTGTGGTTAAGTCAGAAGAAATATGTTGAAAGTGTGTTGAAAAAGTTCAACATGACAGACTATAAACCTGTGAAGACCCCTATGTCCACAAGTTCCAAGTTATCAGCGCTCCAGTGTCCCAAGACTGAAGAGGAAGCTGAAGAGATGGCAGCGGTTCCATATGCAAGTGCAGTTGGGAGCTTAATGTATGCCATGGTGTGTACTCATCCAGATATTGCTCAAGCAGTGGGAGTATTGAGCAAATATATGTCCAATCCGGGGAAAGAGCATTGGATAGCTGCAAAGAGGGTGCTTCGTTATCTTCGTGGTACATCTGACTTTGAGTTATGTTATAAAGGCATGAAAAACTCAAAGGGATAACAAACATTAGAACTGAAGTGTTTTGTTGATGCTGATTGGGGAGGTGACATTGATAGCAGGAGGTCGACCAGTGGTTATGTTATTTCCTTATTCGGCGGAGCTGTGAGTTGGATGAGCAAGAGACAGAGCACGGTTGCTTTATCTACTACTGAGGCAGAGTACATGGCTCTTACTCATGCTGCTAAGGAAGTGATCTGGATGTGCAGATTGTGTAAAGAGCTTGGCTTTACACAATGAGAAGTGAAGATTGGGTGTGATAGCTAGAGTGCTATATTCTTGGCTAAGAATCCAGTATTTCATGCAAGAATAAAGCACATCGACATACAATATCACTTCATCTGAGAGAAAGTAAAACAGAAAGTTGTAGTGCTAAAAGAAGTTGACACACAGGTGAATAGTGCAGATTTTTTTACCAAGGCAGTGAGTGCAGAAAAGTTTGAATAGTGTATAATTATGTTGGGTCTAAAGAAGCATGTGAAGTATTCACCAAGTGAGAGAATGTTGGGGTGTGGTTCACACTCCCCTACAACAGGAAAGCACGCGGGTCCCGCTGGACACCAGAGGGCTTTTACGATTTAAGCCCGTAAATTTTCATTAGTAGTTTGGGCTTGGGCTCATGAATAGCTACTGGTATATATACTCTTTTTCGCTTGTAATTGAGTGATGTAATGAGAGGTGCGAGGTGCTAATTATAGTGGGATCCTCTGCTGGACATAGCCTTAGTTTAAGGGTGAACCAGGATAAAATCTCGCATCTCGATTTCTATTTCTCGCTTTACGTTTTACTTTGACTTGATTGTGCGCCGAATCCTAACACAGCGAGCATTTCGTCGAACACATGGCAGATCAATTTTTTGAGGCTCAATCAACACAAACAAGACTAATTTGAAGCTAGAGCAAGCTATGAATGAGCTAAAGAGAGTTCAAACTGCAGCCTTGACCGCCTGGAAGCTCGCTAAACTGAAGAAAAAGCTTCAACTTGGCAAGCCTCCTTGGTCCAAAATAGGGGAGGCTATGGGGGAGGGGAGACCGACCTGATCAATGGCTCGATGGCGACGAGAGGCTGGCAGGTGACAACTGGGAGGTTCCTGAAGCTCCCCTGGTGCGATCGAGCTGCGGCGACTCCTTCTTCCTCGCAAATTCCCACCTGGAACTCTCTCGGCTCACTCACTGTTCACCCCTCTTTTTGACGATTAGGTCCCCTGCTCTCTCGCAGCTCCAAGCGTCTTTATATAGCCAAGGACGGAGGGGACATTGCAGGCTTCGTGGCCGTCCAAAAATGGAGAGCTGGGAGGCGTCGGACAGCCTGCAACAGCGTCGCGTCGTCACCCCTGCACTTGAGTATCCACGGGCGAGAGAGAGAGAGAGAGAGAGGCCCGGTGGCGGGCCCATGCTCACTTGCGTGAGATCTTAAGTGCACGCAGGCCTGGCTCTGGCCCGAGCCGAGTGAGATAAGGGAGGTAAAAAGAAATGGGCCGGGTGGCCCACGCGGATTCAGGCTGACCCAGCCCAATCTAATTGGAAATTTTTCTTTCTATTTTTTTTTTATAAAAACAAAATAAAATTTATATTTTTCCAATTTGGCAAATAAAACGAGAAATAGGAAAATCCAATTTAACCCGTTCATATTTTAAGCTTTAAGAAAAAAATAAATTAAATTTAGAGGAGATCGACAAAATTAAGTGTCAACAGGCCATCATATGTGGCACGAAGAACGACCGGCACTATCGTGGACAATTCTTGTAATTTTTTTTCTTTTCAGGCATCACGGTCCTTGCCGCCCTAGAGTTGGAAAAAGAAAAGAAAATAAAAGTAGTGTGGCGCCCCAGGCACGCCACCTCTAATTCATGCTTCTGTTAAGTTCAATTCAGATTAATTAGCGCAATCAGAAAGCAACATAATTTCTCATCATTAAAAGGGTGGAACTGGGGAACATAGTTATATTACGTACCATGTCAGAAGGTACTTAAACAAACACTGAAACCAAACATTAGTTCACATGACAATCCGTCCCATAACCCAAAGAAAATCTAGCCTACCTGGAGAGGGTGCAAAAAGGTGCCTAAACCCTTCTAATAAGCGGCATCATTCAAAACAAAAGCGTGCCTATCCATATGAACACTAAGCACATCTCTACTGCTTAATCCTCCACCACCTCCTCTAGGTCGCTGTACTCCTCTGGACCGCTATCTCCGCCTCCATTATTACCATCGGCACTCCCTCCATCATCGTCGTCCACGAACCGCAGTGGTCCTAACACCCGATTACCCTCTCTAACGTACTAGGCGATAAACCTAAAAAGAGCTAGAGGCACTCGTCCTACATTAACCCACATAACTGACGTATGTTTAACAAACACCGAGGTGGACCAATGAAAAACAACGTCTTCGGTCCAGGCTTGAAAAATGAATAGGCGCTCCATAACGGTAATGAGGTGGGATATCCAAAATTAAAAATCTGAAAATATCAACAAGAGTGAGCAAAGCCCAACATAATCCACCATCTAAACATTACAGCACTCGATTCAAGAGCATCCTCAATCAAAATTTCATTCGAGACCTAAATGAATGACAATCATACGTATACACATGTCTAGCATTTATTCATAGGCCATGAAAATTCATGTAATATATGCTATGCACTCACAAATTCACACACAATTTCAATTCAAGTTTCATTTAGCATTTCGTAATCCTCTCTCTTTCCCGCCAAGACCCACGGATTTACCACAAACCCGCGCAGAGCGCTTCCAAGACTCACTCATTGGGCATCTCAACTCCTGAGGCATCCCTTGATCACACCACCAGGGCATCCCAGATCACACAGCAGAGGCATCCCAAACACCTAGGGCGTCATCGGTCCACTGACCGATGGGTACAATTAACTTCTCTTAACTTCACACTCTTGCATACATGTTATTATATGATATGCCATGTGAACATTCCACATCTCATTCGAGCAAATTCACCATTGCACAGCATACTCATACATCAATTCCACATAGGTATTCCACACATTGTTCAACCGAGCATCACAATTCAACACATAATTACTTACTAGCAGATTTAGGCACGATCAGTCAACCTTAGTTAAAATTACCAAATAAATCCATAAAATCCTAAAAATTTACAGAGCAATAGCTCAAAGTGTGGAGAATAACTTTATTTTGAAACTTGTTTTCATTTGACCCACAGAACAAGGAGTTTTCCTCAAAATTTGACTCTCTCATCCAGGGATAGTTTCGCGTACTAATCGAAATCACTACCTTTACCCGAGTAGATTAACTCTTAAAATCACAAAATTTTAGTATGTTATAGGTAATACCATTCCCTACAACTTTTATAGGAAGTACGAAATCTAGATCAATTTTTATAAATCGAAGTATATCAAAGAAAGCAATGGAAGAAGTCAGTCTCAGCAACAGAACAGAATTGGTTAAATGGACGGTCTTTTCGCCAACTCAAAGGGTTCCAAAAATTCTCAAAGTTTTATATGTTGTAGCCCTAGATGTTCTTTAAAAATTTATGAAGACAAGGCAATCCAGATTAATTTGAGAAAAATCTTGGAAAATCAAGAACATGCAAAGGTCATGGCAGAACTTCTTCAGACACATGCAAAACCATGAATGTACATGACCTTTAGACCATCCATTTGAGCTCCAAAAATGTTCAAATTAAATTATGTTGTAGTTTAGGATGTCATGGAAGACTCTTATGAATAAATTTTGGTCTAGATCAGTCTACAAAATGCTACACAAAAATAGTAGACTGGGAAGGTCAGATTAGTTCGAATTCAGGACAGCACCAAGAAGAACATGTATGGCCATTTCTAGTTTACCCTTGTCAAAACCGACCACATGCAAACCCATAGACACAATATCACTTCCATTTCCAGCATACATTAAGTCCAACCAAGCCACACATGAATCCCAAATCAAGTATCTCTAAAATCAAGCAATGTAAAGTGAAGATGAAAGACTTCCCTTAATCCAAGAACAACCCAAACCCTTTGCAGCTTCTTGAGAGTGTTTTTGAGAGCAAGATGACAGTGTAAGTGAATTTGAAAATGAGAGTGAGGGGGAGGGGGGTTTTCGGCAGCCACAGAGGGAGAGAGGGAGAGAGAGATTGAGTGAGAGGTTGAAACAAGCAAGAATGCCCATTGGGCACAATGGATGGCATGACATGATGGCTCCATGGGATAATCATAAGGTGAAATTGGGCAAAAATCTAGGGAAATGGAAGGGGGTGGCCGGCCATAATTGAGAAAATGTCCACTTTGCCCTTAGTAATTTAATTATGCACATTAAACCCCAAATTATGCTATAAATTATACTATGCTCTTGGTAATTTCTCATTAGAGATCAAATTAGCACTATAGTCCCTCAATTGACCTCATGATATATTCAATTTAGTGACAACCAATATCTAATCTAATACCGTGATCGCTTTTAATCGACTAAGTAAAATCCCGAATGTCACAAGAAGAAAAGATGAAAAGGGAAGAACAAAAAAAAAATCATAAAATTAACTTTTGAAAAAATGTAGAAATTCTTCACGTCAGCGCCGGTCACCCGCTGATCATGCCCCATAGGATGACCGACGCCAACATCAACGATTGCTGGTCAAAATTGAACGGAATGACTATATTGATAAATGATCAAAAGGTTTAAGACTAAATTGGAAAAAATAAAAGATTTAAGATTGAATTGACCTCGTACACTAGTTTTACGGCTTTTTTGGTAATTTTCTCGACTAGTTTAGGTTGTATTATCACTCTTTGGCCATCGATTAAATGACAATAGATTGCAGGGATAATTTCGTATCTGTCAATATTAGTAAAATAAAAGTTAAAGATGTCTAGCTTAAGGCGCCGTTTGTTTCTTGAAAAATGAATGATTTCAAAAATATCTTCCCAAAAACAATCCCTTATATTGCTTGAAATTATTAATTAATGGAAAAACTCATTATCAATAATTATTTATGTCTTAGCATTTTCATGAACAATGAAAAAATATTATGTTCATTCATACAAGTGATCATCCTAAGGCTCCGTTTGTTTCGTCGAAAAAACATTTTTCTCATTTTATGGTGTTTGGATCATTTAGAAAAATGAGTTAACGGAAAAATATTTTCCTAGTCGATCGAATAGGTTTTCCTACAAAAGCTTAAATTTCATGAAAATGATTTCCTCTTTAAAAAATCGAAAATTATTTTTTTAAAATATGATTAGGTATCGACGCTTGGACCAAAAACTCTGCGTTTGGGCATGAGAATGGCAATGCTCCTTCTCGGGCCCTTGGCAGTAGGATTGGATCCCCTGCACCCGAGCCCGGGTCCATCTAGGTCGTGTTAGAGACCCCGGCCGCCTTGCCCGGGTCCATCAAGGTTGTGCCTGGATCCATTGAGGCCGGGCCCTCGGACCTCAATGCCCATGCTCGGGACTCCCATGCCCTTGCCTGGGTCCCCTTCGCCTGCACCTGAGTATATCGATGTTAGGCCCGGGATCGAGGCCGAGCCTCGATGGACTCAGCATGGACACCAAGGTAGGCATGGCCACGGTTCCGGAACCGTCGGTTTAAGTTCATGAACCGGCGATTCCGATTCAAAATTCGAGGGAATCGGAACCGTAAATGGTGGTTCCGGTTCCGGTTCCGAACCGGGGGTTCCGTGCCTTGTTTCAGTTACGGTTTTTGAGTTTAAAAATTAAATTGTAATGAATTTGTAATAAAATTGTAATCAAATTACGAAATAAAAGAAAATAATGAATTATGAAATTATGAAATTATGAATTATCAAATACAAATTGTAATCAAATTTGGGGGGGGAAGAGAGGGGGAAGGGGCTTGAACTTAACGAATTATCATTAAGCTCCTACATATCTTCTCTACCCGTGTAGTTCTCTTACCTTTGATAACCCCATACTTACCTCATCCTCAATCGTCGCTACCCGTTCTGGTACCGGTGGCGGTGGTATCTTCGTCATCAAAGAATTCGACTTCATTATTGCTATCTATCTCTTGTTGTCTATATTGAGCCTTTGTCCAATCATCAACACAAGCTTGAGCCTCCACCGAATCTGGAACTAATCTTGAATGTCATTTGTTCAAAATATTGCCTCCAGCGCTAAATGCTTGTTCCACCGCAACTGTCGAACAAGGTGTTGCTAAAATTTATTTTGTAATTAGAGCAAGAATTGGGTATTAGGTGGAATGCCTCTTCCACCAACCCAATATTATGAAATCTGTGCTACCTTCAGATTGATGAAACTCAAAAGAAACGGTTAGATAGCTCTTTATTTCAGAATTACTTCATATTGCTCCCTTTTACTTTTTTTTTTTCCTATGCAATAGAAGTTGGTACCCTCTACTAATTTTATCTATGTTCCCACTTTGTATGTCACTAAATTGAGAAAATCCACTATCACCTAGATGATATGTACTACAAAATTCATTATATAATTCTATTATTGTGTTTTTAACCGTTATTTGTATATTTCTAATATTTACCTCATCAATTAAATGTAAACATTCATAATACGTATTCAAATAATCACATAAACTATCTAATTTACAACGTGGATAAAAAACAAAAGCAACTAAATAAATAATATGAATTTTTCTATAATAATGTAGCCATTTTGTTCGCATTGTTCTAATAGTGTCACTTAATAAATCATCATTTTCATTTTTTTCTAAAATTTCAACAATATTAATAAATTCTATTAAAAATAAATGCGTAGTAGGATAATAAACACCGGACAAAGTATAAGTTGCATCATTAAAAAATTTTAAAATATCTATTTTTTTTTGTTGCAAATATCTCATTCTTGTGGGTATAAATTAATTTGAGTTATATTATCTGAAATAAATGCGCATAATAAATCTTTATATGCAAAATATTCATTAAACAACTTGTAAGTAGAATTTCAACGATTTGGAACATCTCTTGAAAATCTTTTTGATTTTTTTGCATTTGCTCTACAAAATTTTAACCATTCTTTCATTTTTTTAGGGATGTTTCCATAAAAATTGAATTTCTATTTTTATTGGGTCGAGAAAAATATCAAGAGTTTTTAAACCATCTTGTACACATAAATTTAAAACATGATAAGCACATCTAACGTGAAAAAATTATCCACCAAAAACGGGTTTACAAATCTTTTCTAGTTCAACAATTGAAGCGGTATTTGCCGCGGCATTATCAAAACCAATTGAAAAATTTTTATTAAGCAAATAATATTCTTCTAAAATTTACCTAATTAATCTATAAATATTATTTGCCGTATGCCTATCATCAAAAACTCTAAATGCAAGAACTCTTTTTTGAATATTCCAACTAACATCTATCCAATGACATGTTATATCCATATAAGAATTAACCTGCTATTGATCACTTCAAATATCGCTACCTATATGCACACGTCCATTAAAATTCATAAAAAAGTTTTGTAAATCTTTTTTTTTCCCTTTTTATAAAGATATTTAATAACGCGTTTAAGTGTATTTCTAGGAACGCGTTTTGCTTGCGGAGTACATGCATTTTGTATAAATTAATTAAAAATAAATCTTTCACCAAAACTAAATGATATATGTTCAACGGAAACAAATTTACCAAATTTTTCTTTATAAGTTTTTTCATTATAACGAAATAAGGAGGAGTGTTAGGATTGGCATACCCGAAAATTTATTGTTGCTTGGTGTCAATTCCCGCTTCGGCTGGATGTTTCTTTTGAAGATGCCGGGTAAATGTTCCATATCCGGCTCCACCTATATATTTGTATGTTGTCTGACAATGTTCACAAACTACATCGTACCTTTTTGGAGCTATATCAAATCTTTCAATCTTCATGAAGTGGTCTCATACGTCGGATGTAAGCTCCCGCTCCTTTGTTGTTAACATTTCTTCGATACTGGTAGGAGGATGAAGACTCTCTTGCATTTGGACTTGCTCCTTATTAGGAATAATATTGATTTCATCATCTACATCAACTTCGAAATTGGGTCCCCAAGGATAATCGGACTCCCCCTCCCTGCTCTTGCCTTTGCCACTAGTTCTACTTCCACTTGCCATTTTTTTTTTTTTTGATATAGAAAAAATATATGGTATGCAAAAAATATAGGGTATGAAAAAAGAATTTGAAATATGGAATTATTAAAGGAGATAATAAATAAAGAAAATAAGTAATTAGAGAACATAATTGAAAAAAAGAAAATAATAAATTGGATGTTGTAAACTTGTGAATAATTGAGAGTTAGAGAAAATTTGAGAGAATTGAGATGAAGAGAGAATTTGTGTGAAAAAAAAATGAGAGATGGGAAGAGGTATTTATAATATATCATAGGTTAGAAATTAGTAAATAAAAAAGAAAAAAAAAGGTGACCGTTGCAAAGCTAACGGTCACTTTGGGCTAGAGCCGTTCAACAGCTCTTTTATTTTCCTTTTTTCAATTTTTTTTTAAATCCCATTTTCGGCGGTTCGGAAACGGCCCGGAACCGCCTGTTCCGGGCCTGATTCAAGGTTTGAAGAAATCGGAATCGACCCCGAAGCCACGGGCCTGTTCTGATTTGGAACCGAGGGCCCGATCAATGGGCCGGGCCAGGGTTTGACCCGGGCCAGTTTCAAGCCGGTTCCGAGCCCAAATGGGCCCGTGGCCATGCCTACACCACGGTCCCCAGCTTGACCTCAATGGACCTGAGTCGGGGCGTAGGAAACTGAGTGCTAGGCGCCGAGTTCGGAGCCTGGCCTCGATGAACTCGGGCATCGGTACTAGAGTAACGGGCCCAGCCTCGATTGACCTAGACCCAAGCATCGGGGTCCCGAGCCCTAGCCCTGGGGTCTGGGGACTTGGGCTTAACCTCTGAAGACCCTGGCTGGGGCGCCAGGGGACTACGCATGGGCACCGAGTTCTCGGGCTCGGCTTTGGTGGACCCAAGAGCAATGCCCATACTCGTGCGCGAGAGTCGAGGATCCAAGCTTGAGACCCTGGTACCCGTGTTGGATTCATTGGCTATCCATGCGCAAGTCACTAATGCAAGAATAATGAATGTATATTGGGAAAATCTATTTTCCTTACCAAACGACGAAAAATATTTTCTTGTTCATTTTTAGGTATCGGCCAAACACCGAAAAATATTGTTATTTTCTAAAAAATGAATTCTAAAAAAATATCTTCCAAAAATGTTATATTTTCCGCGAAACAATCGGGTCTTTTCCATTTATTCCATGTATTCCTTTATATTTTCTTCTGCCGCGTACAATGCCAACCTGACATTTAACGAATTGAATGACCACGTCAAGAACGTCTATCGGTCTAATTTGAAAAAAAAAAAGATTATATCAAATGAGAAACCATATTTCAAGGATTTCCTCGAAACTTGGGAAATTTTCAAATAAAGGCCTGAAGTGCTATATTTTCTCAAATAAGAGTCCGAAGTGGAGCTTGTCTCAATAAGGGACTAAAGTAACCAAATCGTCTCAAATAAGGGCCTGAGGTGGCAAAATCATTTCAAATAAGGACCTTTGGCCGGCTGGTAAGCATGTGATTATTCTGGCAGTCGGAAAAGGGATATTTTAGTAACAAAAATCAAAGTATATTTCTTTTAATTTTTTTTATTTTTTACTATTCTTTTCCTTTTCCTTTTCCTTTTCCTTTTCCCTCTTCCCTCCGTTGGCCATCTCCGAGCCTCGTCGATGGTATAGAAAAAGGAAAAAATAAAATAAGGAAAAAAATTCAAAAAAAGAGTAAGAGACGAAAATGCCCTTCGACCGGCGAGGTCAGGCCATTCTTTGAGACTGATATAGTTACCTCAGGCCCTAATTTGAGAAAATGATGGCACTTCAAATCCTTATTTATAGAGGTGAGCGGTTCCAGGTTCTAGGCATGTTCCATACAGGTTCCACCTGAAACCTAAAACCTACTCATCGGAACAGGTTCCTCATTTTTTATAACCTGGAACGTGGAACTTAGAACCTACCCTATCACAGATTCCATGGTCGATTCCAAAGTCTACCCAAGTTCCACCCGTATTCTTAATTGAACAATGCAGTGAATCATCACCTTTGATTATTGCAATTCACTGACCTCAACTCATGTGAAACGTTAATAAAATAAAAGTCTCAGTAATAAATACCGTCGAAAATGAAAACATAGACTAGTGCTTCCAGATTACTTACTCATTATCAGACGCTATGGAATACTGTAGGATCACGCTAAGACACATACTAAAAAGACACAAAACTTGTTACATGTTATAGGTTCTAGGTTCCACCAACCTGGAACCTATAACTTACTCGGCGAAACATGTTCCTCAATTTTTGGAACCTAGAACCTACCTTGCAAACCTTGAAACCTGGAACAAGACAGATTTTTCACCAGTCCAGTTCCAAATTTCATATTCTACCTTAGAATCATACTCACTCCTACTTATTTGGAATTTTCCCTCGAAACAATTTTCGAGAGCCCACGTTGACCTAATGGCTAAAATTTTAGGGACAAATGGATGTTGACCCTCTAGATAAAATCGATCACTTTCCATTTCTTTCTTTAGAGACAAATGAATCCTCATGAACGTGATTATGCATGCATTCACTCGATTTTTGAATTTCATAGCATTTAGACTTGTTGTTTTGGTTCCACCAAAAGGATGCTATCTTCCTTTCAATTGCTTTGCATATGGAGACGGGTAACTTGAAGATAGACATTGCATACTGAGGCAAAGCTTGCACCACAGTTTTGATGAGAGTTTCCTTGCCGGCTCTTGAAATCAGATTTTCCTTCCATCCCTGAAGTTTCATATCCATCCTTGCAAGAATCCAGGCAAACATGTTTTTCTTTGAATTTTGCCAGTCAGACGGAATGCCGAGATATTTCCCAGTCTTTTCAATAATAGGCACTCGCAAAGCATAAAGCCATATACAAGGAAGTAACAAACTAGTACCGACATGCGTTACGGCACGTTTCCATGACACTACAATACTCACTATTTAAGTAAGAACTTCCACAATTTTCATTGATTTAAGAAGTAACGGATGTCAGGGGTGACCAAAAACCGACTCAAATTGTCGGACCAAATTGTTTCTTTGTGGTTTGATTTGGTTTAATAGTTCATTTTCCGAAAAAATGGTTCACCAATCAAACTGTGTCGGTTTTTGCGGTTAATTTTTTAGTATGTTTTATCATTTATATACGAAGTAGCCTTTCTCTATAAATTTCAAATAGAGGTGAATTTCATTTTGTGCGTAACTTATAAATAATTTTGAACATATAGAGCTTGGGGATTTTTTATGCAATTAATAGTTTATCTAAGCTGCTTTAGTGGATTTAAGCTCGTGAAATCACAGAAGTGTTGAAAGGACAAAAAAAAATGAAAGAAGAAAAGACAGCTCAAAAAACAGTCCAATGGGAAAAGAACAAAATCTCGTTAGTCTCGTCACGGAGCTGGAAACGATAAATTGACGATATCTCGGGTAGCAGGACCACGTCCACACGTGAAAGTGTGGTCGAAAATTAAAGGAGGGTTCGCACGTGCTTACTTACCCAAGCCTTCTCTTTTCTCTCCGGTAGAGCTTAAACTTTTTTTTTTTTTTCGTTCTTTTTTATATTCCTCAATTTTCACAGAGAATAAATTCTTTAATTTATCACCGCCACAACTTGGTGGCGGGAAGATCCATTGGTTTGCTTAACGCGGATATATATAGTGAAATCAGTGAGTTGGAAGTTTTAAAATTTATCACGAAAGTATAATTGAATCCTAACATTTTCAAAAAGTACAATCACGTCCTAAAAAATTCTCAAATTGGTGAAATCAAGTCCTTCCGTTGATTGCACTTTTTGAAAGTTTTAAGACTCGATTGCACTTTTGTGACTAGTTTTAGGACTCGATTGCACTTTTGTGACAAGTTTTAGGACTTGACTGCATATTTTGTAAATTTTAGGACTCAATTGTATATAACAAGTTTTGGGACTTTCAATGCACTTATTGACTAAGCACGAGCCAAAAAATAATAATAATAACAATAATAAAGAAGGGCAGATAATAAATTAAGCAAGGAATTAAAAAATTTGACCGAGACCCAATAATATATCAGTGTTATTATAATTTGTGTATATTTGATTGAGGACAAATTGGAAGCTGTACCCCACTCGTGATGAATAAATTTTTTAAGATTTTCATACATTTAAAAAAACTTTTTTAAAATTTTCATATATTTAATTCGACTTTTCGCCTCGGTTGACGTCATTCTTCGATGCACGTAAACCTTCCTACCAACGTACATCGAACAAGTCACATCTAATATTTAAAAAATTCTCCATAATTATCATCAAAATGAGAGATCGGCGACGATGTTTGGAGAACGCTCATCGTGTAATTTCAATTTATTATTTCACGTGGCAACCGACCCACATCAAATAACAGGGAAGAAAGCGGGCGACATGCACGGAAAAAATACGGATTATATATATGCAAAGTCACACATAGATATATACATATTATATATATATATATGTATATGTATGTATGTATTATCTTATCGACAAAACCATGTGCTAAGGACAACTTTAATATATTTCTGAATAAATTAATTAAGTTCCAGTGATCCATTCTATTCTTTGTCCTAAACTCGCCCATAGAATGAGTTCCCTAGTTATGTCGTTCCATGTAACATCTACATATATCCGTTATAAATCAAACTTTAGTATTTGGGGTCCATCCCATTTACGAAAATACACATGTGAAATGTGCTCGAGAACTAGGAAAAACTTTCACACAAAAAAAAAAGAGAGAGTCATAAGCTTATTGCACTTGTAACAATTCAGTCTTAAATCTTTTGATAATTTGCTAATTGAGTCTTATTGACCGGAAACCGACTAAGATCTTCCTATGTCGCCCACGGCCTTCATCGCCTCGCTGGCTGCGGGCGAGGCCTTTGCGGTCGGAGAGGGTCACCGATACCCTTGCCAGCACAATGACAAAAAAAAAAGTGAAAAAAAGAAAAGAAAGGAAAATAAAAAATTTAAAAAAAAAATTAGAAAAATCAATTTTAAATAAATTAAGATTATTGTCTGTGTCAGCGCCGGCCGTGCCATGTAGGACGATTGACGTTCACGTTAGTGATTTCTAGCCAATATGATTCAATTGACAAATAATTTTGAATTAAATTGGTCAAATTGAAT
The DNA here is from genome assembly GCA_029784005.1 of Lenwebbia sp. NSW1173648. Classification (NCBI taxonomy): domain Eukaryota; kingdom Viridiplantae; phylum Streptophyta; class Magnoliopsida; order Myrtales; family Myrtaceae; genus Lenwebbia; species Lenwebbia sp. NSW1173648. Next base: position 10,040,165 of record JARCGZ010000010.1, read on the forward strand.
GATTTAGAATTGAATTGACAGTTTTTGGCAATTTTCCCCGAGATGTAGTTATATATCGAAAAATTCATTTGTTTACCTCTCCTCAACAACACTCATGCCTAAAGAGACAAACTCAAATCATCACTCACTAGACATTATTGTTGAGTGTAACCATGTAGGTTTGCATATGGTAGCCGGTGCAAAAACCTCGTATAGGATAAGTTCATCATTTTCTGTGGCTGGTATTGTACTGTACTCTAGACGAGAGCATCCGGATTGTTTGGACATAGCCGCCGGTCAAGAGATCTAGAAGAGAGAGAGAGAGAGAGAGAGAGAGAGAGAGAGTTGGCCATAGGAGACGACCATCGAGGTGGTCACATTGCGATAGAGGCGGGGCCAATCGAGCAGCGATCACTATTATACAACCGCAACGGTGGGTGGTCACGGCTCTAGCCGCCGGTCAAGAGATCTAGAAGAGAGAGAGAGAGAGTTGGCCATAAGAGACGACCATCGAGGTGGTCACATTGCGATAGAGGCGGGGCCAATTGAGCAGCGATCACTATTATACAACCGCGACGGTGAGTGGTCATGGCTCTCAGGCCACAGCCTGAGATCCATATACTCCTCCCTCTCTCTCTCTCTTCCTCTCTGTGAAATTCAAAATCCTAAGGCTACAACCACCACATATAGTTGTCATCATCTTCACAGGGCTATTGCTGTTGATTCTCGCCAACAGGATTCCAATAAGGTACTCTATTCGTAATCTACCAAACATTAATCGAATGTCATATATCGCCATTTGGTGTCAATGTACCAAATTATATTTCAGATATCAGAAGTACTATCTTATCCTATCCAATCCAGTCAAATAAGCTCGATTACCTAACATAGAATTAAATGCGTGCAGTTCAACACTCTACATGTAACCAAATATTTAAGTATTGAGCACTCTCTCATTAGAGGCTTAAAAAGCAATCAAGCTTACGAGCACTGCTAGAGATATTAAGACTCCTCTGTACTAAAAAAAAAACAGGGGTTATTCAAGTTAATGCGCTCATTTACACACCCAACAAGAATTCTTACATTACTTAACGAACAAATTTAGTAGACAAGTCTTAATATGTCCAGGATAATTGAATAATCCGAGTAACTGAGAACTAAATTCAAGTCAAATCTGAGTTTTTGGAGTACACAGTAGAGCAATAAGACAGACTTTTTTTTTTCCAAGTCAAAACTTATTCAGAGCCCTAGGAAGTTGTAGCATTGGCTCTCCTACATCACAAATGAATCCGCTGTATCCTCATCAAACAATGAGTTCTTCGTAATACACAGTGCTGAGTTGAGGTGTGATTTTGGGTCAGCACATGATTATGACGCCCCTCATCCACCGAGGATCTTGTACAACTATGTCTGTAAACAAAGCAAGCGGATACAGAAACACATGAATAGAGGTGCACGGAATCCTTCGACGTCTTCGAGAGCCGGAGAATTTGGAACGGCGAGACAGGCAACTTGCAAATGGGTGGAGGTAAAAAGTTTTCGCATTCAAGACTCGGAGCTATTGAAGGGGTGTTCGCTGATTTCAAGGAGTTCGTTCCGGAGTCCAGTGAAGACCACGGAATCAGTTTCGATCGGTCTGAACTTGATGAGAGCCGAAGGGACCAAATCCTCGTCGTCGAGAGTCGTCGCTCTTTGGCCAGGTTTGGGCGAATGTGGGATCACTCGCCGTTTGATGACCACAGGATGCATCAGCTCGAACACCAGACAGGGATCTTTGAGAGCTGAGCTTACAAACTGCGATAAAGCAAAGTTATCCTCTTAGATTCAGCAAAATACACTAGATTGAGTTTCCTGATTATTCATACATAACGTCAAGAAGTCATAAAACCTATCATTCCCAGCCACAAAGAAACATTGGGTCAACGTGACAATCTAGCCTCTGTCGATCAGCAGATAAACACATTGAGTCAAAGCAAGTGAAAGCTACACATTTGTCAATTAACACAACTTTTTGGTCACTGTCTAGTGAATTTCAGCCATAAAATGGAGTAGAAACTGCATGCGAGAACTCAATTTGGGTACTCCACTGGATGTCTCCCGCGGCACAAGCATGCGTGCACAAGCATGGATGCTGTGATGCACACACGAACATGCTTTGCCCATGCAAAGAGGCACAGAAGCAAATGGAAACCACGTGATCGAACAAATTTGCAAGACAAGAAGACCCAAAATATAAACATCACTGCTTAAAAGGATTAAAATTGTTGTTATGAGACAATGTCTGCTTTAAGCATCCTCCACTTGCTCATCTTAAAATAAAACACTCTATACCAGGACACAGTGTTCTGATTTTTGAAGTGAAGCAGATAGTTAGAAAAAGATGCAGTACCTTCTGATGGTGCTCTGGAAAATGAAAGAAACTATTCAAGATTTGAGCAGCAAGGCCGAAATTGAAAACGGGCCGGGAGAATTAAAAAACTAGCATTGACTGGACCTATAGTGTGTTCACAAACTCTCAAGGACATAGGATAGGAGCCTTCAATTCATCTAGATTTCAACGGTCAACCATCTAGCTCCCACTGATGACACCTATGGCAGATCAGGGTAACATTAGAAACCCAGGTAACATATGGTTTGATCAATTAGAGCAGGGACTTAATATCATAGTAGCAGGCCAAAGGGAGGACGGCGAGGAGTGATGGAGGTTAGAAATTAGGAGAGTGCATCAACAGCACGATGCGCTGTTACCATTGTGAAACAAACTTTCCTGGTCAGACAATCTCATAGGCCTTTAAATGATGTCATAAGGAACTCAGCCTACCAATCGGAAACAGCTCTCCACCTACAACTACTAAAAAAATATCCCAGATCATAAATTGGTTAAGGTAGTATAAATACCGGTAGTCCCAGCGATAACACTTATCTATGACAACACTCACGGTCCAGCAACGCAAGTTCTCCAATTAGTAAGTACTTAAAAGGTGATTTCTTTTAACAGTATGGAATCAAATCATCTCCTCCCATGATATGTATGTTAAGGAAGGAGTCTCAGCTATGAAAACGTGACCACTATCAATCACGGATTATTGCTAGAAAACCACAGGAATCACACTCCAGTGTGTGGTTAATCTATGGCAGGGAACTTTAGGTGGTGGTAAGCAGAGTTATTGATGGGTGCCAAAAGGTAAGGACTTGTACCGAGACTCACAACTTTTATATGAACAAGCTAGTTTAAAATTAGAAGAGCTTAAAAAATAATGAAAAAAACATCAGCAAAATCATAAACTAGGTAGATCAAAGATACGCACTTCAGGAGAATAATTTCGCAAATTATAGGTAGAAAACACAAGGTCAAGCAGGTAATCTAAAAGCCAGTATCATTGCCCCCTCCCCCTCAGATCAATTGCTCTTTAAGAGCTGCCGTTTCATGGCTCACCCCCTTCACAGAACAATTGCTTGCATGAGCTACAGTAAGAACATCTCACATTCATTGGACCTACGAAGACATCCACCGTCTTAAGAGGTGGCATCAATCTTTCCCTTTACAGTAGTCTAGTCAAGTTAATCATGCACAAACGGAAGGAAGCTGCACAACAATTATAAACTCAAACAAGAGTGGGTTAAAGGACAAACCTCATATAAAGAACCTGTTAGCTCCCAAGGAGCAAAGACACCTTGAAGAACCACTCCATCCGGAAACTGAATACGGATGACGGTTCTGGTGTACCTCTTTCTTCCAGCCTTCAGCTGCTTTTCCCTGTATGACTTGGGGATCAAAAGCTGAGACTCTGCCATCTTCTTCTTCCTCATTTCTGCTTCTCGTCTCACCTCATCCGTTGAAAGTTTATAAAAAGAATCTGGTAGCTCAATTTTCGCTGCTGTACTTTCAGGCACTGAAAAGAACACCCGAATCTAGATGGCACAGAAGAAAGCGAAGTCAAGAGTAATAATCAAGGTCGGACACTAAACCAAAAGCAAAATAACGGCCCTAATATTTAATAACACCCAATTAAGGCACCTGGATTACTGTCTATTGACAAATTATACAATCACATAGGGACATAACACTAACATAAGGCCATGTGAAGTCTACATTCACTCCGATGTAAGATTTGAAATGACATAGGGCAGGCGGGCAAGCATTAACATTAGGTAATTGAATAGCATTCGACTAACAGAAGTCGTGCATGATAATATCAGAAAAAGAGAAATTGAAAAGATTGAACAATAGCAGATCGTACGTACTGATTCTGCATCCTAAACTGGTAAGAGCAGCAATATCAGACATTAAAAGCAAAGGATTGGCACATGCTCCAATTCTTTTATCAAGTACCAAGCTTCATGTCCCTTATCTCATAGTAACTTTTAGAGTCAAATATTACCAACAGCATCCAATGCGTACAATCAAGTTATCAAAGCACACAGGTATCTATATTGATGTCATGACATCGTTAAGTAATGAGCAACTGCAATATAAATATCCCCATCAATGAAGCTAATCTCATGCAACAAAACCTATCGTAACATCCATAAGAGTAAGTAAGCAATGCAGGTATATTCATTCCCAAACCCAAAAGGGCAGCCAATAACGCTTTGCCTCACTTTCCAGTTTCAATATGACATAGGCGTAACAAACAGGTATGGAAACTATGACAGATGCAGCAATTAGTAAATAGAATGCCATAGAGAGTTTGAACAACAAATAAAAACCATCACCAGAAAAGCTTCTCACCGAGAGGTAACAATATCAATTAAAGAGAACATACAACACACCTGCCTATCAATCTTCTCCTTTTCCATTGGTTTGTCTACTATGGAAGGGACCACTGCAGGGGCATCATCAATCTTTTTTGTTTCTTCAAACTTCTTAGGTTCCAGTAAAACCACAGCCTTATTAATCATTCGTATTTGCTCCTCCCCAGGTTGATCCATCACGGCCCACATCTCCCCACCCTCTTCGTTTAACTCGAACCCAACAAATTCCAACAACTCAACCCCTCCTGCAACATCTCCAATAGCTTCCTTAATCTTAGGATTACTCAATCTTATCCTCCCAAACTTTGCATTTTCTGGTTCCCTAGCTATATTCCTAAACAATTTAAGCAAGACATCAACTGAACTCTCCGGTGGCTTTGCCGACACAAAAGTGCCAACACAGGCCTCCAATTCACTCCTTCCCTCCGCTTCATCACTTGGCAACCCCTGTGCTCCGACTTCATTATCATACTGAACCTGATTTTCAGCAACACAACTATCCACATGTTCGGAGACTTCATCTTCAGACCGGAAAGATCTATTGCAAATGGGGCACTCAACAGTATTCAATGAATACCCATTCTGAGATCTCTTCCCCGAAGTGATAAGAGAATCAAACGGATCGAACCCGTCAGCCGGTTTCCTATCCGGCTCCGTACTGCGCGTGAAGCCGAGCTTGTTCTGATCGGAAACTGTGGTTTTAGGGGGCTGAGAAGGTCTAGGATTACTGGTTTGAGCAGGCGATGGATTTGGGTGACCATGGATAGATTGAGAAGGGTGTGCAGGGATCGGATTAGTGGGGCCAGACGAAGACGAACCCAAAACTCTGCCTTGACCCTTGAATTTGCCAGTAGAGGAGGAGGGGGAGAAGGGGTTGTTGACTTTCTTCATGAACCCCTTGACTTTATCTTTCACGTCATCCATGGTTGTGCAAATGGAGATAGTCGTGCAAGAGAGATTACGCAACAAGTGATTCCAAGAACAATCGAACTGAATTTCAGAAGGGGGGAAGAGAGAGAGAGAGGATTACGAACGAATAAACACTTGACAGCGGATTGCCTTGCTAATTAAGAAAAGGGTACGAAGGAGTAAAGGAGGAAGATCCATTCATGTAAAAAAGATTGCGACTTGGTATGGATGATGTCGAGGACTTGCTGGCGAGACCGTGCGTGCGAGAGACGTCTTTACAATTACAGAGCATTCATTCAGAGAGAGGAGGAGGACGCGGCATCGGAGACTCAGGAGGGAATCGTCAGCATCTGCAAAAAGAGGACTTTTCGAGGAAGACCCACAAAAAAGACAACCAAAAAGAGCCAAAGAAACGAACTTTGCAATAAAGGCAAAAAGTGTTCTTTTTTCCAGAAAAAAAAAATGATGCTTTTGCCCTCGAAAATGCCTCGATAATCAACTGGCCAAAAAGAAAAAGACATGTGACCGAAAAAAAGAAAAAAAGAAAAAGACAAGCATTAAATCGAAATCCGGGTCGTCTGCCTGAATCTATTGTTACGTGATTTCAATGACTGCGTTAGTTTCGTATCTGATGGCAACAAAACACAAAAAGATGACTAATCTATATGCAAGTACCTGTGTTGATTATATCTCCTTCCCGTGGCCGGTCCAATTAGGTTGTGCCATGTCAGAGGCTGACAGTAGGGCCGATCATGGGCTTGGACGATGTGGTTGGGCTTGTCCAGATCAGAAGTGCAAATTAACGAATCTTTTAAAGCAGTTGTATTGTTGGATACACAAGTGTCAAACACAGGTGGATCGGATCGAATTTGGATCAGGTCAAATATGATCCGACCCATTGATCCATTTTATATATATTTCAAATTTAACGACCCAAACCCGACTCAACCCATACTCAACCCATACCCGACCTGACCCGTATTACCTAAATACTTTTATATTTAACCAAATCATGAAATATTTATTTTTTTATAATTTATTAAGAAAAATGATATTGCTAAAACACTTTCATGCAATTAAAATATTTTTCTTTTTTCCATTTTTTTAATTTTTATATTTTTATAAAAATAATTTTTATTATTACCTGCCGGCCGCCACTGGGTCGCCGTCTCCGGTCGGCGGGCGGCGGCCCCGATCGCTCGAACGGATTCCTCGTCGCCATTGTAGGTTAGATCGTTACCTGCAATATCCCAGCATGGTCTCCTTTAGTGTGATCGGTGCCCGGATTGAACAACGTCCCTGGCCAATGAGTCCCGTCGGCCAACCACGTAGCCTTGGTGACCTTGATCGGTTCCTGCGGCAAGACTCCTCCATTCTTTTCCCGAGCGAGCTGCTTCTCTTTTCTTTTTCTTTTTTTTCTCTTGAATTGTACGAATCGCAGCGTCTTCGTATCACCTCGGGAAGGCCATTGATTCTGACCTTATTTCATCATACTCCCTCTTGATCCAACATCGGTCTTTTACGAAATCTGTGAGGGCGGCGAGATTGGTCGCTCGGTTTATGGGATTGAACTTCGGCAATATGTCCAACAGCCACGAGAAGGCGAACCAAAGCTCTCAAAACCAATTGTGTTGCCGTCTCCGGTCGGCGGGAGGTGGCGGCTAGCGGATATGGCTGGTGGAGGGGGACGGCGGCCAACAGAGGTGGCGGGCGTAGGTGGCGGGCAGCGGCGGCGTTCCAAAACAGTTTTTACTTTTTTTTACTTTTTTTTTTTTTTCTTTCTTTTACTTATAAAAAATAAAAAATATAAACTATATAATTGAGGTCTATTTACAAGTGATGTTTGGGAAGTTACAAGCCATGGGTTGAATATGGGTCGAAAATGGGTTGAGTTAAAACTCATATTTGAATAGGCTTTATAAGCCTAAACCCATATCTGGATCATTTTTTAAATCTAATGAACTCATATGTGATCCAAGTGAATAAAAGTGGGTCAAAGACCCATATTGACACCTCTAGTTGGATCCAGGCCATTCATTTAAGCCCGTCTAGAACTAATTAATCGCAAGCTAATACCCGTCTTTCTTTTCTCCTTTGGTCCTTCCATGTAGGTCACCATTCTAGTGGTCGAATGTCCTCTCGCACCACCATAGTGGCTAGAGGTGATCGGTTTTAGGGTGAGTCGGTTTTCACTCTGGAATCGGAACCGCCCACAAAGGGCCGGTTCCACAAATTGGTCCGGTCCAGCTCCTGGGTTGGTCCATGAAACAGGCCATTGCACAGCATAATATCATCCTGAGAGTTTTCAAGACGTGTAACCACATATATTTCAAGATTCTTGCCGCTCATATTTGCTTTGTCAAGCTGAGGACGTAGTTGCGGGTTGCATGATGGAGTCATTCGGAACACCTTCTTGCAATTCTTCAAGTCTGAATTTGACACAAGTCTCCAAAAACAGCTTTCACCCATTTCATTGCCATTTTAACGAACACACAACGATCAGCTTCGAAATCTGTACAAAGAACGGAAAAATACAGAGCAATGGATATTTACCTCGATTGCGATCACGATCCACTAAAAACAAAGCAAGAGAGGGAGGCGAGAGTCGAGACTCGAGATGAGACCGCAAGAGGGAGGCGGAGAGCGAGAGGGACGCGTCAAGGTAAGACTGAGAGTGAGCGTCATGAGCGTCGAGCGAGGCTGCTGATGCGGAATGTATTAGTGCTATATTTCTGAATCAATTTGATAGGAAGAAGTCCAATCGGAAGGCGAAACGGTATGGCGATCAGAACCGGCGAACCAGGTTGACGACATTGGATCGAGCTCAAATTCGGCCGTCTAAAGCGAAACGGCGTCCTGATCAATTTGCATAGCCTTTGGCCGTCACTAAAGGCTGATTTCGGCTATTCGAGGTCGTCTAGATGGAGTTTTCGAATTTTCTTTTCTTTTTCGAATTTAATTTATTACCAGTGGCAGTTTAGTAATTTTGCGGATTTAATGATAGGGTTTACTGTTAGGGTTAACGCCTCATATAAAAGGCGTTCTTTTATGTTTTGAAGGCCAGACATTATTATTTTGAATACAGAATTTCGAGATTACTCTTTCTAGCAAGATTTCCTTGCTGTGTATCGCAGAGCGCTGCGTCAGCTGCGAGAGGAGCGATCGCGCATTGTGACTCTGGCTCATGAGCGTGAGCAAGCGATGTGCAACACTCAATCTATCTATTAGGGTTCGTTTCTTGTGAGCGAGAGACTGCGTTAGGGTTTGTGAACTAGAGGAGCATGAGGGACAAACTACGTTAGGTTATGTGAATGATTTTCAGGTTTGTAAGAATAAGCAAAAAAAAAAGAAAAAACAGTCCGGTCCAGTCTGAGTGGGTGGGTCCACACTAGAAATCGGGAACCGGATCGATTCACTGGTTTCAATTTTATGGAATCGGGAACCACCCAAAACTAACCAGTTCGGTCCTGTTCGAGCGTTCCTTTGCTCACCCCTAACAATGGCGATCGCTCGTCACCTTGACACGATGGTGGTCAAACTGATACGACAGAGAGATAACTGGTTGTAGGGATTGAGGGTACGGAACATTATTTATTTACTCAGTTTGTCCATTGAAGTCCGGACTGCACTTGTAAGATGGATCAGCTGAGCTGCTGAACAAGGGAAGGGAAGAGAAGACAGCCCAATTGGCCAACTTTACAATCCTACAAGTTCTGACAATATTTGCATGCATAAGCTTCGTGTGTAACAAACAACAAGTTGCCCGCTTGTGGTCGGTGAGACCCGAAGGTAAAGGGTTCGAATCATGAAAACAGCCTCTTTGCAAAAATCCGAAAAAGAAGAAGAAGAAAAAACAGAAGGGCACAGGAGAAGAAGCAGGATACCAAATGGCCCTTGCTCAACACTCCCGTGGCCGGGAATCTCGTGCACTGTGGCGACGCGCCGGTCACTTCCTAGCTTTGTGTTGGGAGAGCCTGGCAACAATTCGCCAAAGAACTTCACCTGTGCACGATCTATTTCTTCCCCAAAAACTAAACCGACCAAGATCGACTTGCTCCCAGCAACAACTAACAGTATATGTCAGCAATAAAACCTCAAAATAAGTAAATATAATGCTGAAATGCTAAAGAGATAAGGCAATAACGAACACCAAATTTTTTACGAAAGGTTCTTCTCTAGTCACATATTAGAGACTCAACATGAAGGTGGATTAACACAAACAGGGCAACAAAAATCTAACCACTGTTGAAGATGACGAGAAATAACTTGGAAAAAGATTTCAACGAACCAAATTGATCAATTTGTTGACCTCGGTCAATAATATAATGAAATTTTAGCTGATTCCAACAATGTTTGGCCGAAGCCGCTTTTTGTACTTCTCATCTGCGTGCTCTCTCGCTCGTACACTCTCCCTCTTCTCTAGGGTGCAAGAGAGTTCTGTTTCTTCATTTCTTTTCCTTTGACTTTTCCCACAAAGAGCCGGGCCGAAGCCATGAGGCCCATGCCCAATGCCCCAGCACCCGGGCCCGGGTCTACAAAGGCCGAGCGGAGAATCTTGGTACCCAAGCTTGGATTCCCAACACTTGGACCTAGGTCCACAAACATCGTGCTTGGGTCCAAAACGGCCATGCTCGGGTTCGCAAAGGCCGTATCAAATCCTCAAATGCTCGGGCTCAGATCCCTAGTGTCCGAGCCAAGATCTATCGAGGCTGAGGCCGGGAGCTCGATGCTCGTGCCAGGGTCCATTGTGGCCAGGCACGGAACCTTGGTGCCCGCTCTGAGTCCATCGAGGCCGGGCCTGGTACTCGGCACTCGTACAGTGTATGGCTATTTAAGAAAATTTATTCAGATTTTCTATACTAAACCATTGGAAATATTTTTCAGTTGAGTTCATTTTCAAATTTTCACCCGAGTATGTCCAAAATGTCTCATCATCTCGAATACTTCCGTCCCCAATCCACCTCGACTACATTTCTCGAATCCTAGGCGCACCACTGATTAGTGATTACCATCGGCCGTGCTTTTTCTGTTCCTCCATACCAAACTTGCTAAAGAAATTTTGATAATAAGACATTGTTGGTGGTTTAGTTCAGTTTTTCGGTTCGATTTCGACGGCCCTACTATTCATATGTCATACAAATTATAAGTTCACACAAATAAATTAAGAGATGGTAGCCACAATGATGTAGTAACAAGTTTTCTTTAAGAAGCGCTTCTAAGATTTGACTCCTAGAATTGTATATCCCTAGATCGAACATCCACGAAATTGCCGGCACCTCTACAAAATTGAATATCTAATTGGTGACAGAGTTGAATACTGGTCTTACTTTTCTTTCACCTATTAAATCCACCATTTAATCTGTCAATTAAAAGTTAATTGGCATTATAGATATTTATCCCGTTTCATTCTACTTTCCTTAATATATCATTATCTATATTTATCAAGTGTATTAATTCCGCAATGCAGGGCCTTTGTCCGATTGGAATAAAAATAAAGAGTTATTATGCATGCATGATTAACTAGGTTTACGATCGGTAGAGTATATTTGACACCTTCTAAGTACAATGGTACCACCCGTCCGGTTTTAGGCCTAATTCCCTAAAACCCACCGACTTTAAATCCAGTCCCAAATTTATCCCAAACCTTTTTTTGTCTAAAAAAAAACTTCAAACTTTAGGTCCAGTCCCAAATCCGCCTCACTTTTTTTTTATCTCGAAAAAAACCCCAAACTTTAGTTACAGTCCCAAATCTACCCCGAAATTTGTTTTGCCTAAACAAATCCCAAATTTTCATTGTATTCTCAAATCTAACTCATGGTCCAGTCCCAACTTGTTGTGTCATTTCCATGTTGATAAAAAAAACCCACATTAGCAAAGTAATGGGGTGATAGATACGGATCGACGTGAATATTAAATCCACACCAATAAAGAAATTCTTCAAAATGAAACCGTTCTACGATGTGAAAATTAAGGACAACTAATGGCGATTTGGAAAGAGGGCTAACGTAGCATATTTGGGATTAGAGTAAGTATAAAAAAAGTTCGGGGTAGTTTTGGGACTGAACCTAAATTTTAGGGTTTTTTTTTTTTAGACAAAAGAAAGTTTGGGACAGATTTGAGACTAAATCAAGAGTTGAGGGGGTTTTAGTGAGACAAAAGAAATTCAGGATAGATTTGGGCCTTCATCTAAAGCTGGGGATTTTTTAGCGAATTAGGCCTTGTGTAGTATTACCTATTCTATGAGATTAATGAATACTTTATAGACTTTGGGATTTACATACCTAAGGTATGCTTCATGCAATCTTCCTCTATTTATTTTGGGCAAGTTACCTCAAAAGTCCTACAATTATTCTGTGTCGGGAAAATTACCAAGAAAGTTCTAAACATATTGCACTTGTTCCAATTCAGTCGCAAATATTTCAATTTGGCCCATTTAGTCATAAACCTTTTGATAAGTCGCCAATTGAGCCATTCTGACCAATTTTGACCTGAAAACGCTAACGTGAACGCTGGTCGTATTACGTGGTACCGGCGGCACTGATGTAGACAATTATTGTAATTTAAAATTTTTCATGAATTTGCTATTTTTCGTTTTTTCTTTACTTTTTTTTTCTGTGCCAACGAGGTCACTGGCAACCCTCGTCGGTCACGATGGCCTTGAGTGAGTCCTTCGCGGCCTTGCCGGCTGTGGACGAGGGCGCGAATGCCCTCGCCAAATCTGGGCAAGGGCCGGAGATGCCGCGATGGCCTCAGCCAGGGCCTTTGCGGCCCCACCGGCCACAGGCAAGACCTTCTCGGCCGACGAGGGTCGCTAGTACAAAAAAGATAAAGAAAAAAGGAAAAAAAAATAAAAAAAATTCATAATCTTTTTTAAAAGTTACAATAATTGTTCACGTTAGCGTTGACGGTGCCATGTAAGACGACTAGCGTCCACATTAACAATTTTCGGCCAAAATTGGCAGGAATGACTGAATTGACCAATTGTAAAGTTTAGGACTTGAATTAATCAAATTAAAAGGTTTATGACTTAATTGACACAAATGCAATACATTTTAGAATTTTTTCGGTAATTTTTGCATTTTGTGTAAATACTTGTTTTCAATTCCCGGAGGCATTTCGTCAGTGTACTTGAGTCTTAAAATTTTCATTTCCTAAACTTAGCGTAGAAAATGTAAATTGGGGATCCCGTTAACTCGTTTAAATTTTCTTGGAACGGAAAACCTAGTTTTTATTTTTGGTCAAAAGAAAGATGCCAATCATATATTAAAATTATTGAGAGGTATATAGAAGGCTTTCGAGCCTAGCAAATCCCCAACAACTTCATGGTGTAATATTAAGAAAAGTGATGGAGTGTGGCTTGCTTATAATTTTTATAAATATTTTCGTGCAATGAGGTGCCACGTTAGCACCACGCAGAAAAAGAAGGTCGAAATTTAAGAAAAAAGAATAAAAACCTAAAATGGATTTTGTTAACAAATAATTAAGGAAAGTGTATTGTTTTCAATTTCTTATTTTCTCGTGTTATGTGTAATTACTATCTTGAAAATTGAAATATTCCTAATTAAGAATTCTTAGCAATTGCCTTGATGTACTCATTAACAAAACCCCGTGCAATAAAACACAAAAGAGAAGGAGATTGTAAGGGGCAAGGACAATTATGCATCCTCCTACGCTAGCGAGGGCCATCACTATCTCCATCATACTCCATCACTTTCCTGATATGAGTCTCAGGCTGACCATAGTTTCCATCTCCTCTTGTTTTTTCCCAGTAGGAATCTAAACTGTGAAGTTCAGCATCTCGGGGATCTTTTCAGACCATCCATCCTGGGGACATGGATAAGAAAGAATCCTAGGAAGCTTCTTCCTCAATCTCGTAACGTATTTCATGCGACGCGTGCCAGCTATTTAGTCATTTGCGACCCGGTACCGGGTTGGAAAGAGGGAGCCCAAGAGATGATAATTTTCTTTATCTGCTCTGTCTCCCTCATGTCTTTCTCGTCAGCGATTCAGACAAATCTGTGACAGATACTGAAGTTAGATATCCTAGAATTGTTGTCCCAATCAAATGTGGTCATATGGTCACAAAGCATATAGACTTTGAGGAGATTTTAGTGGGATTAGAGAACTTTCCAGCGGAAATCACCTGGCAGAGTTCCAGTTGTTGGATTTTATCTAATCGCATCGTCTAGTCAAAAGGTGAGATTATCACAGTGATGCATAAGTTTTAGATTAGCAACATTAACACCAGATGTTCCAATCAGAATTTACATAAACAGTGGCTCTTGAGATTATGACTTCCTAAGGGTGTTTAACTAGTGCCTCGGTGTCGGCCGCAATATATTTCCCGAAACAGTTCGTCGTTATCAGCCATCATGATTATCTGCTCTCTATGGGTTGAAATCAAAGGACTTGATGAAGTGCAGTGTGAACCCTCGAAGGGGTCCAAATGGATTGGACTCTCCTGATCACGACAGATGAAAACCTGGAACTTGAAAACTTTCATCTGCACTGAGCAAATGGTGTAAAGTTTTCTAGGCAATTCGTAGGTAATTCCAGGTTCAGTAGTGCGATTGATCTACTTCTTTCGAGTACTCTTTGATCGACCAAATTAATGTGCCAATTTGGATCACATAATGCATAGAATATAATTCGCAGTTCCGGACTTGGTCGTTGATCAAAATTGAACAGGACTTCTTGATGTGAATCTGTCAATGCATCTCTGATTCCAAGGATGGTCAAATCTTCACTATGTTGAATATGCTCTTCATCTTTTTCTGTTCATGGATATTCTGCAGATTTGACTGAAACCTTAATTTGGATCCAACTATCCATGAGTCAGTAATTGAAGAATAACTTTCAGAAAAGAGAGAAGAAAAAGTAAATTCATTTGCAAGATGGCCTTTTATTATTTTTGAGACAGAAGAGACTGGCATCATCCTTTGATAAAGATCCTTTCAAGAGCCTAACCCTTAAACCTCCAAAAAGTGACTCTGAATGATGTTTTCTTAAAGAACCAGAATAGTTCTAACAATGGGCTTATGTTGAAGTGACTAGTTAGCCATCATTAGGAGGACTGTCTTGTTAAAAAAGCTCAAAGCGCTCTCCAGTTAAAAAAGCTCAAAGAGCTCTCTCTCCCTTTTACTGGTGAAGATTCTCCATTATGCACTATGTCATCTGCAATCTCTCTCTTCTCTCTCTCTCTCTTTTTAAGAATGGCCCCTTGACTTAATCTCAACTCTCATTCATGCATAATGTCACTCCCTTTTGCTAATTCTATTATGCCTCCTCTTTGGATTGTCATGATATCTGGTCTTCTCTTTAGCTTTAAGAAGGGGAATATACAAAGCCTTTCTGCTCTGCATTATCAGTTTGATGTCTAGATTATAATAGCATACTTACCGGCAAGCACGGGCCCTCCGGTACATCCTCAAATATTCGAAATGCACGTCCCTTCCTGCTTAAAGAAAGCATTTTTTTCCCCCACAAAAAGACACTGTGAGAAGAAAAGTGGATTCAAAGGATCTAATTGGGATTGACCCACCAAAAAGAAAGACCCAAAGTAATGGCAGAGAAGGGATTCCACACGATTCTTGGCATCGTGGTCCTCCTAGAATAATATGGTCATCATCATTTGATGGCCCTCTGTCCCCCTTAATATACTTCAGAGGAAGCTGGTCTAAATTGATGCTAAGATGATTAAGGAGTGGTTTTCGATTCCGTAATGTCTTCCTTTGACCAATGCCTGGTCCTTGAGCAGGATCATGCACACAAAAAGTTACCTGCTTCAATATGTTTTCAGAGTACTGCAATGATGTGCAAAATGATGCTGAAACACAGAAGCTGAGGTAAAATAGTTGTTTAAAGTGACTATGACTGGTTTCAATGTTTTGCCTGCATGTTTCTGTGCTAAAAACCACACTAAATTCCTTGTGCAGCTAATTACCAGACATTGTCTTTCAAATTAGCACAAATTTTTGGAAACATCTCTGAACTTCGACTAATGTTACTCATGACACAATCATCGTATTTGGTGCATCTCGTGATAATAATCTAAAGGAGGACTTAGTTAACTTGACACAAGTGATACCGGAGCTCAGTACCATGAAAAGTCTTGGTTACTGCTTTCTGAAGGAATTTTCTGAATTGCGGACCGACCGAAACAATGGAAGGGAGGATTTACTTAACTTGGAGAAAGATAATGGAGTTCAGTACCATGAAAAGTCTCGGTTACTGCTTTTCGAAGGAATTTTCTGAATTGCGGGCCGACTGAAGCAATCGAAATGCTCAGGCTAAAATTCTCACAAGGTAAAGTGACTAAAGCCAAGTGGTCCACATGGAGATGACTGGAAAAAAAAGAAACTGATAGACTTTTTCTTGCATTGTACTCCAGTTCCTGTTATAATTGATTCAGTAGGAGGTAGGAACTGAATCGCAGAAGAAGAAAATGGTTGATTCGCAACAAGAAGCTCGAATCGGGAAAAGCAAGATATGCATATAATCTAAAGAAAGCCATGAAAATGATCCCAGTTGATCACAACTGCAGAGCACTGAACTAAATTAAGCCGCAACAATACAAGAACAGCACTTTCCACAGAAATGTCTGCTTGTACACAATTAGTGAAGAACAAAGCATAGCTAACAGTGAAAAAGGACTAAAAGTGGGGGAGATTGGAGAATGCAACTTCTCTCTTATTGCAACTTTGCCTTTTCACTGGCTTCGAGGTACTACATATCTCAATGCTCACTCTCTTTTTTCCCCTTTTATAAGTCTACTCTTTAACATCTTTACAGGGACTGAGAAAAAAGAAAAAGTGACAGAAAAGGGACAATAGAAAGAAAGAAAAAGGATGAAACAAAGACAAAAAAAAAGTCGAAGCCAATTGATCATCTCTTTGAATCGAACCGATACCATGGCGAGTAGTGCGCGGTGCTGCAGTTCTTTTGTTATGTCCACAACCAGCAAATGCAGTTCATTTACCTTCTGCAAGAAGTGAAAAATGGAAAGCTTGTCAAACACATAATAAAGAAACAGATCATGAGGCAAGAACAGGGTCAGTTAGAGGAGAAATAGAGCCAAAACGAGCAGTACCCTTGGCTGTTTCGCAGACTTTCCCTAGGAAAGAGAGGAAGACGATGACCAGCGTGACCCCCGCGATGAGCCCGATCAGTATCGCTAGCGTCTTCTCGATCTCGTCGTCGTCGTTAGTATCTGTTTTCCAAATATTTGCGCAAAATGATCAGGGTCTTACTCAGCTCAGCTTCACTTCATGATGGAGCAATCAAATGACAAGAGTCTGCCACTTTTTCCCATTAAGATGTTCTAAGTTGCCTCTGGAGAATGAACAGCTAGACCAATTCGCTTGTTTCTTCTTTCTCAAGCATCAAACTCTTATTGCCTATCTTATTTTGTCCCTCAGTTATGAGCAGTTCTCATTACCACTTTGCATTAGCAAATTGTATTGGTGGTAGCACAATTTTTTTTAGGACATACAGCATAGAAATCTGCCAATCAATCCCTCACTGTTCTTTTCCCGTGATACAGAGTACCAATTAGACAGCATGAATAGCATGAACCAAAAGGAGATTAAGACAAACAGGGGTTATCAGACTATGTGTATGGACATCTCAAAAGTATTACCATAGCACAACCACAATTACAACACACACCCTTACCCCAGAGCACAAACTACTGAAAATTGAAAGAAAGAAAGCTAAAAACTTAAATTATTAGATGATGAAATTTTACAGAGGAGCCTCTAAAATCAGTTGACTGTACCTTAGTAGTCACATTGCAGACTAATTAACATAATGAGCACTAGGATGGTAATTGAGCTAATGGTAAGCTCAAATTCATCCAAGACAGTCCATGTAAACACTACATAAGCATAACCAAATTAACCCGAAAACCATGCTAAACCATGAACCGACACCACCATAGACCCGATCCTTACCGTGGCCGCCGTGCGAGTGGTCTCCGCCCTCCGAGTACCGCACGTAGCACTTGGCCAAGAACATGTCCGCCCACCTGGCCGCCCCGCAGTTGCTCTTCAACTGCCCGATCGCCTCCGCGAGGCAGTCCTGGCACTCCCCGGGGCTCAGGTCCTGCACGCACTGCGCGGCCGCCCGCATGTCGCCGGACCACCCATCCCGATAGAACTTGTAGGCCCCGCCGTCGCCGCTGCTCGCCCCGACGTATCCCAACACGGCGTCCCGCCTCGCCAGCGCGTCGGAGTCGTAGCTGTCCGACCCGGGCCCGCACTTCTTGATCACCACGGTCTTGTCCTCGACCCCGAGGAAGGTGGAGTTGTCGTACTTGACGAAGCAGCCGTCGAGCTGGAGGGCGCCGCCGCTGGCGCCGGCGCAGAGGGTGCCGAGCTGGCTGACGGCGCGGGCGACGCAGCGGGAGCAGGTGCTCTGGTCGAGGTCCCCGCGGCATTGGAAGAGGCCGTAGATGGTGTCGGCGGAGGTGGTGCCGGCAGGGATGGTGAAGTTGTTGTAGGCGGCGAGCATGGCGTTGTTGACGAAGGAGGTGAGGACGGAGTTGACGCCGTTCTCGTACGGCGACCCGGGGAGGTACTTCAGCTGCGAGCAGCCGCCGAAGACGAAGGAGTCCGTGTCGGAAGTCGACGGAGACGCCAGGAGCGAGAGTGTGAGGAGGAAGACGGAGGAGAAGAAGAAGAGCGGAGGAGACGGAGCTTTTTCAGCGACGGACATGGTGGTCGTTGAGAGAGAGAGAGAGTTAAGGGTCTGTTTGGTTGAGAGGTGGCTGGCTATGGTGGGTTGGTCATATAGCAGAGTGCTCTGTTTTCTGTGTGTACGAGAGGGAGGGGTGGTTCGTTGGGAAGGAACTTACGTAAGGAAGGACGGAACTTGATGATAGTGTCAAGTGTGGAGGTCCATAAAGTATTTGTCCAAATCTACCTGACCCTACCGGGCGCGAAATAATTGCCATGATCACGATAAATTACGTTAATAAGCGAATCGAAGGAGATTCAACTTTTATTTGAACGGTCAAGAGATAAATTACGTAATAAGCAAATCCAATTATAGTCGAATCTTTACGAGCGACCGATATCATGTCGTATTTCTCCTTTTTTGTTTATATATTTTGCATCGATTGATCTAGCCAAAACCTTGAAAATGAAACACCTGAACCGATAACATATGCGGGTTTTAAGTCGTTCCTTTCCATTCCATTTGTTTACATAATATAATCGATAAGATCGTTCGAAGGGAAATAAGAGAAAAAGAAGAAGAAGAGAAAATGGGTGTGGCTATACAATTGGACCTTGGAGTCTAGTGAGCTCTCGAAGTCAACATAAATAGGTTTAAAAGAGACCGGCCACGGTTGACAATTACTCTTCATCGGCAACAAAGATAAAAGAGGGGGGTGGCGAGGGACCTCAGAGCGTCACCTACCAAAGTGGCCTCTCTAAAGAATCAAAATCTCAGCTGGTGAATTGTTGGTGCTATGACAAATCCGAGAGTAGGGTGCTATCTGGAAATAAATTTTGGGTCTTGGGCCAAATTGAAAAAGAAGAAGACAGAGTTGGTTTTGGTTATTGGGGAGCGGATTGATTGGATTATGTTACCTGCTGAAACTAGAAAATGATAAACCGAGAGTGCAGCTACGTCAAGAGATAAAGATTTTCAATGCTTGAATGCAGACGTAACTCAAGTCCATTCAAGAGCTTACCTTTAAGGTTGAGATCATTCCAGAATATTGTACCCTTTTTCCCCTTTCCTTTTCCTTTTGGCCCCTAGAATTTCCTTCTTTTCCGAACCAAGTTTTTGTCTTCTGAGTGTTTTATATCGGCCACTTATTTAATTAGAAGCCCGCTCGCGATTTGCCGCGTCGCTTTGTGAATCGATTTTAGAGATCGGTTTCAATAAAATGCGTACTAGAGGGGACGAATCTGTTTTAAGGAAACTGTGATAAAAAATTGACAAAATTGGTTAGCGAATTCAAACACTTGAAGATGAATGTAAAGCACTAACTTGAGTCCAATTCAAATTGATATAGAGATGGGTCTTCCCACCAAGATCTTAGAGTCTCAATATAATGAACCACCCACTTCGTCTGTGGCGTGTACTGTTTCTGTAAAACATTCATTCTAGACTTTTCAAATGACTTTTCACTATAGGGTGCCAACTACTATAAACAGGTTTTTCCAAGCAAATTGACGTCCTCATGTTCCATGAATTGTGCACCTTTTATGGGTCCACCCAAACTTTGACGAACCCTCAATTGACAACTTGTTCACCTTCTATAAAGGTCCTTCTAGACTTAAAAACACGTTTTTCATCCAATAGTTTGTCCTCCTTTTGCAGAGCCAAAGCCTTTGTATGCTTTAGACGTTCTGTTGTTAACATCTGCATATAACTTCTGACTAGAAGTTGTTCGTTCATCAGACATGCATATCAGTAGCCTTTGATTATTTGGTCAATTTCAAAAGATTATAGAGATTCTCTCATCACCCTCACCAGTCCTCGCATCTCAAGAAGCAACTCGAGCAAATGGGATTTTTAGTACCTAAGGTCCGTTTAATTGGATGCGTGTTTGTTTTCGCAATTTGCCGATGTCTAAGCCGTGTACACAAGGACCGAACAAAGCTTTGCACCATAACAAGTCCAACGAATAATACATTAGACTGCTGACTAGCTTATGTAAGTTCGAGGAGAGTTATTAGAGCACAAGAAGAAAATATCGATGACCTGAAATTTGTAATCTGACCAAAACCTGTTGTCAAGCGATGTGAGACGATATTTCAATAGCCCGGCAAGCTGAATTTAGAGCGGTACGTGAAATTTGACTGATGGGGGCTGGATGTACATAAACAAAAGGGATACCATTAACGGTGATATCATGTTAGGAAAGTCATATGAGACTTCTTGTCAAGTGATGTGCGGCAATATTTCAACAAGGCACAACCAAAGCGGAAATCACATCCAAAATCAACAACTTTCTTTGACTTGACTAGCGAAGAAACAAGACATTATTGCAACCTTAGGACGGTCCTTCTGAGTGAAAAAGATAACAGAGAAAATGAGTGGCAAGAGGATATAATTTGATCGTTGCCCATGAGATGTCAATTTGCATGTTGTTGGTGAAGTACCGTAGCTGACATCGAACCCTTGCACTAGCTCTAGCCTCAGTGGGTAGACTTGGGCGATGGAGATTACCAGAATAATCTTCAGCTTACGACCCAACATGAAAATGAAAATTGATGGTTACATTTTGAGTCTTTATCTTGACTTGACCAGTGCCCTCCCAAAAATGGTTTTGATGTTTCGGCCATAGATAGTCAAAACAATCCATTAATGAAATGATTCTTAAAGGGAAAAAAACCTAAGTTAAAGTTAGATTTCTATGTATTAATCACAAAAGAGGACATCCATTGGAGTGAGTATGAGCATATATGTTGATTTTGTACCTCAACGTGTTAAAAGTCTGACCCAAAAATTTAAGATAATGGGCGGATGGAGATTTATATGTATTCATGTGGGATTAGGAACTG
This sequence comes from Lenwebbia sp. NSW1173648, assembly GCA_029784005.1. Lineage (NCBI taxonomy): Eukaryota > Viridiplantae > Streptophyta > Magnoliopsida > Myrtales > Myrtaceae > Lenwebbia > Lenwebbia sp. NSW1173648. The sequence continues at coordinate 10,061,326 of JARCGZ010000010.1, forward strand.
CACATAAAATTCGACGAATAGGGGGCCCCGACACGCGAATTAAAATGGGATGGAATCCGGTTGTGATACCATATTAGAATATCCAACTCGAAAGCTCAAGTGGTAGAGAGAGAACATGTGTGAATGAAGAGCATATAAATCTCGTAGATAAGTGATAATGGATGCTTTAACAAAACATCTGAGTGTCTGGCCACGCTCTACTTCCACTTTCATTCCAATTAACTATAGAGTCCTTTCTTTATGCGATGAACTATTACGAGAAAATTATCAAAAAAAAGTTCAAAAATGGATTGTGTGGATATCAATTCAGTCTAAACCTTTTAAATTTATCTATTTAATCCTAAACCTTTTGAAGAATTACTAATATAATCGTTCCAGCCAATTTTGTTGGAAATCGCTGACATGGACGTTGGTTATCTTACATGACATGGCCGGCGCCGACGTGGATATTTTTTGATATATTTTTTTATTTTCTGATTTTTTTTTACAAATTTTTTGACTATTTTCCCCTTTTTCTTTCCTTTTTCTTTTCTTGCTTTATTTTCCCTTCTTCCTCCGCTAATCGCCAAGTCTCAGTGATGGCTGGCGAGGCTACGGTCGATTCCCGATTTATGGAACCGAGAACCGACCTATCTAGCCTAGAACCAACCCGGACTGGATCAATCCGAGTTCTTTTTTTCTTTTTTCTTTTTGGTTTTGGTTTCTTCTATGTATTTTTGGTACTCATCAAGGGTATGGGACAAAGTTGCTTCTATGGTGTTTTCATGGTTTTGCACTCTTTTCCATATAGCCGCTCCCTCCACTCGCTGCCCTTTCTCTTCGTAGAAGTCACTCAATAGATCATCCAAGCCAATGACCTTTCTACTGATTGATCTATACCAAAGATTAATAATACTATTAGAACACCAACACCCCCATCCGCAAGTTACCAAAGAGATCACCGAGGCGATGATGTTATTAAGATAATTTGGGCCGGTTCCGCCTGTTGCCCATGAGATGTCAATTTGGATATTGTTGGTGAAGTACCGTAGCTGACATTGCACCCTTGCACTAGCTTGCCTCAGTGGGTAGACAAAGGACAATACTAGAATAGTCTTCAGCTTACGACCCAAAATAAAATTGAAAATTGATGGCTACATTTCGAGTCTTTATCTTGACTTGACCAGGGCCCTCCCAAAAGTGGCTCTAATGTTTTGGCCATGGATAGTCAAAACAACCCATTGATAAAGTCATTTTTAAAGGGAAAAAACCAAAGTTAAAGTTAGATTTATATGTATCAATCGCAAAACAGGACATCTATTGGAAGGAATATGAGCCTATATGTTGATTTTGTACCTAAATATGTTAAAAGTCCGACCAAAAAAAAAAAACTTAAGATAATAGGCGGAGGGAGAATTACATGTATTCACGTGGAATTAGCAACTGCACGTCAGAATTCCACGAACAGAGGGGGGGCCCACACATGAAATAAACTGGTATGGAATCCGGTTGTAATACCATATTAGAATATCCAAATCGAAAGCTCAGGCAATAAAGGGAGGCCACAAGTGTACGGAGAGCATATAGATCCCGCAGATAGGCGATAAATGATACTTTAACTGAACATCCGAATGTCTCACCGAGCTCCGCTTCCCCGTGTCCTTCCAATTAACTATGTATTTTTTTTCTTTTTTTGATTAAACTATTACTTCATTTTGATTATGGATTTTGATCATTTGGATATTCGATCATGTAATGTATACCCGAATAGAACTTCATGAATACCTTAAAAGGGAAAAGAGGGTATGTCTGCGGGTATTTTTGACGTCACCCAAGATAGGCTAAGGCGCGAATTTCTAAAAGCATGGACATCAAAAGAATCCCCCTTTAATTAGATTCTCATTTTTCGACCCAAAAAATTAGATTCTCATTTCAATGCCTTTAGGGTTAAAGAAGAAGAAGAATATGTACAGCAATCCAAGCTGCTTTTCATGAACAAAAGGATGGCGTTATTTTTTGTGTTTGCGAAAATTTAAACTGGAAAAGAGATTAATGTCCTTATTCAATTATAGCCTATTGCTGCTCGTGAAATGCTACGAACATATACGTTGTACGAAATCTTCTCTACCGAATGATGCGTCACTTAATTACCGGCGAATTAAATGAAGTTATCTACTTTGTCTTGACGCCCTAACTTAGGAAGCAGTATTAGATTTTATTTTATTTTTCCCGGGCATAGGACGTCTCGGATCGAATCATAACATGTACGCACACGGATATTGTGGAAAAAAGTGTACTGGTATTTTTCAACCTTAATTTGGCATTAGGCAAATGGTGAGGCAAGGCAAGAATTTGTATGAACCTCGTATCATCAAAAGGAAGGTTATCTTCAGAATTAACGACGTTAGGTTTACCAGCCATAGGATTCTGCTCGACGGGTCCACACATTTTGGCCTTTACTACTTAACGTGAATCGAGGACCAACCAATTTTAGGCATTTCAACTTCCTTAAAACAGAAAGCTTTCACTTCAATAGTATTAAGTGCCGCTTAATTCGTGGCTTTCTTGTCATAAAGTTCAAGCAATCGCCAATGTTAGAGCTAGAAGGTCCTAACTTTACGGGACCTTTCGCGACTCAAAATTACTTCTCTAGACACCGGCCTTGTTCGCTAGACTCTTCGAGCGGGTTAGGTGCCGAGTAACTTGACCCTTCGAACAAGAGTCCGACTGCAAAAGCGAGCAAATCGCCTAGGACTCTCTCTTGATGAGGTCGGGGACGACAGGCAATTGCTCGGGTCGCCCTCCCCTACTTTTTTCACAAGATGACTGACTAGTTAATGTCCTAGGACCCAATTGAGTAGGGATGAGCGGTTCTAGGTTCCTTTCATGTTCCAATTAGAATTTGGAATCTATTCGTCGGAACCGGTTCCTCAATTTTTGAAATTTGAAACCTACCATACATACCCTAGTACTTGGAACCTATCTTGTTTCCACCAGTTCGGTTCTCCGGTTTCTAGTTCTACCCTGAAACCATGCTCACCCCTACAATTGAGGTTTTACCATGTTAGCAAATGTTCTAGGACATAGCAGTGTTGGAAAAGAAGAAGGAAAACTGTGGCTGGACTTAATGATTTGGCTCCATCTCTTGGTTTTTGGGGGCTTAAAAAGCTGGACTGGACTGGTTTGTATGGACTATAACTTGATTCCCACCACACTATCTCCTACCAAACAACCGTCGAGGACTATCAAAGAAATTGTTCTGGTTCACACATCAAACCCTTGCAGTTGCCCCAGCTACTGGTGAATGGCTGCTGGTGTCTGTTTAGAACAGGAGAGTAGGTTCTAAAGAGTTCTTGATCACTTATGAGGAGCAGTAAGCTCTCATGTGGTGCCAAAAGAGTCTCTCGAAGAATAAGTTGAGATTCAATCAATCTGTACCTTTCCAACATTAAGAAGAGAAAATCCAGCTAAGGATCATAAGTGAACATCAATCCCGTGAAAATGAAGTCGAAAATTTCGTCGTAAATCCGGCACAAGGAAGGTGGGTACAGCTATATTGTCACAAACAATATTGATTCGACAAGGCAGCTGCCACATTAAGGCGCATGATCACAAATAAGTACTTACATTGTAAACTACATCAGTAAAAACACTTAAATCAACAGGCCAAACCTATATGGGTTTCTGCTTTAGTTATTGTCTTTCGTCGTCAATGTATGAATAACGATTCCAAACACAAACGGAATTTACAGCCAGCTAACGAGATGCCGAACGCCGTAGCAGTTTGCCCTAAAGTCAATCGATTCAGTCCTTCTGCTTCTTGGATGCTCGGTCCTTCTCCATGCGCTCGAACAAGCTCCCGTCGTACACCGCCCGGACCGTGTCTTTGTGAAGCAGACCGTTCTTGTCCTTGCAAAGCGTGTACAGGACCTTCCATTCCGTGTAGCTTGCCAACCTGCAATCGAGCTAATCATTTTCCCTTCATTTTCCAAAGTCTCTTCTGTTTTTTTTTTCTTCCATTTGTTGCCTCGTTTTCCAAAGCTGTGACGTTAGAGAGAAGAGCAAAAGGAACAAGCAGCATCTCTTTCCCAACTGTTTTGCTGTTATTATTGTTAGGCCCTTCTGTTTCTAAGACAGAAACTAAAAGCACAAGAACTCACCAGCCGCTGTAGTCCTTGGGTTGCCTATTGGACTTGAGCATCTCCTGCAGCTCATCCGATGTCAAGGCGTTTGGGTGCATCCGCGCGTGCTTCGCAAAAATTTCTTCAAATTTCGACGGAACGAACCTATATAACCCACAAATCTTCGGTAAGCAATCGGATTCGACCCCAATTAGGACTTACAGGACGACCAGGCGTGGCTTCGCGTCTCGTTTCCGGAACTTCTATTTACGGTGAGGTGACGGTTATGTCAATCCGAATACGAGCTTAAGGACTCCGATCGAAAAGGGCAAAAAAAAGCTCTTCTCCTTTCGTATTCGAAACAACGGTGAAGTCGTGTATAGAGAAAAGCAATGTATATGTACTGATTCTATACCTTCCTTCAGAATCGTAGACGCCGGAATCACTTCCGTGCTTGGCCTTTTGGATGTTCTTGACTTCGATTGGAAACAGAAAGGAAGGGAATTTACCCTGCTTTTACAACCAAATCAAGCCCCATCACATTAAGTACTCATTCTCAAACCAAAAGAAAAAAAAAAGCAAATTTAATAAAATCCAACAAATCCAATTCAATATATAACATAAATATATTTATAATAAATCATCCGATGGAAAGGTGTAGAACAAAATGCATATTTCCTCGTACTTCCAAGATCCACGGGAAACATCAAAGTAATTAATGACGCAATTATTCAGATAAGAATAATATAAATGTCTGATTTTTTTTTAAATTATTATGTTCGATCTATTTTCAATATTTACCCTTGCTGATGAGAAAAAAAGGTGGGGTGGATGATGACTTTGTGGGCACTCCATGTGGAGGAGCACACACCAGGTGTTTTGCTTGGATTCCACATCCATCATCCCCACAGACATGGAGCCACCAATTCCGATGTCGATTTCCATTTCGTGCCGGTCAATTTTTTTTTGTCTCCGAGACGTGGCAATTCTTTCTTTTACTTGGTAATTTGATCCGTCCTAATTTAAAACTTATCTTGAGATATTATTTCACGAAATTTATTTCTTTCATTTCATATCGGATTCATACGATCAGAGGGTTCCACGTGAAAGAGATTTATCAAAAGAAACCGTTCATAAAAAACCTTCTATTGTGCGAATTGTACACAAACTATAGTTGATAAGCAATAATGGTTCTCCTGCATCTGCATGATATATTTAGCCGGAACCTATTGCCTCACACGGGGTCTCAGCCGGTTGGTCCGAAACTCAAGCTTAGAAAGTCAAAATACATCTCGACCCATCCCGAACTTCTAATCTAGGTAGGCCTTTGTTTGCACCTATTTCAATTATGTAAAGTGAAACTAAACCTCAACCTAAATTACCCAAGATGCATATTTTAATACACAAATATGTATTATTTTATATGTGTGTATCCCATCATGATGGCGTCCTATTACTGATACCAGTCTTTTTTTTAGGATACTCTAATATTTATTTCGAATCATTTTATTACAATAGTGAATAATAGAATAGATAAATGCAAGCGGTTACCTTTGTAGCGGATATCTTACAAGATCAATTCGGATTGGCTCCGGTAACATTACTAAGCAGGTTTTCGACAAAAAAATCAAACAAAACTAAGCAGGTTCAAAATTTCTCGATTACCCTACTAATTGAATTTTCATCGATCCAAATATCAACAACCTTTTCTCATCGAGACCACAAAGTTGTTCATGATCAAAAGGTCGATTGTAACTCCATTTGTAAGAACATGTATTCTAAGATTCGAGTTAACCTATAACCTCATCATCTCTTATATTAAAAAGATATAATGTGTGACATCTCGTCATCCACTCAACCCTAAGCGCTCTTGTTCATTATGCTTCACCAGGCAAATTTCTATTTAGATCGGATCCATGGTGACCCAATAGAGTTGCATCGAACATGATTCATTCACCCGATTCACATGGATGGACGGGTTCAATGCAACTATTTCACGTGTTCGTGGAGGTCCAGCGGCAACCACAGCCCACGGCACGCAGAGGGGTTCGATTTCCCGGCGCCTCGTTAACTCCCCTAGCGAATCGAGAAGGGCGGATCGGTGCCGTTTCGATCCCACCTTCAGGTGCTGAAGTAGGGATCGTATTTATACGTATTCAATCCGGATGTACCCGCGTCAGAATCGGGGGTTCCTCGTACCGCCCCTTGAGAAGCTAACTCCCAGGTACGGACACAAACAAGAACAGCCGCAATGCTACTCACGGTCATAAGAGAAATTACCTCCGAAAACGACACTAACTCAAGCACATACAACCACAAACATACAGAGAGAGAGAGAGAGAGAGAGTTACGGGGCGAGTTTTCTGGCTGAGTCCGATGTTGATGAAGGCGGCAGCGACGGTGGACAAGGGGAGACCAGCACCGATCAATCGAAAACCTTCAAGACATCCCCCATAAAGAAGAGAGAAAAATTAGTCCTCGAACAGATCCCATCAGACATTTTTGAGAAAATCTTAGGAATTTCCTCAAGCTCAGAGAGAGAGAGAGAGAGAGAGAGAGAGAGAGACCTTGAAAAGTCTCCCAGGGATAGACTACGCCGTCGTGGTTGCGGTCGAAGAAGGCGACGTGCTTCTGCAGGACGTTCTGGTCGTTCGGCATCATGGGATCGTGCTTCTCCGCATTATTACCTGAAACAAGTCCAAACCACCCCCCTAAATTCACCATAAAACTCAAAACCCAGAAGCTCTCCTCTGCCCTTCAATGGGGGAAGCAGCACGCGTTCACGATCCCGACTCACCATCGTCAGAGTTACTGGTCGACGAAGGAGACGACAACGCCATGTGATCGATCCTCGAGATTCTGTTTCCTTAGAGCGGTGAGAGAGGAAAGCGACGAACAACGGGAGGGAGGGAGGGAGGGAGGGAGCGAACAGAGCAAGAGCTTGCCTCTCTTGTTTTGGAGCTTTTTGGGGAAGGATCTGTGCTCTATGATCTGTGAGGAGAGTGCGATCGCAAAGCTTTGTTTTTATACACGTGGGATTCGGGAAGAAACTTCGGGCCGGGGTGTTTTTCCCCGGTCCCGCATCTCGTACTCGAACCAACCGCATTTAGTTGGTACGATTCGTCTATTTGGAAAGCAATCGCGGGGCGTGATGATAATTGAGTTCACACCGGCTTCTTATCTTTTGCTCGTGAGTGAATCCGACAAGGTTTTCCGACCAAAAAACAAAACAAAATTCGACAAGGTTTGTACACGTGTCGGCGCCTTAACCCTTGCTCGCGAAGAGAATTTTCAATACCCCGGCGTAGCAAATAAGCGGACCGGGGTTCAGTCATAAACTTTTCAATTTTACCAATTCAGCCCTAAATCTTTTAAAATAATTTTCAATGTAGCACTGCTGACCAATTGTGGGTGAAAGCTACAGATTGGTCGGGCATGCCACGTTCATGGCTGGCTGGACGACTTTCGACCGACAACTTACTAGTGAAGTCGCCAATAGCAAACATCAACGAGGACATTTACCAGTTGACGCGGGTAATAGGTAGTTAGCTATTGCAGGTTTCGCTAAGTGTTGGAGCTCGAAAACAAAGAGAATGGATCAATGATGCGATGAAACCTTCACCAATCCCGTCAAGAAAAGAAGTTTCCGCATATACATGTCTATTTCGCGATCCATCACAATGGGTTTGCGAAAAAGTCTATTAAGTATTTGTTTGAGTAATGTTAAGGATATTAAGACTCTGTTTGTTTTTCGAAAAATGAATGATTTAGAAAATATTTTCTTAAAAAGGATTACTTGTATCGCTTACGAAAATAAATGAAGAAAAACTAATTTCATCGACATAAATTGTTGTCTACAATAAAAATATTTTCCACTGACTAATTTCAAGTAATACAAACAATCAGTTTTCGAGAAATATTTTTAAATTTTCGCGAAACAGACGGAGGTTAGGGTCGATTTGAATAATTTGTTCATTGGGTATTTACGTGGTGAGTCGCACAATTAATTCCATAAATCAATGTTACCGTATTTAGCATCATCACTCCATCCTTTTTTCGCAAAAAACTGAATTTTCTTTTCATCCATTTGTTTATTTTGAGATGCCACGTGTCCGTCGGCTTTTGTTTGTTTCCGAGAATGGATTCCTCATCAAGTCAGTTTGGGGGGTGTAGACACACTTGCGCGAATTCTGGTAACGGCTAGGGAGAAATCGAAATGGAAGTTTGGGCTCTCGAGGGACTTTTTCTCTTTTCTAAATGTAGAAATATATCATCCTTTCTTATTTCCATACGAATTTATTCCCCTGATCTCGCGCCCTTTTCTATGTTTACTTACCTGAAAAGGGTCAAATTGTCCGAACTCGAAAACCCCATGATGACTCTCACAAATTGCAAATACTAATTTGTTAAGAATTAATCGGATTGAAGATAAATGAGGTAGGGGTACAGAGACAACCAAGTAATATAACAATATGAAAATTAGTAAAGAAAATAGTTTGTACTTTGTATAGTTTGTACTGTAGTGTATAGCCTTTTGGTAGGGGTGAGAATGAAAATGACAGCATTATATAAGTTAGATTTTACCTTGGAAAAATCCATACAAGATACTATGGCCAGCCTAAGCGGGGTCCAAATAGCGATGAGTGATGCTTTAGAGATTATAACACGCCATGCTTTGCCAAAAATCTCCCATTTCCCCTAACGCAAAAGCAAGCAAATCGCCTAGGACACTCTCTTGATGAGGTCGGGGAAGACATACGATTGCTCGGGTCGCCCTCCCCTGCTCTTTTTACAAGGTGACTGACTAGTTATGTCCAAGGACCCAATTAAATAGGGATGAGCAGTTTCAGGTTCCTTTCATGTTCCAATTAGAATTTAGAACTTACCCGTCGGAATCGATTCCTCAATTTTTGAAACTTGAAACCTATCCTGCATACCTTAGAATCTGAAACCTACCTTGTTTTCACCAGTTCGGTTCTCCAATTTCTGGTTCTACCCTGAAATCATACTCACCCCTACAATCGAGGGTTTACCATGTTAGCAAATGTTCTAGGACATAGCAGTGTTGGAAAAGAAGAAGGAGAACTGTGGCTGGGCTTAATGATTTGGCTCCATCTCCTGGTTTTAGGGGGCTTAAAAGGCTGGACTGGACTGGTTTGTATGGACTATAACTTGATTCCCACCACACTCCTACCAAACAACCGTCGAGGACTATCAAAGAAATTGTTCTGGTTCACACATCAAACCTTTGCAGTTGCCCCAGCTACTAGTGTAATGGCTGCTGGTGTCTGTTTAGAACAGGAGAGTGGGTTCTAAAGTAGTGATGGCCATGGTTCATGAACCGGCGGTTCTGATTCAAAATTCGAGAGAACCGGAACCTTAAGTAGCGGTTCCGGTTCCGATTCCGATTCCGATTCCGGGCCGGCGGTTCTGGGCTCGGTTCTTGTTCAAAACCGAAATGGAACTGCCAGTTTCGGTTCCGGTTTCGATTACGATTTTTGAGTTTAAAAATTAAATTGTAATGAATTTGTAATAAAATTGTAATCAAATTATGAAATAAAAAAATAATGAATTATCAAATAATAAATTATCAAATACAAATTGTAATCAAATTGTAAATTGTAATCAAATTTGGGGAGAAAAAAAGGGTGGGGGAGGAGGCTTGAACTTAATGAATTATCATTAAACGCCTACATATCTTCTTGGGGATAGAAGAATCGAAGCCCATGTAGTTCTCTTACCTTTGATAACCCCATACTTACCTCATCCTCAATCTTCGCTACCCGTTCTAGTACTAGTGGTGGTGGTATCTCCGTCATCAAAGAATTCGGTTTCATTATTGCCATCTATCTCTTGTTGTTTATATTGAGCCTTTGTCCAATCATCAACACAAGCTTGAGCATCCGCCGAATCGAGAGCTAATCTTGAATGTCGTTCGTCCAAAATATTGCCTCCAACGCTAAATGCTTGTTCTATTGCAACTATCGAACAAGGGTTGCTAAAATTTATTTTGCAATTAGAGCAAGAATTGGGTATTGGGTGGAATGCCTCTTCCACCAATCCAATATTGTGAAATCTATGCTGCCTTCAGATTCATCAAACTCAAAAGAAACAGTTAGATAGCTCTCTATTTCAGAATTACTTCGTATTGCTCCCTTTTGCATTATTTGCCTATGCAACAGAAGTTGGTACCCTTTACTAATTTTATCTATATTCCCACTTTGTATGTCACTAGATTGAGAGAATCCACTATCACCTAGATTATATGTACTACAAAATTCATGATATAATTCTATTATTGCGTTTTTAACCATTGTTTGTATATTTCTAATATTTACCTCATCAATTAAATGTAAACATTCATAATACGTATTCAAATAATTACCTAAACCATCTAATTTACAACATGGATCAAAAACAAAAGCAACTAAATAAATAATAGGAATTTCCCTATAATAATGTAGCCATTTTGTTCGCATTGTTCTAATAGTGTCACTTAATAAATCATCATTTTCATTTTCTTCAAAAACTCCAACAATATTAATACATTTTATTAAAAATAAATGCGTAGTAGGATAATAAACACCGGATAAATTATAAGTCGCATCATTAAAAACTTTTAAAATATCTATAAATTTTTTTTTACAAATATCCCATTCTTGTGGGTATAAATTAATTTGAGTTATATTATCTGAAATAAATACACATAATAAATATTTATATGCAAAAGATTCATTAAGCAACTCGTAAGCAAAATTCCAATGATTTGGAACATCTCTTGAAAATCTTTTTGGTTTTTTTTCATTTGCTCTACAAAATTTTGACCATTCTTTCATTTTTTTTGGAATGTTTCCATAAAAATTGAATTGCTATTTTTATTGGGTCGAGAAAAATATCAAGAGTTTTTAAACCATCTTGTACACATAAATTTATAACATGACAAGCACATCTAACGTGAAAAAATTATCCACCAAAAACGGGTTTGCAAATATTTTCTAGTTCAACAATTGAAGAGGTATTTGCCGCAGCATTATCAAAACCAATTGAAAAAAATTTATTAAGCAAATAATATTCTTCTAAAATTTGCCTAATTAATCTATAAATATTATTTGCCGTATGCCTATCATCAAAAACTCTAAATGCAATAACTCTTTTTTGAATATTCCAACTATCATCTATCTAATGACATGTTATACCCATATAAGAATTAACTTGCCAATGATCACTCCAAATATCTCTCCATATATGCACACGTCCATTAAAATTCATAAAAAAAAAATTGTAAATCTTTTTTTCCCTTTTTATAAAGATCTTTAATAACGCGTTTAAGTGTATTTTTTGGAACACGTTTTCCTTGTGGAGCACATGCATTTTGTATAAATTGATTAAAACCAAATTTTTCACCAAAACTAAATGATAAATGTTCAACGGAAATAAATTTACCTAATTCTTCTTTATAAGGTTTTTCAATATAATGAAATAAAGGAGAAGTGTAAGGATTGGCGTACCCATAAATTTGTTATTGCTTGGTGTCAATTCCCGCTTCGGTTGGATGTTTCTTTTGAAGATGCAGGTTAAATGTTCAATCTCCGGCTCCACCCATATATTTTTATTTTATCTGACAATGTTTACAAACTACATCATACCTTTTTGGAGCTATATCAAATCTTTCAATCTTCGTGAAGTGGTCCCATACGTCGGATGTAAACTCCCACTCCTTTGTTGTTGACATTTCTTCGATACCGGTAGGAGGATGAAGACTCTCTTGCGTTTGGACTTGCTCCATATTAGGAATAATATTGATTTCATCATCTACGTCAACTTCGAAATCGAGCCCCATGGATAATCGAATTCCCCCTCCCTACTCTTGCATTTGCCACTAGTTCTACTTTCACTTGCCATTTTTTTTTATATAGAAAAAATATATGGTATAATGCAAAAAATATAGAGTATGAAAAAAGAATTTGAAATAGGAAATTATTAAAGGAGATAATAAATAAATAAAATAAGGAATTAAAGAACGTAATTGAAGAAAAGAAAATAATAAATTGGATGTTGTGAATAATTGAGAGTTAGAGAGAATTTGAGAGAATTGAGATGAAGAGAGAATTTGTGTGAAAAAAATGAAAGATGGGAATGGGTATTTATAATATATATCATAGGTTAGAAATTAGTAAATAAAAAAGAAAAAAAATAACCGATGTGGCTCTAAAGAAAAAAGAGCAACAGCTCTTTTTTTTTTAATCCCCATTTTTTTGCGGTTCGAAACCGGGCCCGGAACCAATTAGTAAATAAAAAAATAAAAAATAAAAAATAAAAGGTGACCGTTGTGGCTCTAAAGAAAAAAGAGCAACGGCTCTTCTTCTTTTTTTTTCTAATCCCCATTTTTTGCGGTTCGGAACCGGGCCAGGAAGCCACGGGCCGGTTCCGATTTAGAACCGTGGGCCCGATCAACGGGCCGAGCCCAAACCGGCCTGTGGCCATGTCTATTCTAAAGAGTTCTTGATCACTTATGAGGAGCAGTAAGCTCTCATGTTGTGCCAAAAGAGTCTCTCGAAGAATAAGTTGAGATTCAATCAATCTGTACCTTTCCAACATTAAGAAGAGAAAATCCAGCTAAGGATCATAAGTGGACATCAATCCCATGAAAATGAAGCCGAAAATTTCGTCGTCAATCCGGCACATGGAAGGTGGGTACAGCTATATTGTCACAAACATTATTGATTCGACAAGGCAGCTGCCACATTAAGGCGCATGATCACAAATAAGTACTTACATTGTAAACTACATCGGTAAAAACACTTAAATCAACAGGCCAAACCTATCTGGGTTTCTGCTTTAGTTATTGTCTTTCGTCGTCAATGTATGAATAACGATTCCAAACACAAACGGAATTTACAGCCAGCTAACGAGATGCCGAACGCCGTAGCAGTTTGCCCTAAAGCCAATCGATTCAGTCCTTCTGCTTCTTGGACGCTCGGTCCTTCTCCTTCTTGGACGCTTGGTCCTTCTCCATGCCCTCAAACAAGCTCCCATCATACACCGCCCGGACCGTGTCTTTGTGAAGCAGACCGTCCTTGTCCTTGCAAAGCGTGTACAGGACCTTCCATTCCGAGTAGCTAGACAACCTGCAATGGAGCTCATCATTTTCCCTTCATTTTCCAAAGTCTCTTCTGTTTTGTTTTGTTTTGCTTTTTTTCCATTTGTTGCCTTGTTTTCCAAAGCTGTGACGTTAGAGAGAAGAGCAACAGGAACAAGCAGCATCTCTGTCCCAACTGTTTTGCTGTTATTATTGTTAGGCCCTACTGTTTCTAAGACAGAAACTAAAAGCACAAGAACTCACCAGCCCATGTAGTTCTTGGGTTGCCTATTGGACTTGAGCATCTCCTGCAGCTCATCCGATGTCAAGGCATTCGGGTGCGTCAGCGCGTGCTTCCCGAAAATTTCGTCGAATTTCGACGGAACAAACCTATAAAACCCACAAATCTTCGGTAAGCAATCGGATTCGACCCCAATTAGGACTTACAAGACGACCAGACGTGGCTTCGCGTCTCGTTTCCGGAACTTCTATTTACGGTTATGTCAATCCGAATACGAGCTTAAGGACTCCGATCGAAAAGGGCAAAAAAAGCTCTTCTCCTTTCGTATTCGAAACAACGGTCAAGCCGTGTATAGAGAAAAGCAATGTATATGTACTGATTCTCTATACCTTCCTTCAGAATCGTAGACGCCGGAATCACTTCCGTGCTTGGCCTTTTGGATGTTCTTGACTTCGATTGGAAACAGAAAGGAAGGGAATTTACCCTGCTTTTACAACCAAATCAAGCACCATCACATTAAGTACTCATTCTCAAACCAAAAGAAAAAAAAAAGCAAATTTAATAAAATCCAACAAATCCAATTCAATATTTAACATAAATATATTTATAATAAATCATCCGATAGAAAGGTGTAGAACAAAATGCATATTTCCTCGTACTTCCAAGATCCACGGGGAAACATCAAAGTAATTAATGACGCAATTATTCAGATAAGAATAATATAAATGTCTGATTTTTTTATTATTATTATTATGTTCGATATATTTTCATTATTTACCCTTGCTGATGAGAAAAAAAAGGTAGGGTGGATGATGACTTTGTGCGCACTCCATGTGGAGGAGGACACACCAGGTGTTTTGCTTGGATTCCACATCCATCATCCCCCACAGACATGGAGCCACCAATTCCGATGTCGATTTCCATTTCGTGCCGATCAATTTTTTTTTGTCTCCGACACGTGGCAATTCTTTCTTTTACTTGGTAATTTAATTCGTCCTAATTTAAAACTTATCTCGAGATATTATTTCATGAAATTTATTTCTTTCATTTCATATCGGATTTATATGACCACGTGAAAGAGATTTATCAAAAAGAAGCCGTGCATAGAAAACCTTCTACTGTGCGAATTATACACAAACTATAATTTATAAGCAATAATGGTCCTAGCAATTGAATTTTCATCGATCCAAATATCAACAACCTTTTTCTCATCGAGAACATGAAGTCGTTCATGATCAAAAGGCCGATTGTAACTCCATTTGTAAGAACATGTATTCTAAGATTCGAGTTAACCTATAACCTCGCTATCTCATACTTTAAAAAGATATAGTCAGTGACATTTCGTCATCCACTCAACCCTAAGCGCTCTTATTCATGATCCATGGTGACCCCGACAGAGTTACATCGAACGTGATTCATTCACCCGATCCACATGGATGGACGGGTTCGATGCAACCATTTCACGTGTTCGTGGAGGTCCAGCGGCAACCTCAGCCCACTGCACGCAGCCAACCTGGTCACTTCGGATCTCGAGGCGAGATCCGAGGGAGGCGAGGGGTTCGATTTCCTGGCGCCTCCTTAACTCGCCTAGCGAATCGAGACGGGCGGATCGGTGCCGTCTCGATCCCACCTTCAGGTGCTGAAGTAGGGATCGTATTTATACGTATTCAATCCGGATGTACCCGCGTCAGAATTGGGGTTCCTCGTAACGGACCCTTGAGAAGCTAACTCCCAGGTACCGACACAAACAAGAACAGCCGCAATTCTACTCCCGGTCCTAAGAGAAATTACCTCGGAAAACGACACTAACTCAAGCACATACAACCACAAACATAAAGACAGAGAGAGAGAGAGGAGAGAGAGAGAGAGAGAGAGTTACAGGGCGAGTTTTCTGGCTGAGTCCGATGTTGATGAAGGCGGCAGCGACGGTGGACATGAGGAGGCCAGCACCGATCGATCGAAAACCTTCAAGACATCCCCCAAAAGAAGAGAGAAAAATTAGTCCTCGAACAGATCCCATCAGACATTTTTGAGAAAATCTTAGGAATTTCCTCAAGCTCAGAGAGAGAGAGAGAGAGAGAGAGAGAGAGAGACCTTGAAAAGTCTCCCAGGGATAGACGACGCCGTCGTGGTTGCGGTCGAAGAAGGCGACGTGCTTCTGCAGGACGTTCTGGTCGTTCGGCATCATGGGATCGTGCTTCTCCGCATTATTACCTGAAACAAGTCCAAACCACCCATCTAAATTCACCATAAAACTCAAAACCCAGAAGCTCTCCTCTGCTCTTTAACCGGGGGAAGCAGCACGCGTTCACGATCCCGACTCACCAACGTCAGAGTTACTGGTCGACGAAGGAGACGACGACGCCATGTGATCGATCCTCGAGATTCTGTTTCCTTAGAGCGGTGAGAGAGGAAAGCGACGAAGAACGGGGAGGGAGGGAACAGAGCAAGAGCGTGCCTCTCGTGTTTTGGAGCCTTTTGGGGAAGAATCTGTGCTGTATGATCTGTGAGGAGAGTGCGCTCGCAAAGCTTTGTTTTTATACACGTGGGATTCGGGAAATTAGTCTAATCTTCTTAGCCTAATCATGTTCACACGACCCAATAATTTTCAAGGTTGAAGAAAACTTCGGACCGGGGTGTTTTGCCTCCCCGGTCCAGCATCTCGAACTCGAACCCACCGCATTTACTCGGTATGATTCCTCTATTTGGAAAGCAATGAGCTTCTTATCTTTTGCACGTGAGTGAATCCGACAAGGTTTGTACGTTTGTCGGCGCCTTAACCCTTGCTCACGAAGAGAATTTTCAGTATCCCGTTGTAGCAAATAGGCGGACGGCGGCCGGGTTCAATCATAAATTTTTTAATTTTGATTAATTCAGTTCTAAACCTTTTTAAATAATTTTCAATGTAGCACTGCCGACCAATTATGGGTGAAAGTTACTGATTGATCGGGCATGCCACGTTCATGACTGGCAGGACAACTTTCGGCTGACAACTCACTAGCGAAGTCGCCAATAGCAAACATCAACGAGGACATTTACCAGTTGACGTGGGTAATAGGTAGTTAGCTATTGCAGATTTCACTAAGTGTTAGAGTTCGAAAACAAAGAGAATGGATCAATGATACAATAAAACCTTCACCAATCCCGTCAAGAAGAGAAGTTTCCGCATATACATGTCTATGTCGCGATCCATCACAATGGGTCTGCGAAAAAAGTCTATTAAGTATTTGTTTGAGTAATGTTAGGGATATTTAGACTCTGTTTGTTTTGCGTAAAATGAATGATTTAGAAAATATTTTCTTAAAAAGGACCGCTTATATCGCTTACGAAAATAAATGAAGAAAAAATAATTTCATTATTCATGAAAATATTGAGACATAAATTGTTGTCTACGATAAAAATATTTTTCATTAACTAATTATTTTAGGCTATACGAACAATCAGTTTTTGTTTTCAAATCGTGCATTTTTCGCGAAACAGAAGGAGCTTAGAGGGTCGATTTGAATAATTTGTTCATTAGGTATTTGAATGAGCTGAACATACTTAAAATACCAAATAAGAATCTGTAACGTGTAGTGTCGTACAATTAATCCCATAAATCAACGTTACCGTATTTAGCATCATCACTCCATCCTTTTTTCCACAAAAAAAACTGAATTTTCTTTTCATCCAATTGTTTATTTTGCGGTGCCACGTGTCTATCGGCTTTTGTTTGTTCGCGAGAATGGATTCCTCGTCAAGTCAGTTTGGAGGGCGTAGATACACTTGCGCAAATTCGAGTAACGGCTCGAAGAGAGAAATCAAAATAGAGGTTTGGGCTCTCGAGGGATTTTTTTTTTCGCTTTTCTAAATGTAGAAATATATCATCATTTTCTATTTCTATACGAATTTATTCCCCTGATCTCGCGTCCTTTTTTATTTTTACTTACCTGAAAAGGGTCAAATTGTCCGAACTCGGAATCCCCACAACGACCCTCACAAATTGCAAATGCTAATTTGTGAAGAATTAGTCGGATTAATGATAAATGAGGTAGGGGTACAGAGACAACCAAGTAATATAACAATGTGAAAATTAGTAAAGAAAATAGTTTGTACTTTGTATAGTTTGTACTGTACTGTAGTGTACAGCCTTTTGGATTGGGTGAGAATGATAATGACAGCATTATATAAGTTAGATTTTACCTTGGAAAAATCCATACAAGATACTATGGCCAGCCTAAGTAGGGTCCAAATAGCGATGAGTGATGCTTTAGAGATTATAACACGCCATGCTTTGCCAAAAATCTCTCATTTCAAACATAAAAAAATTCAAGCAAAATCAAAGGTTTCGTGGAAGAATCAGGAACCATCCTCGTACCTTAGCCTAAAATTACGTGGTTGCCTAATTAGAGGAAAGAGACCTCAGAGCCTAACTCGATAACGTGTAGTCCTTTCCCGATTGAACCGGACTCGTTAGTCCATAGGAAAATGGAAGCGATTGTGAAGATCTTATCAAGAGCTATCAGAAGGTACCGTCGCTACGATCAAATCCTAACGAATCGATCCATCAAGTGCGAATGGAACCCTCGGAGAACATTAGTCCTCTGGCATCGTTGGTGAAGAGTAGATGATGAATGATCAACCTGTACAGGAGGTGGCGGCATCGAAGAGATCGATTCGTTCCTGACATGATTCGAGCTCATGATCTCGTGAAAGATACGTCAAGCGCTAGGGTTAGGTTAAAGAGTACTTCCGGGTGTGAACGGGAGAAGGGAGAGATTTCGAGCGTTTGCTTTACTTAAGCAAAAGCCGGGGAACCCAAACTTTATGCTTTAACGTCACTTCCCTTTTGTTGGGGGAGGAGTATTCTTGAGTGAAACGTCCTTACACGAACTCCTCCTCCGGACGCGCCTCTCCCACGCTCCATCATGGTTTCGGTCATTTCCTAAGAAAAGGGAGGCTCCTGTCGGAGACTATTGGCGATAAAAGTCGTGCATTGAAGAGCAAACGTTCAATCTCAAGGGTGACCTCGGTTTCGGCAGGTCGATCGAACCAGATTGGACCGGTCGATTGATCTGGCTCCGTCCTAAATCGAGTGTCGAATTCCGTACCCTAAAATAACTGTTTGTTCGATCGAACAGACAGTTAAGTTTTTAAATATGTACGGTTAATCAGTAATACTCACATAAATCTCAAGAACGGCGTTTTGCATCGTGCGGTTTGATTTGTCGATCATGTTCGCTCCGGAGAAAAACCGAGGTTGAAGCGATGGTTAACATAACAAGAGAGGGTGTGTGTGAACTTAGTACTGTTTTTAAGGATCATGATGCATGAAAATTATGCAACTTTCCAAAGAGGGAAGTAGCTTTTCTAACCACCATCTCCATCTTTCTAATGCCAGCTCAAAAGCCAACGTGCACGTATGTGCTAATGGTATTATTTATGTTATGTTATTATCCCCACTCTATTTATTACGCGTTAACTTTGATTACAAAATGATTACGCGTTAACTTTTGTGATTAATTAATGCCAAAGATACTGAAACCGATTTACAAAAATACAATCATGGATAGAACTTGCTTCTTCGAATATAGAACTAATGTTTGTAATAATTCACTTAATAAATTAATCTCGTACAAGGGTCTTAGCATCTGTAACTTTAATAGTTCTTTTTAAAGGGACATGTCGTGTCGTCGAAAACTATTCCGGAAAGTCTTTTGGCGCCGTGAATGTAGAAATTATACCTAGATGCATTTTTCATGCTAGTAATATAAAAAGTCATGTCTCTCGATGTTGCAAAGTAGAACTTCTAGAATAGCCGGCCTCAACAATAAAAGATAAATAAATGAATAATGACCTAATATACAATGCGGTCCATAAACTTTGGCCCAATGTGCAATATGGTTCATGAACTTTTAATTTGTTCAATGTGGTCCATGGACTTTTGATGCATTTTCAACTTAATCCCTAAACTATATGAATGTGTTCAATGTTGTCCTTCCATTAATTCAAGTTCGGGGCGATATTGAGCATTTTCATATTGTTTAGGGATTTAGTTGAACATTTATCAAAAGTCCATGGACCGCATTGAACAAATTAAAAGTTCAAGAACCCTATTACACATCGAGTCAAAATTTAGGGACCATTTGTATCATTTTTCCATATATAAATGACGACTCGTATAGATTTTATGAAGTGACTGGTCACTCGTGGATCTTTCCAACGGAATTGATCAATGTTGTGGAACCCCATCTGTGAAAATCAACGATGAAATTGCATGAACAGAAACGCTGAGTACGCCATGCAAGACTTCTCCACGCGATCATCCCAGCTACGGACCCAACATTTACTATGGCCTCGTGGCTCCATCATTCGAGCACGAGGAGCGAAGAAACGAAAATTCAAAGATAGGAAGCTGCTGCGGAAACCCATCGGCTGTGGTCTTTGCAAAAGACCGCGAAAAGTCATGAAAATGTCGAAGTTCATGAACGTTAGCTATTCGCATAAGCTTAACAATCCAGAAATAATGCGGACGGTTCTCCTTGATCTCTCAGATTATATGATGATTAGACTTATGTCTTAGTATTATATGGCTATTTCCGCATGTGGGTGAGGAAAGTCGTACGTGCAACTACTGGTCTTTGGTCTCGGACAGAGCCGCGAGACTGTCGGGTTTCGCACGAACATCGGTTGAGGACCATGTCTCATATGTCTGCCTCCTTAATATTGGAGAAAATGGCGTCTCGGACTGGCTAATCTGTTCTTAATTGTCTGTGCTCTTGCGTACAAAACTGTCGGATCGAATAGTAGGTTCCTTTTTCTTTTTTTTTATCAAGACTTTGAACTGGTGACGCACTTATTGAAGAGGCAAGTATAGAAATGTGCTTTTAAACACGTGAATGGCAACGCCATTTTATTCCTTTGAAAGGGGCAATTGGATAAAACATAAATGTCATTGACCACATGGCTTAGGTGGATACTCAAGACATTCGTAACTAACTTATGTTGCGTGTGTTACGCGTATCGAGCGAGTTGGAAGGTGTGCGATGAGTTGGCTCGATAGTTATCGAGGGGAAAGGAAGTGAGAGAGAAACGAGAGAGAGAGAGAGGGGGTTTGTGATTGCCGATGAAAAGAGCCGGAAAAATACTCGTGTCTTGTTACACTAATGGAATCCAAATTACGTTGTGTGAGCAAGTTTTGGAATACTATGGTTGAAGTTTGTGAACGGATGTTGCACATAACTTCTCTTTAATAAAGGGAAATGGCACCAGGAATCCCAAAGTTTTGACCCATTTTGCAATGATATACTTGAACTTTTAAATTCGTTCATTGCGCTCTCTAGAATTATTCTTAAATATTCTACTTAGTCTTTATGTTCGATCAAACAAGAGAAAAAGCCACCGCAAGTCCCCAAACTATAGCGAAATATGCAATCCAGTACTTAAACTATAGCGAACTAGAGTGCACATTTCACGATAGTTCAGGGACTAGATTGTATATTTTTCGTTACAGTTTAAAGACTTGTGGCGGCTCCCTCTCTTGTTGGACCAAACATGACGATTCTATCCACTATTTAGGAATAGTTCGAGGTGGACGCATCTTGGAAGAAGGAAAGGTTGTTGGCGCTGGGAAGCAAAGCAATGAATGGGGAGTGGGACATGAAGTATATGAACTTTTGCAAATGGTCAATCAAATAATGGAGGGAGGGCATCTGATGCTGGAGTTTGAAGTCAAAAAATGGAGGAAAGCAAGAATCTTTCCTGTTCGGAAGATTGCTTGAAGCCATCGTTTTGCACCGGATGTCCGCATCGGTCATATTCGATCAATCGAAAGCGAGGCGTTAATCGAATTGAACGCCGCGCAAACGAGGTGTATTTCATGCCTTGACGGTTGATATGGGGGGACACTGATCGGTTGTATTGCTATCGTTTTATGCATTTCAGTCAACTCTAATATTTGGATTTTAGAAAAATTATCATCTACGGTTGACGCTGCTCTATGTGTATTACTGCCGCAGGATACATTCGACGTTCCAAACGCTTTCTCGATATAAAGTGTAATGACTCTTTACTCGTGAATATAATGAAGGGAAATGGTTGATGAGCTCGAGCCAAAAGTATCAGCGCGGGAACAAGTAATTGTTAAGGAATTGAACGAAATCGAAGGTGCGGCCTTAAGGTTGATGTTAAGGATATTTAGATATATAATATATCTAAACATATTTTGATATGTGATAATGAAGATTATATCAGCCTATTTATAGGTTTTATGAGATTACTAACTGTTGGAGCAAGGGTCTTATGGTGTGCCGCCCATGCGGGCAACCATTATCCACCCCGCTAGTGATAACTGCAAGACAATTATCATTCTTAAGTTTGAAACGTTATGACATTTCAATTATCTAAAAGGAAAGAGAACATCGTCAGTTCTCTTTATCATTTTTTGGGCTTCTGTCGTTCTCAAGTGAACAGTAAAAACGAACGTACGTCTCTCTCTCTCTTCTCGATTCTTCGACGCACGACTATAGCGAGGAATCTCGAAACTGCAAAGGCGACTCTTAGTCCGTGAACAATAAGGTACGCTCCGAACTTTGTGACGTACTCTTCGATCGGTGTCTCAACTATCCTAGGCATGTTTTTCCGCTACGATTTTATGTGAATTTGTTTCCTTCATTGGTATCAGAGCCTGGATGTTGATCCCTGATTGTATGAGATTCTTTGCATTGAATTTCTTCGTCGAATATGTAAACGGCCCAATGTATTTTTTTTCTTCGGAGTTACTGTTCATGAGGTTTTCGTGCCTTAAAAAAAATTACAAGTAAGATTCGAAGTGCTCGTCGATACGAAAATTTTGATATATTATGGGTCTTGAACGGAGGTCGGATGCAGTCGCAGCGGTGGCCGAAAGCTGCTGGTCGAATGGACGCCGGCGGCGACGGTTATAAAAAAAAAATTGTCGTCGGTTTGGAAGACGTGGGGCTCACGCCAGGCACGCTCCGCACGCGCCAGGCACGCTCCGCAGGCGCCAGGCACGCGCCGTACGCGCCACCGAAACTGCTGGGCCCAGCCCACGCGCACAGGGCACCAGCCCGAGTGGGCCTCGGCCCCAGGCCTAGGCCCAAGTGCCGAGCACGCACTAGGCGCAAGCCATCACGCAAGGCTTAGCGCCCAGCACGGGCTGAGGCCCAGTCCAGTGGACTAGGCTCAACGCCCAGCCCGACGGACCAGGCTCACCAGCCCAGCGCGGGCCGAGGCCCAACCCGACGCATCTGGCTCAGCACCAAGCAGCCCGTTGACCTGTTGACCCGTTGACCCGTTGACCTGTTGACCCGTTGACTTGTTGACCTGTTGACCCGTTGACCTGTTGACCTATTAACCTGTTGAGTGTTGACCGTTGACTTTGACTGTTGACAAAAAATAATAATAATTTTTAAAAAAAAAATTAGGTCAATCTATAGGAGCTTGTATGATGCTTGATTTACGTGTCTTTGATTACGATATGTTCGTCATTATTACATGATTGACGGATTTTAGTAATCCACTTTGTTCTGCATTCGTTGCAGGAACAATGTCATCGAGGCCGGGGCCTAAGAATGAATGGAAGGTGCGAAATGCAAGAACACCTTCAAGGCTAAAGACACGTGAGCAAAGACAAGCTATTGATGAGAAGATTGAAGTATTGGTTAATTACCAATGGGATAATGATAGTGACATTATAACTCATATGAAGACGGTCAACGACATAATCCAAGAGATCATTTGGAAAGGACAAGAAGTGAACGCTGAAAGTGCATTTTATGCACTAAGAAACACCATGCCTGCGGAATGGCATGGATTGATGAATCGCATCTGGCTTGATTTCATCACTTACAAGGAGTTCGTGCTTCATTTCTTGAATGAGTTCATAAGGGTCGGAGTGACAAAGACATCGTCGCTTAGCATGAATGGGTCCTGGCGCAGGCAGAATGCGCCCTGGCATAATAACAAGAGTTTTCTGAAAGGTTTTCCAAAAGCACCGATATGGGTTCCTGATTTGATTGAAGATCCTCCTAAAGACCTTGAGGATTCCCTTCCTCATACGTTGGAACGTACATGGGTTAATTTACGAATGAAGATTAGGCAAACAACGCGTGATTATATTTGAACTTATCTTTGATAGTTTTATTTCAATAGATGTCTGGAAAGTCTTTTTTGAATTGATGTTCTTTGTAGATACTGTGGTTATTTGATGTTCTGTTTTGAACATTGTTGGCTTTTGTTAAGTTAATCCAACGTTTTTTTTTTTGTGGGAGTGTTCATAAGTTTAATAACTTTATTGAGAACACAATTGAATAATTGTATTAATGCTAGTCTCAGATTAGAACTCTTAGAAGATGACAGGGAACTTAGTGAACTGTTGATTTTATGGTCTTTTATGAAACTATATGTTAATACAATTAAAATGTATAAATATGATGCATTTGTTGCATTCAAATAGACTTTAATAATTTGTGTAAAAATGTCTATAATGTTCAGATACAATGGCTTCTGCATCTAAGAATATAGTAGCTGAGCTGAATAAGGGTGAGAAGCTGAATGGTGAGAATTATGAAATACGAAACTTGAAAGTGCAATACGTACTGGAAGAGCAAGAAGCTCTTGAAACTCTTAACCAAGTTATGGAAGAGCCTGAGGATGGGACTACTGCCCAACATAGAAGAGACAAAGATGCATTTGCTTCCTGGAAAAGAAAGAACTCACTTGCTCGCATCACATTGCTGAGTAGCATGGAGAATGATATCATGCGTGAGTTTGGTCGCTTTGAGAATGCCAAGGACATGTGGGATGCTCTGAAAGTCAGATTTGGTCAGACGTCGGTCACTAAACTGAGGCAACTCACTATCCGCTTTGACTCATACAAAATGCCTCATGGTCAGAACATGAAGCAACATCTGAGGCGTATGGGCAATATGATCAGTGAGTTAAAAGATGTTGGCCATGTACTCACTGATGAGCAGCAAGTGCAAGCAATTATTCGTTCCTTGCTCCAAAGTTGGGAACACATGAAAATCGACTTGACCCACAACGAGAACATCAAGACTTTTGAGAATGCATTGCGCCACCTCGAGCTGGAGGAGGACCGCCTTCTGGCGGCAAAGCCGTAAACTGATATCTATTTTGCTGGTGCTAGCTCGTATGGAGCTTCGCACTCCAAGCGTAAGCGTCCAGGTTGGATTCAAGAAGTGGAATAGCAAGGAAATGAGCTCCTCAGGAAAGAAACCAAGGACCAATCAACAGGGAAAGGGAAAGCGTCCCTTCAAGAAGAACATTTCAAAAGTGAAATGCTATAATTGTGGCAAGAAGGGTCATTATGCTCGCAATTGTGCTGAGCCCAAAAAGGTAGATGTCCTTAGTACCCTTGTGAGTTCTACTTATGTGTCGAGCTTGATTTTCTTGACTGAATCTAATCCTTTGTGGACTGTAGACTCGGGAGCCACCGACCATGTAGTGAAGGACAGAGGAATCTTCGTGGAGTTTCGACGGATTCCACGTGGAGCGAAGTAGATCTATGTTGGGAACAATTCCAAAGTGGAAGTAAAAGGAATTGGCACCTGTCAATTAAATATGCGTGGTGGACGCACTTTGTTCCTACATGATGTATTGTACGCTCCTGAGATTCGTCGAAATTTGGTATCTGTTTTAGTGTTGGTCAAGTTTGGTTTTAATGTTAACTTTCATAACTATGGTATGGACTTATCTCTAGGAACAAGTTATTATGGAAGTGGTTATTTTCTTGATGGTTTCGTTGTACTAGATGTTGACTATGATAATATTAATGTGAGTTATTCCCTTTTCACATCTGCTGATTCTTATGAGAATAATGTGAATGTATGGCACACTAGGCTTGGTCATATTGGCCAACAGAGAATGAATAGATTAGCCAAAGATGGCTTATTGGGCGATATTGATAAAGTCGATTTGCCTGTTTGTGAGTATTGCCTAGCAGGGAAAAGTACGCGAAAACCATTTGGAAAGGGCACAAGAGCTGAGTTTCCTTTGCAACTAATCCATACAGACATCTGTGGCCCAATGAATGTAAGAGCGAGACACGGTGCTGTTTATTTCATCACATTCATTGATGATTATACTCGATTTGGATATGTCTATTTGATTTCTCATAAATCAGAAGCATTGAGTTGCTTCAAGAAATTTATGACCTTAGTGGAAAATCAGTTAGACAAGAAAATAAAAGTATTGAGATGTGATCGAGGCCGAGAGTATCTGTCTGATCAATTCAGAGATTTATGTGATGATAAGGAGATAGATAGACAGTTATCTATTCCATATACTCATCAACAAAATGGAGTAGCTAAGAGAAGAAACAGAACCTTACTTGAAATGGTTAGATCCATGATGGCACAAGCTAATTTACCAATCGCCTTTTGGGGTGATGCTTTGTTAACCGCTGCCTATGTTCTTAACCGCGTGCCTTCCAAATCAGTTGCTTCCACTCCATATGAGTTATGGACAGGTCAAAAGCCTAATTTAGGTTTTCTTAAACCTTGGGGATGTGCTGCCTATACACACGAGTCTTCTCATAAGTATGGCAAATTGGGTCCGAGAGGCAAAAAGAGTATCTTCATAAGATACTCAAAACACTCGAAAGGGTATGTGTTTATAGGATAGCAAGATAGTGGGAGTGTGACTGAATTTGAATCGCGAGATGTAACATTCTTAGAGAATGAATTTCCAAGGAATGGCGAGATAGGTGAAAACTATTCTCTATATGAAACTATGGAAAGTGATAACGACATGATTAGGGCATCTCTTCCATGTGAAAGCAATGTGAGAAGTGGGAAATTAGTTTCGGATCAGTCTCAATTGCAATCACTTGATGAGACACCGCCGTTATCTAATCCGAGTGGGAGCATGATGGAGAATGAGGTATCTAGAGTACAATCTTTTTCGCGGCGATCATATCGTAAAAGCATTCCTCGACGACGTTTTGACATCGAAAGGGAAGCTTTCATAGTTGTCCCACAAGAAGAAGATGAGCCAAGGAATGTAAATGAAGCTCTCTTTCTCGTCCTGACAAGGAAAAATGGATGGATGCAATGAAAGAGGAAATGAAGTCGATGGAATCAAACCAAGTTTGGGAATTGGTTGATCTTCCAAAAGGACGTAAGGCTATTGGGAACAAGTGGGTTCTCAAAATAAAGCATAAATCCGATGGCTCAATTGAGAGATAAAAGGCTCGTCTGGTTGCGAAAGGGTACAACCAACAGGAAGAAATTGATTATGAGGAAACTTTTTCTCTTGTAATTAGATTTACTTCTGTTCGCCTCATCCTGGCAATAGTAGCAAGTTTGGATCTAGAGCTACATCAAATGGATGTAAAGACTGCTTTTCTCAATGGAGAACTAGAAGAAGACATTTATATGGAGCAACCCATTGGGTTTGTTACCAAAGGCAAAGAACAAAAGGTATGTCGACTTTTGAGATCGATATATGGCCTTAAGCAGTCTTCGAGGCAATGGTATATACGCTTTCATAATGCCATAATGGAATATGGCTTTGATATGATCAATGAAAATAATTGTATATATATTAAAAGATCCAAAGATCAATTTGTGATTCTATCGTTATATGTTGACGATATACTGATTGCCGGAAGCAATATGGAGTTTGTCAATATAGTCAAAATATGGCTGTCTTCCAATTTTGAAATGAAGGATATACGTGAAGCTGCATACATTCTTGGAGTTAAGATTTCAAGAGACCGTTCTAAAAGGTTGTTATCTCTTTCTCAAGAGACGTACATAAATAAAGTTCTTAAACGATTTCGTATGCAAGATTGTAGACCCATTGATACTCCTATTGCAAAAGGTGAAGGATTGAGTTGCAGAATGTGTCCTAAAACTCCACATGAACAAGAGCAAATGAAAAACGTTCCATATGCCAATGCTGTTGGAAGTCTGATGTACGCTATGATGTGTACCAGACCTGATATTTGTTATGCAGTTAGACTGGTTAGTAGGTACCAATCCAACCCGGGTCCAACGCATTGGATTGCTGTTAAGAGAATTCTACGGTATCTAAGAGCAACTGCTGATTACTCGCTGACATATCAAGGAAGTGATCTGCATCTTGAGGGCTATACTGATACTGACTGGGGAGGAGATCTGGATGAGAGGAAATCCACTTGTGGAAACGTATTCTTACTGAATAATGGCGCCATATCGTGGAGCAGTAAGAAGCAACAGTGTATAGCCTTATCTACCATGGAAGCCGAGTTTGTAGCATTGTCAACGGCAGCACAAGAGAGTGTTTGGCTTAGAAGATTTTTGGATCATTTGGGTGTTGCTGGAGATGCTGCAAATCCTGTATTGGTTTATTGTGATAGTCAGGCAGCAATAGCTTATACTAAGGATCCTAAGTTCCACTCCAAGACCAAACATATAGACATTAAGTATAACTATGTCAAGGACATAGTAGCACGAAAGGATGTGAACGTACAGTATATATCTACGCATAGAATGTTAGCAGATCCTATGACGAAGCCGATTCCTAGAGATGCTTTTCTTAGTCGTATAAAGACTCTAGGACTGCGTAGAAGTTAATGTACTGAATAATTTTCGTTTCTTTTCCCTAGAATGTTCACAGTTGATGATGTTGTTTATCAATATAGATGTCTATAAGTCTATTTGATATTTATGCATGTTAATGCTTGGTACATTATATTGAGAAGGTATGTCGGACAGATGAGAGATTAGTCCACTCACACGAATAATCGCCTCTATTTACTGTGAGATGAGTAGAGATGAGGCAATTTTAAGCTTATTGTCTAGGTGATAATTGAGAGCTCAAGCTTAAAATACTAATGCCGCCTTAACTAAGTGTTAAGATGATGTCATATTTTTTATTATGTCCGCAGGTGAACTAACCCACACATTTCACATTACCTGTCTTAAATGCCAGATGTGAGTTCTGAAAGATTTTTTTTATAGAGTAGATTTGTGAACTCAAGTTAGACATTGGGTATGTCTGAACTATCATCTGTACGGTATTATTTGTATAGACATACGCTCCATAGGGAAGGAGAGAATACCGTGATACGTATTTCATACTACGTATGCATCATTCGACCAATAAGAGTTGGCAAAAATTTTGATCTCAACTTTTAAAGTCGGGTGAGACTCTTGAGGATAAGAGTTCCTCAATTAGTGCCATCACGACTCTGACTTATTCTCAAGATCTCTTTTCGGTGTTTGCTATCTTAGAGTGTTGCCAATGATCATGGATGATTCGGTCTAATTGGACATTTCTAGAAAAGCGAGCTGAACTGAAATCGAGAGGTTTAAGGGAAGAGGAAGATCGATATATCTTTGGCTCACATTATAGTTGGCATTCACTGACCGGTCAATTATGATTGTTTTGAACTTAATCATAATTGTGAATACAACATATGTTTAAAGAGATCAAAAGAGATGATAATGTGAATGATCGATCTAGGGTGCTACATATAGGATCTACTCTAAATAGTCATGCCTAATTTGAGCTGCTATATACTCCCAACAGATGTATAGCAACGAGCTCTCAGAGTATGCTGGTCGCACAGACTATTTGTTAGTATGAACTTTGCAAAGAGGAAAGAGTTATATTTAGGCCTTTGTGGGCTAGTGGAAGTTGTCAGTCCTTTGTGGGCAAGTGGGAGCTGTTTGCCCTACATGAGCGAGTGTGAGATGTTGGAGCAAGGTCTTATGGTGTGCCGCTCATGCGGGCAACCATTACCCACCCCGCTAGCGATAACTGCAAGACAGTTATCATTCTTAAGTTTGAAACGTTATGACGTTTCAATTATCTAAAAGGAAAGAGAACATCGTCAGTTCTCTTTATCATTTTTTGGGCTTCTGTCGTTCTCAAGTGAACAGTAAAAACAAACGTACGTCTCTCTCTCTCTTCTTGATTCTTCGACGCACGACTGTAGCGAGGAATCTCAAAACTGCAAAGGTGACTCTTAGTCCGTGAACAATAAAGTACGCTCCAAACTTTGTGACATACTCTTCGATCGGTGTCTCAACTATCCTGGGCATGTTTTTCCGCTACGATTTTATGTGAATTTGTTTCCTTCACTAACTAACGAAATCATGTTAGAAAGTCCAACTCAAAAGCTTAAGCTTTTAGAACAGTTAGCAGTGGTCCACAAAATCTAACACTGGTATCGGAGCTTAGGTTACTAACAAATCTGACCCAATAGTCACACACGGGAGAGATACGGGCTGTTGCTGCTCCGGCCCAGGACTCAATGTGTGAGGGGGAGATTGTTGGGGTTATCCCGCATAAATTGTGGAAAGGGCTGGTGATCGTTTTATAATTGTGAGGGAAGTCCCATCTTTTGAGATTACTTTTGGGTTGAGAAAAGCCCAAGACAACCCAACATCGGTCTGGCCCAGGACCCAATGTGTGAGGGGGAGATTGCTGGGGTTATCCCATATTTTATAAGTGTGAGGGAAAGTCTCATCCTTTGAATTAGCTTTTGGGATGAGAGAAACTCAAGACAACCCAACACTCGTATCTAAGGTTGATATTTAGATACCATGTTGAAACTAAGAATTGGAGAAATTATATATATTTCGATATGTGATAATGAAGATTACATCAGCCTAAGGCTTGATGAGATTACTATCTAAGGAAATCATATAAACAGAAACACCAAATATAATCAATCAAAGCTAAGAATTGGAGAAATTATATATATTTCGATATGTGATAATGAAGATTACATCAACCTAAGGCTTTATGAGATTACTATCTAAGGAAATCATATAAATAGAAACACTAAATATAATCAATCAAGATCAATTAAGGATATGCAATATCAAATGAGATATATGCATAATCCCGAATGATATGTAGAATCAGATAAATTATCCTAAATATCTCTAGAATATATCTAAATATCCTTAACATCCCCTCTCAAACACAAGGTGAGTTGAATCAAATCAACTTGAGTTTGAAAATAACTTGAATAGTGTCCAAAATCTTCGAGCGCTTATGAAATCAGACAACGAAAATGGTCGTAACTAGCACTGCACATCGTTGGGCATGTGGGTCGTGGCAGGCATGTGGGCCATGGCGCAGCTACGCATTGGGTGCGTCTATTGGCTCTGGGCTTCCATTGACTACAATATTTTCAATATGTTGATCGTTTGACGGCAGCGAGTATGGTGGTGGTGTCGGCTTCTCGAATGACACGTGAAATGTCGAGAATCGGAGGGGAAACAGCAAGCGGCTGATGTGGTTGGCTTGCAAAATAGTAACTGAGCGACGATGCGACTTGTGCAGCTAGCAACGAAAGAAGTGCTACCTCCTAAAAAAAAAGGCTTGACAAGGTGACGTGTTGCCAAGAACGTAACACGACCATCATTTGCTTAGAAAACAAGAAACGGTCTAATGAACAATGTCGAGAGGCAAGGATGAATTTATTTTGTTATGGGTGCATGGGTGCACCTCCTCAGGATCGGTAGCTCTGATACCAAGTTAAATAATGTAAAGCAGAAAAGAGGAATTTCAATATATTTTATATCTGATAGAGAAGATTATATGAGCCTATTTATAGGTTTTATGATTACTATTTAAGAAAATTATATAAACAAAAACACCAAATATAATCAATCAATATCAATCAAGGATATGCAATATCAAAGAAGATACATGCATAATCCCGAGTGATATGTAGAAACATATAAAATATCCTAAATATCTCAAGAATATATCTAAATATCCTTAACAGCTGAAATAATCACTTTCGCTACGCGATCTTTGCCTTACTATGTTGCCTTCAAATGATAACAAGGTCACTTATAACATGGAGATGAATGGTTTGAACGTAGAACTTCTCTTTGATTGTGTTTAGCGATGAATTTGGAAGGAGTACGATATGAGAGAACTCGAAAGATGATGACTTCGGATCAAGTGGAGCAAAAGGTCCCTCGCCGTCACCGCCTCCCCTCGCTACAACTCCCTTCATGTATCTGTGTAATGCCGATCGCCTCGCTCTCACCCCCATCAAGACGATGACCATCGGATGACTGGCCGAGCTCATTCCTCCGTGCCGACGAGTCGATCAACAACGATCAATGCCCTGGTGAGAGAGAACCTTGATGGGCTTCGTTTTAAGAGAAGTTGGGCATGACTTTCTGTAGGATTGGTTGGAAGTGGGCTTGGGGCTCTAGGCTGAGTATCTTCTAATGTGTTGGGTATAATTTGCTTTCAAACGTTATGCCCTAGTGAGATTTGTTAACCCAAAACCCTTTTTAATTAAATTGGAAGAATGTTGGCAAGTCATTGGATATTGGTAGATTCATATGAGAGTTGGCATTTTGAGGCGTGCGTTTGTAAGAAAGACAAATGGTAAAAGAATAAGAAAAACTTGTAATTTGCAAACTGTAAATAAATAAATAAAGTTCTCTGATTTCATAAAATTATCGGTAATTTACCAAAAATTACGTGAAAATTAGGTAATCAACAATTTTTCTTTTGCGAATAGTTCAACTTTACACTTTTCAGATCTTTTAAAAATTTACTAGCATAAAAAAATCTTTTTGGAAATGGAATAGTAGAATCATCTTCGTTATAATTATTCAATTGGCCGGCCCACGCTAAGGTCTGGCCAAGGTTGTTGTGCTCTCGTCGAGGCCCCGATGAGCTCCGCTGGCCCATCCTAGCGTGGTGGGATTGCGGCAGCAAGGGCCTACGGCCCTTGGCTTTTTAATTTTCTTCTCTCTTTTTTTAAAGAAAAATTACTCTTCTTTTATTTCTAATCTAATTTTATCGAGATTAAGTTAAAGAATTAGGATTTGGACCAAAACAACATCGTTGTAGTCTTATGGTTCATGTTTTAGTAAGGTCAATGCCACATTGGAGAGATAAAATAACAAAAAAAGTCACGTTAACAAAATAAATAAAAGGACTCGATTGCACAAATTAGACACGTTTTAGGATTTGATTGCACTCTTTGAAAAATTTTAGGAGTCAACAGCACTTTCGTGACAAATTTTAGGACTTCCGGTACACTTATCCTTTTTTTTTTAACAATCTTATATCGCGTGTCAAAATAGTGTGGATGATCGGTTCTTGGTCCATTCCGGTCCTACCCAGAAATCAGGGACTGGTGGATTTATTAGTAGGGGTGAGAACACGAACTTTAATTTTGACATGTTAATTAAAATTAGATTTACATAAAATAAAATAAAAGAAATAACCGGTGGATGATTATTAGGTTCATATTTAAAAAAATAATAATAATCGGTCCGGTCCAATTCCCCCTAGAACTAGGAATCAGACCGAAAATCATCGATTCCAATTATATGGAATCGGGAACTGAACCAAACCGGTCAGTTTAATCGGTCCATCTTACTCACCCCTAAGCAGTATGCCAACATTTCTATTGGCAAATGAGAGGTTTTCAATTCCATGGCTAAGTCCATATTACTTTTTGGGTTGCAATTGCTATCTTATTAGGTTCAGCCAGTATAGCTATTAGGAATCCATAAACAATTCCGAAGGATAGTTAGAATTTCTTTGAACATGTCGTTGAATTCATCCGAGAGGTTAGCAAAACTCAGATTGGGGAAGAATATGGCCCATGGGTACGTTTTGTTTTAAAAACCAGACCGTCTGTTTATTTTTTCCTTTCGCTCTCTTGGGTACACGATGGCCGTTCTTCCATTGCTGTACTGAAGTATGCTATCGGTGCATTATGACACGGTAGCGATCTATTGAATCCATCAACTGCATTTCACAACTCAATGCGGATCACATCGTCTAGCGAGCACAAAAAGAATCGTTCTTCTATCCATTACTTTCAAGAATCATGGGTGGGGGGAGCGAAAGAATGAATCTTCCCGTTTTCGCGAAGATTATTAGTTGGAAATCAAACGAAAAAGGATCAGAAGGAAATCTGATATCTACAGAACGATAGCTTCTGGTTTTCTCTTATGCTGGGGAATGGAGCCAAGCCTCTCAACCAATATGTCCAGGGCTTCCTTCATCCACCAATGTCTGCACACTTCCCTCGCTTCGGCTGCTGTCATCTGCAACATAATATCTTGTATACTTCAGTATCTGTATCTGAAATTGCTATAAACTAGTGTACTTCATGGATGATCAGAAAGTGCATACCCAGATCCTCTGGCGGAGCTTTTTCTCCGGCCACAGATCAAGTTCTTCCTTGACAAACAAAGGGAACATGTGCCCTTCATAGTACGTTCCGTATCTTTTGCTCAAGAAGCTCCATCTTCCCAATTTACCCTGAAATTACAATGGTAACTCAAAAACCACATCATTCCCTGAGCATGTGCATGAGCATGAGCATGAACATCTCGGTGCAGGTATATAGTTAGATTAACTTTCTTTTTAGGGCGTTCAACTCAGAATGCGATCGACTTAGACGGCTAAGTTTTTTTAGGCCGCAATGTGTAAGTACCTCAACGTCACCGAGAACTCCGGCCTCTTCGATGGACTCTCTTGAAGCTGCTTCTTCTGCTGATTCATCAAGCTCCCATCCTCCCTGAGGAGACAGACATGCGGTCTAGTTAGTGAGGCGCCGAGACGACTTTTTATGACCGCATAAAAAATTCAAACCCTCACATTTTGACGCCGAAACGAGTGATTAGTCAACTAGGAAGGAGTAATTAGCATTACAACAGTTAGAAGAGTACCTTAGGGAACATGAGCCCTTGACCTTTGGGTGAGCTGATCACCAAGAACTCTAATTCATCGCCGACCACTCCATCTCCGTCCCTCTTGTATCGGTAGGGTATGCATCTGCAAGCGACGATCGTTCAAAAACAAAGCAAACTGAGCTCAACAAAGAGTGAAGTAAAGGAGGAAACAAGAAGTATCTTTTACATGTTATGAATCGGATTGTTGTCTAATTAAATGTACGAAAAAAGAAAAAACCGATTGAAGGGAAAGAGACTCAGTCACTCAGCAAGCAAGTCATGGCAAGAAATCCCAGAAAAAGAAAGTGAATCTGTTCACATACCCTACGACTTGGCGACGGCCCATATGGTATCTCTGGAGCCCTCTCCCACTGCGAGAAACCAAGCACACCATCTTCTCCTCTCTCTCTCTCTTCTGTGTGTGATTTCCTAAACCAGCAAAATACTTTTGAGACGTACTGTCTCTCTCTCTCTCTCTCTCTCTCTCTCTCTCTCTCTCTCTCTCTCTCTCTGCCTCTGTGAGATTGCTCAAAGCCTGAGACAAAAGACGATAAAGATTCAGGTGGAACAAGTGAAGCGAAGCAAGAGGGACATGTCCGAGAGGAGGTTATATAGTGAGGAATGGATTGCCACAAAACAAGGACACGGCACTTGAAGCGTCGAAAGGTGGAACTTAAAGAATAAGGACGTGTTTCCCTGAGTCTCGACTCGCTTACGACGATGAGACGAGACGGCCAACAAGAGTGCGCGGGAGAATCTGCTGAAGTGACCGACCCGTGTGTCCCGCGGACGCCCGTGCGTGTGCGCACGTACGTAGCGATGTCTTCTTCTTCGCGTGGTCGTGCTTTGACTCAACGACAAGCGTGTGTGCCGCCTCTTTCCTTTCGCAGATCCATCTCTTCAGCTTCATTACTTAAAAGAGCAGATAAATTCGTTTGATAACAGCATAAAATCTCTACGGCGATCGAAGATCGACGGACTGGAGATCAGTGGTCGACGGACGGCTGAGTGCAGCCGGAGATGAGAGAGAGAGTAAACGATTGGAAGAATTTTTATTTTTATTTGTCTTAAAAATAAAAAAAAAGTACTTCTCATTTCTATTCTAAACTTATTTTTAAGCTAAGAATTCCTGCCGAAAATAGAGAAATGAAATTATTTTATTAAACGAATTTCTATTTCATACCTATTCTCGAAAATCAAAAAAAGAAAAAAAACGGAATGGTTATTATTTGGACCCTTAATCATCGCACGGGATTCATAAGAACAATTTCTTTCTTCCCTGCGAGTGGGTCCTTTTCTCAACAACCAAGTGGACATGGTTATGGTAGTGGAGGTGGTGGGGTAGTGGCCGAAAATTGACTTTTGAAGACGTGCCCCCCACGTGCGAGGAAAAGCTAGCTAAGTAAGACTCAGATCATGCCCCTGACATATGGTTTGAACGATCTCGCGTGTCGAGATAAGTACGAGGACGACAAACAAGCTGTTGTTGGAACATTTGCTGCCCGATTATCGAGGATTTTTCATAAGGGTTTGATTCATCGTGAGATAGTTGATCATAGGCGACACGTGATTAGCAAGTTCAACTCAAAAATTTAAATTGATAGATGAAAGATGGTCACATAAAAATAAAAAGCATTCGAAATCGTTGCCAAATGATGTGGGACAATTCTTCAACACTCTCTCTCGCAGGCAAGTGAGATTATGAGGGGCATGCGAAATTTGACTACACACATTCACGTGAAATTTTGACCACGCGTACTTTCGAAAGAGATAACACTAGTTTCGATACCATGTGAGATTTAATAGGACTACTGTCAACTGTCTTAAAAAATTAAGCGGTTAGATGAAGGCGTTGTTAAGTATTTTGATTATTCTATCACTCCTCTCACGCTTAGCTTGGTACCAAGCGTGTACATATTTAATTGAGGAGGTAAATGAACCTTATAAAGATTTGAATTCAGGAACTTATGTACTGATATCGTACAAGAAAGTATAGAGATGATAAGTCGGCATAGGAATGGAATTTCCACGTGTGTTGAGATGAGATAGGGATTGTCTAGATTTCTGGGTTCCGTGGGCTTTTCTGTTGACATGGTCAACTCGTCGAGATGGTCTGCATGACATTTGCTACTGCAACAGTGCCTCCAATCACCACCATTAGCGGCAAACCCCTCCCTTCCTCACCTTCTTCACACGGAATGCTCTGTTTGAAAAAATTTGAGATTCAGTTTCTTCGCCTTCCTTCCTTCGCGTTCCCTCCATCTTCTACGCCGTCATTTTCTTCACCTCTGTAAAACTTCGCAAAACAGAACAGAACACTTGTGTTCAATGGGTTGCTGTCAACTGATGTTGTCCCTTTGGTTTTAAGAACCTATGATCGAAAAGGCCAGATTACGCAAGGAGCAATAGTCTGAGAGGTTGGGGAATTGTGCATGATGGTCTTACAGGATAGTTCTAGTTATCATGGTCCTGCATGGGATCGGTTGGACTCTGCGGACCTTAAGTATCATCATAAAGAGATCCAGAAAATGCAGAGAATATACAATGTTATGCCAGATAGTTAATCTGGAGAAAAATATCATCATCTTCATAAGTATCTCAACTCGACTCATACTCGGAGAATCGTTAGTAAGTTAACTCGAGCCTTCGATGCGAGCCGGGGGATCGGTCCAAACTTAGTTATGACAATTGTTTAGAGAGTTAATAACTAGGGTTGGAGAATGGGTTTGGCATGGACACATCGTTAAGTTAATGATCACAAATCATATGGTCAGAAGCATATGCACTCACTTCGGTATACATGAGTATATATTTGTATACTTCTGTTTTGCCAAAAAGTTAGCGACGAAAATACTTTCCAAATATGGATGGATCGGAAGTGAATCGACAAAGGTCACCAAGGGCCGTTTGTTGATTTTGAACAAGAAATTTAAAGGTATTGAGACCGAAGACAATGGTGGTTAATCATGTAAATTGCAGAAAAGTATAGATAAAGACAAATTTGCAAAAGAAAATTGAGTTCTTGAATTGATTGGGGGTGGGCTTCACAAAGAGTACACTTGGAGTATTTATAGCACACAAATGACGGTTACAAGAATGGTTACATCGACTCTACTACTGACGATTACTTGACGGTTGCATCGACTCCACTACACTAGTGGTTACTTGATGATTATGTTGACTCCACTACACTGACAATTGCATAAAAGTGTTATTGACTACACTACACTTACGGTTACTTGATGATTATATCGACTCCACTACACTAACAATTTGCATAAAAATGATATTGACTACACTACACTGATGGTTACTTGATGATTATATCGACTCCACTACACAAACAATTATATATTAGTTATATCGACTTCACTACACTGACGGTTACTTGATGATTATATTGACTCCACTACACTCTTACCCATCAAAGGCCTCTCTTTGCTAATGGACCTACAGAGTGGCAGAAAAGAATGCACTATGCTCGTATATGTATTGAGGTTGATGCAGATAAGGGGTTGAGGGGCCTCCTCTGCGGTGATCGAAGAAAACGAGCTCCTCTTATTCTACGATAATCCAAGCAGCAGCTCCACGAGTCCGCTCAGAACCAATCGATTCCGGAGCCATTCGTTCTCCCCTCTCGATTGCCCTTTGCCAGCTACTAGCCCCTTTACTAGTAAGGGCGCAGGAAGCAAAAAACCGCATAAGATCAAGAGGTTCCAGAATGCAAGGTCTTGATCAACCTTGTGCCAACCGGGCCGTTATACGCCCAGGCATTGATACCTATCGATGTACTGAACCGTTTAAAAACATCAAGAATGAAATGAAATGTGAATCAAAGAGTCTGAGGCTTTCGGACAGCTAGAGCACCGACGGATAGAGCGAAGAGTCCATAAGGAGAGGAGCTTGGAAATAGTGACATGATAGTTATATCGACTCCACTACACTGATAGTTGCGTTATAGTTACATTGACTCCGTTACTTTGACTATTACCTCTTTGACGTTTCACATCTAAGATTGTCAACTCTATTATTTGACGGTTATATTGCCTCCACTTCCTCGTTGGTTACCTCTTTGCCGATTGTTTCCGAGATTCACGACAGAACAATTGACATTTTTTGTGTGTTAACATATGCCCTATTTCAAAAAATAATAATAATAAACTAATTTATCGATCATTTATTTATTTATTTTTAAATTAGATAATCAAGGGTCATCACATACCCCCTTATCAGCGGCAGATTTAATTTTTCATTGCCGAATTGTCTTCCATTAAAGCCACGTTTTGTATAAATCTTCATGTGGTCCTTCATCTCTTGAACCTGAACGCTTGAAAGCAGAGCGGTGGTTGGCTATGGATAAGCGACGCCGATGATGATTGAACGTGTTTCGCCATGGATGGCCAAATCTGAATCCACATGCGAACGAATGGCTTTTAATTCTGCTATGATATTCTCCTTAAAAAGAAAAGGAATAAGTACACTAGAAGTCCTAAAACTTGCCCCGAAAATGCAATTGAGTCCTAAAACTTTCAAAAAATGCAATCAAGTCCTAAAACTTATCAAATTTGTGCAATTGAGTCCTTCCGTTAACACCGTCAATTTGTCTAACGAAAAATACTGATTTCTTTCCAAATCTTTTTAAAATTAACTAAAAAAAAGGCTAATATTCAACTTGAAAAAAAAAAGAAGAAGTAAGAGCTGGGCAGGGCAAGGCTTCGCCGGTGAGGCTGGTGCCGCCACCCATTACCCTAGGCGAGGGTGGTCGGCCTTGGACGAGGGTGGCCGGCCCTCGCCAGTCCCCCGTTGAGACCTCACCGGCCCCGGGCGAGGGACGGCGACCCTTGCAAGGCTCAAGAGAGCCCTGGGGCCAGCGAGGTCTCGCTCGGGGCTGGCAACGGCCG
This sequence comes from Lenwebbia sp. NSW1173648, assembly GCA_029784005.1. Lineage (NCBI taxonomy): Eukaryota > Viridiplantae > Streptophyta > Magnoliopsida > Myrtales > Myrtaceae > Lenwebbia > Lenwebbia sp. NSW1173648. The sequence goes on from JARCGZ010000010.1 coordinate 10,100,331, forward strand.
GCCACCATTGGCTAGGGCCAGCGACCTTCGTCGGTCCCTCCGGCAATGGGCGACAGCGACTGAGCATCACCGGTGAGGCCTGCCCTGCTGCTCTCCCTTTTTTTTTTTTTTTCCAGTTTTAGCTTTTTAAAATTAAAATATTAGCCTTTTCTTGGTTTCTTAATTTAATTTTATTGAGATTTGAAAAGAAAATAACAAAAATACCATGTAGGAGAGAGAAATTAATTTGAAAATGACACATCAGCATTTTTCGTTAGACAAATTGACGGTGTTAATGAAAAGACTCGATTGTACCAATTTGACAAATTCTAGGAATTGATTGCACTTTCGCGAAAAGTTTTACGATTTCCAATCCACATATCTCAAAAGAAAAATAAAGGCCAATCACCTTAAGACCCTCTCCCTCTTTCTCTCTTGCTTCGCTGCCTCGATTGAGGGTTCAAGCTCACCGAGGACGACATAAAGGTGTATGCGGCGGTGCTGGAGAAGCCTGAAAGTTCGTTTTTGTTACATTTTATATGTGAAGGTCATTGGTTCCATTTCCACAGTCACCGACAAAATTGAAATGCAAAACTGTAAATTAATGATGATGTAGATACTGATCAATATTTTCAATGGGTTGGCAAACTTTCTCAAAAACATTTATGGTGGTAGATGTCACCCTTTCTTGCAAGTCGGTAACTTGTTGATCAAGTAACCATCTGTAAAATTGACTTGATCTATAGGCGAGCTTGGGTTGGTCCAATCTAGTACCATAGCTAAAAAGCTTTGCTATATCCCTCCCATTCATGGTTGAAAAGCATTAGTTTCTCCGTAAATTTGATTGAGCATGAGCATGAGCACGGCGAGTGGATTGGTGTGGCCTGATAAGGAAATTGCTTGTTCAGGCTCACCTTATTCCTTTTGGCCAATCGATCATCCTAGATGGGACATTAGGCCCACGATGTATCTCTATTCGTTAATTCATATGTAAGTTGGTAAATGACAAATATGTAACTTGGTAAGCATTATTTTACTATCATCCAGTGAACTTTACAGAGTACTTCATTTGAGCAATGGAACCTTTGCACAAGAAAAGGAAAAAGAAGTTGATTCTCCAGCTGCTCACATGCCTTAGCAGCTGGTGGGGACCCCATGGTAATCCCCATCTGTTCTTCTTTCTTTAAAATTAAGTTCATATTTAAAAGTGCCTTTTTTTTTCTTTTTCTTTAAAACTTCAAATACCACACAAATTTAAATTTATGAGAGGCATATATGTGAATCGACGTGTTACTGTATGTTATTATGAAATTGTCAAGCATTTACGGATAAATAAAAAGTACAAAGTGCGATCCAAAACAAGATTTAAATTGAGCAAAAAATAAAGTCAAATGCTATTGAGACGCCACCAATTCAGCCCCAAATAACCGCCGCTTACGCAAAAAATAAAATAAAAACAATCTCCGTGCAGCAAATTTGTATAAGTATGACATTAACTTAATCATTTCTTTGAAAATAACATCCAATCACACATATCTAAATTCTCAGATTATTTGCCAAAATTATCGACCTTTTTCGCTGCTTGTTCGGTAAAACTGAAAATTAAGTACCTAATTTTAAGCGTTGATGATTGAAGTGCTGAAAATAAAATTATTGTTTGACATTGATAGATGAATATTATTAATCTCTAATCAAGACATAGAAAAACGACCATTATGAATATCAGTTTACCTAAATATATCCAGTGAGAATCTAATTGCCATCAATTATTTTGACCGGATTAAATTACTTTTTTAATTTAATCAATAAATTGATTTAATATATTTTAAAAAAAAAATTGAGGCATTATCAAAAGTGGACTTTAGTGCAGATAAAACGTGAAATAAATCGAGTATTTTGTTTTTGTCGTCTTCCGGACAATCATTTCCGGGGTCTCCTCCTCGTTGAAAACAACAAGTGCCACCGCGCCAAGAAGACACGCATCAGTAACAGTAACTAACATCTCTCTCTCTCTCTCTCCATCCACTCGACGCGCAGAGAGATTCTTCCCTCTGAAGCGATGATCTAGCGAACTCTCTCTCTCTCTCGCTGTCGGCTCGCTGTTTGTGGCTCCGCGTCCGGCCGCGCTCGATGATGGACTCCAAGTCCTTCCGCTTCATCACCCACCAGTCCTTCTTCTCCGCCGTCCGATCCGGCGACCTCGCTGCCCTGCGGGAGCTCGTCGCCAAGCTGACCGAGGGCGAGCCGCCGTCGCCGGGCCAGTCGTCCGCCGTCGCCGACCTGATGTCCCTGCAGAACGACGCCGGAGAGACCGCCCTGTACGTCGCCGCGGAGAACAACCTGCAGGAGGTTTTCGGCTACTTGCTCAAGTTCTGCGATGTCCGGACGGTGAAGATCAGGTCCAAGGCCGACTTGGACGCGTTCCATGTTGCCGCTAAGCGTGGCCACCTAGGTGCGTTCCCGATTTCAGCTCTCATCCTCTGGCTTTGGATTCCCTTTCGAGTGCGTTGATTTTGTTGCTTGATTCTGAGAAGAAAGTAAAATGAACAGAAAAAGAACAGCTTGATTACTTGCTTGTGGACCCTTTTGTTCTTATTTAGAATTCAGATTAATTAGAACAACCTGAACTTTAGTAGTGCAAGCTGACGCACTGTGGACTACTTCGCTATTTCATTCAATAGATGAAACAGATGGCAGTTTGGGATTTAGATTTGGTCTTAGGAATTCTGTGTTATGCTCTTTTGGAAAACTCTACCCTTGGATTTACCAGCTTGTGCGGATTCTCAATTCCACAATTGCCACCGAACAATCAATTCGACCCCGTATCCAGATACAGCTTGAACTTTTTTTGAAAGAAGAAAAAAGAGGCAGATGTACTTTCTTGTCCAAGAATTTAAGTGGATTGCTTAATTATTTTCTATTATCCAGTGATGGAGTTTCACGACTGTGCTCCGGTTCCGGTGGGAGAACCTTCTTGTGATTTCATGATGATTACAATCACCTAATTATCTTATGCAGACGAACTGGATGAAGAAAAATGTGTATTTTAGAAAATTTGAAGGCATATGGGAAATATTTATACACAGTTATATATACGTGGCAGAAATAAAAACTAAACGGATAGCATGTCAGATTCTTTGGCAGAAATTTTTTCCTGTAGGAGAAAGAGAGTGGCAATTGATTTAATGATATTCAGGTTGCTAGTTATTTCTTGTGTGCTGGCTGAAGACAGCTAGAACAGATGATCGTACTACAGTCTCTTATTCACAGTGGTAATCTCCGATATGATCAGTGTTAAGATCTTCAGTTGCCGAGTTACACACTGGTATAGCTATCTTCTTTTGATTTGCCAATCATAACTGCCTACTTGAAAACTTACTTTGATGTCTGTTTTCTAAATTTGGAGCCATGAGTTCGATAGTTACTAAATTTAGGGTCTACTAGTTTCATAATAAGTCTTATGGTCATTAGTATACTTTTTCTTTTAATACTAAATCTATCTTCATTATCTAGGGATTGTGAAGGAGCTTCTGACCATTTGGCCTGAGCTTTGCTACTCACGCGACTCCAAAAACACTAGTCCGCTCTATTCAGCAGCTGAAAATGGCCATTTGGATGTGGTGGATGCAATTTTGGAAGCTGATTTGAGCTCATTGAGGATAGTGAGGAAGAATGGAAAAACAGCCCTGCATTTTGTCGGAAGATATGGTTCTCTTTCAATGGTAAAAGCATTGATCGATAGGGATCCTGGAATTGTCTGCATCAAAGATAAGAAGGGCCAAACTGCGCTCCACATGGCTGTAAAGGGTCAGAGTACCATCATTGTGGAGGAGATTTTGCTTGCTGATCACTCGATACTGAATGAACGGGACAAGAAGGGCAATACAGCTGTGCACATAGCCACAAGAAAATGCCGTCCCGAGGTATCTACTCTAGCACATTCAATTGATGCAACCCTATTTCATGGTAGAGCTGAGGGTTGTCAATATCTATTTACAGAGGCATCTCTCCATTTAGGAGGCTGTTCTGCGTCATTGTTGGCTTAAGTTCGCATTAATTTATTTCTTACTTCTGGGACATTAAACTAAGCTACTCGAGCATAGGGGACAAGATGATCACTGCTTCTATCCCATCTAGTCTGTTGCATGGCGCTAGTGTCGCTAGGATGATGTTTGCTATGTTTTGTCACCAGTTTTCCTCCTTCATGCTCAAGCTCAGACAACCTGGGCCCCCGTCAGTTGGTTAGATTTTTTATGTTACCACCTGCCTTCCTTAGAGTCATGACTATACATCTTTCCGGCCGTAGTTGATGTTTTTTTATCTCTTTCCTAGTCCTAGTGACAATTTATCCTCACCTTGCGAGATTAGTGTGTATGTGAGTGATTAAATTCCCATCTCTGGTGGTAAACAGTAGCTTTTCCATAACAAACTTCCACCATTGAGAGTCTAATCTCTCATGGCTAGCATCTCCACCTCCCACATAGCTTGTCCTCAACTCCAGACATTGTATTTTAAAAATATTCGTGGAGTCCAATTCAAGTTGCAAATCTATGCCCTAAACTTCAGCACCCCATGCCTTTTGCATTCTTCCTCTATTATGCTATACTCCAGCAAGGCAATATCATCGCATCTCTATCTAATCGACCATGCAATTTTATGGAATCTATGCGTGATTTGTGAGAAATCGGAATAGAGGATGCATCTCATCATGGGCTATACTTTTTCCCTCCTATGATATTCATTGAGCTGTGTTGGTGGATATGGTGGAACGTTCTGTTGACTTAAAGGAGGCTGGTGGTTGAATGAGTGATCATGATACTACTGCGAGTAGTCACAATTGTGTCAAACAATTTTGTGCGGAGACTTAGCTAGATTGCAGTCGTTTATACTTAGCTTAGCTAGATTGATTGTGCAACTCATTCTAATTCATGGCTTTTTTACACTCTTCTTGTATAGTCCATCTTGATGTTCATTACACTTCTCAGCCTCAGGTTTGGCTGGTCGCGGTCACGGCTTCACCACCGCTGGCACTCCAATCCCTTCTCTAATTCGAAGTTAAAAAAAAGTAAAAGTTGAAGAAAATGACTTGAGAGTTTTGTAGATGCTGTTAAGCAGAGGGATGTGGAGAAGAAAACAGTTCATTGGATTAGAGGCATTGGATTCATAATCTTGAGGATGTAAAGTAACTTTTCAGAAACTAATATCACATATAATGCCTATCATAGACGATTTAACACTAGAAGTTTTCCGTTTTCTTTTTCTTCGTCATTTCGCGCAGTGCTTCTGTCCTGATTATATCGTTCTTCTTTGCAGATTGTACATTTTCTTCTTAGCTATACGTCTATCGACGTCAATGCTATCAATAGTCAACAAGAAACAGCAATGGATCTGGCAGATAAATTGTCCTACGGAGAATCTTCATTGGACATTAAGGAAGCTCTAAGGGAAGCTGGTGCTAAGCATGCCAGGTATGTTGGGCAGGTGGATGAGGCAATGGAACTCAAAAGGACTGTCAGTGATATTAAGCATGAGGTGCACTCTCAACTTCTACAAAATGAGAAAACAAACCGAAGAGTGTCTGGTATTGCCAAGGAACTGAGGAAACTTCACAGAGAAGCTGTCCAGAACACTACAAACTCTATCACTGTTGTTGCAGTTCTCTTTGCCTCCATAGCTTTTCTGGCTATTTTTAATCTTCCTGGTCTGTATGTAAGAACCGGACCGGAAGCTGGGGAAGCTAACATAGCTCATCAAGTCGGTTTTCGGGTGTTTTGTATTCTGAATGCTACATCACTCTTCATTTCACTAGCTGTTGTGGTGGTTCAGATCACCTTGGTGGCTTGGGACACCAGAGCTCAGACACGGGTTGTCTCTGTAGTAAACAAGCTGATGTGGGCCGCGTGCGCATGCACCTGTGGATCTTTTCTGTCAATAGCATTTGTGGTGGTGGGAGATGATAGTTCATGGATGGCTATTACGGTAACAGTAATGGGGGCACCTATTCTCATAGGGACACTCGCAAGCATGTGCTACTTTGTTTTCCGGCAGCACTTTGGGTTCTTCAACGGCGACTCCCAAAGACGCATCAGGAGGGCTAGTGGCAGCAAATCTTTCTCTTGGTCCTACTCGGTGAACATTTCAGATGTCGACGACTACGACGACCACGAGAAGATCTATGCTCTGTGATATTGTAAGAAACCTGTGAAAACTGTGTAAATAGAATGGCTTACCTGCTTAATGTGTGAGTTGTGGGGTGGGTCCACTATGGCTTCTGGGGTTCATGCATGCAGATTTCCTCCTGAACTTGTGCTAGCCATCATGATAGTCCGCCATCGCGTGCTATATTTCGACATTGACAGATGTCTAGGTTTTGCAATCTGAGAATGTCCAGCTCGATACTTTTCACTGTCTGAGCATGTAAATCTATTCATCCACCGATCTTGCCTTCCGATCATTTGAAATGGAGGCTTCCTTCTATGGTGATCTATGATATTCTATCTGCGGCCGGTACATCGCCTCCAACAACAGCTCTCTTAGTACGGCAAAAAGGTCATATCGCGAGGTTAATGGACAAAAAAGGGTCCCACCTTACGACACGGTCTGCAAAATTTTTCATTTCTGCTATTCCGCTAAGAACCTTAAAGTACACATAATTGCCTCTCAAAATTCAGTGGCCCGGAGCGACGAATTTGGTCCCACTCTCAATCTGGTTTCTAGTGCACAGAGGAGGTTAAAGTTCATTTCAAGTTATGTTTGTGGTGAGGGCGTCTGTATAGTATGTACGAAGTCTTTCCCCTTTTTCTTTCTATCCGTCTTTAGTGTTTACGACGTCCTGGAAACATCGAGAATAGCAGCGTCGTATCGCTGCTTGTATCACGGGGGACAATCATATTTGATGCTCATGTCCTAACACAAGCAATTACAGATGAAAACCACCTTTAAAACCCAGGACACGGGGCACCACATATTGAGATCATGATGTGCCGGAACATATCCGGCTACCAACAGTTTTCACCTGAAATCAACATGAGCGTCCCTCGGTCCACCATTCAGAGTGCAGCTTTGGACATGGTGGTCTACCTGAATCTTAGTGCACCCTGCACCAGAACTGCACTTCCAATGAACACAAGACGTAAGATGATTAGTAAGTACCAAAAAATGTGAGAAACAATCCACGTGCGGTTCCACAAGATGTGTAGAGAAATGGACGTTATTATTTAATAAACTTGCATGTATAACAGATGAATGAGAGAGGACTGCACCTTCCTAAATAAAATATCTCCCACCAGCCCATGTGATTTTTACATTTAAAAACAACAGAACCACATGGGTCTATCCTGCTTTTGAAAGGGAAAAGGCCAAAAAGAGAAGCTGAAATTTGAGGCTTATCGCGAATCGAAACCCAATTTTTCCATCCCGACCTCCACAATTCAACAGAAAAGAGGCTACTGAATATACAATTTTACATGTTATGCCAGACCTCGCCAATGGCCGGCACCTACTGAGACAAGTAAATAAGTAGCTCCGGCCAGTGGTAGCAGCAACCAGCAATCTAATTATAGCTGTAACTGCCCTGGTCCTCTCCTTGATGATCTTGAAGACGGCCTGTTAGAGTCTGACACAGATCGCGGGGGTTCTTCTGGTTTTTGCATCTCCTGCACAAAAACCACGGCCCACTATGATTGACATTCGACTATTTGGCCAGGCCGAGCAACCATCACTGTCAGAGAACATTTGACGCAGCAACAAAAGGAAAATTCACGTAATGAAATCAGGCACGGTCCTTGATTGGCAGGAACTGTCCAACCAAAACAGAATTCTCTCTTATTGACCAATTATTTCACCCTTAACTCTGACATATGGTCCCATTTAACAAGAAGATTAAAAATTTTCGAGCAGCTCTCATCTCAGTAGCCTCTATAATCCACTTGTAAGAATCCTATTATCCTGTTAATCTTGAGGCATAGCACCTTTAAGGTCCAAACTTGGAGCATACTAACTTAAGTTAAAACATGCATAAAACCACTGCAATTAGATTTACTTGATCCAAATGTCTCAAACACAACCATTCTAGACAGCTAACACAACTGACTGTAGAGTGTTGCATATGAGTGGAACAAACCTTTGATGAAGTGGAATTATTACGGAACTGTGACTGTAACTGTGATTTTGCATGCATGCGATGTTGCTGCTGCATTTGCTCAAATTGTTGAAGCCTCGCGGCAAAGTTGATAACATTAGGTACACTCCCCATATCTCGGCTTATGTCACCGTCTTCCGTGATTTGTGATCCACTCGGCATATGATGCAAAATTTGAGAGTATGGGTTCCCCGAAGAAGTTCGCTTGATCTGTTCACTACTGAGAGAGTATGGAGGTACTGTCTTCAATCGTGTTCGGAGTATCTTAAACGCGGCGCTTTGCTGCAATCAAGTACGATCGGGATGAAATGGAGATTGAACACAGACCAGCATCATGGACAAATATTACAGAACGACGAAAATATGAATACTCCATTGTACAACCCGCTTTACATATCTGCCTATAGACCTACCATCTACACCGAAATGCTAGTAACATTTTCATACATGCAGTGCCCCATCCTGAATATGTCAGCAAAGGCTCAAATCGCTACATCAAGACGCACATGGTCACAGACACATCAAAAACTTTACAGGTACTAAACTACTGAGAAAGCAAGTGAAAATGCAGGCCTAGCTTCAATTTACTAACTCAACCAAAGTAAATGCAAAACTTCATTGTACTCACGGCAGCAGATCAAATGTCTCAGCAAATTAAATGTTACTTTTCAAAAAATGCAGGCACGAATTGATGGCAGCATGGTTGATAATAATTCATTTGGCAATGGTATCTAGACCTCTATTCAAAATTCAACATCAGAAATGACCAAGCACTTTTGTGAAATTAAAGGAGAACTTAACAAAACATGGAAATACTTGACATCCATAACTACCAAAAGCTTCGAGATTTTCGACCAGACCACATTCCATCTCAAATTTGTCCTAAATGTTATGTGGTTCGGCTGCATTTACTCATGAAAGAATCAATTGCCCTCCATCCCACCACTTCAAGAGGGTGAAAAGAAGAAAAGAATCACCAAAATCTAAGAGGGCAACGAAAAAAGATCTACAGACCGAAAAGAACGAAACAACATCAGCATACCTGTGGAAGCAACATTAGGAGTCCATAGAGAGCTTTTAACAATGACGTGTATCTTCCTGGATCAAGTAACTACAAAGACGAGTAAAGGTACATTGAGCAGTCTAGTGTGACAGCGTGACAAACAAAGGGAAGAATATACTAAACAAACATCAAATATTAGACAGCGTAACATAAGCACAAGAGAGTATAACATCAATCACAATGATAGAAACCAGAGGACCAGGAGCCTAAAATAAATAAGTATACAGGGTCTCCTATAATCCTAGAAATTGTAATCCAGGTACGTTTTTTTCCCGTTTTTTAAATATACTCCCAATGTTCCAGATTGGAAAATTGGAAACTGAAGTGGCCTCTCCATGTGCACATATCAACCTAGGACAAAACCTCGTAACTTGCTCAACTAACTTTTGCCTTAGCAGAATCGCACAAAATAACTTGCAGGCACAAAAACTACAAAGAAATACACTTTAGATGATGACACGTCTTAAAGTTATAGAGGGCAGCCATTAAACCTATCAACCAACATTGCATATACACTTGGCACTTGTCCTCTGGTTCCATTAGTCTAAAGAGGAGGGATCCACAGAGAGGATACTGTATTACATGTTTAGATGATCTTGCTGGCCATGCAATTAACATCTACTATAAGTAAATGGTGGATAAAAAAGGATGTCATTAGTATGCTAAAATCTACTTGAGGAAACCAGGAAACACTATCCACAAGGAAAACCTGATAAATGAGGCACACTTAAGCATCAAAATTGGTCAACATAATAAATCATAGCCATCAGCTTAAACAGTTGGTTTTCTTTAAGTGTTTCAACCATACTGCGGGCATTTCTGGATCTTCTTATCAACATCTACCCTTGACTTTCAAGCTAATAGCGTGATTTCCAACACATAAGCTGATCATTTGCAAAGTTAATCTAGCAAAATATGGCATTTACAAGAAAGCAACAGGGTGTGTCAAGACATAAGTGCCTATACCATTTATAAATAAATGACAATATCAGCATCTTACTTTTCCACAGTTAAAAAGCATAAAGCATGCAAAACACAACATTCAAAACAAAGCAAATAGGAACTAAGCCACACCAACCTGTAACCTAAGATAAGCAAAAATTGGAGTCTCTAGAAGCCGAATCAATTTATCCAGCTGAACTAAGAATTTGACATTGATATCTTCCTCAACAAGAGACTGAATCACAGCACTTGCGTGTTGATATGTCTGTCAAATCACATAAGAGAAGTTAAATGCACAACTTTGGCAGAGTTAAGACATATCTAGAAATTCCCTTTCCGGTAAAACTATCTTGAAACACAAACTAATATGCAAAGAGTTCACAGAGCCCATAAAACATTAAAAGATTAAAACAAAATAAAAACGCTGGGAGGACTATTTGTAGTAGATATGCCCTGTCTTCCTTGATGTGTATTTCATATAGGATTGTCGCTTAATTAGATAATGAAAAGTAAACCACTGTACCCAAAATCCAACGTATTAAAGATATATAATTGAATTGAAGTGCATGGAAGAGATTCTCAAAAAGACTTATTCAGATAAATCTATATATTCCTACCTGAGCTAGTAAGCAAAGACTTATTATCGCCATTGGTGAGTGGCACCATGAAGCATACAATGACACGAATAGGTCCTTCCCAGCAGTATTAGCTAGGGATTGTTTCAAAAGATCTCTGAGTCCAGACAATTCGGAAGAAGTGAGCAAAATGAGATTCAAAGCCTGAAACAGATAAAATAATGTTATTAACAGAATAACTAATCCTCCCTCATAAGGTTCTGGAACTGACCCCAGCTATTTAAGTTTTGAGTTTGGGAGGGATAGAATTTATTTTGCCTCAAGTATATGACAGAACCTGAACCATAGTTGATGCAAAATCCAAGTCGGCTTCTCCCTCTAGTATTGTAGAAAGTTCCCGATAGACTCTTTCAGCATCTAAAAGCACACAGAGTCTACGGATTATCAAAGCACCGCGCCTAGAGGAAATAAAGTACACATATAAGGTGACACATACAGAAAAAAGGAGAAGAGAAAAGAAGCAGTAGCATACTATTTTCCCAACTTATGGTTACAGAAGTAAAGGAAAAAAACCTCTAAAAGTAACAAACAAGAAATAAAATCAGAAGGAAACCCACTTCTCGAGGAGATTCTTATCGACCCGAAAATTGTGCACTAGGAAAACAACAAGCTGGCGGAAGTGCTGCAGATCTTTTGCTATACATGCATGAACCTCAAGAACAAGCAGCACTACCTGTTGACAACAAATCCAGAATCGGCTTTATAAGTCCACTGCCTTGCTGAAAAATGCCAAAGTAATACAGAAATAGGGGAGGGAGAAAGGAATAAAAAAGGTTTGGTTGAGCAAATGCCAAAAGGAAGGTAAAAGATGATCAATACCACCAACAGAAACATAAACTTGAGGATAGTATCTATTAAACAGAAGAAAATTCATCAGGCCTATCATTTCTTTGTGCCAACCGATTATGTGCTTTCTGAACTTCCCTAATGTTGTGCACTGACTCTGGATTCTAGTATGCTTTGCAGACTGAGAAATGAAAAAGCCATTGTGACTAGATTGCAGTGAGCATTAGGGGACTAGGAAAACAGCAAAACTAACAATGAAATTCTAGGGCAGTCTCACAAATGGTTTTTAAACATTGTTACGAGAAATCTCTTCTCTGATTATTTACTAATAGTATTCAAGTTTCAATGGGAGCTAAATCTAAGAAGCTGTTCCAGGTCTTCCAACGTCAGCCCAAGGCAATAAATTGGCATTGACCTCCACTAAGAATCTGTCATTACATCCAAGAAATGACTTCAGGTATCGGAGAGTAGTAAACTCAAACTAGGTACCCAACATTCCGCACAACAACAAGCTTGTGTCACAACTGGTAAGATCTATAAGGTAAACTACTGACACAAAAATTCCAACTGTGAAAACTGGAAAAATAACCACAATCATACAAATGATGCCCGTATGAAGATCCTGAAGTAGAGTTTAACACATAATAACCAAGCGAGGAAGATTACCTCATCTACAGGATCCGATAGGCCCTTTAGAAGCGTGTCAAAGATATCGTTCAGAAAAGACAAAACCTACCAATACAAAAGACTACAGGTTAGGGATAACCAACCAAAGGAAAGAAATGTCCACAAAACCAAAAGACGACGGGAATTCCACTGGGCAAGAGCATCACCCGTCGTCAAATCAATTAGAAATTTCTATATCTTGTTTGGATATATACTTAGACAATGGCATACCCTACCCATGTAGCCCCAGCAAATCTCAAACCTCGCAAATTAATTAATACAAAGCATCATTATCCATTCATCCTGATTAATGACTACAGAACATTAATAACATTACCAGCACGGATGCTGTCCTACCAACTATTCCTCGCGTGAACCTGTAAGTATCCTCAAGCACAAAAAAATCAAGGGCCACATGCTGACGAATTTCATGCAGATACATCACCTTAAATCAACTCCATGACAGTTTCACTGAGAAGATCCACAAACACTTGAACCAGGACAACATAGAGTATTATAAGGTATACGTTCTTCTTGTGGGTAATAAAATAAAGTATGTCCATCACAGCTAAAAACATGACTCGCTTGCCAATGTAAATTGCAACAAACAATAACCATTTTGCAGGAAAAGAGTTTTTAAAATTAGGCACTTTTATGAAATATAATGAGAATAGTGAGACAAGATCAGATGAGAGCTGGATAACTTTCTATAAATCAAATTGGCAACGGCCAAAATAAAGAATAACCAATGGTTTTGTTAAATGTTGTGATTAATAGCTTTAAACATTGGCTTATTTCGAGTACATATTACAACAAAGGTACCTCAGGACGATGCCTCTCTAAGAGAGCTGATATCCAATGCAATGCTTCAATTCTAGTGGCTTCCCATTCACTTGATAGTTGCCTAAAATAATAAAAGATCAGAAGTCATAACTATGCACAAACAGCTTCGTAAATAAGAATCACAACCAAATAACAGAAAACCCCTCCTAAGAATGATTGCCTAAACACAGATTTAGAGGCAGTGAATATTAACAGGTTACTGTGCATTCTGATAAAAAAAAAATCCAATTTTCATTGCACTGAAAATATTTCGGCGTTAGATTTTCAATTACACACATTTTCACAAAAATGTGTTTGGTACATTGGGTTCACTTCGTATGGTACACATTTTCTTTTGGATAATTTTTGCTCTGATTTTGGTTTGAACTCTTTTTAACCTGAAAACTTCTTCACAGTATCTAAAAGACCCTATCAAGGTTGAGTTTCACCTTTTACTTTTTGCTTAATCTAAATCTTGCGGCTCATGCAATTTGACTTTTTTCAAATCGAAAACTCTTGAAACTTCCAAGACACTAGAATGTTGACACGTAGAATCACATATAATTTTTCATAATTTTTTAACATTTGAATACTGTTTTAACTTTTGGTGGAAAAACGAAAAAGGGCTTCTTACTTAGCTTCACATAAACAAACAGGTCCTATCCTTTCTAGACATTTCAGTAAAATATTTTGGCTCACAATTGTTGTCCTGCTCAACATCATGCCAAAATAAAACAAGAGCCCTTTGGGCAGTTCCTCAAAACCTGAACCAGGCAAGGCAACAGCGAGTATCAAGTTAGCTTTATCAACTAAAGCAAATAAAGTGCACCTCTTCGCAATGGATAGTATTGCTCCAACATCAAAACCCTCTGCAGGATCCGCCTTGATTGCACGAAGCTCTTCATTCGTTTCCCGAGCAACCTTAAATCAAAGATTAAAAATTACGACAAAAAATACATGAACAAAACAGAAGAAGTAAGAGCTATGGCAAAGAAAAGAAGCAACAATAACAAAATGCAAGTAACTTACTGCTCTAATTTTCTCTTCTTTGTCAGATATGCATGGTAATATAGCTCCGAGAATGTCAGCATAATAAGGAACAAGCTGATCTCCACCGAGTTTTACAAACTCATTGATCTGCACAATGATAGTGAAAATCAACTAGAATTGTTGGAATGGCATGAAATCCACACATAAATCTCCTTGTCATTAACTAATATACCACGCTCAATAGAAAAAGTGATAGGCTAGTAAATCCAAATAATAGACTCGTGATAATCATATTTAGCCATTGAGAATGCTTATAATGCATTTTTAAACTTACCCATGTTACTGCTGTTAACCTCGTAAACTCATCAAGAGAACCTGCCCTCTGCACCAATATCTCGGCCATTCGGCCATAATCTACAGACTTTCAATAGGAGCACTGCTTGAGTCAGGAGATCATATTCAACAGCAAGGCTTTTTGAATCAAAATTTCAGATAGAAATAGAAATCTAGAGAAAGGGAGGCCAATGCAACAAAATGCAATAAATTTTATCACTAAAATAAGATGCATTAAGCAGTGCCTGAAGCAAACACGATTTCATCATATGTAAGAAAACATACTGGGGAGTTCTTGATCTCTTGGAGAAACTCTGACAGAGCTGCATCAGCTTGTTGTCGAATTTCATGGCTCGAATCACTTAACATGTTAAACAAACCTAAAGATGATAGAGTCTATGTCAGTTACCATTTATAAGGGTAATATAACCACAAACAAAGGCAAAATATCTATTTGCATGAGCATCTATATACCATCTAGGAAATCAGGAAGAAAACCCAGCATATCAATGTCCGGAACACTGTCCAACACAGTAATCCATCCAACTAAAAACTGGCGAACGTATGGATTTAAGACATTCATACGCTCTCTCAGCAAGGGTATAAATTCTTCAATGCTGATAACAAGAAAGAAAACAATCAGGATAAACATGTAATGGACAGAAAATGGCGTATTTACGATTTGACAAATCCAAAGATACTTTTCAAACTTTCAAATCCGGCAATTGGATCAATATTTAATGTACCTGAATTGATCACTCTCGGTGACAATGTCCTGTTATAATAGTAGACACGTGGAAATCAGTTCAAACAAATAGAAGAAAAATGGTAAGGGACAGATCATATTTCTGAAACTTGAAAGTAAACCCATTTACCTTTACAAGCCGATCCAATAGGTGAGCAGCGCTTTGTACATTGGCGTCTGAATCCGCAGACAGCTTGCATAAGGCATCGAATATTTGATTAAAAAAGATGATGAAATCCCCTCTTACAACCTGCGCACGATCCAAAAGTGGCAAAACAAGTCAAAAGCAACTCAAAAAAAAAAATGCACACTAGAAGCGCTCCAATCAGTCCTCACCTTTGCAATATTATACAGTGCTTCACAAGCATAATAACGAACTCTGCTATCTTGATCAGAAAATGAATTGAGTACAGGTGGCACAATTTGCTGGCAGAAGCAAATAAAGATGAGATAAAGCAGCATTAACATGACAGCGAAGCACAAGATTGAAAGAAATATTCATCGGAAGAAAGATTGTAAGCAAAATCCAGTTTGACACATAGGAAATAAGGCCCCTATGTTTGCTCAGCTCTAGGGCACATGAACTTAGAAGTACAAAACGACAGTGTTCTGAGTTATGAGAACAGTTCTTTTGTTGACCTTGTGATATCCTCCAAGAATCCCTGTCAGTCAGTTAAAAAAAAAAAAAACGTCTATTGATGATATAGAATTAACGCTGGTCATTGCCAAAACCATAACATCAATCGTGCATTCCCACTATAGTGCGGCCATGGGAGAAAAAAATCTTAGAATCTAGAACATCTCCAGCGAACATGCAACATCATTCAAAAGAATTAGCCGTAATCACTTAGCCTGCGCTTGGTATACTGCTCGCGGAGATTGTGAAAAGAAACGTGACAACACATTGGAATGAAAACCTAAGTGTATTCTAAGGAACAAAATGAAATCTATTTGTTTCAGGTGGGCTGAGTCTCTGGGATTCTGGGGTCACTGTACCTCATCCAAGTAAATTTGCCTATGCAGGAGAAAGGGAAATACCTCAAGATGCTGAGCTGCCTCAGTACTCAACCCCACAGTGGCAGCAGCTAACCCAATCAGTCCTCCCTACCAGATAACAGACGTAAATAGACTCCACACTCCACCAACCAAAAATCAATAGTAAAACCCACAGTATCAAGAAAATCAAAATCCTCAGAGCACTAGTTTGGAAACGCATCAATTGCATACCTTCCGGTGATTTGCTTGCGCAGAATACGTGAATTCTGTCGTCAGCAAGCCGATCACCGCTGAAATCTTATCATGATCCCCTGCTGCAGCAAGTTGCTTCACTATTCCCTCAATCTACACATAATTCACATCGCGCACACACCAATCAATATCACCGAACAGTGATCATAAAAGAAGTCGACCAATATCATACTCCAGCAGCTAAATTTCGAAAGGAATCGATACTCGGACCTCAAGCGCGGCATTCTTCCGCTTCTCGTAGAGCTTATCGGACAGATTGCGGAGCACGGAGGCAGGAATCGCGGACAGAGCATCGGCCATAGCAGAGAATCAAAAACCCTAGAGAACCTCCCCGAGCTTCTTCTTTGCCCCCACAATCAAATCCCCCAACTGTCAGAGCCGTTTCCTGATCTTCTCCGGCTCCAATCGAAACATCTCCCGCACGTGCATACCCCTAGGGTTCCCCACATTCCACTGAGGGACTCGCCGGCGACAGAATCGAAGAAGCGGACGCGGACGCGGTTCGATCTTCGAGACGGAGAGGAAACAGATCCCCCGATTCGCGAATTATAGATGGCAATCGGCAGAGATTTTCGATTGCGCCTGACCTAATTTCCTGAAATGGATTCGAGTTTCCTTAATTAAGATTGATCCGTGCTTGACAGAGAGAAGAGAGAGAGAGAGAGAGAGAGAGAGAGAGAGACGAGAAAGAAGGCGGTTGTGGATTGGGGCTTTTCGATCGATGATGATGATGATGATGATCACGACCACGATGGAGGCTGTCTTCTCCTCCTCGCTTGATTGTCCGAAAGTTTTCCAAAGCTTATGTTCTTATGTCTTAGCTTTTTATGTAATTGGAACTTGTATTTATGTAGTAAAAATATCACGAGTCTTTTGACAACTTTTTTAGAAATTTAGGTTGTAAAAGATATATATATAATATTTGATTTTCAATATCTTTTCAATGGCTTTCCTGAATTTGGTAAAGAATTTGATTCAAAATCATTTAATTTTTAATAATTAATTATTATTAATCGTAGATGTCAAATCAGGTAGAATATTTTATGATATCTAAGGGATTTCATGATTTGAGACAAAAGATTATATGACTAATATTAAAATATTAAACATGCCCTGACATCTTGCATCTTTGTATATTACAAGAGAAAGTTAAGGAGTATTGTTCAGTCTCAATACCTTGTCCAAAAATATATTTCTTGTCTTGATTTCTTGAATTCACTGATGAACCTTCTTTGCTTAAGAATTTGTTGCAGGTTTGCTCACGGTGTGCTTTTTAAATCGGAATACGAAGATTCGATGACAAGATTTTAAGTTATTCATAGCTGACAAAGATGTCTTAAACAGTGTTGCCTTAGTGAGTTTCTTGTGTGGCTCCTCAGGATTAGCTTAGTCTATTCCCAGATCATTTCTAGTGAACTTGGTGTCGGTCCATATCCTCTTGACATGTGGCAAACTATCAATGGCTCTCGCTCTTAAGACAAGCCACAACCTAATTGATCGTTGATTTCCTCGCGATGAATTCTTGTTTGTTAACAATTCAAACTCTCTCCCAGTCACACTGTGTGTGTGTGTGTCTATATATATATTCCACAACAATTTCTTACCGACTTAACTCTCCTTACATGTTTCGACCAAAAAAAAAGACTCTCCTTACATGCCACCGGCATTCATTCAAGTATGCTACAATTGTCCGCTTCTCTCCTCACGCTCTATTAACTTTATCAAGTTTTTCACTATTACTGCTACGCTGCGCTTACTCTTTCACAATAGTATGTGACCTTCTAGAAATTCTGGCAAGAGAGCGATTTGGTATATGAAGAAGTAACTCCATCCCAAATGAAAACATGTAGATAATATAAAACTGTGACACAAATAGTCATTTAACTTTGGACCAACGTGTAATGTGGTCCATGAACTCTTAATTTGTTCAATATGGTCTACGAACTTCAGCCGTATGTGTAATGTGGCCTCTGAAATTTTCAATTGATCAATGTGATTATTGAACTTTTGGTACATGTTCAATTCAATCAATGAACTATATATGAAAATGTGCAATGTCGTCACTGCACATGTACAGGGATATCACGGAACATTTTCGTAGGGAATGACATCATTGAACATTTTCATGTACTTCATGGACTACGTTGAGCATGTACCAAAAGTCTCGAGACCACATTGAACGGATTCAAAATTCAGGGATCACATTGCACATTAGGTTAAAGTTCAGGGACCGCATTGAATAAATTACAAGTTAACGGGCCATATTACACATTGGGTCAAAATTCAATGACCATTTGTGTTATTATCCCTCAACAATAGTATGATCTTGACCCGCACGGATCAATTTCCCAAGTAATTTGCTATGGCCAAAACAACCTCGCGGATGCTCAAGCACCTATCACTAGTAACCTTCAGTGTCGTGGAAATTGTCTTCTCTTCCTTTAATTGTCCGAAGTGTTAAAACTTTAAATGTTTCGTTCTTATGTTTATCTTTTAAGTAATAGAGATCTTATTCATGTAATAAATATTTTGTTGTTTGGACTTTTTTAGGAATTTAGGTAGTAAAAGAGGAGAGATGATTCAAATCTTCTTCTATAGTTAATCAAAATCATTATCTATCACACTTTTTTTTGTCATTTCTTCTCAAATTACCAAGTATTAAATAAATAAATACAAAAAATACGTAATTCACGGTACATGCCGTGACAACGATTAGAAGATAAATGAATATTTTGTCCTCTCGGAAGAAAAAAAAAATTAATAAATGAAGCTCCATCAAAAGGAAACTTTGTCAAAAAAATAACATCAACTACTTTTGCAAGATAATTGTGTATATTTGTTTGCTAATCAGAGAAATGAAGAATTTGTCTGAATGAAGCTAAGCATCTAGAGGAAGCACACTTCTCTTTCCAAGCATCTCTTACCTCTTTCCAAGAGACTCAGAAGTAATATCAAATTTCAAACTTTTTGTCAAGAGATATCATGAAAAGTTCTTGCTCACGATAAGATAAACTTACCTTTGAGCCAAAAAGAAAGGGGTAATTACCTAACAAAAAGGCCTCGATATTCATCCGTGGGACAAATTTATCCTTTAACTTCCGAATGTTCTATAAAAAGGACTCAAATTTCACCCGTGAATAACCGACCCCAACTTTTGACCTCGATATCCGTGGGATAAATTTATATTTATATTTTCTCTTCTTTTTCTTTTGTTTTCTTTCATTCCTTCCCCACCAGTCGGGCCTCGAGGATGGCCTCGGGTGATTGCCGGCCAAAATTGGCCGGATAGATTACATTAAAAAATTGACAAGTTTATGACTCAATTGGCACAATTGAAAGCTTTAAGACTGAATTGGGACAGGTGCAATAGGCTTAGGGCTTTTTTGGTACTTTTTCCCAATTTTGTTACAATCAATAAAAGTTGGTAAATGGACTAAAGCAAGAGTTGATAGTTTTCGG
Organism: Lenwebbia sp. NSW1173648; assembly: GCA_029784005.1. Classification (NCBI taxonomy): domain Eukaryota; kingdom Viridiplantae; phylum Streptophyta; class Magnoliopsida; order Myrtales; family Myrtaceae; genus Lenwebbia; species Lenwebbia sp. NSW1173648. The sequence continues at coordinate 10,120,139 of JARCGZ010000010.1, forward strand.
TAAAACTTAATATCATTAACAAGTTTGTAAAGCTAGCAAATTTACAAATTGATACTCGCAGAACTTATTGACAAGTAAGTGCAAAATAAGTGGTGCTTCCATAGAATCCTGGGAAACAAATTCAATAAGTTGCCGGGTAAGTATACAGGTTTTGAAATTTATCAACAGCTTTAAGGAATCACCAGAACAAAATAGTGTTCCATAATTTTATGCACAAATCGCTAAAAACCTTCTGAAATTTATTCAGTTCCCTATAACTGCTCTGATCGTATTTATCACCTTCCAAAAGCATCGACTGTTTTTTTTCCGTCTTTGATTGTAAATTACGATTGTTTCCAAGCATGAGGATGAAGTTACTGTAAAGCTTGCTGTATTAGAAGTAGGGTGTTGCTCAAGAAATGTTCAATCTGTATACCGAGATAAGTATGGAAAGATGTATTTCTGAAGGACACTGGCAAGACACACGATCCAATTTATACAAATATAAAATTGACCCTTTTCTTTTCGGCTAAAATCGATATATTCAATCATCAAATCCACACAATCCAATAGGCATGCGGCTCTACTAGTAAAGGGATTGTAGAGTAGGGACACTAGTATCATAGATACGGGATTCGATTTCCGTGCTCTGCAAAGAGACAAAAAAAAAGATCATCAAATGCGGCGACCCAAAAATAAAAAAATCATCAAATGCCAACTATCTTTCGCATTATATTGTACATGAAAGTATGACATCCTCTCACATCTATATGGCTACTTATAGCCTCCCATCATTTTCTAGAATTAGCTTTAAAGTAAGAAATTCTTAAACTTAGCAATATGTATACAGTTCAATATAAGGACGGCGTCGTGCGATAACAGACTACACACAAAGTTCATTCTCAACGTGGAAAGCCACAGCAGTCTCAAGTGAATATTGACCTCCCTTGAAGGTGATCTTTGCTTACGATTTGCCTGTTTGTGCAATTGGTGTTCCATAGATTCACAAGTCCCTCTCAAGGATAAAGCGACATTAAGGAAGAAGCGCGCACACGAGGCGTTGAACTCCACGCATCACAGATCACATCTCATGCTGTACATAAGTTCATGCGAAAAGCGAGTGATGGAGTCGAGTATGACTGGCCATAAAAGGAGAAGATCGGAAACTCCATTTACAGGCGCGTGTAACTGCGATGCCGCCTCCCTGGGACAAGGGGGCGTTTTGGATGAACTCTTACACTGATCAAATGGAAGAAAGCCATACAGAATCATTTCGTACATGCTCCAGAAGTATGCTCTCTAGCCCTCAGAAAAAGCTACTCATGGTAAGGATTTTATTGGGATCGTTAGCTTGCAACAATAAGGTTACAATTACACCTCGACACACGAGCAGAAAACTAATTCCTACAAGGCGGACAACAAAACAATCAAAGCCGATCAAAGGAAAAGGGTCTCATGAGAGATTCTTCCAGTTCTCGGAAACCTTGGTAAACCGGCTCCGTTTGGCTCTGTGGAAGGGCTAACCTCCGAACTTCAGTCATGTACCTGTTTCATTACCAGTAAAAACATCAGAACACTTCTAACTGCGAAATCACGAGAACAAAAAGAGAGAGAAAGAGAGAGATTGCAGAATAAGGAAAAACGTTGGAAGATGAACTTTTTGGGTTGATATAAAGTATATCAGTAAGTGTCAGAAGACAAATCTCATCTCTTAGGATGGTCTCTGACAGTGTCGCATCCAATTATATTCACATGAGCCATCAAGCTTTTCACTTTCTTTTTCTGGGGTGGGGAGATAGATAGGTTTCAACTCATCTATTTCAACTTTCCTAGGCAAACTCCAATTCCGAACGCCATATCGTGATTTGAACTTGAAATTCATTTACGCTCCTTGCTATCCATTCCATGAACCCACTCAGGCCACGTCTTCCAATCTTTAAACTTCCCCAATATCACAGCAAAAAAAAAATCCCCACCCCTCATCTGCCTTCTCCTCGCTTCAAGTACCTAAAATCCACCACCAAGCACAACTAACAACTGCTTTGCCTCATTTTACTCCAAACACAGCTCTTTCTTAGTCACAAGTAGAATAGGTAAAGGGCATGAAGTCTAAAAATTTCCTCATTGCACTATAACATAAAAAGGTGAATCATAATCTATGCAATAGACAAATTACTTCTTTCCCCTTTGTTTTGCTAAACTACATTTTTCCCCTCAAAAGTGCAGGAAGCCAAAGTTTCAGTTTGACATTCATGTCATGAAATTGAATAGCTTAAGTTTTGAAAGAATCTATCTGACCCTTCAACATTCGATCAAATTCTTCAGCTTCAACTACACACCCAAAACGTTAGTTGCAATTTAATAGCTTAAGTTTGAAAAGTGCAATGCCCAGTCAAGGACAATGCACAGGCATGAAGAAAGACCAAGACAAAGTTAAACCTCAAGCATCATATTGAATGTTCCATTTACATAACCATTTCAATCTTGGAACTTATCTAACACATGAAGGGACTAAATTGCTAGTTCACCAATAACCAACTTTCCTGGCTATTGCGGCTTTATCTTTATAATACCACGAAAAAACCCCAAATTAGTACACATGTGATAAATTTATCCCAAACTATTTTTTTGACCACGAAAAACCCCAAACTAGTATACTTGTGACAAATTTACCCCAAACTATTTTTTTGATCACCAAAAATCCTAAACTGGTACACCTATGACAACCCCAAACCGGTACACTTATGACAAATTTACCATCCGTTATTTTCGGTTAAATTAAATTAATACCACGAAAAACCCCAAATTGATACACATGTGATAAACAAAGGGTAAAAACCCCAAATGGATACATCGATCAACTGCCACGTGTCATCTAACTCAGCAATTTAATGGTAAAATTTAACGGAAACTAACGGAGGGTAAATTTGTCACAAGTGTACCAATTTAGGGTTTTTAGTGATCAACAAAATAGTTTGGGGTAAATTTGTCACAGATGTACTAGTTTCGGGTTTTTTGTGGTCAAAAAAATAATATGGGGTAACTTTGTCACAAGTGTACCAATTTGGGATTTTTCGTGATATTAACCCAATCCATAAAGATAAGAAATGGTGTCGTGGCGAACAAACACATTGTTCTGACTGTTTTTGTTTCAAACACTATGTTGAAGTCTTAAACTAGGTTTGGTAATCCGAGTTAGAAGGGAAATTTGTGAAAGAGAAGACAAAGGAAATGGAAGGAAAAGATGTAAATTGAAACTATAATTCCCTTCTCTTGTTTGGATGTGCATTGATGGGAATTGATGTGGAGAGAAACAAAATGATTTGACTAAAATAGGCTTTGTTTTGTTCACATTTACAAACAAAGATAAAGATAGTTTTGGGGGAAAAAAAGCTTAGAAGTAGAAGTTCCTTACATATCCCCCAACTTTTGGGAACAAATGGAATTTGCGCCTAAAGGGTATTAGTTAATTACAATTTCCCCATTTCCCTCCTACTTTATTAACCAAATAAGAGATAAGTCTCCTTTGGGTATAATCTCCCTTCAATTCCTAACGGGCCCCCACAAAAAAGTTAGAACTAGGACCGGGACCAGGACAGTTAGGGGAAGGAACGGGTCGACAGGAGTACAAGAAGTATAAAGTATGAAGAAACCATCTGCACAGATTGAGCAATAGTTCTATGATAATACATGTTGCAACAGCTACACATGAAGTTCGACAAGAGGTGTCAAGGGACAGTTTCTCTCTTACTTTTATCTTTCTAATGATATTACAAGCTGAAATTTAATCACCTCCTAGACTGGCATTGCAAGTACTTCCGTAATGGATTTCATTTATGAAATTAGTGGAAGTAAAAAACAAAGGCTAACCTGTTAGCAGCATTAGCAATCTTATCTCGAACCCCCTGGTTTATTACCGCTGTTTGCTCAAATGAGTAAGAGCCCATAATTAATGAAGCTCCCGTGACGCTTGTATTCATTCTCTGTGCAAATGTACACATTACCCATTCACGAAGCACTGCCAATACTGATCGAAGAAGCCTTAACCTGAGGCTAGGTGATGGTAAAATAGCTCCACTTGAGAGCAACTGATCATATGTGTTTAAAACAGGCTCAGTGGAACCCTTGCAAGCAGCAAGAAGAGCCCTTGCAACATCTTCATCCCCGACAGGTTCAACTCCTGAATTCAGTCTCTCCTGTACAAAAGAGTACAATCACAAAAAGGGAGCAAAACAAGATCAATTCCATCAACCCTCCTCTCTCCACGCCTACCTAAAAGGGTCCACACATAGGTGGTTCCGTAAAGAGGTAAAACATCAAAGGCATATATGACTAAATTCAAGCTGTTCAAGTAATAAGTAAACTAACCAACGCAGCCTTCTCAAGGTGGATACAGAGAGTGTCCAAAGGTAAAACAGCTCCATCTCCAGGGTATATGTGAGAACCAACCCTCTTCAGCACCGAACAAGCTTCAGCAATTCCACCACGTGATATAGCTTGATCAATTAATCTGGCCCAGGTTTCTCTAACAATGCTGCTATCAGGATCGCCGGAATAGTTTGCGAAGTACAACATCTCTAGACAAACCTGTGAACCAGACAGGTCAATTGCCCGAAGCATTCAATTTAGGGTTGGTTGTAAAACCAACATCTCTGATTCTCTATTCATCTAATGAGAAAATAAATTTGCGCACAAACAAGTTTGCATAGGAGGTGCCAAGACAGCGTACCCACTCTAAAGCAATTCCAAGATTCATACGACACAAGCATTTTGATAACTCATCAAATTACTCCTCTACGGTCAATCAAATTTCAGTTGGTTCAACAGTTTGGCTCTTCGGACTAGGTTAAGAGCTAGTGGAATGAAGTCTTGCCAATTCAGAAAACTACATTCAACAAAGCTGCTTAGGCAATTTCCTGATTATTCATTAACAGTCAATGGCCATGGGTGATTAATTCATGAGGATTTGAGAAATTAACTTTATGTGCCCTCCTTTTCTTCCCGCTCATGCTTGCAAAGAGAGATCATTTGCCAAATTTTGCTCTGCCCTCTTGAGCTAGAACTTTACAGGGTCAATCCAATCATCCTACCAAGGGAACGCTTCCCCCAATTCTTTCATAGAAAGAAAACAAAACCTTTAATCTCAATACAGCTCTCTTGCCAGCCTCAAGTGGGTCAGTCACTATCCTAAACCCATACATTTAACTTATAAACTTGCAAAATTATATAAGACAGCCCGAATAGTAAATCCAGTTTAGCATCTTCACACCTGCATCCAATAGCTTAATGTTACCAGGCAGATTTGCCACTGAATAAAACCATGTCCCAGAACCCACCCTCTGTCGGTCTCAAAAGATAAATAACTGAATCAATCAAACCAGATGAGATTCTGGACATAAACCGCTGATCATGGGAGAACAGAGGAGATTCTCACTAATTCTAGTCTAAGAAACAGAGTTTGTCAAATCATTGATCATGGTTTAAGAAGATTGACAGATTCACTAATAGAAAAGGCCAGAGCTGCAGTGAATTGAGACAGAGGACTTCATTTCCTCATGATCAATGCATACTCGATTCAATTATTTGTGGAAACATATCAATTGGTATTCTGACTTCCCCAGAGCCTCCGGTAGCACAGCTGAGACAGCTGAGACACAATTAATAACTACCCTTACCTACCAACATAAAGGGAAAGCAAATAAAGCACTCAATGCAGCCAACTCAATAGTGTCCACTATGAAATATCTAAATCATGGACAAAATTCATCTACTCAAAATTGACATGAAAGAGATAGGAGCTCCTCACCACTTTAAAACCAGCATTCAGCAGAAGTGCCCACCTCTAAATCAATTGCATAAGTAATGCATGCATGCTCAGTGATGACAGAGCTAGTAGATCACCTTCATTGACTATATTGCAACTGTTTCTAATGAAATTGGAACAATAAGAAAATACATTAAGAAAGGTGTACCTCCCAAAGCTCAAATGGAACTGCATATTCATTGTAAAGCTCCGTTATGCTCTTCAAATCTAATGACAACTCTCTGGCCTTCTCTCGTGCAGCTTCAACATAAGTAGTGTCCCCGGTCATGCCATCATCATCTGGGGCAGAATCAGACATGGCTTGTGGACATTCTGACCTGGAAGCTATAGCCTCAAGTTCCTCCTTAATCTTTATTTGAAATCGGAGAACCGCGAGTTTCCCCTCAAGCAAATCTAGCAGTCCACTGTCAAAGGTCTGGTTTGAACCTGGCAGGCCATCATTTGCACTTGCATTTTTCGCCTGTAAAACTGCATTGCTGAGGTACTGAAACCTGAGTGGACAAATCAGGAGAAAAGATTAGTAAAGAATACGATGCATGGCTGCTAATAGGTACAATCAATAAAACTCTATTTCAATGCTGAAATGCAGATGACAAGGAAAAAAAAGCTAAATGAAGGCTGCTTCAGGTGAACTGCCCAGGTAAATGACAAATACAAAAATATCAGTTGCATAAGAAATTGGAGAGCATCTTAGCTTGAGCACTCTATGGTGCTTGAAACCAAGAGGTCCCAGCTTCTATTGCAGGTAATTATAGACAAAATTGCCAATTGCCCCCTGAACTTTTTCTTTAGTTTCATTCTGCCTGCCTCAAGTTTGACTTGTGTCAGATCCCACAAAGTTCTTCTTCTTTTATGCAGGGATCACCTGGCAGCCCTCCGTGGAGATTCTTCATGTTCACCTTTATTATTAATTTCCATGATTTTAATATGCTTGGTGCAAGTTTACGAGTAAAAGATTTGCCATTTTGACGATATTACAATGGGTCACAGGCAAGGGGCAACCCCATAGGTATTGTTTAAGTTCTACAATGAGTGACAAGTCCAATGCCACTTTCTTGAATTGGTTGGACAGAATTATTTTGGAAAGTGACAGTCTAAACCTCTGTTATGAGCATAACTACACTTTGCATCCCAACTTTCCACGCGACACATTTTACATTCTATAGTGTTGGGCTTGGAAAACCCTCAGATTCGCTTATTTAAGTACCATTAGGAGAATTATCTTATTTACATTTGTGCCACGCTGTAACCATACTATGTCTGCACTAGGTAATTGCAGAGCAGTGTTCTACTTATGACCAATAATATTCTTACAAAGGAATGTTACTTAGGCTCTGTTTGTTTCACAGAAAATGAATAAATTGAAAATATTTTCCTAAAAATGATCACTTGTATCTAAGGGTCGGAGAAGGGCAATCACTCATTCTTAAAACCAGCATTCTTAAGACCAAAGAGTCGGGTGGAAAAGGGGGGAAAGCTCTCCGCTCCTGATTCTGTGAACGATATAAACATTTTTCGTTCATTCCTTTTTTTAAGTAGTACAAGCAATCATTTTAGGAAAATGTTTTCCACATCTTTAATGTTCATCAAAATAAACGCACCCTTAGAATACATTCATCTCATTTTCTGCTTGCTTGCAGCTAAAAAGAACCAAATAGAGGAATTCATATTAAAATTAACCTTTGCTCTAGAGTCGGAGCATCCCCTGCATTGTTTGATCGCCTCTCAGCCAGTCTAAGCAAGACATGAGCTGCAAGCACATGCTGCCTCTTTGAGACATAATATCGGGCAAGAAGATCAAAATACTTTGCCTGATTACTTTGGATAGCTCCACCAAGTTGACCTGATAGAGAAGTAGCTGACAATACCCCAGAAACAGCTCGAACCTTCCAAATAGACAGTAGAGAGCATAAATTATGAAAAAGAAAAGAAAAGAGAACCAAAATGTTATATGCACTGTGCAGATTTCGTTCAGAAGGAAGATGAACTCCATTGTTGTTTGAATGATCCAGGAAGAAAAAGAGATCAAGGAAAAGGATTACCTCTTGGATAGTTTGCCGGCCTGCACTCTGAAGAAAAGGTACCAAATCCGGGCCTCCATATTCCAACAATTCATTTTCCAGGCCCAAATTGATCATAGCACGGTATAGGTACTCATGAAATAATCGATCAGGTGACTGAACTCCAAGTTGAACAATTTGGCAGATATATCTCTTCTGAGAAGCCTGATCAAGGACTGACCGTGCAGCAACAGGCTTAACAGGGGAACCGAATTCTCTGTGTGAAGCCTCACCTTTCAGAGAACGCAAGGCACTGATGATAATCTCATAGCATTGCTCCCGCTTAGCAAGTGCATGTTCACGAACTGCTGCATCAACTTGGTCATTCATAGCATCACCAGCCGGATCGAGTGCTTGTGCCTTCTCTAAAGGCAAACGCACCACAGCTTCATAAAATCTGTATCGCACATCATGTTATGTTTGTATATTTGAAGGTTCAACGACAACTACAAAAAATTAAAAAACTGTGGTAAGGTTACAACGTTAACCTTAAGTCCTCAAATCTTTTACAGACGGTTTGCAAATCGGCAGATTCTGGAACTTTACTCAAGAAATTGAAGGCTTCCCTTGCAAGATTAACCCTCTCCTCAATGTCTGAAGTTGCAGCAGCTCTCTCAAGACATTCCACAGCCAAGAAAAACTTGTAATCGGACTCTTTGAAGTAACTTGGACAACCCTCGCGCAATCTGGCACTAATGTCATCCACTGTTCCCCTACCATCAGGACCAGTATAATTCTGGATACACGAGTTATATTCAGTTCAGAGTGGAGTCTAGCATGCAGAGCCATCACAATAACAAAATGGAACATGTTAAAGCCCTAGGGCACTTGTTGAGTGTTGTTAAATAGGCTGTGGAAATGTAATATTACCAACATGATGTAACTTTCTTAAAGTGTGACATTTCAACTTTCAAGGCCTCTCGAGAAGTGTTATTTCCACCTTCAGTTAACTTAACCAGTGCCCTAGGGGCACTTTATAATAAGACCCTAACCAAATAAAGAAAGCAATTTAAAGAAAAATGTGCAAAAGAAGAAAAGATCTTCATTTTAAGCACTATAATCACCCATTACCTCCATTAGAACAGATATAAGCCTTGTGGCAATGTGGTCACCCTCCTCAGAGCAAACCAGTTGATGGAAGGTTAGCTGAACCAAGGATTGCTGAAAAGTAGCATCAAAACCCTGAACCAAGCGTGTTAAATGATGCTGTGAAAGAAGCTGAAGCAAAAATAACGCTTCACTAGATCTGAGAAGCAACTGCCTGATGCATTCCATTGCTCGCACCTGCGTTATCATACAAAGAAGATGAAAAGGCGCTAAACTAAAAGAGCATTGCAATAAGGAAAAGCTGATCTAACTAACTTTACAGTTTTCTTGGGCAAACTCAACCAACCTCCATAGCAGCCAACTCTGCAGGACTATATGGTAGCCGTTGCCGTTTATTGGCTGTCCCACTACCATTAGAATCAACATTCCAGGAGTAAGAACCAAATAAGTTTCTCATAAGACTCCTATCACCGACCCCTGATTCTGGATGTGTCCCATACAAGATAGAGCCTGTCCAGTCTCCTAGACCAGCCACACACCCATATAGTCCCCTCCTCTGATCCCTTCTGGACCTCAGAAACTTCTCCAATGAACGCAGCTTGTTTTCAAGAATTTGCATAGCCCCAAAGGAGAGTCTGCAGACAATTACACCACTTTCTGACAGCACATCAGCAGAGGAACCTAAGCCTCCTTTCTTAATCATGACAGGGAGCTCCCACACCGGATACAACAACCTTGATGAGCACAAGCAAAGCCCTTCATGGGCACCAGAAAATACGGGCTCAGCCTCTTGTACAACCTGCCCCATGCTAAATCCCCCACTGGCACTTCTTGTATTGGATAATCCACTAGTACCTTCAAGCTGTGGTACTCCCACAAGTCTTGGATCCTCAAAAGACTCGGCAGCCTTCTCAGCAACAGCATTGCTGATAATATTTTCAGAATCAACTATCCTGCTGGCTAGCATCAGACACATTGCAGCTGCCTCACCAGCTCCAAATCGATTGAAGAAGTCTTCCAAAACAGATCTCGGAGTGCTGGACTCAAACAACCTTTTCAATATGTCCACAGGCCTGTTAAAAACAACTTCCATCAAGCCCATTGTGCTGAATACAACAACTTTTCTCCTAGGCAATATGTGTTGTATTGCAAGGTCACTTCTTGCCCAAAGTTTCCCAGATATCTTTTCTGAGGACTCCCCCGAATTTTCAATCCTACAAAACTCAAGTTCTGAATACAGTGACTGAACTGTCGCTGCAGTATCTGGCGGAGGTAGAACATCTGCCACAGAAAGCATTCGACCTTCAATGGGTAGGGAAGAAACAGATTCCCGTAATGCACGAGAACTTCTTACACTTGTTCCTAATGCACCTGAAGATGATTGTGTGCTTGAATCCTTGCTCACAATAAGAAGAGAAGAGACAGTGGGCGATGATGAATCAGAAAGGACAAGAGTTCCCGTGGAATAGTAGGCAGATTCAACCTTCAGTGAGAGATCCTCACTTGGAGATCTTGCAGAGAGAGATATGTTTCCAAAGGAAAGGCCACCGCTGACCCCCAAAGGAGGAGAAGGTCGAGATGTTACTACTTTTAAGCAGCTTGGCTTATAATGGCTTGCTTCAAATCCACCCAGCCCACTGACACTACCTGTGTTTCCATTAGATGACGAAGTTGAAAGGTACATTCTTCTTCCATCTGATAATACTGCAACGAGGTGTAGCCACTTTGATTCAACTGTTGATAAAGGTGAAATGCAAACTATTGAGGGCTTTCCTGGTCGAGTTGAGGCACGCTGAGTTGTTGATTGTCTAGCTCCATAATGTGCATCCCTCTGATTAATAAGATTTCTTTCTTCTGTTACTCTCTTCAAAGGCCCATCTCCATTTGATAATAGAACAAAAACCTGAACTTTAGTTTCTTCCGTCCGTGCATACAGAATTTGTCTTTCATTATCGAAAACCATTTCTACAATAGGGTCAACTGCTGCAAACTTAAATACATTTGGAACCACCCACCTGAAAAGGAGAAACCGGTTCTCAAATCTACGAGCAAGCAAAAAAGAATCACAAAAACAATAGATAATTTCAAATTGACACGCAAAATTAATTATCTAACTAACGTTAAGAATTATCAATATCGGACAAATGTGCAGTAATACCTTGAAATAACGGTACCTAAACCAGCAGTAATGCAAACCTTTCGACAACGTTTGTGCCAGCCAGAACCAGTGGTGTATAGAAGTTCATAAATGTGTCCATCACGGCCAGCCAGGAAAATACGACCCTTCTCGGTACAGGTGATCCACGTCATGGTGACTCCATCAGATGGAATTGTATATTCTGGCAGAAGCTGTAGCGAGACCTCAGAATATGGATCGGTGCCATCAGCTCCTCCAGAGCTACATACTCCAACAAGAATCAACTGACAGAAAATTGAACCTGATAAGAGATTATAAATTTGCACACTAAAAGAATAGATCATAATTATGGTGAGAAAACACGTACAGAAATCCTAAGAAATGAGAGACCCGTAAAAGTTATGAAGTTTGAGTTCAAGATACGGCACAGAAAATTACACAATTTTTTCCTTTCGTGGATAATTACACCTGACAAAAAAATGACATCTCCACTAGCAGGAGCCAAAAGTAGAAATTTAAATTACCTCAAGAGGGGTCGCTAAAATTAAGAGATACTGGATGGCCTCAATAAAGATGCCAGGCTTGGATTTACAGAGGCCAACAGCACATATAGCTTGTTCCTCCACGCTGAATTCAGGACATTGACCATCCCTAAACATGAGAGAAGGAGAACAGGCTGAAAATTATCAAACGGCAATCAAAACAATAAGCCTTCTGAAAAGCCTTTCAAAATCTCATAAGGACCATGACTCTCACAAGCCACTAACATTATATTCCAGTGCCATCCCTTGCATGCAGGCCAATTGCCAGATGAGAATTTTGCATATCTAAGGGATCATTTAGTTAAAGCATTCTATTCATCGTGCCATCAAAGGCGAATGATGTGTCATTTAACCAGCAAATCTGTCAATAAAAAGAAGGGAACAAAACACGAGTACAGCTTCACATATTTGGAGGTTTGTAGAAACACAAACAGCTATATATTTTTGTGATGCAATGATTAGCACAAGGACTTCGTTTGCTCTGCAAAATAATAGCACAATCAACTTTCCTCAACTGTCTTAGCATGGCAGAAAAACATTTGTTGAATTTATGCTTCATGTAATCATCTCATCAATTAAGCTATGAACTACCTACACATAGGTAGGCTGCCTAGAAGGTAATAACTTATCCAGCCTATGACATTGCTTGATGGCCAAAAATAAAAATAATCAATGCCCGTATCAATCAGATGGCAATATATTTGCATTCTTTACATCCATGTAAATATATTCATCTCTTATTACATTCACAGTAGCCTCGGTTCAGCTTGTGCCTTGCCTTTAAAAATTATTTCACTCTTTTTGCCTCCTCTGCATAATTCATAGAAGGTTTTGTTTCATTTCAACTTAACAGAACTAATTCATTCTATCATCTGAGTGATTTTCGTATTTAAATTAGCCAATTTTCACACCCTAACACGGTGTAATATTACCGAGTACTATTCTCTCCCCAAATATTGATAGTTGTACGAAATAAGGAAAGCAGCCAATCTTTTTCCCCAAGCATGTAGCCTTTTTGCACTTTTTTCGAGGATTTCACGGTCACCGCTTTAGTTGCACTTGTAGCCCAAGGTCACATGTTTTATTGAAGCATAGGCAAATCTAGGTATTCTAAGAAAGAAAAACCCTAATTAAAAGACATGGTTAAATTTCAATATAAGTAGCCATATATTCTCCCTTCATGAGTTGCACATGGTCTTGGCTGATTTTCCAGAATCAATAAAATCGAGTATTTTCCTATGAATATATTTGGGCCTATCCGCAACAGTACCTTAAAAAAGACCATTTATGATTACCCCATCTTTCATACATGAAATTGAACAAGTCGACACATTAAAAAACAAAAAAAGATGAAAGATTAACGGCCTACACATGACATCCTTGTATGTGGTTAAAACTCGCAATCAGCTGACTGAGTGGAGATACAAAAAAAATAACTAATAGAAGAATATTTCAAAGGAACAAAAAGCTTGCAGATGTTAAAGTGAAGGAGTCTGAAGTCAAATGATATTGTGTACCCACCACCGATCAAACCGCCAAAGAAATAAAGAATTGTCGACTGATGCCCACGCCCTGTGTATTTCTGGAAATATTCCACATAAAGCTGTTCCTTCCCCACCAGCAGCATTATATCTTTCAATGAGTACAGGAGGTAACTCCCAGGTCTCCAATACCTCTACCAAAGGAGGCCACTGCAATAAAAATGCAAAACATCATCCATGCCTAAGCAAAAAGAAAGTGCATGTCTAACACGTCCAAGAGGAGACTTGTAATTCCTCTGTACATTGATTATTCATTCAATAAACTTTGTCGTCCTTAACAATAAAACATATTTCAAAAGGCAAATTATAACCACCGAAAAAGAGAATAGTGCGACTAATAACAATACAGGAGCCAATACATCGGCCCATGGCTATCTAAATGCATGAAATAAAATCTGCCAGCATTCAAAAGCAGCTCAGAGTCGACAAGATTTATTGCGAGAGTACAATTACACAGAGAAGGAAAACGATACATGGCCAAAATTGACCTAGTTTTCAAGAGTGGGCAAACTTCAAATCACTTCCCCAATCCCTCCAAAATTGGCACTTTCACGAGAGCTACTCTCCGGTTAGCTTTCTCTATACCAGTTCGCCCGGACCAACTCTTGGACCATCAACAATCCACAAACTTTTCTACACCAATATCGAGACGGGTAAACACGTACGTACCTCCCTGGGGTGGGTCGAATAAGGATGGCTGACGTATCTGGAGGCCTCGAGAGCTTCCTCAAGGTCGATGTGAGACGCGGCCTCGCGGCCGATGCGGTCGCTCAGGACGATCCCCGCATTGGTGACGTCCCGCATCACAATCTCTTCTTCCCCTGACATCCTGAAGCGGGGGCGGTCGTTCGAAGCAGCACAGACTGAAAAGAACTGAGATTGAGACGCACCGCAGGTAACCCAGTAGCTCTAGAAACCCTCAAGTCTCTCTCTTTCTCTCTCTTTCAACAATGGCGGAAATAGTTGGAAGAAAGGTGATTTGAGAGAGAGAGAGTTTGAATAGGGTTTTTGGGAGGGTTTTGATTTGGGGGGAGTTAAAAGGGGTTTAGTGGGTGGCGGGCAAACATTTAGCAGTTAACCTTCCCTTTTTGAAAAACGGGCGGATTTCTGGTTTTTTTTTTTTTTTTTGCGCAATCGAGTCCATTTATTGGACAAGAATTCAACTCAATTCTCATGTAATTTGTACATGAAATATTTTGAACTTAATTACATTTTCTTTTGGGGTGTGAGATATAGTTCTCGTTCATTAAGATAAAGGATGAGCATACATAGATGCGGATTCAGAATAAGTCAAAGCCAGAGGATTTGAATGGATTAAACTGAACGTGTACCAAAAGTTCGAGGATCACATCGAATAAATTAAAATTTTCGGGGCAACATTGCAATATTGGGCTAAAGTTCAGAGCTATCGGTTTGAGCTGTAGATGGCGCCATGACAGTTTACGCAAAGCCTTCCACAAGGAGACCGGAGCTATCTCGACACACACATGCTATGGCTCGTTCGTTTGTCCCTTCTAGGTAAACTCCATCAATATTTAGAGAGTACATGACAACTATTCTACTTTTCTATTTCTGTTCCAAACGAACTTGTTTCTGGAACAGGGTTGGAACAGAAGCTTGTTTGGTAATGTAATTCTATTTTTCTATTTCTGGAATAAAAATTTGTTCCAGAAATAAATTTGGAAGGGAAATCAGAAATAAAAAATTATAACTTCTTGGAGAAACAGAAAACAGAAATAATAATCCCTCATTGCTGCTGCAACCACTGCCGTTGCCACCACCGTTGGCCGCCGCCGCCGGTCGCTGCCACCAGAAATCCATTCCATAAGTAGAAATTTTCAACTGTTGTCAAACGAATTTCTGTTCCAGGATTAGAAATTTATGTCGTTATCAAACGCATTTTTTTGCTCAAAAATTCATCCAGAAATTAGAAATAGAAAAATCTATTTCTAGCCAGAAATCCACTCCAGAAGTAGAATGGTTACCATGCGCGCCCTTAATTTTAGGACGCCCTGTTTTGGTGGTTTCCAAAGTCCATCCGAAGCTCGTCTGAGCTCGGTTCTTTTAGGGCTGGATGAGACCATAACTTCGACGTCCAAGGGCAAAGCAAAAGAGCATGCTCTATCATCTCAGGTTGCAGATTGCAGAGAGTACGTATTGGATGAAGTACAATTGTCTGAAATAGATTATCATTTGTAGCGAGTGCATTTTGGCAAAGACTCTAAAGAAAATTTTTAATTTTGGGTGGAGAAGGTGCTTGCCATATTCAGTGCTAGAGGGCTCGCAGTGTTTGAAACAAGGGTTAATACCATAAAAAAATTCAAACTAGTACACTTGTGACAAATTTACTCAAAATTATTTTTTTACCACAAAAAACCCCAAACAAGTACACATGTAACAAATTTATCATAAACTATTTTTTTTAACCACAAAAAACCTCAAACTGGTAGACATGTGATAATTTTACCCCAAACTAAATTTTTTGACCACCAAAAATTCCAAAATGGTACACATGTGACAAAATTACCCTTCGTTAGTTCCTGTTAAATTGGGTTAATATCACGAAAAACTCCAAACTGATGTAAATGGGACAAACAGAGGGTAAAAATCCCAACCGGCACACCCGTCAACTGTCACGTGTCATTCAACTCAACAATTTGATCATTAAAATGTAACGAAAAACTAACGGGGGATAAATTTATCACAAATATACCAATTTGGGGTAAAATTGTCACAGGTATATCAATTTGAGGTTTTTTGTGGTCAAAAAAATAGTTTATGGTAAATTTGTCGCGGTTATACTAGTTTGGAGTTTTTCGTGATATTAACCCTTGAAACAAAGAGGAAACCCTTTTAACATCCGGGTTGATCCTTTCCTCTGTTTTTTTTTTTTGTTATACACACTTCTTACCGTGAACATCCTGGATTTAGAGATAGAGCACACAACTTTATCTGTTGTTGCCTGAGATACCAACGTGGATTGTTAGGATGTCACTTTGTGTCTCCTCATTAAACAAGGTTTGCAATGTCTTTTGGTTTCATCATCAAAGGCATAACTTTATTAAAAGTTAGGATTAATACCACGAAAAACCCCAAACTGGTATACTTGTGACAAATTTACCCCAAACTATTTTTTTAACCACCAAAAAACTAAACTAGTACACATTTGACAAATCTACCTCAAACTGGTACACCTGTGATAATTTTACCCACCGTTAGTTTTCGTTAAATTTTATAGTCAAATTGCTAATTTGGATAACACGTAGCAATTGCCGGATGTACACGTTTAAGATTTTTACCCTCTATTTGTCATATGTGTATCGATTTGGGATTTTTTTGTGGTATTAATTCAATTTAATGGAAACTAACGGAGAGTAAATTTGTCACATGTGAACCAGTTTGAGGTTTTTGGTGGTCAAAATAATTAGTTTAGGGTAAATTTATCACAGATGTACCAGTTTATGATTTTTGGTGGTCAAAAAAATAATTTATGGTAAATTTGTCGCAGATGTACTAGTTTTGAGTTTTTTGTGGTAAAAAAAAAATAGATTTTGGGTAAATTTGTCACAGGTGTGCCAATTTGGGGGTTTTCGTGGTATTAACCGTAAAAGTTATCAGGTTCTTGAAATCCAATTCGCCTCTATCCGTTTTTGTCATTATTTTTCCACTAGAAATTAGCAAATCTTCTGTTCAATTGCACGATAAATAGACACTAAAATCTTAAAGATAGACACTTCGTATTGAGGAATAGCTTGCACTATCACTTTGATGATGACTTCATTCCCTGCTTTAGCCATTAATTTCTCTTTCCCGCCCTCAAGATTCATATTTACTCTCGCCAGTATCCAAGCAAATATTTATTTTTCAAATCCTCCCCAATTCGAAGGTATTTCCAGATACTTCCCTGTGTTCTCAATTTTAGGGACTTTAAGCTTTTTGGTCATATTCTTTCTTAACCCCTGAGTATAATCTCTGTTGAAATACGTTCCTGGCTTGTTTAAATTAATAGCTTGTCCTGATGCATGACAATACTAATTTAGAATCGCGGCTAAATTTTGGCATTCACAGTTTTTTCCATCAAGGTTAGTGCGGGGCACGAGCCATTTAGGTTAATCACTTTGACACTTGCCTCCTCCACTGCTTTCTTCATCACGAGAGATAATATGTTAACAAAGGAACTAGTAAAGGGATAGAGGGTCCTTGCCTTATCTCTCGAGGGTTGGAAATATGTCAGTAGCTCTTCATTGAATTTGACACAATAATTCTCCGGAATGGGCTGAAATTTGTGATCCCCCCCGGAGCAATATGAATCTCTAAAGTTTGTCTATAGTCATCAATTTCAACTGGTTAGGATTTCTACTCTATTAAAGAAAGAGAGTTTCTATCAAGGAAAGAGGGGAAAAAATGCGCGCTTGTTGAGTAAATTGGACAGTGTTTCTAGAGCCCTAACTGAGTGGAGCAAGAACAATTTCTCCCATGCACCGAGAAAGTTCAGCCTCCTGAAGCAGGAGCTTCAAAATATCATGAATGGCAACGGATCAGAAATATGATAGGGCTAGAATGCATTGGGGAATTAGAATCTCCAATCAATAGTGCATAAAGCTCTTATCAAGTCTTGTTTCAAGATAATCCTCTCCCTCCTCCTTCGTCAAGATAATCCTCTCCCAATTTACTCATCAAGCTTGCAATTTTCTCTTACCTTGTTAGCCAAGTGTCACTCACTACTTGCCCCCACTCTCCATCCTCAAGCCAAAAAGCCACAAATTTAAACTCTCTCTTTCTTCAAACTAGATATGGGTACACTGATACTAGGATTTGCTTGGCCGGTACTACGTAGACGCCATCCACGCCATCCGGCACTGATGTGAACCCTGTCCAACGCCGGTGGTCCAACGACATAATATTTTAATATTCTTTAAAAAAATTTCCTTATTCTTTTTCTTTTTTTTTTCTTTTTCTTCCCTCTTCCTCCTCAAGCCAACGAGGCCGAACCTCGCCAGCATGCATCTAGCAACGACAAGGCCAGATCTAGGCTCGCGAGGCTCGACCTCGCCAGGGGCGGGTGGGCTTCGCCTAAAGCCAGCGAGGTCGACCTTGTCATCCATCGCCAAAGTCCGGCAACCGGCTTGAGGAAGAAGAGGAAAAAAAAAAAAAGAACAAGAAAAGAAAAAATAGGAAAAAGGCAAAAAAAAAGTTCGAAAAAATATTAAAATGTTATGTCACCGAACGGCCAACGTCCACGTTAACATCGGCTGGCCAAAATTGATCGGATGGACTGAATTGACACAATTACAAAAGGTTCAAAATTGAATCAGCAAAAAAAAAGTTTAGGACTCAATTGGCACAATTGTAATAAGTTTAGAACTTTTTTGGTAATTTTCCCCTTTAAAATCACTTGATATTTTACATTTTGTCTCTCTCACAATTTTATTTTTATCTACAGAAAATGTGTAGAACCTTTAGAAAGGGACAAATGTAGACAACATAAAATCACAGGTAACTTTTTCACGATTTTTGTAAACTAAAAATATATTATTTCATTATTCTGGAGAAAGTCCCCAGTAGAGTAATAAAGCAGTTTCTTCGCCCTCCCAGACCTCTTTTTTCCCCTCTGCTGAGGCATTAATCTATGCTAAAACAAGTTCAAAAAGTTTCAATTCATGAACTTCCATTTCACTGGCTCCTCAGTCCCATAGTCTTATGCTCTAAATCCCCTGCCAAATGCACTAGCAATGTGCCAATGACTGAAAAGCTCAAGCAGGAAAAACAGTGTGTTATGAATCATTCTCAGCAGTACAGCACTACACAATTTTCCTCCTCAACCAATTTACAAAGGAAGCAATTCAAGCATGAGCGAGCGAAGCATCAATCAAATTCTCTGTATAGGAGCTTCACAATACAACAACCAATACAAAGAATAAGAAACTCTGACAGGCTGGGAAGATAACACGCAAAAGCGAAGCTCAACCAACAGATTGCTATGACTTATTTTAAAATAAATGTTAGGAGCAAAACTCTGGTTCCGATGTTCTCTGTCTATACATAAGGACCATCTGAGGACGGGCGAACATGAGCACTTCTGTGATTTTACTTTGTTTCCCTAACCTTTATATCTGTTCGTTTCCTTTGAGAATGTTGTACTTGCAGAGAGGACAGGTCGCGTTCATCTTGAGCCATTTCACGACACATGTTGAATGGAAATGGTGGTTGCAGGGGAGAGTGTGGAGCTCCACTCCGTCCTCATATGAGGTGAGACATATACAGCATTCCTATGGAAAATAAGAGAGAATTCATCTTATAAGCAAGATATGTGCCCAAATGCTACAATACAAGTTCCATACTCTCAGAAGATGTTAATTTACAAACTCCTCGCTCCGGCATTCCTGAACATTACGTATATCAAACCTCTCAAGGGTTTTCTCTCACGTACTGCTAACCAGATCCCGAACCTTACTAGGAATTATGGATGACAGGGCAATATCTGGCATTACCCAATCTAAATGTAACCAAAGTTAAGATAACTACAAATGCACATGGACGGCATAACATGAGACCCACAACATCCAATTTCCAAGTATGGGCACACTTCAAGTTGGTAGAGTGCACGATGGCACCTTTAAGGACAATTGGAGGAGATTATGACATGATTACTGGGAAAAACAGAGTTTACTGCCCACTTTTTATCAGGAGATACGATTTATATTTTGATGCAGCAAATAGGGGCATACAAATT
Organism: Lenwebbia sp. NSW1173648; assembly: GCA_029784005.1. Taxonomy (NCBI): domain Eukaryota; kingdom Viridiplantae; phylum Streptophyta; class Magnoliopsida; order Myrtales; family Myrtaceae; genus Lenwebbia; species Lenwebbia sp. NSW1173648. The sequence goes on from JARCGZ010000010.1 coordinate 10,140,002, forward strand.
TTAATTGTGGCAGTCAATAGTAGCATGGGCAGCAATAAGGGAGTGGCATGTTTTTAATTGGTCCGCTACAGAAGCAAGACCTTATTTAGCTGGAATTGCATTATCCGCAAGATCGGGTCACTATTTATATTGATTAAACAATTGATGGATGCATTCTAATCAATGGCATGTAAACTAGGGCAAAATCTGGCTAAACAATCTAAGAACTGAGGCCGAATCTTTTCTACTTTCGTCATTGTCCCAGGGATCTAACTGAAGGGCCCTAGTAGTGTAGAATAGTTGGGTTTTGATGCTTCGATCATGAATAAAGTTTTACTATCATTCTCAAAGCGCCGACGACCCGAAAATAAATGAATGCAGATTGTCTACCATTTCATCCGAGGCAGTGTAGAATAGTTGGGTTTTGATGCTTCGATCACGAATAAGGTTTTACTATCATTCTCAAAGCGCTGATGGCCCAAAAATAAATAAATGCAGATTGTCCACCATTTCATCTTGAGACTGGATTGCTCATATTCTCTCTTTCCATGCCAGTGTTTCTTTACTCATAAATTTGGATTGTCAGCTCAACATTTCCACCAGTAATCAGAACATGTCTCCAATGCATAGCCCATATTATCAAGCAAAATAAACTGTTAGAAGAGCAAAGTTGTCATTATAGCACAATAACTCACCGCATCCTCAGGCAGAAGCAATCTTTCATTTGCAAGATATCCGCTAGTTGTTTCAACAGGAACCATCTTTCCAGCCCCAACAACAGTTTTTTCACCATTGCTCAATATATGAAACTTGTATTTAGGAAGGATACTGAGATCGGCTTCTGATGCACCCTCCTGTTCAGTCGTGAAAACAGAAAAGCCATTAAAGAACGGCCCCCAAAAAAAGTTGTGGCCAAAAAATAGGGCCCTTGATTATATGATAGCCTCATACCTGTCCAGCAAAAGCATAAAGAATCGCAATAATGCATGGCAGACAGCAACATAGAGCAATCCCAATCAGACATGCCAAAACAACACAAAAGATGGCAAAGAATACGTCAAATGCCAGAAATACCACAGCCAACCTGCACAAACTCAGAATTAGATAGTCCAGCAGTAGCAATTCCAGTTTTCTCTTTTACAATTTTATTTAATAGTCATTATTCTCCATGCCAAAAAATCACTGCATGAATGATGACCGTGTGTGTGTGAGAGAGAGAGAGAGAAGACAAGACCAACAATCAGTGGTATGGAACATGGGAAACACCCAAGAGAGAGAGAGAGAGAGAAGACAAGACCAACAATCAGTGGTATGGAACTTGGGAAACACCCACACACCCCCAACCAAACCTTGGCTCATCTGGAAGATCAAGATACTAGGTTGTCCTAGAAAACGCATGCAGTTCACCAAATATGTAACCAATGATTGAAGTACCTAAGCGATGTGTCATATGATGCTTTTCCTCTATGCAACTTACTCCTCCTTCCTCTGCCTTATCCTCAAGTCCTAGATTTACGTCCCCCCAATTCCCCATGTTCATACAACAACAGCAATGACGACGACGACGACAAAAGCAGCTTTTTTTCTTCTATGTTTTTCCCCCTTGTACTAAGTGAGGTTGGCTATATGGGCAGTAGCACCCAAATACTTAATGCCTCAAACTAGCAAAAACATAAAACGGAAGTTCTCTTAACATGAGAAATCGAGAAGGGTCAACATCATACCAGTAGAGACGAGGCGCTTTGTTTAAAAGAATATCTCCGCCAGAAACTACCCAATAAAAGCCAACTATCCACCACAGAAATGAGGCCATGGTATTCACCGATTCACAGCGTTTGGTGACACTACAGAAGACATCGTCAATAAACAATTAACAGCCAATAAATTGGAACATCACAACTCCAGCTAAGCAACTAAACACAACGTCAGTTTGAGAGCAAAGGTCGAGCATCTATGCCAGTATCATAAAATGCCCCTGCATACACTTTGCGACAGCAAAAGCATGACCAGACACTTTGCTAACTTCAGTCATTAACAAGATGGATCTTTCTAGAATATGCCCCCATCAAATTGAATTTGATATGTTCAGAAAATAATAGTACACCTATTGGGGTAATAATTGTTAAGTGCAAATCATATCCAGAACTCCTGAATAACTTTATATTGTGCTTCTCAACAAGGAGCATTAAGGATTCTCCTTAAAAATGAGCTTTCTATATTAGAAATTCTGCATGCAATAGAATTCCAGTCAAATTGAGCACTCCATGGAAAACACTTAACTAGGCTCTTTTTATAGATACAACAGAAGAATGTGAACAAGATGGCGGTACCTCGATATATTGGTAATGATCCATATGTATTTAGGCTTTGTTTGGAGTAACTTAACTTTTTCAGTATTCTACATGACTTGTTACTTTTTGTTTTAAGGAGAAATGCTTGAATAGACGCTAGACAAGTATTTTTATGCATATATTTTTGCTGGCACTTCTTCTCTGTCATCGCCCCTGACATTATCCTCTGCCTCGCTTGTTTTTATGCATCACTACTCTTCATGTGAGTGCACAAGAAAGTATCTTCACAACCAATATCAACAAAGACTGCATCAGGGGCAGCCTTTGGCAGAGTCTCAACAAGAAATGAACAAAATATCAAAGGTGGGCCATGGATGGATCACTCATAAGGAACATGAAACGATAAACGAAAGGAAGAGTCATCTCTCACTTGGTCATTCATGCCATAGGAAGGAAGAAAAGGTGCAGCATGGGTCCATTTCCGTCATATTCAAACTCGCAACTTCAAGAAGCTATATTTGGTTTGTGAAATGTGGAAAGAAGAGAAGGGGGGTCACTTAGGAGGAAATCTCCTTCATTGACCACTTGACAACAGGGGAAACGGCGGGAAATTAGGATGTCTCAAGTTCATATTTTCTTTCTACAAATGCGAATGTGGGAGGAAATGGAGAATTACCAGAGCACAAAATGCCGGCTTCTAAAACATGTCATACGCGTCCATCTCTATCCATCACTTCCTTTCCTTCGCCTACATCCTACTATGAAACACGAGATGGAAATTTCTGTTCTTTTATCTCCTTTTTTCTACATTATTACAGTAATCCTTTGTCCTACTTCGCCTTGCAACCCTTCAAAATGTAAGGTATGAGTATCATCTTCCTAGTTCTCTCCATTTCCTCTTAACTTCGAAGTAGGAAATCTCTGCAAACTGCCACTGTATCACACACAAAATCCGGGAGTGCTAAATATCAAGAGTCGATGTCCAATTAAATCTAGTCCCACTACCAAAACTAGAAATCAACCATTGCAATCGACTCGAAACAAACAACCCAGAGAAACGAATTAAAACTCACTTCGACCGAGCAGAGCTGCCCGAAGCCATGTCCACGCCGGCCTCCTCGTCCTCGCTGTCATTCACGTAGTTGTAGTTCTGCTGCCGCTCCTCGTCCCTGATCCTCCGCGAGTTGCGCCGCCGGTACTCAATCCACACGAGGACCACGTGGACCAGGCACTGCGCGGCGTACCCGCAGATCCAGAGCCGGATCGGGGTGTTGGGGTGCTCGTCCGCGGTGCAGACGAGCATGACGACGGACACCACGACGAACGCCGTGTTCCACATGATGTCCAGCGCGACCACGGGCTTCGAGTAGCCCCAGTCGGCGCGCCGCTGCTCGAGCTCCCGCGCCGCCGTCTCCCGGACCAGCATGGAGGGCCCGCGCCGCCCCGTGGCCCGCCCGAGGAGGACGGCGAGGGAGGGGGGGCGGGGCCCGGAGCCGGAGTCGTCGGCGCCGCCCTGTCGGGAGGCGAGGAGCGGGGCCTGGGGGTCGGAGCCCGCCGCGGCAGCCGCGGAGGCGGGGGAATTGGAGGAGGAGGAGGGGGAGGACATGACGGGGGTGGCGGCGGGTGCTATTGGGGTCGGGGACAAGGGGTTCGCATCCCTGAAGACCCTTTTCAGTTGGCAGAGTAAGAGAGAGAGAGAAAGACAGATTGAAGCTGGTTGAGTGTGATTTGTGAGGAAGCGAAACGAGAAATGGGTCTGTCGGATCTTCTTCTTCTTCTTCTTCTTCTTCTTCTTCGTCTCTTGTTCGATGTTGTTGTTGGGGTTGAACGGTAGATGCGAGGAGTGTGTCGTGTCGTTGAGTGGAGCTGCAGCTCTTTCTTGAAGCAGAAAGAGGCTTCGTGGGTTGTGTTTCTGCCGTTGAGGGATTTGGCAAAGCGTGCGCCTCACTTTCCCCCGCTCGTCACCGCAAGGACATGGCGAGTGAGGAAATATTGGGCTGGCCGGCACCACGGTGGCGTGGATGGGCCGGGCCCACTGTGACGTGGCACCACGTGTCGGCCATTGAATGGGCCGGCCCCACGGTGGCCTGGAGGAGCCGGCCCACCCAACATTTTCTCTACGACGAGTAGCTGAATTTTGTGGCTGTCTTTCAATCGCCTTATTTTCTCTCCCTCTCCAGTTTATCCGCTATTCTAACATTCTTTTTGGCGGGGGCTGTGTCGTCTACGTCCATGGATCTCGTCAAGTCATTTTCGGTCATTACTCTCGTTATGGCAGTTTAATGGCAAACCGCATGAATTTGGAGTGGTTGACTCGGATTGTGAAAATTGGATACTTCAACGGAGGCCACTTCTGTGGAACCATATTGTACCGTGGGACATTGACGACGCGTGGTAGAGTATTAAATCATCGAGAATTGTTGACCGAGGAGGCCCGAAATTGAGACGCCCCCGTCATTCGTTCACGCTCTGTTATAGGGTAAACACCTCACTTATGGTTATATTGAAAAAGCAGAAATTCATTTCGGAGGAAGCTGGTCGAGAGCTTTATCGTCAAATTGCTACATCTTGGATCAAGAAATCGTCACTGCCTCCAACTTTCGGTTTCCAAAAGAATCGTGATCGTACCAACATATCTGCGTATAATCAAACAGAATAAGGCCGATTGACCTTTTGCTGAAGAAAGTACCATTCGTTTTTCCTCTCCATGAAGGTGGCCCCACGAAAGATGTTCCCAAAATCACCTGATGTGATTACAGAGGCAAACTCAAATCAAGAGTTCGTATAGTAGAGATCATTTTCCACGCAAGTTGCTCATCTCCTGCTAACCACCTGCAGCATAAAAATACGGATCCACATCCATCAAGAGGATGATCATCAACTCTATAAGGGCACTGGTCTGTCAAGCAGACAGCGATATGAAGCGACTCCACCTTGATGTATTCCCCAAAATCTTGGATTTCCTCCCGACGAAATTCTTTCGAGAGTTCAGAGAGCAAAACCCGAAGTAAACTGTCTGTGCAAGTGTTACCCGACTCTTCATTTTTCTTGCTCAGCCGTGGGGGGAAACAGTAAGCAAACTTTACTTCATGCCTTTCTGTTCTCAGAACGTGCAGAAGCTCATCTTGGTGGATAACTTTAGCCTCTTTATTGCCTTCCATAACAAGAATTCCTTCAGCTATCCTTTCATCCCTTACTTGCAAAAATGGCACTGCTTCCGCGTCTCCTGAATGTGAGCATTCATATTCCCTGTTTCTTCTGAAGAAATTGAAATTCGGGCTCAAGGAACTCCGCACAAATGCATCCGATGCACATGCTTTGACAAAGTGAGTTGATGGGACAATCACATTCTCGTTATTTGCAGGGTCATAACATGGAATTCCTAATTCAGACTTGATTTTCCCCTTCAGAGAAGCCATTTTAGGCTTCTCCCCATGCACGAGTATTACATGCTTCGGTGAAAGAAATTTAACAAGATCCATTATCCCTTTAGCATCTGTATGGGGACTGAAGGATAATTGATGAATCTGGACATGAAGCACATAAAGTTAGCAATATAATACACATGGAGGAAGTGCATCACCTTGCAGGTTCTTCTACATAATAATCGTACTGTTCTTCTAGAGCAAGCTTTGTTTGGTAAGTGCACATTCATATACGAAGAAAGGGGAGTGTACGGTTTGACATAATTGATGACATCAAAACAGTGATGTTTTGATGTCATCAAAGCATAGACCAGAGCCTGACAATAAATATTTTCACTCAATAACTCTAAATTGGTATCATGGATAAATGACTAACTGAAGCTATAGAAAAAGGCTTTGGGTAGAGTTGCCAAGGTGAGTCAATTATGCAGAACAAAACTTGGAGACCAAGAGGGGAAATTGACATTTCAACTTCTCATCCATTTTTCAGTAGCTGACTTTGCCTAGATACATTGTTCAACAGTCCTGGTTTATTTAAACTGCAAAAGCATTCTTTAGATACAAATTGAAAGTACTTACTAGGTGAAATTTACAAATAAACCCAGGTGGGTTTAAGTGGAGAGAGATGAAACAAAGAAAAAGGAAGATATACCTTTTCATTCAGTTATACAAAGGATTTTAGAACCAAAGAATGACTGGTTTAACAAAGATATAAAGAAGAAAGCTCTGGTAGATGGTGCACTGACAACACATATGGCACAAACATAATGTACAAGAGATGACATGAACCTGACATCGAACATCAATCAGTGTGTCCTTGTCCAAGTCAATTTTAGTGGGTTTCCCGGACATCAATTTATGTCCTATGGTTCCAGCCACGCAATACCTGGAAGATAAGCAGTGGAGGAGGAAAATGAGACATGATTCCATGGGATGATAGATATGCATGTGGTTTTGCTTTCATGCTTAATCCCCCAAGCCCCAAATACAGGTAGGGCAGTAAGTAATAACTCATGAAAGTTGTTTATAATTCTCAATATGCAAGTAGTCATATAAAAGGAGGTCATGGTGGCTTGAAGTCATACTTTGAACTACCATCTATTAGAAGGTTCCACAAGTTTGAAGGGGAAGAAGCTAGTTAAATTACCAGTTTGGGACCAGACCTTCCCAACAACAACAATTTGAAGTGGCCACCAAAACTTGCGGAACCTACTATATACATGGTAGACCCGATGAAATATGATAGAGTTTGATTTTTACATGTTTCCCTCTTCATCCCTAGAACCACCCCCACATAGACATTAATATTGAACTATCATATGGATGAAGAAATGGGAGTCACCCAGGCAGCGTAACAAGGTTGATTTCAGAAGGTGCCCAGTTCTTGAAAACTTCTAGTGAAAATCCACCACTGATCATTCCAGGTGTTGCGAAAAGCACACAGGGTCCAGGAGTATTAATCATGGAGCGGTCAAAATTGCGAACTACAACATCAGAAACTACATGATGAGATATTGAAACTCCAAGCTATCTAGATTACTTTATCATATAAACTATTTGATCAATATGCTAGATGTACCAAGAGTAAACTCCAACTAACTCTATCATGTGAATGTTATTCTGCACATTTTTGTGGAACATAATCATACTACTCTGCATTGACAACTAAAATGCAAATGAAATTTTCAGCAAGACAAAAAAAGAAAAGAAAAATGAAGCCATACTAACAATACAAAAGTGATGCTGAGTTTCATCCAATTAATCCATTACGAGCCTGTACAATAAACTTTATGGCAGGAAAATGAAACTATTGCATTAATCATGTCATTAACTTCAACAGCATATTATGGCGGGAGAATAATCCATCAAAAGGTAGCTAATCTCTAAAAAGTTCATGTTTTCGGCAACTTTTGTCTTTTGATATTTTTCAAGCAATTGGCAAATATAAGATCGCCAGGGACTGTCTCTCAGCTGATCATCAACAGAAAAATCAAGCTAGATAGTTCGACAAACATTACACCAGCTTTGCCTGAACTAACCACCATATAATGAACGCTCAGTCTTGCTTGTTGCCTGGCACCCATAATGACTGAGGACAGACGGTATTACGAACAACTAGTGGTCCTTATAAATCTGTTGCCGAGAGAACGGTAAAATCGGATGCCCACGTAATCCTTGCAATATTTTCTTTCAATTTCTCACACCTTGATATGAAATCCACTTCAATTGATGAGTGGCCGACTCAGAGGAAATTTATATTATGCTATCACTTCTTCATTTGTTGTTGCTGCAATTGATATTGCAAATTGTCTCATATTGCAATCTGATTGTCTAAAGGAACAGGTTCAGCTGCAATTTCATTGCCAAGAGTTGTCCTAATAGCAAAGCTGCAAAACTATCATGAAAAGTTTCTTTAATGTGCCTACAAGCTACAGCAATGCATCTCAAGTGTTTCATATTCGGTGTGAAAACTAATCATGATAATTAATACAAGATTCTCATACAGACTTTAAAATGCAATGCGTGCCATTAGGAATTGACACAAAAAGAAACGTGAAGTTAAAATGCTAAGCAGGTATTATTCTGGCTACAACCCTGAAGTATTGTAGTTTTGCATGACAACTTTGCCGGAAATGAAAATACCATTTTTGAAGTCGAACGGATTACGTGTTACATATGTCTCTTTGACCTTTTGGCTGGTCCAGTTGATAAGCATTTTATAGTACATGTTTGCTTGAATTGTCAAACCTACAAAAAAAGGTATCTAAATCATCATTCTAGATTCAGACCACAACCAATCTTACAACTCCAGAATCAAGGAAGAAGATAGAGCATTACCACAAGGGAAGAAGACATGAGAGCTTCTATCAAGCAATTTCATCAGGATTTACAAATATGCATGTAAGTCATGATTTTTCATAGAGCAATCATAGCAGAAGTATTATACTTCAAAAGATGAGTAAGTTCACATAAAAAATCTGAATGCATTTTGCAGCATAGGATAGTCACTATTTCAAAACTTTCTGCTAAGGTATGCAGCATAAATATAAAACAATTACCAATTCACTGAACACTACTCTTGTCCACAATGTCCAATAGCAATGTAAAGATTGAAGCTGAGAATACTATATTCAGCTCAGATGATCAAAACTACTAGACAAACAGAACAGGAATTACATGAAGAACAACTTATGCTTCTTATTTTAATTTCTGAGTTTTGAAAAGCAATCTTAGTCTAGACTCTACAAAAGAAGCACCTTCAACAAAGAGGCTATTGGAGACACTCCAATGTAGGGAAGATTGTAGGACACCTGATTCCCCCAAAAGCTTAAGCTGTTAGGAGACATGTCCGCAACTTATAACAAGCGTGCATCTTAGTACTGCCCCTCGTGTTTAAATCTGACCTTGCATGTGACACGAAGCGCGGAACATGGACGCAATGCAATTACTGGAGACACGGACCTAATTCAATCAACCATATAATAAGGACGAATGCCAGTATTCAAACTCTTAAATGTGGTCTAATACCTAGTTAAATAAACTGTTTTTTTTCTTAGATGGAAACACAATGTTTATTTAGCATGTTTGTTTACAAAGAAAAAATTTATAACCATATTGTTTGAGTAGAAACCCGTACTACAGGTAAAGCCTCCTGGAAAGGAACCACATTCAAAAGAAGGTAAAATTGATGCGGCTGATGCCACCAACATACAGAAAGGATGGCTCACAAGGAAGAATTTGTCGGAATGCTATTTTTTCCTGTTCAATAGCCATATGAGGCTTACACTGTACTAATTGGTTCTATTAAACTTCCGTTCCTACAAGAAGCTCAGTCATGTTACCTAAAACCATAGAATTCTCTGTACTAATTTTCCCAGTTTTGTTGGTCGTGCATACAATTTGCCACCTTTAACTTCGAGCGGGGTAGTTCTACCATCTCAATCTTAACGATTGTAGGTTATACGTGCCTCGGATAGCCATCTTTACTAAAAGCTCCAATAACCACTCTAAAGAAAATTTCCCAAATGAATTAACCTTAGCTCTCAATTTTGATCTAACCCAAGGATTACTAATTCCTCATAAACCTCAACTTATTATAGATGGAAAAGTAAGTATACAGTCAGATACATACACAAACCAGTGAAAACTTTGGCCAATATAGTGTTACCACTGAAGTAGGTTACGATGACTGAGTGCTCTGTGGATATTTGATAAAGGCATAACTCGTGTCAAGTGCAGGCATTGCTAACTGTCACATGCCTTTTCCTGTATATGTTCTGCCCACATACTAACCACATCGCTGACCCAACAAGATAACAGAAACAAAACTAAATCTAGTCTTACCGCTGATTGATGCTAAATGTCAAAGTACACAATACATTAATTTTAGGGGAAAGAAGAGAACTATAAAACCTGCCGAAAAGTATATAGGAATATTCAGATTCATACGCTCCCAGTAGTCATCCAGCAACATACAGAGTTCCTACATGTTAGAGCAACAATGTCAGGGAAAATAAACTGCACAGCTACGATGAGTCATGGAAAGTAAACATTTCCTAGAATGCGAATAGAAGCTCTACCAGTTTACAGCAGTCATCATAACACGCACACGCACACGCACACGCACACGCACACGCACGATGTTAACACCAACAAAAGTGTAATCAAGCTCACCAAAAATCGAATAATCCATGAGTCAAAAAGGTCATGTTCTCATTTTTTTCTGTTGTTCAAGGAAAAGCGCCTTGCTTTTGACTCTGAATGGTGACAAAGCTATAAGACCTACATTAACTTTGAAACTTCTGGTCAATTCACTAAGTCAGGTTATAGAGTCTAAGAGATCAAGTCAGGTGGGTGTTGAAGATAAGAGCAAGTAATGCATTGTCAAGTTTACAGGGCCTTCGCAAAGAGAGTATCAAATCCACAAGCAGGTCAATTTCCACTGGATGGTCGGTGGAAGCCTCTGCTAGCTCAAGACTAGCCATCTTCTCCTTGCTATGGATGAGAAAATCCTATGCTGAAATGCGAAGGACAGAAGTTCTTTGGAAAAGAGAAGTAGGAAACAAACAAGAATTTTCAGAGGGAAAATTACTGCCCAGCAGACCGAGCCTTCAAATAGTACAGCACTAATGATGAAATAGTCCGCAACATGTTGCTCCACTTACATGAGCAAGGAAGCATATTTAACCATGAAAGAACGAGAGGAAGAAGGTGGAATCCGTTCATAGCAGCAGACGCTTGTGGCCACAATTGTGGCCTTTGCATGGGTTTTACGGTGGCTTTATCAAAAGAAATTTAGATACTATAACTCTTGGATATTGATACAAGTATCATGATGTTCACCAGCTAAAGAGCTAAACCATGAACAAGGTTGTGCTGTGTCTCGCATCAAATTTGAGGGACAATTGTGCATTTCCTATGGTTAGTTTCATCCAAAGACAAAGCTTTGGGGGGCTAAAAGCAACCTGCTGAGCAAGAACCAACACTATGGGCAGATACTTGACACAAAACTTATCCAAGTATCAGGTCATTTAGTATTCACAGAGTTTTGAGCATGCAAAATTGAATAAGCCACTAAATTCAAACCTGCTAGGAACAAGAAAATTTCCGATACATGGATATTCAAGTACACAAAGGCGTGTAATGAAGAAAATTTGAAGCTTGAAATAGATTTATAGATTAGAATTTCTACTTTCTAGAATGTAGAATAATTTTAGGTACTATTGTGTGTAACGTAGGCTGCTTATTCCGATAGAATATTAAATATTTATGAATACAAATGCGGATGTACATGTATGTTTGTCATTTGTGCATGGGTGCAAAAATGTGTGTGGGTGCGCGCGCGCGCGCGCGCGCGCGCGAGAGAGAGAGAGAGAGAGAGAGAGAGAGTATGAACTTCAACCAAGATAGCCCAAGGTTATCATGATCAAGATTGAGGTACCTGAGCTCTTCCAAGGGCAAATGTTGGAATAAGCACCTTTCCTCCTCCAGCAACACATTTATGGACCTGTAGGAAACTGATTTCAAATCTGAAGGTAGGCAAGATTTTGAGCAATCCAAAGCTATGAGTTAACAAGCTAATAAAGAAGATTGACCATTCCTTAATACCCCCCTTCACTTGTAGGAAACCATACTGTCAGACTCTATGCAGATCTACTAGCGGAACTCCATAAATAACCAGATAGAAAAAAGAGAAAAACGCAATAACCAGTAATCAGAATAACAGGAATGAGAACATTGGAACTTGATAAAAGGACAGCGAGTATCAAACTGAATCAAAGCAACTATCCAACAGCTTGATAGCAAGGACATTCTGCCAGGTAACAATACATTCCAAAGAGTTAATGCATAAGAAGTAGGCACACAAGTATGTTGGATAATTAACAGCTTCACAGAAATACTAGGTCAATTACTTAATTCTTGAACAAAGAACGACATGCTAATAGGATCCAATCTAATGACGCATAACAATTAATCAGTCCCTAGAATTAGATAGCAAGTTCCGGCTTGAGACCTACTTTATCATAAAGTCAAGAGTTAGACAACCATTTTTCTCAAAAGCTGTTGGTAAATGGGCCGCAAATAATCATTCCAAAGCTCGTAATAATCTCTGCTATATTTCTTATGAGGTATTTGGAATAAATGGTCTCAAATGTTTCTTGATTGTCATACAATCAAAGCAGGCAAATCAAAGGCCAAGAACAAGAACAAATCAAGCTTAGATATTTTCTTTCTGTTTCTAACAAATTAGATATCACCAGTAGATACTCTTTTGGATAGAAAAGTCTAAAGCACAGTTGTAAAAAAAGTGACAGAAGTAGCAGGACCAGTGAAACTCCAAAACTGTGAAATACACATACAGCTATGAGGAACTCCCTTTCACGAGTATATTTGGAATCCCGCACCGTCGTAGCATATGTTGACCTATGAAAGAAATGTATTAGAAATGAACTTCGAATATGTCAAGAGGTATGAGCAAAGCATAAGTTAAATCTGCAATTCCAGAAGATCCACAAAAAATCAGTGCCCAAAGAAACAAAAGAACTTTGCATTAGGGAAATCCAGGATATGGGAATAATGGATGCTAGAAAAAAGAGTCTTTGCAGAAGATCCCAGTAAAAGAATTAGGAAAAAGTAGCAGTTTCAACCAAAAATATGGGTTAACAGCCAAATTCACTACTACAGGTCAGAGCATAAATTCCCCATGTAGTATATATGGTCAAACAGGACGAAAAAAAAAAAGGTCACTTCACTAGTTATTTCCCCAGAAGCATGTGTACACATTAATCTCAAGAGTCCACTTCAACAAATGGTCCTTCATTTCAATTAGGTCTGAAAAGCTTATCAAGTGGTCTGATCTTCATGAATTTACTGCGAGTAATAGATTCAACGTTTCCCCGAACTTAGCTCACAAAAATAACTAAAATTCAATAACTCTGCCTACAAGTTACATGGCAATTAAAGGAAATTAGCAAAACCAGCATGGTAAATAACAGAATGTCAGGGACAAAAAGATATCTCTTTCAAGTGTATCTTTGGACTAATTTGAGGAGGACAAATTTATGACTGCATTAGCAAACAGGAACTTTTTGCTGTTATGGTGAAGTCCAATAGGAAATAAGAACCATGAAATTTACTGTTCCATTTCATTGGCACGTAGCTACAAGTAAATATCCACCAAAATTTCTCTCTCTTGAATGTTGCAGAGACACATTCAGGTGTCAAGCAGATAACATGTTTGTGTAGACTAGACATACAGCACAGGTTCGATTCCCCATACCACAAGTGCAAATGATCCTAAGTTTAGGCCACCTATCCAAGCTTTAGCTCGCTCTGTTTCCATGAGGTCAGTCTCTTATTATATGGACCACGGTTAACCTACCAAAGTCGGGCTTTCATTGTCACGAAAAAAAGAACGGTTTTCATGCTTGGTTATATACTCATGTCAAAATGAATTACGTACTCTGTGATTAAAAGGTCCAGATGTAGTCGGTCGATTTGAGCAGCTCCAAGATGTCTATCGGGTGTCATATTATAGTCTCCTGTGTAAACCAAAGCAGAATCTCCCACTTTTGCATAGAACATGGCAGCTCCTAGGACCTTACAATCATATTAAAAGAAGACAAAACAGAAACAAGAAAAAGACTCAGATCTTATTATGTTACCTTTAAAGTACATCGCTGAGTGAAATCCTAACCTTAATTTTGAACTTTTCACAACAGTTTTACTAAATAAAGCAATATATCATATCATGTGTAACAAACATATGATTTACTCATGATGGTGTAGAACTCAGGTCATTTGTTCAGAATAAAGTCATGTTGACTTGGCATTTGCTAAAGTTAACTCCCTTCAAATTTTGTTAATTCATTTTCGTTGTATTCAAACAAACATCTGCATACACATCCTAATCTACAAGAAACTGCCCACAATTCACCTTGTTTGACCTTTTTACTGTTTCTATTCAAATATTCTTACCAGGATGAGCACAAGTCAAGCAACTAAGCATGAGCCAAACTAATGAAACTTAAAAACCTACATGCCCAGCATAGTACGCACAGAGTTGGAGCTCGCTGTCAACCTGCACAGTTTGCTTTAGGTCCACGGCTATCACTACAGGAGCAAAGATTTAACAAAATTATTTGATAAAATGACTGTGCTCATGAAAATAGAAAAGAAAAACATAGTTTCAAGCATCAACGTGCATGACGCTTTATCCAAACAACAAACTCTATACATAATACTGCAAGATTGTTCTCCATTTGATGCAACACTGAAAATAAGCCCATTTCAGAACCAATCTTGACTTCCTTGGGAGAGGTACCTCAGCTTCCAGCTAACATCATATGGAAGACATAATACCATGCTTAAGCCCTCATTTTCCATGCTCAAGCAAAACTTTTGCACGGAGAGTGGATGACTTTTTGCAGTAGATTACTTAAGCTTCTATTTTCAAGTATAAAGAAGCATCATTTATCAAATGAATGAGATGAATTCATGGCACACCATTTAGATGACGCAATCCTCATATGACCTACAGGACTTCTTCCTTCTCATCAGCTATGATCCTAACCACATCTAATGATTAGAAATAAATAAACCACTAGAAATCCCAGTAAACTAATTGTTTCAGTTATTCAACTCCTGCTGCGGACGAATGTGTTAAGATCAAATATTCCTGTCTAATCTAACCATCCAAATGTAGTACATCATGATGATTATCAACCAGGGCTAATTATCAGACATGCTGCACACAAACGTAGCAGGAGGCCCAAGACCACCCAACAATATTCTCAGTCAACTTCACAACAATTGACGGTTGGATCATCCCACAATCTTTGTGGTGTTGTCTTCATATTACAGAGAGGCCAGTAGAGTAAGCAGGCTCACCAAGCAAACAAAATGGACTACTCAAGAAGAAAGTACCTTTCTTCATGCAGTCCGCAATATGCTCCGCAGTAAATTGTTCTTCTTCACCTCTCCTTTCCACCATCACTTTGCGATAATCTTCCAGCATCAAAGGAGCCAATGCCTTAGTAGGATACTGCAGCAATTTTCAAATGAAGAACTTATCTAGTCCTCTAAGAGAAGTCATGGTCAAAGGGCATACAAAGAGCGCTAATTGCTTCCACATCACTTTAGGACATCATAATCGCAGACAATACCATCTATCCATGACTGACTGGCTATTAAGGAAGACAAACTCAATTAAATTACTTTTACACCTCTTGACCCATAGATGAAGACTACAACAACCATGCGTGATTCAACCATAGAAAAAGAAAAACACAAACTGCTGTTTCCACTAAACATGATCTCATAAGGGGTACTCAAGTAGATAGCAAAGCAACAACCAGCCACCAGAAAAGACACCACCGCATTTTATCAAACACGTGGGACTTACCGTCATGTAGATGGGTCCGCGATAGCCACAGACTTCAGTGAAGTAAGGGAGAGCCCCGACATGATCCAAATGACTACAGAGAACGCCCATACCACGTTCAATGACACGTTACGAAAGCGTCGAGCAAAAACTATCACATTGGTAGCGCATTATGCGGCCGTCACTTACAAGTGAGTGATGACGATGCAATCGAGAGCTCCGCTGAAATCGCCGTCCGGAGCGACGCGCGAGAAATCGGGGTAGCGGCGGTGGTCGAGGTACCCCATGTGCATGCCGCAGTCGAACATTATCCTCTTGCCGTTGATCGTCACCACCGCGCAGCTCTTTCCGACTTCTTGACCTGCACCTGAAGAATACACCACCAGGAACTGCGTGACTCTGCAGTTACACGCACAGAGAGAGAGAGAGAGAGAGGGTGTTACCGAGGACGAGACAATCGATCGCCATGGGAAGGAGGGGCTTTCTGTGGAAGCGAGCTGCGAGCTCTGGTGGGAGTATTTGGCGCGCCCCTTCGAAGTGGCTTTGCTTGAAAAAGTTCGTTCTTCTCTCTAAATCGGTCCCCCAAGCTTTCGAAATTATGTTTATGACACCACATTTTTTCTTCCAATTGCGAATTTGCCGAAATCTCTCATTTATTCTATCATTTTGGGCACTAGAACTAGAAGCCCGTTTGGCAGAAGTACGGTATTGTAGTAAACTAGGGTTGTATTATCTATTATGATATTTGGTTTATAGCTTCATGAATGATATATATAATAACAAAGGTATAACATTAGAAAGTCCTCGTATTCAACCTTGTCAACGATCATTGTACCTTTATTTTACCAGCATTCAATCATTATTTTTGAAGCGGCAAAACTTACAAACTATCATGTCAAGGCTTAATTCCCTAAAAAAATAAAAGAACCTCAACTTTAAGTCCAATCCTAAATTTGCCCCCAACTTTTTTTGGTCTAAAAAGTTCACAAGCTTTCACTATAGTTTCAAATCTGGTCCGAATAAAAAAACCACCACTAGTTTCTTCAAAATTATCAACATCAAGACCAGCTAGAGGTTTCATCATCTAAACATGTGTCTTCACTAACATCCTCGCCTTGTTTGTAACTACAGCAGTATCCTAATATTAATAATTTTGAAGAAACTAGTGGTGAGTTTTGGACACGAGGAAGATTTGGGTTATGTGAAAGTTTTTGATTTTTTTTAGCCAAAAAAAAATTGGGACAGAATTGGGATCAAATCTAAAATTGATGGTATTTTAGGGAATTAGGCCCCCTGTCATTATAGCAAAAATTAATCGAAGGATTGTCAAAATTCCAGCAATTGCTAGTAATAAGCAAAGGCTAGTACATTAAGTGGAGCTCTGTTAAAATATTCAAATAGTAGACCAAATTTTCATATGACAACTTAAAATTTTTAAATAGTTGGTGAAAGTTCCGTGAAATTTTTACATGACGTGGAGGTCTCGAGTTTAAATAATTTCCAAGCACCAATTTGCTCCTATATTATGTATTTCCATCGTTTTATTCTTACGGCAAAATGTAGCCTACACGTGAAAAAGAGTATTAAGATATATAAATACTAAGGCTCTATTTGTTTCGTGAAAAATGAATAATTTGAAAAATATTTTCTAAAAAATGAATCAATGAATTTTTTTTTCATTATCAACCACAACTTTTATCTAAATATTTTCGTAAACGATGAAAATATTTTTCGTTCATTCATTTTTGCATGAATAGGGTGACGATAAAGGGAGTTTTGTTCAAAGTGTAATCAGCCCTAGCGAGGACAAGCAATCAACTTCATTCAAAAGGAGTAACATGAAAATGCTTTGATAAGTAGGTCAACGAGCAATCTCAGCACTTAAAAAAGTTTGATTGCACCCACCTTGATGACATATATAAATACCCACCTTCAATGAAAATATCCTCTCTTTCTGGCGAGTAGTGTAAACCTAAGCCTATTCTATATCGTGTACTTTAAAATACCTTCGAACACCCGTTAATATGACCTTGGTAATTGATTAATTTATTTGAAACATAGTTATTCTCTTTCAATTTGGTGCTTTTAGCATCAAGATTAGGTGGTATATAATCATCAATGGCAATCAAGATGGCAGATGTTGAATAAGATCCCTTGTAATACAAGTAAATTACATATACTTTAGCTTATCTAGAAATCCTTTGTGTCATTTCTTCAAATTCGCTTATTGTTGGGAATGCGTAGCAAGTTAGCTCGTAAATATATGCAGTTAGCCGACCAAATATATATCCAGTTGGACCAACCTTTACTGAAAAGCTTAAACTAATAAGTTGTGGGCCAATTAGGATATATTTATCACTCCATGGCATGCCAAATTTATGATGTGTCGCAGCTAGACCTATCAAATGGGTTGGTCGAGTCAAAAATGATATGACCCATATTGACCCATTTTAATGCAATATAAGTTTAGAGACCCCTTACCAGACCCAACCTGTTTCGCCGAAATTCTCGGCGACAAAATATGTTTCGCCAAAATTCGTTGTTTGGCTTTTAAATAAAATAAAGGGTCCTATAGCGATTCCGGATAGGAGAGATCCAGATAGTCAGATAATCAACGCACGAACTATGAAAAGATTCCAATATAATTACACAATGTAAACTCAACCGGAGTTTGACTCAATGGGAAGGCTTAGAAAGTATAATTCTAGAGAAATCGATACATAAGAGCTTGCGAGAAACTACACAAACGTAGACCAAACCGGAGTTTGACTCGACGGAATGGCTTAGAGTATACAATTTCTGCCCAAAATAACGAACCAACGCATCCAAAACTATGCCAGAGTTTGACTCAACAACAGAGCCTGAATATGCTTCGACACTACATCGGAGTTTAACTCGACGATGCAGAATCTAGGATAAAGATAAACGCTAGAGTTTGACTTGATGACGAGAATCTGAAAGCTATAGCTAAGAAAAATAAAGTGCAGTATGAAAAGATAAGATAAGGTAAATTTGTTGATTTTTTCGGGGCTGCTTTTATGGATGCTTAGTGGTATTTATAATGGTTAGGTAGGTAACCGCCCCTCGACGGTTTAGATTTTCGTGCGTCGATAACTGCCATGTCCATCATTTCCCACGAACTCATTTGACCAAGTCTTTAGGTAGTTACTTTGTCTTGCACAGAGCTCCATGTAACTGTTGACCACCTTCAAACCTTTGTGTCGGTTCAGTCCTCTTCTCTTATCGTTCGGATGAATCGTGCCTGCGCTTTCCAATTTTCAAGGTCTTTCAAGCCGAATCGTCAGGAAGTTGTTTCAATGATTAAGTAATTGTCGATAGTCTCTAAATTGCTTGTATCGATTCAACTCCCTTTTGCCTTTGCCTTCGCGGGCAATATTAATGTCTTCCACTCTTTAAGGTCTTTCAAGCCGAATCTTTAGGGGGCTGTTTTAATACTCATATTACTGTTGATATCCGTTCTCCCGCCGAGTATTCAAAGGCAAACATTTGTCTTTTCTGGCGCTCCCTTCAGAAAGTTTGTCGATAATTTGTCCAAAGTTTCCTTGTTGATCGACACCTATAAGAACCCTCACGTGCTTTGCACATAACCTCTTTATGCATCAACACTATTTTCCTCTCACGTGTACAGCACGTGTATCGACAGTTAGGTTATTTTGGGTGCCAACACGACCCGACCCATATTGATAAAACACTTTTATTTTAATCCAATTTTAAAAAACTTTTTGTTATAGTATTTGTTATTTTTTTCTAGGAAATTGCCGAATTTCCTTCTTCCTCCGCCGGCAAGAACTGGACGACCACCAGAGATGCCCGATGTTCGAGGACCGGCAGCCGTGACGTCTGGGACCGGAGGTGATGACATCCGACGACAGGCGGCGGCAGCGTTCGGTGACTGCTGGTGGCGATGGACGATCGACTGGATTTCGTAGAAGAAAAAATAAAAATAAAATAAAAATTATAAAACATCATAATTCATAAAATGTATTTATGACTCACTTAAGATAGTTAGGTAACCTATTTACGACCCATTTAAGACCCATTAAGTTGTTAAGTAACGCATTTATGATTTACTTAAGCTTGTTTTTAAAACTAAATGCAACACATTATGACCCGTATTAGTAAATAGGGGTCTTATACCCATTTTGCCACCTCTTTTTACAGCAGAAACCTGATACTCTCATTCCAAAAGGTAGTTCAAAGGATGAGGCTTTCTCTCACATTTATAAATCGATCCACATCCCAAAAGCTCGCTCAAAAGATGAGGCTTTCCATCACATTTATAAATCGGTCTTTTTGGTGGCCTCTCTCGTCCCAAAAGCTAACTCAAAGAATGAGACTTTCATTCACACTTATAAATCGACGATCAGCCCCTTTCACAATCGATATGGGACAACCCAACAATCTCCACCTCACACATCGGTAACCTAGGCTCTGATACCAGTGTTATGTAGTCTTGGGCCTCTCTTATCCCAAAAGTGAGCTCAAAGGATGAGACTTTCCCTTACATTTATAAACCGACCACCAACCCCTTCCATAACCGATGTGAGATAACCCCAACATAACTAAGATATGTTTACTATTCCACACCACACCAATTATCTGATGTAGGATTTTTTAACACAATTCGCATGTGGATCTCAATACTTATTTTAAATTCCATCCATGCGTCCATTATTATTTTTTTTGTCTTTTACCAACGGTGAAAATGAGCTATTGGCAGTGGCGCTCCCCATGCTAGCACGGGAATTTCACACTTGGGGTCAGAATATTGGTTTGAGTCATAACTATTGTTCATTTTAGCTAGCCCGTTAGTGTCATGTCACCTAATGTAAGTGGCACTTAATGCCTAAACATTTATACTTAAAATCATATGGTTGTTTGTTTGGTACGGCTTTTTTACTGCTGTTACCGCGGTGAAATGAGATGCTTCGGCTTTTCGAGACATTTTGTAATAATCTCACATTTGGAAGTGGAGTACCTTCACAGCAGCTTTCACAAAAATAGCCTCTAGTAACTTTTAAAAATTATTTTATTAGGACAAATCACTACAACAATGTTACATGTCTTTCCTCATTATGTAACCGCAACAATCTCAGAGCAGCCTTTTTACCAGACGCATTAGTAATTCATAGCTACAGCATAGCACCTTTAAAGATGAGTCGCTAAATGCACATGCTTCAACACAGGCACAACATAGCTACAACTGTACCAAATAGATTCAAATTGTCATCTTATTGGGGAAAACCGATCTGCAGGCATGCCAATAGAGATGCCTACGAAAATCGACGTGCGCCAACGCGAACCGGCATCAGACGATTGGAGAGCGATCCGCGATCGCTCCGCAATTCTGGATCCGAGCACAAACTGCGCAAATCGAGTTCGAACGAAGCTCGAATTCTACGAATCTAAGTGCAATGAAATTGCAATTACATAGAAACTAAAATGCTTGGAATTGGAAGTACATCAAACGCAAGTTACGAGGAATTGGATGAAACGAGAATACAAGAAAAAGTAAAAGGATGAACTCTGGAGCGTTTGGAGTCGTCGTGCCGCTCGTGCGGGCGTCCTTGTCTACCTCCGAACCCTCCTTAATATTCTATCTTCAACATCATTCCGCTAGAAAAATGAACGAATGAGAAATATTTTCTTCATACGCAAAAATATTTAGATTTAAATTATTGTCGATAGTAAGAATATTTTTCATTGGCTAATCATTTCAAGCCTTACAAGCGGTCATTTCTAGGAAAAAGGTTTTTCAAAATCATTAATTTTTCGCGAAATAAACAGAGTATAAAAAGCTCTCAAAACAAAAAAAAAAAAGAGTTAACTATGTACTTTTTTTTTTTTTGTCAAAACAAGAACGAATTTTTGCTTTTAACAAGACTAGATGCAGCGTGCTATTATTTTCATCCTCTTAATCTTAGGCTCCGTTTGTTTCACGAAAAATGAATAATTCGAAAAATATTTTCCTGAAACCGATCGCTTGTATCGCTTGAAATAATTAATGAGTGAAAAATAATTTCATTATCAACAACAATTGATGTCTAAATAATTTTGTGAACGGAAAAATATTTTTCAATTACTCATTCTTATAAGGGTACAAGCGATCATTTTCAGGAAAACGTTTTTCAAATCATTCATTTTTCCGTGAACCAAACAGAGCCTAAGATTAAGAGGAACTGATGAATAATTATCTAAGTAATCATCTAGACTATTATTGAGGCAATTTTTGAATTGGGTGTCTCACTTTTAATATCCAAATTTGTTCCTACAATTATATTGCGACACCAAAATGATTAATTAATAACCGTAGCCCCTAAAAAAAAAAAGGGAGAACACGCAATATTCTCGGAAGAAATTTTAGCTACATTAAAATTATTCCGCCTTCTTGGAATCTGTTTGATAAATGCTAGGGTGCACTTTTGAACAAGACCTCTCTCTCCCCACGTCACTCCATACCTAAACGAAGATTACACGATTTCCATTCGGTTTGAGGAGGCTTCCCATCGAGTTAAATTTAAAAAGTAGAGGTGCTTAAATGTAAAATTAAGTTAAAATTCAGATACTTTAGGACGCGATTACCCGAAAAGGAAATACATACGGGTATAAGAAAAAAAGGCGAAAGGTCAAAATAAGGGTAAATGAAACAAATGGTTCATGAACTTTGATTTAACGTGCAACGTCGTCTGGGAGTGTCAATGGGCCGGGTCTCATATAGGCTTGACCCTGCTCGAAACTAAATAGTGCCAAGCTCGGCTTGGCTCAGTCCGAAAATAGTACCAGTTCGGCCCGAAAATTTATGGAGCAACCAATTTGTCTCTTGTTGCTGAATATGGGGGTCGCTGGTTCACCTTGTATTTTCGGGCCGTCCCGCTCCGAAACAATATCAAGGTCCGGCCCGAAAATTCCCTAAATTTTCTGGCCGGGTCGGCGCGGGCCTTTTTGACAGCCCTAACGTAGTCCATGAACTTTCGCTCAATATGCAATGTCGTTCCTGAACTCATAATTCATTCAATGTGGTCAATGGATTTTTGGTACATGTTCAATTTAGTCGCCGGATTGCATGGAAAATGGAAATGTTCAATTTTGTCCTTGAACTTAAAATTTATTTACAGGCAACATTAAATTGAATATGAATCAAAAGTTCAAGAATCACATTGAACAAATTAAAATTTTGGGGATGACACTGCATATTGAGCTATAGTTCTTGAATCACGTTGAACAAATTTTAAGATTCGAGAATCACATTGCCAAAGTTCGTACACCATTTATGTGGTTATCACGTCAAAATAATATAAGCTGGTCACGGCTCGCGCTCGCGCCCTATTGATATAAATATTCATGCAGATCTAATGTCGTGACAGATTGGCGGTTTTTCCGTTGCTTCTCTCCTCCGTCTCTTTTTTATTCTCATTGATGTTGGTTCGCTCTTTCTGCATCAATCGGCCGCTTTCGTCTTCGATCGATCCATTTCGATCCTCTGGATCTGACCCGCTCCATCTGACATTCTCGTCATTCGTTCCATTCCGATCCGAGTCATCTTCTCTCCCCTCGAATCTCATCTCATCTCACATTTGTCTCTAATCGACGACGACGGTCCGCAGCACTGATTATTTCCTCCGCATTGTGCTCGGGTAATCCTCGGAGAGATGGCGACGATGGAGAGCTTGATCGGCCTCGTGAACAGAATCCAGAGGGCGTGCACCGTCTTGGGCGACCACGGCGGCGAGGGGATGTCCCTCTGGGAGGCGCTCCCGTCTGTCGCGGTGGTCGGCGGCCAGGTAAACGGCGATCATATCTTTAGTCTTGTTTCGGATGCTGATCTCTGTGGCGGATGCTTTGGTGAATCGGATACTGATAGGCCTTTTTGTTGTTTGAATTTTAGAGTTCCGGGAAATCTTCGGTGCTTGAGAGCGTCGTCGGGAGGGATTTTCTGCCTCGTGGATCTGGTAAGTTTGACTTCTGTTAGCAATGCTAGATTGCTAGTTCCTTTAGTGTTTGTCATGGTAATCTCTTGAATATGCTGCTTTCTCGCTTTCATTTTCCCTGAACATGGTATTGCAGCTTCGGGCAAGTACATATTGTGAGTCGAGTGTTCTATTTCTGAAATCGTATCTGTTGCTTTCAGGTATAGTCACACGGAGGCCGTTGGTATTGCAGCTTCATAAGACAGATCGAGGGCAATCAGAATATGCGGAGTTTCTTCACGCCCCAAAGAGGAAGTTTACTGACTTTGGTATGTAGGTTTGACAAGATCTGCATTTTGTACTTGGGCAATGTTGTGAAGCACGAAATTTATTCCCAATCCCCCACTTCCCAAAGCTTGCATTATTATGTCTCATCGATTGTGACAAACAGAACTTTGGTAGGTAAGCCACAAGTTTCGTCACCTGTTAAAAAATACCACAATTCTAGCCGAACTACTGGATTTAATCTTCGATCACCCTATGTTGACCCCTGAATCTCTTTACAAATACCAAAGAATTTTCTCGACAGTGCAGTAGTGGAAGGAGCTGAAGAAGTGGATATGTGGCACTTAAATGGTGTATAGATATTTTACAATAAGAGATTATCTGTGAGCTTAAGACTAGAGTGATCTGCCATACCTTCACTGGAGTTGTCATCAAAGCCCGTAGTGAAATTGGCTCTTTTAGTCCTCTCTCTTTCTCGTACAGGCAAATAAACTCACTGGCATTGTAGCAGCATTATCCCACAATGCCAGATAGAACTGGCAGAAAATGGAAAGGAGAAAAGCAATGAAGGTCCTCAATTAAGATATCGAGTCACATTGATGTCACGGGCAATTTGGAAAAAAAGTTCATCCTTAATTTGAATAGTCGGGTAAAGACCCTTGAAGTATCAAGACAACATTGTTATGACAATCCTGAAAAAAATCTTAGGGTCGAGATTTCTACCTCTGGAACAGTTGAAAGGCATTCCAGAATACCAAATTACCAACAAGTATGATGGCGTTTAGTGTAGCAATGAACTCAAAGGTAACATATGGTGTCCAACTTTTCCTTCTTTCTGACTCTATTGATCCAAGAGGAGTTCTTAGAAGTATATTTAACTGTATGACACAATCAAAAAGCAAACCTTGAACTGGTCACCAGTTGAAAGATAGGGACAATATATATAAATATATGATGGTTATGACGATGATAAAGATAATGATATTATTCATGGTTGGAAAGAAAGGTGCAACTGGAGCAATATGTAGTAGTCTCATGTCACAGGTTTTGTGAGAGAGGTTTGTTGGATGTAATTGCTTTTCTTTGGAAGCTGTAACAATCGGACGGCAGCTAAATGTACCAGGAGCTGTTTGAGGAGTGAAGGGCCTAGATTTTTATCGAGACCCATGCCTTTCTAAGATTATAGGTGAGTTGAGGATTCTCGTGAAATGGTCAAAACCAACTTCTTGGATAATGGGTTAGATATTAAGATACATGGACAGAAGCTATGTTAAACAAGGGAAAAAATGACAAAGTACTTTTTCTAATAAGATTATTAGTGGGAAAAGTTTGAGAAGGAATATGAGACAGAAGAAAAAGGAGGTTAGTGCACTATCACTAACATGGTCAGAATCCTTAAACAGTGGTCCACAATCTGACTTAGCTAATGGTGTTAGGAAATAAACATTGTTACAGCGGCTTGAAAATCTTTTACATCATGATCCTGTCTGAACAAAAAGGGGAAGAAGTGAGGCTAAGGAGAGGAAGAAAGAAGGCCTGTGTGAAGTTTTGTGCTAGCAGTTCCTGGAAATTATCTTTGCTAACACCTTAGGACTCAAATTCCAGTAAGAAAAAGAAAATCTGCTTCTGTTCTATTTAGGTAGTGGAAGCACTAGTAGCTCTGTGTTTCTCGACACAGTGAAACCAACTAACTGAAATGTAGCTTGAAACCTAGAATTTTCTCAAGCGTCACAGTATTTAATGATCGATAGGTCGAAATTTTGCATTACCTTTGGTGATGACATTAAGAATCATGTTTTACCTGCTTTGTCGCACTAAGTACTGCCATTGGAAATGTATGTAATTGAATTTTGAATATTATGCACTTTCTGAATTAGATGTCAGACCTATTTATTGGCTTGTCCGCATGATAATCATCGCACCTGGACATTTCTGAAGACGGGCTAGCCTAAAGGTTGCTTATGAGTGCACCTTCTCAGCTGGCTGAGATCTGTCTTTCTGTCCTTAGTCATTTTGTACCATACTGTCATGCGAGTACATTCATCTGGTTTGTGGCAGGAATTTTTTTTTCTCTGCATACCTTTCGCTTGTAGTCTTTCTTAGAAATACAGATCACAGAAAGTCACAATGGCTTTTCACATTAGTATCATTTTCTCTGTATTTTCCTCATATAAGTACTCAATTTTCATTTTATATGATCCAAAAGCTGTCTGGTGCGAAAGGTTCTTGTCAGAGTAACTTAAGCAATCTTGCCTGGTCTCTGATGCAGTGATAATTCTTCTTTTATGCAGCTTCTGTTCGGAAGGAAATTTCAGATGAAACAGATCGTATAACAGGGAAATCAAAGCAAATATCAAATATTCCAATTCATCTGAGCATTTATTCTCCAAACGGTATGTGCCCTCTTTCTTGAGACAATGTTAACTGAAGATTTTAATATCCTAGTAACTAAAGGAAAGGTTTGATTTAATATTGGTAGATTTATATAAGTACTTATGATTACGTGGATCTCTAGTAAAACATCATGGAAATAGAGAAGGTTGTGCATTTGGGCATGAAGCTAGTCTGATCTTTCTTGCCTTTGCCTAGTAAAGGCATTACACATGTCTCTCTCTGTCTTGCTCTCGTACAAGCAAGTTAGCCTGCATGGGTTCATATGTCTTTCTGTTATCTATTTGGTTGCACTCATGTGATGAATTTTCCACCTAAATTTTTCTGTAGACGTGGAGCCATATTATTAGGGGCAGATTTTGTTACTTTTGAACCTAATTTACAATCATAACTCTTGATTATATGTCCTCTGTATAATTGGACAAAATTTTCTTTACGTAGTTGTATGATTTGTTGTTCTTAATTTGTGAGCCTTGATAGATTATTAAGACTTTAATTTTGAGTTATTTATTAATACCTTTCACTTGATTCAGTATTGAGTGCAATGGCATGAAAAGATTAATATAGCTGACAGTGGGATAAGGCTTACTTTTGTCATCGATGTTGTTTGAGACATGACTGGCGCTTTCATCTATGTTGGTAGCTTTTTCAAATTATTTATGTGTTAACTACCAGACCAGAATGTCATCTTGGTCCACTCCTTTCTTAACCTGGCTATTTCTGTCAATTGACAAAAGGTAGAACGCTTTAATGCTGATTAGGGTATAGATAGACATATGAAAACCCTTCTCATATATAAATGATGGTATAAAATATGAATGAACCGTTGCTAGTGAGAATTGTGTGCAGCCGAAATTAAAGCCATGGCCTGAACTGGATAACTAGTGCTCATTGGTTAGACTGCAACAGTTGCAATCACTGTGTTCAGAGTCCAAATTTTAATTGATTTTTGGGGGCTGAAAAAAAAAATGTGAAGAAATGCCTGGTAGAAACTTGGCTTATCAGTTGCCAACGGCTAATGTCTAGAGATTGAACGCTTAATTCTTTAAGAAGGGATGCATTTTGTTTCAAGTCAAAATCTTATATTCAAGAAAAATTTCTCTTCGATAGATGTTTAATATATTGGTAATTATCAGTATAATTTTCTTATGACATTACGTGAGATATCTCAGTTATTGCTGGGCTCTTTTCCTTACCTATTGAAACGGTTGATGAACATTGTTTTCCATGGCAGTTGTAAACTTGACACTCATAGATCTTCCTGGGTTGACAAAGGTTGCTGTAGGTAATATTTTGAGAGCACATATTTCTTGCTGAACTTCTTGCCTTTTTGTTTGTGTTTGCATCAATGATTTGCTTTTCTGAGGTATGCAGAAGGACAGCCCGAAACTATTGTTGAAGACATTGAAAATATGGTGCGTTCCCATGTTGAAAAGGTGAGGGAACTTAGTTTTAATTTAAATTGACTTAGATCTTGTCAAAGAAAAGTTCTTAATGGCTGCAAACAGATGTGTGCAAACTGAACTTAATGAAGTTCTGCATGGGAAAAAGGAAGTTGACTTCTAACAATTGCATCAATTTTTACAAAGCGAAACTGCTAGTTGGTGACATTTTTAATCCTCCAAACGTATCTAAAAGCTGTTATTCATCCTCTTCTTTATGAGGTTATGTCTTGAATTCAGTCATTAGTTTGATCTAGAGTCTAGTCCTGATTTTCATTATAAGAACAGCATTACTATATAAATCATCACATCACGTTTGGAAAAAAAAAGAAATTACTCTAGGCATCACTTCTCATTCGGAACCAACTTTTATTTTCCTCTGGAGATGAATAGTAAAAGAAATCTATGTTAGTTCTACTTCCACCTCCTCCTTTTTAATTAATTTTATTCAAATAGATACTGTTTTTAGATTTGGATACATACATTGTTATGCAACTGAAAGATATTTACTATTATCCAGCCCAACTGCATCATATTGGCAATATCACCTGCTAACCAAGATATTGCTACTTCGGATGCTATCAAACTCGCAAGAGAAGTTGATCCTTCAGGTTAACAGTTACAATGCTGAAATTTTAAATTTGTCTGGTAGTGAATATACTGACTGTTTTACCATCTTTGGTCTAATTAGGGGATAGAACATTTGGGGTATTGACGAAACTTGACCTGATGGACAAAGGAACTAATGCTCTTGACGTAAGGGCAGTTTTTCACTTACTGTGTTTCCTCAGATTCTTAGTTGATATAATTGATGAGCTATGCCTGAAAAT
The DNA here is from genome assembly GCA_029784005.1 of Lenwebbia sp. NSW1173648. Taxonomy (NCBI): domain Eukaryota; kingdom Viridiplantae; phylum Streptophyta; class Magnoliopsida; order Myrtales; family Myrtaceae; genus Lenwebbia; species Lenwebbia sp. NSW1173648. Next base: position 10,168,456 of record JARCGZ010000010.1, read on the forward strand.
TCAAGGTTCTCGAAGGAAGGTCGTACAGATTACAGCATCCGTGGGTTGGTATAGTTAACCGTTCACAAGCTGATATCAACAAGAACGTTGACATGATTGCTGCACGTAGAAAAGAGATTGAATACTTTGAAACAAGCCCTGAGTATGGACACTTGGCTAGCAAAATGGGTTCAGAGTATCTTGCCAAGCTCTTATCACAGGTTTTTCCATTCTTCTGTTTTCAAAATTAGCTAGACTTTACCTCATCCTTTCTACCTGTCCAAGTTTTGCATATTTCACCAATACAAGAAACTTAATAGAAAATTTATTTGTCAGCATTTGGAGACTGTTATCCGACAGCGGATTCCAAGTATTATTGCCTTGATAAACAAGACAATAGATGAACTTAATGCAGAGTTGGACCGTATTGGCAGACCCATTGCGGTGGATTCAGGGGTAGCAGTCTGCTTACTCTTTTAATACTCGAATCAATTTTCTTCCCTGACAAATTTACCTGAAGTATGTTCATTCTGTGTATAGGCCCAGCTCTACACTATTTTGGAACTTTGCCGTGCATTTGATCGTGTATTTAAGGAGCACCTGGATGGGGGGTAATTTCTTCATATATATTCTTTTGGCAATTGGTGCTGATTTTGTATCTTCAATTAAACTGATAATTGTCGTAAGAGCGCTGTTAACTAATCCATAAGAAGCTCTGGTTATGATGGAAGATTCATAAGATCCTCAATTCATGCTTCTACAACAGTACACAACAGAAATAAATTGTTAGGTTACAGCACTTAGCTCTCTTTAGGCACTCAACAGGTAATGTATTGAAGTATGAAACTTTTTTAAGAAGAAAACAGGCTTTCATATTTAAGAACCATGCAACATTGCTTGAGAAACGGAGAATGGAATGGTGGCACTTAGTTGTGGTCAAAATTAGTAATTTCTTCTAGGAGTTTGAACATAGGGATGGGTTGGATAAAGAAGTGGTAAAAACAAGAAGCATTATTATTTCTTGTTTTATCTGTATTGCATTCAAAAAAGATCAATAGGGAACTGACTGGATTAGTTGAGTTCCATTCTTGGATTTGGAATTCATATTTGCTCTTCTGGTTTCTGTTCACGGATTTAATAAAAAGAAATTCCATAATATTGACATTGATGGATGCTGGTGACAGTATGTGGTTGGTTCGTTCTCAAAGAAAAGGGGCCATCAGCTTAGCTACTGGGCCCATTGCCTTAGCTTTTTCAGAGGAATGCCTTCATTATGAAATGTGTTTGTCTAATATTGTGCAAATTTGTAAATGAGAGGACTTACAATGTTTATTATATCTTTATTGTTGTTGCTGATGCAATTGCTGCAAAAGAAGTATGCTGTTAACTGAATGTTTAAAATGACATAACAATGTTTCATATGTTTTTTATTTGGTTTGTGGTCAGAGAGAAGGCATGCGCAGTACCACTGTTTAAATTGTCGATAGAAATACAAATAGATAAGATACGATGAGTAACCAAAACATTAGTGTCTCAATATGTCACGGTGGGTCTACAGCTTGGCTTTTAGATGGATTTCTAGTGGGTCCACGACCACCATGGGTTTAACATATATCAGACTAAGAGGCTCCATGTTGCATCCGTATGACTCTTGTTCCGCAGTCTTGGCTTGACCCAATATGCTTGTTCATGCATAAGGGTGATTGCTTCAAATGATTAATCTTTTAGATGCACTTAAAATTATGAAATTGTGCTTAGGTTCATTAAGACTTTTGCCAAAAACTCCTTGAAATACTCCGGATGGATAAGATTTTCTCTAGTGAGAATATGATGTTTGTTTTAGAGGCTACTAAATTTGCGATCTTCCACTGTGAGAGCCAAAGATGGCTGAGTGACAAGTTGCTGTCCAGGCGACCCGGTGGTGATCGGATATATGGGGTTTTCGACCATCAATTGCCAGCTGCTTTAAAGAAGCTCCCTTTGGATCGCCATCTTTCTTTGAAGAATGTGCAAAAAGTTGTATCTGAGGCTGATGGTTATCAGCCCCACTTGATAGCTCCAGAACAAGGGTACCGAAGACTCATTGATGGATCTATTAACTACTTCAAAGGCCCAGCTGAAGCCTCAGTAGATGCTGTAATTCCTTCATTTCACTAATGCTCTAGTGGGTGGAAAATGCTGTCTTGATTGTTACGAGAAATGCATATCTCTTAGGTTGCAGCTTCTTATTGCTTTACCAGATTATATGTGGTAGGTTTGAAAGACCAACTTTTGGTACATCCACAGCTGACATGGTTGAAGACCTATTGTTTTATGTCCACCAGATCTTCCTGTTCAACACGTAAATGAATTGTATCGGTAACATTTAAACAATCACGCGATATTTAACACATGCTTGCATGTGCGGCCACACACACACACAAACGCCCCTGCACGCACATACTCATAATAGATGGTAAGACTGAACTTCAACACTAGTGAATTTGTTTACTGCCTTGTTCTCATATATTCACGAATCAGAGCTTTCTTGAAGATAAGAATTTTAAGAGGATGATCCTGTAACTTTTACATAGTTATGCTGGTCATAACTGTTACATTTTCTTTTTCACGTGGACCTGATGACTTTTTTTCCCAACCAGTAAAACGCAAGATTCTCTACAAGTTTCTTGAATGATCAAACTATCTTTCTCCCCCTCAGGTGCACTTGGTTTTGAAAGAACTTGTACGCAAGTCGATTGTCGCGACAGAGGTAAGCAACTTATGTTTTCGTATATCCATGTTGTAATTATTACCATTATAGTTTGCAATGGTGCGGTCTTGCTTTGTACGACTCCACGACGTGCAATGGCAATTCACACATCAAAAAATAGAACTGTATAGTTGAAAAAATCCTATCTTCCGGCAAAAAAAAATTCTGGCAACTTAGATATACTTCTGCCATTTTAGAGTGTATATTTATATGTGAGAATGAAATACCTTTGAACGGCTGTGAGCTTTTGAGACTGAATATTATGCAGGTACGAAAAATTAAGTACAGCGACATAAGAAATATAAGTACTTATTGTAAGCACCTGATGTTCTCAATTGGTGGAACTACCATTGTCTATCATACTGTAGTTAGTATCTTGTTCACCAAATGAGAGATGGTGGTAGATAGCATCACTTTGCTTGTTCGATGAAGCTCTCAATAAAAAGATGATCACTGATCTTTCTGACCAGAACTTGCGCGTTCATTGGTAATTCTAGGAGTTGAAGCGGTTTCCATCACTTCAAGCAGACATTGCTAATGCTGCAAACGAAGCACTGGAAAGATTCCGTGAAGAAAGCCGTAGAACAGTTCTCCGTCTTGTTGACATGGAATCTAGCTACCTAACAGTGGAATTTTTCCGGAAGCTTCATCTTGAACCAGAAAAGGGTCCAAATCCGAACCCCAATGTCCCTAATGCGGATCGCTACTCAGATAATCATTTTAGGAGGATAGGTATGTGGTCTTATAGTATCATTATGGAACAGTGAAATTACAGTGTATCTAAGCATGAATGATTTAGCAAACACGCTCTATTCTTACTTCAGAGTTATGTCAGAGTTTGCCTTTTAGCCTTTCAAGTTAGCTATCAATGGATAAATCCTCTACGGTTTCCCCTTTTGTAATGCTAAAAGTCGCATCAGTTATCATCCCATACTCAGCTTAAACTTGTGGTTTTAACTGGAAAATAAATGGAGTTCCTGTTGATTGAGAAATATTCATGATGTATGCATTTCAGGGTCCAACGTAAGTGCTTATATCGGAATGGTTTGTGACACCTTGAAAAATACAATTCCCAAGGCTGTTGTGTATTGTCAAGTACGAGAGGCTAAGAGAGCACTGCTGAACAACTTCTATGCTCAAGTTGGGAGGAGGGAGGTAATTTTCAGGACTCTACCACTAACTTTGCTGATTCTCATTCTGGTTACAGCACTTCTTATTTGTCAAATGACTCAAAACAAACATCAAGTCGACATATTCGCGTGAGCATGAACCTTAAGGAAAATTAAATTAAAAGTGGTGAAGTATAAGTTCATTGAAACTTTTGAACTTGATTGTCATGATCATTACCTTTGTCTCCCCGTGTGAACATTCACAGCTGTTCCCAACAGATTTTCGATTCTATTACTCGGGATATTTATTTTATGGTTGTATGACCTCTTTATCCAGTGCAGATTTGAGAGCATGAGTTTTAACTTGCTTAAATGGTAGAAACTCATCTCAAATTAGCTATGTTTGATGTTAATGATGTGGTAAGTTTTGAATCCTAAAAGTCGAGGAAACTGGCCACTATCATTCCTACGTGCACATTTGGCAGAATTTTCTTTATCTCCTTATTCACTTAAGAGTGACTAATGCGACATTTGAAATAGGATGCAAAGTAAAGAATTTAAATGGGAAATAATGCCCACATCACTATGGTCGGTAACACCCTGGAACAAGAATGTTACCTTTCTTTGGTTACTATTTATGGATGCCGGCAACTATAATATAAAGGATTTGTAGAACTTCATTTTCTTATCGGATATTTCTCCTTACAGAAGTTACCAAAGCCAAGCTGCCATTGTGAACTTGCGTTCCTCTTACTCTTGTTCGTTCCTCTTACTCTTGTTCATTCCTCTTAATTCCAAGTTAGGAGATGACCTTAGGAAAGTGAATGACCACTCTTGGAGCCTTTCTCTTGCCATCATATATTTGGTGGAGTTCAATAAGAACAAAGAAGAGGTGCACAAGTTTTCAACTGCAAACGTCGATGGGTAGCAAACGGACAGGTTCAGTAATCCAAAAGATGCATAGCCAATGTAGAAAAGAGACTAAGCATGCAGAGTACATGGAGTTAAATTCAAGCTGAACAAGGGATAGATTTTGGCAAATGAGAAAATTATCTAAGATAAATAATGTTTGACAAGAGACTTGAAATGATTTCACTGATAGGTTCATCAAAATTGATGTGGTAGAAGTTTAAGTAAGTGGATCGAGTATAGCAGTAACAATGATGATTTGCTGCCACAGTTCGGGTGGAATCTGAATCTCAATACCCTTTGCAGAGTGATGTGGAGAGACGTAGATTGATAAGTCGTAAACACATGGCTTGACTATTGTGTATTGCTTAGTCATATATTCGGTCAATGACCTACTATATCAACAATTAATGCTAGTCATATCATGATTTGTAAGGCCAATACACCAGATGACAAATGAAATATGGTAAAGATATGTCTGTAGTCTTTGCAGGCACTTAACTTTTACTTCGATGGAAAATCTAGTTTTCCTTACATGTAGTGATGCTGGATCTATCGAGTCAGTAGCGCTGTATAGCTACAAAAAGTGACAGTATAACCTGCGACCAAAAGAAATGGCAGTATAAATTTTGTTAGAAGTTGCTTTGATTATTCTTGTTATTCTTTCTACCAATTCAGATGAGGTTTTTATTGATCATGAACTACAGTAGCACTGATTTGGCAAATATGCAGAGGGAACAACTAGGCGCGATGTTAGATGAGGACCCGGCTCTCATGGAAAAGAGATTAGCCATCGCAAAAAGGCTAGAATTGTACAAATCAGCTAGGGATGAGATTGATGCGGTGGCGTGGAAGTGAGGGAAGCATCGCATTATATTATTTTCCAGCTTTTGATAATCATTTTTCCTACTTGAATCGGCAGCTGATGCGTGTTGATATTCTTTATCTATTGATATCGAGATAGCGCGTTTTATGAGTTCTCCTATTTCCTTAATGAACTCATCATCGGTTTAGTTTTGCTTCCTATGTGTAATATAGTGCCACCCGACGAAGATTTGATCGGCCGGTGAGTTCAGACTTATTTGAGACTAAATTAGCCATTTCATGATCTTATTTGAAAAAAGGTCCACATGTCCTTGTTTGAAATCTTATCTATAATTAACAATGAGCATGCGTAAGTCCTCTCTTTTGGAGTTCACTGACATAGACATGAGCAACAGCAGCGTTGAAATTTTACTTTTTGAAAATTTCATATAAAAAGACAGTATCGCACTTTTGTTACATTCTTGGCAATCGGTTTTTTTTTTTTTTGGGGGGGGGGGGGGGGGGGCGCGAATCTTGGCAATCTGTTGAATCTGTTTTCTTGCATATTATACAAAAACGTGTTTTTTTATTTTATAATATGCAAGAAATTTGGTAAGAGAGACGATAAACTGAATTTGATAAAGAAGATTATAAACTAAAAATAATGTTGTTTGTTTTTGTGTGGGTTGACATGGCTCATTGTACACACAAGCTTAGAGAGACACGAAGGATGATGTGTCGCGGTTTAATAATAAGAAGGGACATAATTTGTCGTGAATTTAAATTTCATACCGCAGGTGAAAGGTTAGACTCTTTTTTGGGACATTTGAAAGATTATGTCATTTTTGCTTCAGGTGTAAAAGGTTGGGTTTATTTTATTTTTTTAGGTTTGAAACATTATGTTATTTTTATCTTGGTGTTAAAGGTTGTGAAACTAACGGAAAAGTACGTGTGATGTATGGACCTTTAAGATATTCCTCTTTTCATTTCTAGGTTTTTATTGACCTCACGGTTTAGGAAATGTCGAGCTTCATTCTCAATTTTTTGTTGTGTTATATCAATACACTGTTACAACACTACCTAATCTTTTACTTATACGGGCCTATTTTTTTTTTTTTTTCAATAATCCAAAGATATGCGTGAAGACTCGGTTATTTGGAGCTTCATAAAACACACTGCAAAACCCACGAACCTTTTAAGTCCACGTCTTTGATTTGTGTAGATAATGCTAACCAGAACAATTTATACGCAGTTGGTATAAATCAAACCAGCGACAAGTTAGGACAATGATGCGGGAGCATCCGAAGAGTCAGTACAAACCTTAAGTTCCGATCTGGTCCCGTCGGCTAGTTCAACAACTTCGTTGTTTTATTCAGGCCAAAACCGACTTCGGTTACACTTTGCTACGATGGAACAACAATGGAGATGCCGACATGATCCAACATGCCGACTAACGAGTCTATTTCTCCAAGTTAGCTGCTGATTTTGTTGCGGACCATTAGTATACCAGCGGGGGACTTATCTAAGCTATTTCCTTAGTCATTTGGAGACTTCCCATGATGATTATCTGCTGGACCAACCCGGTGGACGAGATTGTTGAAGAGCCTGTCGCGACCTGCCTTAATCTCTCATGAGAAGCCGGCGTGTTTAGAGGTATTGCCATCGGTCAATGGCGCCGACTCTCCCAAGTCCTACCTTGCATGATGTTAGATTTCGTTTTCGTGATTAGCAACCTAAAATGTTACTAGGAGTTGCCACTAGCCTATTGGGGTCGGCTAGAAACCAATCGAGACACGGGAGTGTCATCTCAATTTTTACGCAACCAGAGTTTCTAAGTTCGAGGACTTGTTTACGCTAACTAGATAATTAATGCCCTTTTGGTACCTAACCAGTTAATATTCCCTAAGGTGATCACATATTCTGCATATCATTTTAAGCTTACCAGGTATCTAACCAGTGCTAGATGACCATGCATAATGTTTTTATGTCATTTCGTGCAATTACCTATTTATCGCTTAACCTATCATTTAGGAAAACGATTAACAAGCAATTTATCAAAAGACCGTGCTGTAACAAGCACTCAATCAGGTAAAATATGCCAAATATTATACTAGAATGTACCCATGCAAATCAAATCTATAATGACGATATTTAAGGGAAAACAACTCTGATATGCGGATTGGGTATAAAAAATGGAACGAATTGGACGTCGATCTTGCAAATCAAATCTATAATGACGATATTTAAGGGAAAACAACTCTGATATGCGGATTGGGTATAAAAAATGGAACGAATTGGACGTCGGTCTTCAATCACCAAGCCTCAATGGGCTACCATCTCCAAGGACATCACCGTCGACCGCCACATTAGAATATCAATCTGATGCATCAAGTATTTGGAACATGCACTCAATCAAAGAAGATAGTTATCAAAGTTCAGCAAATTAAAGGATAAAACAAGCATTTCGAATTAAACTCTAATTACCGTGCTAATTTATCTATTGAGATATGCATTACGGAACAAATAATTCACCAAAATATTCATGTGGCAAATATATCAATAACCAAGCATATAAAGCCTAATTTAGACAAAAGAGGCATTTTCCTACATATTTCCTATTTTTAGCATTTTCTTGGATTTTTATTTTATATTATTATTATTTTCTTTTTCTTTCTTTTTTAAAATAATTTTTATATAAGGAACGGATCCGGGTCGGATCTCTGAACCCGACCCGGACTGGGTCGGACCCAGGCCTCCACGGCCTGGGCTCACAGGCCCGTGGCTATGCACCCCGCTCGGACTGGGCTCAATCAATGAGCCCAGTCTAGACAACTTAGAAATCCCAAAGCAATCAGCCCAGGCCCAACCAGCGAGCAGACCAGACCTGGCCACAGCTCAACTGGGCCAGACCCAAGTCTGGCCCAAAACAGCAAATGGGCAGAGCCCGACTGACCGACCCGACCCGCGAAGCTCATCCCTTCCTCGCCCGACTTCCTCCCCACGACTAGAACCGAGCTTGTCGAATTCGCCGGAGGCCGCCAGGTCCTGTTCGCCACAATCCGTTTGCCGAAAAACACTGGTTGCTGAGGCATCGGCCTCGGGATCCCCTTGTCGTGCCGCCTCGGGCCACGCCGGGACCTAACCGCCGGACGTTGCTCTGTTTGCACGCCATCTCTTTTTTTCACTTTTCATTCTTTTTTTAGCCTTTTATTCCGATGATGACACATGTCGGGTCCGGCCAACGACCTGACCCGACTGAGTCAGCAACCCGACCTGCCCGAACTAACATGTTTTTTTTTATTTTATATTTTCTGGTTTTCTATTTTTATTATTCCTTTTCTTATGTTTATTTTTTATTTCTTTTATTTTAATTTGTTGTTAACTAAACCTAATAGTAACTGCATCACCGGAGAAGACCGCTGGCTCGCCGGCTGGCCAACCCGGGCCGGCGAGCTCGCCCGAAATACCTTACCGAACCTAAACTAGTCCATGTTTTAGCTAAACTTACATATACTAACTAGAACAACATCCTAAACCTCTAACCAACCACAACGGACCTTGTCGGCGCCCTTGAAGACCTCCCACAGTTCCCGCCGTGAGCACGAACTCTGGCGAGTAGAAAATTTTGCTTTTTTCGTTCTGTTTTCTAGATCTGAGCACACGACAAACATTGATGAAGATCGAACAACTCACGTGGATGGCCTTTAACCTGGGGCTACCGCTAGACGGCGGCCATCGGGCCAAGGCTAGATCCGAGTCCGGCGAGGCTAGGGAAAGCTGGCGCCACCAATTTTCTCGGCCAATATGCATAAAATAGTAAGGCCAAGCATTAATATATGTTCTTAAGGCACAGAGAGCACTAATTTGCACAAAAAACACACGCACAGACTCGAGGTTCAAGTTTTGAAATTGGATCTCGTTCAGGCATTCTCTCAAACACCGAACAGGCATGCTACGAACATCATCAAAAGCGAAATTATTGTTGGTGTACGGACCGAATCGAGGGAAACGAATGATGGATTCCTACTCTATGGACTCGACTCTACAACACTTACGCCTCAGATTCGATTGGTTTGATCGAAATCAATCTGATCCACAAGCATACCGCAAAGAAAGGGAAAAACAGGGGCGGTAGGGGACTGACATGTGGAGGCCTATGTTGCACCGACACAACATGCGATACAACACGACGACACGTGAGTTTTCAAAAAATAAAGAATTTCGACATATTGGGACACGTTATATATTAAATATATATTTTTATATATACAAGATAAATTATTATTTTTATGATTTCAATAATAATAATATCATGATAAAGAACACAAATAAGAAATGCATGTAAGGCTAAAGAGCAACATTTCATGAAAACTTATATAATATCGGCACGCCAGATGGGTTAAGCTTGATAAATGAATACAACTACTAAAGATAAAAACACCCATCTCTCTTTCTCGTCTGGCGATTGTACATGTCTAAACAATGCTTGGGTTTGTCGTAGCACATAGCCCAACCCTATTTCGATATCATAATCACAATGTTAAAGTAGAGTCTTCAAGGCCCAGCCCAGTATCAACGTGGGTTTGTAGAAAAGATAAAACTTTTTTGGAGTCCACTAAAGAAAGAAGCTCTTCTTTGGCATTCACGGTCTGCACTTTGCCAACAATACCATGCCATCTTTTCTTAACCCTAAATCGAACGCAAGATTCGTTCAAACCGTGACAAGCAAACCTCTCCGCAAGCCCAAGCGAGGCGGCGAGGCGAAGCCGTGAGCAGAGGCGAGGCAATGCAGCAAGCCCAGGCGAGGTGGCAAGGCGAGCAGAGGACGCGAGAGAGACAGAGTCGAACACAGAGAGGGACGAAGAAATTAGGTTAGGGATTTAGGGCTTTTCAGATTGTTTTTACCCTTAAAAATTTGACATTTTCCCAGTTTGCCTCTGGACACGCGAGTCCCTTCTATTGACTTCATGTCAGAAGCATATCCGATCGAGTCTGGCATGTGTTCGACATCGACACGTGTCCGACACGCGAAAAATGTCTTCGAAGGAGTGCCCGTGTATCGTGACCCGCCGGACGGAAAGGTTCGGGATTTTTTTTTTCGGTTCGGGTTAATGGATTATCGAGTCCATTTTTAGAAGAATGGAACTCGATGCGGGCCCTTCCAGGCTCATACCAAATCGCGTCAAGGAGGAATTTTTAAACGAGATCAACCTTAGTACGGTCGGGTGACATGTGACAAGTGTGCATGTCATCGGAGTCGCCACTAATCATTTTTTGGAAGGTATGATCAGAAAACCATATAGAGCGGTTGGGAGAGTCCGTTTGATTCTGCGAAAATCAGATCGAGGACTTAGTTATGTTGAAATTGTCATCAACGCCCTTTTGGTACCTAAGTTGATCAATTTTCTAACCTAAGATTTCATGCAGATGTCTCGAGAGGTAAGGTAGGCTCTAACGTCTAAAGGGTGTCATGCAGATGGGAAATTCTAACCTTGCAATCACAATCAAAAATCGAAAATGCGCAAATCAAGGCAATCATGAACGTGCGGATAAAACGCATCACAATCCTCACACAAAATGGTACATGGCACGCCTAGTGAAACCCTAATGGCTTAGAGAATACATCTTTGAAGTTCAAGGGTAGTTTAGGAAAATTTGGGACAAAAGGTCCATAGGGGCAAAACAGTCATTTTTTTAAGGTTCGGGAACCCAAAATTGATGAAGATGGGTCAGGCCAGTTGAATGTGGCCATTTCCCCTTTTTTGGGATTTTTGGGAATTTTTTTGAATTTTCTAAAATTTTCTAATTTTTTTGGATTTTTTTAATGATTTTTTAATGATTTTTTATTTAATTTTCTGATTTTTTTAATATTTTTCGGACCGGGTTGACCCGACCCATGAACCCGAAGACCTGGCCCAGACCCACGCGGATCCAACCTGGGACAAAAACGACACTGTTTTGATTTTTCTAGAATTGTTTTCTATTTTTTAGAATTTTTTAGCATTTTCTGAGAATTTTTTTTATCTAATATCTAATCCTACGATCCAGAAGAGGCCACGTCGCTAGTCCACGGCCTTCGGATCAGACAACCAAAATGGACGGCTAGGATCGAACGGAGACTAAATCCTATCTGTCCGATCTGCATACTAAAACCAATGGCCACGATTAACCTAGCAGACTAAACCTGGGCCGTCCGATCAAAACCTTTTTTTTTTTCGAAAATTCTATTATTGCAGAAGATCTATTTTTATTCCAGTACAATTTCAGATCGTGACAAGTGGCACCACCCCCACCGTTCGATCTGGAATTTTGGTTATTATTCTAAAAAACTAACTAACCGTTTGCGCTGATGTGGTTGCCACATCAGCGCCATGTCAGATGTTGACCAAGTCAACAAAAATTGACTGGTCTTCGTCTTCTTCAGAGCGAAAGTGGAACGAACGGCCGAGAGTTTCCTGGCGACATCCGACGGTGAAACCTCGGCCGATCGACCTGAAACCGGTGCCAATCGAACCCTAATCTAGTCCAGATCAACATATCCAAAGCACAACGAGATCTATGGCTAAACATGCATGAATCAAGCTCGCACATTCTAAGCCATGGTGGAATTAAACTTGCAAACTAGAGCATAACAATTCAATTCTATTGCAACGAAGCATCACAGAAGGCTCAGGAAACTTACCTGGAGCTCCGATTGAGCTCTAGATTGTCAGATTTTCCTCGCGAAGTCAAGGCTGGTTCGACCATGGCGGAGGTTTCGACTCAAGGGTTTTTCGCGAAATCAATGCAAAACAAAGACACAGACATGCTCAGGGATCCATGAGGAGTAAAACACCTTGATTAATTGTGAAAATAATGGCCGGAGACGAGCTCTGCCATTGATGCGTAGTGAAGAACTCGAGAGTTCAACTCACCTTTTTCGTGAGAACTGAGCTGCGAGAGTTGGTCCGATCGACTCTTGGAAGTAATGCGAAGCTCCCGGAGGTGGTGGCGCGGTTTGATTTGGCCTGGATCGCCTGAACTGAACTCGCGAAGCTCCTCCTCCAAGCTCCGGCAATGGCGGCCACAAAGAGAGTTTTTCTCTCTCTCTCTCTCTCTTGTTACGTCTGCGAGCAAATGAGCCAATCTCCTGTGGCCAAAAATGCGTGGGGAGCTTTATAGCATTTGAATTCGACTTGGCACGCACGGGAGGTCGTCCACCGACCTTGGATCGCATGTGAGCCCACGTGTGAATAGGCCTAAACGGTGCCAGAGGAAATCCGCTGTTCCGTCCAACTCCGTTTGGACTTTGTCAGGCTCGAATTGGTATCGATGGAAGGTAGTTTGTGCTCTGGTTGTCCACAAGGGCTGCCACGACAAAGATGAGGCTCGTCAGACCAGCTCCGGCCACCGCAGGCCTTGCAAGTGGGCTTGATCGGAGCGAAACTGGGCGGCACACAATGCCCACCCCAGTGATCTCCAATTGACGTCGATTGGCCCTCCGATTATGGTGTTGAAGTTCGACCTGCACGGTTAGTTCTCGCGCAGGAAAACCACATGGGGAAGAAGGCAATTCGGCCAGGTTGTTGGGTCGGATACTGTCCGACCCGGCAGACCCGATCGAACAAAAAATCGCTAAATTGACCTCTAAAAATTCATAATTTTTCACCCCAAAATTGAACTCAGAGGCCTCGATTTCATCAAAAAATGCCAAGATTGGAAAAAAATGGTTCAGAATTCTACAAAACCCCAAAATTTTTCATTTGACCCGAGATTGAATTTTCTCAAATCCAAACCATAAATAGCCAAATTGATCCAAATCACCACCATCAATCGATCCGGAAGGTTGAAAATTAGAGGGTGACGAGCTCGGATTTTCAGTTTAGTCTCTGAAAAAAGTTTAATTTCATTTTGATCAAAACCAGGGACTAAATTGAAAAATATTGGTGTAGTTTAGTCTTTTTTGCCAAAATTGAGCGAACAATTGGACTGAATTTCAATTTTTGGTAATAGAGTGGGATGTTACGACTCCAAAAATGTAAAAATGGGACATTAAAGGTCTAAAAATGTAATTTTTTGAATTAATTCGGGAATATGCTCAATGAAGGAGCATATGTTCCCAAATCAAATTTTTGGAATTTTAAAGGGCCAAAATGAAAAAGGAATTAAAATAAAAATATTGGCTATTTTTGTGGATTTTTGTGGCCTCAAATGCTATTTTTCTTGATTTTTCGAGTAGTTTCCTATTTTTCGAAAATATTAAAAAATGCGAAAAATATGAAAGATAATTATTTTGTTCAAAAATGGATCCTTAGGCTTGGCCATGGCTTCCAAAGTTGATTTTGTAATTATATGAATTTTTATGGATTTTCTATGAATTTTCTAAAAATAAACTAACCAAAAATCAAGTGTTAACATCGTGCTAGATAGGTGGCGGCGACAGTGACGGCGCGGCGGGCTCCCTATCGCTTGCGAATCTTCCTTTCTCTCTCTCTCTCTCTCTCTCTCTCTCTAGCTCTCTAGAATTTTTTTAACCAAAAATGACCTTCCTGTGCTCGAACTGGTTTGGTTCCTTTTAACCTCATTGGCCTGACTGTTTTGCCCACCCAATTCAGTTACGCCAGTTGACCGAGGCTTAGGGTGCGTATGGTAACACTTCTGGAAGTGGATTTCTGCTCTAGAAGCGCTTTTGGAGTAAAGATCCGTTTGGTAATGCAACTTCTGAAATAAAAATCCGTTTGGTAAAATTTTTTATTTATGAAAGAAATTTCTACTTCTGAAGTGAATTTTTACTTCTGAAGTTATTTTTTCCCCAATTTGAGAAGTTAAAAAAAATTACTTCTAAACTCAAGGAGTACTTTTCGCCTCACTCTCTTTTCATACGCCCTCGCCCTCTTTTCGACCACGCCCGTTGCCAACTTCTACCGCCGCCCACTGCCGTCTGCAACCATAGTCCCCCGCTGACCACTGCTGCCGACCACCGCTCATCGCTGTCCGCGACCACTGCCAACAGCCAATCGCAGACCTCCATTGGCTACAGCCCATCGCCGCCATGACCGTTGCCAATCGCTGCCCCCGCCGACGCCAACCATCGCCAACCTTCGCCCCCAGTCACCAACCGCCGACCATCGCCGCCAACCGTCGACCACCGCCGCCGCTGTCTTTCGCCGACCTCTGTCGGCCGCTGCCATCCGTTGATTGCCGCCGACCACCGCTACCCGTCGGCGCTACCGCCGAGTCGCCGTCTCCGGCCGCTAGAGTAAAAAATAAAAATTATTTTTTAAAGAAATTTGAAAATTTTAAAAATGAAGTAGAAATATTTCGGCTCCCGACAATAATTTTTCATCGAAGATTTTGTGCTAATAATGTTTCAGAAGTAGAAATTTTCAACCGTTACCAAACGAATTTCTCCGATCAGAAATCAACTTCTGCTTCTGAGGAGAAGTAGAAAAATCAACTTCTGGCTAGAAATTGATTTCTGAAGCAGTAGTGTTGCCATGCGCGCCCTTAATTGGAATCGTTGGCAGCTGTTTGGGTCACTAGATGGTGACTGGAAGCTGGCTGGGGGGGGGGGGGTGGGGGACGCATTCAAGTGATGCTGGTTGGAGGTCTATGCATGCGAAGGGACTAGAAAAACGCTACTGTGAGTCGACCGGGTCAGGTCGGACTGACCCGGCATACTCGGTTCTAATTTTCGTCCAATTAGATGTTTAATTGATCGCTTTTCATGAAATTGAAGTTATAATCAGAATTTAGGGCTTGTTTAGGACCTAGGTATGGAGAAATTTTGACCAATTGGTTCGTTTATTCGCTAAAACCCCAAATTTTGTGACAATTATATGCACAAATTGACCAATTTGAACCCCCTGATGACTGATTCCTGCGAATCTGACCTCGCCAATATGTTGCCCATGGCCGATTATGGTTGGGTCAAGCTTCAATTTTGGTTAGAAATGGCCAATTGAACAAAACCCCCAAAATGGGTCCAAAATGCCTTAAAAATTGGGTCAAATTTTAATTATGTTCAAATCAAGAAATTGGCTCAACCAATATGCATTTGACAATTTTTTAAACTTATGTCGTAACTGACTCAAAACGAGAAAATGACAAGAAATAACTCGATTTGTAATTTTGGCTCGATTGGGGGCACGACTAGCATTTTGTAAAAGTGGAGCTGCAAAAGTGAAATTGGAATTAAAAGGAAATAAATGGCTATAATTTGAAATTTTTCTGACGATTTTTTTTGCAATTTTATGCCAAAATTAAATGGAAAGAAATTCGAAAATTTCAAAAATTTAAGGAAATTTTTTTTTGGTCAAAAATGAATCCCTAAGTGTGGCTAACGATTCTAAAGTTGATTTTTGAATTTTACGAATTCTTTTATATATTTTTAAAATTTAAATGAACAAAAATCAAGTGACAATAAGTAGCAGCTAAACCTTGCCCTTGACGTAAGGGACGAAGGGACGAAGGAAGGAGAAAGAAATGTTGTTGTTATTCAAAACGAGATGCCATCCATACATGAGGAGACTTTATACTATACTCTGACCTAATTATTAGGGTTTGACAAACGTTTTGGGTTGGGACAGAACGTGAAGGCGACGTGTTTTTTTATGACTCGACCCGATTATAACCTAATCAGTGTATAGTAATAACCCTAAATTTTTAGATTTTCTTTTCTTTTCCTTTTTTTTTTCCTATTTCTCTTTGTCGATCCTCGGGTCCTGGTGGAGGTTCTTGTCTCGCGCAAATTACCCGCCATACAATAAGTTTATGACGTTTTGGATAACTACCCAAATAACTCACACAACTTTAAGTGAATCAGTAATATGCGAGGGAACTCCATTGGACAATTAAGCTCAAGCACACATTTCACTATCTATTTTTTTGTTAAGATGTCTTTTATTTTTTGTTAGACGTGTCATAATCATAATTTCCATAAAATTCGCCAAAATCCCAAAAATAGCCCCGTCACACCCCTCTCAAAACCCTAAATATCAACTTGGCTCTGGTTCTCGACCAAAAAAAAAAAAACTTGGTTCTGGTTGTATTGATAAAAAAAAAAAAAAACTTGGCTCTGATTTCTCCATCTCTCGCCTCTTCTCTCTCCGACTCCTCCCCGCGCTCTCCTTGTCTCTCCGACTCCCCCGACCTCTCCCGCGATGGACCTTCGCAAAGCCCTTGCCAGCGACTGCGCCGAGGCATTCCGCAATAGTTTGATCGACACGCTGAAGAGATGCATGTTTTGGATGCCCTCGTTCGAGAGGTACCGGGGGGTCCACGGGGTCTACGACTACGGCCCGGACGGCTGCTCCATCAAGTCGAACGTCTTGGAGTTATGGCATCGGGTTAGTCATGGAATTGAGTTGAAATTAGATGCTTTAACCAGTAGTTTTTAGCTTAGGGTTTGTCTGCTGTGTTAACATTTTTAATTCCGTTATTAGCATTTCGTTTTGGAGGAGCTACTGTGGGAGGTTTACTGGCCTTATGATAAGGCGGAGCGTCATGTGGACGACAACTTTAATGTCCTTGTAGTGTGCGATGGGAAAACTGGGACTCAGTATGGAGCTCAGAAGCTGCTCAGAGATTTTTTTAATGAGAAGCTCAAATCTTTGAGCATTACTGCGGAGAAGGCTGAGCAACTCGAGGAAGTAGTTGAGAACTTGTATTTGCTCTCTCCTGAGGAATTGGGGACCATGATAAAAGATTGCGGTGTCACAGCTCCAGACACCAACAATCCTCTCTCCGATCCCTATCCATTAAAGTGGAGGTTTCAAACGCCCATAGGGGAATCTGGTTTTCAACCTGGGTAAGTACCTCCAAAGGATGTCCTCACACTGTCATGCCAATGGTGTCGACTTCAAGCTAAATTAAATTTTAGCTTTTGGTTTTACGTCTTTCATATTTACCTGTAGTCTTTTTTTTTTTTTCCCTCAATCTCCTGTAGGAAGTACATGAGACCTGAAGCTGCAAGACCAGGACGCAATTTTGAAAGTTACAAATTCCTATTTGAGTTTATGGACTATACGCTCCCCCGTGCTGGTGCTTATATTGGTTCGGCTTTCAGAGAAGAGGTTGTGCATCATTCTTTCTCATGCTTGGGTTTTATGCATGATTTCTGCCCTGATACTATTGCATAGCATAACTTGCCTTAAGAAGATTTGACTGTCTTGTTAGTCAATTGACTTAAAACGTGGTCTCCAATGCTATATTAGAGATAGTGTCATTATCGGGCCCTTGTATTTTAATCTACGATTGATTCTAATGCTTTTCACACGTGTAGATTTCTCCTTCCCTTGATGCTCTGATCGTCCACGAGTTCACTGTCGCTGAGATCCAGCATTTTGTCGATCCGGAAGATAAAACCCATCGTAAGTTTTCTGCAGTTGCAGATGTGGAAATGTTTGTGTTCCCAAGGGAACGACAAAAGTCAGGCCAATCTTCGATTAAAAGTTGGCTTGGTGCAGCAGTTTCAGAGGTTAGCTTGAATCATCTTTTGGACTTTATTTTTCTTAACCTAACTTGTTCACTTTGAGTCTCACAAATTTCAATGTTCATTTTTAGGGAACCATTGACAATGAGACTCTCGGCTACTTCATTGGCCGAGTATTTCTATTTTTAACTTGCCTAGGCATAGACAAGGATCGCTTGCGGTTTAGGCAGCGTGTTCGGGAGGAAATGGCTCGCCATGCTACAGATTGTTGGGTGGCTGAAGTCAAGTGTTCCAATGGTTGGATAGAGTGTGTTGATATTGCAGATTGGTCATCATATGATTTAAGTGAACGTAAGGTAAAAGTTGTCATGCCTTCTTTTGAGTACTTTCTTTTCTTGGAGAAAGCGCACGGTCAGGAATACTGAAAGAAACAGCTGCATCTTTTGTTATCTCAATAAGGAAAATGATTTTATCGTAAGGTCCTCTTGAGTCTTTTTGAAATCCTTCTAGAAATCTTCATCCTGTTTGTAATTTTTAGGTAACAGAAGCAAAAGTTATGGAATGTGAATCATAAGCTGCCAACATGCCTAAGATATTAATAGTATCTATTTTTCATTTTATCGATTCTACTTCTTTTTCAATGATCTCTGTATAGCACGGAGTGGCTTTGTTACGTTGTACATGGAGCAGGTTTCTGCCCTTTATTTGTGAATGCTTGAGTTTGTTATCATTTGATTGGAGAAAAGTGGAGTTACTCTTCTTCACAATGGAGAACTTATTGAAACCAGAGAAGGAGTGGTAATTCTTCAGACTAGTTAATTTTGCTAGCTATTCTTGGAGTACATGGAGCAAGTTTCTGCCCTTTATTTGTGAATGCTTGAGTTTGTCATCATAATTAACCAAAAGATCGTGGTTGAATCTCTTTTGGTATATGCTGGAGGTTCCTTGGTTTTTGCTCTTTTGTTAAGTATATTTGGAATCTGTTGGTTCACTTTGTGCTTGCATTTGTCTTGTTAATACCAGGCAATGAGTGAAGTGGAAGCTTTGAACATGAAGAGGACAGTAACCATCAAGGATAACATAGCTTTTTGTGAGAAGAGGGATTTTAGACCATCTGTTATTGAACCGTCTTTTGGCATTGAACGCATAATACACTGCCTTTTTGAGCATTTTTTCTATACGAGGCCTAGCAAAGCGGGGGATGAACAAGTAAATGTGTTTCGCTTCCCTCCAGTTGTAGCACCTATCAAATGTTTTGTGTTCCGATTGGGAAAGAAGCCAGAGTATAAGTCAATTGTTCAACATATTAGCAGATCCCTGACTGCTGCTGGTGTTTTTCACAGGGATTATACTGCAGGTACTTATCCGATATAGAATCTAGGTTCTTAATGTCTTGCGTAAAATGAGTTTCTTTTGTACGTATTTTACGTGAAATATCTTGGTCACTCTCTTTTCTTTACTCACCACAGAAGGGGATTTTATCGAGGGGTGTTGATGTCTGTTTCCTCGAAAGGTTGACGGACATATTTTTTCTCTTTCCGTTTTCTTTCTTAAAGTGGAGCTATATGTTGATCGCTCTACTTTTTGTCCTATTCACATATTAGGAGGGCATTTCCCAGAGGGGTTTGAATGCCTGTTTTTCTAAGATCGAGTTCTTTTATCCTAATGCTAGTATCAGCTCCAGAATGAATTGGCATCTTCTTTCTTTTCTTGTAAAAATCTGAGGCGTGATTTGTGGAAATTTCTAAGGTTCGTGTCAGGTTTGCAGATCTGAGTGATACACAAATATCTTATATGAGAACTTGTTTTGTTTTGGAGCTGTATATTTGGATTGAGATTTATCTTCTTGTCCTTGGTGAAAGCACCAAAGTACATTGGATGAGCACCTGCTATTGTGCCCTGGCTATGTTCACAGGCAACACCATAGGGAAGATGTATGCGAGAACCGATGAGCTTGGCGTGCCCTATGCAATCACTGTCTATTCACAAGTTGATGTGGCCATTCGAGAAAGGGACAGCACAGATCAAGTTCGAGTAAGCGCGGAGGAAGCGGCTTTAGTTGTGAAGAAGTTGATTGATGGGCACAAGTCCTGGTCCAATATACGGGTGAGTTACCCACAGTATAGATCTGTTTCTGCTGAAGAAGATGAATAGTTGAGTTACTGATGCAATTGTTTACTTAACTTTGCATCATTTTTTTTTTTTTTTGGGTCGGAGACTTTGCATCAGTTAGAATCTAACATTTTGTCACAACTTTGGGCTATAGTCGAGGTAGCAAACAAATGGTATACTTTTGATGTTTCTTTTGGTGGCTAAACATGCTGTTGATATATTGTACTTGTGTCAACACGGAGATAAAGACAAACAGGAAGTTGCAGATCCGCGTTGGTCGCTTTTACAATATGCGGAATTTTGCAGTGTTTACATGTGTCTTTAGGTTGCGTTTATTTCGCTGAAAAGAATTTCTAAAAGTGAGGATAACATAAACCCTAATTTCCTTGACTTTGATATGCAAAGTCCTTGCCACCTTAACTTATTGTTGTGTGCTTTCGATTTCGACTGTTTCTATGTAATTGCCCATATCATAATTTCTATAAAGTTCGCAAGAATCTCAGTAATAGCATCTATTCACACCTCTGTCAAAAACCCTAAATTCAACTTTGCCGGACTCTCATTTCTCCATCTTTCGCCTCTTCTCTCTCCCCCCGCGCTCTCCCCCTCTATGTGACTCCCCTGACTTCTCCCGCGGTGGACGGCAACTACCATGTTTTCAATCTATCATAACCTACTCGAGCCTGTCTTGGTAGCCCCTAAGCCAAAACCATTGATACTCTTTTCAAGAATTTTATTAACAGGCGACCCGAAAATATTTGGTAAGCAACCGATTATAGAAACTTTATAGTTTGTAATATGTTGATGTCATCGTAGTATATGCAATGAGTGTCTTGAATTATTTCCAATAAAGTACTCTTAAAAAGTACCCTGTGACACTTGTTCACAGAACTCTTTTTTAATGCGATCTTAAGCATGTATATAATCTTGGTTACAGTGCCTCATCCCCAAATTTGAGGGTACAACGGCTTAAAATGTTAATGAGCATAATCATTTGAGAATGAGGCTTGATTTGCGGAAGAAAATTTCCACCTCTATATTCGCGTGAACTTGTGTTTTACTAGCTTTAGTAGATTTTGACCAAACCCTAGGAAAAAAAAAAAAGAAGTAACGAGACCTTCGTTTCTCTCTCTCTTTTTTTTTTTTTTTGGAATAATGACGCAAAAAGTCTGTAAATTTTTATCCAATATGTAATGTGGTCCATTGCCTTTAGCTTAATGTTCAATATGATCACTGAACTTTTGATTTATTCAATACGGTCCCTAAATTTTTTGTACATATTCAATGTAGTCTTTGAATTTTTGGTACATGTTCAAATAGTCTCTGAACTATATGGAAATATTCAATGTAGTCCTTCCCTTAATTTAAGATCAGAGACAACATTAAACGTTTTTATATAGTTTAAGAACTAAATTGAACATGTACAAAAAGTTCATGGACTACATTGAATAACTCAAAAGTTTTGGGACCACATCGTACATTAGGCTGAAGTTCAGAAATCACATTGCACATTGGACCAAAATTCAAAGATCATTTGCGTCATCTTCCCATTTTTCGTTCCAAAGCTATCTCGATATTTGAAAGAAATCCAAATAATCTCCGTCGTATGTGACAGTTTTACATGCATGTACAAGGATAAGTAACGAAACGAATAAGTTCGCGGCGTGATGGGGAAGGGTCTTCATGAGAACGATCGCACGACAAACTGTTGCGCTGCACACGAATCTCCTTCCTTCCTCTGTGTCACGCGCGGCACCGAGAGCAAAACGAGTGGGCGAGGCAATGGTTGGTCAGGGCTACGACGAGGCTTGAGTATCTTGTGGACCTTCTATGACGACCTTTCCCTCTTTGCGCCGCGGCCACCGAGAACGTGAAAGACAAGCGAACCGAGTCGAGCCGAGGACGAGGCCTTAAGCTTCATAAGACCGCCATTGCCTCGTGGTGTTGCCGGCCAAAACTCGACCGAAGGAGGAGCCATGCGGTGGAGAGCTCGGCCAACAA
Organism: Lenwebbia sp. NSW1173648; assembly: GCA_029784005.1. Taxonomy (NCBI): domain Eukaryota; kingdom Viridiplantae; phylum Streptophyta; class Magnoliopsida; order Myrtales; family Myrtaceae; genus Lenwebbia; species Lenwebbia sp. NSW1173648. Next base: position 10,190,531 of record JARCGZ010000010.1, read on the forward strand.
AGAAGAAAGAAGATGAAGAAGAAGATAAAGAAATGAGAGAGAGAGAGAGAGAGAGAGAGAGAGAGAGAGAGAGAGAGAGAGAGAGGGCTCAGGCGGTGGAAGTGGTGGGTGGCGTGTGGCTTTCTTGCTACATGGAGGAGGAGGTGTCATGCATGGGGAAGAGGAGGGTGACAACGAGAGGGGGTGAGGTGGAGGACTGTTGACACCTGGATTTTAGTCATCTTTTTTTTATTCGTTCCAGTTCCGATTTTCAAATTTAATTTTTAAATAATGAATTATGAAATAAAAAATTAATAAATTATGAAATTATGAAATAATAAATTATGAAATACAAATTGTAATCAAATTGTAAATTGTAATCAAATTTGGGGGGGGAAAAGGGAGGGGGAAGGGGCTTGAACTTAATGAATTGTCATTAAGCGCCTACATATCTTCTTGGGGATAGAAGAATCAAAGCCCATGTAGTTCTTTTACTTTTAATAACCCCATAGTTACCTCATCGACAATCGTCGCTACCCATTCCGGTACTGGTATCCGTGGCGGTGGTATCTCCATCATCGAAGAATTCGGCTTCATTGCTGCGATCCATCTCTTGTTGTTGATGTTGAGCCTTTGTCCAATTATCGACACAAGCTTGAGCCTCCACCGAATCCGAAGCTAATCTTGAACGTCGGTCGTCTAAAATGTTGCCTCTAGTGCTAAATGCTTGTTCAGCCGGAGCTGTTGAACAAGGGGTTGCTAAAACTTGTCTTGCGATGAGAGAGAGAATTTGGAATTGGGTTGAATGCCTCTTCCATCACTCTAGAATTTTAAAATCCGTGCCGCCTTCGGATTCACCAAACTAAAAAAAAAAAGGTTAAATAGGTCTATATTTCGAAAATATTTGCTGTTGCTCCCTTTTATCTTTTTTGCTTATTCATCAGCATTTTGTACCATATACTAATTGTACCTAGGTCCCCGCTTGTACGTCACTAGGTTAGGAAGATCCACTATCACCTAAAATATATATACTATAAAATTCATTATACAATTCTACTATTGCGTTTTTAACTATTGTTTGTATAGCTCTAACATCTACCGTTTGTATAGCTCTAACATCTAAATGTAAACAGTCATAATACATATTCAAATAATCACCTAAACCATCTAATTTGGTGCGTGGATTGAAAACACAAGCAACCAAATAAATAAGGAAATTTCGGTATAATACTACAGCCATTTCGTTCGCATTGCTATAATAGTCGAACCTAATTGATTATCTTTTTCATTTTCTTCAAAAACATCAACAATATTAACACACTCTATTAAAAATAAATATGTAGTAGGATAATAAACACCGGATAAAGCATAAGTTGCATTATTAAAAACTTTTAAAAGATTTAATTTTTTTTTGCAAATATCCCACTCTTGTGGGAATAAATTAATTTGAGAAACATTATTCGAAATAAACGTACATAATAAATATTTATATGAAAAATATTGATTAAGCAACTCGTACGTAGAATTCCAACAAGTTGAAACATCTCTTGGAAATTTTTTTGGTCTTCTTTTATTTGCTTTATAAAATCTGCCCCATTCTCTCATAATTTGGGGATGTCTTCATAAAAATTGAATTTCTATTTTTATTGGGCTAAGAAAAACATCAAGAGTTTGTAAACCATCTTGTACACATAAATTTAAAACATTGCAAGCACATCTAATGTAAAAAAATTATCCACCAAAAGCGGGTTTACAAATCTTTTCTAAGTCGAGAATGGAAGCGGTATTTACCGCGGCATTATCAAAACCAACTGAAAAAAATTTATTAACCAAAAAATATTCTTCTAAAACTTGCATAATTATTCTATAAATATTATTTGCCGTATGCCTATCATCAAAAACTCGAAATGCAATATCTCTTTTTTGAATGTTCCAATCATCGCCTATCCAATACCCATATAAGAATGAGTTTGCCAAGGATCACTCCAAATGTCGCTACCTATATGCACACGTCCATTGAAATTCATAAAAAAATTTCAAATCTTATTTTCCTCTTTTATAAATATCAAAAAGTTGGCGTTTAAGCGTATTTCTCGAAATAGGTTTTACTTGTGGACTACATGCAGTTTGTATAAAATGATTAAAACTAATTTTTTCACCAAAATTAAACGATAAACGTTCAATGGCAGTAAATCTAGCTAATTCTTCTTTATAATTTTTTTCATTGTAACGAAATAAAGGAGGAGTGTTAGGATTGGTGTACTCGGAAATTGTTGTTGGCTGGTGTCGATCCCCGCTTGCGTTGGATGTTTCGACCTCAGATGCCGTTTAAATGTTCCATAGCTGCCTCCACCTGTAAATTTGTATATTACCCCACAATATTTACATTTTACCTAATACTTGTTTGCGCCTAAATATTCCTTCGTGAAGTGTTCTCATATGTCGGACGTACTCTCCCATTCCAGCTCCTTTGTTGTTGACATTTCTTTGATACTAGTAGGAGGATGCAAACTTTCTTGTGTTGGAACGTGCTCGACGTTGGGAATAATGTTGATATCATCAACATTGTCTCCCCAATATGCAAAATCACGAGGATCATGAGGATAATCAGATTTTCCCATCGAGCTCTTTCCTCCATCACTAACTCTACTTCCACTTGCCATTTTTTTGTTGTTGAGAAAATTGAGTGGAAAGAGGATTCAAAAAATTGACAGAGTCATAGAATTGATCGGATTGAGAGAATTTGAGAGAATTTGAGAGAAATTGTGAGAAAAAAATGAAAGATGAAAATAGATATTTATAATAATTAGGATATATTTAGAGAAATTGAGAGAAGCGGCCATGGCCACTCAAGCTCTAAGCTCGCGGTGGCCTGGATGCTCGAGTTTCACACTTTAGGCTTGCAGCCGTCGCTGAGTCTTAAACCGATTTTGGGTTCTGTCTTAAAAAACCTCAAGGCTGTGTCCACCTGCGTACTCTATTAAGTCATCACATAGAACATTCATCCTTCAAAGTCACTTTTTCAACGAGGCAAAAACCTGGTGCGAGGGAGCTCGATCCAGATCTAGTGCTCGGCTTGGCCTCGGATCAGTCTCGATCCGAGGTATAGCGAGACAAAGTTGGTCTAGGGTCAAGATTGAAGAGGCTGGGAGTCGAGCGGGTCGGGTTCGTCCGAGGTTGCTGGCGGCGTTGGTAATTTGTTCGTAAAACAAATGAAGAGGTGCCTTGTTCCTCAATTGGCGGTAATTTTTTAGCCAACACTTATTAGGCGTCTTACGGCCTTTGAAAGGTTTTTTAGCCAACGATTATTTTTTTAAGATATAGTAGACTCATCCAATTTCGACTTATATAGTTGTGTTGAGAAAACCTTCCTTCTGAATATTTTGATTCTAACAAAACTATCCTTCTTGTGAGAGAATCTGGTTAATGCAAATAATCCTTCTATTGCAGAGATAAGCATGGGAACAAAAGCTTATAATGTTTCAAAACTAGCGTTCAGACTCAAGGAGTAGTCGTTACGTATTTGCTTTTGAGAAAGTTGAAGTCTTGTATTCAAATGGAGAATTGTGTTGCCTCTGAAGACTTCGGATGGAGGATTGTGTTGCCTCTGAAGACTTAATCTCGAGAAAACTTATGTGACACGTCAGCAAGGACTTTACAGAAGCTCAGAGTCATTGTTTTAATTTGTTCAGATTCAGAGAGTCTTTCTACTTCAGAAAACTACTTCTGAACAGCTTTAAGATTCTACAATATCTTTCTACTAGATTTTGAAGGCCCACGTTTGGCAGATTTTCGATTTGGCATCGACTTTTTATGGAAGTTTATAAGATTTGATTGATAGGATTATTTTCCAATCAAATCAAGAGAATATACCCGATTGGATATTACCTTCCATGGACAAGATATCTTGGAGATTTGGATAAACTCTACTTATGAAAACTGAAGATTTGGTTGTATGGGCGACTGAATCTGAAGGGTTTAGACTCTACTCCAACGGCTACTGGATCTTTCCATATACAGTCTCGTCCAATCATAGATTGAGGAGCGATCCTTTGTAGGACCTTGGTAACGGCTAATTCGAGGTCGAAGAAGTATAAAAGAAGATCAATGGTGACTGCTGCAGAGAGAGTTCACGAACTAAAAATTTCAAAGTCCTGAGTTATTCAGATTCACATTCTCTTGTTCTTATGAGCTTAAAAATCATATCTTTGAGAGGTTCTTTTGTAAGAGTGATAGTTCTTGTAACCTTTCATCAACTCATAGTGGAATCCAGCCAATCGGCTGTCATCGTGGGAGAGTGGACGTAGGCTTGCTAAGCCGAACCACTATAAACATTGTTTGCAAATTCTCTTATCCCTAAACTCCTCTTGCTATGTTTAGTTTATCTGCATGTCATCTTACTGATCTTATTCAGTTTGTGGTTTGAATTCATTAATTTCCGCATTAAGTTTCTAAATTGATCAGAATCACCTATTCACCCACCCTATAGGTGATATTGCTAGATTCAACAATTGGTATCAGAGCTTGGTTGCTCATTATATTGAAGTGTTTTACTTCTGAGTTAACGATCTACTATGTCTAGCAACAATATCTCAGGAACAAGTGACTCACATTATGGCAACAAACCACCATACTTTGACGGAAAGGATTATAATATGTGGTGCAACAAAATGAAGTGGTTCTTCAAAGCATCAGATGATCTGATGTCGGATGTTGTTGTCAATGGAGTAGTTCCTACTGTCACAATAACTCCTTCCACTTGAAATGAAGGAAACAACAACACTAATGCTACAGTAACACTGTCAGACGCTGAAAGAGCAAAAAGACAAGGACTCGATTCCAAAGCAGTACATGCACTTTTCTGTGCATTATCCATTCCTTTATATAATTGAGTTGCAGAAGAGGAATCAGCAAAGGCTATATGGGATAGACTTCATGTCACATATCAGGGAACTGACAGAGTGAAAGAAACCAATCTTAGCGTTCTGCTAAGTGATTATGAAGCTTTCAAAATGAAGTCCGATGAGTCAATTGCTGAAATGATTGACAGGTTTCAAATACTAGCAAGTGGTCTTGCTAGGCAAGGTGCTCCTGTAGCTGAACCAATGCAAGTCAAAAAGACTCTTCGAGGACTTACAGACGAATGGAATTACATCAAGCCGTCAATACAAGAATGTCAAACAATCAGACCTCTATCCATTGATGAGCTCGTCGGAACTTTGCAGTCATATGAAACTGCGCGTGCCAATAAAACAAGAGATTCAAAAGGTAAGAAGTCTATTGCTTTAAAATTTGAAATTGATTTTGAAGTACCAGATTCAGAAGATGAAGATGAAGACGACGAAGAGCTTGCACTCATGGTGAAGAAATTCAGAAAGATGGCTAGAAGAGGTAGAAACTTCAAAGGGAAGAAATCATTTAGAAAGAATAACCAGAGACAATCGAGCAATGACAAACAGGAAGGCAAAGATGTAATATGCTTCCATTATAAGAAAGCAGGACATATCAAACCCAACTGTCCGCTTCTGAAGAAAGACAAAATCAAGTAAGAGAAATACAAGAAAGCATTAAAGACAGAAACTTTAAGTGATTCTGAAGATAGTGAGGATGACTATGCAAACATATGTCTCATGGCAAAGTCATACTCAGATTCAGACTCAGATTCAGATTTAGATGTTGAGGTATGTCCTTCTGAAATACCAGATGAAGTTTCTGAATACATTGAAGAGTTATGTACAAACTACAAAGAAGTTCTAAAAAAGGTTTCAGTTTTGAAAAAGTAAGTTTCCTCTTTGAAACAACAAAATGTTTCTCAAAAAGACAAGATTGAGTTTTTGGAAAAAGAATTTCATCAAGTCAAGGAAAATCGTAATTTGATTTTGAAAGAAAATGATTCTTTGAAAACAGAGACTGAAAATACTTCAAAGAAATTTTCTCAAAGTTCGAAAAATTTGGAAAATATTATTTCTAGACAAGTTCGGTATGGTGACAAGTCTGGTCTTGGTTTCAAAAAGAAAAATAATTTCAAAAACAAATTTCCGAAAATAAATGACATGATTTCGCATAAATCTTCCATATCTACAAATCAACGGCATTTCCATAAACAGTTTACAAAATTATTTTATCCAATGCAGTTTGTAAACTGTGGTGCTAGAAATCATGTTAGAAATAATTGCATGATGATATGGAGATCTGTCAATAGAAAGATATCAACTGTAACTAACTCAGATGGACCTAAGAAGATCTGGATACCAAAGAAATAGTGAGTTACTTTCTATTTGCAAGTACCAAGGAAGAGAAAGGAAAAATGGTTTCTGGACAGTGAATGTTCAAGTCACATGAATGATGATCCAGAAAGCTTCATTCAACTTTCAAAATACAATAGTAGAAGTGTGTCGTTTGGTGGAAAGAACAAAGGCAAAATGGTTGGTCAAGAGACAGTAAAAATCGAAAATCTTACGATCAATGATGTCTCTCTTGTCAATGGATTCGATTTCAGTAAGTCAACGCTGTGACTCTGGTCATCAAATTTACTTTCAAGATTCAAAATGCTCAGGTATTAGCAAAGACAAGAAGCAAACCTTCACTGGTCGACGGCATCAAAATATTTACCTTCTGGATGTTGATTCTAAAGACATCAAGTGTCTTATATCCATCAAGGATGAATCTGAATTGTGGCACAGAAAGCTAGGTCATATCAGTATGAAGCACATCTCAAAGCTATTATTCAAGAAACTGGTTCGAGGTTTACCACAGACAAAGTTTGAGAAATCAGAACTTTGCTCATCTTGCACACTTAGAAAACAGGTAAGAAGTTCTTTTAAATTTATTAATCATAAATCAACTGAACGTGCACTGTAGTTGCTTCACATGGATATCTTTGGTCCTAACAGAATTCTAAGTCTTGGAGGTAAGAAATATTACCTTGTTATAGTTGATGATTACTCAAGATTTACATGGGTTTTATTTTTTGCGCACAAAAATGATGCTTTCTCATCCTTCTCCAAATTCTCTAAAAAGATTCAGAATGAGAAAGGTTACTCTATTTCCGGCATCAAAATTGATCATGGGGGAGAGTTTGAAAATTAAAGTTTTTCTGATTTTTGTGATGAGTTTGGAATTCAGCATAATTTTCATCTCCTTGCACACCTCAACAAAATGGGGTGGTGAAAAGGAAAAATCGTTCTCCACAAGAAATGGCGAGAACCCTTTTGATCGAAAGTAAAATTGCATCGCATTTTTGGGCAGAAGCTGTTTCTACAGCGTGTTACATCTTAAACCATGTTTCTTTAAGATCAATCATTGAAAAAATCTCCTATGAGCTTTTTAAGGAAAGAAAATCAAATTTAGCATACTTTCGTGTGTTTGGTTGTAAATGCTTCATTCTAAAAATGTTAATGATCGAGTTGGTAAGTTTGATGAAAAGCCAGATGAAGGAACATTCCTGGAGTATCCAACAACAAGCAAAGCATACAGAGTCTACAATAAAAACTCTCGAATTGTTGAAGAATCAATGAATGTCAAGTTTGATGAGAACATTCAAAATCGGAATGGTCAATCTGAATATGCTCAAGTTCTGTCATTCCATCAAAGTTCAGAACCAGTTGAAGAATCTGAAGAGAATCATGCTTCTGAAGAAGTTCAGAATCAAGAAACAAATCAACAAACTGCAAAAGAACCAGAAGAGATACAATCTGAACCTAAAGATTCAAGTAATGTCCAAGATGAGAGATTCAACCAGAAATGGAAACATAAATCCAGTCATCCCAAGGAACTTATAATGGGCAGCTTGGATGAAGGAATTAAAACCAGATCAAAATTCAAGGAAGCAATGAGCAATATAGCATTAGTTTCTGAAATTGAGCCTAAAGGGATTGAAGAAGCTCTTGCTGATGAAAATTGGATCAATGCAATGCAAGAAGAACTTCATCAATTCAAGATCAATAATGTCTGGGAGCTTGTATCAAGACCCAAAAATCGTCTTGTAATAGGAACAAAATGGGTGTTCAGAAACAAGATGGACGAGAAAGGAAAGGTGATCAGAAACAAAGTAAGACTTGTGACAAAAGGATATTCTCAAGAAGAAGGAATAGATTACGATGAAATTTACGCACCTATTGCCAGGTTAGAGGCCATAAGGCTACTTTTTGCTTATGCTTGTTACAATGACTTTAAGCTTTTTCAGATGGAAGTAAAAAGTGCATTCCTCAATGGTTACATCAAAGAAGAAGTTTATGTCGAACAACCACCTGGTTTTGAGGAACTAAGAGGAAAGAATCTCGTCTATTCCCCAAAGAAAGCTCTATATGATCTAAAGCAAGCACCTCGTGCTTGGTATGAAAGGTCAAGCAGCTTTCTATCTAAACAAAATTTCATTAAAGGTAATGTTGACACTACTCTCTTTATTCAGAAACAGGGTAAGGAAATTCGTATTGTGCAGATTTACGTTGATGATATTATTTTTGGCTCTTTTAATGAACATCTATGCAAGAATTTCTCTAAAGTAATGCAGGATGAGTTCGAAATGAGCATGATGGGAGAATTAACATTCTTTCTTGGACTTCAGATTCAACAAACCAAGAAAGGAACATTTATTCATAAGGAGAAATATGCTATTGAGATTATCAAGAAATTTGGCCTCGAAAATTGCGAGAAGATAGACACTCTAATGTCTCATTCGTCTAAACTCGATAAAGATGAACAAGGAAAGGAAGTTGATCAGAAGTTATATCGCAGTATGATTGAGTCGCTTCTATACCTCACTGCATCAAGACCATATATTTTATATAGCGTTTGCTTATGTGCAAGATTTCAAACAAGCCCAAGAGAATCGCATCTTACAGCAATCAAAAGAATCATCAAATATATCGGAACATATCCAGCTTATGGTCTATGGTATTCAAAAGATTCTAATTTCATTCTGAAGGGATATTCAGATGCAGATCTCGCCGGATGTAAGATTAACAGGAAAAGTACCTATGGAACCTGTCAACTTATGGGAAATATGCTTATTTCTTGGTATTCTAAAAAGCAAAGCACAGTTGCTCTCAGTACAGCAGAAGAAGAATACGTATCTCTAGGAAGTTATTGTGCTCAGATTCTATGGTTAAAACATCAACTGAGAGATTATGGAGTTGAAGATTTTAATGTGGAGATCAGATGTGACAATACAAGTGCCATAAATTTAACCAAGAATCATATTCTTCATTTAAGGGCGAAGCACATCGAGATCAAACATCATTTTATTCGCGATCATGTTCAGAATGAAAATGTTCACATTCAGTATGTTGATACGAAGAATCAACTCGCAGACATTTTTACCAAGCCTCTTGATAAAGAGACTTTCAATTTTATTCGAAACGAATTAGCAATTACTAATCCTTTATCTTGAGATGTACTAAGAACAGGTTATTTGCAAAAGTTCAGAAGAAATGTTCAGAAGCATAACTACTCAGAAGATAAGTTCAGAAGCAAATCTACAGAACCTATGTTCAGAAATACCTTGGTAGAAAAATCTTTCAGAAGCAATGTCAGTTCGTTGTACACTTTTTTAATTTAGAAATTTTTGGAAAGGCAGGGATTTAAGGTACATTCTCTAAACATATGCCTCTTTGATTGATTGACACAATATATTGTCCTTGGATTGATATTTTTGGATTTTATTCTAAATTGATTTTATTTCCTAAAATAATTGTTTTTCAGTTTTTCAAATTTTTTGAAAGGTTACGAACCGTCACCTTCTTGGAACCTCTTTTTTATATCAAAATCTTCTTACAAACCCTAAATCGCACTCTTTTCTCACCGATTACTCTCTCTCTCTCGCTCTCTCGAAATCTTTCCTTCATTTTCTCCAAACTTCCAACTTCTTCATCCATGGCTCCGATATCATCCTCTTCCATGAAGAAATGAGCAGAAGAAAGTGCTAGTCAGAGAAAAAAATCATCAAGATTGACCAAAGGAAGAAAAACTCGCAACACTGATCCTATCGATGTATCTAGGTCAGAACACGAAGACGAAAGGGATATTACTCAACAGAAATCAGGTTTGTCTCGATCTAAGTTTGACGAAAGAGTCGCTCTGGCTCTATCTATCAAACCTCTATATAATTCCTTTAAGGACCAAGGATCCAGTGATGAAATGGTCAAGTTGCTGTTGAGTATTCATAAGTTTGCAAGCGAGAAAGATTTTCTTGCTATTTTAGAACTAACTTTGCAAACCGTGACACCGATTGCTACTGTTGTTCTTGAGAATGTCTCTCGAAAAGGAAAAGAAAAGGTCGTGCCTACTAGAATCTCGAAATCTAAAAGGTCACCATCGAAAGGAATTGTTATTAAAGAAAAAGTAGGAGAAGAAAGTGATACTGAAACCAGAGGAAGACCCGACGATGATGATGATGTTTGGTCAAAGATTTTAAGAGAATTAGAGGCATTATAAGGGACAAGGATTTCAAGAATAATCTGTTCTTAAGCCAAAAGCATTGTAACAAGTATGAGTCGTTGAAGGAAAGAGGAGTGATACTCCATGGGGTATTTGACCTTAAAGCAGGGCTATCTTTCCAGACTTAGCGGCTTACTTCTATTCAAATCTATGTTTCAGAAACTTTGACTCTTTGTTTTATACTGTTGGAGAGGTTCAATATCATTTGCATGTCTGAGAACTTGCAAATCTGATGGGCGTTGAGGAAATGGATTTTGTACCCATAGATGTACAACCTGATGCTGCCTATAGTTTTCTAACTGGAAAGTGAACTTTTCCATAGACTCAAAGGCACATATTGCTTACAATGACTTCCCATTGAAGCACATTGTAATGCACAAGGTTGTGATCGAGTGTTTAAGACCCAAGGTTGCTTCGAAGACAAATATTTCAAAGTATGAAGCCAAACTTAACTGGGTGCGGGGTTTGTTAATTGGGTGCAAACTCTCTCTGGCACACATTGTTCTCCTCCATATGTATAGGATTGTGCAGAAGACCAAAGGACAATTACCCTTACGCAGGGCTAATCTCTCGAATCATGTTCTTCCACAATATCAAGATACCTGCTAAGTTTCTTCAGAATGAGACTCAGGTCTTGGTAGCTGGAGAGTCCATGATACAGAAAATGGGTTTTAAACTGACCGCTGGTGGATGGTTGAACAAGAATAAAGAGGCTGTTCTGGTCGAGTTAGAAGAGAAGAATGTAGAACTTGAAAGATCAACAAAGAGAAGGAAAACAACGGCAAGGAAAGGAAAGGAGACTACTATTCAGAGTGAATCTTCAGAAGAAGGAGAAGCAGAAGAAAAAGAAGATGCTTCATCAGAAGATGATGAGAGAACCCTCACTACCTTATCTGAAGGAAGTGTTGAGTCAGAAGGTGGTCAGAAAGATGAAGAGAATGCTGAAACAGAGTATGAGCAGGAGGTTCCTATGGACAAAGAAGAAGACCTCTATAAGACTCATGAGAGTGGAGATGAAAAAGAAACATCTGCTGAGAAGGCGAAAAAAGAAGCCAGGATGGCTAGTGATGAGTATGTGGCAGTTTGGGAGGAAGAGATGGATGACAGTGCAACAATTGATGTGTTTGTTGCTCGAGAATAGAAGAAGAAATCATCCTCAAAGCTAGAGGATATAGATGTCGATAAGGATGAATAATTCCTTGTCACAGCTGACAAATCAACAGCGGACACTCCTGTTAAAACAGTTTAGATTCAGGGGGAGCAACCTCAAGAATTTGCTGTTTTGGATGAACAACCTAAGGAGATAATAACATATGCCATTCAGACTGAAGAAATTCAGACTAAAGTTGTTTAGGAGGATCAAGCTGCTGATGAAAAGGAAGAATCCTGCAAACAGGAAACAAATGTACAGGAAGAGAAGTCTTCTGAGAAGAAATCGAGTATTGCTGTTGTTGAGAAGATCACAGAAGAGCTACCTGAATCAACTACTGCTGACGCTACTACAATTATTTCAGTAGCAGACCCTGCTCAGATTCAGGGAGAGACAAATTTGCAGCGTATCTTAGATTCAACATCAAAAGGTAAGGCTTAGATGGTAGAAGAAGAACAACAAACTCCCGCAAGGACTCTTTCTCCAAAGAAAACCTTGAATGATCCCACTAGAGAACTAATGGACACGAAGTTTTCTCAGAACTTTGTTCAGAAGGAAATGGAGACGCTTCAATCTGAAGTTTTTAAGAGGTTGGATGCTCTAGAAAGCTTGGTTTCAAAGAAGATGGAAAAATTTCAAAAATCATTCGATCTCTATTGTCGCCTTTTCTGTTCAGAGATGGCAAGTTTGGGGACATATACTATGGTTCGAGATGAAAAAATTGTTTGGGAGTTCCCTCATTTGCAAGCCCTTCGAGACTACATGCTTACTGTGGCCAGAGATACTGAAGCACAGGCTGTAGAAGATAATCAAGAGGGTGATCAAGAGCACATGGATGTTCCTTCCTTCCTCTTCCACAAAACCACCTCAACCTCCATTTGTTTAAAATTGATTTTTTTTTACAGTCCATGTTGGTGTTGTTTTTGTTTCAATTTGAACATCTTTGGTTTGTTATGGATACTCCTATTATGGTGAATTCAAGTATGTTTTATCTGCTATAATAATTGTTTCTCACTCTTGTTGATGACAAAAAGGGGGAGAAAGTACTTCATTGCAGGTCATATACAAAATGCGTATGCGCTCAAACAATCTAATATGTTTACAACATATGGTGATATCCTTTCATCACTTTAGATGCATATTCAGATGCACATCTTTTTGGAAAAGATTCAATTGAGACAGATATTCATATCTTTTGTGAATTCTTTTCTGCACTTATATTCATTAATCTTTTTTAAAATATATTATTTTTGAGGAAGTTTTGTCATCATCAAAAAGGGGGAGATTGTTGAAAAAACATTCCTTCTGAATATTTTGATTTTGACAAAACTATCCTTCTAGTGAGAGAATCTGGTTAATATAAATAATCCTTCTATTGTAGAGATAAGCATGGGAACAAAAGCTTATAATGTTTCAAAACTAGCGTTCAGACTCAAGAAGTAGTCGTTACGTATTTGCTTTTGAGAAAGTTGAAGTCTTGTATTCAGATGGAGAATTGTGTTGCCTCTGAAGACTTCAGATGGAGGATTGTGTTGCCTTTGAAGACTTAATCTTAAGAAAACTTATGTGACACATCAGTCACTATTTTAATCTGTTCAGATTCAAAGAGTCTTTCTACTTTAGAAGGCTACTTCTGAACAGCGTTCAGATTCTACAATATCTTTCTACTAGATTCTGAAGATCCACGTTTGGTAGGTTTCCGATTTGGCCGCGACTTTTTATGGAAGTTTGTAAGATTTGATTGATAAGATTATTTTTCAATCAAATCAGGAGAATATCCCCGATTGGATATTATCTTCCATGGACAAGATATTTTGGAGATTTGGATAAACTCTACTTATGGAAACTGAAGATTTGGTTGTATTGGCAATTGAATCTGAAGGGTTCAGACTCTACTCCAACGGCTACTGGATCTTCCCATATATAGTCTCGTTCAATCAAGATTGATGACGTACAATCATAGATTGAGGAGCGATCCTTTGGAAGACCTTGGTAACGGCGAATTCGAGGTCGAAGGAGTATAAAAGAAGATCAATGGTGACTGCTGTAGAGAGAGTTCACGAACTAAAAATTTCAAAGTCTTGAGTTATTCAGATTCACATTCTCTTGTTCTTATGAGCTTAAAAATCATATCTTTGAGAGGTTCTTTTGTAAGAGTGATAATTCTTGTAACCTTTCATCAACTCATAGTGGAATCCAGCCAATCGGCTGTCATCGTGGGAGAGTGGATGTAGGCTTGCTAAGCTGAATCACTATAAATATTGCGTGCAAATTCTCTTATCCCTAAACTCCTCTTGCTGTGTTTAGTTTATCTGCACGTCATCTTACTGATCTTATTCAGTTTGTGTTTTGAATTCATTAATTTCCGCATTAAGTTTCGAAATTGATCAGAATCACCTATTCACCCCCTTCTAGGTGATATTGCTAGATACAACAAGTTGACTCATTTTACATTAAACATATAAGTCATATCTTATAGGACAAGTGCAAGATATAATGAGCACAATTTCTTTATTACTTGAAGCTTCAATAGCAATTGTCGCATGTCTCCGGAATTGGATAGGTCAATCTGTACTTCCATGAAGGGTATCACCGGCAACTCACAAATGTGAGGACAAATGCTAAAACCAATTAGTGACTTCTAATCAACAAATTAACTGTGCACGAGGAATACAAAAATATGGATCTTGAGATATATATATATATATAGACACACACTTACCTCCTATTTGCATAATTGAAATTCAAATTTCCGATATACAATTTTTCGATAATCCCATCTCCACTGCCCGAAAATAGGAGATCCTCCAAGTTTGCTTGAAATGTAATATGCCGCAGAATCCCAAGAATGTCGCTGCGAATCCTGGCCCCAATCCTGAATAAAACCAAACGACAACGGAGTCGCTTTCATTAGACTCATCTCCATTCATATTATGACCAACTCGTTTGTCCGTATCATTATGCTCGTCTCCGGGACAAGCTTTCAAATGAGGAGCTCCGCAAAGTCCATCGTTGCCGCGATACACAGGTTGATCGTCCAGAGTGCTGAGATGATTGCCTGATGGAATGGGACCGGATAAATTGTTGAAGGAAAGATTCCAGTAACTCAGAAAGTCCAAATTGGATATGCTAGGACGGATTCCACCCGATAGCTTGTTGTCGGACAGATCCAGCGATTCTAAATCTCTCAAGTCGCTGATGTCCAAAGGGATTTTTCCGATCAACTCATTTCGAGAGAGGTTCAAATTCTGGAGTCGAGCAAGCCTAGTCAGCCCTTCCGGTATAGGTCCATCCAATGCGTTGCTTGAAAGGTCAATGGAGAATAGATACGGGAGCTTTGTGGTGAAGGCTAGGCTTGTTGCTTTCATATTAACCATCATGGAGAACCCCAACGTGAACGAGCCAAACACTGTAAAAGTGGAATTGGCCCACATCTGTGAGAAGTTGTCGAAACAAGGAGGGAAGCCGCCGGAAAGGTCGTTCTGCGCTAGGCTTAAGTACCGGAGATGAGAGAGTTGGCATAGCTGAAAGGAATGTCCCCGGCGAAGTGATTCCTCTCGAGATCGATTATCCTAAATGATCAAGAGTGTCGTCCATATGGAGGTATTCTACCGATGAATTGATTGCCACTGAGATCGAGGACTTCCGAATCTAGCTTCAATAAACATTTTGGAAGCGCTCCGTTCAACCCATTTCCATGTAGGCCTAGAACTCTTAATCGCTCCAAATGGCATAGAGAGTCTGGAATCTCACCATCTAGCTTGTTGTCTCCCAATGAAATTCATTCTAGATTTGCTTGTGACTTCCTCCAACATGGCGGAAGTCTCCCGGACAGTTGATTCTTCAAGAGATCGAGAAAAGACAATTCGCCTGACCCGCATAATGAATTTGGAATGCCGCCGCCGACGTCGTTTCCAGAGAGCGACACGTGCGTCAACAGCAGCATCGTTTCTCCAATAATGCTGGAAATGTTGCGTCTGAGTATGTTGCCGGACAGATCCAGCTCTACTACGTTAGAAAAAACGTCAGGTAACCAATGGGGAGCTTCATCTGAGATGCTAGCATTTTGCATGTGCAATATCGAAATGTTCCTCTGCGTTCGGAGGCAGTTTGGGAATTCTGGTCCCACCTTGCAACTTGACATGAAAATCCATTTTATTTGGAAAGGAGGGACCCAAGATGCCCTAACATCTATAACAAACTCGTTCGAATCAAAGGAAGATTTCATTGACAACATTGTCAATCTGGTGAGATTTGCAAAGTGAAGTTCGCCAACAACTCCATCTAATTGATTATTCGCAATGTTGATCACCTCTAGATTGGATAGTCGCCCGATACTTTCTAGAATGTTCCCGCTCAATTTGTTATAAGAGAGGTGCAACTTTCTTAGAGATAATAGCTGACCCATACTAGCAGGAATAGGACCTAAAATCGAATTCCATGTTAGATCAAGGAATTCAAGATCTTTGAAGTTCCCAAATTGATTGGGTAGTTGACCACTGAAATTGTTGAAGGAAACATCAATGGTCTTCAGGTTACTTTGTCCACAAACCAAAGCACCGTCTTTGGTGTCGGAAATCCTCCCACTGAATTTGTTAGAACGCAAGCTCAGTACTTGCAGATTGCAGAATATGCTCATGTTTTTCAACAGTTCACCTTCCATACTATTCTCAGAGACATCAAGGAATCTAAGCCACCTACTATTTTCAAGGATGACAGTGGGGAATATGCTTGGAGATCATTATAGCTTAAATCAAGATGTTCGAGTTTGCTGAAGTTTTGAAACCAAGGAGGAATAGATGAATTGATGGAGTTTTGACTCAGATCAAGAAATCTAAGGGAAGTGGAATTGACACGCAGAGAGGCTGAAGCATCTTCCAAACTACATCCCCTCAATTTCAAAGTTTCCAGGGAGGACAGCATGTTGATAGGACTTAAACATTCTTTACGATCGAGAAGGGCGACACGAGACAGGTCCAAGTACTTCAAGTTAGAAAATGTCGATAGCCATCGGAGGTTCTCTGTTTGTAAAGGGTGGTCCCACCAAGTCCACCTGCTACTAAGATCCAAGTACCGTAAGCTGGAAAGGTTACTAAGTTGGTGAGGAATATCTCCATAGAAGCCTCCATGTGAGAGGTTGAGATACTCCAGTTTCTGAAAGGAAGCTAAGAACTTCGGGATTTTTTGGGTTGAGAAATCGTTGAAGCTGAGGTCTAGATACTTCAGATGCTTCAATTCGTTTAGAGCAGGATGTATCTTACCTCCCAAACTGCACTTCTCTAAGCCATCGCAAGGATTACGAAGATCGAGCTTCGAGACGTGACCAGTCTTCTCGCTGCATTCGACTCCTTCCCACCCGCAACAACCCTCGCCGGTCCACGACCCCAGACGTCTCGAAGGATCGGTGAGACTTGAAATTCAGGAGAGCTTCCCTCTCAACGCCAATGCAGCTTGTATTTGTTAAGGCTCTGGAATGACTGAGTTCCAAGGCTTGAATGACAATAAGTGCACACAAGAGCGTAGGCAAGAAGCTCGTGTAGAAGTAGGACGCCATTGTTGTTTAAAGTGAACCTAAGAACATCCGTTTATATAGGCCAAAAAATAAGAGGCTCCGTTTGTGTCGCGGAAAATAACTTTTAGGAAAATATTTTTTAGATTTTCCGGTGTTGGGTTCGCAGAAAATAAGCTAGTCAAAGAAAATATTTTTCACCCATGGGAAAAACTCCATCAAAAGTGGGGAAGAAGAGGAAAACATTTTCCCTCATCTTTGCTCCATCAACTCCTTTACATTCATTTTTTTTATTAATTTAAAAAGCAATTCCGAATTTCTTAATTTATTAACTTTTTTTAAGTGTTTTTTTATTTTTCCTTTTCTTTATTTTTTCTTTTTCTTTCTCTGCCAATCAAGGCTGGCGAGCTCGAGCCTCGTCGGATCTGGTGAGGCTGGCAAGACTCGAGCTCATCGGCCTCGCCGGCCTTGGGTGAGCAGTTGTGGCCGGTCGCCGGGCTTGGGTGAGCAATTGTGGCTAGTTGCCGGCCGTCGCCGTGGCCAAAGACCGGTAGAGAAAGAAAAATAAAAATAAAAAGAAATGGAAAAATAAAAAAAAATTGAAGATTAAAAAAATTAATTATAGTTTTAAAAATAAAAATAAAAAAAATTGAATTTTTTGATAACTTTTCTTAGGAAAATCAATTGTTTTCCAAACGGCGGAAATTATTTTTCAGTTCATTTTTAAGTCTAAGTCAAACACCGAAAAATATCGTCATTTTCCTGGAAAATGACATCTGAAAAATATTTTCCGAAAACGTCACATTTTCCACGAAATAAATGGAGCCTAAGGATGATATTATTTCCTTTTTTTCTAGTTATACGGATCTCAGTCTTTATTCGCCAAAGAAAAAGAAGAAGAGGAGGACATTAACATCTTTTCAAAGTCCTTTTCTCCAACCGCTGGCACCTAAAGCTACTAAAAAAAATTCCAAGTCATGCCTTGCAAGACCCGTCAAATGGTCAAGACATCAAATGCAACCAACAATAACTGTGTCGATCATGTGGGGAGCAACAAAGGCAGTGGGAATGCAAATGTACCATGTTGGTTTTACGGCGAGATGGATCTTGGCATGGCTTGATTGATGTTCACGGAGAGAAGGACATTAATCATTCCCTACTTATTTTGATTCGGTCATCATTGTCGATCACTGCGGCGAAAGACCGCCATGTTACAGGTGATTCCGTCCGAGCCAGGACCAGCCAATCACCGGAGTGTGGCCAAAAGCGTGAAGTCGCCCTGAGTGCATTCTTATGTGTGGTCTTGGATAGGAGTAAACTAGAATCATTGGTTAAAAGGCTCGACTGATGATCATGTGTGGACTGTGGAGGTAAACAAGCATGAAAAACAAAATTTCTTTGGCTGAAAGCTGTTGTAGTGAATGGAAGCCTTTGTTTGCCTCTTGAGGCAAAAGGATCTTCAAGTTGTGATCACTTGAGATGAGTCCATGAATGGTTTATGAGCCCTTTCTCTTTGTTAATGGAACTTGGGGGGCCAGAACATGTTATATGGGGGCAATGAGCCATCAAAGTAAACATCAGCCCGCGCCGCAAAAGATACTAGATAATCCGTCTGCTCCATATATGCTCCAGCAAACGGATCAAAGCGCTGCCTTCTAAATAGACCTGTTAAAATGAGTTATAAACTCATTTCTTAACCCATATAAGATGAGCTGAGTTTTTATATGGGTTAGTTGTTGTGACATCCTCAAATTCGACCATATTCTGGATGTAATGAAATGATGATTTTAATCGATGCACTGTTAGTAATTCTCGCTCTGAATTGATCACTCATGAGAGACTAACCGAAAGGGAAAGGCTATTAAGAAATTAAGTACGCATGACTTGAGAACTCAACCATGGATTGATAATTCGACTATAAGGATTGACGAGGGACAATTGCGAGCCATTATAGACCGATCAAGGAACGGTTCTAGAACGTTTCGTCAATAGTATATAATCGGATCGCGGGTGATTCCGCTTGACCATTGTATGGATTGTGAACGACCCTAAAACAATTCCTAATAATCGTGTACATTGGAACTAGTGATTGACCCATCGCAATTACATGACAACCGAGGTCGTCCAGGGTTCGAGAAAGCTTAGACGTGGATTGATGTCGAATCAATCACTGGTCGAATACGCGTAACTCCTAAAAGCTGCCCATTAATTTGAGATATTCTAAAGTCGCAATCGATCGATTTCGATCATGAATTAGAATCCGAATTTGGATGTCGAACCTTCGAGGATCTCAAGACTAAACTATTGGACGTCGCCTCATTGAGCTGCCTATTTATCGGTTTGCTCGAGATTCTCGGAGAAAGGGTTAACGGACAGAGATTTGGAGTCCATGAGGAAGCGGGCCGGTGAAGGCACATTGGGCCTCAAGCCCAATGTGGTTCGGCCATTTAGGCCCAAGGCAAGCCCAAGTGGGTCCAATTAAGCCCATTTAACCCAATTGAGCCCAATGAGCGTTTCAAGCTCAATCCTTATCCTTTTGAGCCCAAATTCGATTTATATGAACCCGTACAAAATTCTAGCTCATATACGCGTATAATATTTTTATACTTTGTGAAATTACCAAAATGCCCATCTAGCATTTATGACCATGGGACAAAGGACTTTATGGAGGAGGGCTTTGGGGGATGTCTCATGATGGAGGAGGACTTTGGGGGCTTGCATTGATGAGGGGAAACTTTTCTTGGGCAAGAAGCTTGGTGAGATGATATTTCTCACTTGATCTCTATTCCTCACTCTCTCTCTCTGTCTCGGCCAGCCACTGCCGTGCCCTCTTTGGCTGTTGGTTTGCCGGCCAAAATCGCCACCAAGTGCCGATGTGGCCTCCTGTCGCCGTGTGCTACCTGTTCGAGCCATTTCCGCCGTGGAACCGAGCCTCGCCGAGCCAAAATAGCCCCACCGGTACTGTTTTGCTGCTGTCCGCTGTCCGTTGACGTCCCATGTCGTTTCCAGACAGAGCCACACGTAGCCCTCACCACCCCTGTCGTGCCCGTGTTTTCGGAATCGTTACCAGGTGAGTTTTCGCCCTAATCCCTTGATTAGTATGTTAAACTTGATTAGGATGAGATTAGATTAGGCTAAGTATGCTTAGTGCTAATTAATTAGGAATTAATTGATAGGTTATCATGATAGGCGATAAGTGGACTTGATAGGTTATCAAGAAATGCGAAGCTATCAAGAGTTTTGGTGATAAGCTATCAAAGTTTTGGTGATAGGCTATCAAGGTCTTAGTGATAAGCTATTCTATCTATATTATTATTGTGATACTAATTTATGATTGTATTATGCTTGAATCGTAATGCCTACGTTGGTGATTGCCATATAGATTGGCTTGTATAGTTAAATAGATTGAACAGCTATTTTCAAGGAATAATTGTGGACACCTAAATTAGAAAACCCCAAGGTGTCGGGTTTATATGTCTATTTTTATGAGTTAAGTAGGGCAAGAATGTTTGGATAGGAAAGTATGCTAAGTTTGAGGATTTAATTATGCATATGTGACCACGTGTGTTTTATTTACTACATTTTGGCATGAGAGTTGCATTACCTTAAGAAATGCCCGGATAAGCCGGAAGACCCCCGTAAGAACACGGGCATGCCCTCGATCGACCGTAATTGATCGAATGGATAATTGCCCGGATAAACCGGAAGACCCCCATAGGAACACGGGCGTGCTCTCAATCGGCCGTAATTGATTGAAAAGATAAATGTCCGGTGGAGCTGGAAGACCCCGGAATGCAGATAGGTGTGCCCTCGATCGGCCATAATTGATCGAATAGTTATATGCCCGGTTGAGCCGGAGGACCCCCGTTTTGAGGACGGGCGTGCCTGAGTGGTCGTGATAATTGAAACACACTTGAGTGCACTGTGCATGAGAATGCTGTTAGGTGTTCTGATTGTGTTGTTTATTTATTGCATTATATTGCATATAGCGAGTTATAACACGCAAGGCATGTGCCAAGGCAAGGTAAGGTTGCCTATGAATGTATGATAGTATGTTTGTGCGTACTATACTGTATTGCATGTATTAGGTTCATCTGAGCTGAGTTGACCTACTAATCGAGGCTTAGGTCGTCAACTCGCTGAGATTTATCTCATTGTTGTTGTTGTTTAAATATTTTTAGACCCCCGAGTATGAGTCAACCACCTATGCTTAAACGTTTTGGCGTGCCGATGGACATGGGTACAGTAGTGGTAGAGTATCCGGTGGGACCGGGTAGGTGGTATCAGAAGCATTCGACAACCGTCTGGGTTGACGAGTGGTTAGAGATGTGGCAGCCGCACGAGTTTTTGGCCTGGTTCATCAAGGAGGGGAATAGGCTGTATGGTCTGATCAAAGGTTTTGACGGACCCCCTGTTGGTGGCGTTAGAGAGGAGGTTTGGGATCCTTTGGATCTCGACCCTCCGGACGGAGCTGTTTCTGATCTGGAGATCGTCGACCCGTATGGCTCAGAATCCGAGGCAGAAAAAGTGGAGTCCGACCCGGAGCCTCCTCCCGGTTATGGCCAGCTGTGGTGATAGGCACTGTATGCTTATCTTTTTGGGCTGCCTTTTTTTGCAGTGAAGTTAGGTTAACCTGACTACCCCACCCCTTTTTGTATATGTGGTCTGCTAGGAAGCAGCCTTATGGCTTGTATATATTGTAATCTTCCCAGGGTTAATAGTGAATAAATAAAATGAGCTTTTGCTATTTCCTGATTGCTGGTTTCTTTCTGTCTATCCCTACTATATGTTTGTCTGGAGAAGTGAATCGTTTCCGCATGCGCTTAACTGAAAGATAAAAATAAATGGGTCGGTGACGCGTCCTTGGACATCGCAAATTAATAACCGAGAAGGGATGTGGCGAGCCCGATGGGTACAGGGCGTGACATCCCCGTTTAAGTGGTATCAGAGCAAGGTTAACTCGATCCAAGTTTGGTCGAGACCTGGAGTGATAAGGAGCGATGAGTTTCGGATGCGGATGCGCTCAGTCGAAAATCTGTCCTCGCACACATGATGATTAAGGAATGGACTCTACTCGAGGGAGTAGGAGATTCAGAATTCAAGTTTGAGGTAGGTCACCTCTCGAGTCTTTTGGCTACCCTAAGGATTGAACTAGAAGTACAGGCTAAGATTTAGGCGTTGTAATCAACGAATCTTGCGACTTAGAAGATTTTGCAAGAAGATGCAGATAAAAGAAAGCCGAACTTTAGTGTGACTGAAGATGGAACGTTGAGGTTTAGCGGATGACTGTGCGTACCTGACAATATGGAACTCAAGGAAGAGATTCTATCAGAAGCACATCGCAGCAATTATAGCATCCACCCCGGTAGTATAAAGATGTATCAGAATCTACATCAGCATTACTGGTGGAGTGAAATGAAAGTTGATGTAGCCAAGCACGTAGCCAAGTGCTTAACGTGTCAACAAGTGAAAGCATAGAGTTGCAAGCCAGGTGGATTGCTACGACCACACGAGATCCCAGAATGAAAATGGGAACATATCACAATGGATTTCGTGATGGGTCTACCAAGGAGTCAGAGAGGTAATGACTCTATTTGGGTCGTAATTGATAGGCTGACCAAGTCTGCACATTTCATCGCCGTACGAAAGGACTTCGCTATGGATAGATATGTTGAGTTATACGTGCGACAGATAGTTCGCCTTCATGGAGTACCGGTGACGATTACTTCTGAATGAGATCCCAAGTTCACTGCTACATTTTGGAAAAGCCTTCAAGGTGCCATGGGAACGAAGCTGCAGTATAGCATAGCTTATCATCTGCAGACGGTTGGACAATCCGAGAGAACGATTCAAACTCTCGAGGATATGCTGCGAGCTTGTGTTTTGGATTTCATGGAAAGTTGGGAGGAACAACTGCATCTCGTTGAGTTCGCTTACAACAATAGCTATCAACAGAGCATTAGAATGTCACCCTTTGAAGCTTTGTATGGTAGAGCTTACAGAACTCCAATATGTTGGGACGAGGTTGGAGAAAGGAGAATTACTGGTCCAGAGTTGGTGCAGCAATCAGTTGAAGCAGTTAAAGTTATCAGAGAAAGGCTTAAGACAGCTTAGAGCCGTCAGAAAAGCTATGCGGATAAGCGACGAAGGCCTTTGGAATTCCAAGTAGGTGATCACGTCTTCCTCAAAGTGTCACCTATGTGAGGAACATCGGGGTTTGGCAAAAAGGGAAATTAAGCTCGAGGTACGTCGGACCGTTCGAAATTTTGGAGAGAATTGGAATTTTGGCATACCGTCTAGCTTTGCTGTCGAAACTGGCTCAAGTACACGATGTCTTCCACGTATCCATGTTAAGAAAGTATGAGACTGATCCAACCCACGTGCTAAATTATGAAGAAATAGACGTGGAAGACAGGGTATCATACGTGGAAAGACCAGTGCGAATTGAAGACAGGAAAGACCAAGTGTTGCGGAACAAGACGATCCCTTTGGTTAAGGTGATCTGGCAACATCATGGAACAGAAGGAGCTACTTGGGAAAGCGAAGAAGTAATGAGACGACTGCATCCCCACCTTTTTGAGTAGTATGATTGTTGTAAATTTCGAAGACGAAATTTCTTTAAGGGGGAAGAGTTGTGACCTCCTCAAATTCGACCATATTCTGGATGTAATGAAACAATGATTTTAATCGATGCACTGTTAGTAATTTTCGCTCTGAATTGATCACTCATGAGAGACTAACTGAAGGGGAAAGGCTATTAAGGAATTAAGTACGCACGACCTGAGAACTCAACCATGGATTGATAATTCGATCATAAGGATTGACGAGGGACAATTGCGAGCCATTATAGACCGATCAAGGAATGGTTATAGAACGTTTCGTGAATAGTATATAATCGGATCGTGGGTGACTCCGCTTGACCATTGTATGGATTGCGAACGACCCTAAACCAATTCCTAATGATCGTGTACATTGAAACTAGTGATTGACCCCTAGCAATTACATGATGTCGCGACCTAAAAATTTTGGGAAAAAACTTCAGGTTAATGAATTATCAGGTTAATTACTTAACTAACCTAACTCAGACTCTCCCAAGCCCATACCAAATCGTAACTTACGTTTGTTCATGAAAAAATTATTTAATTGGTGCCGCCACTAATCATTCTTGGTAAGTTGATTAGAAACCTAAATAAATTAGCGGGAGAACTAATTTATTTCTACGAACCAGAGAAAGTGAGTCCGGAGACTTGGTTACATTAATTCAAAAAGAATTTATGCCCTTTCGGTACCAGATTTCATGAAAAATCCTTTTTTAATCAAACGATTGTGAATTGAATGACTTAGGAAAATGGATGGACCGCATGTGATACTCGAAAATGATTTTCTTTGTTTTTCGATTTTTTTTTTGTTTTTTCGAAAAATTAAACAAAGAAGAAAATTTGAACAAAAATAAACAAAAATGCCCATAAAATACCTTTAATTTTTGAATTTTCTGATTAATTCACTCATACCCAAAGATTAGGGTCGAAGAGAATTTATCTGCTACATACTCTTAGATTCGAGTCGGTATGCGGATCATGATATATAATAACATAAGGGCGGACCACGAAATTCCATACTAAATTGCCGTCTCATTCCACAAGATCGTTGCTAAGGCATGCAATTTATTTTTACCGAATGGACAAGGCACATAAGGGAGCATATATTATGGGTAAGTTTGTTTATTAATGTGCAAATCACATGACAAAAAATAAAATCACATGAAATCAGCAAACATGATGATAAAGCAAACAATCAACGAACGAGCAAAGTCATCTAATATCAACCACGCAATCTACAAATTCGAAAATTATTAGGGGTGGCCGAAAATCCATATGGAGGATCCACTTACCCTACCTGCTTTGGTTCAAATTTTTTTGAAATTTGGGATTATCTCTTAAAATTTCTGAAAATATTTCAAATAATTCCCAAATTAGAAAAAAAAAAAAAAAAAGTATCTTTCAGTCAAAGCAAATTTATCCACAAGACGGACAATATCCTATCAAAATCACATGAATAACCGAAAGTCATAGATAATCACATCTTATCCGCCACGATTCATATCTTTTAAAATTAGGAACATTATCTTGTGAGATTTTCAGAAAAATATTGGATAAGTCCCAACTAAAAAAGATATCTTCAATTCAAAGTGATCTTTATCCACAAGATTTATGACATGCTTAGGATTTCCAAAACAAATCAAATTCGAATTAAAAATAATCCGCAACAAGATAGGTCAGGTGTTGCAAAGATAGGCAACAAATATTCAGAAGATTCTCCTGGCTAGGGTCGTTACCTAATTTGTGGATAGTTTTTCCGAATTTGAACTGGGAATTGCAGATTGCTTCACGGATTGCGGACGACGACGAGGGGGATCGGTGATGAGGGGCTCACAGTGGGGTAGCTTGATAATGCATGGTTTATTCCTCCCCTCAGAACCTGCGTTCACACAACTCCAAACTTTCCCACGTTATTGTCAGATCTGGACTAGAAACAAAATGAGACAAATCCACAATTCAGGCTTAATTAACCAAGATTCCGATGGATCTTCTTTGACTGTGGACTTTGGAGATACGAAAGGCGCCGCTTAAACTTGATTTGGTGATTGTCGTAGTCGTCCGTCGGGTTGCCTTGTGATGAGTCAGGCGTTGTGCTCGTCGGTGCGGATAGGACAAATCTAGACACACCTCCCTTTGTGCACTTGAGCTGTAGCAGAACACCACTGAGGACATTCATCTAGGTGATGCTCCAGTGTAAGGCTAATCGGCAATTGGCTGAACAAGATCACCAGCCAAGAATCTTCAATAAAATATGAAATCTTGAGTGGGTGCTGACTTTTTTGTTGTCTTTGTTCTGCTCCACGTGCTTCTCCTTTTTTCACCGCTTGGCTATATACCTTGCGTTGTCTCCCGCATGGCGACTCAACTTGTACGAAAGACAATGACTTGCTGCTCTTAGTCGGCGTTAATGATCACGGGGGGGCGACATCGAGGGACGCTTCTCGTTCATGGTGGTGCAGCATGTGTTCATCTCGGTTTGGGGCTGCAGCAAACAGTGATGGAGTGCGAAGAATCCAAACTGGTGCTCAAAACCTGCAGGAAATAATTAAATCTCATGCATAAGAAGTATGATTCGAGAGACAACAACGGAATGGTAGAGATGGAGTAGGGCAGCGGGTCCTTCTCGGACGTGTGATCACGGGGGGGCTTGACGATGGCTGCTCGATACGAGGACAGGCGTGGCTCGTCAGTGATGAGGATTGTTGAAGATACTGCAAGGGATTATGGTCAACTCTTTGATGGGGCAAGACCAGGGACCATCGCCGAACAGATTTTTCTCTCTTTCTTGCGCTCCCTCCTTTCTATCGTGCTTCTCACAGCCTCTGGAGCACGGATGAAGAACGCCTTTCCCTCTGTATGCCGTATGTTATGATTGTGTGGCCTCCTCTTTGTGATCAGCGAAGGAAGCATTTAGAGCCCCACAGATCTAATTCGAATTAGTATAAACGATAGACATATAAGAGTTGAAACAAATCTGAGAATTATCTTCAAGATTTTGATCCGAATTAGACTGTTATCTCTTACGCTTGTCGGATTGAATGTTCGACCAAAATGGGTGGTTATGATGAGATAATGTGGCCGTTCATGAGTGAGAGAGCTCAAGATTTTCAACAACCTAATGAGGTGAACTCCATCGGGAATGAGAGTGCCGTCCAAAGAAGCATGAGATCATGTTCTCGTATCTTCAAATAAGCATTATCTATGTTTCTTGCAGATGAGACAACACTTATCTCTTCTTTGACTAAGTACTCCACAACCGAACCAAGTCATCATTTCATCAGAAATCCTTATCCAAATCCAAATAGACTCGAAGTAGCTGAGCATGTGGATTTCTATCCTACGTGCATATGGTCCATCGAATTTTTCTCTCCCTTTTCGATCATGAATTTTTCACCGTGTCATTTGTTGGGCTCATCTCCTCCCTAATGAAGCTGAATTTTCCAATTGATTACGGGCACACCGCTCGTTCATTCTTTTTTGGGCTTAAATTAGGCTTCAAATAATTGACATTTTATTGAAAGTCTTTCTAGTTTAAATAAACTTGAATGGGCTAATTCGAGCTTCAAAATAGGTCCAAATGGCCTAAAGAATTCGGCGTACTCTCCCCTAACCTTAGTTAAAAATTTCAGACTAAGTCTAGTCCAGTGGTCTGTCCAATTAAGCTCAATTGCTTCACCTTCAAGTCTGAATGCAAGGATAATGCAAAATGCAATGCGTAAAAGATAAATATGCTATGCATGAAAAGTTAATTGTTTTCGGGGAGAATTATAAATAATTCTCATTTTGTATAAAAATGAATGATTTAAGGAAAATCAAAATTTAGGTGTCAACACATGACAACCGAGGTCGTCCAAGATTCGAGAAAGCTTAAATGTGAATTGATGTCGAATCAACCACGGGTCGAATACGCGTAACTCCTAAAAGCTGCCCGTTAGTTTGAGATATTCTAAAGTCGCAATCGAT
The DNA here is from genome assembly GCA_029784005.1 of Lenwebbia sp. NSW1173648. Taxonomy (NCBI): domain Eukaryota; kingdom Viridiplantae; phylum Streptophyta; class Magnoliopsida; order Myrtales; family Myrtaceae; genus Lenwebbia; species Lenwebbia sp. NSW1173648. The sequence continues at coordinate 10,218,168 of JARCGZ010000010.1, forward strand.
CGATTTCGATCATGAATTAGAATCCGAATTTGGATGTCGAACCTTCAAGGATCTCAAGACTAAACTATTGGACGCCGCCTCATTGAGCTGCCTATTTATCGATTTGCTCGAGATTCTCGGAGAAAGGGTTAACGGACCGAGATTTGGAGTCCATGAGGAAGCGGGCCGGTGAAGGCACATTGGGCCTCAAGCCCAATGTGGTTCGGCCATTTGGGCCCAAGGCAAGCCCAAGTGGGCCCAATTAAGCCCATTTAACTCAATTGAGCCCAATGAGCATTTCTAGCCCAATCCTCATCCTTTTGAGCCCAAATTCTATTTATATGAACCTGTACAAAATTCTAGCTCATATACGCGTATAGTATTTTTATACTTTGTGAAATTACCAAAATTCCCTTCTAGCATTTATGACCATGGGACAAAGGACTTTATGGAGGAGGACTTTGGGGGATGTCTCATGATGGAGGAGGACTTTGGGGGCTTGCATTGATGATGGGAAACTTATCTTGGGCAAGAAGCTTGGTGAGATGATATTTCTCACTTGATCTCTCTTCCTCACTCTCACTCTCTCTCGGCCAGCCACCGTCGTGCCTTCTTTGGCTGCTAGTTTGTCGGCTAAAACCGCCACCAAACGCCGTCGTGGCCTCCCGTCGCCATGTGCTACCCGTTCGAGCCGTTTCCGCCTCTGAACCGAGCCTCGCCGAGCCAAAACAGCCTCACCGGTACTGTTTTGCTGCTGTCCGCTGTCCGTCGTCGTCCCGTGTCGTTTCCAAATCGAGCCACGCATAGCCCTGGCCGCCACCGTCGTGCCTGTGTCTTCGAAATTGTTACCAGGTGAGTTTTTGCCCTAATCCCTTGAATAGTATGTTAAACTTGATTAGGATGATGTTAGATTAGGCTAAGTATGCTTAGTGCTAATTAATTAGAGATTAGTTTATAGGTTATCATGATAGGCGAAAAGTGAACTTGATAGGTTATCAAGAAATGCGATAAGCTATCAAGGTTTTGGTGATAAGCTATCAATGTCTTGGTGTTAAGCTATCGAATTATTCTATCTATATTATTATTGTGATACTAATTTATGATTGTATTATGCTTGAATCATAATGCCTCGTTGGGAATTGCCGTATAGATTGGCTTGTATAGCTAAATAGATTGAATGGCTGTTTTCAAGAAATAATTATGGACACCTAAATTAGAAAACCCCAAGGTGTCGAGTTTATATGTCTATTTTTATGAGTTAAGTATGGCAAGAATGTTTGGATAGGAAAATATGCTAAGTTTGAGTATTTAATTATGCATATGTGATCACGTGTGTTTTATTTACTGCATTTTGGCATGAGAGTTGCATTACCTTGAGAAATGCTCGGATAAGCGGAAGACCGCCGTAAGAACACGGGCGTGCCGTCGATTGGCCGTAATTGATCGAATGGATAATTGCCCAGATAAGCAGGACGACCCCCGTAGGAACACGGGCGTGCCCTCGATCGGCCATAATTGATCGAAAAGATAAATGCCCGGTTGATATGGACATCGAGCCATATCGAGGAGGAGGTGCTAGGGACCCGTTGTCCTATCCTCTTGGTTCGGTCACTCGAGCGAGGGCGAAGCAATTCAAGCAAGCTGTTGGCGTCATGATTTGTGATCTTTGGAATGGAGGCGATCTTGGACCGAGACTTGAAGAATCTTGGGCTTCCTGGCGCAACACGATCACGAGTGACGTTAACCGAGCTGTTGACCCAAGCCAGTGACTGGGCTGGAGAACTCCAAATGGGCTCAAATGTGGTCGGCTGCACGAAAATAGGCCTCTGAACCAAACTCACCGCTACGTCGTTTTCGGAGTTGTTTAGATATTTTTTTTAGGCATCTATTTGATTTTAGGCAATTTTCGTGATTTAATGGTTTTTTTTTTTTGAAATTTTGCCTTTCCTAGGGTTAGCACCATAAATATAAGGGTGCTTAAGGCTTCGAGAAAAGGATAGATTGATTTTCGAGTTTTTACTGAAAGAGAGGATTTTCTTTTCTTTGAGTTCTTTGAGGACTTGACCTTATCAAGGCTTCCTTGTGGCGGTCGAATCGACTTATCGAGCAAGATAGCGAATTTCTCTTGATCATGGCGTCTATAACGTTGGTTGGTTGACACAGGTTCGTCAATGTGTCAACAGGTCATGTTCATACCGAGGTTACCAATCACAAGGTCGATTGGGGGTCGAGGATCGCAATTCGCACCTTCCGGATCTTCCTAGAATGATCAATTCCGCATCGAGCTCTCATCACAAGAATTCACATCATATGGTATCAAAGCCAGGTTCTACAAGGTCTAGTTATACTAATTTTACTGCTTTTCATTTGGCAATTTGAGATTTATTAAACTAGGATTTCGATTTTAACCGAATTAGGGTTTCGAGTTGCTCATTTGAAATTATCGAGATTTGATTGTATTTGAGTTCGTAAAAAAAAAAAAGAGATAAAAAAAAAATCAAGAAGACGACTCGTTGTTAGTTGGACCGAATTGAAATTAGCGAAAGTTGCTGAATTGTTTGGTTCGAAAACTCTTTGAGCAGTACATTGCCGAATTGTTTTGATCTTGCTTGATGGTTTGGTCGATTGTTGTAAGGTGGTTGAGAGACTGGTTTCTAGTCCGAAAAAGAGCTTGTGTGAAGGAAACGAGAGGTAAAAGGCAAGAGTGTGTGAGCTTAATTATAAAAAAAGAGAGTTGAAATTGAGTTAAACACAAGGGTAGTGACAAACACCTTGAGCGAAACATGTGAGGGAGTGTTGGTGAGAATTCTTTTATTTCTAACATTTTATCTTGCAGGATTAAAATCACGTCACGCGACCAAGAAAGCACGAATCAAAGGGATGGTGCGATTTTGGAAGGCATCCAGCAGTTGAGAGCGCAACTTGAAGCGCTTAGCAGCCAAGTTGTGGGGTGTGAGATGAGGCTTGATGGTGACCAAGAGCCACCACGTCGGAGGCCGCAAAATCAGCGAGATGAATCTAGAACACGACCTAGATGGCAGCGGCAATTTGATGATGAGTATGAGGCCGACATGGAGGATGACCAAGATGGTTGGTTTGGGAGGTGGAATGGGGGCCGAGGGCTTAGACACCGAGAAGATGATGAGCTTGACAACATCAAGATGAAAATTCCATCTTTTCAAGGAAAGAATGATCCCGATGCATACCTAGAGTAGGAGAAACGAATGGAAATGGTATTTGACTGCCAACGATATTCCGAGCTCAAGAAGGTAAAAATCGCAGCTGTTGAATTCACTGATTATGCTATAATTTGGTGCGATCAACTTGTAACTAGCAGGAGACGCAATGGTGAGAGGCCGATAGACACGTGGGATGAGATGAAAACGGTGATGAGGAGGCGTTTTGTACCAAGTCATTACCACCGAGACTTGTTCCATAAGCTACAAAATCTCACACAAGGCAATAGAAGCGTGGAATAGTACCATAAGGAGATGGAGATTGCCTTGATCTGTGCTAATGTGGTGGAGGACCGAGAGGCCACAATGTCACGATTTTGAGTGGTTTGAGCTGAGATATAGCGAGGGTGGTGGAGCTGCAACATTATGTTGAGTTGGGGGAATTGGTGGACAAAACCATCAAGGTTGAGAGGCAATTGAAGTTGGATCGAAATTACAAGAGTGGTGGAGGTTCAAGCTTGAATTGGGAGTCCAATTGGAAGAGAGATAAGCAGCCAAATTGGAGGGGAAACAACACCAAGGCCGAAACTTCAAAGGAGAAGGATAAGGATGGCAAAGTTGGTTCAAAACCGGCTTCAGATAAAGCCGAAAATCCTAACACTAAGACTCGTGATATTAAATGTTTCAAGTGTATGGGCAGGGGTCATATGGAAAATCAATGCCCTAATAGGAGGGTGATGATCATGACTGGACATGGTGATGTTGAATCCGAAAGTGAGAGGGAGGAAGAGGATGATGAAATGCCACCGTTGGAGGATTGTAGTGATGTTGAGATGCCAATAAAGGGTGAATTGATGGTGGTTAGGCATTCTCTTAGTGCTCAAGCCAAGGAGGAGGAGAATCACCAACAACGTAATAATTTGTTCCATACAAGATGCGTGGTGAATGGTAAGATTTGCAGTTTGGTTATTGATGGAGGTAGTTGTGCGAATGTGGCAAGTTGTACCATGGTGGAGAAGTTGGGGTTAAAGACTACAAAACACCCTAGACCATATAGACTTCAATGGTTGAATGATAGTGGTGAGGTGAAGGTGTCGAAGCAAGTCCAAGTTCCATTTGAGATAGGGAGGTATAAGGACGAGGTGGTGTGTGATGTTGTACCTATGCAAGTGGGCCATGTTTTACTTGGTAGGCCATGGCAATATGATTGAAAGGTACATCATGATGGGTACACTAACCGATATTCGTTGGTGATGAATCAAAAGACTTATACCTCGGTACCAATGACACCTAGTGAGGTATATGAAGATCAATTAAAACTACAACGTGACGTCGAGAGATATGTAAAAGGAGAGAGAAAAGAAGAGAGAAAAGAAGAGAGAAAAGAAGAGAGGCAAAAGCAAAAGAACATCTATGCAAAACCGAACGAAGTGAGGAGCACTTTAGTTCTGGACGGACCGATACTTGTACTTTTGTACAATGAGGCTTTATTTTCTACTAACGATCTTGACCCGAGTTTGCCTAGTTCTGTAGTGTCTTTATTGCAGGAATTTGAAGATGTCTTTCCTGATGAGCTTCCTGGAGGGTTACCACCGATTCGAGGCATAGAACATCAAATCAATTTGATTCCTGGTGTGCCACTGCCTAATCGACCCGCATATAGAAGCAATCCCGAGGAGACAAGAACTTCAGCGGCAAGTTAGTGAATTATTGGAGCGAGGGTATGTGCGAGAGCGTCTTAGCCCGTGCGCCGTTCCTATTTTGTTGGTGCCGAAAAAGGATGGGTCGTAGCGAATGTGTGTTGATTGCCGAGCAATCAATAACATTACAGTAAAGTATCGACATCCTAGTCCTACGTTAGATTACATGTTGGATGAGTTGCATAGTTCCTACATATTTACTAAGATCGATTTGAAAAGTGGTTATCATCAGATTAGGATGAAAGAAGGGGATGAATGGAAAATTGCATTTAAGACCAAGTACGGGTTGTATGAATGGTTAGTCATGCCATTTGGATTAACTAATGCACCTAGCACTTTCATGCGACTTATGAATCATGTTTTGCGTGGTTTTATTGATCGATTTGTGGTTGTTTATTTTGATGATATCTTGATATATAGCCGAAGCCTTAAAGACCATATTGAGCATGCGCGAGTTATTTTGTAGGTTTTAAGGGCCGAGCAACTATATGCTAACCTAAAGAAGTGCTCTTTTGTGACTAACAAATTAATGTTTTTAGGATTTGTTATTAGTGCTGATGGTATACGGATTGATGAAGAAAAGGTGAAAGCAATTCGTGAGTGGCCGACACCTAAGACTATGGGAGAGATGCGCAGCTTTCATGGCTTAGCGAGTTTTTACCGATGATTCGTGAAAGACTTCAGCACCATTGTCGCACCTTTGACCAAAGTTATCAAGAAGCACGTGGGTTTCACGTGGGGAGAAGAGCAAGAGAGAGCATTCAATCTGTTAAAAGATAAGTTGACTAATGCTCCTTTGTTATCTTTGCCGAATTTCAATGTTGCTTTTGAGATAGAGTGCGATGCTTCTGGTACAGGAATTGGAGCCGTGTTGATGTAAGGAGGATGTCCCATAGCTTATTTCAAAGAGAAATTAAGTGGAACAACATTGAATTATCCTACTTACGATAAGGAGATATATGGTTTGGTGCGAGCTTTAGAGACTTGGTAACATTACCTATGGCCAAAGGAGTTCGTGATCCACACCGACCACGAGACCTTAAAGTACTTGAAGGGGCAGCAAAATTTGAATAAAAGACATGCCAAATGGATGGAGTTCATCGAGACCTTTCCATATGCGATCAAGTACAAGAAAGGTAAGGAAAATGTGGTAGCTAATGCACTTTCTCGAAGGTACGCAATTTTAACTACTCTAGGAGCAAAGTGTCTAGGTTTTGAGCATATCAAAGACTTATATGCTGATGATGATGACTTTGGGAGAGTGTTTGAAGCTTGTGAACACACTGCATTTGATAAATTCTATAGGCATGATGGCTATCTTTTTTGTGAAAACAAGTTATGTTTGCTTAGATGTTCTTTGCGAGAGTTGTTGGTACGAGAGGCGCATGGGGGTGGTTTAATGGGGCATTTTGGCATTAATAAAACTTATGAAGTGCTGCATGAACATTTTTATTGGCCACACATGAAAAGAGATGTCACACGTGTTTGTGAGAGATGCATTGCATGTAAGCAAGCTAAGTCTACAACTAAACCACATGGCTTGTATACACCTTTGCCTATCCCGACGCATCCTTGGGTTGACATTTCTATGGATTTTGTGTTAGGATTGCCTAGGTCTAAGCATGGTAGGGATTCTATTTACGTGGTGGTTGATCGGTTTTCAAATATGGCTCATTTTATACCCTGTCATAAAACCGATGATGCATCACATGTTGCTGATTTGTTCTTTCGTGAGGTTGTGCGTTTGCATGGCATGCCTAGATCCATTGTTTCTGATCGAGACACTAAATTTCTTAGCTACTTTTGGAAAACATTATGGAAGAAGTTAGGCACACAGCTTTTATTTTCTACTACTTGTCATCCACAGACTGATGGTCAAGCTGAGGTAGTTAATAGGACTTTAGGGACATTGTTGCGTGCTATCATTAAAAAGAACGTAAAGTCTTGGGAAGATTGTTTGCCTCACGTTGAGTTTGCGTATAATAGGAGCATGCATTCTGCTACTAAATTTACACCGTTTGAGGTTGTCTCGTTAACTCCATTAGATTTAACCCCTTTGCCTGTTAATGAGCGTGTGGATTTAGACGGTGCTAAGAAGGCCAAATTTGTCAAGGCATTGCATGAGAAGACGCGGCTGAATATTGAGCACAAGACCGAGCAATATGCAAGGCAAGCCAACAAAGGGAGCAAGAAAGTAGTGTTTGAGCCCAACGATTGGGTTTGGATTCATATGCGCAAGAAGCAATTTCCCGAGCAGCGACGTTCTAAGTTATTACCGCGAGGGGTTGGACCGTTCATGGTATTGGAGAGGGTTAAAGATAATGCCTACAAGGTTGATCTTCCAAGTGAGGAAGGTATTAGTGCTACTTTCAATGTTTCTGACTTGACTCTTTTCGATGCAAATGATTTGAGGGAAAATCCTTTGCACGGGGGAGGGAATGATGTGGACATCGAGCCATATCGAGGAGGAGGTGCTAGGGACCCGTTGTCCTATCCTCTTGGTCCGGTCACTCGAGCGAGGGCGAAGCAATTCAAGCAAGCTGTTGGCGTCATGGTTTGTGATCTTTGGAGTGGAGGCGATCTTGGACCGAGACTTGAAGAATCTTGGGCTTCCTGGCGCAACACGATCATTCGGAGCGACGTTAACCGAGCTATTGACCCGAGCCAGTGACTGGGCTGGAGAACTCTGAATGGGCTCAAATGTGGTCGGCTGCACGGAAACGGGCCGCTGAACCAAACTCACCACTATGCTGTTTTCGGAGTTGTTTAGATTTTTTTTTTTTTTAGGCATCTCTTTGATTTTAGGCAATTTGCGTGATTTAATGGTTTTTTTCGTAATTTTTCCTTTCCTAGGGTTAGCACCATATATATAAGGGTGCTTAAGGCTTCAAGAAGAGGACAGATTGATTTTCGAGTTTTTATAGAAAGAGAGGATTTTCTTTTCTTTGAGTTCTTTTAGGACTTGACCTTATCAAGGCTTCCTTGTGGCGGCCGAATCGACTTATCGAGCAAGATAGAGAATTTCTCTTGTTCGTGGCATCTATAACGTTGGTTGGTTGACACGAGTTCGTCAACAAGTCACGTTCATACCGAGGTTACCAATCACAAGGTCGATTGGGGGTCGAGGTTCGCAATTCGCACCTTCCGGATCTTCATAGAACGATCAATTCCACATCGAGCTCTCATCACAAGAATTAACATCACCAGTTGAGCCGGAAGACCCCCGTATGAAGACGGGTGTGCACTCAATTGGCCGTAATTGATCGAACAGTTATATGCCCGGTTGAGCCAGAGGACTCCCGTGTGAGGACGGGCGTATTTGAGTGGCCGTGATAATTGGAACACGCTTGAGTGCACTGTGCATGAGAATGCTGTTAGGTGTTCTGATTGTGTTGTTTATTTATTGCATTATATTGCATATGGCGAGTTATAACGCGCAGGGCGTGTGCCAAGGCAAGGTAAGGTTGCCTATGAATGTATGATGGCATGTTTGTGCGTACCGTACTGTATTGCATGTATTATGTGCATCCGAGCTGCGTTGACCTACTAATCGAGGCTTAGGTCGTCAACTTGCTGAGATTTATCTCATTATTGTTATTATTTAAATATTTTCAGACCCTCGAGTATGAGTCGACCACCTATGCTAAAACGTTTTGGCGTGCCCATGGACATGGGTACAGTAGTGGTAAAGTATCCGGTGGGATCGGGTGGGTGGTATCAAAAGCATTCGACAACCGTCTGGGTTGACGAGGGATTAAAGATGTGGCAGCCACACTAGTTTTTGGCCTGGTTCATCAATGAGGGGACTAGGCTATATGGTCCGATCAGAGGTTTCAACGAACCCCCTGCTAGTGGCGTTGGAGAGGAGGTTTGGGATCCTATGGATCTCGACCCTCCGGACTGAGTTGTTTTTGATCCAGAGATCGTCGACCCGTATGGCTTGGAATCCGAGGCAGAAGAAGTGGAGTCCGACCCGGAGCCTCCTCCCGATTATGGTTAGCTGTGGTGATAGGCACTGTATGCTTATCTTTTTGGGCTGTCTTTTTGTGTAGTGAAGTTAGGTTAACCCGACTACCGCACCCCTTTTTGTATGTGTGGTCTGCTAGGAAGCGACCTTGTAATAAGCTTGTATATATCGTAATCTTCCCAGGGTTAACAGTGAATAAATAAAATGAGCTCTTGCTATTTGCTGATTGCTGGTTTCCTTCTGTTTATCCCTGCTGTATGTTTGTCTGGGGAAGTGAATCATTTCCGCATGCGCTTAATTAAAAGATAAAAATAAATGGGTCGGTGACGCGTCCTGGGACGTCGCAACTTAACGACTGAGAAGGGATGTGGCGAGCTCGATGGGTGCGGGGCGTGAAGTTGTATTGAATAAGTTGGTCACCAAAGGGTCTAAACGTAACATGAGTGTTAAATGATCGTAAATGGGTCATCAATTGGTTTACAACTTACTTAGGCTCAACCCACCTCTATGACTTTATCATCATTTTCTCTCGCCCTCATGATCTCGTGCTCACTCTCCACCTACTCTCACCTTAGTTTAGTTATGAGTTTTCCTAGAATGTACTAAATATGAAAGTGTTTTAGGAATATGGTTCGGATCGCGTATGGGTTTAGTCGAGTATGTCTCACTAAATTTGCATTGCAATAAATGGGTTATAATCAGATTAAATTGATTTATTTAGATTGGACCATTTATGACCAGCCCGACTTACCCGTTTGACGGGTCTACTTCTAAACAATTTCTCTTTAGTAGTAATGCTCACGGTCTCATGATATTACTGAAGCAACATTCATATTAGTGGTCCAAAACAACTTGTTTTCATTATTCTATTAGACTCTCCTCTTCCATTTTACTCTGCTTGTTATGGCCCTTATGGGTATAGTATGAGCACACATCCAACATAACATTAACACATATGTTTCAAACATTAAAATTTTCTCTGTTCCAAGGGACGAGAATAACGAGTTCCAATTGTTCTCTAATGTGTATGGGTTGGCGAATCTGATGACATGCCATTACAGCAAATTGGCTAGATACACAGACCACAAATTATAAAGAAAGACAATGAGATGTGCTTATGTGCTAGAATATCGGATGCCCTATACACCAAGTTTATCCGAGTCGTTAATAACGTGGGTCTCATGATGTCCAGTGGTCCATATGAACTCGGTTTATGTGATCTATATCTCAAATGGTAAATTCTCTGAACGAGGAGAGATGTCATTTATGTATTCACAATTGACAATAGTTCAGTGGGTCACATGACTTCTTGGTCAATTTGGTTTTTGGTTTATAAAGGTGGACATTCCGTTGTTCCACATTAAACACATCCATCTTGTCTTACAGGAGAAGAGCTTTTTTTTTCCTATAACCAAATCAGAAGAAAGAGAAGAAAGTGGGAGAGTAAGGAGCACAACATCTTTATTACTTGAAGTTCAATATCAAGCGGTTGCCTACAGAGAATAGGAGAATTTCAAGCAAAAGTGGACAGGCATGGTGCAACATTCTCTTGAAGAACATTAAAGAGGCTGAGGCGTCACAAGAAAACAAACACACATGCACAAATCAACACTCCACCGAGAGTTTATCCCTTCAATTTCCTTGTACTTTCTGTTCCTTGTAAATTATAACCCCTTGTAATTCCCTTCCATATATTTCCATTCCAATACGCTTTCATTTTCTCGCATTTTACATCTCATTGCACTTGGATTAGTCACTCCATTCAAGGCTTGGAAAAAGTACCAAAAAAATTCTAAACCTATTGTATTAATACCAATTCAGTTCATCCGGCTAATTTTGGTCGGAAATCGCTGATACGAACATCGGCCGTCACCAATCGTCCTACCTACCACCTGCGCTTTTAATTTTATTTTTTTCATTGTAGCCGGCTAGGGTCGCGGCCGGCAATAGCCTTCCCCCAGGCTATTGGCGGCCGCGGGCCAGGGCCGCCAAGCCCTCGCTAGTGGCCGCGAGAAAGACCCCTACCTAGGCCCCCAGATCCGGCAAGGGCAACCCTCACCGAAGCTAGGGTTTGATCCTTGAGACCTGGGCTATAGCCACCCAAGCGGCCTCTGGTGAGAAAGGGCGAGGGCGAGGGCGAGGGCGAGGGCTGCGACCAGGAAGGCAAGGGTCGCCTCGCCGGCCACAATGAAAAAAAAAAGGAAAGAAAATTAATAAAAAAAATTCAAAAAAAATTATTAAGTAATTATATAATTTGTTCACGTCAACACTGGTTGTACCATGTAAGACGGCCAGCAATAATCAGCATCCATGTCAACAGTTTCCGGCAAAATTGACGGATGGATTGAATTAATACCAATGCAAAAAGTTTAGGATTACCAAGAAACTGACTTCTTGTTCTTGGGCCTGGAAAAAAACCCTGGATCTTCGCCGGGATTGTGAGCACCTCTTTTGCTGGCAAATTGGCAGCGGCAACATTTCATTTTGGTTTGATTCCTGGCACCCGAAGGGCCCCCTCTACAAGATATTCTTTGACATGGATATCTATCGGTCTGGCATTTCTAGGAAGGCCACGGTACGGGACTTCTTATCCACAACTTATTTTCCTTCTCAAGTGACTACCGTCATGGGTTCTTGGGCTGATCCTTTGCCATCACTCGCCCCTGAGAATAGTGATGATATCTTTCGTTGGCTTGGTCTTTCCTCCAGAGTTTTCTCCACTGCCTCAGCTTGGGATCTTTACCGACGCAAAGGACAGGTTGTGTATTGGCACTCCTTCATTTGGGATCGTCATTTTGCCCCTCGACATTCTTTCCTTTTGTGGCTCATCACCCTCAACAGGTTGCCAACGCAAGTTCTTTTGCTTTGTTATCATAGAATTACGGATGGTGTTTGTGCATTCTGTTATTGTCGCCCGGATTCTATTGACCATTTATTTTTTGGCTGTCGATTCATGAATGCCCTTGCTTTATTTTGGGCGTCCAAATGTAATTTATCTTGGCACAACTCTACTTGGCAAGACAATCTTCGATGGGCGATGCGGCACATCCGTGGCCAACCCTTCTACCAATGTATCGCTAGATTCTCCTTTGGCGCTCTTTGCCACATGATCTGGACGGAACGAAATCATATTCTCTTCCGTTACAAGCAATTTAACATGCTAGCCCTTAAGCTACATCTTCAGAAGGTAGTCAAAGACAAGGCTCTCACATTCTCTCAAGTTGAGGACTCTCCCCGAAACCGTAGGATGCAAGCTAGCTGGGGCATTTCTACTTCAATTTTTGACTGACATTTGGCTGAGGTTCCGACCTGCTTGTTTGCTGGTTTTCTGGCCACCTTGGTTGGCCCTTGCTTCTGTATAGTCCTTTGTTTAGGTGTTCATTTGTTCTTTGTCTGGCTCTTTCAGCCTCTCCTTTATGTAGCTGGCCATTTGTTTGGCCCCTTACTGTTTCTTTTCCTTTTTTTACCCGAGCTGCCCTTGCGCTTTTAGCGACACTTTTGTGGTGTGCGGCGGAGGTTTGTTTTGTGATGAGCGCTTTTGGTTCAATACACTTCTTACTTTTACCACTCAAAAAAAATTAGTCAATTTAAAAAATTCAAGACTAAATTGGTACCAACTTAATAAGTTTATAACTTTTTTGGTACTTTTATCCACCTTATACTCAGTGCGGAGCCGCTAAGTGATTTCTACCGCTCTCCAATCATCTGCAGTTTACATCGTCTTGTAGCTCATTGATTTTCGTCAATGATCTATTTTCACCAAAGAGAGCAAGTGAACCTTCAATGGAAGAGGATGTACATTGTGACTAGCAAAAGAGATCCAGCCTTTGAAAGTAGGGGCCAAAAGAAATCCAGTGAGCCGAGAAAAAGACAAAAAAGAAGATAAAAAAAGAAAAGAAAATTATAGTGGCCTTGAGTAATATGAAAAGAAACTAGGGATATGTGCACCGAAAGTCCTAAAACTTGTCACGAAAGTACAATTGAGTTCTAGAACTTCCAAAAAAACGTATTCAAGTCCTAAAACTTGTCAAACTAATGCAATCGAGTCCTTCCATTAACTCTGTCCAACTTGGCTATTGAAAAATGCTGACGTGTTTTTAAATATTTTCTCTCTTCTACATGGCGATGACGTAGCTAAAACACGAAATTTAAGGCTAAAATAACGGCATTTTGGTTCAAATATGATTTATAATACAATTTTTATTTAAAGTAACTTAATATATATATATATGCTAAATAAATTGCAGCGTATACGCTAAATAAATTGCAGCCCTCGTTGTCGTCGCCCCACCACTGCCAGGAAGGACAGACGACGGTGGGGAAATGGTCGGCAAGGTCGCCGGGCTCTAGCCAGGGGCAAAATTCAAGCACACCATTGCCAGGAAGGACAGACAACGGTGGGGAAATGGTCGGCAGGGTCGCCGGGCTCCAGCCAGGGGCAAAATTCAAGCACCTTGGAGCAAAATTTAACGAGTCTTTAAAGTGGACGATACCTCAAATAAGTAAACATCTTGGAGAAAAATTCCATTTCAGATGAGAGCGATCATGTTAAGTGATTCATAAGTAAACACCGCGACTGAATCGTCCCCATCTCCCGCAGTTACTTCAAGCACTCCTTTTGGGAAATTAACCCGCATAAAACGGGCCGAGTTGTTGCACTAATTGAAAGGAGCACCGTGAACTTTCACGGTGATGGTATATGATGCGTATGGCTTGACTTTGCCTAAGGTCTAGTGAGCAGAAAAGTTGCCGAACATTCGAACATAGACCCGGGGGAGCGGGTCCTCAGGGGGCTAAGTGCAAATGGTCCCAAGATTTTGTTGTTGATTAGGCATGTGACCTCAAACAGAGTCCCTTGAACCACCAAATCTCTTCAATTATAACTTTTCCATAATTGATATGGTCCCCAATTACAACATCACCAGTAGTAGATAACGCTGTACCAGCGACTAGACAAGACAGAATGGAGAAGCAACATGCAGTCGAACAAGAAATGAACTCTGTCAAACAAGTAATAGCATGTTCACCATCAATCCGCACAATGTACAAAGAGTCACCTAGTTAACAAGGCTAATCTTACAGAAACATGTTGAGGAAAAAGATGACAAACTTCAGATAAAGACACCAATTTACATTACCAGGAAAAGTAACTGGTGAGGGATGGAAAGGGAGAGAGGATAGCACGCTCAAAAACTCTCTTGCAGGACTCGGTGCAAACCAAGAAACTCAAGCGTCCCATCGGAAATTACACATCCGAAACAGCATCCATATCTTGCCTGCTCGCCAAGCACAGTTCATGCAATTCATTCAGGATCCATTCTTCCCCAGTATGACCGCCTAATACCAGAACTCGCGTGCCTCCAACAACACAGGTACTGTGTCCCCATGCGTATTTCGGCGGTTGTCCTGGAGCATTAAGAATTCTCCAAGAAGGTTTCTCTTCAGAAGGATCCAATAGGAAGGCTTGAGATGGTGAGTGCAAGCCTGCTACAGAACCACCAAAGATCAAAATCCGACCACAAGGCATGCTGACCGCCACATGGTCCAGTCTAGGAGGTGGGACCACAGCGCTTTGACTGCCGATGCCTGTCAATGCGCTGCACTCCAACTGTCTCCATCGCGGCTCTTCATCATCCAAGTCAATGGTGTATGCCTCGCCTGATCGCAGCCTCAAATGCCCACTTTTCGCCAGCCCGCCAAACATGAGGAGTTTCGTCCTACCATAAACCGAGAGAGAATGTCCCAGTCTTGATGGTGGAGCCCAAGAAGTAGGGATCTCCTTCCATGTAGGCTTGTCTGAGGTGAGATCCAATAAGTAAGTGTCGCTGAGGAGTACTCCAGCATCAGTGCAACCACCTGAGACAACCAGCTTAGAACCCTCCACCGTGCAAGAGCTGTGCCAAGATCTAGGAAGAGGCGGGGTCCCACCCGAGACTTCTTTCCATGTCGGCTGTTTTGCATCCAAATCCAGCACAAACACGTCGTTGAGCAATCCTTCCCTCCCACAACCTCCAAACACCACCAACCACGATCCATTGAAGCACGAAAGTGTGTGGCCCCACCGGCCTGGGGGAGACGATTCCACACTCACGCGTCTCCACTCTGGATTCGCAGCATCGAGGTTGAGCACAAATGTATCATCCATCGGCTGCATGTTAACCCCTTCACCTCCAAACAGCACAAGCCGATTCCCTGCAGCACAAGCACTGAAGTTGCACCTTGAAGGTTCCACCGCTCCTCCAACCGTCAATTTCCTCCAGCAAACAGCCTCCAGAGTCGTCAATTCCCTAGCCAAACGCCCCCAGCCTAATTTCTCAGTCATCCTTTCCAAAGCGCCTGTGACGTCTCTTCCCCATGCATTTTGACAAACCATCTTCCTTAGATGCTCGTTCTTCGTTAGGTGGCGAATCCTTCTACAGACAGATCCAATCGATGCCACGTCCCTTGGTGTTAGCCGTGACAAAATATTGTGCGCTAAAACTTCATCAGAAAGTTGAAGTATCCCACAAATTTCTTGATACTGTACAAAAGGCAATGGCCCATCTTTTGGAGTGTATACACTCATCTGCTCACACTCGTTGTTGTAGGTCTCCTTGAAAACAGGATAAGATATGCAGTTCAGATCAATTTTTGCTCCAGAAAATATTTGAATGCCTATTACATGCGTGACTATTCCATCATCATCGTGTATCGGAGCTAGCTTTAACCTATTCACCAAAGGAGTGCCATCCTTCCTGAAGTTGAGGAGCTCGCCTTGAAATTCAAGACCTTGCTCGAGGCAACGTCTGATTTCAGAAACAATCGCTGGATCAACCAAAGGATGCCGTCTCTGAGCATGAGGATCTCTATATTGCAAGAATCGGCTGAAATGAAGGGGTATCAAAAGAGTCAAAAGAGAAGCTAACAAACTCCCAAAAGCAACACAAACAGAATACTCCAAACATAGCATCATTAGTGATGTGTGTACCTATATGATGGACATGAAAGAGAAGACAGTGCAAAAGCTCAAGATGTCCATTAAGAAAATGTTTTGATCAGAGAGTATGGCATCCCGTGGTAAGCCCATTCTAAAACACACTATGGCACACAGTAGAAGCAGTAGAGTGCTCAATCATTTCTCTATTCGACAATGACCCTTGACATTCATAAGACTGACACAACATCAATGACAATCTTGGGTGATCATATCCCTAAATAGTTCTCAAATTGGAATGCTTGAAGAGCTTAAGTGAAAGCTGAGAAGATGATTTCTATGTCATTTTGGGGAAATCAATGAAGATAAAAGCTTTATGTCCACCTTAAGTGTAAATCAGCGGTCATGTAAATAATTTTCCAGGTGTCGGCTGTCTTGAGTGACTTCCATCGGTGCAAAAGAAGAAGAAATCAGCCAGTCAAAAGGATGTGATGAAAACCCCAGAACTAAAATGCTGATAACCATAAACACAAACAAACAAACGAAAAAACTTCAATCCACCGTACTTGCTTTGACACATCAAGCAAACTCCCGTCATTTCCTCTTCGGCACTTGGACAAAATGATTAAAACTATCCTCTTCTTGTTGTTACTACTGCTGAATCAACAAATTAAGCATTGCCACATATATTCGTATCTTAGAACAAGGCACTACATATAGTCAAGGAAAGAGAGTATGGCAAGACACAGTACGCGCATTTCTTCTTATTTAAAACTTGTCTATAGTACACTATTGCCCCCGTCAACACCAAGTCTCAGACTAAAGTCTAAAATCATAACTCGATGTATCAACATGCATTTATTCCATTAACCACAAGTTTGATTTGCACAATGACAATTGAAGAAAATGCCCCAATCCTTGCTTCACAAGCCCTCTGTCCTAAGTAAATACAGATCCATATCTTACAAGGTCCGCATTCTAAAACACGTCACCAACTTGTCAACTCAAGCATCTAACCAATTTTATGAAGCTTCCAAGGAAAAGTGTATGGAACAGAGACCGGTTTCCCAGATTCGTTTACCAAGTGATGCATCAAGCTGCAAGCAAGCATTTTAACCTAGTGGGCCATGTTAAACACCCAATTCAAATTTGCCACATCATTCATTATACCAACATGGACACTCTTTTCGCCATACCTAGAACTATGTAATTTGGATATTTGGACAATCTCCCGCAAGGTAGGCAAGAAGGACCTAAGCTATGTGTGAAAGAAAAATGCCTGTTTGGCTTCTTCACCTCGCACAACTTGATCTTTCTTTTCTTCTCTTTTTAGTCCATACATACGGGATTAAACAGAATATAGGATTGCTAATGCCTGTCGTGGATTCTGATTGGTCTGATATTAAGTACACTATATCTATATTACAAGACCACAACCCGAATTGAAATTATTACTCCTGTCAAAAATCTGCGGTATCTTAGGATGATGTACCAATAAAACCTACCTATTTTCACGCCCTCTGATACACCAATTAACATATCTCCCCCCATATTCATTCTTTCCTTCAAATTCTCTCACATACCAAACGAGCAAACGCAAACCACCCGAGAAAAATCGCTCCTTTACAACAAATTTCAAACATCAAAACAACAAGCTCTCCTTTATTCTCCAGATAAATCCCCGGAATTCCTTCCCCAAACGGACAAAAAAAAAAAAAGAAACGCCCAGATTCTCATCATTTTCACTACCCATTTGAACAACTAAAACAGAGAAAGCTGCAAATTCCAAGAACTAAATCGACATAAGAAACCGACTTACCAGTTCCGACCTAGAACCTCGTCGGCCCTGTACCCGGTGAAGCTCTCGAAGACGGTGTTCACGTAAATGATGGGGAAATCGGGCTCGAGGGCGTCGGACACAACGAAGGACGTGGGGGTCAGCGGGTAGAAGAAGAGCCCGGGCTTCAGCGGGAGCTCGCTATCCTCCAACTGCTCATCGCCACCATCGTCGTCATCTTCTACTCCTTCCTCTTCTTCAAATGGCATGACATCCTCCGCGACTACTTTGTATCGGCCAGTGTATCGGCCAGTCTTGGAGCATTTGAGCCTCTTGCCAGACCCCTTGAGCTCCTCCTCTTCTTTGCTCTCCGCCATGGGAGAGATTCTTCAGGTTTTCGCTGCGAGAGCGAGAGAGAGAGAGAGAGAAAGAGGGGGGTGGGATTTGGTTGAAATGAGGTGGAGTCATGTGCAGGTCGGCGACGTTTCGACAGAAATGGTCCTGCTCGAAAGTCTTAATTACGAGTTTGCCATCTCGGGAAGAACCATGGTCAACTGTCGCATTGACCATTTTTTGTTTTTGATGGACATATCTTCTTACTTAATACTCAGATTACTTAAGTTTGCGATCCGACACCGTATATCATATTGAAACAGCTTTCGCAATACTTGGGGGTGCATGATAACACTTCTGGAATGGCTTCTTTGCTCTAGAAGTCATTCTGGTAGAGAAATCCATTTGGTAAACTAAAAAGCAGAAATTCGTTTGGTAAATTTTTTTACTTTTGGTAGGATTTTTCACTTCTGGTAAGATTTTTTGCCCAATTTGAGAAGTAAAAAAAAGTAGCTTCTCCAAGTCAAGAAGCACTTCTTGGACCAAAAAAACAAAAAAAAAAAAACTCAAAACCGCCGCTGCCGACCACCCGCCGCCGACCACCGGCCGCCGCCGCCGCCGACCGTCAACTGCCGACCACCGGCCGCCGCCCACCGCTGTCGGAGTAAAAAATAAATAATATTTTTAAATAAAAAAATTATTTTTTAAAAAAAATAAAATGTTGAAAAATGAAGTAGAAATTTTGTCCGGTTATCAAACGCATTTCTCTATCAGAAATCAACTTCTGGACCAGAAGTTGAAAAATCAACTTCTGCTCAAAATCAGAAGTTGAAAAATCAATTCCTTGCCAAAAGTTGATTTCTGGTAGAGAAGTGTTACCATG
The DNA here is from genome assembly GCA_029784005.1 of Lenwebbia sp. NSW1173648. Lineage (NCBI taxonomy): Eukaryota > Viridiplantae > Streptophyta > Magnoliopsida > Myrtales > Myrtaceae > Lenwebbia > Lenwebbia sp. NSW1173648. The sequence goes on from JARCGZ010000010.1 coordinate 10,236,896, forward strand.
TGCGCCCTCGGTCTCCCTTCCTATTCTAATCGAAGATGTTTCTTTCTTCTTCTTCTTTTTCCATTTTAAGAATTATTCAGTTCTGGGAGTGGCAGTTCGGTAGTTTTCTCCCAAGGGCGAGGGCAAGGATGCGAGGGAGGAGTCCACGTCGGTTGCGAGTGAGGAGCACGTGGCAGGCGGATATTTCCCGTGCAAAATATCTTTGGGGGCGGGGGGGTGTTTTGTGTAGGCGGATATTTCCCGAGGAAAATATCTTTGGGGGCCCGCCACCATCCGGCTTCCACGTCACCGTCTTTGTCAGGGCAGATATTTTTCTTCCACCGGAAACCAGCCGGACCACGCGGGAATATGCTATTATTGCCCCCTCCCTCTCGGTTCGACTCGGCCCGCGAGAAGCAAGCGATGTATCCGACGGCTACGATTATATCAAATGAATTATCACCCTTAATTAGAGCTGTAAATTTAAAATAAAAAATTATAGTGAGCTGAGTATTTTTACACGCTCGCGATATTTCCATCCCCTTATTAGTTTCTGATACTTCCTATCACATTGAGCCGACTATTGATTTAAGATTATTTTTTACCTCTTTTTTTTCTCTTTTAATAAAAGGAAAACTTACCCACGTCACTTTCAAACAACTTTTAATTCACCCTAACCATTCTTCCACGCTTATTACACTTCAACTTTTACTTCGTGCTTGTCTTCTTCTGAACTTATTCTCCATTATTATAATATAAGCAAGCACTCACCATACAGCAAAGTAAAGAAATGTTAGTTTTATCTGCAAATTGTTTACTTTATTTTCCTAGATTTTCCTCGTTACAGTGAATTTTTTGACTTCCGCTTTTGGTAAATAATTCACTCAAATATTGTATATTGTGGTTGATGCATGCATTGTACACATTTTACTCAAAGATTATTCCTTACTTACGCTTAAGTTATTTTTTGAATAATGGTTCCCTAATACAAAAAAAGAAGAAGAAAGAAATTACAACTCAAAATAATTAGTTTTTTCCCATAAACACAATAATTAGTTAGCTATCTACCAAATAAATCATTTTTTGAAAAAAAAAAAAAAGTACGCCAATTTTGTTCCAAATGGTTAAAGAAAAGGAAAAAAAACCAATAAAGAAGGCAAGCATCAGTCTAAAATCAAGAGTGGGCCCCATATACAATTTTTAATAAATCTCAAATCAAGAGTGGGGCCCACAATGAACAATGTAGTTAATTCAATGTAAAATGGAATGTTAGGAGCCAATAGGAAAAATTTCAATTAAGGACTCGAAGTGCTTTCATTTTCTAAAATAAGGGCCTGAAGTGGTCTTTGTTTCAAATAAAGGCCTGAACTGCCTTATTTGTTTCAAACAAAGGCCTAAAATGGTTATGCCTGTTTCAAATAAGGGCTTGACCTAGTCGGCAGGCCAAATATTCCGGCCAATTAAGGGCATTTTTGTCAAAATATAAATTTTATTTAAATTAAAATAAAAAAATACAAAAATTAAAATTAAAATACAAAAAAAAAAAAACAGAGGAAACACAAGCGGGAGGGACGGCAACTCTTGCCTTTGGGGTTGCCGGTGCCTCGATGGGGGCCGGCGACCCTGCCAACCAGTGGCGAGGGCCAGGCCCTCGGCCGAACCAAGATCTGGGAGAAGGTCGCAGCCCTTGCCACTGGTCGGTGGGGTCGCCGGCCCCCACCGCGGCTTCGGCGACCTCGACGGCTACCGCCACCGCCCTATCGGCGGTGGGGTGGCGTCCATAGGTGGGAGGCAACCTGTGTTTATTTTTTTTTTAGTTTTTCTTTTAATTTTTCTAAAATAGAAAGAGAAATAACTAAAGAAAAAAATTTAAAAAAACAAATGATGAAAATGCCCCTAATCAACTGGTGAGAAGCCTGTTTTTTAGAATGATATAGTTACTTCATGTCCTTATTTGAAACAATAAGGGCACTTCAGGCCATTTTTTGAAACAATGTCCACTTCAAGCTTTTTTTAAGAAAATGAAGGCACTTCGGGCCTTTATTTGAAATTTTCCCGAGCCAATAAAAGAGTGGACCAAGCACTCAATCCAATCCGCTTAGAGATGGAAGCTCTTACTTTAGAGTAAACTGATGGTCGTGAACTTGTACTCAAACTTTGTAAAAATTTCTGGTATTACATGTACTCGATTTCGTACGTATGTCCACCTTTGAGCATCGAGAAAAATAGAAAAAGATTGATATATCACCTTTGAGAAAATAAGTTACAGACAAAAGTTCTTATTTATCTAATGATGCTTGCATATCACTTACTCATGGGCAGACCATAACGTAGAAGTCAACCAAACAAGCCACTCTTCTTGCTAAGCGTAATACATGATTTTCTTTTTCTTAGGCATGTAACGATACTTTAGTTACTCCGTCCTATGACTGTCCTAGGCATGTAACGATATCTCCCTTGGCTCGAGTTTGAGATTTACATGGTCTGCTCTAGAGTTGAGACCCACACACACACGGGGAGAGCGACGACAATAAAGCCACGATGTTATACTCTCAAAACTCATATAGAGAAATCCTAGAAACACTCTCAAAAGGCTCTTGTGTGTAGTATATGTAAGATCCTCGAAAAATTGGCTTTAGAACGAGTCCCCTTTGAGTTTAGGGCGTCTCTCAAGCACATGGTTTGGTTTGGATGAACTCGCTTTATGGCCAGTGCACTTGGGCTTATCCAAGCACCTGGATCAAGTTGCCGGCTAGCCTTGCAGGCGCTTAGCCAACCCAGCGAGTGCACTCAACATGAAGTATCGGGCATCGCGGGCAGGAAAGCGGCCGCCTAGAGAGGAGCTTGAGACATTTTGTGAACTCGACCGAGACTCGTTGTGAACCCTATGTTTCGCGGGTTCAATATCTATTCCACATCAAAGCATCTTGGGAGTGTGTTTTTAGGGATTCTCTGTGCGAGTCTTGAGAGGAAAACATTGACAGAGATTATGTGAAACATCGGATCAAGTGAAAATCACGCTATCGTAATACTTATTGTCATACACATACACATACACACTCTTCCTCTTTAACTTTCCTATAGGACTAGTTCCCAAATACTTTCATTACAAACGACGCTAACACAACTCAAAGTGAATACTCCGTGCTGTTAAATTATGTTTTTCTATTCTGACAAAAAAAAAATTATGTTTTTCTCTGTTGGATACACAGAAGCAACAAAACGTGATACTTGGTAAATTTATTGAAGATTAGCAGCAACAACAAAAAAAAAGGAGAGAAAATCTTTAAAAAACCAAAAAAGTTCAATTGCACTCTCTCTTTAGAGGAAAAAATTGAGATTGCAAGAGTATTTTCATTTGGGGGTGAGAAATTGCTTGAAATGTTCCCATGTCAGCCCTTCCTCAATGTACTCGATATTAGAAGGGTCGAAAGGTCCTTTGATTATGTCGATCGACTTTATCCGTGCCTTCGCCGGAAGAATGCTTTTCGACGGATCCGGCGATGTTCCATAGCTCAAGCTTGAAGAAAATCCCTGGATATTAGTTTTGCAATGTCAATTATATACATCGCAACCAACTCACCTAGAAATTGAGCCAATGGGTGGAACTATACTGCTCTACGCTTGTAATTTTCACCGTGTAATTTACCCCTAGCGTTATACCTTCTCTGATATGAGAAGTACGATTCTCGCGTCGATTATCGCCTACGTTAACTTCCAAATATCCTCAGAAAGATCAATCCCGATTCGGTTCGGCTTATTTAAAAATCAATTAGGCTCGATTCAACATAACTGTAGATGGACTAACCTTATAAATGAGGACTTCTACCTCCTCTCCATCAACAGCGGCATGCACCACAAGAGCTTCTCCTCTGGCGGACTGGCTGTACAGTTCCAACATCACAATCTCCTCGTTGCGGCCGTACTCTTCCCCATCGCCGCCTTTGCCTTCCTCTACCTCCTCCTCCTCCTTGTTGCCGCCACCGCCGTGCCGCACCGACCTCCGCCTCGCGGCGCACCGGACCGTCGTGTTTTGTGGACGGCTCTTGCATGGCCTTTGAGCTCCGAGTGTGAACTTCGACCTCGTGGATATGAGAGGTTCATGAGTAGTGGGGAGGTTTGGGAGCTTCGGCGGTGAAGGAAGGGTCGCCCATTTGTCTAAGTTGTGAAGCATTTCTGTGTGCGTGAGTAGTGTGTATGGTCTCACGTTGTAGTTCTGAGGATAAGGTCATGCCGTGACCTATTAGTTGAAGTTGGGGAAGAACCTCAACCTACTCTAATTTTATTTTTTTTCTCTCATATTTTTTTTCTATGTTTTCTCCGAAAATTTGAAATTAACACCATTTCTCACGACTTTTAGAGAAATGTGAGACAATCTTATACGAATTGATTTTTTTTTTAATACTTATATATTTTGAGGGCCTATTATCTTAAAATATGGAAGGATACAACGTTTATATAATTCACCATGAACTAGGTGAGCTTTCACTATTAATGTGATGTGTCTGCATAAGATGTGACTAATAATACCTCATGCCTCATGTGAGATCTCAACACTGCAACCGACTTGAATTAGTCGTTGCTCTCGTTCAAAAAGTGGCATTGGCATCGAATTAATCTTTGTCTCAACGTTTGAAGAAAGACAGTCGTAACATCTATAGATTTCTGACACGAACATTCGATTCCACTTTCATGGAATGAGTTTTATCTTCAATTTTTTCACACTTTACCCCGATGCCTAAAGCCCCGCTTTCAAGCAGATTTTTAGTTAAGACAAGAATTTAGACTACGACTAACTCGAGTCATGGCAAAAGGGATATTGCTTAGCTGACCGTCCCCCAAAGTAGACGGTGGGACGGTCAACTAATGGCCACAAATCTCGTTAGTTGAAACCGAATCACTTGCCGATCCGATTTCATCATTTTGACTCCCCATTCTTTTTATTACTTTTATGTGTTTGATTGTAAGCTAAAATTAGAAGACAAAGTATACAAGATAATTACACTTCTATTTTATATTTTATTTTTTGAGTTATTAAGAATTGAGAAAAGCTAAGATGATAGTCCGTGAGAGTGACGGACCCACACGCACCACATATCCGCTTGATATGCTTCTCAGCAAAAAGTCCACGTCTGACATGTACGTACCACATATCCACATGATATGCTTGTCATCCAAAAGTCCACGTCTGACATGTACACACCACATATCCGCGTGGTATGCTTGTTAGCCAAAAGTCCACATCTGATATGTACTATTCAAGTTGCACCGTTAAGTGACGGTACTGTCACCCAAGCAAAGTCCTTAAGAATGTTTTCGTAATTGTGGGAACAATATCCATCGTAATCTTTTTATTTGGCCGGAGAATAATATCTACTATTTTACAAGTTGCAACTTATTATTTGAATACTATCAATTAGATATGTTTCATTAGAACCTTGATTGTCTTCTAGTTTTAGATTGCAATAAAAACACATAAAAGTAAAAAAAAAAAAAAAAGGGGAGGGGGGGGGAAGGGGGAGTCAAAATGATGAAACCGGATCAGCAAGGGGGTTCATGACAACCATTCTGTTCCAGAAATAGATTTTTCTATTTTTATTTCTGGATGAGTTTTTGAGCAAAAATATGCGTTTGATAACGACATAAATTTCTGATCTTGGAACAGAAGTTCGTTTGACAACAATTGAAAATTTCTACTTCTAGAATAGAAGTAGGCGGCGACGGCGGCGGTGGCCAGCGGTGGTGGGAGGCGGTGGCCAGCGGTGGTCGCCGGCGGCAGTTAGTGGCGGCCGGCACTAGGAGGAGACATTGAGTGACTTTTACGAGTTTTTTGTTTCTGATTTCTATTTCTCCCAGAAGTTATAATTTTCTGTTTCTCATTTCCCTTCCAATTCTATTTCTGGAACAATTTTTTGTTCCAAAAATAAAAAAATAGAATTACGTTACCAAACGAGTTTCTATTCCAAACATGTTCCAGAAATAGGTTTGGAACAGAAATAGAGAAGTAGAATGGTTGTCATACACCCTCTAAGTGATCTAGTTTCCACAAACAAGATTCGTGGCCATTACCTGACCATCCCATCATCTAACTTTGGGGGATGGTCAGCTTAACCGGATCCTGACAAAAGTAAATTGTCGCGAATTTTCTAGACTTCGTTAAGAGTGTTGTAGTAGTAAAAATATTCAACCTTTGGGTTGGCCTTCGGCCCGTCTAATGTAGCCTATGCCCTCATTTCTTGCGCAAGACCCAACTTCATACCTCGATCCAAGCCCAAGCACTGGACTGGCCCATGGGTCCTACCTGAAGCAGGGAAAATTATCCAAAAAATTCGAAACTTATTGCTCAACGATCAATTCAATCCTAAACCAATTTAATCCTTCTGGCCAATTTTGACCAGAAATGGCTGATGTGAGGATCTAGTCAGCGTGACCATTCTACGTGGCACAACCAACACTAGCACATACAATTTTTTAAAAAAAAAAATTTGCTGATTTTTTTTCTTTTTTTTCCCTTTTTCTTTTTTTTTCTTTTTTTCTTCCTCTAGCCGATCGTCGGGCCTAAGCAATGACCGACGAGGTCGACCTCGCCCAGCAATGGCCCTTCGCCTAGCGATAGCAAGGTCGAGCCTTGCTAGTGGCCGGACCCTCATCTTAGGCTGTTCTTTGGTCATCGCCAAGGGTCGAGCGACCGACTAGAGGAATAATGAAAGAAACCCCAGAAAGAAAAGAAAATCAGAAAAACTATAATAAAAAAAAAGAGAAATTAATAAAATGTAAAAATTGTTCACCGTTAGCACCAAACGTACCACGTAAGATGGTCAGGGCCGACTAGACCGCCACATCAGCGAATTCAAGATAAAATTGATCGGAATGATTAAATTAGCAAATCATAGAAAGGTTTATGACTAAATTGGTAAAATTAAAAGGTTTAGGATCACATTGACAAATTGTCAAAAGATTTAGGATTGCATTGAAAGAATTAAAAAGTTCAGGACTGAATTAGCCACTGTACAATAAATTGAGGATTTTTTGGATAATTTTTCCACCCTAAGCAATTAGCCCAAAATGGGAACCAGCCCTACTTATGGAGCAAGCTTGGTAGAGGTATGCTCCCCCCAAAATCCCAACACACTTTCCCCTCTCCTTCTTTCATTTCATCAAGCATGCACTTTCATGGCTAGGCTCCGTTTGTTTGACGGAAAACAACTTCCCAAAAAACGTTTTGTCGGATTTTTCGGCGTTTGGGGGTAGAAAATAAGTGATCAAAGAAAATGTTTTCCGGTCAATGGAAAATATTCTTCTAAATTTGGGAAAAACATTTTCCTTTTTGAAAAGTGGAAATCATTTTCCTCATCTTTCCTTCCTCCTTTCTTTCACACTTCCTTTGTTTATAATTAATTTTTCACTTTGTTTTCATTTTTTATTTATTTTTCAAAAATTCAAAATTTTTATATTTTATATTTTATATTTTTTACTTTTTATTTTTGATTTTCTTCTTTTCTTCTTTTTTTTTCTTTTTCTTTTCTTCTTCTTCCTCCTTCTTCCTCCATCCTCCAACCACCGCTCCTTCCTCCTTCCTCCGGCCACCCTGCGATTGGCCATGACTCAGCCCGGCAAGATCGAGGCGGCCGGTCTTGGCGATCTCGGGCTTGCTCGAGGCTGGCGAGCCACGAGCTCGCCAGATCCAGGCGAGCTCGAGCTAGGCCGAGGCCGGGGGGCTCCAGCCTCGCAGCAGGGCCAGTAAAGAGCTCACTCGTCGACCTCGCAGAGCTCCCTCAGCTTGTGGACCTTCACCAACACCTCTGCCTCCCACATCTGCAACCTCGAGGGCGTCTCCTATTGGAACCTAAACGAGAACCACATCATCAACCTCCAGCTCACCGGGCGAGCTCTCTAGTGGCTTGCCCGAGTCTCTTAAGAACCGTCATAGCCTCCAGACGTTGGATCTCTCCCAAAACAAGCTCGACGGCCCGATCCCGATGCAAATCTGCCAGTGGTTGCCTTACCTCGTCAGGCTCGATCTCTCCTCGAACGCGTTCTCCGGCTTCATCCCTAGCCAGACCATGGATTGTAAGTTCTTGAACAACTTGATTTTGAGCGATCACAAGTTGTTCGGTTCCATTCCTCGACGGCCTGGAGCGAGGCTCGCCTCGCCAGATCCGACGAGGCCGAGCTCGAGGCTTCGCCGACTTCGAGTGAGGCTAAGCTCGGGACCGCCGGCTTGCATCATGGCCGATGGCAGGGCTAAGGAAAGAGGAAGGAGGAAGAAAGAGACAAGAAAAAAGAAAAGAAAAATAAAAAAGAAAAATTTTGAATTTTAAATAAAATAAATAAAAAATGAAAAGAAAGTAAAAATAATTAAGAACTTATTTAAAAAATAAAAAATTATGTGCGATGGGAATTGATTCTCCTTACCAAACGACAAAAAATATTTTCCAATTCGCTTTCGGGTTTTAGCCAAACATCGAAAAATATTACTATTTTCCTAGAAAACGACTTCTTGGAAAACATTTTTCAGAAACGCTTCATTTTCCGTGAAACAAATGGAGCCTAAAGTATGTCAATTCTTAGAGGATGAAAGTATGCTTCTGGTTGTAGAATATGTTTTGTTATTTGCTTTTTGTTATTTGTTTTTTTTCTAGGAGCTTGAAAGCATTCTATGTACCTATCGAATATTATCCTGATTAATGAATGGAATCTTTCTTTGGAAAAAAAAAAAAAACACGGAGCCTAAAGTATCGGAAGGTGTTCCTGATGCCAAATCTAATAAGACTTCTTTTTGTGATGCGTGAGTTTGACCGCGACCATGGAGTCGGGCGGATCCGACTTAATCGTGCAGCAACAAGTATCCTATGCACGAACAAAGTGTCCTAGGAAATCTAGGTTGTATCCAAAAATTGTTGCTTGCCACTAGTACTAGGCTATTATCTTTCTCGAAAACGGCAACGTAGTGAAATAGGGGCTTGGCCTAGTCGTCCGGTTCATTAGACTGTGATTTAACACAGACTAAACCAAAGAGAGCCGAAACTCTCAATATGGGCCTCCAGTGGTAGTCCGGTAACCCGGCGCCCAGCCTGGATGCACACCTTATTTTTAACATTTCGGAGCCCGCACCCCCTACTCCTCAGTTGAGGACAAATCTTTTTCTTCCTCGCTCCTCGAGAATACTCCGAATTTTACATCCCAGAATTTAGACGAAACCTTTTATGGTCATGCTTAGGACCATTCGTAGGAAACCTAGGTTGTATCCAAAAATTGTTGCTTGCCACTAGTACTAGGCTATTATCTTTCTCAAAAACGGCGACGCAGTGAAACGGAAGCTCAAGGACGGAACAGATTAAACCGCACGCGAAGGGGGTTGCGCGTGGGACTTGACTGGGGGACCACAATTATCCCATCGACTGCCGCGCCCCAATTATTGGAGCTTGCTGTCACCCGCGGCCGCGTCAACTCTCCTCCGCCAACTACCCACCCCTCAACCCCACATCATCTTAACCTTAATCTCAATCAATTAATTAAGAAAATCACAAGCTGAAAGCATATGTAGCTGCAGGAGAAAAAGAAATATTCTTCTTATACATGCTGACATGCTGACTATTGATGACGTCATATATCGCAGCGGCGGGGCTCGCCGGACCTCTCAGACGGCGCGTGAGGTACAGAACCCTCGTAACAACGCTGTGTAAGTCGGGCTTCATTTTCACTTTTAAGGAGAATTAATTAACAAAAATTAAGAAAAATGAAAAAATAAAATAAAAATACTCCAATTGGAAGACCAGAAGAGTCAGTACTGTAGTGATTAGTATTTTTATCATCGTCGCCGTCGTCACACGATTAAAAAAGGTCGACTTCAATGGAGTCTCTCTTCATTACCTCATCATCACCGTCATCTTCTCCCCCCCTTCGTCAATCATCGCGCCGTTCCTAGTCCTACCGACCTCTCTCCGAATCAGCGACCAACGGGGCCGGCTTCGTCCACCGCCCGCCCTCGCTTGCTGCTCGGAATTCTAGGGTTCCCGTCTCAGATCCGTCGACGCTCGGCGTCGTCGACTCGGTGTCCCTCCCCTGGCGATCGGGGAGTGGCGCTTCCTGGTTTCGCGGATGCTGGTGTGGGGCTAGAGCTTGACGTTCCTTTTTGGTTCGAGGGGGTTCGGGCGATGGATGCCTTGCAGAGAGTGGTTCAGCCGCCGGGCGGGGGCGGCTACGGCCCGCACGCCTCGAGCAGGGGCGGCGATTTGGCCGTGCCCGATCAGTTTCCGGCTGGTCTGAGGGTTCTCGTGGTGGATGACGACCTCATTTGCTTGAGAGTGCTGGAGCGCATGCTTCGCCTCTGCGAGTATAACGGTTGATTGCTTGATTACTTACCCCGATTTTGTTTGTTTCGTTCGCTCTCGTTTTCAGTTCGCTTGTGAATTTCCAATTTTGCAGTCGTCTTGGTGAGTCGAAATGTTTTTTGTGAGGTTGAGTAGTCTTAGTTCTCAAGTAACTATTTCGTGCTTGACTGTGGAGTCCAACTTCCAAGTGCTTGAGTGGGGATCGATAGGGATCCCCACGGAAGTGGGTTAGTGGGAAAGTTGGCATGCTCTTTCATTTCAAAGCAATTGCTCTTAGGGCAGGTCAAGCTATATTTCTAAGGACGTGTGCTAGTTGTAATAGATTGACAGAGTGAGAACAGATGACACAGATTGCTCAATCTTAGGTGGACAGCTTCTCTTGATGGATCGTGGCTGAAACTATGTTGGGAATCTGAGGTAGTGGAGTTATGTGTTCGATAAGTATAACCTGGAATATTTGGGTTTTGAGTGGTGATGGCATTTTGTTGGTAACTTCATTTGTTCCTACTTATTGTTGGCATTTGGAGATGATATCATCTCCTTTTCATGTGCTGTGAAGTGCTAGGTGTAGAGAAGGAGGGAATAAATGACAAAGAAGTAGAACCATACTATAAAGAAAATGAAACTGTTTGAGGAAATGGACCAATCTGAGGATGTTCTGTGGATCGCTGGGATCAACTTTCTTACCACTAACTGTTCGATACCAACAATCTCAGCAAATGTGAGATTTAAAGTCTTTTGACTGTTATGGCTAGACATCTGTAGTTCCATGTATATGTGTAGTATACTGCCTTTCGTCTATTAGAGTAAATTTGATTACTAAAATAGCTGAAATGTACAGTTATTGTCCCCTCACGTTCTGCATAGGCACAAAGAGGGATCATACTGCTATGACAATTGTGGGATAGTAAAAGAGTTCGCAATAAAATAGATGGGTTTGAAATTGTGACTGAGAAGAAAGGGCTAATGTCAAGATAGTAAGCGGCTATTTCGTCAAGACCTTTTGTTTTCTAGACCTTTTGGGAATCGTGTATATGCAATTAGCCTTGTAGATGAATTCCAGCCTTTACAACTCAACAGTTAGTTTCACTTTTTTCATTTGTAAGATTGTGAAAACTTGAGGAAAATGTGAGATTCGATGACAAATGAATGATTAAACTAGTAGTATAACTGACATTATCTTTGGTTTGGGAGATTTGGTGGGAAGAGAAGAGATTTATGGGAGGGACTTGTTTGTTTGGTTTAACTGGAAGGAGTTGAATGAATATGGAAAGATTCTTCTTTGCTCTCTTCTTAATTTTGAGTAACTTCTGAATCCCTCCAAGTCTCTCCAGAAGTTGGATGATTGGGGTGGATTTGATTTTTACGTATCATTTATGTCACTTTTGTTTGATCTCTGTTTATTTCCTTTGTTGCCGTTTCATTCTCTCGATCTCATCCAAACTTCTATAAACTTAAATTCATTCTTTTCTGTTTTCATCTTTTCTCTAGTGATATTTCATTGCTTTCCCTTGTTTACAAATCATGCTATCCAAACATAGTGTAAGAATCCGTAGGTGGTTGATGGAGAATGTTCGAGAGCATCCAGGAATGGAAACAAGTCATGTAGCAAATATGAAGAGCATGTTTGGTCATGGTCTGGATGGTGGCATGTAGCATTTAATCATCCATAGAATTTGGTTCTTGGAAAGGCGAAGTGCCAAAAAAAAATGTCACTACCTGAAAGCTACATTTGCGTTGGTTGACTTTTTGTTACAAAATATTTCTTTTAAGGAAGCACTCGAAAGTGGAAGCAGAAAAACTTGTTTGAGGTAATTCACACCCTGAATGTTAAATTCAATTGAAAAAAGAGATGGAGGTAATTGGTTCCAGACAAGCAAAGCATCTCTTGTTCTTTTATTCGGTAGTGAAATTAGAAAGAGGAAAAGAAATAATGGAAGAGTGCTCGGTCTTAAACAGTGATATCTTGATGGTAGATATACTAGGTATGCAAGTATACAAAGCTCTTCAAGGTTGAGGTTATGAGTTTGAGGCGCTTCTCTGGTTACAGCCTATTTATACTTTGTACATGTACAGTACTATGAGGTCATTAAATTTTGAATGAATTAAATTTATACCTCATTTTTGTGGAGGCCAATTCGTATCCTAAAGATCATGTAAGGAATGGGAGAATTGCTATATCATAATCTCCACACCACCTATATCACGGCATGGAAGTACTCACTAGGGCTATCTTACACGTAATTTTTGTAATGCAGTTCGTTCCTTTTTTCTCCTTCATTATGGCTTAGCAAAGCCATAGTTTTCTGGCTGACAATGTATATGATAAATAAGCAACTAGTTCACAATTTAGAGCTAGCTGAAATTTGGGGGCGTAAACTCTGGTGAACTCTTCTGACGACTTTTTTTTATGCAGTTACAACTTGCTCCCAGGCAACTGTGGCATTGAATCACCTCCGAGAGAAGAAAGGCTGTTTTGACATCGTTTTAAGTGATGTTCACATGCCTGATATGGATGGTTATAAACTCCTCGAACATGTTGGGCTCGAGATGGACCTTCCTGTTATTAGTAAGTATTATTTTGTTTGCTTGAGATTTAGATTTCCCTTTTGTTATGAAAACTAAATTTGACGGAATCCTACTGCAGTGGTGTCTGCTGATGGAAGCACGAATGCTGTTATGAGAGGAATTAGACATGGGGCATGTGATTATCTTATTAAACCTATTCGCCCTGAAGAGCTTCAGAATATATGGCAACATGTCGTTAGGAAAAAATGGAATGGAAATAAGGAGATTGAACATTCAGGAAGCTTAGAAGATAATGATCGGCAGAAGCGAGGAAGTGATGATGCTGATGGTTCTGCCGTTAATGAAGGGGTGGAAGGCTTGCTGAAAACCCAGAAAAAGCGCAGCAATCCTAAAGAGGAAGATGATCCTGAATTGGATAGCGATGATCCTACTACGTCAAAGAAACCACGTGTAGTGTGGTCGGTGGAGCTCCATCAACAATTTGTCAGTGCTGTAAACCAACTTGGAATTGACAGTATGGTCTTAGACTGTGATTTTGCGTTTTGTTTCTTTGTGTGCTGGTTTTATCATGATATGAAGGAACTTAAAATAGAAATAGTGAAGGAGGTATCCGCATTCTAGTCTTCAGGACATAAGCATCATCAATGTTGTAGCCACTGTTTGCTAACTCTGAAATGGTTCCTTTGGTTTCTTTTTCAGAGGCTGTCCCAAAACGGATCCTAGAATTGATGAATGTTCCTGGCTTAACTAGGGAGAATGTTGCAAGTCATTTGCAGGTTTGTTTACTTCTCCTTCCCCACATGCCAGTCAGTTTTCATTGGCTATATATCGTTTCTTCTATATTGATAGCTCTATCAGGGAATGGTGACCAATATACTCTTATGAGAAACATCTAGGCCTTTGTGTCAAAATTTAGAGGCCCACCAAGTAGTCGATGTGTGTTACCAAGTTTTTTTCTTCTTTCATGTCAAAAGAAATTCTTATCCTTTGGCACTTTGAGACAGATACTAGACTAAACGGCTAGAAGTAAGGCAGGCTTGGAAGGTTCCAAATAAGCATTGCATAGGGATGAAGGTGAACTTTGTCCAATCAGTAGGATTTTTGGCCGTTGTAGCTGAAAATCCTTGATGGCAGAGCTGTTTTCCTGATATTCCTAGTAGTATCAATGAAATTTTAGAGTGTGTTTTTGACATACCACTTTAGTATTTCTAGCTGCTTGTAATTCCGTTTTTGATTTATTGCTGAAATGCTTGTAAATTAAAGAGAGGCAGCTTTTGAATTTGTTGATGCGGAAGAACTTGGTTTTGTGGATTTTAGGTCACTGTAGGTTTCACTTGGATGAGGCTTTAATTTCTTTGGATATGTTTGACAACTGAAAAGGAGCCTATTGCTGAATGTTGCATTGCTGCATCAGATCATAATCATAGGTTAGCTTTGATTTGCTTGTGAAGTCTAAATCAGCTGGAGATATCTTGGGAAGTTCCTTTTTTCTGAGTACAGTAGCTTAAGGGACTTGATGCGAGGATTCTATATAGTTCAGAATGTTTTCAATGCAGAGGCTATTTTATAGCTCAAATCTTTTTATTTTCTGAAAAAGAACCATTAAACCACATGTTACCTCTTAGCTGTACCTTGGGTTTATAAGAATTGTTATCAAGCCATTTGGTCCTTGGTTGAGTATTGGAGGTTGGTTCTTGATAGAAATTATCATCCGATCAACTTTCTTTTGTTTTTTGGGTCCTCTTATAGTGATCATTCAGTTAAGAACGAAAAGAGGTGGCGTAGATGCAAGTAGGGATGGTTGTGAACTTGTGAAAGGAAATGGTGTCGTTGCAGTGGCGTGGAACTTACATTATTGGTCAATCACAGAAAAAAGTTGAATAAATTAACTTGTTATTGTGCTCGGCATTATTTCTTTTAACTTCTTTTGATGCTGATGTAGCCTGAATAAATTATTATTTGTAGCATTCAACGGTTTTGCAGAAACTGAATACTGTTGTAACCGCTGTTGAACTGAACATGACATTATTTTTTGTCACATGCACAGAATGTCTAGTTGATCTAGTTTGCATATTATCATCTTGTCTGGGTACTGAGTTTTGCTTGCTATGTCAAACAATTTCAGAAATTTAGGTTGTATTTGAAGAGATTAAGTGGAGTAGCTCAGCAGCAAGGTGGGATATCCAGTTCATTTTGTGGACCTGGAGAACCAAATGTCAAGTTGGGTCCCCTGGGAAGATTTGATATCCAAGCTTTGGCAGCCTCTGGCCAGATTCCTCCACAGACATTAGCAGCATTGCAATCTGAGCTTTTGGGTCGACCAACAAGCAACCTAGTGTTACCGTCATTTGATCAGCCAACCCTCTTACAAGCTTCCATGCAGGTATCCAAGTGTCTTCCTGTTGAACATGGTGTGGCATTTGGTCAGCCTCTGATTAAATGCCCATCTAATGTCTCCAAGCAGTATCAACAGTCCATTCTATCGACTCAGGATGCTCCTTCAGGATTTGGACCGTGGCAGGCTACTAGCCTTAGTACGGTTGGAAACAATAACATTGTTGCAGGGTCAAGTATTCAGAGTAATAACACTTTGATGGATATATTTCAAAGACAGCAGCATCAGTATCAGCATAAGCAGCAATTACAGCAGCAGCAGCAGCAACAGCAACAACTACCACAACAGCCTCTCCCAGAGCCTAGCCGTTTAATTACTGTGCAACCATCTTGTCTTGTTGTTCCCCAGTCATCAGCTGGTTTTCAAGTAGCGGGTAGTCCTACTTCTGTAAACCAGAGTTCCACCTTCAATAGAAGTACTGTTATTGACTACAGTCTTCCGTCATATCAAGGCAATGCTGCTTTAAATACTGGTCTGGCCTCGGATAAAGATCTCAAAACCTCTGGTGTACTTAGTGGCTACTCTGTACAAGGTTCCATTTCACCGACTTTGTCGTCTAGTTTAGCGAATGCTGATAGTAGCAATAGCTGCCAACTTCGGAACCCATCAGCAAAATATAACATCATTGGACAAGCACCAGGTGCTGTTTCTAATTTTTGCAATATCCAGGGTTCTTATGATGCTAAGTCAGGTGAAGCCATTGATCAAGGACCGCTAAAGAATCTAGGATTTGTTGGTAAGGGATCGGGCACCCCAAGTCTCTTCACAGTTGATGAATTTGGACCACCATTGAAACACATATACAGTGGAAAGGTCCATCTGGAGAATGGTGCAAGTAGAATCAAACGGGAACCGAGCTTTGACTTTGTGGATGCAAAAGTTTCTATCCCAGTATTGGAGCAACTTTCTTCGAATGATCTTATGAGCGTCTTCACGGAATAGGTAAGGTTTATTTCTGTTTTGTTGTTCTGTCCATTTTCCTATGCACATCGTATTGTAACAAATCATGACTTTACCTATTATATTATGTTCTTTAGCCTTGTCATTCCTATTGTTCTGGAATCTCCATTTTCCCTTTCGACGTAAGACCTTGATCAATTTTGTTGCTATATCATAGACAGCCTTCTGAGAATATAAGCTGTCTCAGTGGCTGATCGTGCATCCCTCTGTATCAATGTTCACTTTCTCCCTGGACACAGGACCGTGTCACCTTGATGGATTTTTGTTAACTAATCGTGGATGATAACCATGTCAAATATGGTCAGCAGTGAACTGGTTATGAGGTGGCAATAAAATTGACTGAGTGTGCAAAATGATCGACCTTTTCAACAATTACCTTAAAACTATGTTCTTCCAGCACAATATGTATGAGAAACTGCAAGGGTTCTTTGCGTCTCTGCAGGCACTTGATAAATATGACTGCTGAATTTCGGCATTTCCAAGGAATCTTACAGAGCAGTAGTTTTCTTCATTGTGCTCCTACTTTAGTACGATTGGCATTATGTCCACTACATGCAAGCTGGGAATTGACGTCTTTACGTGTCATTTAATTCACATGGTTTATGACTTATGAATTTGCAGTCAGTATTAGTTGAAACTTCATGCACATGTTCATTCATAATTATCTGATTTCCTAAGCTTGCGATAACCGTAGTAACATGCAATTGGCTAACAAATTGCCCTTTCCACAGGATGCTTATGCTGTTTGATTGGTTAGGAGGCTCTGTTCCATTTGATTGAGAAGCGCAGATTTATTCACTTCTTGGGGGTGGAACTGATCCTGGTTCAAAACTGTAATGTTTACTTCTAGAGAATTACTAATTGTTCCCGAACCACGTGTATAAATGCATTTCATTAAACTTATGGATAGTTCTGAGGCCAAAATAAGTTGTACGTAATGTTAGGGGCTTGGTTTCACCACTCGGTGTCACATTTGACTGATGTGGAGTCATTTGGACTAGGATGTCAATATCCATTTATTCATTGTCTAACGTCTTAAGCTGTGATTCTGAAGCTGCTGTTGTCTTTCCTCGAGATGCAGAAAACTGTTTGTAACCTTTTAATGCTGAGGCTGGTTTTGCCGCCTCGACCATTTGACGGGATTGCTTCAAACGAGCAAATCTCAATCTTTGAGATATCTTTTCACTTGCAATTACGTGTTCCATTTCTCGGTCTGTTTCTTCCGAAGAAGTGCTATTGTCTTCCTCCCCTGAACTGAGGACATATTTGGTCTGTGGGAAAAATAGGTGGGATAGAGGACTTATTTCCAGCATGTTTAGTTGGCATGTGGAGAAGCTACTTTGCCGATAGATTGAAAGTTACTTTTCCCTCATGTAGAATAACTATTTACATGATTGGAATTTCTACCTATATAAATTCTTTTACAGTTATTTTTTTTTCTTTAGAATCTTTCTGTCCACATATATAAGTTGCCTGTGCAGTAAAAACGTTGTAGCACTTGTGGAATAGTTATTGACGATCGACATATTTTTTCTTTTTCATATCGCGTTAGCGTTGCTAATTAAAGATGAATAGACTTTCAATATTTCTGTTAAAACTTACTAGGATGCGATTAAGTAGCATTTCTGTAACTTTTCATTAGGAAAAATAAGGCATTAATAATCGAGTGATTATACCATTTTTATCTCTCCCGGTTATTAGTAAGGAAAATTGTATCCATATGTCAGAAACTTAAACTTAATTTTGCGAGGTTAGCGATCTATCATAAGGGCAAATAGCTTTCATCCTCTAAATTGTTAACAACTTTTGTTTATTTGTGAATCAATAGTTAGTCCTTGAATTTAGAAAGAGTACAGAAATAAGATAAGAACCCGTTTCGAATGGAAAAATAAGAAAAAAAAATTCTTGTTCTATTCGAAGTTGCCACTGGTACGACAATGATGCATAATTGTTTTTGTACCGGAGGAGTAGTGGCCGCCGGCCGATCTATCTTATGGATGATAGATGAATGTTTGGATTTATGTGATTATCTTTTACATGGGTTTCTAAATATCAAAAACTTATTGCACGAAATCCTAATTTTTTAGAACGAGTTGATTCAGTAACTTTGGCACGGGACATTTTCAAAATGGGTACTCTTGCGTCGAGTAAATTTAATATTAGACGCTTGTTGGCATTTCAACATTCCTTCTTCTTTTAGGGCATCGGTTATCGTGTCTACAGTAAACACTGGGTTAGCCAAGTGAAAGAGTTAGTATGCATAAGTATCAATTTTATCAAGCGCGTCACTGATTAACTTGTTAAATGATTAATAACTTTTCCTGCATTGGGTTTTTTTTTTAAAGAATATTTGTTGAATTTGAGTCCACAAAGAAAGTCGATTTTCTTAATTTGGTTAGGTTTTCTAATTTGAGTAGGTTTCCTAAAAAATATCTCCTATTTTGAGATGGAAATTCTACCTATATACACACACAGTAGAGGAAGTGTTGAGATTTTCCTTTTTTCTGTACGTTTATTGAGTGAATTTTCTGCAAAAGATTATGATATAATATTTGTTGCTTTACTTTGGGTATAATTAGTGCCTGGGAAACACTTGAGCAAACAATTGTAAAAATCTGTACTCTATGCGTTCATAGTAGATTTCATGGCGATTGGCTCTCCTCCTAGAGTAGGTACCAAACTTGGAGTGAGCCACTTAAATTTTTGGCGTCTTCTCGTTCATTGTTGATTTCTCTAGTAATTTCTTGTTCTCCCATTAAATTTGAAGTGCAAGATTCGTTAGCTTCACACCACTTTCCATAAGGATAAGTAGCTTTCAACTCATCGATAACTTTTGTTTGGTCAAACTCATCCATAATTAGTAAGTAACTTCCAGCACAAGTAACTTCCAGCACAAGAGGCTCTACATTTAATGTCCCCCGGCGAGAATGTAGAAAACTTCCAGCACAAGTAACTTTTCATTGCACACCGGGTAAAATCTTCCATTAATTATAGTTTGGAATCTTTCGTAAATGCGTACCAATCAATAACTTAAAAACTTATATACCAATAAAAATATTAAATAAAAGAAAAACTCTTGCATGATACGATATGGGATTTGAATCGTCGAGCGACTAGAGGGTCAATCCGAAGTTGTGTCCACGGTGGAGGGGCAACACTCAACAGGGTCCCTACCCATGTCATCCTCCTAAAATTTCTCTTCAATCCTCTTAAATCAATGCTACATCGGTAACGTTACATCAAGATGTCAATAGCAAGCAAGTGATAAAATGATATAACATATTAAACAAATCGAAATTCTTTGATGACTGAACCAAGGACGAAAGATCTTGAGTTTGATTCGAAGTATCGGAACTTCGGAGAAAATAGTCAGGAGTCTTGATTAGTGTCTGATTAATGAGTTTTATTTGCAAATTTTAAATTTGTGTTTGCGATTGCTTCCTTAACGAGGACGTTGGCTCATGCAAGTTGCTTTCCTCTCTCCTATCTTCCTTAACGACCACGTTGGCTCATGCAAGTTGCTTTCCTCTCTCCTATCATTACGGAGTAGTGACTGAGAGATTGACTGGTGACCGAGAGGTTGACTCGAGGTTGACGACGACGAAGGAGACGCTCGCCTCCTCTTCTCTGCCACTCTCTTTTCTACCCTCTCGCTCGCCACAGACGCAGACCCTTCATTCCTTCCCTGCCAAGCGAGCTCTTCGAGTTAACAGCGCCTCTTCTTCTTCTTCTTCTTCTTCTTCTCGGTCAGTCAAGCTTGGGTTTTTTTTTTTATTGGTCGCCGTTCTCTCTTTTATGTTCAAGATCGCGGCCATCGTGTGACGATCTTTGTGTGGTTTGGGTCGGAGGGGGTCGCATTGTGGTGGAGTTGCTTCACGGAGTGAGATGGTGCAGACAACGTTCTTGTTCTCGATTCATTAGTTTCTCTCCCGTATGATTGTCAGCATGTGAATCTCTTCGGGAAAGGCAACTTTATCATCTGCAATTAGAACCCATCACTGTCGTATGTCGATATGGTTGCATGAACTTGTAGGCTGCTCTGATGTTTTCCCGATGCTGGTCGCTAAAGTTTTCATGTTTCCTGTCTCATGTTTTTTCCCCTTTCAGTTTCGCGAGCTTCATGCTTTGGAGTTGAATGGTCCAATTTCTTGTGCAAGGGCGCTAGCTAGGCCGACGCTGTTCTGTCATTGCCGGTGAAGTTCTTGATACGGCGTAACGGAGTGCTATAAAGTTCTTCTCATCAGTAGAATGTGTAAGACTATATTCATAAGCGGATTCTCTGGGTTAGTGACTGCAGATACAGTCAGGGCTTTCCTGGAGCAAAGGACTGGGAAACATACCGTCTATGCCATCAAAGTTAGACCAGAAGAACGTGGGGTTGGATCATATGCTATTGTCCAGTTTATGGACCCTGAAGATGCCAATGGTGTTATCTCATCGCCTAGTCGAAATTTACGGTGTGAAGCTTCTCATCTAACTGCTTGCCAGGCCAAGTACGATATTGTAAAGAGGCCGAGGACCCTTTCGCATTCGATGGAAGGGATAGCTTTGCATTTTGGCTGCCAGGTATCGGCTAGAAGGTTCTCTACTCTGTGGACAGGGGTGAATGTCGCCGTGAATCTGTGGGCGGCGCCGAGAAAGTACTGCTTTCTTCTGTCTTATCTAGGTACGGAGTACAGGCTCGAGTTATCCGACGAGAATATCTGGCAGGTCGAGCTGCACCGTCCAAGAGGCCGATCGACAACGCATCTTGTGATTCAGGTGAGTGGAACTTCATTCAGATCACGAGACTAATTTACTATTTCATGCTAATATCGTGGTTTATCCTCCCATGCGTATTTGGTTTAGCCTCTCATCTAATCACTTTGGGACACAAAGGGTGGTCATTGGGCTAGGTTGCAATAAAGGGTCAAGGTAGTAAGTTTTTGGGAGTAAATGATGAGTTCTGAAGTATTTACAATCCGCAAGGAATTACTTAATGAATTGGACCGGTATAATGTATGTTCAAGAGAGACTCAGGCAGTAACAAAGAGAGGGATGGTGGAAGAGGTCTCTTTAGAAAAGATATGGTTGAATATATATAACAGAGGGGCTAATGTGGAACATTTTAAAAAGTGCTCTGCTAGCATAACCGTTTTTAGGCCACTGTGAGAGTAACAACATGCCGTGAGCCACAATTTCTTGAAGGAGTTGGACCCCACAACAATTTATAATTATTTATAATTCATTTTTTGCGGTCCACAGCAAACGGTTATTCTCACGGTAGATTAAAAACTGTTCATTTAAGCATGTCTCTTTTACATAAATTAAGGGACACTTTAGAATTGAAAAAGGTAGAGGGATTTTGATTTTTGGGCAAAAATACACGGACCACCGGTGACATTACACCTATTGAAGATTATGTTAAGGGCTATCTTGTATTTATGTTGCATGCAATTTGATTGATAGAGATAACAATTTTTTTTTAAGAAAGTAAAATTTGTGTATAGAATGAATCAAGTTTTGAAAGTTTAAATTTGTGCAATCAAATTTTAGCCCTCTTGAAAAATATGCAGTTACGTTGTCTCTAATGCACACCCGATAGTTTGAGACGGGCTACCACATAACAGAAATAAAAAAACGTTTAGCTAAGAGGACTTGATTGCGCCAATTAAAATGTTTTTGACTTGATTGCATTTTGTGCACAAAATTTACGACATTCAATGCCACTTTCCGTGGTTGATAGTGTTGCGGAAACAAACGACCGAACAATAAATATACAACTAGAAAATACATCGAACACCATGTTTATGTAGTTCGGTCAGGTAACCTACATCCACGGGGAGAACAGCAAAGAATTCTACGATAAATTAAGCGATATAATTGAGATTACAACCACGCTCTAAACACTCGAACACTCAATGTTTTGCGACCCCTAATTACACCAAATAACTCATACATTGTTTAACCCCATAATTCCTCACGAAATAATCTCTCAATCTAACGAAGGAATTTCATAAATTTTACTCACAGGATTTAATTTGCTTCAACACTAAAAGCTCTCAGGATGTAAATCACGAAGAAGCCACCTCTCGGATGCTTTTCACGGATAAGACACATCTTATGTATATAGACAAGAGCAGATCCAAAATAGAAAAGTACTCCAACTAAGAAACCATTCAAATAGGAAGCGTACTTAAATTAGGAAAGTATCATTTTCGGGCTCAAACTTGTGAATTTTTGTCACAATCTCTACCTTGGATCAACATTTGAGCTAAGTCACAATCGCTTCTCTGAAAATCAAAATTTCGCTACTATTCTCTAATCGCCCCATATGGGCTCAACCGCTACAGACATTTTTCATGTCCAAGCCTCGCTTGAACTTCGCCTTAATTGTGGACCTCATTAGAACACCAACTCCACTTGCACTTTTAATTGGTCCTCAAGGATTTTCCGACACGATCTCCTCAACCAAAGATAAAGTAAAACCATTGTATCCATATCAGTCAGGAGATCGAACACGCACCTTGTCAAGCTCATCAATTACAACAACCGTTAGCTCTACAGGCTTCACCTCACTATAAGCACTATCTGTGTCGATTATCACGTTAGTACTTACTACCTCAAGAGTTTCTTGTCGCAACTATCTATATAAATACTGTCACAACCACTCCTACCCAAAAGTGTTGGAGACTCGTCAAATGTAACTTCTCTGTTGATAACAGATGAATATAATTTCGAGCACCTCAACTTATAGCCCGCTCATCTTGTGCATAACTTCTCGTAGTCGATGGGGATCTATTCATCAGGTAGCTTGTCGTACTAATCGCATCCGCTAGGGATCTCTTGACGATACCAGCACGATAGCACATATTATGGGTCGTCTCTATTAATGTTCTGCTCATCTACTTTGCAATCGGTTGTGGTTTATTTAGTGCTAGTACGGTGTCTCACTATGCCTTCACGCAGAATTTGTTTAATAGCTCAGAGTAGAACTCCATTCTACTGTCAATCCGCACATGCTTGATCATTTTTCTAGTCTCATTTTCAATCAAAGCTCTCAACTGCTTGATCTTGACAACAGTATCAAATTTGTGACATCCAAGTGAATTAGCTTTGCAATTTTCGCGATTTCTCTGATAGTCTTACTGAATTACATTTTCCACCGTTGATCAAAGTGACAGCATCTACATACATTTAGCTTATCAACAACATAACCACACACTAGATTCCTTTCGTTTAGAACCTTTAGGGTTCACTCACCAATGTGCGCTAAATGCATATGCCACAATTTAGACTGTTGAACAAATGCATCCAACGTCTCTGTGACGAAATCCGTTATTGTCTCACCTTGAAGCTCATACAAGCCATTGTGCTTGATTCCTCTCATTATCGTCAGCGCACCTTAAACAACCTTCAAAGCTTCGCAATCTGAAGTATACTGACACCCAGCTGAATCCAAGGCACTCAAGAAAATCAGGTTCTTCAATTCTGAAACATGCCTCACTCTAGTCAATTTTGATTCCAATATTGCCAACACTCATAACATCGCACAAGGCGTTGTTCCCCAAATGCACTTTGCTACTATTCATGCATTGATAAGTGGTAAACTAGTCTTTATTTGGTGTAGCATGAAAAGAAACAATCAAAATCCATAATCCATCAGTCAAACGACGAAGTCTCAATCACAGACAAGATATAATCAGCACTATTCGAATTACTTTCAGTTATAACTGCAACATCATCTGAAGACTCAACTCTAATTCCATTACCTTTCTCGTTCCTCAGCTTAAGGCATTCCCTTCCAAGATCTTGCAACAACTCCACCAAACAGCATTACCAGTTTTAGATTGACTAAATCTGTACATGTTCACACTACTCCTACCAACACGGGTACCAGTCATTCCTTTACTTTCACCTACTAAAGCAGTAGGCACTTGTTCACTAAGTTCTCTCCTACGGATGTCCTCCCTCAGAATCAAATCGCAAACTCTATCAAACGTTAAGCATATTAACCTAGAGGAATAACTAACAATAGTAACGATATTCCAACTATCAGGCAATATGGTTAATATAATCAAAGCACGTATTTCATCTTTGAAGTTATTGTCAATCGAACTCAATTGACTAACAATCACATTGATTTCATTGATATGATTAGCAACCGACGCACCTTCGCCTATCTTTAAGTAAACAAACGTCCCATCAAGTAGACCTTGTTGATCGCAAAGGGCTTCTCGTAAATGTTTGACAGGGCATTCATCAAACCCATAGTGGTATTCTCTTTCACGATGTTAAGCGCGACATTATGTGCCAACTTCAGCTGGAAAACACTCAACCTTATCTGTCCAGCAAATCCCATTAAGCTTGCTTCATCAACTCTATTTCTTCTTAGATAGGGGTAAATACAAATTCCTTTGATGTAGGTAATCCTCAATCTGCACCTTCCAGAATCCAAAATTCTTCTCATCAAATCTGTCGATTTTCACTTTTTTTCTTCTATCGCCTCGATTCGCTTCAACATAGTCAAGTCTACCTCTATACCAACTATTACGAAAGCCAATGATTGAACAATAAAATAGGTAGAACTAGAAAATATATCAGACACAAAATTCACGTGGTTCGATCGGGTGACGTACGTCCATGGGAGAACAATAAAGAATTTCACTATAAATCAAGTGATATAACGGAGATTACAACCACACATGAGTTACTCAATTGCTCTCAATATTTCACAGCCCCCTAGCTACACCTAATAACCTGCACAGTGTTTAGCCCCACAGTTCCTTATTAAATTATCTCTCAATCTCACGAAGGAATTCACAATGCTTGTTCACAAGATTTAATTGGCTTCAGCACTAAAAGCTCTTAGGGGGTAATTCAAGAAGAAGTTGCCTCTCAGATGCTCTTCACAGTGAAGATACTTCTTATATATATAGACAAGAGCATGATCCATATAGGAAAACCTGCTCCAACTAGGAAACCATTCAAATAGAAAACCTACTTGAATTAGGAATGTTTCCTTTTCGAGCTCAAACTCGAGACATATTTTCAGCATATATTTTCCCAACTGAAAATCGGCATTTAAGAACTTACTAATGCATGGTTAAAATCACAACGAGACATGGAATTTTGTAAAATTCTTAAAGAAAAAAAGCTTGGAGGTTTATGATCACATCATTCATGAGGTTGGTGTTTCTTGATTTTTGGAATCATGTAGTTTGTTATATTAAAAAGTACCAATCTTCTAAGGCTACATGTTAATGTTAGATGAAGACTCTTGTCTGATCCGTGTATTATCAATTGCTCTTAACAAACTTCGGGGTCATGGCAAGGTTGGTTAAGCAGGAGGCTAAGCAGGGTACAGAAGTTCCCTCCAGTAATAGAGATAAAATTGCATATATGCTGATCATATTCTGGTATCTGGTTAATTTAGAACTTTTGAATGTTTTAGGGTCTCAGTAAAGTAAATGTTTAGAACTTTATACTCTTTGCGTAGTGGAAAATTTTCTGTAGATGTAGATATACTGATAGACATCATGGATTTTCCTTTATATAGTGCCAGCTTTCAGGGCCTCAGCCCCTTTTGGATTCTCTATAAGGAAACTTTCACTTTCACTGATATAAAGAAGCCCGGTCCTTTATCTTTTTTCTTTTGCTTGCACCTATCACTCGACCATGCATGCTTTTCTGCATGGTATGCTGCTTATGATAGAGGAGGATCTGATAAATTTCTGTAACTTTTCTTCTCGTGGATGCTAGCTGTATGGGGCTCCTTGTATACATAAAAAAGTTGTTCAGCATTCGGAGGATATTTTGTACAGTCCTCGCTACAACTTTTTTAAAGATGGCTCTGGTGACCAGTGGGTGAGAGCGACTGATTTTACTACATTGGCTTGCATTGGACAGTCTTCTGCTGTATGTTTAGAGATACCCTGTGAATGCACGGTTCCAGGTTTTCATGAAAACTTTGTCAAGTATAGGGAAACCAGTGGAACATTGTCTATGGAAGTCGGTTCTCCTTTCTCCTGCAGTGTGGATCTAGTTCCAATCATAGGCCCTCCCAGAGAACTTGACTTGCCTTACGAGATCATCTTTAAGATAAATCTGTTAGTTCAGAATGGCTGTGTAGCCGGACCTTGTCTTGATTCTTCCTTTTATCGAATAGTTGATCCCCGGAAAATAGACAAGGACATCATCTTAGATGCCTTAGACAAACTGTTCCATTTGAAAGAATGTTGTTATGAGCCTTCACAGTGGCTGACTGAGCAGTACAAGAAATATCTCACCTCCCGGCATTCTACGAAACTGTCTTCAATAACGTTAGATGCTGGCTTGGTTTATGTACATAGGGTCCAAATAACACCATGCAGGGTGTATTTTTTCGGTCCAGAAATCAATGTGTCAAATCATGTATTGCGGAGTTATTCCAAGTATATCGACAGTTTTATCCGCATTTCTTTTGTGGATGAGGACTTGGATAAACTCCATTCAACTGATTTATCTCCTCGTACCGCTTCGAAACATGAAAGGACGGAGATATATGAAAGAATCCTTTCTGTACTCAAGAATGGCATAAGAATAGGTGATAAGAAGTTTGAATTTCTCGCCTTCTCATCCAGTCAGTTACGCGAAAATTCTGCTTGGATGTTTGCTCCAACAAATGGGTGTGCTGCTGCAACTATTAGGGCAAAGATGGGTGAATTCAGTCAAATAAGAAATGTGGCAAAATATGCCTCAAGACTCGGCCAATCCTTGAGTTCATCTACTGAAACTCTCAATGTAGGTAGACATGAATTTGAAGTCATTCCGGATGTTGAAGTCAAATCATATGTTGAGAATATAGATTATGTCTTTTCTGATGGAATCGGGAAAATATCTGTAGAGTTTGCTAAGCAAGTTGCAAGAAAATGTGGCTTCAAAGGCTATACTCCTTCTGCATTTCAAATTCGCTATGGGGGATATAAAGGAGTTGTAGCGGTTGATCCGACGTCGTCTGTTAAACTATCACTCAGAAAGAGCATGTCCAAGTACGAATCGAATGAGACAAAGCTAAATGTCTTGGCATGGAGCAAATATCAGCCCTGCTTTCTGAATCGCCAGTTGATCACTCTTCTCTCAACACTCGGTGTTCCGGATCACGTGTTTGAGGAAAAACAAAGAAATGCAGTGGATCAGCTAAATGCTATTTTAGTTGATCCCTTACGAGCACAAGAGGCTCTACATTTAATGTCCCCTGGCGAGAATGGTAAAATTCTTAAAGAAATGCTAATGTGTGGCTATAAGCCTGATGCAGAGCCATTTCTATCGATGATGCTGCAAACATTCAGAGCAACAAAATTGTTTCTATTGCGCACAAAAACAAGGATATTTCTTCCTAAAGGAAGATCAATGATGGGATGTCTTGATGAAACCCGAACTTTGGAATATGGTCAGGTGTTTGTGCAGTATTCCGGTAGAAAAGGACAGATGTGGGATGAGTCAATCATGTTCTTTGGTACTGACTCAGATCAAAGCTTTGTCGTACGGGGAAAGGTAGTTGTTGCCAAGAATCCTTGCTTACATCCGGGTGATGTACGTGTTCTAACTGCTATAGACGTACCAGCTTTACATCATATGGTGGATTGTGTTGTCTTTCCACAAAAGGGAGAAAGGTATGACTCTAACATGCCTTGTTATTGGCCTGCAATGACCTCAGTTGCACTGTCAAGGATCTATTTTGCAATTGTTTTTGCTTTTGGTTGTGGACCTTTGACTATATGTTTTGATTCGAGTTCGGTCATAGTGATAAGGTCTAAAATTTCTGATATTATGTTTGTACTAGGTCTGAAGCAAATGGTCTGATGTGTAACCCAATTTAATCTTTTCCTCATCTTCCATAGCCAAGGATAATTTTGACAGTTCTTCTTTAGAAATAGTTTTGGGCCTGCTTTTCTATCACCTTTAATCTTTGAGAATAAACGCTTAAATGTTTATCCAGTGGGATTTGTTGGCTAGATTTGAATTCATGTTAATCTTGCTCCTGGTTTGTCTCTTTCTTGTATGTGGTTTGAGTTCACTGATCCGAGGCTCATGGGTAGATTTTGTGTACATGTGATGCGACTTTGCTACGAAGCATCCTGTATTTTGTTGTTGTTCTATGCTTCTGATACTTCTGGTTCTGGATAAACACCGATAGTATTTCCCTTTAATTCTTCTAGCTGAAAATAGAGACAAGAAATTCCTTCCCATAATTTGGTTGACTTTCCTACTTTTAATCCTCCCAAACCAACTGTTAATTGATAAAAGTAATATGATATGATCTATACTTATTTTGAGTCTGATCTCAGACAATTTCTCTTTCTTACTGCATATTACTCTTCTTGAACGAAATAGGCCTCATCCAAATGAGTGTTCAGGGAGTGATTTGGATGGAGATGTCTACTTTGTGTCCTGGGACTCTGAATTAGTTCCGCGTCGCCAGATACAACCTATGGATTACACCCCTGCCCCAATCAAACAGTTGGATCATGATGTCACTATTGAGGTAATGCTTTTCCTCGCGTTTTTCGGGGAATTCTATACCCTGTAATGACCGTTTAACAGCTTAAAGCGATAGTAGGAAATACATCTAGCATCCATCATCTTGACATTGTCTTTCTTTCCATTCGACTCGGCTTGTCCGACATGATGCTTGGATTGTATTTCATCCTTTTGGAGCAATTTGGTGTGAGCATCATGTCATGTCGACCCCGCTATGTCCTTTCTATTTTCTCACTGGTTCCTTTTGCTTCTAAATTTGTGTGCTTCTCTTTCTTCGTACCCTGGGTTGGAAGAGCCCCTGAGAAGCTAATGATTGCACCTTTTTGCAAGCAGATGACAGCTTGAAAATTAGTCACTAAGCATACAGTTGAGTATGACTGGGCTCATTAATTCAACCATTATGTCGATAGGATTCTTAAACCCGAAGATCTGGTTATTCACCTGTGATTAGGGGCTATGTTACCGGGACACCGCAGTCCAAGTAACACAGATTAGGGAAAGAGCCACTCATCCAATGTGTCTATATTCAACCAAAAAAAAAAAAGTGTCTATAAAGGCTACCGGAGCCACTGCACTGTGCTGAAACCCTATTTCGACATTCCAAATATTTTGCCAAACTTAGAGAAGGTATATTTTGTCAGGCACTGTTGCTGAGTGCATTAAAGAAAAAGTTTTGGATGCAGTTCAAGTGACTGTTCTGGAGAGACTTAGCTAATATCTTAAGTAAAGAAGAGGGAATGAAAAGGTAGGCAGTGATCTCATACAGTTGGCAGTTATCTCCTAAAATCTAACATGCTTTAAGCCTGAAGTTCAGCTTACACGCGCGAGGGAGAGTATTGGAATATTTTACAATAAAGTGTAATTTCGCACAAAGGTTTAGAACTGGTAATATTTCCTAAAACTTTGCCTCGACATTTGATTATACCTTCTTGACCTTGGAATTCACCCCTTGATTTCTCTTGAATTGCTCCATGGATATGGGGGTAACTCAACTCTTTTTGTGGTGGCGTTGCTTAAACAGGAAGTGGAGGAGTACTTTGTAAACTTCATGCTTAATGACAGCCTCGGAATTATTGCCGATGCCCACACCGCGTTTGCGGATCGCGAGCCGGAAAAGGCCATGAACGCCGAATGTTTAGAGCTTGCAAGGCTTCACTCTACTGCTGTGGACTTCCCAAAGACTGGTGTAACTGCTGTGATGCCTCCTCATTTGTATGCCAAAGAACACCCGGACTTCATGGAGAAGTTCGACAAGCCCAGCTACCCATCCAATAGCGTGATCGGAAAGCTTTTCCGGGAAGTCAAAGATATAGCATCTGCATCAAGCTCTATCGGGAAGTTCACGCAGGAAATGGCGAGGCGATCCTGTGACCCAGATATGGAAGTGGAAGGATTCGAGGCATACGTTGACGACGCTTTCTATCACAAAGGCAATTATGATTACAAGTTGGGGAATCTGATGGAGTATTATGGGATTAACACGGAGGCTGATATACTTAGTGGCTGTACAATGGAAATGTCCAAATCTCTCTCCAAGAACAGGGATGCCGAAGCCATTCCTAGGGCTGTAAAATCCCTGAGAAAGGAAGCTCGGAACTGGTTTAATGACAAGGGAAGTGGTTCAGATTCTGAGGCTGTTGATGTATATGCAAAGGCGTCTGCTTGGTATTATGTCACGTATCACCCAAGTTATTGGGGTCGCTACAACGAGGGTTTGAATCGAGATCATTATCTTAGCTTCCCCTGGTGCGTATATGATAAACTGATCCAAATTAAGAAGGCAAGACGAGGTGGGACAACTGCTCGTAAGTCCACTCTTGAAGACTACTTCACCCATGGATTGCGTCTGAATTGAGAAATGGAACTCGGGTATTTTCTTAGTTGAAGAAACCGGTGGTTATTGTATTTGTGTCTTCTGCAATGTGTAGGTAACGGTACTCCTAGAGCTCCTGCTTTAGTGAAGCAAAGCTTGAATAACATTCTGGCTGCTATCCGTGCGTGCATTATATCTTTTACTACATAATGTTAATGTTCGACGGCTGTTCACTGTTTACAGTCTCTCCGAATTTCTGCGGGGGACCAGTTATTCTTCCATGCCGTAGGTTCCTCCGATTCTTAATGCCGGTGGATTCGAACATTATAACATTTCTGTAATTTCAGATAACACCCTAGTCCAGAGGATGCTGTATCAGATTCAGTTTGTCGTGGAATTTGAGAATAAGATCATGCTCTTGCAATGTGTGATGTTGGAAAATTTTTGCAGCAGTTGTGATCGCGGGAACGGTACACTCTGTAGCACATAGGAGATTAACAAGGTTTTCCTATGAGGAATTTTGATGCCAAAAGTAAATGGTTTCCATTTTTTCACTGCACCAAAATCTGCAGTTCGAAAATCAGCTTCCGGGGAAGTAATCATTTACGCCGCAGCAAGTTTAGGTCGCACAATACAATCTACCTAGTTTCTCTCTTCCTTCTTTTCTTGTGGAATAAACTGAAAGAAGTTACCCAGTCGAGCTTAATATCTACTTAAAGAATTTGGATTATGTAGGAAGCTAATCCCTGCATGGGGACAAGCAACTCAATGCTGTTTTGACTTAATTTTCTTATGAAGCACCATCTTGTTGGAAAATGAGGGTGTATGGAAATACCGTGGTCCGCCCATGTAGAGCACCACAACCCTTTACCACGTTGGATAACTGCCAAAGGCAGTTATTGGTTTCAAACGTGATAAAGTCACGTTTGAAACAAACGTTATCTCTCCCTTAATTTGTTAGTTTTCTCTTACGTTCAATATACACAGAACACGGAGTAGAGAAACGACAGGAAAAACGACGACAAACTCTCCCGATCGTCAAACGGATAACTGGCATCTCTCGCTGCATTGTGGACATTTAATCTGTGGAAAACAAGGTATGTCTGTTCTGTGATATACTTCTCCGATCAGTGACTCAAGTAAGTCTTGGGCCTGTTAATTCCGTGTAATTCCGCTGCGTATGTATTGGGATTGGTTCCCTTCACATCTTGATTATGACTTCTTGCCTATCGAAGCCTCAACAGTACCAAAAGGTCAATACATTCAAACATCGTTAACAAAAGCAATACAAGTACCGTAAAGATCAGACCAGGAAAGTGCTCTCCTCACTGTCGCGACCTAAAAATTCCGGGGGGAATTTCCAGGTTAATGGATTACTAGATTAATTAAATGAATTAACCAACCTAGTCCGAGCTCTCCCAAGCTCTACCAATTCGCAACTTAGGTTTATGTTCAAATGATTTAAATTTTGGAGCCGCCACTAATCTTTTCTTGGTAGGCAGATTAGATACCTAAATAAAGTATCGGGAGAATACTTTATTTTCTGCTAACCAGAGATTCAAGTTCGGGGACTTGATTATGTTAATTTTCCAATTAACACCCTTTCGGTACCATTCTTGTGAAGATTTCTTGAACTGGCAAATTCAATGGATTCAAATTATAGAGCAAGGTGCAATTATGTTTTTTTGGGGTTTTCTTGATTTAATGGATGCTATGCAAATGCATGAATGCAACTATGATGTTGAACTATATGACAAGGAAATAATCATGCATGATGACTTTAGAAAAAGAAAATCAAATTTTAATGCAAGAAAAATATGAATTCTAACCTAAATGACATGCGACATGATTTCTTGGCCTATATGACATGCAAATGATGATATTGAGAAAATGGATTTTGATGCACAAAAACGTGAATTCTAATTACATGACATGCAATATGAAATCCATCATATATGACATGCGACATGATTTAATTAAACTACATGACGAGCAAGAGTATTCTACCATGACATGCGAAATTTGAGGGTTTTATTCTAGCTTAAATGACATGCAAATTAAAATAGCAAAGCTAAAACTGTGTTCTAAATGACATGAAAATGCATGGATGATGAGACACAATGCATGACATGGAAATATGTATGAACTATACTATATGAAATGCACATGAATGATATTTTTTGGTATTTTTTATGTTATTTATGAAAAAAAGGGAATCAAATACTAATATAATGAACCTTGAGCATAGTACACCTTAATATCCGAAATTTTCGATGAATTCGCTTCGTACCCAAAGTTTAGGGTCGGAAGGGAATTTATTCACGTCGTACCCCGGGGGTGGGGTCGGATGGTGAATTTAAATATTATGAAATTGGTCGGTCCGGTCCCAAAGTTATGGGATGAGACGGACAATTTCATCGTGCAGATAACGTCGTACTTCGAGGGTGAAGTCGGATGGCCATGCACAAATTCCTAGGGACAAAGGCACAAGGAAGCATGTACTATACTCAAGGTCGATTACAAAAAATATTTGACTTTAGACTATAGTATAAAAAAGGAAAATGAATTTTCGGCCAACTAGAGGGAATTGCCGAATTATAAAGGGCAAGATTGCCCTATCCACAAAGGATCACATCTTGTTCAAGATTCAAACAATTCAAATTAAGTAACGAATATCGCAAAATATTCTAAAGATAGAATCCGTTACCAAATTCGCGGATAAGCTTCCTAAATTCGAACCGACGATGGATGACGATCGGCTCTTGGATCGTGGATCGGCAAGGGACTTGTGTGCGCACGGCTTCGAAGAGAACTCTTGAAGCACGCATTAGTGGTTACTGGATGTGCTTGAGTTGTTGACTTTTGGGGCCTCCATGTATTGCGCACCACTTCTTCGGCTCCATGGAAGATCAGCAAAGGCTTAGTGGATGATTGGCTGAATTGTGCACTACGCAATTGTGCATGGAGCACATTCTTTTACTTTCTCATCATGGGCTCTCTCCTTCTTCTTTAGTGGTGGCTTGCTATGGAGGCTCGACAAACCTTGTTCTTCGAGATTGAGCTTTCCTAATTTGGATTGCACACTACGGATCAACGACTAAGGTTGCTCGGCTAGGGCTCCTACGGTTCTCGAGCACGGATGGGATGAGCGAAACTTCGAGACCAGGCGAAGGACTTCAGGACCGGCTTTGGGATAATCGACGATGAAGGGACTACTCTGCAAAATAAAGAAAGTCAAGGCAAGGGGTCATCACGATGAACCTCACACTATGGTGTCTTCGTGCTATATGAGGTTATATTCTCTAAAGCATAAAACTCTCAATGTGCATTGGTGGGTGCTCCTTCCTTGTCAGATCCACGCCTAATGAATATCATTGATCCTGCAAGAAGAAACAAAAATGGACGGGACGGATACAAGACATGCTGAACATGGAGATAACCGAGAATTCATGGGAACTTCACTTCAGAGACACCATTGGGGACTGTTTGCAGCAATCGAATTGCAGGAAGCCCACCGTCGAGGCCGCTTGATTCTCCGAGAACGAACTATGGAATACGGACGAGACGCGACACAAACCGTTTAGAGAGAAACGGCATCAAGAACGTTGATCGTTGGTCGGCGATTGGTCTCGGCTGAACAAGGACTGACGGTAGAAGCGAAACCAGAGGCGCCCTATTTGGTGGTCGACTACCTCCCGGTTAGGCTGTCATGCTCGAAAAAACCTTTTCCTCTGTCCTTTGAATCATCCCCCGTTTCATTTTCCTTTTTCCTGCATAGCTTATAGAAGAGTGATCATCAAATGGTACCTACCATTGGAGCACGACCTCCTCCACTCAACCCCATCAATCGTGAGATCCCACTAGAGAGTTAGTGGAGAAGGTTTTTGTGAGAGAGAATTTGTGGAGAGCTCCTTTGCTTTTCCTATTGCGAACGATCAGAGGGAGGATGAGTGGAGAGTGAATAAAAAATTGAGAGCCTGTGAGTGTTTTTTCTTCTTTTTCTTTGTCCTCCTCTTCTTTCTTTTGTTCTTTTGTTCCTCTAGTGGATGGTTCTCACGTATATTCAACTTGCAATTGATGATGGTGTTCCCCGTTCGCTTGCCTTTTGTGATTGTCTTTTATAATTGTTGGCCTCCCTTTCGTCTGGTGGAACTCCTCTTTTTCCAAACAAATTCCAGCGCCTATGCAACCTGTGGATCCGCCCAAAGTAGTAGAGATATTGCGCAAGAACGGCGAGTAGTTGGCTCAAACAATGAATAAAAACCTGCACGAAAACAACGGATTAGACTGCCCGAAAAAGATGCTGTTTTGACTCTGATCAGCAATAAAAGAGACCCCGAACAGCAGCTGGTTTACTCCCTAAACAGCCCTGAACTCGGTCTTTGAACGGCGAGAACTTGAGGCGCCAAACAACGAGGATAATCTGCACAAACCGTGGCTGTTCCAAGCACTGAACAGCGGGTATTTCGGTCCTCGAACAGCGGCTTGTGGTTTCCAATCGAAGGCTTCGGCTGAAGATTTTTTTTTCTCTTTATTCTCCCAAATGCCGAAAACGTTTTGGCAATTTAAGTCCAAATCGCCTGATAGATTAAGCTCAAATCCTCCGCCGCCGGCCCAATTTAGTATGCAAAATGCAATGCAATGCAGAGAAAATAAAATATGCAATGCATGAGAAAATATTTTTGGCGAGAATTAATTCTCATTTTATAAATGATTTAAAGAAAAATCAAAATTTAGGTGTCAACAGCTGCCCCTCTTTGAGTGAAGGCTAGCAGAGGTTTTGCTCAAAGACAATATTGAACCTAAATTTTGACAATGCAAATAATGAATAATAATTTTTGGTGGGGTTTTTTTTTTTTTTTTTAATCCCATTTTCTATGCAGATAAAGATGATGTATGAAATGCAGGACTGTAATTAAACACGTGTTAAGACTTCTTTCTTCCATGAAATAGAATAGGAAGACCTACACATGGATCGCATATGAAATACCTGTTTTACCAGACATTTCGTGATGCTGATGATTCCCATGATTTCCAAGCTTCTTGCAGATGCAAGGATCTCAAGGTGCTGGGCCCATCTGTTATCAGAACTCTCATTCTGACGCGAGACGGCGCAAGATCTGTAGAGTTGAAATAATGTTTTTTTTTTCGAAATCACAAGAGCGCATACATTGTGAATCGGAAAAAGGGATCAAGATTGCAAGAGCGCATCATTGCAATTTGATAAAAGTACCAAAACCATAAGAGCGCATCATTATGATTTGGGTAAAGGTATCACGAGAGCAGGTCGATCGTGAACCGGGTAAAAACCTCATGAGAGCAGGTCGATCATGAGTTGGATAAAGATAAGACCAAGACCACAAGAGCATGTCGATTGTGACTTGGGTAAAGGTATCACGAGAGCAGGTCGATCGTGAACCGGGTAAAAACCTCATGAGAGCAGGTCGATCATGAGTTGGATAAAGATAAGACCAAGACCACAAGAGCATGTCGATTGTGACTTGGGTAAAGGTATCACGAGAGCAGGTCGATCGTGAACCGGGTAAAAACCTCATGAGAGCAGGTCGATCATGAGTTGTATAAAGATAAGACCAAGACCACAAGAGCATGTCGATTGTGACTTGGGTAAAGGTATCACGAGAGCAGGTCGATCGTGAACCGGGTAAAAACCTCATGAGAGCAGGTCGATCATGAGTTGGATAAAGGTAAGACCAAGACCACAAGAGCATGTCGATTGTGACTTGGGTAAAGGTATCACGAGAGTAGGTCGATCGTGAACCGGGTAAAAACCTCATGAGAGCAGGTCGATCATGAGTTGGATAAAGATAAGACCAAGACCACAAGAGCATGTCGATTGTGACTTGGGTAAAGGTATCACGAGAGCAGGTCGATCGTGAACCGGGTAAAAACCTCATGAGAGCAGATCGATCATGAGTTGGATAAAGATAAGACCAAGACCACAAGAGCATGTCGATTGTGACTTGGGTAAAGGTATCACGAGAGCAGGTCGATCGTGAACCGGGTAAAAACCTCATGAGAGCGGGTCGATCGTGAACTGAAAGGATCAAGAACACGAGAGCAGATCGATCGTGAACTGAAAGGATCAAGAACACGAGAGCAGGTCGATCGTGAACTGAAAGGATCAAAATGACAACTAAAGTTAGCAGAGCTGTCAATTTGAAAAGGATTTAGAAAACTTACCTGGATTCTTTGAGCAAACGGCTAAGGGAAGGACAAGCTGACTGGGTCATACCTGTCTTTTCACTCGAAGAAGAGATTGAAATGATCGTGTGCATAAAATCAAAGTAAATGCAACATCATATGCCAGTAAAAACTCGTTTGCTTGCTTGCATTACAAGGCTTCACTAGGGAATTTCATCAATAAGGAAATCTGTTTGATCCTTTTGATAAAACCAATCAACATTGAATGAGGAACCTTCAGTCAGAAAGGACTTTCACTCACTCTCATGAAAATGCTTTTGAAAACCCGACCATTGATGCGGGTATGAGAATCACTCAGAACTGCGATCATCATGCTCGACGAGGGTCTGGGTATTCTCGCAATTAGTATGACCAGACCAATCTAAGAGGTTTTTGCAAGGACTGCAATTCAGGCTCGGTCAAAGGCTGAACAAAGGGGACTCACGAGAGTCATTTGACTTTGAATAGTATCATCAGCCTTATCAAGTTTACAAGTCAGGAAACCTGCAAAATGAGATAAAATGATCTTGCTCGCACTTCTCTGAGCAATATTTATAAACATTTGAAATCCTACGTCAACTCAAGTGCCCTAATCTGAAGAGGCTTCGGGTATGGGTTGTAACGTAGGTGCGGGTAGGCTTGAAATGAAAGGCCTATTTTCAATCTAGAGGGATTGATTGTGAGGGAATTGGTGATCGCCCATTCTCAATGCTTTTGCCACTGATTTCTACTCTGGCGAATGTTCGGCAAATTTTCTTCATGAATGATCTTTCTTGAGAAGGATTTTTGTGATCTCAGCTAGGGCTCTCCTTTCTCTTCTCTTTTTTTTTTTTTCAAGAGAGACTTTGCTCTTTCGAGAGAGGCTTTAATGTTCCTTTTCCATCCCCTTTTCCTTCTTCTTTCGAGAGATATTTGAGAGGGAAATAGGACATCGCTTGATGAAATCCTTTTGCACACTTTCTTTGATGGATTTCTTTCTGACCCTCCATTTGCCCCATAGTCACTTCATACTTCATTCGTCTCGACGCTTTGAGACGGTCCCTTTAATTCATCATGGGAAAGATCACCAATTGGTTTGAAATGAATCCATCGCTCAAACTGGGTAAGCAAAGGGTATGGCGTGTAGGGATATAGAAAGAAATGCTCTTCGTCATGTCTAAGGCACTTGAGCTAACACAAGATTCGCATGCAATAAAGACACTCGAAGATTGATGCAAGTGAGAGCAAGAAAATTTTAACCATTTGAATTTTCTGGTAATTGCCCCAGTGTGGGGTTGTTCTTGACAGGGGTTAGAAACGAAGCTCCGCTCAAATGGGTTAAGCAAAGGATAACCTGTAGTGTGTAGATAGAGGAAATGAAAGCCTCCCATCTTTTGGTCATCATATTTTTTGCGAGAAAATCCTTTACCTCGTTAGCACGGAATTTTGCAACTTAGCTCACACTGAGGATAAGTATTCAGGATGTGTATGGAAACGGCTCGCCTTTCATCATTCTGACGTTTCTCATTCAGCAGATGGCCTGATCAAAAATTCTTTCTCAACATCATATACAAAATTTTGCAAAATGTGAGCTCCTTTCAAGGCATGCTAAGCATGTTCAAATTCATTTTTTGTGGAAGCACCTCTCTTCACTTTGAGCTCACTCCATGAGTGCTTTGCAATTTCCCCTTACCAGACTCGCTACTTGATGGCAAATGAGTGAATGAATTTACGGCCATCAAGGTTTTGGAATCGCCCAAGGTCTTAGTCTCGTTCGGTCGGGCATTCTCATCTTCTTCTGCAAAAAAGAAAGTGCAAAAAGCTTTTTATTATTGATTTACAATATCTACATCATTCACTAACCTCGGGGATCGAACCCGGGTCGTTTCGGACCACTGTCACTCCCTCATGCCACCAAACTGCGGTGTAGTTGGCATTCGTGGGGTGCAGCACTTTTAGTTAAGTGTTGGCCTGGAAACGGCATGTCCTTCCACATCATATCAAATGATTCTACTTTTCACTAATCTCGTGGCGGTTGACAACCCCCTGTCGAGAATGGCATGAACTCGCGTTAGAATCGAAATGATTAAGGGTAAATCGAAAACGATATAGGGTTACCCTTTTCAAGCTTGCTCGCGCTTTTCACTGATCTCGTGGCGGTTGACAACCCCTGTCGAGAATGGTATGAACTCAAGTTAGGATCGAAATGATTAAGGGTAAATCGAAAACGATACAGGGTTACCCTTTTCAAGCTTGCTCGCGCTTTTCACTAATCTCGTGGCGGTTGACAACCCCTGTCGAGAATGGTATGAACTCGCGTTAGAGTCGAAATGATTAAGGGTAAATCGAAAACGATACAGGGTTACCCTTTTCAAGCTTGCTCGTGCTTTTCACTCGCAATTTCCCTTCTTGAGGTTATACGACATTTTCCTTTACGGCATTTAGAGGCATCGTCCGTAAATTGATTTGCGCCAAATCTGATAAACCATGCATTTGAACATATAAAAAGGGAACACTGCCCCTTCCCCTAATTCCAGACTCCTAGAAAGTAGGACAAATATCCCACGCAGGGGATTGCATGAAATGAAATTTCACTAATTTGGGCCTACACCCGCTTCTTCTGAAAGTTCTCCGGCGATCAGCTAGCCAGGTACAGATGGGTGGTATTTGAGGACCTAAAATCACCGGCTTTGGATCACAAGTTACGGCTTTGGGGGTTCATCAACGCTGAACTGGTTGACCATGACAGCAAGGTCATCGCCGAGGCAACTCGACCCGTGGGGATGTATGTTCCTTCCCTCAGCAGGCATTGATACTGACCTCGTAAGATTGATCCTCCCATGCTTTTCTCCAACGGAACTTGATTGTGCCGGGAATTGATCTGGAGGACAGGACGACGAGTGAGGAGGGAGATGAGGGTAGTTAGAAACCAACAGCTTCCAAACATACTTCGAGGCAATGGCGGATATCCTTTTTATCTCCTCTTTCAAACGAGCATTTTCAATCCTCAGATGCTGCTCATCAAGGGACGTTCCACCGGGGGCGGTGGGGTCGCCGCAGTTAGGGCAGGTGGCAGTGCTGAGAGCTTCTCCATACCTCTTGTGCTCTGCTTGGAGCTTTTCAATTTCAGCCTTCAGAATCACATTATCGCGGCGTTCATGTCGAACCTTCGATAGGGTTCGCTTATTTTGAAACCAAAATTTGATTTGCAAAGGCTCCAACCCAAGCTTTTGGCTCAGTTCCTGTCTTTGTGTATCATCTGGGTAACGGCACTCCTCGAAGACGGCTTCCATCTCTTGAACTTGACGTTGAGTGAAGCGCCTCTTTTTCCGAGGTCGACTATTGATGTTGTCGTCGTCGTTGTCAGGATCTTGAACGCCGTTGCCGGAAGGATCGTGTTCTATGGTTTCGGTGCCAGATTTGGTCCCGAGATCTTCAAAATCTCTCACCTTTGACACTTCGCTCGTGGAGCTCCATTCGCTGGTCATGTCCAGAAAGTGATGGTGGCTCTCGAACATGCTCATGAAATTCGCATCATTGGTCATGTCCAGCAAGTCATGGTGGTTCTCAAACATGTTGGGTTGAGACATCTTTGACTGATTTTTGTTCTTTCAAGGCTCTTTACTCTCTCCTGTATTTTCTGAGTGGCCTTGTATGGTCTGAAGCTTTCTTTTGAACACGGATGACAAACACCAAGAGGACGTCTCTCTCAAGATTTCACGTCTTCTGCATGAAAAGGTGTGTTTTTCCTAAAGATCTGCCGTGTTTCTCGCTCAGTTTGTCTTCTACTTTTCCTCTTTAATGTGGTGGGACCTCCAAATCTTTTCGCGAAATTTTCGGATTCGTTGGGCTCGAGATTGGAGACCAGCGATGGGTCCCCGACCGACGGGCGAAATAGGGAACATGGACCAATGGATGGAAAGGGAAATTGGACCAACGGACGAAATAGGGAAAAGGCACTGACGAAAAGGATGAACAGAGGATAGCACCGACGAAAAGGACGAATAGGCTTTTGTCGTACAATTCAGACGGTGTAGCACAAGCAGCTAATTCGTAGAAGCCGTAAGCTTGCTGGGTTGGCATTGAATGCTTCTTTTACGTAATGGCATACATTGACGTTATTCGGTGCGGGAGCAAATGATGGCTTCTTCTTTTCCTCACTTTCCTCTTGCTATAAGAATCAGAACTTGACGCAGAGCAGATTAACATCTTTGCATCCTCAGTTTCAAATCATCTGATCATTCCTCTGCCTTCAATCTTTTCCCTTCCTTCTTCAATAACAATGGCCTCTAACCACGTCCTCTCAACCGAAGCTTTAGCCAAATGGGAGAGACTTTATAATCTTCTTGGCCGAGGCTACGTTCATATTGCCCATCATCCAGATACTGAAGCTGAGATCTTCAGTCTGTTTAGTGGCATGGACACAGCTTCCATTGAAAACACCAATTTAGAGAGGGAGTATAGGACATTCCGGACCATTTTCATCAACTTTCTAGAAGCTTATCGGCGCGTTGATCAGGAGGTTATCCTGGCTCGTCTTGTGAGAGCTCGTTACCAGGATCAGTCTGAGTTTCTGGCGTTGGCCCGTTACCTGGTTGACAAGCATGAGAAGGCTGCCGAGCTTGTCAACGAACGAGTCTCATTGTTGGTTCGTGAGAGGGAGAGGCTGGTGGGACGTTTAGCCCTGACCCAGACATACTACGAGCACGACTCGAGCGACATCGTGATGAAGTTTCAATGTGAATGGCTAGAAGAGAGGCTTGAATGCCTGACTGTGGATATAGCCCTCGAGAGAGCCCTGATCCCGAATCTGGAGTCTGCCTCTGAATATCACGAAGCCAGTGCAACTAGGCTCAAGGAGAAATGCGATCGCCTCTTTCTCAAGCTTGCGGACCTCGATTCCCGGAGTGCTCAGCGCGTGCAGAGCATTAACTGTATAGAGAGTCAGTTGAGCTCCTTTGTATCGCTTATTAGGGCTCAGTTTGGTTTTACTTTTCCCCCTCGATGACTCGTTATAAGGCTTGGTGTATGAAATGAAAGGATGGTTCTCATATGTTTGTGTTTTGTTTCATCCCATATACGGCTTAATGCATTTTCCTTGAGAAGTTTAAAGGAAGGTTTAGCTGTCTCAGATAGCTGGAAAATAAATCGAGCTATATAGTTCAGCCTGCCCATCAGGCTTCGAACTTCCTTCATCGAAGTGAGAGATTTTATTTCGCAAATGGCCTTCACCTTTGACGAGTCGATCTCAGTTCCTTTATTACTGACGATGAAACCAAATAGTTTGCTAGATGTTGCCCCGAACACACATTTTGTCAGATTGAGGCGCCATTTGAATTTCCGAAGCCTATCAAACAGTTTTGTCAAGGTCTCCACATGATCTTGGTCACGCCGGGTCTTTGTTATCATGTCATCAACATAAACCTCGATCTCTTTGTGCATCTTGTCATGGAAGAGGGTAACCATTGCTCGTTGATATATTGCCTCGGCATTTTTTAGACCGAAAGGCATCACTCTGTAATGGAGTGTGCCCCACGGGGTTGTGAATGCCATTTTCAACTTGTCGGCTTCGTTCATCATAATCTGATTGTAACCCGAGAAACCGTCCATGAATAAAAATAGTTCGAAACCGGCCGTACTATCCATGAGCACATCAATGTGAGGAAGGGGGAAGTCATCTTTTGGACTGGCTTTGTTCAAAACACGGTAGTCTATACACACTCGAACTCGGCCATCCTTTTTCATCACTGGGACTACGTTGGCAACCCAATCAGAGTACTGGGTAGCCTTGATAAATCCTACATCAAGGAGCTTCATGACTTCTTCTTTGATTTTCCCTGCCAGCTCGGATTTTGCCCTACGTTGTCTTTGTTTCATCGGCTCCACCAAAGGGTCAGTGGGTAAACAGTGTTCAACGATCGATCGATCGAGCTCTGGCATGTCTGCATATGACCATGCGAAAATATCCTGGTAGTCTCTCAGGAGCTTTGTTAGGCGTATAGCCAAATTGTCAGGAAGGTTTGCCCCAATTTTTACTTCTCTGGGGTTTTCTGTGTCGCCTAGATTGATCACCACGGCTTCTTCTCCAGTCAAAGATTTAGACTTCTCATGACGCTCCAAGTTCTGGCGTATTTCTTCATCATCATAATCAGGCCCGTCTGACTTATGGATATCATATGGATCTGCTGGCTCTCCCTCCTCGTCTTTGCCCCTGAAAGATAGAGTAGAGGGAATCAAAAGGACAAACAGGGTTCAAACCAGATGCATTTCACAAGCATCGAATTTTTGTGTTTTTGAAGGTTTCTTTGATTTTTGAAGACCGGGGGACGAGAATTCTTGAAGAAGCCCAATCCTCAGTGCTTACCATAGATGACAAATTTTTCAATCGTTGGCTATCGTCATCGGATTGGTTTGGCATACTTCGACAAGATTCCAAAAATGATGAAAAAACTTCTGTAATTTTATTGATTACGAATCAAAAAATTACATCTTATTGAAAGGGAAATCCTAGTAATTGAAAATGCAGCCTAGACACTTAGAAAGCAGGAAATGTCCCATGGAAGGGATGTGCAAGAAATTAAAGGTTCAATCATTCGGGCTTGTGCCCGTCTCCATTGAAAG
Source organism: Lenwebbia sp. NSW1173648 (assembly GCA_029784005.1). NCBI lineage: Eukaryota > Viridiplantae > Streptophyta > Magnoliopsida > Myrtales > Myrtaceae > Lenwebbia > Lenwebbia sp. NSW1173648. The sequence continues at coordinate 10,280,208 of JARCGZ010000010.1, forward strand.
TTCTCAAGTATTCAACGATCAGAAGATAGTCAAATGGAGTGGAAAATGCTTCTGTCAATCCAGTGTCAAGTCTTGAGGTGATGGCACGAGGGTGTCCAGAGCTCCTGCTTCACATGTGAAGCCGTGTACGGGCCATCATGGACGTTTACGGGCGCGGTGCGCTTGGCATAGACGTCATGGTTAATACTCGGCCTTTCAATGGCACTTAGTTTGGCATTCTCGAAGGAACTGGAGGATGCGACTTGAATGTGAGGCAACACCGCTTCAGGTGTAATGGGCACAATAGCATGATTCCTCTGGAGGGAGTCAATTTGCAATGATAGCCATTTCATTCGTTCTTTCATGCTAGCAAAATGTTTCAGTGTCTAATTGACTGGCTAGCTTTGTGGGGTGATCTTTGACTCATCATGGTTACCTGAAAAAGGAAACAGGAATGCAATGAGTTTGAGATTGACAAAAGGTCAGTCCATGACGAGTGCCTAGACTCTTTCCATCTGAGTGCAACTTATGGACAAGTGATAGTGCACATGTGGCATCAAAATTTCATTTCAGAAAATTTCAGTCTCGTCCACCTTTGGAAAACAATTCACGGAAATTCATGATATTCTTAAAATGATGCCGAAAGTTACGGACATATGACTGAGAGGATCATGAACAACTTTCATGTTTTGAGCTTGGGCAAACAACACATGGATCGATACAGTTTAATTCATCTTTCCAGAAAATCCTGATCAGAAAACGGATTCAACAGGTTTCCACTTGAGAGCTAAGTGGGCCATCAAAACTTCGAATTAAGATCCCAAAATTTTCAGGCCTCTAGTTCAAAACCCATTTAACCACTTTTATTCTTTGAATCCTTGCAAAAGAGTCCATTAACTTGTGGTAAATGTCAAAATAATGTTGAGGCCCGAAAAATTCTGAAATCCAGACTGATTTGTTCTCATCTTAAATTCTGAAATAATTGGAAAACGTCTTGGATTGATCCTAAATTTTTATCTCTGATAGATTAGGATCTTCCAAACGTTTCTTGTGAAAAGGTGATGTTCCAATTATGGGCCAAAAATGGTTGCAAAAATCATTGAACCAGTGAAGGTCGATCAGTCAGAATGCTTTGCAGTTTTCACGTATTCATAAAAACGTGAGTTTGGCCCAACTTCGTCCCAAGCATATGAAGTCCGTTGGTTCTGATTTTTTCACATGTTGAAAACCATCATGTTATCTACGACTTTTGTTAAGGGCGTTTGCCCAAAATTCGATCGTAGAAATTTACAAAAATCATGCAACACAACAAGGTAAATCAGAACATGGGGAGAAATTCATTCGATTGTATTTCCTTGAAAAATTCGACCAACCTAAATGTCAATGGACCGACCCAAAATAACGACGTGAAATGAGTAAATTGGAAGAGAAGGTTAAGAAGCTTACCCATGGAAGACCACAATCACAAACACATGCGCATGAATGCAAATTCATTGATTAATGATCTTTTCAAAGTGAAATTCCAAAAACGGACCGTACCAATGGGGCTTGGTCGGGTCTGGTTTCCAGAATTCCGGCTATGGTCGAGATTCTGCCCGTGCCATTAGGGTATGGCCAGGGGAGAGATCTCCAACGCGAAGGAAAGTTCGGGATCGGGGACAGGAATCGACCGTACCTCGGGGGTGAGGTCGGGTGGATTCCCGCGCAATACCATCCTATTTACTAGCGACCCAGGTTCGGTCGCAGTGAAAGTGCGATGCAATAAACATGCGGGCACATGGCATATTATTCAGATCAGAAATAAAATCAAACTATATTACCCTGCAAAACAAAGGTTAATAGTTTAAATTTATCCTGCAAGAACAAATAACACCTAAATAATTAGGAGTCAATCAAATAATGCCAACCAAAAATTATCACAAGAGATCGGCCTAAGCCCTCTTGAAATACATGAAACTTTCGAAAATTGTAAGGTCCACATTAGATCCAATTTTTCCGAAAATTCAAGAACATACATCCCCAGCGGAGTCGCCAAGCTGTCGCGACCTAAAAATTCCGGGGGGAATTTCCAGGTTAAAGGATTACTAGATTAATTAAATGAATTAACCAACCTAGTCCGAGCTCTCCCAAGCTCTACCAATTCGCAACTTAGGTTTATGTTCAAATGATTTAAATTTTGGAGCCGCCACTAATCTTTTCTTGGTAGGTAGATTAGATACCTAAATAAAGTATCGGGAGAATACTTTATTTTCTGCTAACCAGAGATTCAAGTTCGGGGACTTGATTATGTTAATTTTCCAATTAACACCCTTTCGGTACCATTCTTGTGAAGATTTCTTGAACTGGCAAATTCAATGGATTCAAATTATAGAGCAAGGTGCAATTATGTTTTTTTGGGGTTTTCTTGATTTAATGGATGCTATGCAAATGCATGAATGCAACTATGATGTTGAACTATATGACAAGGAAATAATCATGCATGATGACTTTAGAAAAAGAAAATCAAATTTTAATGCAAGAAAAATATGAATTCTAACCTAAATGACATGCGACATGATTTCTTGGCCTATATGACATGCAAATGATGATATTGAGAAAATGGATTTTGATGCACAAAAACGTGAATTCTAATTACATGACATGCAATATGAAATCCATCATATATGACATGCGACATGATTTAATTAAACTACATGACGAGCAAGAGTATTCTACCATGACATGCGAAATTTGAGGGTTTTATTCTAGCTTAAATGACATGCAAATTAAAATAGCAAAGCTAAAACTGTGTTCTAAATGACATGAAAATGCATGGATGATGAGACACAATGCATGACATGGAAATATGTATGAACTATACTATATGAAATGCACATGAATGATATTTTTTGGTATTTTTTATGTTATTTATGAAAAAAAGGGAATCAAATACTAATATAATGAACCTTGAGCATAGTACACCTTAATATCCGAAATTTTCGATGAATTCGCTTCGTACCCAAAGTTTAGGGTCGGAAGGGAATTTATTCACGTCGTACCCCGGGGGTGGGGTCGGATGGTGAATTTAAATATTATGAAATTGGTCGGTCCGGTCCCAAAGTTATGGGATGAGACGGACAATTTCATCGTGCAGATAACGTCGTACTTCGAGGGTGAAGTCGGATGGCCATGCACAAATTCCTAGGGACAAAGGCACAAGGAAGCATGTACTATACTCAAGGTCGATTACAAAAAATATTTGACTTTAGACTATAGTATAAAAAAGGAAAATGAATTTTCGGCCAACTAGAGGGAATTGCCGAATTATAAAGGGCAAGATTGCCCTATCCACAAAGGATCACATCTTGTTCAAGATTCAAACAATTCAAATTAAGTAACGAATATCGCAAAATATTCTAAAGATAGAATCCGTTACCAAATTCGCGGATAAGCTTCCTAAATTCGAACCGACGATGGATGACGATCGGCTCTTGGATCGTGGATCGGCAAGGGACTTGTGTGCGCACGGCTTCGAAGAGAACTCTTGAAGCACGCATTAGTGGTTACTGGATGTGCTTGAGTTGTTGACTTTTGGGGCCTCCATGTATTGCGCACCACTTCTTCGGCTCCATGGAAGATCAGCAAAGGCTTAGTGGATGATTGGCTGAATTGTGCACTACGCAATTGTGCATGGAGCACATTCTTTTACTTTCTCATCATGGGCTCTCTCCTTCTTCTTTAGTGGTGGCTTGCTATGGAGGCTCGACAAACCTTGTTCTTCGAGATTGAGCTTTCCTAATTTGGATTGCACACTACGGATCAACGACTAAGGTTGCTCGGCTAGGGCTCCTACGGTTCTCGAGCACGGATGGGATGAGCGAAACTTCGAGACCAGGCGAAGGACTTCAGGACCGGCTTTGGGATAATCGACGATGAAGGGACTACTCTGCAAAATAAAGAAAGTCAAGGCAAGGGGTCATCACGATGAACCTCACACTATGGTGTCTTCGTGCTATATGAGGTTATATTCTCTAAAGCATAAAACTCTCAATGTGCATTGGTGGGTGCTCCTTCCTTGTCAGATCCACGCCTAATGAATATCATTGATCCTGCAAGAAGAAACAAAAATGGACGGGACGGATACAAGACATGCTGAACATGGAGATAACCGAGAATTCATGGGAACTTCACTTCAGAGACACCATTGGGGACTGTTTGCAGCAATCGAATTGCAGGAAGCCCACCGTCGAGGCCGCTTGATTCTCCGAGAACGAACTATGGAATACGGACGAGACGCGACACAAACCGTTTAGAGAGAAACGGCATCAAGAACGTTGATCGTTGGTCGGCGATTGGTCTCGGCTGAACAAGGACTGACGGTAGAAGCGAAACCAGAGGCGCCCTATTTGGTGGTCGACTACCTCCCGGTTAGGCTGTCATGCTCGAAAAAACCTTTTCCTCTGTCCTTTGAATCATCCCCCGTTTCATTTTCCTTTTTCCTGCATAGCTTATAGAAGAGTGATCATCAAATGGTACCTACCATTGGAGCACGACCTCCTCCACTCAACCCCATCAATCGTGAGATCCCACTAGAGAGTTAGTGGAGAAGGTTTTTGTGAGAGAGAATTTGTGGAGAGCTCCTTTGCTTTTCCTATTGCGAACGATCAGAGGGAGGATGAGTGGAGAGTGAATAAAAAATTGAGAGCCTGTGAGTGTTTTTTCTTCTTTTTCTTTGTCCTCCTCTTCTTTCTTTTGTTCTTTTGTTCCTCTAGTGGATGGTTCTCACGTATATTCAACTTGCAATTGATGATGGTGTTCCCCGTTCGCTTGCCTTTTGTGATTGTCTTTTATAATTGTTGGCCTCCCTTTCGTCTGGTGGAACTCCTCTTTTTCCAAACAAATTCCAGCGCCTATGCAACCTGTGGATCCGCCCAAAGTAGTAGAGATATTGCGCAAGAACGGCGAGTAGTTGGCTCAAACAATGAATAAAAACCTGCACGAAAACAACGGATTAGACTGCCCGAAAAAGATGCTGTTTTGACTCTGATCAGCAATAAAAGAGACCCCGAACAGCAGCTGGTTTACTCCCTAAACAGCCCTGAACTCGGTCTTTGAACGGCGAGAACTTGAGGCGCCAAACAACGAGGATAATCTGCACAAACCGTGGCTGTTCCAAGCACTGAACAGCGGGTATTTCGGTCCTCGAACAGCGGCTTGTGGTTTCCAATCGAAGGCTTCGGCTGAAGATTTTTTTTTCTCTTTATTCTCCCAAATGCCGAAAACGTTTTGGCAATTTAAGTCCAAATCGCCTGATAGATTAAGCTCAAATCCTCCGCCGCCGGCCCAATTTAGTATGCAAAATGCAATGCAATGCAGAGAAAATAAAATATGCAATGCATGAGAAAATATTTTTGGCGAGAATTAATTCTCATTTTATAAATGATTTAAAGAAAAATCAAAATTTAGGTGTCAACAGCTGCCCCTCTTTGAGTGAAGGCTAGCAGAGGTTTTGCTCAAAGACAATATTGAACCTAAATTTTGACAATGCAAATAATGAATAATAATTTTTGGTGGGGTTTTTTTTTTTTTTTTTAATCCCATTTTCTATGCAGATAAAGATGATGTATGAAATGCAGGACTGTAATTAAACACGTGTTAAGACTTCTTTCTTCCATGAAATAGAATAGGAAGACCTACACATGGATCGCATATGAAATACCTGTTTTACCAGACATTTCGTGATGCTGATGATTCCCATGATTTCCAAGCTTCTTGCAGATGCAAGGATCTCAAGGTGCTGGGCCCATCTGTTATCAGAACTCTCATTCTGACGCGAGACGGCGCAAGATCTGTAGAGTTGAAATAATGTTTTTTTTTTCGAAATCACAAGAGCGCATACATTGTGAATCGGAAAAAGGGATCAAGATTGCAAGAGCGCATCATTGCAATTTGATAAAAGTACCAAAACCATAAGAGCGCATCATTATGATTTGGGTAAAGGTATCACGAGAGCAGGTCGATCGTGAACCGGGTAAAAACCTCATGAGAGCAGGTCGATCATGAGTTGGATAAAGATAAGACCAAGACCACAAGAGCATGTCGATTGTGACTTGGGTAAAGGTATCACGAGAGCAGGTCGATCGTGAACCGGGTAAAAACCTCATGAGAGCAGGTCGATCATGAGTTGGATAAAGATAAGACCAAGACCACAAGAGCATGTCGATTGTGACTTGGGTAAAGGTATCACGAGAGCAGGTCGATCGTGAACCGGGTAAAAACCTCATGAGAGCAGGTCGATCATGAGTTGTATAAAGATAAGACCAAGACCACAAGAGCATGTCGATTGTGACTTGGGTAAAGGTATCACGAGAGCAGGTCGATCGTGAACCGGGTAAAAACCTCATGAGAGCAGGTCGATCATGAGTTGGATAAAGGTAAGACCAAGACCACAAGAGCATGTCGATTGTGACTTGGGTAAAGGTATCACGAGAGTAGGTCGATCGTGAACCGGGTAAAAACCTCATGAGAGCAGGTCGATCATGAGTTGGATAAAGATAAGACCAAGACCACAAGAGCATGTCGATTGTGACTTGGGTAAAGGTATCACGAGAGCAGGTCGATCGTGAACCGGGTAAAAACCTCATGAGAGCAGATCGATCATGAGTTGGATAAAGATAAGACCAAGACCACAAGAGCATGTCGATTGTGACTTGGGTAAAGGTATCACGAGAGCAGGTCGATCGTGAACCGGGTAAAAACCTCATGAGAGCGGGTCGATCGTGAACTGAAAGGATCAAGAACACGAGAGCAGATCGATCGTGAACTGAAAGGATCAAGAACACGAGAGCAGGTCGATCGTGAACTGAAAGGATCAAAATGACAACTAAAGTTAGCAGAGCTGTCAATTTGAAAAGGATTTAGAAAACTTACCTGGATTCTTTGAGCAAACGGCTAAGGGAAGGACAAGCTGACTGGGTCATACCTGTCTTTTCACTCGAAGAAGAGATTGAAATGATCGTGTGCATAAAATCAAAGTAAATGCAACATCATATGCCAGTAAAAACTCGTTTGCTTGCTTGCATTACAAGGCTTCACTAGGGAATTTCATCAATAAGGAAATCTGTTTGATCCTTTTGATAAAACCAATCAACATTGAATGAGGAACCTTCAGTCAGAAAGGACTTTCACTCACTCTCATGAAAATGCTTTTGAAAACCCGACCATTGATGCGGGTATGAGAATCACTCAGAACTGCGATCATCATGCTCGACGAGGGTCTGGGTATTCTCGCAATTAGTATGACCAGACCAATCTAAGAGGTTTTTGCAAGGACTGCAATTCAGGCTCGGTCAAAGGCTGAACAAAGGGGACTCACGAGAGTCATTTGACTTTGAATAGTATCATCAGCCTTATCAAGTTTACAAGTCAGGAAACCTGCAAAATGAGATAAAATGATCTTGCTCGCACTTCTCTGAGCAATATTTATAAACATTTGAAATCCTACGTCAACTCAAGTGCCCTAATCTGAAGAGGCTTCGGGTATGGGTTGTAACGTAGGTGCGGGTAGGCTTGAAATGAAAGGCCTATTTTCAATCTAGAGGGATTGATTGTGAGGGAATTGGTGATCGCCCATTCTCAATGCTTTTGCCACTGATTTCTACTCTGGCGAATGTTCGGCAAATTTTCTTCATGAATGATCTTTCTTGAGAAGGATTTTTGTGATCTCAGCTAGGGCTCTCCTTTCTCTTCTCTTTTTTTTTTTTTCAAGAGAGACTTTGCTCTTTCGAGAGAGGCTTTAATGTTCCTTTTCCATCCCCTTTTCCTTCTTCTTTCGAGAGATATTTGAGAGGGAAATAGGACATCGCTTGATGAAATCCTTTTGCACACTTTCTTTGATGGATTTCTTTCTGACCCTCCATTTGCCCCATAGTCACTTCATACTTCATTCGTCTCGACGCTTTGAGACGGTCCCTTTAATTCATCATGGGAAAGATCACCAATTGGTTTGAAATGAATCCATCGCTCAAACTGGGTAAGCAAAGGGTATGGCGTGTAGGGATATAGAAAGAAATGCTCTTCGTCATGTCTAAGGCACTTGAGCTAACACAAGATTCGCATGCAATAAAGACACTCGAAGATTGATGCAAGTGAGAGCAAGAAAATTTTAACCATTTGAATTTTCTGGTAATTGCCCCAGTGTGGGGTTGTTCTTGACAGGGGTTAGAAACGAAGCTCCGCTCAAATGGGTTAAGCAAAGGATAACCTGTAGTGTGTAGATAGAGGAAATGAAAGCCTCCCATCTTTTGGTCATCATATTTTTTGCGAGAAAATCCTTTACCTCGTTAGCACGGAATTTTGCAACTTAGCTCACACTGAGGATAAGTATTCAGGATGTGTATGGAAACGGCTCGCCTTTCATCATTCTGACGTTTCTCATTCAGCAGATGGCCTGATCAAAAATTCTTTCTCAACATCATATACAAAATTTTGCAAAATGTGAGCTCCTTTCAAGGCATGCTAAGCATGTTCAAATTCATTTTTTGTGGAAGCACCTCTCTTCACTTTGAGCTCACTCCATGAGTGCTTTGCAATTTCCCCTTACCAGACTCGCTACTTGATGGCAAATGAGTGAATGAATTTACGGCCATCAAGGTTTTGGAATCGCCCAAGGTCTTAGTCTCGTTCGGTCGGGCATTCTCATCTTCTTCTGCAAAAAAGAAAGTGCAAAAAGCTTTTTATTATTGATTTACAATATCTACATCATTCACTAACCTCGGGGATCGAACCCGGGTCGTTTCGGACCACTGTCACTCCCTCATGCCACCAAACTGCGGTGTAGTTGGCATTCGTGGGGTGCAGCACTTTTAGTTAAGTGTTGGCCTGGAAACGGCATGTCCTTCCACATCATATCAAATGATTCTACTTTTCACTAATCTCGTGGCGGTTGACAACCCCCTGTCGAGAATGGCATGAACTCGCGTTAGAATCGAAATGATTAAGGGTAAATCGAAAACGATATAGGGTTACCCTTTTCAAGCTTGCTCGCGCTTTTCACTGATCTCGTGGCGGTTGACAACCCCTGTCGAGAATGGTATGAACTCAAGTTAGGATCGAAATGATTAAGGGTAAATCGAAAACGATACAGGGTTACCCTTTTCAAGCTTGCTCGCGCTTTTCACTAATCTCGTGGCGGTTGACAACCCCTGTCGAGAATGGTATGAACTCGCGTTAGAGTCGAAATGATTAAGGGTAAATCGAAAACGATACAGGGTTACCCTTTTCAAGCTTGCTCGTGCTTTTCACTCGCAATTTCCCTTCTTGAGGTTATACGACATTTTCCTTTACGGCATTTAGAGGCATCGTCCGTAAATTGATTTGCGCCAAATCTGATAAACCATGCATTTGAACATATAAAAAGGGAACACTGCCCCTTCCCCTAATTCCAGACTCCTAGAAAGTAGGACAAATATCCCACGCAGGGGATTGCATGAAATGAAATTTCACTAATTTGGGCCTACACCCGCTTCTTCTGAAAGTTCTCCGGCGATCAGCTAGCCAGGTACAGATGGGTGGTATTTGAGGACCTAAAATCACCGGCTTTGGATCACAAGTTACGGCTTTGGGGGTTCATCAACGCTGAACTGGTTGACCATGACAGCAAGGTCATCGCCGAGGCAACTCGACCCGTGGGGATGTATGTTCCTTCCCTCAGCAGGCATTGATACTGACCTCGTAAGATTGATCCTCCCATGCTTTTCTCCAACGGAACTTGATTGTGCCGGGAATTGATCTGGAGGACAGGACGACGAGTGAGGAGGGAGATGAGGGTAGTTAGAAACCAACAGCTTCCAAACATACTTCGAGGCAATGGCGGATATCCTTTTTATCTCCTCTTTCAAACGAGCATTTTCAATCCTCAGATGCTGCTCATCAAGGGACGTTCCACCGGGGGCGGTGGGGTCGCCGCAGTTAGGGCAGGTGGCAGTGCTGAGAGCTTCTCCATACCTCTTGTGCTCTGCTTGGAGCTTTTCAATTTCAGCCTTCAGAATCACATTATCGCGGCGTTCATGTCGAACCTTCGATAGGGTTCGCTTATTTTGAAACCAAAATTTGATTTGCAAAGGCTCCAACCCAAGCTTTTGGCTCAGTTCCTGTCTTTGTGTATCATCTGGGTAACGGCACTCCTCGAAGACGGCTTCCATCTCTTGAACTTGACGTTGAGTGAAGCGCCTCTTTTTCCGAGGTCGACTATTGATGTTGTCGTCGTCGTTGTCAGGATCTTGAACGCCGTTGCCGGAAGGATCGTGTTCTATGGTTTCGGTGCCAGATTTGGTCCCGAGATCTTCAAAATCTCTCACCTTTGACACTTCGCTCGTGGAGCTCCATTCGCTGGTCATGTCCAGAAAGTGATGGTGGCTCTCGAACATGCTCATGAAATTCGCATCATTGGTCATGTCCAGCAAGTCATGGTGGTTCTCAAACATGTTGGGTTGAGACATCTTTGACTGATTTTTGTTCTTTCAAGGCTCTTTACTCTCTCCTGTATTTTCTGAGTGGCCTTGTATGGTCTGAAGCTTTCTTTTGAACACGGATGACAAACACCAAGAGGACGTCTCTCTCAAGATTTCACGTCTTCTGCATGAAAAGGTGTGTTTTTCCTAAAGATCTGCCGTGTTTCTCGCTCAGTTTGTCTTCTACTTTTCCTCTTTAATGTGGTGGGACCTCCAAATCTTTTCGCGAAATTTTCGGATTCGTTGGGCTCGAGATTGGAGACCAGCGATGGGTCCCCGACCGACGGGCGAAATAGGGAACATGGACCAATGGATGGAAAGGGAAATTGGACCAACGGACGAAATAGGGAAAAGGCACTGACGAAAAGGATGAACAGAGGATAGCACCGACGAAAAGGACGAATAGGCTTTTGTCGTACAATTCAGACGGTGTAGCACAAGCAGCTAATTCGTAGAAGCCGTAAGCTTGCTGGGTTGGCATTGAATGCTTCTTTTACGTAATGGCATACATTGACGTTATTCGGTGCGGGAGCAAATGATGGCTTCTTCTTTTCCTCACTTTCCTCTTGCTATAAGAATCAGAACTTGACGCAGAGCAGATTAACATCTTTGCATCCTCAGTTTCAAATCATCTGATCATTCCTCTGCCTTCAATCTTTTCCCTTCCTTCTTCAATAACAATGGCCTCTAACCACGTCCTCTCAACCGAAGCTTTAGCCAAATGGGAGAGACTTTATAATCTTCTTGGCCGAGGCTACGTTCATATTGCCCATCATCCAGATACTGAAGCTGAGATCTTCAGTCTGTTTAGTGGCATGGACACAGCTTCCATTGAAAACACCAATTTAGAGAGGGAGTATAGGACATTCCGGACCATTTTCATCAACTTTCTAGAAGCTTATCGGCGCGTTGATCAGGAGGTTATCCTGGCTCGTCTTGTGAGAGCTCGTTACCAGGATCAGTCTGAGTTTCTGGCGTTGGCCCGTTACCTGGTTGACAAGCATGAGAAGGCTGCCGAGCTTGTCAACGAACGAGTCTCATTGTTGGTTCGTGAGAGGGAGAGGCTGGTGGGACGTTTAGCCCTGACCCAGACATACTACGAGCACGACTCGAGCGACATCGTGATGAAGTTTCAATGTGAATGGCTAGAAGAGAGGCTTGAATGCCTGACTGTGGATATAGCCCTCGAGAGAGCCCTGATCCCGAATCTGGAGTCTGCCTCTGAATATCACGAAGCCAGTGCAACTAGGCTCAAGGAGAAATGCGATCGCCTCTTTCTCAAGCTTGCGGACCTCGATTCCCGGAGTGCTCAGCGCGTGCAGAGCATTAACTGTATAGAGAGTCAGTTGAGCTCCTTTGTATCGCTTATTAGGGCTCAGTTTGGTTTTACTTTTCCCCCTCGATGACTCGTTATAAGGCTTGGTGTATGAAATGAAAGGATGGTTCTCATATGTTTGTGTTTTGTTTCATCCCATATACGGCTTAATGCATTTTCCTTGAGAAGTTTAAAGGAAGGTTTAGCTGTCTCAGATAGCTGGAAAATAAATCGAGCTATATAGTTCAGCCTGCCCATCAGGCTTCGAACTTCCTTCATCGAAGTGAGAGATTTTATTTCGCAAATGGCCTTCACCTTTGACGAGTCGATCTCAGTTCCTTTATTACTGACGATGAAACCAAATAGTTTGCTAGATGTTGCCCCGAACACACATTTTGTCAGATTGAGGCGCCATTTGAATTTCCGAAGCCTATCAAACAGTTTTGTCAAGGTCTCCACATGATCTTGGTCACGCCGGGTCTTTGTTATCATGTCATCAACATAAACCTCGATCTCTTTGTGCATCTTGTCATGGAAGAGGGTAACCATTGCTCGTTGATATATTGCCTCGGCATTTTTTAGACCGAAAGGCATCACTCTGTAATGGAGTGTGCCCCACGGGGTTGTGAATGCCATTTTCAACTTGTCGGCTTCGTTCATCATAATCTGATTGTAACCCGAGAAACCGTCCATGAATAAAAATAGTTCGAAACCGGCCGTACTATCCATGAGCACATCAATGTGAGGAAGGGGGAAGTCATCTTTTGGACTGGCTTTGTTCAAAACACGGTAGTCTATACACACTCGAACTCGGCCATCCTTTTTCATCACTGGGACTACGTTGGCAACCCAATCAGAGTACTGGGTAGCCTTGATAAATCCTACATCAAGGAGCTTCATGACTTCTTCTTTGATTTTCCCTGCCAGCTCGGATTTTGCCCTACGTTGTCTTTGTTTCATCGGCTCCACCAAAGGGTCAGTGGGTAAACAGTGTTCAACGATCGATCGATCGAGCTCTGGCATGTCTGCATATGACCATGCGAAAATATCCTGGTAGTCTCTCAGGAGCTTTGTTAGGCGTATAGCCAAATTGTCAGGAAGGTTTGCCCCAATTTTTACTTCTCTGGGGTTTTCTGTGTCGCCTAGATTGATCACCACGGCTTCTTCTCCAGTCAAAGATTTAGACTTCTCATGACGCTCCAAGTTCTGGCGTATTTCTTCATCATCATAATCAGGCCCGTCTGACTTATGGATATCATATGGATCTGCTGGCTCTCCCTCCTCGTCTTTGCCCCTGAAAGATAGAGTAGAGGGAATCAAAAGGACAAACAGGGTTCAAACCAGATGCATTTCACAAGCATCGAATTTTTGTGTTTTTGAAGGTTTCTTTGATTTTTGAAGACCGGGGGACGAGAATTCTTGAAGAAGCCCAATCCTCAGTGCTTACCATAGATGACAAATTTTTCAATCGTTGGCTATCGTCATCGGATTGGTTTGGCATACTTCGACAAGATTCCAAAAATGATGAAAAAACTTCTGTAATTTTATTGATTACGAATCAAAAAATTACATCTTATTGAAAGGGAAATCCTAGTAATTGAAAATGCAGCCTAGACACTTAGAAAGCAGGAAATGTCCCATGGAAGGGATGTGCAAGAAATTAAAGGTTCAATCATTCGGGCTTGTGCCCGTCTCCATTGAAAGTTCTCAAGTATTCAACGATCAGAAGATAGTCAAATGGAGTGGAAAATGCTTCTGTCAATCCAGTGTCAAGTCTTGAGGTGATGGCACGAGGGTGTCCAGAGCTCCTGCTTCACATGTGAAGCCGTGTACGGGCCATCATGGACGTTTACGGGCGCGGTGCGCTTGGCATAGACGTCATGGTTAATACTCGGCCTTTCAATGGCACTTAGTTTGGCATTCTCGAAGGAACTGGAGGATGCGACTTGAATGTGAGGCAACACCGCTTCAGGTGTAATGGGCACAATAGCATGATTCCTCTGGAGGGAGTCAATTTGCAATGATAGCCATTTCATTCGTTCTTTCATGCTAGCAAAATGTTTCAGTGTCTAATTGACTGGCTAGCTTTGTGGGGTGATCTTTGACTCATCATGGTTACCTGAAAAAGGAAACAGGAATGCAATGAGTTTGAGATTGACAAAAGGTCAGTCCATGACGAGTGCCTAGACTCTTTCCATCTGAGTGCAACTTATGGACAAGTGATAGTGCACATGTGGCATCAAAATTTCATTTCAGAAAATTTCAGTCTCGTCCACCTTTGGAAAACAATTCACGGAAATTCATGATATTCTTAAAATGATGCCGAAAGTTACGGACATATGACTGAGAGGATCATGAACAACTTTCATGTTTTGAGCTTGGGCAAACAACACATGGATCGATACAGTTTAATTCATCTTTCCAGAAAATCCTGATCAGAAAACGGATTCAACAGGTTTCCACTTGAGAGCTAAGTGGGCCATCAAAACTTCGAATTAAGATCCCAAAATTTTCAGGCCTCTAGTTCAAAACCCATTTAACCACTTTTATTCTTTGAATCCTTGCAAAAGAGTCCATTAACTTGTGGTAAATGTCAAAATAATGTTGAGGCCCGAAAAATTCTGAAATCCAGACTGATTTGTTCTCATCTTAAATTCTGAAATAATTGGAAAACGTCTTGGATTGATCCTAAATTTTTATCTCTGATAGATTAGGATCTTCCAAACGTTTCTTGTGAAAAGGTGATGTTCCAATTATGGGCCAAAAATGGTTGCAAAAATCATTGAACCAGTGAAGGTCGATCAGTCAGAATGCTTTGCAGTTTTCACGTATTCATAAAAACGTGAGTTTGGCCCAACTTCGTCCCAAGCATATGAAGTCCGTTGGTTCTGATTTTTTCACATGTTGAAAACCATCATGTTATCTACGACTTTTGTTAAGGGCGTTTGCCCAAAATTCGATCGTAGAAATTTACAAAAATCATGCAACACAACAAGGTAAATCAGAACATGGGGAGAAATTCATTCGATTGTATTTCCTTGAAAAATTCGACCAACCTAAATGTCAATGGACCGACCCAAAATAACGACGTGAAATGAGTAAATTGGAAGAGAAGGTTAAGAAGCTTACCCATGGAAGACCACAATCACAAACACATGCGCATGAATGCAAATTCATTGATTAATGATCTTTTCAAAGTGAAATTCCAAAAACGGACCGTACCAATGGGGCTTGGTCGGGTCTGGTTTCCAGAATTCCGGCTATGGTCGAGATTCTGCCCGTGCCATTAGGGTATGGCCAGGGGAGAGATCTCCAACGCGAAGGAAAGTTCGGGATCGGGGACAGGAATCGACCGTACCTCGGGGGTGAGGTCGGGTGGATTCCCGCGCAATACCATCCTATTTACTAGCGACCCAGGTTCGGTCGCAGTGAAAGTGCGATGCAATAAACATGCGGGCACATGGCATATTATTCAGATCAGAAATAAAATCAAACTATATTACCCTGCAAAACAAAGGTTAATAGTTTAAATTTATCCTGCAAGAACAAATAACACCTAAATAATTAGGAGTCAATCAAATAATGCCAACCAAAAATTATCACAAGAGATCGGCCTAAGCCCTCTTGAAATACATGAAACTTTCGAAAATTGTAAGGTCCACATTAGATCCAATTTTTCCGAAAATTCAAGAACATACATCCCCAGCGGAGTCGCCAAGCTGTCGCGACCTAAAAATTCCGGGGGGAATTTCCAGGTTAATGGATTACTAGATTAATTAAATGAATTAACCAACCTAGTCCGAGCTCTCCCAAGCTCTACCAATTCGCAACTTAGGTTTATGTTCAAATGATTTAAATTTTGGAGCCGCCACTAATCTTTTCTTGGTAGGTAGATTAGATACCTAAATAAAGTATCGGGAGAATACTTTATTTTCTGCTAACCAGAGATTCAAGTTCGGGGACTTGATTATGTTAATTTTCCAATTAACACCCTTTCGGTACCATTCTTGTGAAGATTTCTTGAACTGGCAAATTCAATGGATTCAAATTATAGAGCAAGGTGCAATTATGTTTTTTTGGGGTTTTCTTGATTTAATGGATGCTATGCAAATGCATGAATGCAACTATGATGTTGAACTATATGACAAGGAAATAATCATGCATGATGACTTTAGAAAAAGAAAATCAAATTTTAATGCAAGAAAAATATGAATTCTAACCTAAATGACATGCGACATGATTTCTTGGCCTATATGACATGCAAATGATGATATTGAGAAAATGGATTTTGATGCACAAAAACGTGAATTCTAATTACATGACATGCAATATGAAATCCATCATATATGACATGCGACATGATTTAATTAAACTACATGACGAGCAAGAGTATTCTACCATGACATGCGAAATTTGAGGGTTTTATTCTAGCTTAAATGACATGCAAATTAAAATAGCAAAGCTAAAACTGTGTTCTAAATGACATGAAAATGCATGGATGATGAGACACAATGCATGACATGGAAATATGTATGAACTATACTATATGAAATGCACATGAATGATATTTTTTGGTATTTTTTATGTTATTTATGAAAAAAAGGGAATCAAATACTAATATAATGAACCTTGAGCATAGTACACCTTAATATCCGAAATTTTCGATGAATTCGCTTCGTACCCAAAGTTTAGGGTCGGAAGGGAATTTATTCACGTCGTACCCCGGGGGTGGGGTCGGATGGTGAATTTAAATATTATGAAATTGGTCGGTCCGGTCCCAAAGTTATGGGATGAGACGGACAATTTCATCGTGCAGATAACGTCGTACTTCGAGGGTGAAGTCGGATGGCCATGCACAAATTCCTAGGGACAAAGGCACAAGGAAGCATGTACTATACTCAAGGTCGATTACAAAAAATATTTGACTTTAGACTATAGTATAAAAAAGGAAAATGAATTTTCGGCCAACTAGAGGGAATTGCCGAATTATAAAGGGCAAGATTGCCCTATCCACAAAGGATCACATCTTGTTCAAGATTCAAACAATTCAAATTAAGTAACGAATATCGCAAAATATTCTAAAGATAGAATCCGTTACCAAATTCGCGGATAAGCTTCCTAAATTCGAACCGACGATGGATGACGATCGGCTCTTGGATCGTGGATCGGCAAGGGACTTGTGTGCGCACGGCTTCGAAGAGAACTCTTGAAGCACGCATTAGTGGTTACTGGATGTGCTTGAGTTGTTGACTTTTGGGGCCTCCATGTATTGCGCACCACTTCTTCGGCTCCATGGAAGATCAGCAAAGGCTTAGTGGATGATTGGCTGAATTGTGCACTACGCAATTGTGCATGGAGCACATTCTTTTACTTTCTCATCATGGGCTCTCTCCTTCTTCTTTAGTGGTGGCTTGCTATGGAGGCTCGACAAACCTTGTTCTTCGAGATTGAGCTTTCCTAATTTGGATTGCACACTACGGATCAACGACTAAGGTTGCTCGGCTAGGGCTCCTACGGTTCTCGAGCACGGATGGGATGAGCGAAACTTCGAGACCAGGCGAAGGACTTCAGGACCGGCTTTGGGATAATCGACGATGAAGGGACTACTCTGCAAAATAAAGAAAGTCAAGGCAAGGGGTCATCACGATGAACCTCACACTATGGTGTCTTCGTGCTATATGAGGTTATATTCTCTAAAGCATAAAACTCTCAATGTGCATTGGTGGGTGCTCCTTCCTTGTCAGATCCACGCCTAATGAATATCATTGATCCTGCAAGAAGAAACAAAAATGGACGGGACGGATACAAGACATGCTGAACATGGAGATAACCGAGAATTCATGGGAACTTCACTTCAGAGACACCATTGGGGACTGTTTGCAGCAATCGAATTGCAGGAAGCCCACCGTCGAGGCCGCTTGATTCTCCGAGAACGAACTATGGAATACGGACGAGACGCGACACAAACCGTTTAGAGAGAAACGGCATCAAGAACGTTGATCGTTGGTCGGCGATTGGTCTCGGCTGAACAAGGACTGACGGTAGAAGCGAAACCAGAGGCGCCCTATTTGGTGGTCGACTACCTCCCGGTTAGGCTGTCATGCTCGAAAAAACCTTTTCCTCTGTCCTTTGAATCATCCCCCGTTTCATTTTCCTTTTTCCTGCATAGCTTATAGAAGAGTGATCATCAAATGGTACCTACCATTGGAGCACGACCTCCTCCACTCAACCCCATCAATCGTGAGATCCCACTAGAGAGTTAGTGGAGAAGGTTTTTGTGAGAGAGAATTTGTGGAGAGCTCCTTTGCTTTTCCTATTGCGAACGATCAGAGGGAGGATGAGTGGAGAGTGAATAAAAAATTGAGAGCCTGTGAGTGTTTTTTCTTCTTTTTCTTTGTCCTCCTCTTCTTTCTTTTGTTCTTTTGTTCCTCTAGTGGATGGTTCTCACGTATATTCAACTTGCAATTGATGATGGTGTTCCCCGTTCGCTTGCCTTTTGTGATTGTCTTTTATAATTGTTGGCCTCCCTTTCGTCTGGTGGAACTCCTCTTTTTCCAAACAAATTCCAGCGCCTATGCAACCTGTGGATCCGCCCAAAGTAGTAGAGATATTGCGCAAGAACGGCGAGTAGTTGGCTCAAACAATGAATAAAAACCTGCACGAAAACAACGGATTAGACTGCCCGAAAAAGATGCTGTTTTGACTCTGATCAGCAATAAAAGAGACCCCGAACAGCAGCTGGTTTACTCCCTAAACAGCCCTGAACTCGGTCTTTGAACGGCGAGAACTTGAGGCGCCAAACAACGAGGATAATCTGCACAAACCGTGGCTGTTCCAAGCACTGAACAGCGGGTATTTCGGTCCTCGAACAGCGGCTTGTGGTTTCCAATCGAAGGCTTCGGCTGAAGATTTTTTTTTCTCTTTATTCTCCCAAATGCCGAAAACGTTTTGGCAATTTAAGTCCAAATCGCCTGATAGATTAAGCTCAAATCCTCCGCCGCCGGCCCAATTTAGTATGCAAAATGCAATGCAATGCAGAGAAAATAAAATATGCAATGCATGAGAAAATATTTTTGGCGAGAATTAATTCTCATTTTATAAATGATTTAAAGAAAAATCAAAATTTAGGTGTCAACAGCTGCCCCTCTTTGAGTGAAGGCTAGCAGAGGTTTTGCTCAAAGACAATATTGAACCTAAATTTTGACAATGCAAATAATGAATAATAATTTTTGGTGGGGTTTTTTTTTTTTTTTTTAATCCCATTTTCTATGCAGATAAAGATGATGTATGAAATGCAGGACTGTAATTAAACACGTGTTAAGACTTCTTTCTTCCATGAAATAGAATAGGAAGACCTACACATGGATCGCATATGAAATACCTGTTTTACCAGACATTTCGTGATGCTGATGATTCCCATGATTTCCAAGCTTCTTGCAGATGCAAGGATCTCAAGGTGCTGGGCCCATCTGTTATCAGAACTCTCATTCTGACGCGAGACGGCGCAAGATCTGTAGAGTTGAAATAATGTTTTTTTTTTCGAAATCACAAGAGCGCATACATTGTGAATCGGAAAAAGGGATCAAGATTGCAAGAGCGCATCATTGCAATTTGATAAAAGTACCAAAACCATAAGAGCGCATCATTATGATTTGGGTAAAGGTATCACGAGAGCAGGTCGATCGTGAACCGGGTAAAAACCTCATGAGAGCAGGTCGATCATGAGTTGGATAAAGATAAGACCAAGACCACAAGAGCATGTCGATTGTGACTTGGGTAAAGGTATCACGAGAGCAGGTCGATCGTGAACCGGGTAAAAACCTCATGAGAGCAGGTCGATCATGAGTTGGATAAAGATAAGACCAAGACCACAAGAGCATGTCGATTGTGACTTGGGTAAAGGTATCACGAGAGCAGGTCGATCGTGAACCGGGTAAAAACCTCATGAGAGCAGGTCGATCATGAGTTGTATAAAGATAAGACCAAGACCACAAGAGCATGTCGATTGTGACTTGGGTAAAGGTATCACGAGAGCAGGTCGATCGTGAACCGGGTAAAAACCTCATGAGAGCAGGTCGATCATGAGTTGGATAAAGGTAAGACCAAGACCACAAGAGCATGTCGATTGTGACTTGGGTAAAGGTATCACGAGAGTAGGTCGATCGTGAACCGGGTAAAAACCTCATGAGAGCAGGTCGATCATGAGTTGGATAAAGATAAGACCAAGACCACAAGAGCATGTCGATTGTGACTTGGGTAAAGGTATCACGAGAGCAGGTCGATCGTGAACCGGGTAAAAACCTCATGAGAGCAGATCGATCATGAGTTGGATAAAGATAAGACCAAGACCACAAGAGCATGTCGATTGTGACTTGGGTAAAGGTATCACGAGAGCAGGTCGATCGTGAACCGGGTAAAAACCTCATGAGAGCGGGTCGATCGTGAACTGAAAGGATCAAGAACACGAGAGCAGATCGATCGTGAACTGAAAGGATCAAGAACACGAGAGCAGGTCGATCGTGAACTGAAAGGATCAAAATGACAACTAAAGTTAGCAGAGCTGTCAATTTGAAAAGGATTTAGAAAACTTACCTGGATTCTTTGAGCAAACGGCTAAGGGAAGGACAAGCTGACTGGGTCATACCTGTCTTTTCACTCGAAGAAGAGATTGAAATGATCGTGTGCATAAAATCAAAGTAAATGCAACATCATATGCCAGTAAAAACTCGTTTGCTTGCTTGCATTACAAGGCTTCACTAGGGAATTTCATCAATAAGGAAATCTGTTTGATCCTTTTGATAAAACCAATCAACATTGAATGAGGAACCTTCAGTCAGAAAGGACTTTCACTCACTCTCATGAAAATGCTTTTGAAAACCCGACCATTGATGCGGGTATGAGAATCACTCAGAACTGCGATCATCATGCTCGACGAGGGTCTGGGTATTCTCGCAATTAGTATGACCAGACCAATCTAAGAGGTTTTTGCAAGGACTGCAATTCAGGCTCGGTCAAAGGCTGAACAAAGGGGACTCACGAGAGTCATTTGACTTTGAATAGTATCATCAGCCTTATCAAGTTTACAAGTCAGGAAACCTGCAAAATGAGATAAAATGATCTTGCTCGCACTTCTCTGAGCAATATTTATAAACATTTGAAATCCTACGTCAACTCAAGTGCCCTAATCTGAAGAGGCTTCGGGTATGGGTTGTAACGTAGGTGCGGGTAGGCTTGAAATGAAAGGCCTATTTTCAATCTAGAGGGATTGATTGTGAGGGAATTGGTGATCGCCCATTCTCAATGCTTTTGCCACTGATTTCTACTCTGGCGAATGTTCGGCAAATTTTCTTCATGAATGATCTTTCTTGAGAAGGATTTTTGTGATCTCAGCTAGGGCTCTCCTTTCTCTTCTCTTTTTTTTTTTTTCAAGAGAGACTTTGCTCTTTCGAGAGAGGCTTTAATGTTCCTTTTCCATCCCCTTTTCCTTCTTCTTTCGAGAGATATTTGAGAGGGAAATAGGACATCGCTTGATGAAATCCTTTTGCACACTTTCTTTGATGGATTTCTTTCTGACCCTCCATTTGCCCCATAGTCACTTCATACTTCATTCGTCTCGACGCTTTGAGACGGTCCCTTTAATTCATCATGGGAAAGATCACCAATTGGTTTGAAATGAATCCATCGCTCAAACTGGGTAAGCAAAGGGTATGGCGTGTAGGGATATAGAAAGAAATGCTCTTCGTCATGTCTAAGGCACTTGAGCTAACACAAGATTCGCATGCAATAAAGACACTCGAAGATTGATGCAAGTGAGAGCAAGAAAATTTTAACCATTTGAATTTTCTGGTAATTGCCCCAGTGTGGGGTTGTTCTTGACAGGGGTTAGAAACGAAGCTCCGCTCAAATGGGTTAAGCAAAGGATAACCTGTAGTGTGTAGATAGAGGAAATGAAAGCCTCCCATCTTTTGGTCATCATATTTTTTGCGAGAAAATCCTTTACCTCGTTAGCACGGAATTTTGCAACTTAGCTCACACTGAGGATAAGTATTCAGGATGTGTATGGAAACGGCTCGCCTTTCATCATTCTGACGTTTCTCATTCAGCAGATGGCCTGATCAAAAATTCTTTCTCAACATCATATACAAAATTTTGCAAAATGTGAGCTCCTTTCAAGGCATGCTAAGCATGTTCAAATTCATTTTTTGTGGAAGCACCTCTCTTCACTTTGAGCTCACTCCATGAGTGCTTTGCAATTTCCCCTTACCAGACTCGCTACTTGATGGCAAATGAGTGAATGAATTTACGGCCATCAAGGTTTTGGAATCGCCCAAGGTCTTAGTCTCGTTCGGTCGGGCATTCTCATCTTCTTCTGCAAAAAAGAAAGTGCAAAAAGCTTTTTATTATTGATTTACAATATCTACATCATTCACTAACCTCGGGGATCGAACCCGGGTCGTTTCGGACCACTGTCACTCCCTCATGCCACCAAACTGCGGTGTAGTTGGCATTCGTGGGGTGCAGCACTTTTAGTTAAGTGTTGGCCTGGAAACGGCATGTCCTTCCACATCATATCAAATGATTCTACTTTTCACTAATCTCGTGGCGGTTGACAACCCCCTGTCGAGAATGGCATGAACTCGCGTTAGAATCGAAATGATTAAGGGTAAATCGAAAACGATATAGGGTTACCCTTTTCAAGCTTGCTCGCGCTTTTCACTGATCTCGTGGCGGTTGACAACCCCTGTCGAGAATGGTATGAACTCAAGTTAGGATCGAAATGATTAAGGGTAAATCGAAAACGATACAGGGTTACCCTTTTCAAGCTTGCTCGCGCTTTTCACTAATCTCGTGGCGGTTGACAACCCCTGTCGAGAATGGTATGAACTCGCGTTAGAGTCGAAATGATTAAGGGTAAATCGAAAACGATACAGGGTTACCCTTTTCAAGCTTGCTCGTGCTTTTCACTCGCAATTTCCCTTCTTGAGGTTATACGACATTTTCCTTTACGGCATTTAGAGGCATCGTCCGTAAATTGATTTGCGCCAAATCTGATAAACCATGCATTTGAACATATAAAAAGGGAACACTGCCCCTTCCCCTAATTCCAGACTCCTAGAAAGTAGGACAAATATCCCACGCAGGGGATTGCATGAAATGAAATTTCACTAATTTGGGCCTACACCCGCTTCTTCTGAAAGTTCTCCGGCGATCAGCTAGCCAGGTACAGATGGGTGGTATTTGAGGACCTAAAATCACCGGCTTTGGATCACAAGTTACGGCTTTGGGGGTTCATCAACGCTGAACTGGTTGACCATGACAGCAAGGTCATCGCCGAGGCAACTCGACCCGTGGGGATGTATGTTCCTTCCCTCAGCAGGCATTGATACTGACCTCGTAAGATTGATCCTCCCATGCTTTTCTCCAACGGAACTTGATTGTGCCGGGAATTGATCTGGAGGACAGGACGACGAGTGAGGAGGGAGATGAGGGTAGTTAGAAACCAACAGCTTCCAAACATACTTCGAGGCAATGGCGGATATCCTTTTTATCTCCTCTTTCAAACGAGCATTTTCAATCCTCAGATGCTGCTCATCAAGGGACGTTCCACCGGGGGCGGTGGGGTCGCCGCAGTTAGGGCAGGTGGCAGTGCTGAGAGCTTCTCCATACCTCTTGTGCTCTGCTTGGAGCTTTTCAATTTCAGCCTTCAGAATCACATTATCGCGGCGTTCATGTCGAACCTTCGATAGGGTTCGCTTATTTTGAAACCAAAATTTGATTTGCAAAGGCTCCAACCCAAGCTTTTGGCTCAGTTCCTGTCTTTGTGTATCATCTGGGTAACGGCACTCCTCGAAGACGGCTTCCATCTCTTGAACTTGACGTTGAGTGAAGCGCCTCTTTTTCCGAGGTCGACTATTGATGTTGTCGTCGTCGTTGTCAGGATCTTGAACGCCGTTGCCGGAAGGATCGTGTTCTATGGTTTCGGTGCCAGATTTGGTCCCGAGATCTTCAAAATCTCTCACCTTTGACACTTCGCTCGTGGAGCTCCATTCGCTGGTCATGTCCAGAAAGTGATGGTGGCTCTCGAACATGCTCATGAAATTCGCATCATTGGTCATGTCCAGCAAGTCATGGTGGTTCTCAAACATGTTGGGTTGAGACATCTTTGACTGATTTTTGTTCTTTCAAGGCTCTTTACTCTCTCCTGTATTTTCTGAGTGGCCTTGTATGGTCTGAAGCTTTCTTTTGAACACGGATGACAAACACCAAGAGGACGTCTCTCTCAAGATTTCACGTCTTCTGCATGAAAAGGTGTGTTTTTCCTAAAGATCTGCCGTGTTTCTCGCTCAGTTTGTCTTCTACTTTTCCTCTTTAATGTGGTGGGACCTCCAAATCTTTTCGCGAAATTTTCGGATTCGTTGGGCTCGAGATTGGAGACCAGCGATGGGTCCCCGACCGACGGGCGAAATAGGGAACATGGACCAATGGATGGAAAGGGAAATTGGACCAACGGACGAAATAGGGAAAAGGCACTGACGAAAAGGATGAACAGAGGATAGCACCGACGAAAAGGACGAATAGGCTTTTGTCGTACAATTCAGACGGTGTAGCACAAGCAGCTAATTCGTAGAAGCCGTAAGCTTGCTGGGTTGGCATTGAATGCTTCTTTTACGTAATGGCATACATTGACGTTATTCGGTGCGGGAGCAAATGATGGCTTCTTCTTTTCCTCACTTTCCTCTTGCTATAAGAATCAGAACTTGACGCAGAGCAGATTAACATCTTTGCATCCTCAGTTTCAAATCATCTGATCATTCCTCTGCCTTCAATCTTTTCCCTTCCTTCTTCAATAACAATGGCCTCTAACCACGTCCTCTCAACCGAAGCTTTAGCCAAATGGGAGAGACTTTATAATCTTCTTGGCCGAGGCTACGTTCATATTGCCCATCATCCAGATACTGAAGCTGAGATCTTCAGTCTGTTTAGTGGCATGGACACAGCTTCCATTGAAAACACCAATTTAGAGAGGGAGTATAGGACATTCCGGACCATTTTCATCAACTTTCTAGAAGCTTATCGGCGCGTTGATCAGGAGGTTATCCTGGCTCGTCTTGTGAGAGCTCGTTACCAGGATCAGTCTGAGTTTCTGGCGTTGGCCCGTTACCTGGTTGACAAGCATGAGAAGGCTGCCGAGCTTGTCAACGAACGAGTCTCATTGTTGGTTCGTGAGAGGGAGAGGCTGGTGGGACGTTTAGCCCTGACCCAGACATACTACGAGCACGACTCGAGCGACATCGTGATGAAGTTCCAATGTGAATGGCTAGAAGAGAGGCTTGAATGCCTGACTGTGGATATAGCCCTCGAGAGAGCCCTGATCCCGAATCTGGAGTCTGCCTCTGAATATCACGAAGCCAGTGCAACTAGGCTCAAGGAGAAATGCGATCGCCTCTTTCTCAAGCTTGCGGACCTCGATTCCCGGAGTGCTCAGCGCGTGCAGAGCATTAACTGTATAGAGAGTCAGTTGAGCTCCTTTGTATCGCTTATTAGGGCTCAGTTTGGTTTTACTTTTCCCCCTCGATGACTCGTTATAAGGCTTGGTGTATGAAATGAAAGGATGGTTCTCATATGTTTGTGTTTTGTTTCATCCCATATACGGCTTAATGCATTTTCCTTGAGAAGTTTAAAGGAAGGTTTAGCTGTCTCAGATAGCTGGAAAATAAATCGAGCTATATAGTTCAGCCTGCCCATCAGGCTTCGAACTTCCTTCATCGAAGTGAGAGATTTTATTTCGCAAATGGCCTTCACCTTTGACGAGTCGATCTCAGTTCCTTTATTACTGACGATGAAACCAAATAGTTTGCTAGATGTTGCCCCGAACACACATTTTGTCAGATTGAGGCGCCATTTGAATTTCCGAAGCCTATCAAACAGTTTTGTCAAGGTCTCCACATGATCTTGGTCACGCCGGGTCTTTGTTATCATGTCATCAACATAAACCTCGATCTCTTTGTGCATCTTGTCATGGAAGAGGGTAACCATTGCTCGTTGATATATTGCCTCGGCATTTTTTAGACCGAAAGGCATCACTCTGTAATGGAGTGTGCCCCACGGGGTTGTGAATGCCATTTTCAACTTGTCGGCTTCGTTCATCATAATCTGATTGTAACCCGAGAAACCGTCCATGAATAAAAATAGTTCGAAACCGGCCGTACTATCCATGAGCACATCAATGTGAGGAAGGGGGAAGTCATCTTTTGGACTGGCTTTGTTCAAAACACGGTAGTCTATACACACTCGAACTCGGCCATCCTTTTTCATCACTGGGACTACGTTGGCAACCCAATCAGAGTACTGGGTAGCCTTGATAAATCCTACATCAAGGAGCTTCATGACTTCTTCTTTGATTTTCCCTGCCAGCTCGGATTTTGCCCTACGTTGTCTTTGTTTCATCGGCTCCACCAAAGGGTCAGTGGGTAAACAGTGTTCAACGATCGATCGATCGAGCTCTGGCATGTCTGCATATGACCATGCGAAAATATCCTGGTAGTCTCTCAGGAGCTTTGTTAGGCGTATAGCCAAATTGTCAGGAAGGTTTGCCCCAATTTTTACTTCTCTGGGGTTTTCTGTGTCGCCTAGATTGATCACCACGGCTTCTTCTCCAGTCAAAGATTTAGACTTCTCATGACGCTCCAAGTTCTGGCGTATTTCTTCATCATCATAATCAGGCCCGTCTGACTTATGGATATCATATGGATCTGCTGGCTCTCCCTCCTCGTCTTTGCCCCTGAAAGATAGAGTAGAGGGAATCAAAAGGACAAACAGGGTTCAAACCAGATGCATTTCACAAGCATCGAATTTTTGTGTTTTTGAAGGTTTCTTTGATTTTTGAAGACCGGGGGACGAGAATTCTTGAAGAAGCCCAATCCTCAGTGCTTACCATAGATGACAAATTTTTCAATCGTTGGCTATCGTCATCGGATTGGTTTGGCATACTTCGACAAGATTCCAAAAATGATGAAAAAACTTCTGTAATTTTATTGATTACGAATCAAAAAATTACATCTTATTGAAAGGGAAATCCTAGTAATTGAAAATGCAGCCTAGACACTTAGAAAGCAGGAAATGTCCCATGGAAGGGATGTGCAAGAAATTAAAGGTTCAATCATTCGGGCTTGTGCCCGTCTCCATTGAAAGTTCTCAAGTATTCAACGATCAGAAGATAGTCAAATGGAGTGGAAAATGCTTCTGTCAATCCAGTGTCAAGTCTTGAGGTGATGGCACGAGGGTGTCCAGAGCTCCTGCTTCACATGTGAAGCCGTGTACGGGCCATCATGGACGTTTACGGGCGCGGTGCGCTTGGCATAGACGTCATGGTTAATACTCGGCCTTTCAATGGCACTTAGTTTGGCATTCTCGAAGGAACTGGAGGATGCGACTTGAATGTGAGGCAACACCGCTTCAGGTGTAATGGGCACAATAGCATGATTCCTCTGGAGGGAGTCAATTTGCAATGATAGCCATTTCATTCGTTCTTTCATGCTAGCAAAATGTTTCAGTGTCTAATTGACTGGCTAGCTTTGTGGGGTGATCTTTGACTCATCATGGTTACCTGAAAAAGGAAACAGGAATGCAATGAGTTTGAGATTGACAAAAGGTCAGTCCATGACGAGTGCCTAGACTCTTTCCATCTGAGTGCAACTTATGGACAAGTGATAGTGCACATGTGGCATCAAAATTTCATTTCAGAAAATTTCAGTCTCGTCCACCTTTGGAAAACAATTCACGGAAATTCATGATATTCTTAAAATGATGCCGAAAGTTACGGACATATGACTGAGAGGATCATGAACAACTTTCATGTTTTGAGCTTGGGCAAACAACACATGGATCGATACAGTTTAATTCATCTTTCCAGAAAATCCTGATCAGAAAACGGATTCAACAGGTTTCCACTTGAGAGCTAAGTGGGCCATCAAAACTTCGAATTAAGATCCCAAAATTTTCAGGCCTCTAGTTCAAAACCCATTTAACCACTTTTATTCTTTGAATCCTTGCAAAAGAGTCCATTAACTTGTGGTAAATGTCAAAATAATGTTGAGGCCCGAAAAATTCTGAAATCCAGACTGATTTGTTCTCATCTTAAATTCTGAAATAATTGGAAAACGTCTTGGATTGATCCTAAATTTTTATCTCTGATAGATTAGGATCTTCCAAACGTTTCTTGTGAAAAGGTGATGTTCCAATTATGGGCCAAAAATGGTTGCAAAAATCATTGAACCAGTGAAGGTCGATCAGTCAGAATGCTTTGCAGTTTTCACGTATTCATAAAAACGTGAGTTTGGCCCAACTTCGTCCCAAGCATATGAAGTCCGTTGGTTCTGATTTTTTCACATGTTGAAAACCATCATGTTATCTACGACTTTTGTTAAGGGCGTTTGCCCAAAATTCGATCGTAGAAATTTACAAAAATCATGCAACACAACAAGGTAAATCAGAACATGGGGAGAAATTCATTCGATTGTATTTCCTTGAAAAATTCGACCAACCTAAATGTCAATGGACCGACCCAAAATAACGACGTGAAATGAGTAAATTGGAAGAGAAGGTTAAGAAGCTTACCCATGGAAGACCACAATCACAAACACATGCGCATGAATGCAAATTCATTGATTAATGATCTTTTCAAAGTGAAATTCCAAAAACGGACCGTACCAATGGGGCTTGGTCGGGTCTGGTTTCCAGAATTCCGGCTATGGTCGAGATTCTGCCCGTGCCATTAGGGTATGGCCAGGGGAGAGATCTCCAACGCGAAGGAAAGTTCGGGATCGGGGACAGGAATCGACCGTACCTCGGGGGTGAGGTCGGGTGGATTCCCGCGCAATACCATCCTATTTACTAGCGACCCAGGTTCGGTCGCAGTGAAAGTGCGATGCAATAAACATGCGGGCACATGGCATATTATTCAGATCAGAAATAAAATCAAACTATATTACCCTGCAAAACAAAGGTTAATAGTTTAAATTTATCCTGCAAGAACAAATAACACCTAAATAATTAGGAGTCAATCAAATAATGCCAACCAAAAATTATCACAAGAGATCGGCCTAAGCCCTCTTGAAATACATGAAACTTTCGAAAATTGTAAGGTCCACATTAGATCCAATTTTTCCGAAAATTCAAGAACATACATCCCCAGCGGAGTCGCCAAGCTGTCGCGACCTAAAAATTCCGGGGGGAATTTCCAGGTTAATGGATTACTAGATTAATTAAATGAATTAACCAACCTAGTCCGAGCTCTCCCAAGCTCTACCAATTCGCAACTTAGGTTTATGTTCAAATGATTTAAATTTTGGAGCCGCCACTAATCTTTTCTTGGTAGGTAGATTAGATACCTAAATAAAGTATCGGGAGAATACTTTATTTTCTGCTAACCAGAGATTCAAGTTCGGGGACTTGATTATGTTAATTTTCCAATTAACACCCTTTCGGTACCATTCTTGTGAAGATTTCTTGAACTGGCAAATTCAATGGATTCAAATTATAGAGCAAGGTGCAATTATGTTTTTTTGGGGTTTTCTTGATTTAATGGATGCTATGCAAATGCATGAATGCAACTATGATGTTGAACTATATGACAAGGAAATAATCATGCATGATGACTTTAGAAAAAGAAAATCAAATTTTAATGCAAGAAAAATATGAATTCTAACCTAAATGACATGCGACATGATTTCTTGGCCTATATGACATGCAAATGATGATATTGAGAAAATGGATTTTGATGCACAAAAACGTGAATTCTAATTACATGACATGCAATATGAAATCCATCATATATGACATGCGACATGATTTAATTAAACTACATGACGAGCAAGAGTATTCTACCATGACATGCGAAATTTGAGGGTTTTATTCTAGCTTAAATGACATGCAAATTAAAATAGCAAAGCTAAAACTGTGTTCTAAATGACATGAAAATGCATGGATGATGAGACACAATGCATGACATGGAAATATGTATGAACTATACTATATGAAATGCACATGAATGATATTTTTTGGTATTTTTTATGTTATTTATGAAAAAAAGGGAATCAAATACTAATATAATGAACCTTGAGCATAGTACACCTTAATATCCGAAATTTTCGATGAATTCGCTTCGTACCCAAAGTTTAGGGTCGGAAGGGAATTTATTCACGTCGTACCCCGGGGGTGGGGTCGGATGGTGAATTTAAATATTATGAAATTGGTCGGTCCGGTCCCAAAGTTATGGGATGAGACGGACAATTTCATCGTGCAGATAACGTCGTACTTCGAGGGTGAAGTCGGATGGCCATGCACAAATTCCTAGGGACAAAGGCACAAGGAAGCATGTACTATACTCAAGGTCGATTACAAAAAATATTTGACTTTAGACTATAGTATAAAAAAGGAAAATGAATTTTCGGCCAACTAGAGGGAATTGCCGAATTATAAAGGGCAAGATTGCCCTATCCACAAAGGATCACATCTTGTTCAAGATTCAAACAATTCAAATTAAGTAACGAATATCGCAAAATATTCTAAAGATAGAATCCGTTACCAAATTCGCGGATAAGCTTCCTAAATTCGAACCGACGATGGATGACGATCGGCTCTTGGATCGTGGATCGGCAAGGGACTTGTGTGCGCACGGCTTCGAAGAGAACTCTTGAAGCACGCATTAGTGGTTACTGGATGTGCTTGAGTTGTTGACTTTTGGGGCCTCCATGTATTGCGCACCACTTCTTCGGCTCCATGGAAGATCAGCAAAGGCTTAGTGGATGATTGGCTGAATTGTGCACTACGCAATTGTGCATGGAGCACATTCTTTTACTTTCTCATCATGGGCTCTCTCCTTCTTCTTTAGTGGTGGCTTGCTATGGAGGCTCGACAAACCTTGTTCTTCGAGATTGAGCTTTCCTAATTTGGATTGCACACTACGGATCAACGACTAAGGTTGCTCGGCTAGGGCTCCTACGGTTCTCGAGCACGGATGGGATGAGCGAAACTTCGAGACCAGGCGAAGGACTTCAGGACCGGCTTTGGGATAATCGACGATGAAGGGACTACTCTGCAAAATAAAGAAAGTCAAGGCAAGGGGTCATCACGATGAACCTCACACTATGGTGTCTTCGTGCTATATGAGGTTATATTCTCTAAAGCATAAAACTCTCAATGTGCATTGGTGGGTGCTCCTTCCTTGTCAGATCCACGCCTAATGAATATCATTGATCCTGCAAGAAGAAACAAAAATGGACGGGACGGATACAAGACATGCTGAACATGGAGATAACCGAGAATTCATGGGAACTTCACTTCAGAGACACCATTGGGGACTGTTTGCAGCAATCGAATTGCAGGAAGCCCACCGTCGAGGCCGCTTGATTCTCCGAGAACGAACTATGGAATACGGACGAGACGCGACACAAACCGTTTAGAGAGAAACGGCATCAAGAACGTTGATCGTTGGTCGGCGATTGGTCTCGGCTGAACAAGGACTGACGGTAGAAGCGAAACCAGAGGCGCCCTATTTGGTGGTCGACTACCTCCCGGTTAGGCTGTCATGCTCGAAAAAACCTTTTCCTCTGTCCTTTGAATCATCCCCCGTTTCATTTTCCTTTTTCCTGCATAGCTTATAGAAGAGTGATCATCAAATGGTACCTACCATTGGAGCACGACCTCCTCCACTCAACCCCATCAATCGTGAGATCCCACTAGAGAGTTAGTGGAGAAGGTTTTTGTGAGAGAGAATTTGTGGAGAGCTCCTTTGCTTTTCCTATTGCGAACGATCAGAGGGAGGATGAGTGGAGAGTGAATAAAAAATTGAGAGCCTGTGAGTGTTTTTTCTTCTTTTTCTTTGTCCTCCTCTTCTTTCTTTTGTTCTTTTGTTCCTCTAGTGGATGGTTCTCACGTATATTCAACTTGCAATTGATGATGGTGTTCCCCGTTCGCTTGCCTTTTGTGATTGTCTTTTATAATTGTTGGCCTCCCTTTCGTCTGGTGGAACTCCTCTTTTTCCAAACAAATTCCAGCGCCTATGCAACCTGTGGATCCGCCCAAAGTAGTAGAGATATTGCGCAAGAACGGCGAGTAGTTGGCTCAAACAATGAATAAAAACCTGCACGAAAACAACGGATTAGACTGCCCGAAAAAGATGCTGTTTTGACTCTGATCAGCAATAAAAGAGACCCCGAACAGCAGCTGGTTTACTCCCTAAACAGCCCTGAACTCGGTCTTTGAACGGCGAGAACTTGAGGCGCCAAACAACGAGGATAATCTGCACAAACCGTGGCTGTTCCAAGCACTGAACAGCGGGTATTTCGGTCCTCGAACAGCGGCTTGTGGTTTCCAATCGAAGGCTTCGGCTGAAGATTTTTTTTTCTCTTTATTCTCCCAAATGCCGAAAACGTTTTGGCAATTTAAGTCCAAATCGCCTGATAGATTAAGCTCAAATCCTCCGCCGCCGGCCCAATTTAGTATGCAAAATGCAATGCAATGCAGAGAAAATAAAATATGCAATGCATGAGAAAATATTTTTGGCGAGAATTAATTCTCATTTTATAAATGATTTAAAGAAAAATCAAAATTTAGGTGTCAACACTCACTCTATTCGAATTTTGAGTACATTTTGTTGGAGTGTGGTTTATACTCCTCATCAATAGGAAAACATTGTGCTATATATACTTTTTTTCGAATTCTTGGGCCCATGAATAGCTACCGCTATACATACTCTTTTTCGCTTGTAATTGAGTGATGTAACGAGAGGTACAATGCGCTAATTATAGTGGAATTCTCTGCTGGACGTAGCTTTAGTTTAGGGTGAATCGAGATAAAACTGTGTGTCTCCATTTCTCTTTCTTGTTTTTTACACTTTACTTCATTTTGATTGTGCGTGAAATCCTAACACATTTCACGTGACATATGAATTAGAGTTAGACAAAAAAAATATCTGCAATTATATTGGCAAAAAACAAAACAAATGTGGAACTCGCTCTCAGGGGCGCATTATTTACGCTTCGGTATCACTACCGGTTGGCTTCCTTGAAGAAAGGCGTAGTTTAAACGGTCGGAAACGATCAAACATTGAGGAGACCGGGCGCGTGGTATGGCCGATGGGGCGGCAGGGAAGCGAAGAGGGCGTTGAAAGTCGTTCGATGCATGGTCGTTGAATAGGACAAGGAAACCGGGCACTTGAGAGGAGAGGCCTCTAGCATGTTGGGAAAACATCCCTATAGTATTTCGATGATTCCAAAACTATCATTAATTCAGTAATGTTTGTCGTGATGGGTAGTGATAATTTCAGGAACACTGCGATAATATCGATGATCTCTGTAAGTTAAGCGAATAACTAATTACATGACCGAAATTCCTAGCTATATGAATACTCCAATGGTTGTTTTTTTTTTTTTCTGGAGAATCTTTCTGTATTCGACCAAAAAAAAAAAAAAATTCTTTCTGTCCACAAGTATTAAGTTACTTGCGCAGTAAAAACGTTGTAGTCACTTATGGAATAGTTATTGGTTATCAATACATGTGTAGCGTTGCTAATTAAATAATAAATAGACTTTCAGTATTTCTGCAACTTTTCATTAGGAAAAATGAAGCATTAATAATCGAGTGATTATACCAATTTTTTTCCTTTCCCGGTGATTAGTAAGGAAAAGGGTATATGCATATGTTGAAAACTTAAGATTAATTTAGCGATATTAGTGATTTATCATAAGCTTTCATACCCTAAATAGTCAACAAATTTTTCATAGGAATTGGTGACCTTATGTACTTGAAGAGTTAGTATGCATCAGTCTCTACTAATTTTTTCATGGTTGGTGAATTTTCAATAGGACAAGTACCTTTAACACCATTTTTCATACGAAAAAGTATCAATATATCAAGTATGTCGCTGATTAACTTGTTACATGATTACTAACTTTTCCATACATTGGTAAATTTATGTTAGGAATATATCTCGAATTTAAGCCTGTGAAGCAAATTCGATCTAAATAGGTTTTTTTAGTTTGGGTAGGTTTCCTGGCCTAAAAGTTTCCTATTTTGGATACAAATATAATGTATATGTGGTGCATGGAATTCAACTCAGGGAACACACTAGAGCAAACAAAAGAAGTGCTAGGATTTTCTCTATAAGCTTTCTAAGTGAATTCTCTGTAACAAATTAGTGCTTGGGAAACACTTGACCAATCGAAAGATTGATAAATCTATACTATGTTGACTCATAGTAAATCTCTTGTCGGCGGGCTTAGGTTTCGACATTCAGAGCGAACCACGTATCATTCATTGCTGACTTGTCTAGTAATTTCTTCGTATTGCATGTTGGAAATGCAAATTCCGTTAGCTTCACAACACTTTCCATAAGGATAAATAACTTCCAACTCATTATTGTCACGACCTTCGGAGGCAAACCACCAAGGAAAAGTTAATGGATTAGTAAGCCCAAGGACTTAGCGCAGACTCTCCCAAGCTCTACTAATTGCAACTTGCTGGTCGATTAACATTCAATTTTCTTATTTTTTGCAGTCACCACTAATTAGTTAGGGTCGATCAGATACCCAAGTGAAATGCGGGAGTAAATTTTACTTCTGCGAACCAGAGATTCAATGGATTGGGGACTTAATTATGCTAGATTAATCTACTGCCCTTTTGATACATTTTATCTTTATTTTCAAAAAAGTTTGCAAGCAGCTTTGGTCTACTTTAATACTAAGCCACTAACATGCAATGGTTGATAATGCGGGTAGACCCCCTACTACCGGATCAAGAGGAGATCCTAATACTGCATGGTTCAACCTCGAACAATTCCGTCTCCGTCTACCAAAACAACCGAAAATTCAACACAAAGCAAAGTAAAGCATAACCTTAACATGATTTATATTCCAAGTATCTGCAAAGTATTAATTAAAAATGCATACCTAGCCTAAATATGGTCCCTAAATGCTTACGCAATTCTAACTAAATTTTTTGGGTCTTTCTTATTTACGAAAAGTAAACCATATGCAATTCTAATGATATGAAATGGGATCAAATACGAATTAATCCTATTATTAACTACGTGAAAGATCATTTTTTTTTGTATCTTCTTTTTTACAATAATGTAATGCATGAGATGCATGAAATGCGATAGTCAATTAACCTACACGATGTGATTTTATTAACACAAGTTTATTAAATTAAATGATCCACTAAATAACATGTGACTTGTTGAAATAAGCGTGGCAAGTATAGCAATTGAATGGTAGTGCAATCTGAATATTGTATTCTATATATGTAAAGATGCTGAAATTTCATGAAAACAATAATATCCTCTCCACGCCAAGAGGAGATCATGCCAAAATCTCTCTCCTCTCTCTATTGACCAAATCTTCTGCACTCGTCCCATGCTCCCCACTTTTGCCCACGCTTGGACCCATTCCTCTTAAAGAACGTGACCACAGTAAAATCTGAATCTGATCGTTGGGTCAAGTTTAAGTTCCAGATTGCGGCAAGGGGAATATGAGATCATTTTTTTCTTTGAGGAAGTTGTTACCAATCCAATAGACATGAGAAGGCAGAATATGCTAAGAATTCTTGTTTAAATTTGCCGCAGTAATTCCGGGTCGGGTCAAGTACTGGGTCGTTCGCGAAAACTCGCGATTTCCTCATATTTCCGTGGACACTAGTTAAGACTCATATCTATTGTCCTTAAATTCCAACGTGACAAGTCGAACTCGAGATTTTTCGTGCCGTCGTTCGGCAAATTAGTTATGAATTTTTTTTTGACTTATTTAATTTATTGAATCTTTTTATCGCTTATGATTAAACAATCTGAATGAGCGAGCGGTGTGATAAAATAACATTACTGATGTGGCATACCACGTGAATCGGATACGATGGAAGACAAAATTTACGAGAATGACACGTGTAGGAACCATGTTGCCCCTCCACCGTTCACACAACTTCCACTCGCTCGGATTCGGACAAGGTTTGACACTCTCTAGCCCTTCTTGTTTAGCGGCAGCAACTCAAATTTCCACATTACCCTGGTAAGATAAGTTTTAAGTTACTAATTGGTACGTAACTATGAAATATTCCGAATCATAATAATGAAAATTGCACGGCGTGCAAATTCATAATTATTGACACCTAAAATCGGCTATTAAAGGACTCTCATTGCATTTCATAAAAATTGGAGATAAAATTAATAGGGCTCCAATTTGATCTCTAACAGAAAGTATCCACATTACGAGTGCGTTTGTTTCAATGAAAGTGTTTTTCAGGAATTGGTGTTTTGGACTTTCACTCGTTTGGTTTGCCGAAAATGACTTAGTCAACGACAAACAATTTTCGATCAATGAAAAATTTATGCATAAAATTGGGATAGTGAATTCCTAAATTTAAAGAAGTGAAAACAGTTTTCGGAATTGATTATCTCGAATTTTTTAATATTTTATTTTTTAATATTATTTTATATTTTTAACATTGTATTATAACTTTATTTTTTATATTATTTACTTTTATATTTTGTAATTATTTTCTTTTTTATTTTTTTTTCCTTCTTCCTCGACCGGTGGCCGGCCACGGCGACGGTAGGCGACCAGCCACAGGTGAGGATGAACTCGCCCAAGGCCGACGAGGCTCGGCCTCGGGCAAGCTCATCCTCGCCAAATCCGGTGATGTCGATCTATGGTGACTCCTGGAGCTCGTCCTCGCTCGTTGCCGGTGGCCCGCCACTGGCAGAGAAAAAATGAAAAAAAATAAAAAGAAAAGAATAAAATGAAATAAAATTTTTAAAAGTAATTTAAAATTTTGATTTTTTTTTCAGAATGAGATCCAAACACCGAAAAAGGGTTTCTGTCACATTTTTTTTTTGCCGAGAAATTAATTTTCTTTTTTCTGGAGTTTTTCGCGAAACAAACGCACCTTACATAATCTTGCATTTGCATTCTTTACTGCATTCTCCACTTTTTGAAAGTAATGCATATTTTTTAGAATAGCATGCCCGCAACAGTAAAAGTATCATAATTTTCGCACGGTATTCAATTCAGTGTCATCGGCAATTTGTATGACGAGAAAATCCGACATGACATAAAAATTCAATCAGCAAAAATCATATAAAAAACGATGTCGTTTTGGCGGTACCAGTAAAAAAAAAAAAAACCAATGATAAAAGAAAGGGTAAGAGATTTGTTGCTCGGTCTGTCTCACTTCTTCTTCAATGGTTGAGCATTGATGATTCTTCAACGGAGAGAAGAGAGCTCTCTGTCTGAAGGAAGATGCTGGTCATTTTCCATTAATGCACCCAGCTTGCCATCTCCGTCACCTTTAATTTCTTTGTGATTTGCGAGATTCCGGCGAAGCCCATGGCCATTCATGTCCCAGACCCAGCAATTTCTTTGTGATTCATCCAAATCAAGCGTGATTTTCTGTGTTGCGTTGTTAAACTCGTCATCATCTCGACCTCGCCGAAGCCGATTCAACTGATCCCGCTTTGCTGTTGCGTAAGCTCGAACCTCTCTTCTACTAATCTCATCTTGAACCTCTCCGTTGTCCAAGCTTCTTGGAAGAAGAATCTCGTTTAGAATTTAGAGTTTCAGTTTTGGATGAATTTGGGGAACAAAAAGGCGAAAACGACATCGATTTGGCCTTCTTTTTGCCACATCAATTGAAGATTGTCCATTTTAGACTCTCTTTTTTTTTTTTAATTTGAAAAGCCACATAAGACGATTCGCCTGAATAGACACTTAAGTGACGATTTCATATTAATGTGGCACTTAAGTGATCCGTCGAAAAGTTTTGGCACCAAAGTTAGGGGTGAGCATGATTTTAGGATAGAATCGAGAAGCGGAGAACATAATCAGTGGAATCAGGATATGGTTCTAGATTTCAAGGTGTGCATAGTAGGTTAAAAGTTCTAATAATTGGGAAACCGGCTCCGATGGGTAGGTTCCAAGATTTTAGGAGATGAAACCTAGATTTTTTGTGTGTGTTTTTCTTGTTCTATATCTTCGCGCGAACTTGTGGTAATCCATGGCATACAATGATGAGTGTACGATTTGGAACGAGTTTCCATTTCCGACAATATCCATAAAAGACTTTTACTTTATTAATGTTTCATATTTTTCGTGTGTCTAAATATGAATCATAATTAGTGGATTGTAGTAGCAAATGGTAGTCATTAGAGGTGATAATTCACTACAATCGTTTAATTAAGAATACAGGTGGAACCTGAGTAGACGCTAGAACTGACCTTGGAACTTGTGACATGATAAGTTTCAGGTTTCAAAACATGGGGAAATCGATTTTGACGGGTAGATGTCAGATGAAATGTGGAAGGAACCTGAAACCACTGACCTAACTAAAGTGTGCGTTGTACAAAATTTATGGCATTTTTAGTGCATTTTCTCCGATGTCCAATTAACCTCACGTGGTTATCAAAGGAGGCAACATGGCTTGGGATTTTCAGCTTTATCTGTTTCGCAAAAAATGAATAATTTCGAATGTATTTTCTCAAGAATGATCGCTTATTTCACTAAAAAAAAATTAATAAATAGAAAATGTTGTTATTGTTAATAATAATTTATGATTAAATAATTGCGTGAAATGAAAAAAAAATTATTCATTTATTTTTAGAGGCGATAAAAATGATATCTTTAGATAAAGTGTTTTCTAAAGAAATGGAGCCTCTATGATTTTTATTGCAAATTGATTTAGGTGGACCGTCCCAAAGGCGTCTCATGTTGGAAAGGAAGAAGAGATATTAAGGGTCTGTTTGGTAACGTTTCTGTTCCTCTATTTTTGTTCCCGAGAATAAAAAAGATCAGAAACATGTTTGATAACGCAAATGATTCTGATTTATCATCTTTTTTTGTTCTCGAAAATAGAAACAGAAGGACAGAAATAGAGGAACAGAAATGTCACCGAACATAGCGTAAAAGGAAGAAGAAAATAGAGGAAGGGTATGACCGTATAAGCAGCTGGCAGTACGGCAATATTCTCTCCTTGCGGGTCCCGAGGCAATAGCTTCCTTCCTCTTTTTTTTTTTTTTTGGTCGAAATAGCTTCCTTCCTTAACAAGCAGCACAATTTCGCTCATGCAGATCGTCACGTTCTCATTCGTCAGCGAACATGGCCCGCGAAGGAGGGAATCCTGGCTTTTCTCCATCTCTCTCCCCTATCAATACAGAGTAGTCTGTAGTAGTGACTGAGAGAGATTGATTTTGACTAGTTGCAGTTGGGGTATTACAGTGTGGTGTGGTGTGGTGTTGTTGACTGAGAGGTTGACTCGGCGTTGACGACGACGGAGGAGACGCTCTCCCTTCTCTGCCACTCTCTTTTCTACTCTCTCTCTCACCGCAGAGACAGACCCTTCATTCCCTCACTGCTAAGCGAGCTCTTCGAGGTAACTGCACCGCTTCTTCTTCTTCTCTGTCAGTCAAGTTTGGGTCTTTGATGATCCCCGTTTTGCTTTTTTGTTCTTTTCTTGCTGTACTGCGATGTTACATTCGAGAGTGCGAACTCCGTGTGACGATCGTTTGCGACCATGTGTGGATCTCGCGGTTTTCTGGGGTTTGGTTTCGGAGAAGCTGCATTCTGTGGAATTTGCTTCATGGAGTGAGATGGTGCTTGGGAATTGGGGCTTGGTGCTCCCATGATCGTCGTCCTTTCGCGTGTCGGGTTTGGTTTCGGGCAAGTTCCTTGAAGGAGGGAATAGGGGGAAAGAAAATATAAGAACGGGGAAGCAAGTGATTGGAAAAGTCAAGTGATCGTCGTCCTTTCATGTGCAACTTCTTGGAAGTTTTTTGTTTTTTTGGGTAGAGAAGTCAAGTGATTGGAAAAGAAAAACTCTGGACATTTGAGAAGCACGAAAGAGCAACTAGAAAACATTAACATTGACTCAGGAGGAATTTTTCAAGAAGCGTATCATGGTGAATCTAAGAATCTTTGTAGTAGTATGGACTTGTGGGAGGTATTAGAGTCCATCACTGTCATGTGTTGATATGGTTGCCTAAACTTGTAGGCCGTTTTGATGTTTTCTGACGCTGGTCACTCTTTTGCTTAATGTGAACAGTGCTGATTGAACCCCGTTATGCTTGTAAAGAGTTTTCTTGAGTGCTTTTCAAATGGAGCAATCAAGTGTTCATTTGATGATCATTTGAGGCAACCCGTCAGTTTATATAAGCTTTCATGTTTCCTGTATAACTTTTTCCCCTTTCAGGGTTGCAAACTTCATGCTTGGAGTTGAATGGTCCATGTGCTTTTCGAAGGCCCTAGGCTGGCGTTCTTGTGTCATTGCTGGTGATGTCCTTGATATGGTGTAACAGAGTGCTATAAAGTTTGCATCAGTTGAATGGGTAAGACTATAAACGTACACGGGTTCTCTTCATTAGTGACCGCAGATACAGTCAGGGGATTCCTGGAGCAAAGGACTGGCAGTGGTACTGTTTATGCCATCAAAGTTAGACAAGACAAACGTGGGGTTCGAGCATATGCTATTGTCCAATTTATGGAAGCTGAATATGCTGAGTTGATTGTTTTATTGGCTAGTCGAAAAGATTTGTGGTATGGGCGTTCTTATCTAACTGCTCGCAGGGTTGAGCATGATATTATACAAAGGCCAAGAACCCTTTTGAATTCAATGGAAGGTATCGCTTTGCATTTTGGTTGCCAGGTATCAACTAAAAGGTTCTCTTCTCTGTGGAAATGGGGGACTGTCTCTGTAACTTTTGGGATTGGGCTGAGAAAATTCTGCTTCCTTTTGTCTTATTACAATACGGAGTATAAGCTCGAGTTATCCTATGAAAATATCTGGCAGATTGAGCTACACCGTACAAGAGGACATAAAAGAATGTATCTTGTGATTCAGGTGAGTGGACTTCATTAAGACTACGAGAGACTGATTTATTATTTTGTGCTAATATTGTGATTTATCCTACAATGCATATTTGGTTTTTACATTTGATTGGACATCATTTTGTGTGTGATCTCCTAATTCCAATGAGCATTAAAATTCTTCGTGTACTACATTCTTCCCCATTTTGTTGGGATTTGATTTTTAGCTCTCTAAATGGGGTTGTTTCAGGCTCCCAGTTGACGACTTGGTGATAACTTATTTATAAGATGTTCTTTTTGTTTTAACTTCATGGTGTTTCTGCCTGGATCCAATGTATCATGAACATAGATAGCTTGGCAAGATCTTATCTTAACAGAGAAATGGCAGGCAGAACTCCAAACATTATTGGTCGGCTCTGGTTGGGACTAGGAAAAGGCATTCTGGTTTAGCCTCTTTTGGGGCCCAAAGGGTCATTGGGCTAGGTTGCAATAAAGAGTCAAGCTAGTAAGTTTGTGGGAGTGAATAATGAGATATCCAGTATTTACAATCTGCAAGGAATTTCTAAAAAATTGGACCAGTATGATGTATGTTGAACAGAGACTCAGACAATAATAACTGAGTTGATTAAGAGAGAGACGGTGGAAGAGGGCTCTTTAGAAAAGATATGGTTGAAATTTTCGTCTTAGGATGCACAAGGACATAGTTTGGAAATCAAGAACATGTTCTACTGATGCACCAATGACTAAGTGGTCGCCATCTCCTACCCCCCTCGAACCCCAGATCTGGGAAAAATAAACCTCATGCATGAGCGGCCATGTTGGCTATGAGCTCGAGGATTGGCGAGCTCCAGATCTGGTGGCCATGGCAGCCGCGAGCTCGAGCTCGAGCTCGAGTGTCCATGGCAAGTTCCAGATCTAGTGGCTTTGGCGGCCACGAGCTCGAGTGGTGATGGATGCATGCTCCAAATCAAGTGGCCATGGCCACGAGCCTCTGCTCCTATCGCTCTCTTTTTGTTTTTTCGAATTTGGATGTTGTCTGATGCGGTGCCTATTTGGTGCCACATAAAAAAGAATTCCGTGAATCATAAGGCATGTGCGCTCTGACGTCCAACTTAGTAATCTGACTGTCCATGTGGCCAAGAGAAACATATAACAGAGGGAGTAACAATGGAACATTTTAAAAAGTAAAGGGACGCATTTGAATCGGAAAAAAGAAAGTAGAGGGTTCATTTTGATTTTTGGGCAAAAGTACAAGGACCACCGGTGATATTATACCTATTGAAGATCACGTTAAGGGCTACCTCGTACTTGGGTTGCATGCAATTTGATTGATAAGGAAAAGTGTATTAAAAGTGGTAAAACTTGTGTATACAATGAAGCATGTTCTGAACATTTACATTTATGCGACCAAATTTTAGACCTTTTGCAAAATAAATCCAATTACGTTCATCCTGAAATGCATTCCTGGTAGCTTGAGACAGGTTGCCACACAAGAGAAATCAAAAATGTTTTTACTAGGAGGACTTGATTGCAACAATTATAAGGTTTATGACATGATTGCATTTTGTACACAAGATCTACGACATTCAATGCCATTTTCCGTGATTTACAGTTTCTCAACTGAAACTCAGCATTTGAGAACTTACTAAGGCACAGTATCATAAGACACGATAGAATTTTGTAAACTTTCTTAAAAGATAAATCTTGGAGGTGTATGGTCATAATCTTCCATGAGGTTGTTGTTCCTTAATTCTGGGAATCGTGCATCTTGTTGTATTAAAAAATTCCAATCTTCTAAGGCTACTGTTAATGTTAGATGAAGACTCTTGTCTGACTCGCGTATTAGAAATTGCTCTTAACAAACTTCTGGGTCATGGCAAGATTGGTTAAGCAGAAGGCTTTGCAGGGTACACAAGTTCCCTTCAGTAATAGAGATAAGACTTCATATCTGCTAATCATATTCTGGCATCTGGCTAATTTGGAACTTTTGAATGTATTAGAGCCTTTGTAGAGGCTTAGAACTTTATACTTTTGCCATAGTGGAAAATTTTCCATGGAGTTAAATATATTGATGGACAACGTGGATTTTCCTTTATAAGGAGCCAGCTTTGGGGGCTTCAGCTTCAGCAAACTTTCACTTTCACTGAGATAAAGAAACCTGGCCCTTCATCTGTTTTCTTATTTTTGGCACATACATCTCGACCATGCATGCTTTTCTGCATGGTATGCTGCTTATGATAGAGGAGGACCTAATAGATTTTTGTTACTTCTGCTCTTGTGGATGGTAGCTGTACGGGGCTCCTCGTATTCGGAAAAAAGTTGTTCAGCATTCAGAACATTTGTTGGAAAGTCCTGTCTACAACTTTTTTAGAGATGGCTCTGATGACCAGTGGGTGAGAGCGACTGATTTTACTTCATCAGCTTGCATTGGACAGTCTTCTGCTGTATGTTTAGAGATTCCTTCTGAATGCTCGCTTCCAGATTTTCATGTGAACTTTGTCAATTATAAGGAAACCAACGAAATATTGTCTGTGGAAAATGGTTCTCCTTTCTCCTGCAGCGTGGATCTAGTTCCAATCGTAAGCCCTCCCAGCGGAGTTGACTTGCCTTATGAGATCCTCTTTAAGATAAATTTGTTAGTTCAGAATGGCTATCTAGCAGGACCTTGTCTTGATTCTTCGTTTTATCGAATGGTTGATCCACAGAGGATAGACGCGGACATAATCTTATATTCCTTAGACAAACTGTTCCATTTGAAAGAATGCTGTTATGAGCCTTCAAAATGGCTGATTGAGCAGCACAAGAAATATCTCACCTCCCAGCACTCGACAAAACTGTCTTCAATAACGTTAGGTGCTGGCTTGGTTTATGTACATAGGGTGCAAATAACACCATGCAGGGTGTATTTTTTTGGTCCAGAAATTAATGTCTCAAATCATGTATTGCGGAGGTATTCTGACTACATTGACAATTTTATCCGCATTTCTTTTGTGGACGAGGACTTG
This sequence comes from Lenwebbia sp. NSW1173648, assembly GCA_029784005.1. Classification (NCBI taxonomy): domain Eukaryota; kingdom Viridiplantae; phylum Streptophyta; class Magnoliopsida; order Myrtales; family Myrtaceae; genus Lenwebbia; species Lenwebbia sp. NSW1173648. The sequence continues at coordinate 10,323,841 of JARCGZ010000010.1, forward strand.
GATAAAATCCATTCTACTGATTTATCTCCTCGCACTGTTTCAAGACATGAAAGGACGGATATATATGAAAGAATCCTTTCTACACTGAAGAATGGCATAAGAATAGGTGATAAGAAGTTTGAATTTCTCGCCTTCTCATCCAGTCAGTTACGCGAAAATTCTGCTTGGATGTTTGCTCCAACAAATGGGTGTACTGCTGCAACTATTAGGGCAGAGATGGGTGAATTCAGTCAAATAAGAAATGTGGCAAAATATGCCTCAAGACTCGGCCAATCCTTGAGTTCATCTACTGAAACTCTCAATGTAGGTAGACAAGAATTTGAAGTCATTCCGGATATTGAAGTCAAATCATATGTTGAGAATATAGATTATGTCTTTTCTGATGGAATTGGGAAAATATCTGAAGAGTTTGCTCGGAAAGTGGCAAGAAAATGTGGCTTCAAGGGCTATGCTCCTTCTGCTTTTCAAATTCGCTATGGAGGATATAAAGGTGTTGTAGCGGTTGATCCGACATCGTATGTTAAACTATCACTCAGAAAGAGCATGTCCAAGTACGAATCAGATGAGAGAAAGCTAAATGTCTTGGCATGGAGCAAATATCAGCCTTGCTTTCTGAATCGCCAGTTGATCACTCTTCTCTCAACACTTGGCGTTCCGGATGATGTGTTCGAGAAAAAGCAAAAAGATGCTGTGGATCAGCTAAATGCTATTTTAGTTGATCCCTTACGAGCACAAGAGGCTCTAGATTTAATGTCCCCTGGTGAGAATGGTAACATTCTTAAAGAAATGCTAATGTGTGGTTATAAGCCTGATGGAGAGCCATTTCTATCGATGATGCTGCGAACATTCAGAGCAACAAAATTGTTTGAATTGCGGACCAAAACAAGGATATTTCTTCCTAAAGGAAGATCAATGATGGGATGCCTTGATGAAACCCGAACTTTGGAATATGGTCAGGTGTTTGTGCAGTATTCCGGTAGAAAAAGACAGATGTGGGATGAGTCAATCATGTTCATTGGTACTGACTCAGATCAAAGCTTTGTTGTACGGGGAAAGGTAGTTGTTGCCAAGAATCCTTGCTTACATCCAGGTGATGTGCGTGTTCTAACTGCTATAGACGTGCCAGCTTTACATCATATGGTGGATTGTGTTGTTTTTCCACAAAAGGGAAAAAGGTATGACTCTAACATGCCTTGTTATTGGCTTGGAATGACCTCAGTTGCACTGGTACTTGTCATGGATCCATTTTGGACTTGTTTTTGCTTTTGGTTGTTAATTTTGCTTTTGGTTGTGGATCTGTGGCTATTGTTTTGATTTGGTTCAGTCATAGTAACAAGGTCTAAAATTTCCAACATTACGTTTGTACTAGGTCTGAAGTAAATGATCTGATGTGTAACCCAATTTTATGTTTTCCTCATTTTACATAGCCAAGGATAATTTTCAAATTTTTTCTATAGAAATTGTTTTGGGCCTGCTTTTCTATCACCTTTAGGCTTTGAGAATAAATGCTTGAATGTTTATCCAGTGGGATTTGGTGGCTAGATTTGAATTCTTGTTGATCTTCCTCCTGGTTTGTCTCTTTCTTGTATATTGGTTTGAGTTCACCGATCCGAGGCTCATGTGTAGATTTTGTGTACATGTGATGTGACTTTGCTAAGAAGCATTCTGTAATATGCTGTTGTTCTATGCTTCTGATAGTTCTGGTTCTGGATAAAAACCGATAGTTTTCCCTTTATTTTTACTAGCTAAAAGTAGAGGCAAAAAATTGCTTCCCAATAATTGGGGTTAAGTTTGCTACTTTTAATTATCCCAAGCCCATTGTTAATCGATAAAAGTAGAAAGCAAAATATGACATAGATCTGTACATAAATGATTCTCATCTCAGACAATTTCTCTTTCTTAATGCATATTGCGCTTCTTGAACGAAATAGGCCTCATCCAAATGAGTGTTCAGGGAGTGATTTGGATGGAGATATCTACTTTGTCTCCTGGGACTCAGAATTAGTTCCGCATCGCCAGATACAACCTATGGATTACACACCTGCCCCAAGTGAGAAGTTGGATCATGATGTCACTATTGAGGTAATGCTTTTCCTCAGGATTTTCAGGGAATTCTATTTTCTGTAATGACATTTTTCTGATACTTGAAATGTTTTTAACAACTTACAGTTATGGTAGTGAATACATCTAGCATCCATCATCTTGGCATTCTCTTTCATTTCATTCGACTTGGCTTGTCTGACATGATGCTTGGATAGTATTTTAATCTCGAGTAGGAATGTGGTGTGTGACATCATGTCATATCAACCCTGCTCCGTTCTTTTGTTTTCTTATGGGTTCCTTTTGCTTCTAAATATGCATGCTTCTCTTTCTTCCTACCCTGGGTTGGAAGAACCCCCGAGAAGCTAAAATTTGCACCCTTTGCAAGCAGATGATAGCTTAAACATTAGTCACTCAGCAAACCGTTATGTATGAGTGGGCTCATTATTTCAACCATTAGGTCAATAGGATACTTAAAGCCGAAGATCTGGTTATGCCTTACATAACATGAAATTAGATGTTTGACCAGGACTATTCTATGAGAAGTCCCTTGAAAGGACTTGCACTTAGAATTCCCCTCATGCAGTTCATCCATGTTTGCTTGTTGGGAGGCTTTCCAAGTTTATCCTTTGCCTCTATTCATCTTCTGTCCTAAAATTTTGCACTCGCAACTTCAGACGTCACTGTACACCAAGTGATATGAACCTTCGTAGGGAAACTAAAACTGCTTATGGTAAATAATGAAGTGCTTGAGGCTGTAGTGTTGTCTTGACTGGGATTTGGATTCACCTATGGTTAGGGGCTATGTTACCGGGATTCGGCAGTCCAAGTAACATTGATTAGGGAAAGAGCCACTCATCAAATGTGTCTATAACCACTACTGGTGCGACTTCACTGGTGCTGAAACCCTATTTCGACATTTGAAATATTTTGCCAGACTTAGAGAAGGTGTATTTAGACAGGCACTGTTGTTGAGTGAATTGCCAGGATTGTGCTTGGACGCAGTTCAAGTGACTGTTCTGGAGAGACATAGCTAATTTGTTAAGAAAAGATGAGGGAATGAAAAGGTAGGCTTACCGAAATGATGCACAGGTTTTGCTTCTATCCAGACGGTTGTAAATCTGAATATGCGAATCTGTCATGCTAAATTTGATTTTTATCTATTAAATACCAATGTAATCAGAAGTTACGGATTAAAGTGTGTCATGGAAGGCATTATGTCCATACACCAAGTGAAACTACTTAATCACTCTGGTATTTTCTCCTTATCTAGAAAGCCGGGGCATCGTAGGAAATATTGATGATCTCGAATTGGAAGTACCATAGGTCGGTCCATTCAATTTCATCCTTGCGAAGAAACTCTTCTAGAGAAGACAGATCCATACCATGATAACTCATCCTTGCTTTTGGCGGGAAAAGGATTGGGCTCATGCTTTGGGGTTAGCTGTTTGCTTGTTTTAACTGTGCCTTCTCTTAAATTGGGGTTTGGAAATTTTCATTTACGATAATGATGTATGGGTTTTACGGAAATTTTTTTCCAATGTGACTTGATAAGTAAAAGTTTGCCTCGATGCTTGATTTTACCACCTTGACCTTGGATTTGGTGCCTGCTCTTCACGGCCTCGATGCTTGATTTTACCACCTTAACCTTGGATTTGGTGCCCGCTCTTCACTGCCGTTGAGAATTCCTTTTTCTGTTAGGTGGACTACATTAAGAGGCTTCTGTTCTATGATTGGTATTATTAAGTTTGATTTTGCTGGAAATACTGGTCCTTTGGCAATAAGCATTTTCCTGCATGCCTATACTTGCCCATGCATACACGTTCACTATGATGGATTTGTACATTGTTCTTTTGCGTTGCGAAATTCATAAGGATGAAATGAACGCATTAGTTTGAAACATTGGGAACATCGAAACAGGAAGTGGCCAGCGCATATGTACCTTGAACTTTTAAGAGAAGATGTATATCTGAGTGCCCTTTATTTTTGTAAGGTAATTGATGATCAATTTTGCCGGAAATCAATGAGTTGCATCAAGTTTGAAATTGACTCCTTGATTTCTCTTGTAATGCTCTATGGATGTGGGGGTAATTCAAATCCTTTTTGTTGTTGCGTTTCTTAAACAGGAAGTGGAGGAGTACTTTGTAAACTACATACTTAATGACAGCCTCGGAATTATTGCCAATGCCCACACCGTCTTTGCAGATAGTAAGCCTGAAAAGGCCATGAGCGATGAATGTTTAAAGCTTGCAAGACTTTTCTCTATTGCCGTCGACTTCCCAAAAACTGGTGTACCTGCTGTGATACCACCTGAATTGTATGCCAAAGAATACCCGGACTTTATGGAGAAGCTTGACAAGTCCAGCTATCCATCCAGTAACGTGATCGGAAAGCTTTTCCAGGAAGTCAAAGATCAAGCATACGCATCAAGCTCTATTCGGAAGTTCACGCAGGAAATGGCGAGGCGATCTTATGACCCAGATATGGAAGTGGACGGATTTGAGGACTATGTCGATGACGCTTTCTATCACAAAGGCAATTATGATTACAAGTTGGGGAATCTGATGGAGTACTATGGGATTAACACGGAGGCTGAAATCCTCAGTGGCTGCATAATGAAAATGTCCAAGTCATTCACTAAGAAGAGGGACACTGAATCCATTACTATGGCTGTAAAATCCCTGAGAAAGGAAGCTCGGACCTGGTTTAATGATAAGGGAAGTGGGTCACATTCCGAGGCTGCTGATGAATATGCAAAAGCGTCTGCTTGGTATCATGTCACATATCACCCGAGTTACTGGGGTTGCTACAACGAGGGTTTGAATCGAGATCATTATCTTAGCTTTCCCTGGTGTGTATATGATAAACTGATCCAAATTAAGAAGGCAAGACGAGGTACGACAACTGCTCGTAAGTCCACTCTTGAAGACTACTTCACCCATGGATTGCGTCTGAATTGAGAAATGGAACTCGGGTATTTTCTTAGTTGAAGAAACCGGTGGTTATTGTATTTTTGTCTTCTGCAATGTGTAGGTAACGGTACTCCTAGAGCTCCTGCTTTAGTGAAGCAAAGCTTGAATAACATTCTGGCTGCTATCCGTGCGTGCATTATATCTTTTACTACATAATGTTAATGTTCGACGGCTGTTCACTGTTTACAGTCTCTCCGAATTTCTGCGGGGGGGACCAGTTATTCTTCCATGCCGTAGGTTCCTCCGATTCTTAATGCCGGTGGATTCGAACATTATAACATTTCTGTAATTTCAGATAACACCCTAGTCCAGAGGATGCTGTATCAGATTCAGTTTGTCGTGGAATTTGAGAATAAGATCATGCTCCCGCATTGTGTGATGTTGGAAAATTTTGCAGCTGTCGTGATCGCGGAAACGGTACACTCTGTAGCACAAACGAGATTAACAAGGTTTTCTTATGAGGAATTCTGAAGAAGCGCCATCTTGATACTTGTGATTGTGAAGGGGATGACTTCTTGCTTATCGAAGCCTACCAAAAGGTCAATACATTCAAACTTCTTTAACAAAAGCAATACAAGTACTGTAAAGATCAGACCAGGACAGTACCGAACTCCTAACTGTATTCAAATTTTTTAGTACATTTCACGCGACATATGAACTAGAGTTGGACAAAAAAATTATCTGGATGTGGAACTGGCTCTTAGGGGCGCATTATTTACGCTTCGGTATCACTAGCAGTTGGCTTCCTTGAAGAAAGGCGCAGTTTAAACAGTCGGAAACTTCCTTGGTTATCCCAAGAAAACAATCAAACAGTGAAGGACAAGGGAAGCAGTCGGGCACATGGTAAGGCCGATCGCCGGCAGGGAAGCGAAGAGGGTGTTGAAAGTCGTTCGATGCATGGTCGTTGAACAGGACAAGGAAACCGGGGCACTTGAGAGGAGAGGCCTTGTGTAATGTACTTGCGTCGAGCGGCTTCGGCTTCTAGAATGTTCTGCAACACGGCGCAGTTGTTGCTTTTTTTTTTTCAAATCGTGTAACCGTTGCTAATTAATGATAAATAGACTTTCAGCATCTGTTAAAACTTAGTTGGATGTGACTAAGTAGTATTTCTGTAATTTTTCATTAGGAAAGATAAATCAATAAATAATCGAGGGATTATACCAATTTTTGCCTTTCCCGGTGATTAGTAAGGAAAAGGGTATATGCATATGTTGAAAACTTAAATTTAATTTGGCGAGATTAGTGATTTATGATAAGCTTTCATACTCTAAATAGTCAACAACTTTTTCGTAGGAATTGGTAACCTTATGCACTTGAAGAGTTAGTATGCATCAGTCTCTACTAATTTTTTCAAGGTTTGTAAATTTTTAATAGGACAAGTACCTTTAACACCATTTTTCGTACGAAAAAGTATCAATATGTCGAGTATGTCACTGATTAACTTGTTATATGATTAGTAACTTTTCCATACATTGGTAAGGTTACGTTAAGAATATTTCTCGAATTTGAGCCTGTGAAAGAAATTCGATCTAAATAGGTTTTTTAGTTCGGGTAGGTTTCCTAATTTTGATAGATTTTCTATAAAAAAAAATCCTATTTTGGATGCAAATATAGTGTATTATATGGTAGATGGAATTCAACTCGGGGAACACACTAGAGCAAACAAAAGAAGTGTTGGGATTTTTCTCTGTAACTTTTCTAAGTGAATTGTCTGTAAGAGATTAGTGATGGATTATGTGACTTGATTATGCTAAATTAATCTAATTCCCTTTAGGTACCTTTTAACTTTATCATATAAAAAAATTCGCAAGTAGTTTTGGTCCATTTTAATGCTAAGCCACTAACATGCAATGGGTGCTCATGCGGGTACCCTATCAATAATCCAACACTCACGAATTCAAAGCGATAAATTGCTAGAAGTAGGGCTAATCTAAATGCAAAGCAAAGCATAACCTTAGCGTGATTAATTCCCAAGTATCTACAAAGTATTAATAGAAAATGCATACCCAGCCCGAATATGATCTCTAAATGCTAATGCAATTCTAACTATTTGTTTTTATTTTTTTGGTTTTTCTTATTTATGAAAACTGCAGTACATGCAATTTTAATGACATGAAATAGGATTAATTATGAATTAACACTATAATTTAACGACGTGAAAGATCATTCTATTTTCTTTTACAATAACGTAATGCATGAGATACATGAGATGCATGAAATGCTCTCATTAATTATGTTACATCATTTATGGACCAAATCTTCTGCACTCGTCCCAATGCTCTTCACTTTTGCCCACGCTTGGACCCATTCCTCTTGAAGAACGTGACCACACAGTAATATCTGATAGTTGGGTCAAGGTTAATTTCCAGATTGCGGCCAGGAAGAATATGGGATTTTTTTCTCATTGAGGAAAACTTGAATCGGCTTCGTGTCCCAAGATGAGGTGCTAAGAATTCCTGTTTAAATTCGCCACAGGAATTCCGGGTCGGATCAAGATCCGGCGACCGGCTGGAGGAAGAAGAAAAAAAAAAGGAAAACAAGAAAGAAAGGCTGATTCGGCGATTGGTTGAGCCATTCGCGAAAACTCACGATTTCTCCTAAGTCAATGATGTCGGCATGCTATTTTAAGAAACATGATTAATTTCCAAATGTGGAGAATGCAGCAAAGAATGCAAATGCAAAGCTATCTAATGTGGATATATATTTTTTAGATCAAATTGTACCCCTATTAACTAATTTGATCTCTAATTTTTATGAAATATACGAGAGACATTTGATAGCCAAAATTTAGGCGTCAATAATTACGAATTGCACACCGTGAAATCTTATTATTATTTTGACAAAAAAAAAAAAAAGAAATCTCATTATTATAGTTCGGAATATTTCATAATTACGTACCAATTAATAACTTAAAAATTATCTTACCGGGGATAATGTGGAGATTTGAATTGTTGCCGCTCAACAAGAAGGGCTAGAGTGTAAGTGTCAACCTTTGTCCGAATCAGAGCGAGTGGAAGTTGTGTCAACGGTGGAGGGGCAACATGGTTCCTACACGTGTCATTCTCGTAAATCTTGCCTTCTATCAATCTCCTATTCGCGTGGTGTGCCGCATCAGTTATGTTATCTTATCACCACTTAGATTGTTAATGATAAGCGATAACAGGATTCAATAGATTAAATAAGTCAAAAAAATTTGATGACTAATTTGCATAGAACGCAACGAGTGATGGCACGAAAGATCTCGAGTTTGCTTTGTCACATTGGAATTCATGGAAAATAGATATGAGTCTTAACAAGTGTTCAAGGAAAAAAGACAGTAAAAGTGTCATAATTTTTGCATGATATTCAATTCAATGCCATCGGCGATTTGTATGATGAGAAAATTCGACGTGGCATTAATATATTCTAAATCGATTGATGTGGCTCATCGGAAAAATTCAATCAACGAAAATTATATAAAAAAAACTACGTCGTTTTGAAATAAATATATAAAAACCAATTATAAGAAAAAGGGTACGAGATTTGTTGCTCTGTCTCACTTCTTCAATGGTGGAGCAATGATGATTCTTCAATGGAGAGAAGACAGCTCTCTATGTGTGAAGGAAGATGCTGGTGATTTTCCATTAATGCACCCAGCATGCCATCTCCGTCACCTTTAATTTCTTTGCGATTTGCGAGATTCCAGCGAGGATTCATGTCCCAAACCCAGCAATTTCATTGTGATTCATCCAAATCAAACGTGATTTTCTGTGTTACGTTCTGCCGTTCTTAATCTCGTCATCATCTCGACCTCATTGAAACCGATTCAACCGATCCTCACTTTGCTATCGCGTAAACTCGAACCTCTCCCCTACTCATCTCACCTTGAAACTCTTCATTGCTCAAGCTTCTCGGATGAGGAATCTCTTGCTAGAATTTAGGGTTTCAGTTTCAAATGTATGTGGCCCACTTTTTGCCAAATCAATTGAAGATCGTCCACCTTAGACTTAGACTTTTTTCAAAATAAAATAAAATAAAAAAGAGAATCACGTTGTTCTCAAAAATTAATTTAAATAGCCGCATATGACGATTTGGCTGAATAGACACTAGAGTGAACGATTTTACATTGATATGACACTTAAGTGATCAGTCACAAAGATGAGCGTCGTACAAAAGTTATGACATTTTTTATGTCTTTGTCGAGTGTCCAATCAATCTCACATGATTATCAAACAAGGCAGCATAGGTTGGGATCTTAGGCTCCGTTTGTTTTGTGGATAATGAATAATTTTTTTAAAAAATATTTAAAATAATAATTTGTTTCGCTTAAAATAATTAGTCAACGAAAAATATTTTCACCATTTATTTCAGCATTAGTACAATTGATGTTTTTGGAAAATAATAAATTTTTAAGTTATTTATTTTTTGCGAAATAAAACAAAGGAAGGGTACACTAAATTGAGGGAAAATTTCAAAAAAAGGTCCCAAGTGCCCTCATTTTCTCAAATAAGGGTCTGAAGTTGACCTTGTTTCAAATAAGCACCTGAAGTGCCCTCATTGTGTCAAAAAAGGGCCTGAAGTGCACATTATTTCAAATAAAAGCCTGAAGTAACTATATTAGTCTCAAAAAAGTGCTTGACTCACTTTAGTTAATGGCATTTTGGTCATTTACTATTTTATTTTATTTTTCCTTTTTTCTATTTTTTAAGTGATTTTGAAAAAAAGCAAAAAGTAATAATAATAATAATAATAAAAAGAAACACAGGCGGAAGGTCAGTCCTCTCGCCTGAGGCAGTCGCCCCACCACCGGTGGGGAGGCGGCTATGGCCGTCGGGGTCGCCGGCGCCTCAGCGAGGGCCGTGGCCATCGGCTGGGACCGAGGTAGATCGAAGGGGGAGGTCCACCCCGACGGGAGGTAGACCTCCCGCTTGTGATTTTGTTTTGTTTTGTTTTGAATTTTTTTTTGAATTTTTGTTTTAATTTAATTTAACAAAAAATTAGATTAAATTTACATTTTAACAAAAGTGCCCTTGATCAGTCGAAAAATTTAGCCGGCCTACCGGCCGGCGAGATCAGACCCTTATTTGAAACAACCATAGCTACTCCATGCCCTTCTTTGAGACAATGATGGCACTTCAAGCCCTTATTTGAAATAAAGTCCACTTAAGATCTTATTTGAGAAAATGGAAGCACTTGGGCCCTTTTTTGAATTTTGCCCCTAAATTGATTTAGGTGGACCTTCCCATAGAGTGTACCAAGTTAGAAAGGAAAAAGAAAATCTCTCGGAACGTGGCAGTATGGTAATTTTCTCTACTTGTGGGTCCCGAGGCAATACCTTCCTCAACAAGCAACACAATCTCACTCATGCAAAGCATGGCCCCCGAAGGAGGGAATCCTGGCCCTTCTCTATCTCCTCCGCTGTCTCCTATCATATCTACATTGAGGGGGTGCATAACAACCATTCTACTTCTCTATTTCTGTTCCAAACCTATTTCTAGAACAGGTTTGGAACAGAAACTCGTTTGGTAACGTAATTCTATTTTCTATTTCTAAAACAAAAATTTGTTCCAAAAATAGATTTGGAAGGGAAATCAGAAATAAAAATTTTCTACTTCTCGGAAAAACAGAAATCGAAAATAATAAGCCCTCACTTTTTCTCAAGTACCCGCCGTCGCTCGCCGTTGCCCCCCGCCCACCACCGGCCGCCGCCATCCACTGCCTGCCGCTGCCACCCACCGCCGGCCACCTCCGACCACCGCCAACCACCGCCATCCTCTGCCGCCCACCGCCACCCTCCCCCGGTCGTCTCAACCATCGCTGGCCGTCGCCGCCCACCGCCGACCTCCGCCACCGCCAGCCACTGCCCTCGATTGCCCACTGCCAGCCGTCGCCGACCACAACTCGCTGCCGCACCGCCGCCACCCACTGCTTGTCGCCAACCACCGCCCACCACCAACCTCTGCCGCCCATCGCCACCCTCCGTCGGCCGCCTCAACCATCGCTGCTGCCCACCGCTGTGACCACCGTCAACCACTGCCCTTGGTCGCCCACCCGCCGCCGCCCCCCGCCTCACCGCCCGTAGCCGCCACCCACTGCCTGCCGCCGCCGCCGCCGACCACAGCCTGCCACTAACCAGCGCCCACCGCCAACCTCTGCCGCCCACCGCCACCCTCCGCTGGTCGCTGCAACCATTGCCGGCCGCCGCCGACCTCCACCGGCCTCCACCACCCACCACCCTCAGCCGCCGCAACCACCGCCACCGCCGGAGTAAAAAATAAATAATATTTTTTTATTTTGAAAATAGTAAATAATAATTTCTAGAAGTAGAAATTTTCAACTGTTGTCAAGATCAGAAATTTTATGTCGTTATCAAACGCATTTTTTGGCTCAAAAACTCATCCAGAAATAGAAATAGAAAAATCTATTTCTAGAACAGAATGCACCCCCTGAGTGGACTTGTCAAAATGGGTTCAAAACCCATTTATAAACCCACATTCTTTGAAATGGATTATAAATGGGTAATCTAAAATCTAGCAGGCCATATGTAAATGGGTTATAAATGAAAAGGCCAAAATAAATGGAATGTAAATGGGTTATGTAAGACCTGTTTAATCCATTTCCAAAAAAGGCCCTGCTCAACCCATTTAATCTCTTCTTCTTCGCAAGCACTGCTTCTTCTTCTTCACCGACTGAAACTCCATTTGGAAATCTCTCGAACTCCAAACGATTGTTTTCTATATTCTCTAATTCCATCTGGAACTTGATCGAATTCCGTTTCTCGATCGCCGGTTTTTCGTTTTCTGAATCTTTTCCATTCGGCCCATCTCAAGCAGCTCCGCCTTCATGGATCGCCGAGATTTGGGGTTTCTTCGATGGATGCGGGCTCTCCACCACCTCATCGCCGACGCCGGAGACCACGAATCTCGTCGAGCTTCTTTAACTATGAAAGCGATTGGAATGTTGGGGACTAGCAAATGCACATGCGCCTCCGGGGACAACGGGGTCCAGATTCGCGATGCCTGAACGATCCAGGCATGATTTCAGTTGGCTTCAGCGTCTTCACCCGTGCGTGGAAGCTCTGCGAAGATCCCTGAGCGTTTAAAGCCCTTAAAGTGCCTCCTGATCGTGAGTGGACTCTCTGACTCTGACGACATCTCTTGATCGGCGAGTTCATTAAGTCTTGTTTTGGTTTGGGTGATCCGCGTCTATATCATCTTTCCGGGATACCCGCAAAGTGACTCTGTCGTTGCAGAATTCGATGGTCAGGGGTCTCTGAGATCATGGGTTGTATGCGCAAGGAATGTGGGTTTATGGCAAATGTCGAAGTTTCGATTGCCCATGGGACAACTTCACTCTTCCTTTTGTGCTCATGGCCTGTTCCGCTCTTGGCGCTCTTGATGTTGGAAAGGAGTTACATTGTGTTGCTTTGAGAGCTGGTTTCGAGGGCAAAGTTGTGGTACGACTGCGTTGTTGGATTTCTACGCAAAATTTGGTTGTTTGGAGGTAGCAGACAAGCTGATTGATTTAATTCCTGAGCTAGATTTGTTTTCTTGGATGCCCTGATTGCTGGACTTGGCAATAAAAAAAAAAAGGGAAAGAAAGAAAAATAAAAAAATTTGGTTTCTTGTATGCCCTGATTGTTGGACTTCACAAGAAAAAACAAAAGGGAAGGAAAGAAAAATAATAAATAAAATAAAATAAAAATTGTAATAAAAGGAAAATAAGAAATTTCATTTAAAAAAAAGTATAAAAATTGCCGATAAATTTGTATTGCAACGAAGTGTTTTGGTAATATGATTTTAAAAAATTATAAAAAATAAGTTTTTCTTAGATTATGATAAATATGGAAAAGTATTAATAAATATGGATTAAATTGGATATGAATTAATAAATTTACATTATGAATAAATAAATTATAAATAAATTAATAAGTTAATTTGGATCGAATCATTTATGTGCGCCGATCCAAACCTGACTCGAGCATGAGAGATTGACTCGGACTTGACAACGACGAAGGAGACGCTCCCTCTTCTCTGCACTATCTTTTCTACTCACTCTCACCGCAGAGGTAACTGTGCTGCTTCTTCTTCTTCTTCTTCTTGTCAGCCGAGTTTGGGTTTTTGATGATCTCCGTCTTTTTTTTTTTTTTCCTCTTGCTGTTCTGCGACATTATGTTCAAGAGTGCGAACTCCGTGTGAAGATCGTTTACCGTCATGCGTGGATCTCACGGTTTTTGTGTGTGTGTGTGTGTGGTTTGGTTCGGAGAAGCTGCATTGTAACTTGCTTCATGGATGCTCCCATGCTCGTCGTCCTTTCGTGCGTCGAGGTTTGGTTTCGAGCAAGTTCCTTGGAGGGGAAGTAGGGGGAAAGAAAAGATAAGAACGGGGAAGCAAATAAGAACACAAGCGTGTCTTGGTGATGGTTTTACTTCTATTGTGTTGATTGGTTCTGCTGCTCAAGCGGCGTGTATTGTACTACTTCCATGCTTTTCGTCTTGATATATGTCCTCTTTTGCTGCTTGTGCTGAAATTACTAAGTTGTGACCCTCTCGTTACCAAGATGGGACTTTCTCACTTTTTGCTGTTTGATATGTGTTTTGTGCGACACTTATTCGAACCTTTTTTACTTTTTTTAAAAAAAATTTTAGAGGGAGTCAAGTGATTGAAAAAGGAAAAACTCTGAACATTTGAGAAGCAAAATTTCCTTACGTTAAAGGAATTTCTGCTTTCTTGTTCGGTTTATGTTCTAGAGTGAATGTTATAATTGCAACCTTTTCTCAACTGTAAAACATAAACATTGACTCGGGAGATATTTTTCAAGAAGCATATCATGGTGAATCTAAGAATCTTTGTTGCAATTTAACATAGTATTGTGGACTTGTGGGAGGTACTAGAGTCCATCACTGTCGTATGTTGACATTGTTGCCTAAACGTGTAGGCCGATTTGATGTTTTTCTGATGCTGGTAACTCTTTTGCTTAATGTGAACAGTTTTCTTGAGTGCTTTTCAAATAGAGCAATCAAGTGTTCATTTGATGATCAATCACTATGATGATTCGTTGGTACTTTGAGGCAACCATCAGTTTATATAAATTTTCATGTTTCCTGTCTAATTTTTTCCCCTTTCAGTGTTGCAAACTTCAGGCTTGGAGTTGAATGGTCCATGTGCTTTTCAAAGGCGCTAGCCTGGCGTTCTTCTGTCATTGTTGGTGATGTCCTTGATATGGTGTAACAGAGTGCTATAAAGTTTGCATCAGTTGAATGGGTAACACCATAAATGTACACGGATTCTCTTCATTAGTGACTGCAGATACGGTCAGGGGATTCCTGGAGCAAAGGACTGGCGATGGTACTGTTTATGCTATCAAAGTTAGACAAGACAAACATGGGGTTCGATCATATGCTATTGTCCAATTTATGGACTTTGTATATGCTGAGATGATTATTTCATTGGCTAGTCAAAAAGATTTGTGGTATGAGCGTTCTTATCTAACTGTTCACAGGGCTGAGCATGATATTGTACAAAGGCCAAGAACCCTTTCGAATTCAATGGAAGGTATCGCTTTGGATTTTGGTTGCCAGGTATCAACTAAAAGGTTCTCTTCTCTGTGGAAATGGGGGAATGTCTCTGTAAATTTTGGGATTGGGCTGAGAAAATTCTGCTTCCTTTTGTCTTATCACATTGTGGAGTATAAGCTCGAGTTATCCTGTGAAAATATCTGGCAGATTGAGCTACACCGTGCAAGAGGCCGTACAACAATGTATCATGTGATTCAGGTGAGTGGACTTCATTCAGATTACGAGAGACTGATTTACTAGTTTGTGCTGATATTGTGATTTATCCTACCATGCATATTTGGTTTTTAAATTTGATTGGACATCATTTTGTGTGTGATCTCCTAATTCCAATGAACGTTAAAATTCTTCGTACTGCATTCTTCCTCATAATGTTGGGATTTGATTTTAGCTCTCTGAATGAGCAGAAGTATTTACTAGTTCCCCCGGGAAATTGACGACTTGATGATGTACACATCTACGACATTCCATGCCATTTTCCGTGATTTGTAGTTTCCCAACTGAAACTCAGCATTTGAGGGCTTACTGAGGCACGGTTAAAATCACAACAAGACATGATAGAATTTTGTAAACAATCTTTCATGAGGTTGTTGTTTCTTGATTTTGGGAATCATGCATCTTGTTGTATTAAAAAATTCCAATCTTCTAAGGCTACTGTTAATGTTAGATGAAGACTCTTGTTTGATTCGCGTATTATAAATTGCTCTTTACAAACTTCTGGTCATGGCAAGGTTGGTTAAGCAGGAAGCTTTGCAGGGTACACAAGTTCCCTTCAGTAATAGAGATCGGAGTTTATATCTGCTGATCATATTCTGGCATCTGGCTAATTTGGAACTGTTGAATGTCTTAGAGCCTTTGTAGAGGCTTAGAACTTTATACTTTTGGCACAGTGGAAAATATCCCACGGAGGTAAATATATTGATGGACATCATGGATTTTCCTTTATAAGGAGCCAACTTTTGGGGCTTCAGCATCGGCCCCAAACTGTCACTTTCACTGAGATGAAGAAACCTGGTCCTTTATCTATTTTCTTATGTTTGCACATACCTCTTGACCATGGATGCTTTTCTGCATGGTATGCTGCTTATGATAGAGGAGGACCTAATAGATTTTTGTTACTTTTGTTCTTGTGGATGGTAGCTGTACGGGGCTCCTTGTATTCGGAAAAAAGTTGATCAGCATTCGGAAATTTTTTTGGACAGTCCTGTCTACAACTTTTTTAGAGATGGCTCTGAGGACCAGTGGGTGAGAGCGACTGATTTTACTTCATCAGCTTGCATTGGACAGTCTTCTGCTGTATGTTTAGAGATTCATTCTGAATGATCGCTTCCAAATTTTCATGTGAACTTCGTCAATTATAAGGAAACCGATGACATATTTTCTGTGGAAGATGGTTTTCCTTTCTCCTGCAGCGTGGGTCTAGTTCCAATCGTAGGCCCTCCCAGAGGAGTTGACTTGCCTTATGAGATCCTCTTTAAGATAAATTTGTTAGTTCAGAATGGCTGTCTAGCAGGACCTTGTCTTGATTCTTCGTTTTATCGAATGGTTGATCCACAGAGGATAGACATGGACATAATCCTATATTCCTTAGACAAACTGTTCCATTTGAAAGAATGCTGTTATGAGCCTTCAAAATGGCTGATTGAGCAGCACAAGAAATATCTCACCTCCCAGCATTCTACAAAACTCACCTCCCAGCACTCGACAAAACTGTCTTCAATAACGTTAGATGCTGGCTTGGTTTATGTACATAGGGTGCAAATAACACCATGCAAGGTGTATTTTTTTGGTCCAGAAATTAATGTCTCAAATCATGTGTTGCGGAGTTATTCTGACTACATTGACAATTTTATCTGCATTTCTTTTGTGGACGAGGACTTGGATAAAATCCATTCTACTGATTTATCTCCTCGCACTGTTTCGAGACATGGAAAGACATATATATATATGAAAGAATCCTTTCTACACTGGAGAATGGCATAAGAATAGGTGATAAGAAGTTTGAATTTCTCGCCTTCTCATCCAGTCAGTTACGCGAAAATTCTGCTTCAAATGGGTGTACTGCTGCAACTATTAGGGCAAAGATGGGTGAATTCAGCCAAATAAGAAATGTGGCAAAATATGCTTCAAGGCTCGGCCAATCCTTGAGTTCATCCACTGAAACTCTCAATGTAGGTAGACATGAAGTTGAAGTCATTCCGGATGTTGAAGTCAAATCATATGTTGAGAATATAGATTATGTCTTTTCTGATGGAATCAGGAAAATATCTGGAGAGTTCGCTTGGAAAGTTGCAAGAAAATGCGGCTTCAAGGGCTATACTCCTTCTGCATTTCAAACTCGCTATGGAGGATATAAAGGTGTTGTAGCTGTTGATCCGACATCGTATGTTAAACTATCACTCAGAAAGAGCATGTCCAAGTACGAATCAAATGAGACAAAGCTAAATGTCTTGGCATGGAGCAAATATCATCCTTGCTTTCTGAATCGCCAGTTGATCACTCTTCTCTCATCACTTGGCATTCCAGAACATGTGTTCGAGAAACACCAAAAAAATGTCGTAGATCCGCTAAATGCCTTTTAGTTGATCCCTTACAAGCATAAGAGGCTCTAGATTTAATGTCCCCTGGCGAGAATGGTAACATTCTCAAAGAAATGCTAATGTGTGGTTATAAGCCTGATGCAGAGCCATTTCTATCGATGATGCTGCGAACATTCAGAGCAACAAAATTGTTTGATTTGCGGACCAAAACAAGGATATTTCTTCCTAAAGGAAGATCAATGATGGGATGCCTTGATGAAACCCAAACTTTGGAATATGGTCAGGTGTTTGTGCAGTATTCCGGTAGAAAAGGACAGATGTGGGATGAGTCAATCATGTTCATTGGTACTGACTCAGATCAAAGCTTTGTTGTACAGGGAAAGGTAGTTGTTGCCAAGAATCCGTGCTTACATCCAGGTGATGTGCGTGTTCTAACTGCTGTGGACGTGCCAGCTTTACATCATTTGGTGGATTGTGTTGTTTTTCCACAAAAGGGAAAAAGGTACGACTAACATGCCTTGCAATTGGCTTGAAATGACCTCAGTTGCACTGGCACTTGTCGTGGATCCATTTTGGACTTGTTTTTGCTTTTGGTTGTCGATCTTTGGCTATTGGTTTGATTTGGTTCAGTCATATTAATAAGGTCTAAAATTTCTGATATTACTTTTGTACTAGGTCTGAAGTAAATGGTCTGATGTGTAACCCAATTTAATATTTTCCTCATTTTACATAGCCAACAATAACGTTGACATTTTTTCTTTAGAAATAGTTTTGGGCTTGCTTTTCTATCACCTTTAGGCTTTGAGAATAAATGCTTGAATAAACATCCCGCCGAATTTGGTGGCTAGATTTGAATTCTTGTGAATTTTGCTCGTGGTTTGTCTCTTTCTTGTATGTGGTTTGAGTTACCAATCCAAGGCTCATGTGTATATTTTGTGTACATGTGATGTGACTTTGCTAAGAAGCATTCTCTACTATGCTGTTGTTCTATGCTTCTGATAGTTCTGGCTCTGGTTGAACACTGATTGTTTTCCCTTTATTTTTACTAGCTAAAAGTCGAGGCAAAAAATTCCTTTCCTCATAATTTGGGTTAAGTTTGCTACTTTTAATCCTCTCAAACCCACTGTTAATAGATTAAAGTAGAAAGCAGAAAACGATATAGATCTGTATTAAATGATTCTCATCTCAGACAATTTCCCTTTCTTAATGCATATTGCGCTTTTTGAACGAAACAGGCCTCATCCAAATGAGTGTTCCGGGAGTGATTTGGATGGAGATGACTACTTTGTCTCGTGGGACTCAGAATTAGTTCCACATTGCCAGATACAACCTATGAATTACACACCTTCCCCAAGTGAGAAATTGGATCATGATGTCACTATTGAGGTGATGCTTTTCCTTGGGATTTTCAGAGAATTGTAAATTCTGTAATGCTTTTTTCTGATACTTGAAATGATTTTAACAGCTTACAGTTATGGTAGTAAATACATCTAGCATCCATCATCTTGGCATTCTTTTCATTTCATTCGACTTGGCTTGTCTGACATGATGCTTGGATAGCATTTTATTCTTGTGGATGAATGTGGCGTGTGACATCATGTCATGTCAACCCTGTCAACCCTGCCCCATTCTTTTATTTTCTTATCGGTTCCTTTTGCTCTCAATATGCGTGCTTCTCTTTTTTCCTACCCTGGGTTGGAAGAAACCCCGAGAAGCTAAAATTTGTACCCTTTGCAAGCAGATGATAGCTTAAAAATTAGTCACTCAGCAAACCGTTATGTATGAGTGGGCTAATTATTTCAACCGTTAGGTCAATAGGATTCTTAAAGCCGACGATCTGGTTATGCCTTACGTAACATGAATGTAGATGTTTGACCAGGACTATACTATGAGAAGTCCCTTGAAAGGACTTGCACTTAGAATTCCCCTCACGCAGTTCATCCATGTTTGCTTGTTGGGTGGCTTTCCAAGCTTATCAATGCCTCTATTCATCTTCTGCCCTAAAAGCTAACCGCCAAATTTTGCTCTCACAACTTCAGACGTCACTGTACACTAAGTGATGTGAACCTTCGTAGGGAAACTAAAACTGATTATGGTAAATGATGAAGTGCTTGAGGCTGTAGTGTTGTCTTGACTGGGATTTGGATTCACCTATGGTTGGGGGCTATGTTACCGCGACTCGGCAGTCCAAGTAACATGGATTAGGGAAAGAGCCACTCATCAAATGTGTCTATAACCACTACTGGTGCCACTTCACTGGTGCTGAAACCCTATTTCAACATTTCAAATATTTTGCCAGACTTACAGAAGGTGTATTTAGTCAGACACTGTTGTTGAGTGAATTACCAGGATTGTGCTTGGATGCAGTTCGAGTGACTGTTCTGGAGAGACAGCTTATTTGTCAAGAAAAGATGGGCGAATGAAAAGGTAGGCTTACCGAAATGATGCAGGGGTTTTGTTTATATCCAACGGTTGTAAATCTAAATATGCGAATCTGTCATGTTAAGTTTGATTTTTATGTTGGAAATACCAATGTAATCGGAATTTATGGATTAAAGTTTGTGATCATGGAAGGTATTATGTCCATACACCTAGTGAAACTACCTTATCACTGTATGTATTTTCTCCTTATCTTGAAGGCCGGGGCATCGTAGGAAATATTGATGATCCCGAATTGGAAGTACTATAGGTCAGTCCTCTCAATTTCCTCCTTGCAAAGAAACTCTTCTAGAGAATAGAGATCCGTACCATGATAACTCATCCTTGCCTTTGAGGGGAAAAGGATTGGGCATCATGCTCTGGGGTTAGCTGTTTGCTTGTTTTAACTGTGGCTTTTCTTAACTTGGGGTTTGGAACTTATCCTTTACAATAATGATCTGTGGATTTTATGGAGAAATCTTCAGATCTTTATACTAAGATTTTGGTCCAACGTGACTCGATGAGTAAAACTTTGCCTCGATGCTTGATTTTACCACCTTGACCTTGGATTTGGTACCAACTCTTCACTGCTGCTGAGAATTCCTTGTTCTTTTAGGTGGACTACATTAAGAGGCTTCTGTTCGTTGATTGGTATTACTAAGTTTCATTTTGCTGCAAATACTGGTACTGTGGCAATAAGCATTTACCTGCATGCCTACACTTGCCCATGCATATAGTTCACTACGATGGATTTGTACATTGTTCTTTTGCGTTGCAGAACATTTCCATTTCATAAGGTTGAAATGAACGGATTATTTTGAAACATTGGGAACATTGAAACAGGAAGTGGCCAGCACATATATACCTTGAACTTTTAAGAGAAGATGTATATCTGAGTGTAATTTATCTGTTTAAGGTAATTGATGATCGATTTTGCCGGAAATCGACGAGTTACATCAAGTTTGAAATTGGCTCCTTGATGACAGCCTTGGAATTATTGCCATTGCCCACACCGTCTTTGCAGATAGTAAGCCTGAAAAGGCCATGAGCTCTGAATGTTTAGAGCTTGCAAGACTTTTCTCTATTGCTGTCGACTTCCCAAAAACTGGTGTACCCGCTGTGATACCACCTGATTTGTATGCCAAAGAATACCCGGACTTCATGGAGAAGCTTGACAAGTCCAGCTACGCATCCAGTAACGTGATCGGAAAGCTTTTCCGGGAAGTCAAAGATCAAGCTTACGCATCAAGCTCTATTCGGAAGTTCACGCAGGAAATGGCGAGGCAATCTTATGACCCAGATATGGAAGTGGACAGATTTGAGGACTATGTCGATGACGCTTTCTATCACAAAGGCAATTATGATTACAAGTTGGGGAATCTGATGGAGTACCATGGGATTACGGAGGCTGGCTGGATAATCAAAATGTCCAAGTCATTCACCAGGAGGAGGGACGCCGAATCCATTTCTGTGGCTGTAAAATCCCTGAGAAAGGAAGCTCGGACCTGGTTTAATGATAAGGGAAGTGGTTCAGATTCTGAGGCTGTCGATGAATATGCAAAAGCGTCTGCTTGGTATCATGTCACGTATCACCCGAATTACTGGGGTTGCTACAACGAGGGTTTGAATGGAGATCATTATCTTAGCTTTCCTTGGTGTGTGTATGACAAACTAATCCAAATTAAGAAGGAAAAAGGAGGTAGGAGAGCTGCTCGTGAGTCCACTCTTGAAGACTACTTCACCCACAGATTGCGCCTGAATTGAGAAATGGAACTCGGATATTTTCTTAGTTGAAGAAACTGGAGTTTTTTGTATTTGTGTCTTCTGCCAATGTATAGGCAACAGTGCTCCTAAATTCCTGCTTTTTGTATAGCAAAGCTTAAACAACGTTCTGGCTGCTACTTGTGCGTGCATTACTTCTTTTTGTACATAATGGTAATGTCTAACGGCTGTTCACTGTTTATAGCCTCTCCGAATTGGAATTTCTATAGTTGCATACCGTGTAAGTTTCCGTGTAAGACGGTTTGTAGTCCAGATGATGCTTGCATTAGATACGGTTTGTCATGGAATTTGAGAATAGATCGTGCTCTTGCCATGGGTGATGTGGGAAAAGGTTTGCAGCAGTTGTTATCATGGGAATGGAGAACTCCTAGCACAGAGGAGATTAACAAGGTTTTCTTGTGAGGAATTTGAAGATCATATTGATGCCACAACTTTTACCTTTTGTGGGACGTGTGAGTTAGAACAGAAAAGAACATATCTGGAACTTTATTAGAAAAAACAAATGCGGAACTCGCTCTCAGGCGCGCATTACTTCCGCTTCAGTATCGCTACCAGTTGGCTTCCTTGAAGAAAGGCAGAGTTTAAACGGTCAGAATATTCCTTGGTTTTCCCGAGAAAACGATCAAACAGGTCGTCGATAATCTCGCTTCCAAAATGTTTGCTGATGATGCCTTCCATCCCGGCTCGCAAGTGCAGCATGCACGCATGCCCTCCGACTGAGTCACCGATCTTCGATCCAGGAGCTGCTAAATCCATCTTCTGTATGCTAAAGCACCCATTGCTCTCTACTAGCGCCGTCATCTCGTCAGGCGAGGGAGCGTATACAGGCAAATTGAATGAATCCACCTGAGCCTCGCTTATTATTCCCTAGAGAGAGTTACTTCAATTAGGTCATCTGTGCAACTCAATTAGATTGCTTTGAATATAAGTGAACTAAAGATGGAATGAAAACCTTAAGAAATCTGGCGAAAGGATACCTTAAAGACATGTACAACTCAGACATGAACTATGGATTATCTATGTTTTTGCTCAATTAAAATTTGTAAGACCTGTAACTGAACTATTCCTGGTAAGAAAGAACAATGTGCTGATAGTATTTCTAGTTTTTACCTCCTTTGCCATATCCATCAAGCTGAACCCCAAAAGGTCGAACATCACGCCCGACGAAATACGTGAATACGGAATGCCATTAGCGATCCCGGGCATGACCACGACCATGATACCTCCGCTCGCAATCTCCTCGCCTCTGGCGCTCAGGAATGTCGCCATGTCCTTTGCGAACTGAGTTGTATAAGCATCGCTCACTTCGGACGGGGCACTTGTGTAGTGAACTCTCCCCTTGTTAAATGCTGGGGAATTTGGATCAACCAATTCTTTAGGCACCTTGGACAGCCAATGGAGGGCATAAGACGAATGCGCCAAATGGAGGGACGCCTCGGGGAACAGTCGCCCGTGGAAGGAACCCGGCACGCCGGCGGCGTAGTATGGCCGGTCGGATGGCAGCGAAGCGAAGAGGGTGTTGAAATCGTTGGACACGTGGTCGTTGAACAGGACTTGGAAGTCGGGCAGTTGGGAGGCGAGGCCTTGTGATTCGTACTTGCGCCGGACCGCTTCTAGGATGTTCTTGACCGCGACGAACGTGTTCGGCCCGACTGAACAGCCTATATCTGCGATTCGGAATGTGGTCAGAGCGGGAGAAAATCGCTTTACGTCGAGCTCCATCGCGATCACCTCGTCAATTGCCGCCCGGGCGACGTTCGTCGCCGCTCTCTGCGATGCATGTCAAGAGTTGCGTGAGTTTGATATTCGATAATTTGATACTTATCTCATTGAAGTTTCAAAAGCCGAATTCAGGCAAAGCTTGGCGAAAGACAGAACAATTAATTCTATCATATTGTTCTTATTCCATGAAATGAAGAAATGGTCGCTAGGAAACGCATCTACTTAGCATCAAATGAAGAACCTGAAAGTAAGAGTTCTTGTTGTAGCTAAATGTGCCGTCTCCACAGTTCATCGGGTACGATTCCGCCATCGCGTCTGAGCCGCTGCCGCTCATCCCCTCTCTCTCTCTCTCTCTCTCTCTCTATGTGCTAGTTCAGTTTCATGTACCAGTGCTCTGGTTAAGTCCTCTTCCCCATTGGTGTTCAGAGGTTCTCTAGTTTGTCTTCAGTTGGAGGTCACCCTGCCTTTGTTGACTCCGCCGTTTCTTTTATCTCATGTACAGCCATCCAAGGTTGACCATTGTCCTCTCTCTTTGATTTTTCCTTGTTAAA
Organism: Lenwebbia sp. NSW1173648; assembly: GCA_029784005.1. Taxonomy (NCBI): domain Eukaryota; kingdom Viridiplantae; phylum Streptophyta; class Magnoliopsida; order Myrtales; family Myrtaceae; genus Lenwebbia; species Lenwebbia sp. NSW1173648. Next base: position 10,347,419 of record JARCGZ010000010.1, read on the forward strand.
GACATAATCGAAAAATTAATGGACAAGAAAAGTCCAGCCCAAGAAGCAAAGTCCAAAACCCATGAAAGGGTAACAATAGAGAAAATTTCAATGAGAGGATAAAATACCATCATTTTCTCAAATAAGGCTAGTATTATTTCAAATAAGGGCACGAAGTAATCATGCCAGTCTTAAAAAAGGGGCTGGCTTTCCGACTGGTCAATAGTATTTTAGTCCTTTACTATTTTGAATTTTTTTTCTTTTTTTTCTTTTTTTTCTTTTTGCTATTTTTTCCTTTCCTTTTCGCCGATGGCTGGTCTTGGGCGATGGCTTGCCACCGGCAATGCCCATAGAGGGCTGGGCAAGGGACGGCCTCGCCGAATTCGAGCTCGTGTCAAATTCAATGCCATTCGACCTCAATGGAGGTTCGGCCAGTCTGGCGAGCCCAGCTTGTTCATCTTCCTCGGAAGAAGACTGGGTTGATGAACCAACAATTGAGTCGAGTCAAGGAAGAAGACCGAGTCGTCTTCAGTTGCGGTCGAGTTGAGAGAGACCGAGGCAAGGGTGCTCGTGTCAAATTCAACGCAATTGAGGTCGGATTCGAGCTCGGGACGTCATATTCACCTCAGCTGAGCTTGGATCTAACCTCGTCGGCTTCGGGCAACCCTAGATCTAGGGTCGTTACCTGTGTCCACGGAGGTTGCTCACCTCGTACGACCCCCGGATATGTGGTTGCGTGAGGGCGGCCACCTCCATGACCATGGCACTGGGGCTCGGCTAGGTCCAATTCGCTCGAATTTTTGGAGCGACAAAGAGATCCGCGACCATGGAGGTCGAGACCTCCGTCAATTCGCTCCAACTAAGGTCGACGACCTCTATGCTGCAGTGGTGGGGGTTCGGCTGCGTCTCAAAGGCGATGGTTCGCCGTTGGTCCACAACCGGCGACGTCTTGTTCTTCACGAGCATGTTCATTTTCAGTTTGTATTTATTAATTTGTCATAACTTTTTGTGTTTGTTTAACTTTTTGCAGATTAGAGTAAATAAAAAAGACCATGAACAAAAAAAAAATCAATAGATTGATAAAATTATTTTTGGACGAAAATGCCCGGTCGGAATCTTTAGCCGGTCGGCTATGTCCTTATTTAAGACTGGCCACTTCAGATCTTATTAAAAATGATGACATTTCATATTATTATTTGAAATTTTTTCATTATTACGAGATACTGGTTCCGAAAGTACCGGGTTCTCTAAGCAGAAAAGAACAAACTGCCATCCTTTTCTCCACTCCATCAAAATTCTGCAGTAATAGAATTCTGTGTTGCTTTCAATGAAGTAGTCATTTGCACGCAAGTTTGGGCTCTCTGTACCATCTACCTCCTTCTATGGAGATAAGTTAATTGAAATTTCATAAGCAAGCTACAAGCAAGAGCATAAAGTCTAACGCATCAATATCAAAAAATTGTTCATGTAGAATCACGAAAATTATGATCATGCACTGAAGCTAACTCTATGTGTGTGTGAGATAAGCAACTCAAAGCCATTTTGACTTTCCCTTTTCCCTTGATAGCGTACCAACAAGGTGATGACTTTCTGGCTTCAGATCCTCACAGTAAGCACTGATCTGAAGGCAACACCTAACCACCTCTATTGGGTATGCCATTTGATGGCTATCTATGTTTTGTTTACCATGAGCAAACTTGCATAATTTCGCTCGAGTTTGCTTTTGAGAGCAAGACACTGTCCTTGAGGATGGTTCTTGGTGAAGGTATCAGCGGTCTGATCAATAGTTTTGATCGGTTCACGAAGGACATCATCGTGGGCGACTCGAAGACCTTGAAAAAGCCAGCCTTTGACGTAGCGAAGAGTGTTTAGTGCGTCGACCAAGCGAGCGGTGGCTTATAATACTTTCTCCTGGCTTTGACAGCACAATTAACTGAAGAAGCCGAAGGCTTAGCAGTCAAGCATGGTTGCGAATAGGCTAAGTCGGTCCCAGTTAGATTGTGCTACGAACGAGTTCGAGACCTTGGAGAAGTGGAGCCGGAGATGGAGAACGTTCTTCGAATCGTGCTTCTTCATGTGAAGTTGGGTGCCCGTCACCACGTAGGCGACCTTCTTGGATGTGCTATCTGTCGGCACGTGTTCGATCGGGGCGACACACACCTGAGAGAACTTCTTCCCTTGTATGCCTTCGAAGTAGGCGTCGCTGGCAGCGGCGTCCTCCGATCCTCGCCGCATCGGAGTGTCATCTACCAAGCCCTCCAGCATGGACGGAGTGCTGGCGAGGTGTTGCAGGTGTATGGCTAGCTTGTTGCATTTCATCCCCTCTAGGAAGAACCGCATCCCCGTGACCGGTCTCTTCCCTACTGTAACCTGAAACCGGACCGAACCGATAAATCCTAGTTCTGTACATCAAAAGGAGAGACCATGGTAACATTCAGGGTCCAAGCTAGCTCTGTTTGTGTACCTGGGAAGTGTTCACGTACAGCTTTGGTCCCATCAAGCTGAAGCTGAGGGAAGGTGATGAAGTGGCTCTATTGGTGGTTGGACCAAGAGGCAGGTCGTTGTGGATGGGAGCCCACAGCTTGTGGGTTTGGAACTCCAGGAAGGACTGCAGATCACGTAGCGGAGGCTTGTCTGCAAATCCCCACAAAGAAGAACGTGTTCGAGTTAGATGATTGTGGAAAAAATGATGGGATTTCACCAAGGAAAACAGATGAGTAAATGAACTCAAACCAAACAAAATTCTGAGTGCGAAACGTACAGCGGAGGTAGAGGTTGATGGCATGGGACAGGAAGCCGTTGCCGGGAACGCCTTTGAGGAGAGAAGTGATGGGGATGAAGCTGAAGTGGATGGCGTCCGGCATCGAAGGCACCGTCAGGAGCCATTCGCAGTGGCTCTCCGCCTTCATATCCCCTCCTCTCTTCGAGCTGATCACTGTGATACCCTGCAATGTATTTGCCAACCGAATTTTGATCGCTACCGTCGTGATTCACAAGTTGTTACGAACAAAAGTTACCACATGTATCGAAAACATGCAGAAACGAAGGTTGTCAGCGCCCGTCATGCTACGTAGGATGGCCAGTATCAACATCAGCGATTTTCGACTAAAATTGGCCAAATTGGCTCCATTGGAAAAATATGAAAAGGTTTAGGACTTAATTGGCAAAATTCAAAGTTTTAGGACTAAATTGGCTAAATTACAATAAATTTGAACTTCTTGGATAATTTTCTCCTCGAAAGAGGTGATCCAGAAGCAATGACCGAAGGTGGTGGTCATTACAACAGTTGAGCCCCGTGACAGCGGTGGTTGCAGCTACGAAAGAGTGGTTGTGGTGGTGGAGGGGTATGGTAATGATTTGTTGGAGATGCTATCTTAATGCTATGATCTAATTTAATGTTCATATAATTTCATGACTAGAGAAAAACCAACCTTTGGTACAATAATCATACGATATTCTTACGAAAATGAAAAGGATTTTCAATGCTTGAAAAGCGAATGAAATAAATCCCATATCAGGGTCCGTATACAAAAAGTCTAATTAGCACAAACAAGCAAATTTAAGTCTTAAGCTTTTCAGGATGAGTACTACAATGTTGAATGTTTGAAAGGGAACCCAGTTCTAATTTCTTGATAATCTCAAGATTCAAATCTTCTAATTTTTTTTAATGGTTAGTCAAAATTGGCTTTAGTTTCATAATTGGAAGAAATCCGATATTAGATTCGTATGCAATAAGTCTAATTATCACAAACAAGTAACGTTAAGTCTAATCTGAGCACTATAATGTTGAATGTGTGGAAGGGAACCCAGCTCTAATTTCTTCATGTTCTCAAGATTCGAATCTTGTAATCTTCCTTCTTCTTCTTTTATAGTTAGTCAAAATTGGCTTCTTTATCAAGCTAATCTTTCCGTATTATTCGTGCCTTAAACAATTTTATTTCAATGATACACTTTTACCTGAACCTAGACATTCATACCCAAGCCAAATGACCCTTGACCAGGTTGTCTATTTTATTGTACGTCCTTGTACCCTAAATTCAACACTTTGCTCACTTATTCTTATGCTCTTGCTTACCAAATGTCACGTTCAAAGGTGTGCTTTTCGTGTGTGGAAATTTTTCCTTTGTTGAAAATATGTACTTCCAATCAATGCGAAATCGAGAAATAGTTTACCCCCTATTTATATAATAAAAAATGCGAGGGAACCAAACCTACATCTTGGGAGCTGCAGGTCGGCAGGCCGTCGAAGGCGGCGACCGCCTGCGGATCGAACAGATTGAAGGCTTGCGGTGTCGGGAGGTCGGCGACGTTCATGGGAAAATCAAAACGAAACGAAGTGCAAAATTAGAAATGTAATAATCAAAGGATGCCCATTAAAAGATTTTCATCAGACGACACTAAAGTTAGAATTTTTAGGGAAAATAATGTTGAAAAGAGTACCTTGTTGTGTTTAGAATCCTTGGTCTTGGAGTGGAAAGGAGCGAAAGGGCAAGCCCCGGTGAAGAGCTGATCGCCCAGGTCGTCCAAGTGCTTCTTCAGATCCGACGGCCCCATGTTGGACGATCTGTCCTGCCTCACCACCACGACGTCCTGACCTCCGACCCCTAGTCCCACTATCAAATGGGTCCCATATTTCTCTATAAATCTGCAAAAAAGAAAGAATAGATATTTTTTTAAAAAAAAATATTGAATGGCATTAAAAGTTGCGATATTTGGAAAATTTCGGAATTCCAACTAAACTCGAAAATTATACCGGAAATGGAAATCGATTTATTCGGAGTCAAATAATATACTTTTTTTTCAAGAATTTCAAGTTTCATTTCTTTATTATTTATAAAACTCTAGAGAATTATTTCTTTTTTTTTTTTATATCTTTGACAGCAAATAATTTGAAATACGAAATCTCGAGGGTCAAATATCTGTTGAGCTTTCGCACCACTTTCCAGCCCAATCACGATTCACGGCACGAACTTTCCAAGATTAGATGAATATCATAACATGCCCCCTTCACACACTAATGCCAAGCTTTTTCCCCACGGTGGGGATCATCGGCAGCCGTCCGATCAGAGCACCGTCATGCTAGCGTCATCCCTTAAAACCATCTAGCCCGTTGATTCCGTTGACTTTACGCGATTGCGGGGGAGATGAGACCGAGTCCAAGTCCCTACGCGGTCAAACTCGAGAAATTTTCAAAGGACTTTTGATTGGTACCGAGCCTCTTTCCCTATGGTGGGGGGGTCCACGGCAATTGATATTTTATATTTACGGCAACGGATTGAATGATCAGTTCTACGTACCACCTTTGACTTTGTCTTTATATGATGATTTGGCTAATTTTTTGGTGCCCTATTTTGTAAGTTAGATAGGCCGGAGGAAATCCAGATGTTTGTCATTTTTCTGGCCCTGGAACGTGGAATGTGAAATGGGAAAACAACATGCGGGGCGGTTCGATTCTCTCGAAAACGACGTCACAATTGCGAACATTAATCGGGTCGGAAAGCTATACCGATGACATGGCAATTTAGCGTTCCCGATGTTATTGCATACATGCATGGCAATCCTAAAACGTGTATCCTTGAAAACTCGTATTTTTTTTCTTCGAAATTGAATGCTTGTGGAAAAATTTTTGAGGACATCACGACAGCGATGTGAAATTAGAAAAGCTGAAATTGTGCACCGTCGTTCCTAGGGAAAATCCAATTTATGGTCAAATGTGGCATTAATTGGACACACAACCGTGCAAGCTCCTCCTTTAAACGTCTATTATCCGCCTTTTCGTCTTCGTTTCAGCTATCAATGAGCTCACATCAACTTTGTCGCACCTCGATTGACTTGATTCGCATAGTGCTTGATTTCTTTGAAGGAGGTCGACTATCATGTCCCTCGCTCGATCCGATATCTTCGAGTCAACGCACATGAAGAAATTGCAGCAACCTGAACCATCAAACTTAGTACATCCATAAAACCTTCTTCCTGCGTTTTTCCTTGTCTTTGCAGTAAGAAGTGGTGATCAAGACCACAACAGCAGGTTAGCTCCGACTCAACCTCATTCGGAGTTACACCACTTGATTTACATGTTGATGCCCTCATTCTTCTTGTCGCCATAAGAAAGCATGTATGGGCTGCGAACCAGCAAAACCTAACCTGCAATGCGGAAGAATAATCACATCCAGAGAATGCATAAATCAAGCTAACTTCACGTGCTGAATTGAGTCACCATATAAGAAACCCAAGTGTCGGTGTTGAAATTTGCAAATTAACGGGCAAATAAACACATCATTACTATCTGACAAAAAAGAAAAAAAACACATCATTACTAGATAAACCCCTTTGAAAATTCTTGTATGCAAGTGTCGGTGTCGCTCAGCTTTATCCCAAAGTTTCATCAGCCTAATGTCTTGTGGCTAATCCATCCAAAAAGATGAAACCGTCTTTCAAGCTACCACATTCCATCTTTCCGCGATTATTTTTATCTTTGCCCGTGCACCTTTACAGCACATGCAAGCGCAGGCCGTGAAAGCAGAGGTAATTGAAAAATTAGCTTTCCAGATATTAACAAATTAACTTTTTCCATATTTTGATCACTTTTTATTTTTCATTTTTTTTATCAAGATCGGCTAAGTAATTAAATTGAATTTTGATTTTCGACTTTGAAATATAGTTTCACTCGTACTATTTAGACAAAAAGCACCTAATCATGTAAGCTTCCATAAATACAAATTTCTTGTGAATGAAAATATGAGACCGTAAATTAAAATTGACAATATTCTCTAGGAAAAATGATAAGATTTGGTTAATTGATATCTTCATGGGCGTAATGGAGCATTTATATTATGAAATTAATAAGAGATAATAGAAATAATGGCAGTTTTGTGGATTAGCGTGATAAAAAGGAAACAATAAATTGAAAAGAAATGAGGGGAGGGTATTTTGGTAAGTTAACTGGATGAAAGGAGTGTCTTAGCTAAAATGAGAGTAGACATAGCCCCGTCCAAAAAAAAAAAAAAAACGAAGAAGAAGACGACATTAGCAGAGCCGTCTCCGTCGATGCCGCCGCCCCACCACCCCCGGAAAGGGTCGGCGATGATGGGGACACGGTCGGTGGGGGTAGTCGGCCTAACCGATGGCGAGGGCCACTGGTGGCCCGGGCAAACAATCCCCGGTCGTTGGCATTGGGGCAATCAATCCCCGGTGAAACTCGAAGTCGATGGAACTACCGCTTGAGATCTCCTGCGTTGGTCCCTGACTGGTTCCATGGACTTTGATCAATCAAACCCGGAGTGGGAAGATGACCAGAGTAAAAAAGATAGATCTTCTTTTCTTATCAGCGAAGGAAAGAAAGGAGGATGAAGTTACGTGGACAGACATGGCAGACGAACTTGAAGCAGAGAACCAAGAGCGAGGTGCTCAGATGCGAAGAAGGAAACATAAGGGTTTGGATGGATTGAAGATTTCAGAGGAGTAGAAACTCCAAAGCCACTGGTGGCCCTCGCCATCGGTCGGCGAGGGTCATCGGCCCATGGCCGGGTCCCGGCGACCACTTCCCCATCGTTGCCGGCCCTTTTTTACGGTGGCGGCGACGACGAGATTTCTGCTAACGTTGTTGGTTTTGTAACATCATCTTTGTTTTTGTTTTTGTTTTTTTAAATTTTAGCTTATTTTTAATTTAATTTAAATAAAAATTATATTAAAAATTAGATTCGAATCAAAATGAAGTTATTTTAGTCACGTCATCGACACGTAGGAGAGAGAAAATATTTAAAAAAGCCACGTCGGTATTTTTCGTTAGTCAATTTGGATGGAGTAAACGGAAGGACTCAATTATATTAATTTGACAAATTTTAGGACTTGATTGTATTTTTTGTAAGTTTTAAGATTCGATTGCATTAATTTAATAAGTATTATGACTCAATTATATATTTTGCAAATTTTATAACTCAAATGCGTTTCGTCGTAAGTTTTAAAATTTGACGAAACATATCACAAAAAGACGGATAGAGCAGTCACCTGTCGAAACGTGGCAGTACGGCAACATTGCCTTCGTGTGGGTCCCGAGGCAATACCTTCCTCAACAAGCAGCACAGTCTCGCTCTTGCAGATCGTCACTTCCTCGTTCGTCAGCGAGCATGGCCCGCGAAGGAGGGAATCCTGGCCCTTCTCCATCGCCTCCGCTCTCTCCTATCATATCGACACAGAGAGATTGACTCGGAGGTGACGGCGACGAAGGAGACGCTCCCTCTTCTCTGCACTATCTTTTCTACTCACTCTCACCGCTGAGACAGACCCTCTTTCCTTCACTGCTGAGCGAGCTCTTCGAGTTAACTGTGCCTCTTCTTCTTCTTCTTCTTCTTCTTGTCGGTCAAAATTGGGTTTTTGATGATCCCCGCTTTTTTTTTTTTTTCTCTTGCTGTAAGGCGACATTATGTTCAAGAGTGCGAATTCCGTGTGAAGATCGTCTACCATCATGTGTGGTCACGGTTTGTGTGTGTGGTTTGGTTCGGAGAAGCTGCATTGTAACTTGTTTCATGGAGTGAGATGGGTGCTTGTGCTTGGGAATCGGGGTTTGGTGCTCCCATGATCGTCGTCCTTTCGTGCGTCGGGTTTGAATTTTTTTTTTTTTTGTGCAGAGGGAGTCAAGTGATTGAAACAGAAAAACTCTGAACATTTGCGAAGCAAAATTTCCTCAAGTGAAAGGAATTTCTGCTTTCTTGTTCGGTTTATGTTCTAGAGTGAATGTTAGAATTGCAACCTTTTCTCAACTATACAATATAAACATTGACTCAGGAGGAATTTTTCAAGAAGCATATCATGGTGAATCTAAGAATCTTTGTTGCAATTTAACATAGTATTGTGGACTTGTGGGAGGTACTAGAGTCCATCACCGTCTTATGTTGATATGGTTGCCTAAACTTGTAGGCCAGTTTGATGTTTTTCTGATGCTGGTAACTCTTTTGCTTAATGTGAACAGTGCTGATTGAACCCCATTATGCTTGTGAACAGTTTTCTTGAGTGCTTTTCAAATAGAGCAATCAAGTGTGTATTTGATGATTCGTTGGTAGTTTGAGGCAACCATCAGTTTATATAAATTTTCATGTTTCCTGTCTAATTTTTTCCCCTTTCAGTGTTGCAAACTTCAGGCTTGGAGTTGAATGGTCCATGTGCGTTTCAAAGGCGCTAGGCTGGCATTCTTCTGTCATGGTTGGTGATGTCCTTGATATGGTGTAACAGAGTGCTATAAAGTTTGCATCAGTTGAATGGGTAACACAATAAACGTACACGGATTCTCTTCATTAGTGACTGCAGATACAGTCAGGGGATTCCTGGAGCAAAGGACTGGCAATGGTACTGTTTATGCTATCAAAGTTAGACAAGACAAACATGGGGTTCGATCATATGCTATTGTCCAATTTATGGACTTTGTATGTGCTGGGATGATTATTTCATTGGCTAGTCGAAAAGATTTGTGGTATGAGCGTTCTTATCTAACTGCTCACTGGGCTGAGCATGATATTGTACAAAGGCCAAGAGCCCTTTCGAATGCAATGGAAGGTATCGCTTTGGATTTTGGTTGCCAGGTATCAACTAAAAGGTTCTCTTCTCTGTGGAAATGGGGGAATGTCTCTGTAAATTTTGGGATTGGGCTGAGAAAATTCTGCTTCCTTTTGTCTTATCACAATACGGAGTATAAGCTCGAGTTATCCTATGAAAATATCTGGCAGATTGAGCTACACCGTGCAAGAGGCCGTAAAACAATGTATCTTGTGATTCAGGTGAGTGGACTTCATTCAATTACGAGAGACTGATTTACTATTTTGTGCTGATATTGTGATTTATCCTACCATGCATATTTGGTTTTTAAATTTGATTGGACATCATTTTGTGTGCGATCTCCTAATTCCAATGAACGTTAAAATTCTTTACTGCATTCTTCACCATAATGTTGGGATTTGATTTTAGCTCTCTGAATGAGCAGAAGTATTTACCAGTTCCCCTGGGAAATTGACTACTTGATGATGTACACATCTACGACATTCAATGCCATTCTCCGTAATTTGTAGTTTCCCAACTGAAACTCAGCATTTGAGGGCTTACTGAGGCACGGTTAAAATCACAACAAGACATGATAGAATTTTGTAAACAATCTTTCATGAGGTTGTTGTTTCTTGATTTTGGGAATCATGCATCTTGTTGTATTAAAAAATTCCAATCTTCTAAAGCTACTGTTAATGTTAGATGAAGACTCTTGTTTGATTCACGCATTATAAATTGCTTTTTACAAACTTCTGGTCATGGCAAGGTTGGTTAAGCAGGAAGCTTTGCAGGGTACACAAGTTCCCTTCAGTAATAGAGATCGGAGTTTATATCTGCTGATCATATTCTGGCATCTGGTTAATTTGGAACTGTTGAATGTCTTAGAGCCTTTGTAGAGGCATAGAACTTTATACTTTTGGCGCAGTGGAAAATATCCCACGGAGGTAAATATATTGATGGACATCATGGATTTTCTGTTATATGGAGTCAACTTTTGGGGCTTCAGCATCGGCCCCAAACTGTCACTTTCATTGAGATAAAGAAACCTGGTCCTTTATCTATTTTCTTATGTTTGCACATACCTCTTGACCATGGATGCTTTTCTGCATGGTATGCTGCTTATGATAGAGGAGGACCTAATAGATTTTTCTTACTTTTGTTCTTGCGGATGGTAGTTGTACAGGGCTCCTTGTATTTGGAAAAAAGTTTATCGGCATTCAGAAATTTTTTTGGACAGTCCTGTCTACAACTTTTTTAGAGATGGCTCTGAGGACCAGTGGGTGCGAGCGACTGATTTTACTTCATCAGCTTGCATTGGACAGTCTTCTGCTGTATGTTTAGAGATTCTTTCTGAATGCTCGCTTCCAGATTTTCATGCGAACTTTGTCAATTATAAGGAAACCAATGACCTATTTTCTGTGGAAGATGGTTTTCCTTTCGCCTGCAGCGTGGATCTAGTTCCAATCGTAGGCCCTCCCAGAGGAGTTGACTTGCCTTATGAGATCCTCTTTAAGATAAATTTGTTAGTTCAGAATGGCTGTCTAGCAGGACCTTGTCTTGATTCTTCGTTTTATCGAATGGTTGATCCACAGAGGATAGACGTGGACATAATCCTATATTCCTTAGACAAACTGTTCCATTTGAAAGAATGCTGTTATGAGCCTTCAAAATGGCTGATTGAGCAGCACAAGAAATATCTCACCTCCCAGCACTCTACAAAACTGTCTTCAATAACGTTAGATGCTGGCTTGGTTTATGTACATAGGGTGCAAATAACACCATGCAGGGTGTATTTTTTTGGTCCAGAAATTAATGTCTCAAATCATGTATTGCGAAGTTATTCTGACTACATTGACAATTTTATCCGCATTTCTTTTGTGGACGAGGACTTGGATAAAATCCATTCTACTGATTTATCTCCTCGCACTGTTTCGAGACATGGAAGGACGGATATATATGAAAGAATCCTTTCTACACTGAAGAATGGCATAAGAATAGGTGATAAGAAGTTTGAATTTCTCGCCTTCTCATCCAGTCAGTTACGCGAAAATTCTGCTTGGATGTTTGCTCCAACAAATGGGTGTACTGCTGCAACTATTAGGGCAGAGATGGGTGAATTCAGTCAAATAAGAAATGTGGCAAAATATGCCTCAAGACTCGGCCAATCCTTGAGTTCATCTACTGAAACTCTCAATGTAGGTAGACATGAAGTTGAAGTCATTCCGGATGTTGAAGTCAAATCATATGTTGAGAATATAGATTATGTTTTTTCTGATGGAATCGGGAAAATATCTGATGAGTTTGCTCGGAAAGTTGCAAGAAAATGTGGCTTCAAGAACTATACTCCTTCTGCTTTTCAAATTCGCTATGGAGGATATAAAGGTGTTGTAGCTGTTGATCCGACATCGTATGTTAAACTATCACTCAGAAAGAGCATGTCCAAGTACGAATCAAATGAGACAAAGCTAAATGTCTTGGCATGGAGCAAATATCAGCCTTGCTTTCTGAATCGCCAGTTGATCACTCTTCTCTCAACACTTGGCGTTCCTGATCATGTGTTCGAGAAAAAACAAAGGAATTTTGTAGATCAGCTAAATGCTATTTTAGTTGATCCCTTACGAGCACAAGAGGCTCTAGATTTAATGTCCCCTGGTGAGAATTGTAACTTTGTTAAAGAAATGCTAATGTGTGGTTATAAGCCTGACGCAGAGCCATTTCTATCGATGATGTTGCGAACATTCAGAGCAAAAAAATTGTTCCAATTGCGGACCAAAACAAGGATATTTCTTCCTGAAGGAAGATCAATGATGGGATGCCTTGATGAAACCCGTACTTTGGAATATGGTCAGGTGTTTGTGCAGTATTCCGGTAGAAAAGGACAGGTGTGGGATGAGTCAATCATGTTCATCGGTACTGACTCAGATCAAAGCTTTGTTGTACGGGGAAAGGTAGTTGTTGCCAAGAATCCTTGCCTACATCCAGGTGATTTGCGTGTTCTAACTGCTATAGACGTGCCAGCTTTACATCATATGGTGGATTGTCTTGTTTTTCCACAAAAGGGAAAAAGGTATGACTCTAACATACCTTGTTATTGGCTTGGAATGACCTCAGTTGCACTGGTACTTGTCCTGGATCCATTTTGGACTTGTTTTTGCTTTTGGTTGTGGATCTTTGGCTATTGTTTTGATTTGGTTGGGTCATAGTAATAACGTCTAGAATTTCTTATATTAAGTTTGTTCTAGGTCTGAAGTAAATGGTCCGATGTGTAACCCAACTTAATTCTTTCCTCAGTTTACATAGCCAAGGATAATGTTGCATTTTTTCTTTAGAAATAATTTTGGGCTGCTTTTCTATCACCTTTAGGCTTTGAGAATAAATGCTTGAATGTTTATCCTGTGGGATTTGGTGGCTAGATTTGAGTTCTTATTATTCTTGCTCCTGGTTTGCCTCTTTCTTGATGTGGTTTGATTTCATATATTCGAGGCTCATGTGTAGATTTTGTGTACATGTGATGCGACTTTGCTGAGAAGCATTCTCTACTATGCTGTTGTTCTATGCTTCTGATAGTTCTGGCTCTGGATAAACACTGATAGTTTTCCCTTTATTTTTACTAGCTAGAAGAAGAGGCAAAAATTCCTTCCCCTTAGGGTTAAGTTTGCTACTTTTAATCCTCCCAAACCCACTGTTAATAGTTAAAAGTGGAAAGTAAAATATGATATAGATCTGTACATAAATGATTCTCATCTCAGACAATTTCTCTTTCTTAATGCTAATTGTGCTTCTTGAACGAAATAGGCCTCATCCAAATGAGTGTTCAGGGAGTGATTTGGATGGAGATGTCTACTTTGTATCCTGGGACTCAAAATTAGTTCCACATCGCCAGATACAACCTACGGATTACACACCTGACCCATGTGAGAAGTTGGATCATGATGTCACTATTGAGGTAATGCTTTTCCTCGTGATTTTCAGAGAATTGTACATTCTGTAATGACTTTTTTCTGATACTTGAAATGTTTTTAACAGCTTACAGTTGTGGTAGTAAATACATCTAGCGTCCATCATCTTGGCACTCTCTTTCATTTCATTTGACTTGGCTTGTCTGACATGATGCTTGGATAGTATTTTAATCTCGTGGATGAATGTGGTGTGTGACATCATGTTATGTCAACCCGGCCCCATTCTTTTGTATTCTTATTGGTTCCTTTGGCTTCTAAATATGAGTGCTTCTCTTGCTTCCTACCCTGGGTTGGAAGAACCCCCGAGAAGCTAAAATTTGCACCCTTTGCAAGCAGATGATAGCTTAAAAATTAGTCCCTCAGCAAACCGTTATGTATGAGTGGGCTAATTATTGCAACCATTAGGTCAATAGGATACTTAAAGCCGAAGATCTGGTAATGCCTTACATAACATGAATATAGATGTTTGACCAGGACTATTCTATGAGAAGTCCCTTGAAAGGACTTGCACTTAGAATTCCCCTCGTGCACTTCATCCATGTTTGCTTGTTGGGAGGCTTTCCAAGTTTATCAATGCCTCTATTCATCTTATGCCCCAAAAGCTAACCGCCAAATTTTGCTCTCGCAACTTCATACGTCAGTGTACACCAAGTGATATGAACTTTCGTAGGCTGTAGTGTTGTCTTGACTGGGATTTGGATTCACCTTTGGTCGGGGGCTATGTTACCGGGACTCGGCAGTCCAAGTACCATGGATTAGGGAAAGAGCCACTCATCAAATGTGTCTATAACGACTACTGGAGGCACTTCACTGGTGCTGAAACCCTATTTCGACATTTCAAATATTTTGCCAGACTTAACGAAGGCGTATTTAATCAGGCACTGTTGTTGAGTGAATTACCAGGAATGTGCTTGGATGCAGTTCAAGTGACTGTTCTGGAGAGACATAGCTAATTTGTTAAGAAAAGACGCGGGAATGAAATGGTAGGCTTACCGAATTGATGCACGGGTTTTGTTTATATCCAGACGGTTGTTAATCTAAATATGCAAATCTGTCATGTTAAATTTGATTTTTATCTAGGAAATACCATTTTTTACCGGAAGTTATGGAATTAAAGTGTGTGATCATGGAAGGCATTATGTCCATACACCAAGTGAAACTACCTTATCACTGTGGTATTTTCTCCTTATCTAGAAGGCCGGTGCATCGTAGGAATTATTAATGATCTCGAATTGGAAGTACCATAGGTCGGTCCACTCAATTTCCTCTTTGCAAAGAAACTCTTCTAGATAATAGAGATCCATACCATGATTACTCATCCTTGCTTTTGGGGGGAAAACGATTGGCCTCATGCTTTTGGGTTAGCTGTTGCTTGTTTTGACTGTGGCTTTCTCAAATAGGGGTTTGGAAGTTATCATTTACAATAATGATGCATGGATTTTATGGAAAAAATCTTTAGATCTTTATAATAAAATTTTGGTCCAACGTGACTCACGTGACTCGATGAGTAAAACTTTGCCTCGATGCTTGATTTCACCACCTTGACCTTGGATTTGCTACCCACTCTTCACTGCTGTTGAGAATTCCTTGTTCTTTTAGGTGGACTACATTTTTTTTTTTGGTCGAAAGGTGGACTACATTAAGAGGCTTCTGTTTTTTGATTGGTATTATTAAGTTTGATTTTGCTGGAAATACTGGAACTGTGGCAATAAGCATTTCCCTGCGTGCCTATACTTGCCGATGCCTTTAAGTTCACTACGATGGATTTGTACGTTGTTCTTTTGCGTTGCAGAACATTTCCATTTCATAAGGTTGAAATGAACGGATTATTTTGAAACATTGGGAACATTGAAACAGGAAGTGGCCAGCACATATATACCTTGAACTTTTAAGAGAAGATGTATATCTGAGTGTACTTTCTGTGTAAGGTAATTGATGATCGATTTTGCCAGACATCGACGAGTTACATCAAGTTTGAAATTGGCTCCTTGATTTCTCTTGTAATGCTCTATGGATATGGCGGTAATTCATATCCTTTTGTCGTGTTTCTTAAACAGGAAGTGGAGGAGTACTTTGTAAATTACATACTTAATGACAGCCTTGGAATTATTGCCAATGCCCACACTGTCTTTGCAGATAGTAAGCCTGAAAAGGTCATGAGCTCTGAATGTTTAGAGCTTGCAAAACTTTTCTCTATTGCCGTCGACTTCCCGAAAACTGGTGTACCCGCTGTGATACCACCTAATTTGTATGCCAAAGAATACCCTGACTTTATGGAGAAGCTTGACAAGCCCAGCTACCCATCCAATAACGTGATTGGAAAGCTTTTCCGGGAAGTCAAAGATCAAGCATACGCATCAAGCTCTATTCGGAAGTTCACGCAGGAAATGGCGAGGCAATCTTATGACCCAGATATGGAAGTGGATGGATTTGAGGCCTATGTCGATGACGCTTTCTATCACAAAGGCAATTATGATTACAAGTTGGGGAATCTGATGGAGTACTATGGGATTACGGAGGCTGAAATCCTAAGTGGCTGGATAATCAAAATGTCCAAGTCATTCACCAGGAGGAGGGACGCCGAATCCATTTCTGTGGCTGTAAAATCCCTGAGAAAGGAAGCTCGGACCTGGTTTATTGATAAGGGAAGTGGTTCAGATTCTGAGGCTGTCGATGAATATGCAAAAGCGTCCGCTTGGTATCATGTCACGTATCACCCGAATTACTGGGGTTGCTACAACGAGGGTTTGAATCGAGATCATTATCTTAGTTTTCCCTGGTGTGTATATGACAAACTAATCCAAATTAAGAAGGAAAAACGAGGTAGGAGAGCTGCTCGTGAGTCCACTCTTGAAGACTACTTCACCCGCGGATTGCGCCTGAATTGAGAAATAGAACTCGGATATTTTCTTAGTTGAAGAAACCCAAGTTTTTTGTATTTGTATCTTCTGCCAATTTATCAGCAACAGTGCTCCTAAATTCCTGCTTGTAACAAACCTTAAACAACATTCTGGCTGCTATTTCTGCGTGGATTACTTCTTTTTCTGCATAATGGTAGCTGTTTATAGCCTCTCCTAATTGGAATTTCTATAGTTGCATACCCTGTAAGTTTCTGTGTACGACGGTTATTCTTCCACGCTGTAGGTTTCCTCGGATTCCATATGCCGATGCTGGTGGATTTGAACATGATATACAGTTCTGTAATCTCAGATAACAACTCTAGTCCAGAGGATGCATCAGATTTGGTTTGTCGTGGAATTTGATAATACAGCGTGCTCTTGCATTGCGTGATGTGGGAAAAGTTTTGCAGCAGTTGTTATCATGGGAATGGAACACTCCTAGCACAGAGGAGATTAACAAAGTGTTCTTACGAGGAATTTGAAGATCATATTGATGCCAAAAGTACAGGTTTATCTTGAAAAGAGGAGCAGAAAAACTCGCATTATTTACGCTTCAGTATAGCTACCAGTTGGCCTCCTTGAAGAAATGCAGAGTTCAAACGGGCGGAGTAATTCAAAATGTCTTAAATTTATTGCAGTTTGGTCAATTTAGTTCTAAACCTTTTAATTTTTGTCAATTGAGTCCTAAATCTATTCACATTTTTTCAATTGAGTTCATCCTACCAATTTTAGCCAAAAATCACTGACGTAAATGTTGATTGTTTCATGTAGCATGACCGGCGCTGACGTGGGCAATTTTTATATTTTTTTTAAGTAAACATTTTGAATTTTTTTATTCTTGTTTTTTTTTTCTTTCTTTCTTTTTGTCTTACCAAGTCCAGCAAGGGCCACGAAGCCCTCGCGAGAAGGAAAAAAAGAAAAATAAGGAAAGAAAAAAAGAAGAATAAAAAAGAATAGACAATAAAAAATCATAAACTTATGAAAAAATTATAAAAATTCAACGTCTTCGCCGACCATGCCACGTAGGACGGTCAGCGTTAACGTTAGCGATTTCCGGCTAAAATGGACTCAATTGACAAAACGTGAAAATGTTTAGGACTCAATTGGCAAAATTCAAAAGTTTAAGACTAAATTAGTCAAATTGCAATAAGTTTAGAACTCTTGGATATTTTTCTCTTCAAAAGAGGTGATCCAGAAGCAATGAACAGAGGTGGTGGCCATTGCAACGGTCGAGCCCTGTGATAGCGATGGTTGCAACTACGAAAGAGTGGTTGTGGTGGTGGAGGGATGTGGTAATGATTTTGTTGGAGATGCTATCGTGTAAAGAACGAGGATGAAGTTACGACAGACATGGTAGACGCACTCGAAGCGGCGAACCAAGAGCGAGGTGCTCGGATGCAAAGAAGTGGATGGATTAAAGGTTTCAGAGGAGCAGAAACTCCAAAACCACTGGTGGCCCTCGACATCGGTCGGCGAGGGTCACCAGCCCATGGCTGGGTCCTGGCGACCGTCACTGACCACTTCCCCACCGTCGCCGGCCCCTTCCGATGGTGGCGGGGCGGCAGCGGCAACGGTTCTTCTAACATCGTCTTCTTCTTCGTTTTTTTTTTGTTTTTGTTTTTTTTTAAATTTTAGCTCATTTTTTAAGTTAATTTAAATAAAAATTATATTAAAAATCAATTTCGGACCAAAACGACGTCGTTTTAGTTACTTCATCGTTACGTATGAGAGAGAAAATATTTAAAAAAAGCCATGTCACTATTTTTTATTAGCCAATTTGAATAGAGTTAATAGAAGGACTCGATTGTATTAATTTGATAAATTTTAGTACTTGATTGTACTTTTTTCAAATTTTAGAATTCGATTATATTAATTTGATAAATTTTAGGTTTCGATTGTATTTTTTTTAAATTTTAAGATTCAATTATTTTTTCGTGATAAATTTTAAAACTTCGAGCGAACACGACATAGAAAGAGAGGCAGGAGCAGTCACCTCTCGAAACGTGGCAGGACGGCACTATTGTCTGCGTGTGGGTCCCGAAGCAATACCTTCCTCAACAAGCAGCACAGTCTCGCTCTTGCAGATCGTCACTTCCTCGCTCGTCAGCGAGCATGGCCCGCGAAGGAGGGAATCCTGGCGCTGCTCCATCTCCTCCTCTCACTCCTATCATATCGACACAGGGAGATTGACTCGGAGGTGACGACGACGAAGGAGACGCACCCTCTCCTCTGCACTATCTTTTCTACTCACTCTCACCGCTGAGCAGACCCTTCTTCCTTCACTGCTGAGCGAGCTCTTCGAGGTGACTGTGCCTCTTCTTCTTCTTCTTCTTGTCAGTCAAGTTTGGGTTTTTGATGATCCCCGCTTCTTTTTTTTCTCTTGCTGTACGGCGACATTATGTTCAAGAGTGCGAATTCCGTGTGAAGATCGTCTACCATCATGTGTGGTCACGGTTTGTGTGTGTGTGGTTTGGTTCGGAGAAGCTGCATTGTAACTTGTTTCATGGAGTGAGATGGGTGCTTGTGCTTGGGAATCGGGGTTTGGTGCTCCCATGATCGTCGTCCTTTCGTGCGTCGGGTTTGAATTTTTTTTTTTTTTTTTTTTTTGCTGATGGAGTCAAGTGATTGAAACAGAAAAACTCGAACATTTCAGAAGCAAAATTTCCTCACGTGAAAGGAATTTCTGCTTTCCTGTTCGGTTTATGTTCTAGAGTGAATGTTAGAATTGCAACCTTTTCTCAACTATAAAATATAAACATTGACTCAGGAGGAATTTTTCGAGAAGCATATCATGGTGAATCTAAGAATCTTTGTTGCAATTTAACATAGTATTATGGACTTGTGGGTCACCGTCGTATGTTGATATGGTTGCCTAAACTTGTAGGCCGATTTGATGTTTTTCTGATGCTGATAACTCTTTTGCTTAATGTGAACAATGCTTATTGAACCCCATTATGCTTGTAAATAGTTTTTTTTTTAGTACTTTTCAAATAGAGCAATCAAGTGTTCATTTGATGATCAGTTGCTATGATGATTCGTTGGTAGTTTGAGGCAACCATCAGTTTATGTAAATTTTCATGTTTCCTGTCTAATTTTTCCCCTTTCAGTGTTGCAAACTTCAGGCTTCGAGTTGAATGGTCCATGTGCTTTTCAAAGGCGCTAGGCTGGCGTTCTTCTGTCATTGTTGGTGATGTCCTTGATATGGTGTAGCAGAGTGCTATAAAGTTTGCATCAGTTGAATGGGTGAGACAATAAACATACACGGATTCTCTTCATTAGTGACTGCAGATACAGTCAGGGGATTCCTGGAGCAAAGGACCGGCAATGGTACTGTTTATGCCATCAAAGTTAGACAAGACAAACATGGGGTTCGATCATATGCTATTGTCCAATTTATGGACGCTGAATATGCTGCCATGATTATTTTATTGGCTAGTCGAAAAGATTTGTGGTATGGGTGTTCTTATCTTACTGCTCACACGGCTGAGCATGATATTGTACAAAGGCCAAGAACCCTTTTGAATCCAATGGAAGGTATCGCTTTGGATTTTGGTTGCCAGGTATCAACTAAAAGGTTCTCTTCTCTGTGGAAATGGGGGAATGTCTCTGTAAATTTGGGATTGGGCTGAGAAAATTCTGCTTCCTTTTGTCTTATTACAATACAGAGTATAAGCTCGAGTTATCCTATGAAAATATCTGGCAGATTGAGCTACACCGTGCAAGAGGCTGTAAAACAATGTATCTTGTGATTCAGGTGAGTGGACTTCATTCAGATTACGAGAGACTGATTTACTATTTTGTGCTAATATTGTGATTTATCCTACCATGCATATTTGGTTTTTAAATTTGATTGGACATCATTTTGTGTGTGATCTCCTAATTCCAATGAACGTTAAAATTCTTCGTACTACATTCTTCCCCATATTGTTGGGATTTGATTTTAGCTCTCTAAATGAGCAGAAGTATTTACCGGTTCCCCCGGGAAATTGACGACTTGATGATAACTTATTTGGTAGATGTTTTAACTTCATGGTATTTCTGCCTAGATCAAATCTATCATGAACATAGATAGCTTGCCAAGACCTTACCTTAACAGAGAAATGACAGGCAAAACTCCAAACATTATTGGTCGGCTCTGGTTGGGACTAGGAAAGGCATTCTGGTTTAGCCCCTTGTCTAATCATTTTGGGACCCAAAGGGTCATTGGGCTAGGTTGCAAATAAGGGTCAAGCTAGTATGTTTGTGGGAGTGAATGATGAGCTCCAGTATTTACAATCTGCAAGGAATTACTAAAAGAATTGGACCAGTAAGATGTATGTTGAAGAGAGGCACAGACAATAATAACTTTGTTGATTAAGAGAGAGACGGTGGGAGAGGGCTCTTTAGAAAAGATATGGTTGAAATTTTTGTCATAGGCTTAGTTTGGAAATCGAGAACATGTTCTACTGACACACCAATGACTAAGTGGTCGCCATCTCCTACCCCCCTCGAACTCTACATCTGGGAATAATAAACCTCGTGCATGAGCAGCCATGGTGGCTGTGAGCTCGAGGTTTGGCGAGCTCCAGATCTGGTGGCCATGGCAAGCTCCAGATCTGGTGGCCAGGGCCGCGAGCTTAAGGTTTGGCAAGCTCTAGATCTAGTGGCTATGGTGGCGAAGAGCTCGAGTGGTGATGGCATGCGATCAAGCGGCCATGGCCACGAGCCTCTGCTCCTTTCTCTCTCTTTTTGTTTTTTTCAATTTTTATGTTGTCTGATGCGGTGCCTATATGGCGCCACATAAAAAAGAATTTTGTGAATCATGAGGCATGTGTGCTCTGACGTCCAACTTAGTAATCCGACTAACCATGTGGCCAAGAGAAAACATATAACGGAGGGAGTAACAATGGAACATTTTTAACCCACCCATGGGTGGCTCAGTTGGTTAGGGCGCACTTGGGATTGTGTGGTTAGACGCACTGGTTCCAGGTTCGATTCCCCAGCTGAGCACCTGTGATTTAAGTGGGGGGCCATGGCGGTGGGTTGCTGTGCTAGACTCCCCCGAGGAATAGTCGAGGTGCGCGCAAGCTGGCCCGGACACCTCGTTTACCAAAAAAAAAAAAACAATGGAACATTTTTAAAAGCAAAGGGACGCATTTGAATCGGAAAAGAGAAAGTAGAGGGATGATTTTGATTTTGGGGCAAAAGTACAAGGACCACCTGTGATATTATACCTATTGAAGATCACGTTAAGGGCTACCTTGTACTTAGGTTGCATGGAATTTGATTGACAGGGAAAATTGTATTAGAAGTGGTAAAATTTGTGTTTACAATGAAGCATGTTCAGACCATTTAAATTTATGCGACCAAAATTTTAGACCTTTTGCAAAAACATACAATTACGTTCTTCCTGAAATGCATCCCTGGTAGCTTGAGACAGGTTGCCACACGAGAAATTAAAAATGGTTTTGCTAGGAGGACTTGATTGCAACAATTGAAAGGTTTATGACTTGATTGCATTTTGTACACAAGATCTACGACATTCAATGCCATTTTCCGTGATTTATAGTTTCCCAACTGAAACTCAGCATTTGAGGACTTACTGAGGCACGGTTAAAATCACAACAAGACATGATAGAATTTAGGAAACATTCTTAAACGATAAAGCTTGGAGATTTATGATCATAATCTTTCATGAGGTTGTTGTTGTTTCTTGATTTTGGGAATGATGCGTCTTGTTGTATTAAAAAATTCCAATCTTCTAAGGCTACTGTTAATGTTAGATGAAGACTCTTGTCTGATTCGCGTATTATAAATTGCTCTTTACAAACTTCTGATCATGGCAAGGTTGGTTTTTTTTTTTTTTTTTGGTCAAATGGCAAGGTTGGTTAAGCCGGAGGCTTTGCAGGGTACTCAACTTCCCTTCAGTAATAGCGATCGGACTTTATATCTGCTGATCATATTCTGGCATCTGGCTAATTTGGAACTTTTGAATGTTTTAGAGCCTTTGTAGAGACTTAGAACTTTATACTGTTGGCGTAGTGGAAAGTATTCCATGGAGGTAAATATATTAATGAACATCATGGATTTTCCTTTATAAGGAGCCAACTTTTGGGGCTTCAGCTTCGGCCCCAGACTTTCACTTTCACTGAGATAAAGAAACCTGATCCTTTATCTATTTTCTTTTGTTTGCACACACCTCTCGACCATGCATGCTTTTCTGCATGGTATGCTGCTTATGATAGAGGAGGACCTAATCGATTTTTGTAACTTTTGTTCTTAAGGATGGTAGCTGTACAGTGCTCCTTGTATTCAGAAAAAAGTTGATCAGCATTCAGAAAATTTGTTGGACAGTCCTGTCAACAACTTTTTTAGAGATGGCTCTGATTACCAGTGGGTGAGAGCGACTGATTTTACTTCATCAGCTTGCATTGGACAGTCTTCTGCTGTATGTTTAGAGATTCTTTCTGAATGCTCGCTTCCAGATTTTCATGTGAACTTTGTCAATTATAAGGAAACCAATGACATATTTTCCGTGGAAGATGGTTTTCCTTTCTCCTGCGGCGTGGATCTAGTTCTGATCGTAGGCCCTCCCAGAGGAGTTGACTTGCCTTATGAGATCCTCTTTAAGATAAATTTGTTAGTTCAGAATGGCTGTCTAGCAGGACTTTGTCTTGATTTTTCGTTCTATCGAATGGTTGATCCGCAGAGGATAGACATGGGCATAATCCTATATGCCTTAGACAAACTGTTCCATTTGAAAGAATGCTGTTATGAGCCTTCAAAATGGCTGATTCAGCAGCACAAGAAATATCTCACCTCCCAGCACTCTACAAAACTGTCTTCAAAAACGTTAGACGCTGGCTTGGTTTATGTACATAGGGTGCAAATAACACCATGCAGGGTGTATTTTTTTGGTCCAGAAATTAATGTCTCAAATCATGTATTGCGGAGTTATTCTGACTACATTGACAATTTTATCCGCATTTCTTTTGTGGATGAGGACTTGGATAAAATCCATTCTACTGATTTATCTCCTCGCACTGTTTCGAGACATGGAAGGACAGATATATATGAAAGAATCCTTTCTATATTGAAGAATGGCATAAGAATAGGTGATAAGAAGTTCGAATTTCTCGCCTTCTCATCCAGTCAGTTACGCGAAAATTCAGCTTGGATGTTTGCTCCAACAAGTGGGTGTACTGCTGCAACTATTAGGGCAAAGATGGGTGAATTCAGCCAAATAAGAAATGTGGCAAAATGTGCTTCAAGGCTCGGCCAATCCTTGAGTTCATCTACTGAAACTCTCAATGTAGGTAGACATGAAGTTGAAGTCATTCCGGATGTTGAAGTCAAATCACATGTTGAGAATATAGATTATGTCTTTTCTGATGGAATCGGGAAAATATCTGGAGAGTTCGCTTGGAAAGTTGCAAGAAAATGTGGCTTCAAGGGCTATACTCCTTCTGCTTTTCAAATTCGCTATGGAGGATATAAAGGTGTTGTAGCTGTTGATCCGACATCGTATGTTAAACTATCACTCAGAAAGAGCATGTCCAAGTACGAATCAAATGAGACAAAGCTAAATGTCTTGGCATGGAGCAAATATCAGCCTTGCTTTCTGAATCGCCAGTTGATCACTCTTCTCTCAACACTTGGCATTCCAGATCATGCGTTCGAGAAAAGACAAAAAAATGCCGTAGATCAGCTAAATGCTATTTTAGTTGATCCCTTACGAGCACAAGAGGCTCTAGATTTAATGTCCCCTGGCGAGAATGGTAACATTCTCAAAGAAATGCTAATGTGTGGTTATAAGCCTGATGCAGAGCCATTTCTATTGATGATGCTGCGAACATTCAGAGCAACAAAATTGTTTGATTTGCGGACCAAAACAAGGATATTTCTTCCTAAAGGAAGATCAATGATGGGATGCCTTGATGAAACCCGAACTTTGGAATATGGTCAGGTGTTTGTGCAGTATTCCGGTAGAAAAGGACAGATGTGGGATGAGTCAATCATGTTCATTGGTACTGACTCAGATCAAAGCTTTGTTGTATGGGGAAAGGTAGTTGTTGCCAAGAATCCTTGCCTACATCCAGGTGATGTGCGTGTTCTAACTGCTGTAGACGTGCCAGCTTTACATCATATGGTGGATTGTGTTGTTTTTCCACAAAAGGGAAAAAGGTACGACTCTAACGTGCCTTGCTATTGGCTTGAAATGACCTCAGTTGCACTGGCACTTGTCGTGGATCCATTTTGGACTTGTTTTTGCTTTTGGTTGTCGATCTTTGGCTATTGTTTTGATTTGGTTCAGTCATATTAATAAGGTCTAAAATTTCTGATATTACTTTTGTACTGGGTCTGAAGTAAATGATCTGATGTGTAACCCAATTTAATATTTTCCTCATTTTACATAGCCAACAATAACTTTTGACATTTTTTCTTTAGAAATAGTTTTGGGCCTGCTTTTCTATCACCTTTAGGCTTTGAGAATAAATGCTTGAATAAACATCCAGCGGGATTTGGTGGCTAGATTTGAATTGTTGTTAATTGTGCTCGTGGTTTGTCTCTTTCTTGTATGTGGTTTGAGTTACCAATCCAAGGCTCATGTGTATATTTTTTGTACATGTGATGGGACTTTGCTAAGAAGCATTCTCTACTATCCTGTTATTCTATGCTTCTGATAGTTTTGGCTCTGGTTGAACACTGATAGTTTTCCCTTTATTTTTACTAGCTAAAAGTCGAGGCAAAAAATTCCTTTCCTCATAATTTGGGTTAAGTTTGCTACTTTTAATCCTCTCAAACCCACTGTTAATAGATTAAAGTAGAAAGCAGAAAACGATATACATCTGTATTAAATGATTCTCATCTCAGACAATTTCCCTTTCTTAATGCATATTGCGCTTCTTGAATGAAATAGGCCTCATCCAAATGAGTGTTCAGGGAGTGATTTGGATGGAGATGTCTACTTTGTCTCCTGGGACTCAGAATTAGTTCCACATCGCCAGATACAACCTGTGAATTACACACCTGCCCCAAGTGAGAAATTGGATCGTGATGTCACTATTGAGGTAATGCTTTTCCTCGGGATTTTCAGGGAATTGTAAATTCTGTAATGGCTTTTTTCTGATACTTGAAATGTTTTTAACAGCTTACAGTTATGGTAGTAAATACATCTAGCATCCATCATCTTGGCATTCTCTTTCATTTCATTCGACTTGGCTTGTCTGACATGATGCTTGGATAGTATTTTATGCTCGTGGATGAATGTGGCGTGTGACATCATGTCATGTCAACCCTGCCCCATTCTTTTGTTTTCTTATCAGTTCCTTTTGCTTCTCAATATGCGTGCTTCCCTTTCTTCCTACCCTGGGTTGGAAGAACCTCCGAGAAGCTAAAATTTGCACCCTTCGCAGGCAGATGATAGCTTAAAAATTAGTCACTCAGCAAACCGTTATGTATGAGTGGGCTAATTATTTCAACCATTAGGTCAATAGGATACTTAAAGCCGACAATCTGGTTATGCCTTACGTAACATGAATATAGATGTTTGACCAGGACTATACTATGAGAAGTCCCTTGAAAGCACTTGCACTTAGAAGTCCCCTCATGTTGTTCATCCATGTTTGCTTGTTGGGTGGCTTTCCAAGCTTATCAATGCCTCTATTCATCTTCTGCCCTAAAAGCTAACCGCCAAATTTTGCTCTCACAACTTCAGACATCACTGTACACTAAGTGATGTGAACCTTCGTAGGGAAACTAAAACTGATTATGGTGAATGATGAAGTGCTTGAGGCTGTAGTGTTGTCTTGACTGGGATTTGGATTCACCTATGGTTGGGGGCTATGTTACCACGACTCAGCAGTCCAAGTAACATGGATTAGGGAAAGAGCCACTCATCAAATGTGTCTATAACGACTACTGGAGCCACTTCACTGGTGCTGAAACCCTATTTCGACATTTCAAATATTTTGCCAGACTTAGAGAAGGTGTATTTAGTCAGGCACTGTTTTTGAGTGAATTACCAGGATTGTGCTTGGATGCAGTTCGAGTGACTGTTCTGGAGAGACATAGCTTATTTGTCAAGAAAAGATGGGCGAATGAAAAGGTAGGCTTACCGAAATGATACCGGGGTTTTGTTTATATCCAACGGTTGTAAATCTAAATATGCGAATCTGTCATGTTAAGTTTGATTTTTATCTAGGAAATTCCAATGTAATCGGAATTTATGGATTAAAGTATGTGATCATGGAAGGTATTATGTCCATACACCTAGTGAAACTACCTTATCACTGTATGTATTTTCTCCTTATCTAGAAGGCCGGGGCATCGTAGGAAATATTGATGATCCCGAATTCAAAGTACTATTGGTCGGTCCACTCAATTTCCTCCTTGCGAAGAAACTCTTCTAGAGAATAGAGATCTGTACCATGATAACTCATCCTTGCCTTTGGGGGGAAAAGGATTGGGTATCATGCTTTGGGGTTAGCTGTTCGCTTGTTTTAACAGTGGCTTTTCTTAACTTGGGGTTAGGAACTTATCCTTTACAATAATGATCTATGGATTTTATGGAGAAATCTTCAGATCTTTATTCTAAGATTTTGGTCCAACGTGACTTGATGAGTAAAACTTTGCCTCGATGCTTGATTTTACCACCTTGACCTTGGATTTGGTACCCACTCTTCACTGCTGTTGAGAATTCCTTGTTCTTTTAGGTGGACTACATTAAGAGGCTTCTGTTCTTTGATTGGTATTACTAAGTTTGATTTTGCTGCAAATACTGGTACTGTGGCAATAAGCATTTACCTGCATGCCTACACTTGCCCATGCATATAGTTCACTACGATGGATTTGTACATTGTTCTTTTGCGTTGCAGAACATTTCCATTTCATAAGATTGAAATGAACGGATTATTTTGAAACATTGGGAACATTGAAACAGGAAGTGGCCAGCAC
This sequence comes from Lenwebbia sp. NSW1173648, assembly GCA_029784005.1. Lineage (NCBI taxonomy): Eukaryota > Viridiplantae > Streptophyta > Magnoliopsida > Myrtales > Myrtaceae > Lenwebbia > Lenwebbia sp. NSW1173648. Next base: position 10,374,723 of record JARCGZ010000010.1, read on the forward strand.
ATATATACCTTGAACTTTTAAGAGAAGATGTATATCTGGGTGTACTTTATCTGCGTAAGGTAATTGATGATCGATTTTGCCGGAAATTGACGAGTTACATCAAGTTTGAAATTGGCTCCTTGATTTCTCTATGGATATGGGGGTAATTCATATCCTTTTGTTGTGTTTCTTAAACAGGAAGTGGAGGAGTACTTTGTCAATTACATACTTAATGACAGCCTTGGAATTATTGCCAATGCCCACACCGTCTTTGCAGATAGTAAGCCTGAAAAGGCCATGAGCTCTGAATGTTTAGAGCTTGCAAGACTTTTCTCTATTGCTGTCGACTTCCCAAAAACTGGTGTACCCGCTGTGATACCACCTGATTTGTATGCCAAAGAATACCCGGACTTTATGGAGAAGCTCGACAAGTCCAGCTACGCATCCAGTAACGTGATCGGAAAGCTTTTCCGGGAAGTCAAAGATCAAGCATACGCATCAAGCTTTATTCAGAAGTTCACGCAGGAAATGGCGAGGCAATCTTATGACCCAGATATGGAAGTAGACGGATTTGAGGCCTATGTCGATGACGCTTTCTATCACAAAGGCAATTATGATTACAAGTTGGGGAATCTGATGGAGTACTATGGGATTACTGAGGCTGAAATCCTAAGTGGCTGGATAATCGAAATGTCCAAGTCAATCACCAGGAGGAGGGATGCCGAATCCATTTCTGTGGCTGTAAAATCCCTGAGAAAGGAAGCTCGGACGTGATTTAATGATAAGGGAAGTGGTTCAGATTCTGAGGCTGTCGATGAATATGCAAAAGCGTCCGCTTGGTAATCATGTCACGTATCACCCGAATTACTGGGGTTGCTACAACGAGGGTTTGAATCGACAAACTAATCCAAATTAAGAAGGAAAAACGAGGTAGGAGAGCTGCTCATGAGTCCACTCTTGAAGACTACTTCACCCACGGATTGCGCCTGAATTGAGAAATGGAACTCGGATATCTTCTTAGTTGAAGAAACTGGAGTTTTTTGTATTTGTGTCTGCTACCAATGTATAGGCAACAGTGCTCCTAAATTCCTGCTTTTTGTATAGCAAAGCTTAAACAACGCTCTGGCTGCTATTTGTGCGTGCATTACTTCTTTTTGTACATAATGGTAATGTCTAACGGCTGTTCACTGTTTATAGCCTCTCAGAATTGGAATTTCTATAGTTGCATACCCTGTAAGTTTCCGTGTAAGACGGTTTTTCTTCCATGCCGTAGGTTCCTCGGATTCCCAATGCCGGTGGATCTGAACATAATATGCAGTTCTGTAATCTCAGATAACAGCTGTAGTCCAGATGAGGCTCGCATTAGATACGGTTTGTCATGGAATTTCAGAACAGATCGTGCTCTTGCCATGGGTGATGTGGGAAAAGTTTTGCAGCAGTTGTTATCATGGGAATGGAGAACTCCTAGCACAGAGGAGATTAACAAGGTTTTCTTATGAGGAATTTGAAGATCATATTGATGCCACAATTTTTACCTTATATGGGACATGTGAGTTAGAACAGAAAAGAACATATCTGGAACTTTATTAGAAAAAAAATGCGGAACTCGCTCTCAGGCGCGCATCACTTCCGCTTCAGTATCGCTACCAGTTGGCTTCCTTGAAGAAAGGCAGAGTTTAAACGGTCAGAATATTCCTTGGTTTTCCCGAGAAAACGATCAAACAGGTCGTCGATAATCTCGCTTCCAAAATGTTTGCTGATGATGCCTTCCATCCCGGCTCTCAAGTGCAGCATGCACGCATGCCCTCCGACTGAGTCACCGATCTTCGATCCAGGAGCTGCTAAATCCATCCTCTGTATGCTAAAGCACCCATTGCTCTCTACTAGCGCCGTCATCTCGTCAGGCGAGGGAGCGTATACAGGCAAATTGAATGAATCCACCTGAGCCTCACTTATTATACCCTGGAGAGAGTTACTTTATTCAGGTCATCTGTGCAACTCAATTGGATTATCTTATGTTTTTTAAGATAAGTGAACTAATGACAGAATGAAAACCGTAAGAAATTCGGCAAAGGATACCTTAAGACATGTATAACTGAGACATGAGCTATGGATTATCTATGTTTTCGCTGAATTTGAAAATTTTGAGACCTGCAACTGAACGATGCTGATACACACATGCACACACGATTGTTTTCGGTAAGAAAGAAGATTGTGCTGATAGTATTTCCAGTGTTTACCTCCTTTGCCATATCCATCAAGCTGAACCCCAAAAGGTCGAACATCACGCCCGACGGAATACGTGAATACGGAATGCCATTAGCGATCCCGGGCATGACCAGGACCATGATGCCTCCGCTCGCAATCTCCTCGCCTCTGGCACTCAGGAATGTCGCCATGTCCTTTGCGAACTGAGTTGTATAAGCATCGCTCACTTCGGACGGGGCACTTGTGTAGTGAACTCTCCCCTTGTTAAATGCCGGGGAGTTTGGATCAACCAATTCTTTAGGCACCTTGGACAGCCAATGGAGCGCATAAGACGAATGCGCGAAATGGAGCGACGCCTCGGGGAACAGTCGCCCGTGGAAGGAACCTGGCACGCCGGCGGCGTAGTATGGCCGGTCGAACGGCAGCGAAGCGAAGAGGGTGTTGAAATCGTTGAACACGTGGTCGCTGAACAGGACTAGGAAGTCAGGCAACTGGGAGGCGAGGCCTTGTGATTCGTACTTGCGCTGGACTGCTTCTAGGATGTTTTGGACCGCCATGAAGGTGTTCGGCCCAACTGAACAGCCTAAATCCACGATTCGGAATGTGGTCAGAGCGGGAGAAAATCGCTTTACGTCGAGCTCCTCCATGATCACCGCGTCAATTGCCGCCCGGGCGACGTTCGTAGCAGCTTTCTGCGATGCATGTCAGAGTTGCGCGAGTTTGATATTCGATAATTTCATACTTTCAAAAGCTGAATTCAGGCAAAGCTTGGCGAAAGACAGAACAATTTATTCTTTCATTTTGTTCTTATTCCATGAAATGAAGAAATGGTCACTAGGAAACGCATCTACTTAGCATCAAATGAAGAACCTGAAAGTAAGAGTTCTTGTTGTAGCTAAATGTGCCGTCTCCACCGTTCATCGGGTATGACTCCACCACCGCCACCACGTCTGAGCCGCTGCCGCTCATCTTCTCTCTCTCTCTCTCTCTCTCTGTGTGCTAGTTCAGTTTCATGTACCAGTGCTCTGGTTAAGTCCTCTTCGCCATTGGTGTTCACAGGTTCTCTAGTTTGTCTTCAATTGGAGGTCACCCTGCCTTTGTTGACTCCGCCATTTCTTTTATCTCATGTACAGCCATCCAAGGTTGACCATTGTCCTCTCTTTGATTTTTCCTTGTTAAAGACATAATCGAAAAATTAATGGCCAAGAAAAGTCCAGCCCAAGAAGCAAAGTCCAAAACCCATGTACAGCCATCAATGGAGATTCGACCGGCCTATCTAGCTCGATCTGTTGATGAACCAACAGTTGAGTCGAGGAAGAAGATTGAGTCGAGTGAAGGAAGAAGATCAAATCGTTGTCAATCACGATCAAGTTGAGGGTGACCGATGCGAGACTCGTGCCAAATTCATCGCCATTGAGGTCAAATTCGAGCAGGGACATCAGATTCAACGCCGATGAGCTTAGGTCCAACCTCATCCGCTTCACGCAACCCTAAATTTAGGGTCGATGCCTGTGTCCATAGAGGCCGCTTACCTCGCGTGACCTGAGATTTGTGGTTGCGTGAGGTCGATCACCCCCATGACCATGGCGTTGGGGCTCGGCTAGGTTTGATTCGCTCAATTTTTTGGAGCGACAGAGAGACCCGCGGCCATGGAGGTCGTGACCTTCGTCAATTCGCTCGAGGCCGACGACCTCCATGGCTGGGGTGGTGGGGGGTCGATTGTGTCTCAATAGTGACGGTCCACCGCTGCCGATGTCTTGTTCTGCACGAGCATGTTCGGTTTCAGTTTTTATTTTTTAATTAGCCATAACTTTTTCAAATTGTTTAAATTTTTGCAAATTTGAGTAAAAAAAGACCATGAACAAATTGCCATCCTTTTCTCCACTCCATCAAATTTGTGCAGTCAGAGAGTTGCGTAGCTTTCAGTGCAAATGACTATTTGCACCATCTACCTTTTCTCTCTATCTCTCTCTATGGAGATAAGTTAATTGAAATTTCATAAGCAAGCAACAAGCAAGAGCATAAATTCTAACACGTCAACATCAGAAAAACTGTTCATGTGGAATTACGAAACTTAGGAGCATTCACTGAAGCTAACTCTATGTGTGAGATAAGAACCTCAAAGCCATTTTGACTTTCCGTTCGCCCTTGTTAACGTACCAACAAGGTGATGACTTTCTGGCTGCAGATCCTCACAGTGAGCACTGATCTGTAGACAACAATGTTTACCGTGAGGAGAACTTCCATCATATCGCCCGAGTTTGCGTTTGAGAGCAAGACACGTTCTTGAGGATGGGTCTTGGTGAAGATATTAGCGGTCTGATCAATGGAGGGAACTGGAATAAAGCAAATATAACCAGGAAGACGATGTTCCCACACAAAATGACAATCAATCACGGTAAGTTTTCATCCGTTCACGAAACACGTCATCATGGGCAACTCGAAGACCTTGAAAAAGCAGGCCTTTAACGTAGCGAAGAGTGTCTAGTGCGCCGACAAAGCGAGCCGTTGCTTATAATGCTTTCTCCTGGCTTTGACAGCACATTTAACTGAAGCCGCCGAAGGCTTAGCAGTCAAGCATGGTGGCGAATAGGCTAAAGATGTGCTTAGCAGCCCAGCGATTGGAAGAAGATGTGCTTGGAAACTGACTCATTGTTTCCAAAGATCTTACTAATGAGATGGCCATTGCAGAAATCCAAAAGGTTGGTAAAGATTCGACCTTTGCTTGCTTACATTTAGTAATGAAGACTGTGCTTACTTTGGCCCAAAAATAGAAAACAAAAGACTAACTAGTTCTGTTCATAAATACAGATTAGTATCTTCATCATCAACTAAGGTAAAAACAAATGAAAGAAATATGAATCACGAACTGCACAGTTACATTATCGATATCTTATATTCTGAAGCATTCCCTCCATGACAGACATGGCATGATTGATGACTGCATTTACCATCCTTCATTCCACTTTGAACGTGGCCATTGCGGCATCAAAGAAACTTCAAATACTCCATGGAGAGAGCTGCTTTTCTCTTCCTCTTTACTATATTTGAATAGTAGACTCATAAAAGTTCGATCTTTATCCTTTTGCTGTTCTTCAAATTCCAGTAATCATGTTCAACAAAGAGAACTTGACATGCACGCAAATCTTCCCCTTCTCCAAATCCAACTTAGCTCCTGTCACTAGCCAATGCCCCGGGCAATCTTGAGGCCCCTTGCAATGTTGCGATGTATCCACGAACTTCAAAAGCTTCTGCGTTTGCACCGGCACGGGCGGCCCCGTCGGGTACACGCTGGAGTCCATATGTATTGCCACCCTTTTCTCTTTGGTGGCGTTGTTTCCCGTGAGAGATGTGCTAATCGCCGAAAGCAACCCCGACTTTTGGGAGTACTCGGACCCTCGGTCCCACTTAGATTGCGCTACGAACGAGTTCGAGACCTTGGAGAAGCGGAGCCGGAGATGGAGAACGTTCTTCGAATTGTGCTTCTTCACGTGAAGTTGGGCGCCCGTCACGACGTAGGCGACCTTCTTGGATGTGCTATCTGTCGGTACATACTCGATCGGGGCGACGCATGCGTGAGAGAACTTCTTCCCCTGTATGCCTTCGAAGTAGGTGTCGCTGGCAGCAGCATCCTCCGATCCTTGCCACATTGGCGTGTCGTCTACCAAGCCTTCCAGCATGGACGGAGTGGTGGCGAGGTGTTGCAGGTGTATGGCTAGCTTGTTGCATTTCATCCCCTCTAGGAAGAACCGCATCCCCGTGACCGGTCTCTTCCCTGCTATAACCTGAAACCGGACCGAACCGATAAATCCTAGCTCTGTACATCAAAAGGATGGACCAAAGTAACATTCAGGGTCCAAGTTAGCTCTGTTTGTGTACCTGGGAAGTGTTAACGTACAGCTTTGGTCCCATCAAGTTGAAGCTGAGGGAAGGTGATGAAGTGGCTCTATTGGTGGTTGGACCAAGAGGCAGGTCGTTGTGGATGGGAGCCCACAGCTTGTGGGTTTGGAACTCCAGGAAGGACTGCAGATCACGTAGCGGAGGCTTGTCTGCAAATCGCCACAAAGAAGAACGTGTTCGCGTTAGATGATTGTGGAAAAAGTGATGGGATTTCACCAAGGAAAACAGATGAGTAAATGAACTCAAACCAAACAAAATTCTGAGTGCGAAACGTACAGCGGAGGTAGAGGTTGATGGCATGGGACAGGAAGCCGTTGCCGGGGACGCCTTTGAGGAGAGAAGTGATGGGGATGAAGCTGAAGTGGATGGCGTCCGGCATCGAAGGCACCGTCAGGAGCCATTCGCAGTGGCTCTCCGCCGTCGGATCCCCTCCTCTCTTCGAGCTGATCACTGTGATACCCTGCAATGTATTTGCCGACCGAATTTTGATCATCACCGTTGTGATTCACAAGTTGTTGTTACGAGCAGAACTTACCACAGGTATCGAAAACATGCAGAAACAAAGGTTGTCAGTGCCCGTCATGCTACGTAGGACGGTCAGCATCGACGTCGGTGATTTTCGGCTAAAATTGGCGAAATGGACTCAATTGGCAAAACATGAAAATTTTAGGAGTCATTTGGCAAAATTCAAAGGTTTAGGACTAAATTGGCCAAATTGCAATAGATTAGAACTTCTTGGATAATTTTCTCCTTGAAAGAGGTGATCCAGAAGCAATGACCGGAGGTGGTGGCCATTGCAACAGTCGAGCCCTGTGATAGCGGTGGTTGCAGCTACGAAAGAGTGGTTGTGGTGGTGGAGGGATATGGTAATGATTTGTTGGAGATGCTATCTTAATGCTATGATGTAGTTAAATGTTCATATAATTTCATGACCAGAGAAAATTCATCCTTTGGTATAATAATCATACGACATTCTTACGAAAATGAAATTTTTTTTCAATTCTTGAAAAGCGAATGAAAGAAATCCGATATCAGGTCGGTATACCAAAAATCTAATTATCACAAACAAGTACATTTAAGTCTAAGCTTTTCAGGATGAGTACTACAATGTTGAATGTTTGAAAGGGAACCCAGTTCTAATTTCTTGATAATGTCAAGATTCAAATCTTCTAATTTTTTTTTAATGGTTAGTCAAAATTGGCTTTAGTTTAATAATTAGACTCTAGTACAATAATCAAGACTTTCAATGCTTGTAAAGCGAATGGAAGAAATCCGATATTAGATTCGTATACGATAAGTCTAATTATCACAAACAAGTAAATTTCAGTCTAATCTGAGCACTACAACGTTGAATGTGTGGAAGGTAACCCAGCTCTAATTTCTTCATTTTCTCAAGATTCGAATCTTGTAATCTTCCTTTTTTTATCGTTAGTCAAATTTGGCTTCTTTATCAAACTAATCTCTCCATATTATACATGCCTTAAACAAGTTTTGTTCAATTTGTACCTGAATCTAGACATTCATACCCAATTTTTGTTCAATTTGACCAAGTTGTCTATTTTATTGTACGTCCTTGTACCCTAAATTCAACACTTTGCTTACTTATTCTCATGCTCTTACTTACCAAATGTCACGTTCAAAGGTGTGTTTTTCGTGTGTGGAAATTATTCCTTTGTTGAAAATCTGTACTTCCATTCAATGTGAAATTGAGAAATAGTTTACCCCCTATTTATATAATGGAAAATGCGAGGGAACCAAACCTACATCTTGGGAACTGCAGGTCGGCAGGCCGTCGAAGGCGGCGATCGCCTGCGAATCGAACAGATTGAAGGCTTGCGGCATCTGGAGGTTGGCGACGTTCGTGGGGAAAAGCATAACAGAACGAAGTAACGAAAATTAGAAACATAATAATAATGATCAAAGGGATGCCCATTAAAAGATTTCATCAAAGGACACTAAAGATAGAATTTTAGAGTACCTTGTTGTGTTTGGACTCCTTGGTCTTGGAATGGAAAGGGGCGAAAGGGCAAGCTCCGGTGAAGAGCTGATCGCCCAGGTCGTCCAAGTGCTTCTTCAGATCCGACGGCCCCATGTTGGACGATCTGTCCTGCCTCACCACCACGACGTCCTGACCTCCAACCCCTAGTCCCACTATCACATGGGTCCCATATTTCTCTATAAATCTGCAAAAAAGAAAGAATATATTTTTTTTTAAAAATATTGAATGGCATTAAAAGTTGCGATATTCGGAAATTTTTTTAATTCCAATTAAACTCGAAAATTATACCGGAAATGGAAATCGATTTATTCGGAGTCGAATAGTGGAATTTTTTTCAAGAATTTCAAGTTTCATTTCTACTCTAGAGAATTATTTCTTTTTTCTTTTTTTATATCTTTGGCAGCAAATAATTTGAAATACGAAATCTCGAGGGTCAAATATATGTTGAGCTTTCGCACCAATTTCCAGCCCAATCACTATTCACGGCACGAATTTTCCAAGATTAGATGAGTATCTCAACATGCCATTCACACACTAATGCCAAGCTTTTTCCCCACGGTGGGGATCATCGGCAACCGTCCGATCAGAGCAACGTCACGGTAGCGTCATCCCTTAAGAAGCATCTAGCCCGTTGATTCCGTTGCCTTTACGCGATTGCGGGGGCGATGAGACCGAGTCCAAGTCCCTCCGCGGTCAAACTTAAAAAATTTCCAAGGACTTTATTGGTACCCAGCATCTTCCCTATAGTGGGGTCCATGACAAGCGTTATTTTATGTTTATGGCAACGGATTGAATGATCAGTCCTACGTACTACATCTTTGACTTTGTCTTTATATGATGATTTGGCTAATTGTTTTGTGCCCTATTTTGTAAGTTAGATAGCCCAGACGAAATCCAGATGTTTGTCATTTTTCTAGCCCTGGAATGTGGAATGTAAATTGGGAAAACAACATTGAAAACAACGTCACAAATGCAAACATTAGTCATTCGACGTGGCAATTTAGCATTCCTGATATTATTACATACATGGCGAGGTAACCCTAAAATGTGTATCATTGAAAACCCACATTTTTCGAAATTGAATGCTTGTGGAAAAGATTTTGAGGACATCACGACAGAAATGTGAAATTAGAAAAGCCGAAATTGTGCACCCTCATTCCTAGGAAAAATCCAATTGTGGTCATACGTGGCATTAATTGGACACACAACCAAGTCCCGGCCGCCTTGGTAATTTGTTGATTTTAAGGCATGTGACTAATGTTTTGTCAGAATTGAAGGGTCGAGATTTATGGCCTTCTCCTCCTTGTTAACGTGCTTTCAATCACTCCCGTTTGATTATTTCAAGGGTTGTTAATATTTTTAGCCTGTGGAGGAAGGGAAATGGCCAAAGTCAACTTTTGAGAGGATGAGGATGATGATGATGATGGTGAAGCACAACGAGGGAATGTGAATGCCAATCCAGCCCGACTCGTTCAGCAGTTCTAATCCTAAAACAAGCCAACCTAACGTTCAAGAAACCATAGCAGGAGTGTCTATCACGTACCTCGCGAGAGCCGAGGGGTCCCAAGTGGAAGGAACCGCCTCGCAGACCTCATCGGAGAGGACAAGCGGGTACCGGTCGATGTGGAGGTTGAACAGCACGATGAAGTAGCCGTCAAGGCCCAAGTACTTGATCTCCGCCGCATCGTTTGCCCAGCAGTTGCTCTGGAACCCGAACATTGAGTTGAACATCCCCGAGGGGATCTTTCCCGATACTGCCGATTTCTGGTTGAAGAATTCCGACATCTGAAACACATGGAAAATGTAAATAGTCCGAAATCTGCACTAGATCTATCCAAAGCCGCCCCATCTTGACCGGCGGAATTTTTTTTTTTTTTTGGCCCATTTACCTTGCTGAATTCGAGGATGTCGGATTGGTACCGGCTCCGGTCGCCCTTGTCGCATCTTATGTCGGCGGGGACGTTGTGTACAGGTCCGAAGCCGGGGATCACCAACGTCCTCTTCTCCGTTTCATTGAGCTGGACTAATCTCTCTTCGCCTTTGCAGAACCTGAGCCTGAAATCGGAGGTCAAGTCGAATCCTCGGCCGAGGCTGGCCAGAGCCCTCTCCACTCTTCCATTACTCATGCTCTCTCTCTCTCTCTCTCTCTCTCTCTCTCTCTCTCTCTCTCTCTACTGTATGAAATATGAATTATAAGTAGTTGGTTGATGATGATTGGTGTGGGGGAGAGAGAAAGACTAATGTATGAAGGAGGAGGAAGGAAGAGAGGTGGGTTTGTGGAGAATTTTTTTAGGGTTTGGCATGTTTTGACTTGTGGTTTAATATATAAGGAGAGCTTGAAGAGAGAGATAGAGAGAGGGGACATATTATAAAATGACAGAGAGATTTTCGGGAAATTTCCATGTGTTATTACATGTTTGATTCTTCTCTTTGTCTCGATGGGTGTGAAAGGAGAGAATTGATATATATATATATATATATATAATGTGTGGAATAAGCTCAAAACATTCACACGGATGTACGAGTTGGAGGGCTGCTTTGTCCATTTCACATTGCTGACCAATTTGGAATGAAGACCAATGATAATAATGGTATTTTGGCTTTATAAGTAAAGTGAATTACGAGAGAAGATGAGGTGTGAGTTGGCCTATTGATGGGAGCCCGCTCGAGCAACGTCGGACCCTTTTGAAACTCGACCGCTAGTAATCGTCCTGCTCTAAGCTTTTAAGACTTGTCTTTAACCTTTTAATATGTGAAAGGGTGCGGAGGGGCAACTGATATAGTTACCCCCTCTAGGCGTTACTGTAAAGGTCTCGCACCCGTTGTGGAACATTTGTTTTAATCATGGCTATTTGACCGTACTCAAATCCGAAGGTTCGAGATTGAAAAGCCCCTCAAAGCAGTTCAGTCGATATATTAGAAGATGGGTTATCTCTCCACGAAAGAAGGCACTCTTCTTTGCAAGAAAATGGGGAAAAAAAAAAAAATCGATAACATTCAATCGGTCATTAGCTCTCTTGTTACGACAACGCCCTAAAATGTTAACAAGCAAATGCTTTTCTACGGTCACTTCATCACAACACAACACGACAATAGTATTGACAAAACCATCTCTAGGGGGTGCATAAGAGGATGTGGTAGCAAAGGCAATCACAAACAAGAGTTATTATTTTGTTGAGCTATGCTCCTGGCTTGGGGGTCAAGGTTGTCCTCGGCCAATATACATGTGAAGTACTTGAACTTCTCTCGTCCGGTCACTTGAACAAGTCAACCATTAAAGGAGAAATGACATAAATGGTCCATGAATTTTGGCTCGATATGCAATGTCGTCCCCAAACTTTTAGTTTGTTCAATCGGTCCTTGAAATGTTGGTAAATATTCGATGTACTCCTTCTGTCTGCTCAAACGACAAATCGGACGTTATTTGATGACGTGGATTATTACATGCCGAGAACATCGTTTGAAAGAAGAGAGAAAAGAGATAGGCCTCTATTTTTTATTTTGTTAGCGGCCTCTGTTGGAGTTTTTGTTTTGAGCTTTTTTAACGAATTGGAAGCCATCATTAGCGGATTCTATTAACTTGAATTAACAGAACACTTTCGTAGAGCCTAGTGACTAAATTGAACATTTACCAGTAGTTCATGGACTGCATTGAATAAACTAAAATTTCAGGGGCGACATTGAACATTTCATGAAATATTTGTACTCTTTCCCATCATTAAACATATCGTCCAACTTATGTAGACATCCAATCAAACTTTGACACGTCATTTAGCAAACATGCTTCAACGACGAATCTTTGTACATCTAGCATTATTATCCCACAAACTATTCAAGTAGGACCTGGTCGAAAAGCGAGTTCAAGTCAAAAATCAACTGTTTGGAGTCCTCAAGTCGAGTCGAACTTAATATCTTAAGTACTTAAGAGGACTACAATTCTACCTAACATAGTTTAATTCCTTACATACTTCAATCATGTTCATGTGTGTGTCAAAATCAAAATACTTGAAGACAAACGCGCGCCAATGTAACGAAACCAAAGAAAATTGACAGTGCTGAATGTAATTTAAAATAGATAATACCAAATTATCTCAAATCCGTGCGCCTAAGGTTGATTGCAACGAAAAGGAGTCGTTACTAATCGTCTCCGAATCGTTTGGATGCCGACATGCTTGTCCTTCATCCGAACCCAATTTTCCGACATTACATTACGGCATCGTTATTAATAATTGTTAATCGATATTTAAAAATACGACATCCCGTTCGTAATCAAATCAAATAGATTTTTGGGGGGCGTCTCCGTCAAGAATTTCCCAAGAGGTCAGTAGTATCTTAGGGTGCCAGTGGATCTCGAGTTTATCCTAGCCTAGGGACTCTCTTGCCATGTTCGGTTGATGAACATAGGCCAGTTGCCAAATCACGTAAATTACCGCGACAGCTTGCTTTCTCGGCGTTCATAAACTCGAAGTCCTGGTAGGTGAAAAGAAATACTATACATGAAAATTGTGCCATATCAGCGCCACATACTAAAATACTATTAACAATTATCACGTCAGTGCTGGCAGTGCTACATCGTCGCCAGCCGGCATCCACATTAGCGTCGACTACCAAAGTTTGGCCGGATAGACTGAATTGATGCAAGTTAGGATTGAATTAGTACAAATGCCAACGGTTTAGGACTGAATTGGCAAAAAAAAGAAGTTTATGGCTGAATTGGTACAATTGTAATAGATTTAGGATTATGATCTTTTTGGTAATTTTCTCCGATTTCAAACAAGTGTCAACTATAACATCCTTGATACATCACCCAAAGTCAAGCGAGAAGGGATCAAACCCTTTTACACTTGCTGCTCTTCTTACAAGACGCTGCTCCAGTGTGAAACCTGAAAAAAAAAAAAAAAAAAAAAAAAAAAAACACCAAATCAATCATCCAACCCGGACGATAAACCCCGAAAGAGATCCAAGAATTCTGTCCCCATGTATTTTCCACACAGGCTCTATTGGGTGGACTTCAATTGAAATAAGTAGTAGAGTCCTTTGGCTTCTTCTTCTCTTCCCCACCAATAACGTCACTCTCTAGGGGAACTTTGTGGGTGGCATCTTTCTCGGTTAAAGACGAGTCGGTGCACTTAGCTCCAAGGCAGTGACTTCGATGATGAATCGGATGATCGATCATCTGTGTTCACAAGCATAACATACGATAAATCGCAGAAGTCGGTCCGAATGCAGGACACAGGTAAGGTCGCCATTGAAGGGTGACCAATGTTATTGATGTGATAAGATATATTTTGGGCCTCTTTGGATTCTTATACGTCGAGTGTTCATATAGTTGCGTAGTTGAAGGGCTAACGTGTGAGGACCACCTTTCTTCTTTGTTTCCTCCTTTTCAGCCCTTCTTCTCTTGTTTCCCGATCAAGTGGATGTGAACGCTTGACTGCTCAAAGGGCCTTGGTCAAGTCGAGGGTTAGCAAATTGACCCTGACCACCAAAGGTTCCACCAAAGAAGATGCAGAAAGTTTAGGCGAAGGAGTTGAACATCATCCTCTAGTTTGTCTTCTGAGATTGAAACTAGAAAAAAAACATGATCTTAAGGGTTAATCGCGACTTGTCTCCGACAGCGGGCGACAAGTTTCTAAGTGTATCTTGTACTTAATTATAGACATGTTTGCAGCTGACTAGTAATTGGTCTGGAAACATGGACAAGATTGATTACACATGCTCACAATGTTCGATCAGTCCCGAGCTGCAAGCAAACTTTCACATTGCACATGGCTCGATTGACACGTTCCTCAATCCCCATCTTCGTTTAAACGCATTCAATCACAGTAAAGACCATTATCACAGACACAAGCACTTCAATGAGAGTGGTGATTCGCAAAAGGAAAGTCCTGCTACCCAGGATTACGCCATCAGGCTCGCTCCCTTTTTTCTTTTGCCAATGTACAGCTACACTAATCACCAGGTTACTAAGGTAATTGCTGACAAACTTAAATTTCAGCAAGCAATGAAGCTTTAAGCTAAGGATTGCAATGAAGAAAGCTAGACAGTGATAAAACTCATGCACAGACAAGAGAGAAGATCCATACCAAAACGAACACATTGCAGACCTGATCTGAAACCAACTAATCCGTCACTAATCATCATCAATACGGCCAAATTCCCTAAAAAAAAACCCCAACTTTAGGTCCAGTCCCAAATTTATCCCGAACTTTTGTTATCTCATAAAAAACCCCCAACTTTGGGTCAAGTCCCAAATCAGCCCCGAACTTTTTTTGTCTCAGAAAATACCCTAAACTTCAGTTCCAGTTCCAGTTCCAAATCTACCCTAAACTATTTTGTCTAAGAAAAAATCACAAATTTTTACTGTAATCTCAAAATCGCTCCATTATCTCTATGTCCAAATATCGCCGTTAGTCGTCCATAATTTTCATATCCTAAAACGGCCTCATTTTGGAGAATTTCCTTATTGAGGTGGATTTAATGTCCAAGTGGAAATGTCACGTTGGTCCGTACCTATCACCCATTACTTTACTAATGCAGGTTTTGTATCGACGTAGAAATGCCACGTCAAGCTGGGACTGAACCACTAGGTAGATTTGAAAATATAAGACAAACAAAATTCAGGGCAAATTTGGGACTGTACCTAAAGTTTGGGGTTTTTAAAGAAAGAAAAAGTTCGGGGCAGATTTGGGATGGGACCTAAAGTTGGGGATTTTTTTTTTGAGACAAAAAAAAAGTTCGGGATATATTTGGGACTGAACTTAAAGTCATGGATTTTTTTAGGAAATTAGGCCCATTCAATACTCAAAATTGAAGCAGAAAAATGCTAGGTCTTTTTCATTGCGACAAAAAAAATATCCCATCAATCAAACGAACTATAGATTCAACCTAAGTGAAGATAAATCGATTGGGGGAGGCGACGGCGGAGGCAGATCTGAGGTCGACACCCAGCAGTTGCGCCCGGCGGGGCTCTTGGCGGAGGCACTCGAGAAAGAGAGAGAGTCGACCCTTTGTCGTTCTATGCTGCTAACTTGTTTATGGATTTTACTGTTGGGTATAATGCTCGAGCGAGTAAATGATTTTTCCCATCTCTCCGTTGCCGTAGACGCTATTACTACCAAATCAGACCTCTAATCACGCCAACGAGGAGGTACAAAGATGAACTACATTATAAGTTTTTAACAGGACGACGCTGTTGGAAGAGCAGAGTACAGAGCACGGTAGGTAGCTCCTAGCTATGGCTAGAGAGAGGGCAAAAAAAGACTTTGATAGGAAAGAGAGAAAGCAGAGCATGCGAGTGCAAAAGTAGAGGTGGTCTCCACGGCAGAGATTTGTGTTCTTACAGATTTCTAAGCACTAAATGAAAAAAAAAAAAAAAAGTTAATCGGTCTGATCCGAAGAGTCGGTTCCATATAAAGAACCGAAAATCAAATCGAAAATCATCGATTTTAATTTTTTGCAACTGAAAATCGGATCGGTGCCTCTAAAATCGCCCAAAACCAGCTGGTTCGATCCAATTCGGGCTATACTGCTTGACAAGACTTTGTCAAATTCGCTTGCCTTTGAATGTATTGCCAAGTATTCGAATCGTACTTCAACTGAAGGAGTCTTCTCACCCGTGGAAGTCAAAGTCTTCAAGTACACTGCACTTGGGGTCTTCAGATCTTCAATGGGAGATATTCAGCAACAACCTTTCCCTCGTGGAGTTTTTGGCTGATCAAGCCCATCAGGCTCCTGGACCATGGCCTCTCTCGAATTTACTTGCAGATTGTAGGGAGATGTTAGGCCAGCTGAAGAGGGTCATTATCAATTTCTCTCCTCACGAAGCTAATTCTTATGCGAACTGGTTAGCTAAGGCTCACAGACTAGGTTATCTCTCCTCTAATTGGCTGTCTATGCCCCCTTCCATCCTTCGGGATTTGTAATGTTTTGATGTTTCTTCCGGTTGTTTCTTAGACTATGTTAAGTGAATGAACGTCCTCGTCTTTTGACCCCAAAAAAAAAAAAAATTGCCAATTATTGAATGGGCCTATCACGATGCATTTACGAAGTCAGAGACTTTGCATTGAGATGCATTCCAGTCTCTTCGTCTCGAATACTCTTGTTAGGAGACTTGGTTAGGGTAAGATGCGTAGGACGGTAAAGAAAAGTGTCGGAGCGACCCAACAGCCGAGAGCGCAGAGCAGAACATGGGATTTTTCCCCTTGAAACATTATGTTAAAAGGCTAAGAGCCGTCTCTTGAACTTGCGGTCTAATGTGATCTTGGACTAAAGACCCACACTGACAAGGGCATTTAATTGTAATGAGTGGAAGTTCGAGACTCGTTATCAAATGATCACCACCTATTGAGCTTGTGAGCCATTGCCCCTATTCACCAATGATAAAAAAAATAAAAATAAAAACATTATGAAAAAATAGTTGAATGTGTGAATAGACCTACCTATTTAGGGAAAAGTTACCCAAAAAGAAGACTATTAATTCTCCACAAAATGCAGCCAATCCTCCATACAGTCGGAGATTTCAGGAGTCAAATTATCGCACAAGAAGCAAATATAAAAAAAACCCGAAAAAAAAGCTAGCAAGACCCTCCACTCAAATCCCCAAATTTACCTCCCTACACAAGCAAAGGCCTCATGGCCAAGCACCCCCGGCATTCAGAGCTTCCCTGATCCGGAGCGACACAAAAGCCTCGAGGCAGGCGTACTGGACCTACTCGATTGACAGCAACGGGCTGTCCCACTCGCTCGCCGACACGTGCGGCGGCCTCTCAATCTGCCTCCCTAGGACCTCCCTCGCCATGTCCTGCAGTCCGGCCCTCGACGCAGGCGTACTGGACCTACTCAATCGACAGCAACGGGTTGTCCCACTCGCTCGCCGACACGTGTGGCGGCCTCTCGATCTGCCTCCCTAGGACCTCCCTCGCCATGTCCTGCAGCCCGGCCCTCCTCAGGTCCTCACGGCCCAGCTCCCTCATAGCTAGGGCCCTTAGGTCCACCGCATTGGCGACGAGAAGGCCGTGGTCGTGCTGCAGCTTCTGGACGTTCTCGTCGATGCCCACCCCGACGAAGATGTGGCGGGGATCGCGGAGGAAGTCAGCGAGGGCCTGGGGGAATTAGGACTCGATGAAGTTGGTTTTTATCTGAATTAGGACTCGATGCACTGCTGAAGTTGGTGAAATAAATGCATGCCCACGTAGAGCTAACAAATCACTCGATATTTTGTTAGGGGTGAGAGATTTACTAAACTAAGTCTAAATACAATAGTAACAAAAATGAAGATAAAACTTTTCATCTTTCTGAATCATTAAGTGTGATGAATACCCATTAAAAGTTAAGTAAGAATTTATGCAAACAGAGTACTGAGAGCAAGTAAATCTTTTTCCCATCTCTCCCTTGCCATTAACGGAAAGTTTTGCAAGGAGAAGAGGCTATTACTACCAAATCAGACCGCTAATCACACCAACGAGTAAATCTTTTTCCCATCTCTCCGTTGCCATAGACGCTATTACTACCAAATCAGACCTCTAATCACACCAACGACGTACAAGGAGGAACTACATTATAAGCTTTTAACAGGACCAATAACTTGCTTCAAAGTTGAATCAGGAGGAAAACCTGTGGCCGGAAAAGCAGAGTACAGTACGTAAAGCTCACAAGAAAGCAGAGCATGCGAATAGGAAGATAAAAGAGCACCTAGAGTGCCAATATTTGTGTACGGCGCTCATTTGGTGCCGATATTTTTTTTTTTATCACTTAAGTGCCAAATCTAGGGGTGAGCAAACTGGACCGGACCGGCCGGGTTGATCCGGTCCTCGAGGGAGGCGGTCCAGTCCCTGGTTCCATGGTGAATGGGACCGGACCGGACCGTCCAGTATATATATATATATTCGAAAAAAAATTAAAATTTTTTAAAGAACTAGTTAACCTAATTTCCCCATCTTAGGTAGTTAAGTGGCTTTTGTCGATATGCAGTATTCGATCGTGTTTTGTCTTGACTCAATCTATGTTTTGTCTTGACTATATTATACAAACCTATTGTTTTTTTTGCACTTGGATTCAGTGAAATACAAATGTAATCCCACTTTGAGCTTGATTTTTCCAACTCGAGGAGAATGATGCAGAAGCATAATCCTGTTTCAATTGTTTTAAGTGTTTTTCTTCCTAATTTAGTCTTTTCTCATTATTTTAGGATTATAAGTACTCATGTGATGGTTGTACGATGGTCATGTATATGTTTTATTAGATTGGATAATTGAAATTGAAAGTTGTTAGTTTAGATCCAAGGGTTTTTCTATAAGCAGCTGGTGCTAGTGGTCCCACTAGCTAGTGTTATCATATCCTTTCTTAAAGCAAAGGACATGAAAACCACAATGAATTTAAGTTATACTACAATTGACAATTTCTTGTGGCAATTTATTTCAAACAATTCAAACAATGTTTTCTTATAACTGGCTATCGATATTGTTAATGGTAAATGAAGGAAAAACATGATCCGATAGTCGAGCTAGATACTTACCCGTGAGGATCTGGATTTCGTACTGTTAGAAGCTTTAACCAGTTGAACTTTCGCTTGTTTTGTCGCAGCCGCGGAATTCTCAATGTTCGATTGAATATCATCTGTAATGTTGATTGAATATCATCTGTAATGTTGAAAGATGACGTCATATAAAACCCAAAGTAAAAACATCGACAGCGCCAGGAGAAATTTAGCACAGGAAACCAGATAGCTTCGTGTTATTTTGGCATCTTACCAATTACCACACCCTGCTCATGAAATAAGACAGCAAGGTCCCTGAATATTTCATTTGCTTGTCCAATTTGTTCCTCTACTTCTCTTATACCTTGGTCTCTTTCATCAATCATAGCCTCATTGAAAGCAACTTCATTGTCTAAAAGCACAACCTCCTGCCTGAAATAGAAGAACTGACATTATTTGATTGCAGACATGGTTTTAAAATACTTGTCCTTTGTCTTTCATTTCATTAGCATGAAATTTAGTCATGTTTAGCCAATAAGATGCTGGAATAAAAGCAGGAAAAAAGACTACATTGAGCTTCCAAAGCTCTATTACATTGAGCGGACAACAGAACAGACACATTCTGCAAGTAACATAAATTACAAACACGAGATTGCATTGATAGCTCCCAGCACGAATACTACTGAGCAACGCTTCGAAAGATATCCGAAGAATATGATGTGCACTGCATGTAATGTCCAACATTGAACAAGCCATCGAACAAGACTCAATTTGGAAATGGGTTCCAAACCTATACCAACCTAAATCAATCAACATTGAAGTAATTCAGCAGAGTGTTGAATTGCCTACCTCCTCTGATCCATAAGAAAGGGTTGGTATTCTTGGTCCATTCTAGATGCCACTTGCTCATCGAACCCGGAACTGTTTGCAAAGCAGTTTGACATAGACCAATGGTCAGAAATCAACCCAGACAATTGAGAAAAGCGATAAAGAACAAGGAAGTAAACAAGCTAGTATCTTTTTTCCTATTGATCAAACACAACAATCCCAATAGGCGACGCACGTTGTTGCAGAGGGAGGAGGACCAGATGGAGCATAAGTAGGCTGAACTTTCTGGAATTCTTGCAATGTAGTTTGGAAATCCCTCGCGAGCTTCGCATCTTCTATCGCTGAAGAAACGCAACGCACACGGATGCATCAAATCGGGGCTCAGATTCCAATCGAACTCCATAGTCTCACGAAAGATGAAATCAAACCAGATCATGAAGTAAAAATACAAGGAGAAAAAAGAGCCAGCACACGAATCGAAGTAAAAGTGAAGAGATCATACATTGACTCTGGAGTCGTGATCGGATTCGCTCAACGCTTCGAGCTTCGAGCTTCGCCGAAGTGTCCTTCACCAACTGCAGTATCCTCTGCCTCGTATTGTGCCTGCAACGGAAACTCACAGGTAAACATTGCCTTCTTCAGGCACTGCAAAAAGCGAGTAACCAGAGAGAGAGATGAATTGAGACGAACAATTTCTGGCGGTGATCAGGGGTGTCCTTGGCGGTGTTGATCTGGAAGATCCCGGCGGCCACCGCTTGCGAGGGGCTCTGGGATCTGGAAGAAGCCGGCTTCGCGCCATTCTGGACGTCTTGGAAGCTCCGTCTTTGATTTTCGAGATTGGCTTTGAGTGTTGAGATAGAACCATTAGTGTCGAAAGGCTTACCAAAAAATTATCGAAAAAGTCCCAAATTAATTGCACTTGTGTTATTTCAATCTTAAATAACTCAATTTGCCCGATTTAATTTTAAACCTTTTGAAAATTTATCAATTTATTCCAACCAATTCAATTTTGGCCTATGACTGTCGCTGACCTAGACAATATTTATTCTTTTTTCTAAACTTTTTTTGTTTTAATTTTCTATTTTTATTCTTGCTCTGCCGGTCGCTACCAGCGAGAGTCGCCCTTGCTTTAGAAAAGTCGAGGAAAATTATAGTTTATATTATCTTCAATTATAGAAATCCTCTTTTCGACAAAATAAACCCATCCTAAAGGCACATGTAAATACGGCAAAATTCTGCGTATTTTAGACTGAATATTAAGACCATTTCCATGAAAAAACTAGAGAGAAAATCAATAGGAGAAATCAACACAGATATCAAGGGTGTCAATGAGCACCGAGCTTGGCCTAGCCCGACACCCAAATTTCATATGTCCCATATTTTCGGGCCGAGCCGGGTCGAGTCGATAGGCTTTTTTATTTTTTTTTATTTTTTTATTTAAGAATTGTGAATCAAGCTCCA
This sequence comes from Lenwebbia sp. NSW1173648, assembly GCA_029784005.1. Taxonomy (NCBI): domain Eukaryota; kingdom Viridiplantae; phylum Streptophyta; class Magnoliopsida; order Myrtales; family Myrtaceae; genus Lenwebbia; species Lenwebbia sp. NSW1173648. The sequence goes on from JARCGZ010000010.1 coordinate 10,395,575, forward strand.
AAAATCTAGATATTTCAAGAATTCAATATTTCTAAATTTAGATTGTATCCACTTTTTTATATTCGTTAAAATTTAATTCTGCACCGATTTTTTTATCTGAATATTTTACTCGAAATTCGTTCGTGTGTACCTGAAACTAGTCACAAATTGTCTTACGGATGTTCACGTTGGACCACTCAAAAAGAAGGCAAGAGGATGCTATAAAGATTAATAAATCACCTCAAGTTGTCTTGTGACATCTCATGATGCTTCACAATTGCTTGAGCCATGAAGCTATTCTCATACTCTCTCTACACTCTGTCAGCTCAATCCAAATTCTAAATTAAACCAAAAGACAAAAGAAAAAGGACCAAAGAGAACAAGAAAAGCGAATACAATCTAAAGTTTTATGAGCCTCTTGATCAAAGTACGGACAAGCTGGATGGACATTTGAACTTATCATTATACCTAGAGAGTCTTGACAATAAAGCAGGTTCTTCAATTTTTTCAAAATTTATACAACTAATTTGACAAAGTGGAACCTCCAGCAATTCATCCAGGTGAAGCATGTCGCAGTGTCCATAAATGAAAACTTCCACACTTCGAATTCCATCAATTATGGATGATTCAAGGGATCAGAAAATATGGCAATCTTCTCATCCTTTTCAGGTGGTACACCTGTAGCAAGCTAAGCATAAGGCTGATACTTCCAATTGTAACCATCAAGGCCATGTTCGCTACAAAACCAAGATCATCCTAGAGTAGGAATTCAAAATGAACATAAGTCAGTCTTCAGCAGGGTATTAAATAAGATGAACCATCAACGAATGAATAGAGAATAAATTGCAAAATCATATATTACACAATAAATTTCCAGATAGGTCATAATCAAGGATGAACAACACAAATATATATATTGGATCAACAACCTAAGCATTCCCGTGAACTTGAACTAGGCAGAACACAAGCCTTTGTTATTTATTAGACATAGCAATTGAAGTTTGGATCTATTGCTTTCCAGTGTGCTGGATTGACTTTTCCTAAAATCCGGTCAGTCCAACAATTACCTCTTTCTTCTTTAACTCTGCCAAGCAAAGACATGATGAATTTGCAATATTTTAATGGTAGCTGAACCACCAACTTGCAGCACTCGTTTCAGACATCTAAAAATAATTGATTTTACAAGTACCAACAATAAGTCTCTTTGTGCCACTCAACTTCTTCAAATCCCCTGTTTCACCAACAAAAAGGTATGCACCATCATCAACCATGCTTTGCATAAATGATGAGATTGAGTTCTTTGCAGGGATTCGAAAACCAGAATCAGATGCAGCCTCAAATTCAACCTCGATTAACACAATGTGCCATCGCTAAACATCATGGAAAGGAGGAATTCTAGCATTCACTCATAAATTTCCAACAAACTCAAATTTGAAGAAAATCCTCCAATGCTAAAATTTATGAATATCATATAAGCCGAGAACAAACTATCCCCAGGTCTTCTTCACAAATCAGATAAGCATCTGAATAACACTAGCAAATATCTCATTGATCACCGACAAAGAAAGGGTAAGGCGATCTTAAAACATAGGAAGGAATATGAGTTTCAAGGCACTAAATGCTATTAAATTGTGTTTCAATCATTTATTTCTTCTTGTATGAATAAAATTTTCAAGTAAGGTCACCTACGCTCCTCGGAAAAACTGGTGATGCAGACAACAAATCCCTTATCTGACCATAAAACCCAGTGCATCACTTCAGCAGTAACTGTCTCAGATTCAGACCCAACAGAACAGGATTATCTTATTTGCTGTGGATTGACTAGCCAGAGCTTGTTCTAATCATCAAACTGAAATGGACAAAGAGCACCCACCTTCAAGAAGATGAAAAAGAACTCCAAATTTCAAGTCGCTAGCAGATTATCAAAAGAAAAAGAAAAAAAACAGTAGAACCTTCAAGAAGATGAAAAGGGAACAAATTTACAAAAGCAAAAAACAAAGAGAGAAGTTCATTTACCTGTACATCACCAGTTCGTATGGTTCCTTTGTTCCCAGCAAAATCTTGATGGGTGAAGGCACCCTGAACACCCAAAAGAGAGAGAAAGATTCAGCATTCTTCGTATTGCAAATTCAGCCCATCTCACCAGAATATCTGCACTCAATTAAACGACTCACCTGGAGCATGAAAAAGGGGTCCAAGTTCCTCAATTCATTCCTGAAAATCCAACCACCCATGAGAGTTCACAATCTATGGATCTCGCAAACAGAACCCAGAGAAAGCTTTGGACCCAACAAGGGTCGAATCAAATGTACGAAAGAAATAAAGAGAGGGAACGGAAAAGTCAAACCTGCCAATGCTTCTTCGGACAACAGCACCCTGGCCCTTGTGTCGTTGCTTGGCCATGAAGGTGCCGGCACCGCACTTGGCGTTGGGGCACTGGACCTTGCCGGAGTCGTCGACCTTGTAGAACTGGAGGACGGCGAGCTTGACCTTCTTTTTGTGCTTGATCTTCTTGGGCTTCTTCTTACGCTTCTTGGCGCCGCCGTGGAGGCAGAGGACAAGGTGGAGGGTGGACTCTTTCTAGATGTTGTAGTCGGCGAGGGTCCGGCCGTCCTCAAGCTGCTTGCCAGCGAAGATGAGGCGCTGCTGGTCCGGGGGATGCCATCATTGTCCTAGATCTTGGCCTTCACAGTGTCAATGGTGTCACGCAAGTCGACCTCGAGGGTGATTGTTTTCCCCCTTAGGGTTTTCACGAAGATCTGCATCGTTCTTCGGCTTCTATTCTCAAGCAGTGCCAGTTTACTTTTCGGGCCATAGTAGTACCGGCGTTATTCAAAGAAGGCGAAGGCTTTTATTTTTTGGGCCCTAGTGGTACCGGCCCATATTGAAATAGTACCAAGGTCTGGTCACAAAATTTCCTAAATTTTAGGGTCGGGCCGGCGCGGGCCTTTTTGACGGTCCTAACATTTATGCAACTTCCGTGTTGCCACTTTAGCCACCACGGATATCCCCAAAAATGTGACAATTTTTAATTGCAACTGAAAACGATGATATCAGTAACTCAATTGTAATGTGGGTAATCCTGCAAACATTGGCCCATGTCTAGTGCCCTCCAATCATGTCAATCACAACTGAGGCCGCTGTGTCCACGCTTACTAAAATTTGACGTCTGTTGTCCCTCTCTCAAATCCTAGCCTCATCTGTTGAATGGACAGCGATTGCAAAGGGCGCACCAAGCTCATCCATCTTGTCAAAAAAACCCACACAAGTTTGCCTGTAAACATAGTTGCATTTGTCTTGTTAATATCAGGCAATGAGTGAAGATGAAGTTTTGAAGGTGAATGCTGATTTAGAAAGCACAGAAAGAAAAGCCGTATTTTGTATACCCCATTAGGAAGGAGAGTAACAATCAGGCGAGATATGATCAATATTGCTTACAAGTCGACTCATGTACATCATAAGGGGTTATTAAACCATCTATCCTTAAACTGTTTTGGCATGGATTGCATAATATACAGTCTTTTGGAGCATTTTTTGCATTAGAGGCGGTAGATGCGACGGGACAAGGTCCTACATGTACTCTGCCTCCCTTTATGGGTAGCACCTGTCAAATGTGAAGTTTACCGATGGAATATCCTGACATGGATCGCATAATATACCGCCTTTTGGAGCATTCTTTGCATAAGAGGCACGATATATCGTCAAACATTAGTATATGCTGTTGTATATTATGCGATCCATATCAGGATATTCCATCGATAAACTTCACATTTGACAGGTGCTACCCATGGAAGGAGGCAGAGCACATGTAGGATCTTGTCCCGTCACATCTCCGACCTCTTATGCAAAAAATGCTCCAAAAGGCGGTATATTATGCGATCCATGCCAAAACAGTTCAAGGATAGACGGTTTAATAACCCCTTATGTACAGGAGTCGACTAGTAAGAAATATTGACCATATCTCGCCCGTTTATTACTCTCCTCCCCAATGAGATATACAAAATACGACCTTACCTTCTGTGCTTTCTAAATCAGCATTCACCTTCAAAACACTTCCTCTTCACTCATCGACTGACATTAACAAGACAAATGCAAGCATAAACTAAAGGAACAGATTTCGAATATACCTAACAAAAGAGCAAAAACCAAAAAACCTCCAGCATATACCAAAAGTGTTTCTATCACCATCTGTGACTTTCTCCCACAGGCAGCACCGAGTGCAATCCTTTTGGAGCAATTTCCATTTTCTGCATTGACAATTCAATTAGTTAATCACGATAACAAACTCAAGCATTCACAAATAAAGGGCAGAAACCTTCTCCATGTACACCAAGAGTAGCTAGCAAAATTAACTAGTCTGAAGAATTACCTTCAATTCATTGGCTTCAGCAGATTCGTCATCCGCAACAAGCGCAATTCCAAATTTGTCCTGTCAAATGATAACAATTTATTAGACAAAACACTATAAGTGTGAATAGCGAATGACGTGTTAGGTGGAAAAAAAAACAGAAAAATACTCGAAAGAACGCAACACAACTCTTACCATATGTGCTTCTAAACCACATGCTGACCTATACGCAAAATTTACACACTCAACCCAACCATATGAACTCTTAACTTTAGCAACCAAACAATCGGTTGCATTAAAAGGCAACTCGTTGCCCGATCGCTGCCTAAACCGCAAGCAATCCTTGTCTATTCCGAGGTGCGTTAAGAATCGAGATACTCTCTCGATGAAACAGCCGAGTCTCATCATTAATGGTTCCCTAAAAATGAACATGGAAATTTGTGAGACTCGAAGTGAACAAGTTTGGGCAAGAAAAATCAAGTCCTAACCTTTGAAACTGCATCTCCAATGTTAGCTTGCAAATTGGCCATCCTCAATATTCTTGAAAATATAGTAAGTTCCAAGTCCGCAACTGAAGAAAACATGGCATGAAAACTGTGGATTGCTATCGAGCTGCTCATCTTGCGAGAGATTTTTGTGAAGACAAGGTGATGAATGATTCGAGTATCAAGGAGGACGAGACTGCAAAACTTAAGAAGATAGTTGAAACATTGGGTACATTGAATGCGGTAGAACTGGGGTCCCTTATAAGAAAGTATAATATCAAAGCTCCATACACAAACTCTGATCCGCATCCGGTAAATGTTACAATGCCCTTGAGCATTCCGCGTTACCTTTCTAAGTAAGTGCACTAAGCTAATTAACTTTTATTTTAGTTTTTTGTTTTTGACATTTAGTGTATTTTTTTTCCCGTCAATCTGCCGTAGTTTGTATAAGCCAGAAGTTGGTCGAAGAGACTATAAGGATATGGAAAAAGGATGTAAGACCCGTGAAATCCCCTAGCTGAAAGAGGCGACAACATAAATGCCTGTCACCTATGGAAGATAGGGAACTCCCCTTGGCTACGGTTCATGATGGTTTTGCATATAAGGATAGGATATTCTTTCTGATTATCCTCACATGATTGGTAGTTAAACCAAGTCTTCGCTTCTTGACTGCAATTCTCATTTGCTTAGGAAGTCGTGCATTCTAATGATAAAGATCTAACAAAGACATTTTAATATTTATCTATATATCTAATTATGAATTGTGTAAGGGTGTTCTTTTCTTGAAACTTAGCTTCTTTTTTATCACATTTAGGAGGGTTATTACTTAATCATCACAATGATTCGAGGAGGTATGCTTGTCTGCTTTTACAACTTGAATAACCATACTCCTTACAAATTGCTTTCTTGGTTAAGTGAGCATTGCCTCAAGTCCATGCTAAAGGATTGCCATGAAAAAGTAGAGAATATCACCATACTGAATTTAGAGTCAAATTTAGGTTTTTTTCAAGCACAAGAGGATTCTTATGATTTATTTATGTAGATTGCCGATGATGGTCTATTCGTCCAAAAGTTGAAAGAAGTCGAGATCCATCAGTTTTTCGATCCACAAAAAAATCAGTTTCATGCCATGTTTTCTTCAGTTGCGGACCTGGAACTTACTCTATTTCCAAGAACATTGAGGATGGCCAATTTGCAAGCTGACCGATGTCAGCTTAGAGATGCAATCTCAAAGGATGGCCAATTTGCAAGCTGACCGATGTCAGTTTGGGCAAGAAAAATCAAGTCCTAACCTTTGAAATTGCGTCTCTTGGTCAGCTTACAAATTGGTCATCTTTAATGTTCTTAAAAATAGAATAAGTTCCAGGTCCGCAACTGAAGAGAACATGACATGAAACTGATTTTTTTGTGGATCGAAAAACTGATGGATCTCTGCCTCTTTCAACTTTTGGACGAACAGACCATCACTGGCAATCTACATGAGTAAAAATCAAAAGAATTCTCTTGTGCTTGAAAAAAATCTAAATTTGAATCTAAATTCAGTATGGAAATATTCTCTGCTTTTTCATGGCCATCCTCTAGCATAGACTTAGCAATGCTCTTACCTAACCCAGAAAGCAATTTGTAAGGAGTACGGTCATTCAAGTTGTAAAAGCAGACAAGCATACCTCCTCAAATCATTGTGATGATAAAGTAATGACCCTCTTAAATGTGATAAAAAAGAAGCTAAGTTTCAGAAAAAGAACACCCATGCACAATTCATAATCAGATATATAGATAAATACTAAAATGTCTTTGTTAGATCTTTATCACTAGAATTCACAACTTCCTAAGCAAACAAGAATTGCAGTCAAGAAGCGAAGACTTGGTTTAACTACCAATCATGTAAGGATAATCAGAAAGAATACCATATCCTTATATGCAAAACCATCATGAACCGTAGCCAAGGGGAGTTCCCTGATCCTCCATAGGTGACGAGCATTTATGTTATCGCCTCTTTCAGCAAGGGGATTTCACGGGTCTCACATCCTTTTTCCATATCCTTATAGTCTCTTCGATCAACTACTGGCCTATACAAACTACAGCAGATTGAGGAGGAAAAAAATACAGTAAATGTCAAACATAAAACAAAAAACTAAAATAAAAGTTAATTACCTCAGTGCACTTACTTAAGAAAATAACGCGAAATGCCTAAGAGCATTGCAAGCTTTACATTTATCGGATGCGAATCAGAGTTTGTGTATGGAGCTTCGATATTTTACTTTCTTATAAGGGACCCCTGTTCCATCGCATCCAATGTACCCAATGTTTCAACTATCTTCTTAAATTTTGCAGCCTCGTCCTCCCTGATACTCGAATCATTCATTACCTTGTCCTAACAAAATCTCTAATGGACAGCTCGATAGCAATCCTCAGTCTCACATCATTTACGATAAAAGCCTCCCCGTGCAACTCAACCGAATCTTCATAAGGCCAGGAAAGTTTCAAGACATTCTCGTTCGTGGAAACAAAATGCTAATAAAAGAAATAAAAAGTTTAAAACGAGACAATCCCCAACTCCAGAACTACTATCTACATACACTAACCTGTTTCCAGATTGCCATGACGTTGTCCTGCAAGAGAAGATGCCAATTCATTTTGGAGCTGATATTATCATTAGGATAAAAGAACTCGATCTTAGAAAAACAGGTATTCAAACCCCTCAAGAAAATCCCCCCCTTACATCGTGAATAGGACAAAAAGTAGCGCGATCAAATACTGTATTGGATAAGTACCTGCGATGAAATTCCTATGAGAAACACCAGCATCAGTCAGTGATCTGCTAATAAGTTGAACTGACTCATCCTCTGACTTCTTTCTCATTGGGAAAACTGCACATTCAATAGGTGCTACGAGTGGAGGGAAGCGGAACACGCTTGCTCGTTCATCCCCCGCTTAGCTGGGTCTCATATAGAAAGAATGCTCAAAAAGGCAGTGTATTATGCGTTCAATGCCAAAAGACGGTTCAATAACAGATGGTCTAAAAACCCTCTCCCTTTCCCTCATCCTCTTCACAGAAATATTGACCATGTTATCCTTGATTGTTACTGTTTTCCCCCATGTGCGTATGAGAAAGCAGCCTCTCCTTCGTATGCTAAAGCATCCTTCATCAGCAAAGCTTCCTCTTTACTCATTGCCAAAAGAGATTCAACCACCATCTTTTGATTTCCCTCAAAGGCATGACCTAATTCCTTCTTGTTTGGAGCAATTGCCAGTTCCTGCATTGATACTTTAATTAGTTAAACATGATAACAAACTCAAGCATTCACAAATAAAGGGCAAAAACCTGCTCCATGTAGTCCAAGGATAGCTAGCAAAATTAACTAGTCTGAAGAATTACCTCTTCTTCTCTGGTTTCAGTAAGTTTTTCATTGTCAATACGGGCAACTCCATTTTTTCTCTTGTCAAATGATAACAAACTCAAGCATTCACAAATAAAGGGCAGAAACCTGCTCCATGTAGTCCAAGAATAGCTAGCAAAATTAACCAGTCCAAAGAATTACCATCACTTCTATGGTTTTAGTAAGTTTTTCATTGTCAATAAGGGCCAATCCACTTTTCTCCTGTCAAATGATAACAAACTCAAGCATTCAGAAATAAAGGGCAGAAACCTGCTCCATGTACTCCGAGAATAGCTAGCCAAAGTAACTAGTCAGAAGAATTACCTCTTCTTCTCTGATTTTAGTAATTTTTTCATTGTCAACAAGGGCAACTACACTTTTCTCCTGTCAAATGATAAAAAACTCAAGCATTCAGAAAGAAAGGGCAAAAACCTGCTCCATGTACTCCAAGAATAGCTAGCAAAATTAACTAGTCCGAAGAATTACCAATCCTTCTTCCATTTCAGTAAGTTTTTCATTGTCAAGAAGAGCAACTCCACTTTGCTCCAGTCAAATGATAACAATCATCACTCCAACTAGATGCCTCTATAATTGGTGGAACGTACACATCTCTAAACTTTCTCTTATCCAATTCTAACCCCTCAAAATGTGCTGGATAATGTTTTGCTTCAAACAGTATATTAGACAAATGAATATAATTGTGCAAAAACGGAAAACATGTGTCATCCATCAAATGGTTCCCACACGACGGCAAAAAAAGAACCTATACAATGTAACAAAGCCACTCCTTGCTATACAGAGATCATTGAAGAAAGAAGTAATATGGATAAAAATGAAAGATAAACATCATTAGTTTCTTAGGTATGTCGGCAGCTTATGATTCACATTCCATAACTTCGCTTCTGCTACCTAAAAATTAGAAAGATTTCAAAAAGACTCTAGAGGACCTTATGATAAAAGCAGTTTCACTTATTGAGACAACAGAAAAGGCAGCTGTTTCTTTCAGTATCACGCGCCTTCTCCAAAAACTTCTCCAAAAAAAAAAAGAGTACTTCAAAGATCGCAACATAACTCTTACCGTATGTGCTTGTAAATCATATACTGAACTATATGCAATGTCAATGCACTCAATCCAACCATTGGAACACTCAATTACAGCAGCCCAACAATCTGCTGCATAGGGAGCCATTTCGTTCCGAAAACGCTGCCTAAAACGCAAGTGATCCTTGTCTATGCCAAGGCATGTTAAAAATAAAAAGGCTTTGCCAATGTAGTAGCCGAGAGTCATATTGTCAACAATTCCCTAAGAAAAAAATTGAAATTTGTGAGACTCAATTAGGGTAAGAAAAATCAATTCCAAAAGAGGATTCAAGCTAACCTTTGAAACTGCTTGACCAAGCACACTTTTAATCGCAGACTGGCCATACATTTGTTGTTCCCTTGGGAACATAAAAGTTTCCACCTCTGCAACTGCAGAAAACTTACTATGGGTTTTATCTTCCGGATCGACAAAATGCTGGATCTCAGCGACTGAGAACTCATGGCGGATCACAAGACCACGGGAAGGAGAAATCTACACGTGTGAAAAGCATTAGAATCAATCGTAGATTAAAATACAAGCGCCACATTATCTCTAATACAGCATTGGAGACCACGTTTTAGGCCCATTGACTAACAAGACAGTCAAGTCTTACGTGTAATGTAGTCTTAAGACAAGATATTCTATGCAATAGTATTGGGGCAGAAATCATGCATAAAACATGCAAGATTTAGGATGATCAGAAAGAATAATGCACAACCTCTTCTTCGAAAGCCTGACCAATATGACCAGTGGCAAAGGGGAAGCTACAGTCGTTTTTCTCAAATAGGGTTCTCAAATCTTCAAATTTGTCCTGTTCATATCGAGGTCGCATGTACGGCCTACAGTAGATTGAGGGGAAAAAATATAGTAAATATAAAAGACATAAAACCAAAAGCTCAAATAACATTTTTGAAAAAGGAGGTTACTTAGCTTGACTTCGACATCCATGGGTGGTACTTACCCATATTGAAAACCAGCTGGACATATGGGCGTTTGCAACATCCACTTCGCCAAAAAAGAGTGTGGGGGAAGAATTGGTAAATTAGGCACTGCGAATCTACACATAATTGTATTAATGCGACGCAGCTATTTCGGCTGCTGCTGCTGTTAGGCCTGCACTCCGTGTCTTGACTGGCATGGAATTTGATCGTTGCCACGGGCATCTATCCAGGAGGTGGCCTGGACATGGGAGTTAGTTAACCATGTGTGCACGGTCTGGTCGTAGAATTTTATGTCATGAAAGCTATGGTTGTTCGAGTCGTTGGGGAGGAAGATGTTATTCTGATTTTCCATGTTGGCGGCCACTTGGAGGTTCAAAAATGTTTGTAGAAGAAAATGTGCAAAATGAATTTATAGAGAAGAAAAGGGACAAGAAAGGAAAAAGAAAAAGAAAAAAAAAAAAGGTCGTCTCCTCACAACTTTACGAAAGATACGAGGAATGACGTATTATCCAACCACTCAGGACAAGGCATGACACACTTCAGAGAATTCGATATCTAAGCCGACGAGGAGGGACAGGGTGCCGCGATCCTGAACTTTGATTCCTGGAATCTCTAAATCAAATTCTCCCAACACGACGATGATCACCATCGTCGACCATCGTTGGGAGACGAGGAAGAAATTGAGGAGTAAAATCCGAAGAGGTCGTCAAACCTGGAGACGTGGAGAAGGAATTTAAAAGGAAAGCGGAAAGGGTCAAGTATGGCACACACAAAAAATAAAATTAAAAAAGGGTCGTATCATCCATGACGCATTGTACAATAATAACGTGTCATTGATTATACGAGGAACATTGATAAGCGGTTCAGCTCATAAATCAAAAACTTTTAACTTGTTTTTTCTGGCATTTGTCGCTTTCTTTCATAGTTTCACATCTCTTCGTTTGACACGTCGTTATCGCAAATTGCAACAGCTGCAATAAACCTCCCACTTTACACACCAAGTTTCAATCACTATTAATACCTCATCTGTTCACTTTTGTAACTGCTTATGTCCCTCGATAGCATTTTTTGCCAATTAACAATGAAGAGACTTCCTAATCACAATTAAATCGTAATTATTGACCCATATCGATCTCCTCCACACAAGTAACTACGATTTAATAACTTGCCAATATATTGACAAACACATGAGACTCCATCACTTGTTAGTTTAAGTTCAAAAACTTCATAATTTTCAACTGTATTAAATTAAACAATACTAATAAACATTAACAAATCAAAGTACTTGTCCGTCTCGAATCTTTTTCCAATCAAAAACAGGACATTCCCGTTTTGTGATTGTGAGTGCTTTTCCATCGAAAATAGGACCATCTCGAATCTTTTTGTTTTTTTTTTTTGTTTTCTGATTTTGTTACAGCGTTTGCTTTTCTATAATTTTAAAAAAAAAAAGCAGTCTTGCAATCTTTTCCTTTTTGTGAAAGATCAAACTCAAAAGTATTGTCCGCTTTGCATTTCTTGTCATTTTCTTGCAATCTTGTCTCCCTCCCCCCATCCTTCGTTACTACATGCATGTCATCCTTTTTTATTTTCCCTGCAAATTTATCTCTCTACTCTATTAATTATGGTCGCTCTCCCTTCGCCTCTATTCTCTCTCCTCACTCGTGACTTTCACCTCTCATCGGTGATCGATCCATCACAAAGACAGGTACGATTTGATCTGATGCGAACTCAAATCTTTTTTCTTTCACGCTTCGAGGAATTCATGGCAGGAACAGGATCTGGTCATTGCAGAAGCGAGCTGGCAAGGAAAATTATTTTGGCTACGAACATTAATTTCGTCTCCCCCTATTACGGGGAAAATTAATTTTGCTGCAGAGCGTTTGAGAAATGATGCGAGAATGATGAAACTGTATCACGGCGCACGACACGCAAATCAGACTCCTCCTTGTCGCGACCCGATCTTGAAAAATTGATAGGACTAATGGATTACTAAGCCTCTAGAGCGGGCTTAGCTTGGGCCCTCGCAGGCCCATACCAAATCGCGACGGGTTAATCGAATTCGATCTTGTAATCGGGTGGCATGTGTAAAGTGTACATGCAAAAGGAGTCGCCACCGATTTTTTGAGAAGGTAAACCGGAAACCCTATCGAGGGGTCAGGAGGTGCCGTTCTGCGCAACCAGAGATTAAGGGTCCGGGACTTGGTTACGCCGATGTTGCTACCAACGCCCTTTCGATACTGGAATTGATTGTTTTTCTAACGTGCTCGTGCAGGTGTGAGTCTATCCTATTAATCACAAACAAAGCATATAATGTGCGCAATCAAAGAGTCAATGACGTGCGGATAAAACGTATCTAATCAAGCATGGCATCCCTAGTAAAGCCTTAGAAGCTCATAGAATAATGTGATTAAAGCTTGGAACAATTTTGGGACAATTCGCTCAAATGGGCAAAATCGTCATTTTCAAGGGTTTTAAAAGTCGAAACTGGGAAAATGAGGCTAATTTGACCATTTTTCATTATTTATGATTTTCTGGAATTTTTTAGAATTCTTTTGGTTTTTTCTAATTTTTTATATTTTATTATTTAAAAAAATCAAAAATAATACGGGCCAGGTCAGTAAACCCGGCCCACTCGACTGGAGCCCAACTCGGGCGTTAATGGCCCAACCTGATCTAAAAAAAAGACTCATTGGGCTTGACATAAAATTCATTCTTTTTAATTTAAAGAAAGGCCCAACTATAAAGCCCAATTGTTGTCAGATTTCAAGCTAAACTTGCACACCAGCCCAAACACGCAAATCAGACCCACATCCAAATAAGTCTCTAAAAGAAAGCCCACAGATCTTATCCTTCCTTTTATATTTTCTGTTTTCCTTTTTCTAATTTTTTCTTTCTTTCTTTTTTTATATTTTTTTTTCTGGTCGTCCCCTCCACGACTCTGTTCACAGAGTCTTCTTCTCCTTCGACCTACCTTGCGCAGAGACGCCACGGAAAGACGACCACCAACGCCTGCCTACTCGCCACGGCTCTCCCCGACGGTCACCGGACCGACGACGCCACACCGACGGCTACCACCGACCAGAGCCCAAAAATCCGGCGAGAAATTCCGTATTTCGGCGACTTGTAATCCTCGATTTTCAACAGTTCAAATTGATTCCGAAATATACAGAGAGCATCAACGAAGGTTTAGGGAGTTTACCCGGACGGTTTTGGCCGTCATTCACCACCCATGAACAGCCGCCGAGCGTGGTGCTGTCAAGATCCAAACCGAGGTCTGCAGCGGGGCGAGCTCCAGATCTGCTCCCTCTCTCTTGCCTTCGCTCTCCAAGCTACTGGTTGCGGTCGATCGGCAATGGTAGAGGAGGCCGGTCGGACGTGGGTGTGCGCTAGGTCACCCCTTCTCGGTCCCCCTCCGTGCGGTGCTGTCTGTTGCTTCCTTGCCCGAGCTCCCTGCTGATGGCGCGCGACCGGTGTTCGTCCCGCAGGGTCTTCACATCCTTGATCTCGAAGGACTCCACGTAGAGCTCGTCCGGCCGCAGCAGCGCGACGGCGTCCGGGACGTCGAACCCGAGCGCGAAGGCCTGCACGAAGCCGGCGCACTTCCGGAGGTTGCTGACTCGTCTTGAGCTCGACCTTGCGAGCCTTGAGGTTCATGCGGATGTCGATCTTCATGTGCTCGTAGACCGGGGTGTAGACGTCCATCCACGACTTCTTGAGCGGAGAGTACCGGTGCGGCGGGACGGAGACCTTGCGGAACTGGACCCGCTCGTTGAACATCTCGTGCGCCTTCAGCGGGCGCGAGCTGGGGCTTCGCGGGCAAGTTCGGTTCCGCCGCGCCGCCTCCAAGAGGATCACGCCGCCCCTTCGGGCCGCGGCGATTTGCCGTCGTCGCAAGGCAGATTAGTCGCGGCGCTCGCTCAGTCCCCTGAGCTCTCTCTGTCTACTCTCCTTTGTAGATGGATGCTCTTCTTCTTTTTTTCTTTAAGCCCCCCAGAACCGAGAGACCCCTCCTTTTGGGACTTCTTCCTGAATCCTCTCTACCATGGCGCAAGCGCGAGGCTCTGTAAAATGGTTTCTCTCTCTGGACCTTTTTCAACAAACTGAGAGCTTCCTCCTCCTCCTTTCGGTCGCTACCCTTTCGAAGATGGAGCTACCCCGATCGGTTTTTTTCTTTTTTGCTCCTGGAGCCCTCAAAACCCAGAACTCCCCTCCTTCCTTTTTTTTCTTTTTTGGCGAACTTCCTCTGCAATCTCTCTTTTTTTGCCTCACTCAAACGAGCTGTTTTTTACAGAGCTCTCCCTCTCACTCTCGAGCACTTGGTGAAAAGCAAAACCCCTCTCCCTCTGCTCGTTTTTTTTCCGACCTGCCCAGCTCCTCCCTGTCGTCCTTTTGAGCCCAAAAAGCTGCCCAGAGCAGCTCTGATCTTGAGGGCAGCTTGGGGAAGGGAGGAGAGATGGTTCTGGGTTCCTTGGGCGCAGCGTGGATGGAAGTAGGGGGAAGACTTGCCCATTTTGCTTCTCCTTCAACTGCTGCGCTTCTGTCGTGGCTACTGTTCCCAGTCCGGTTCAATTGAACCGGTAGACACTGGCTGGTTCGACTGTTTTTAGGCCGGTTCTCGCAAAAACTAAAGTGGTTCCTCAATCCAGACTAAATTTAGGACTTCACCGTGGCATGCCCTACCCGATCCGTCTGAAATTTCGCCACCAAACGTTTTCTTTTGTTCAACTTGGATATGCGAAAGAGGGCTTTTGAGGACTCGAATTGAATTTTCAAAATCTAAAAAGGCCTGGCTGAATATGGAATTAAAAGGAAAATTTTGATTATTTTTGCAGATTTTTTGGATCTCATTTGGTATTTTTTCTATTTTTTGCCTATTTTTAAATAAAAAGAAATTCGGCAAAAATTCGTAAAATACTTTTTGCTCAAAATTAGTTCCTTATGCTTGGCTAATAGTTCCAAAGTTGGTTTTTCATTTTTATGAATTTTTTCTTGATTTTTAATTAATTTACTAAAGTAAAAATTGATTAAAAATCATGTGACAAAACTTTACTTTCTTGTGCTAAGCATTGCTTTACGTACTCTCACCCAAGTTTATAAAAAAGAAGAAGTGCAATTTGATTATACAAATCAAATGGTAAAAAAGAAGAAGGAATTTACACAAGAAAAGTAAATAGAAGTATATGGAATTGAAATGTGATTTCCAATAAATCATTTCTTATTCTTTTTTGTAAGTAGGAAGAAGCGGATGGCAAATAGAAAAGAGACCATTTTACAGTCCAAAGAATTCTATACAAATTAACTTGTTAACCATTGCCACACCAAACGGCACAAAAGTAAAAGATTCCGATAAAATAGTGTTTCATGTAATTTTGCGTGCTTGAATTTTTCTATCTACTTAAACATATTTTCAAGTTTCAGCCGAACACCGAAAAATAATATTACTTTTTTGCAAAATGAATTCTTGAAATTTTTTTTTCAGAAACATCACATTTTTCGGCCAAACGAAGGGAGCCCAAATATCACGATTACTAAGTATATGTGCTATGGAAGTCCTAAAATAATGTCGTTTTGGCATAAATTCTCATTTTTAACCAAAATATTAAAAAAAACACAAAAAACAAACAAAGGCAGCTACCGCCTCCCTCGCCCCTCATCACCGGGGCGAGGAGGGGCGACCGTAGGCGAGGGCCCGACAACCCTCGGCTTGGGTCGCGGCCTGTCACCCGGATCTGGGCAAGGGTCACCTGTGAAAGTTATATAAATGATATCGTGAAAGCTTTAACAACTTTCATGATTTATTCTTTGAAACACCATAATGCTTACACGATATACGGTACTTTCACATTAACAAAGTTACCTGCAAAGACGGAATGCATGAATTTCTTACTAATAGCCTTCGTTGGACCTTGAAGATAGTTAGCAAATTAGGAGTTTAAGAACACTAAAAAGATGGATGCATGTTACCATTGTTTAAGCATATGCTCTATGTTCTATCGATTTTTTTCGAGACCGTAGTACATGAATTGGCTTTTTTAGGTGTTGTGAACATTTTTAAAATGAATTACGTTGAACAATTAACGACCCTGAATGAATACACGAAAAATTACATGATCGGAAGAGAAAACCATCATCTCCTTTTTTTTCTTCACCTTTGTCCATTTTCTTCTTCTTTTCCTTTTCTCTTGCTACGTGTTTTTTTTTCTCCACTTAAAAGAAGGAACTCTTTCGACGCTTGGCAACTCAAATGGATGGTTTGGTTATGGTTTTCGTTTTCATTTTCGACTTTTCTATCTGAGGTCAAAATGAAAAAATCCCATAGCTCTGTAAAATCCCTGATGGGACAAGGTTCGTTTGCGCCACTAGCAATAAAAACACTTCAATATTTATATTTATTAATTAAAACACGAAGTCGATTATTTAGATAAACTTAATTTTTACATGAAACAGTTTATTTTGACGTGGATTTGTTATCTTGCATTATTCAAAAATAGTATAGCCACCCTAAAAAATAAGGGGTTAATATTACGAAAACCCCAAATTGATAGATTTGTGACACAATTACCCAAATTAATTTTATGATCACCAAAATCTCCAAATTGTAACAATCACCAAAAATCTCAAACTGTTGCACAACAAATTTACACTCCTCTAGTTGCCGACCCGACACAAGCAGTGGTCGCCCCAGCCAACCCGAAATTGGCAAAATCTCAATTAGGTTTTTCAGTCGACTTAGCAAGGAGGCTAAACTATTTACGCCGGACTAATTAGATCCAATTTTAAGGCGACCTTAACGACGAACAATTAGCGGTTGTTTTATGCTTATGGCTTTCAATGTAGCATGCACTCTGTTTCATGGGAAATTCAAGATCTATAAAATATTTTTCGAAAAGAATAACTGGTTGTATCACGTAAAAAAATGAAAAAATGAAAAATATTTTCATCATCCACGAAAATATTTAGATATAAAATGTTGTCGATAATGAAAATATATTATAGAATAACTGGTTGTATCACGTAAAAAAATGTATAAATGAAAAATATTTTCATCATCCACGAAAATATTTAGATATAAAATGTTGTCGATAATGAAAATATTTTCTGCTGACAAATTTTTCTGAGCGCTATAATCAGTCATTTTTTTGAAAAGATTTTTCAAATCATGAGTTTTCCGTAAAATAAATGCACTATTAGCATCAAATTCAATGGGGGGACAAGGCCATTGGACAAGAAAAGGGCATATGTGGCAATAATTTGCTTATGCGGATATGGAGTTTGATCATCGATTGTTCGGGCCTTCATATGGTCCATTCCACATCTATAGAGAAGGCAATCAGTGCACCGATTTGATTGATGAACATCTCTCTGAATACTATTATAGAACATTTGTTTTGCAGACATATCGCATAATAGGGGGAAAATTACCAAAAAAGTCCCAAACCTATTGTAATTGTGCTGATTCAGTCCTAAACCTTTTACAATTGTGTCAATTCAGTCCATCCGGAGTAGTTTGGCCAGCTGGCGCTGACGTGGATACCAGCCGACCGGAAATCGAATATTTTAATATTATTTTTTAATTTTGAATTTTTTTTCCTTTTTTTTCTTTTCTTTTTTTCTCCTTTTTCTTTTTTCCTTCACCTTCCTCCTTCGTCTTCTTCTTCAGAGGGTCGCTGGTCTTCATAGGGGAGCGGTCGCCAACCGAGCCCCGCCATGGCCTGGCGAGGCTCCCCTTATCGCGACGGGACGAGGCCGAGCCTCGCCAGCCCAGATCTAGCGAGGCTCGACCTTGACATCGCGGGGGGAGGACAGTCCTTGCCCAGCGACGGTGAGGTCAAGCCTCGCCAAATCTGGGTTGGCGAGGCTCGGTCTCGCCCCGCTGCGACGAGGGGAGCCTGGCCCGACCACTGCGAGGCCTGCCGTCCCTCTGGCCCAGCCACTGCAGAGGGACGGCCGGTCATCAAACCTTGGCAACCGACGTCCCTATGCAAAGAACAAGGAAGGGAAAGGAAAAAAGAAAAAGAAATAAAAGTGAAAAATAAAATAAAAATTTAAAAATAATATTAAAATATTCGATCGCCGACCGGTCGGCATCCAACTCAGCGCCGACTAGGGCACAATCCGAGATAACCCCAAAAGAGCACCAAGAATTCCCTCCTCTTTGTCTTTTCCAAGCAGGCTTATTTCCTCTGCACAAGTAACTACGACTAAACATCGTTGCCATATATTAACAGACACATGAAACTCCATCACTTATTAGTTCAAGTTCAAACCTTCATAATTTTCAACCCGTGAACATGAACAGATTAAAAACAGGACATTCCAGCTTTGTGATTGGGAGTGCTTTTTCATAATAAAAAAAGAGAGGACGATCTCGAATCTTTTCTAATTCTGTGCTCGCGTGTGCTTTTCCATAAAAAAACCGGACATTCCCATTTTGTGATTGCTAGTGCTTTTCCGTAATAAAAAAAAAGGGATGTTCTCGGATCTATTTCCCATTTTGTGATTGCGTGTCATTTTCCATAAATAAAAAAAAAAACGTCTTGCAATCTTGGCCCTTTTGTGAAAAATCTTTATCGGCTTTGTATTTTTTGTCCTTTTCCTTGCATATCATCCTTTATCCTTTGCAAATTTGTCATCTCCTCTCTTAATTATGGTGGCTCTCCCCCTCGCCTCTCTTCTCTCTCCTCACCGGTCACTTTCACCATTTTCATGAGTGATCAACCCATCACAAAGCCAGTTGCGTTTTTATTTGATTTGATGCGTCTCATTAAGGAAGAGCGAGCTGGGCAAGGCAGCTTTTTTGGCTACGAATGTCACTGTCTCAGCGATTTCATCTTCCTTTTCTACTGCGGAGAAGATTTTGCTGCAGAAGGCAAGTTGAAGTTGATGATACTCTGGAAAGTTGAAGACGAAAGACAAGAAGAGAAGGTGACCCTAACTTTTTACGAGAATCAGAGAAATGCGGGAAAAGCTGAAACTAGATCACTGCGGCATAGCACTCAAACCAAGACTCCTCTGGGATTTTTTGGCTTTTCTTATTGTGGCCCAGCTTTCTTGGGTTAAGCGTTGTGTACATACTCACCCAAGTCATTCTCAACTTTCTTTATAAAAAAACAATTCATTTTTTTATACAGAAGATGATGGAATTTACGTAAGAAAAGTAAATCGAAGCATGTGGAATTGAAACGTGATTTTCAAGAAAATCATTTCTTATTCTTCGCGAGCAGGAAGAAACCAATGGCGAATACAAAATCATTTCTTATTCTAATTTATTTTTAGTTTTCAACCAAATACTTTAATTTTTAGGTATTTGGTTGAAAACTTGTACTCGATGCGGGGAGACTTACCATGGAACAAGCTTTTTTTATTTTTATTTTTATTTTTTAGTGATATTGACACGTGTCGTCCCATACTCGCACCATTTTTTTTTGGTTGATACCCAGCGCTGGTTGTAAATCCCTTACTAGAGTGTTACGTTGGGACTTGAGGTGCCAAAATGGGTTAAAAACACATATCTTAACTAATATTCAATGGCATGAGTCAAATAAAAAAAATTAATAAATGGGTCTTTAATGGGTTTGAGTTGTAATATTAATTATATGTGGGTTGTAAATGGATTTAAAGATAAACCCATATTTTAACTCATTTAGTTTATAATTTATTAGCTGAGTCAAACAGTTTTTATACTTCATATTTTGTTTTAATTTCTGATGTTTAATTTTTGTTTCCTTTCTTTTACATAATCAAATGCTTACGTCACTAAGCAAAACATGATTACATTAGTAATATGTCGTATTATGCAGCATTATGTCCGGACCACGTGTCAAAATCGCTAGAATAAAGTGTAACATGAAGAATTTCATACATTCAAACGATAGTCAAGAGGACTCTATCCACTGCACAAACATAGGGATATAAGAAGTTAATCCTCCTAGACTAGAGATTGGAAAGAGTGAATACCATCTTGATGATGGTTTGATTTGACTTTCTTTTCGGATTTTTTTGCCCTTTTGGTCGGTACTTTCTTTAGGAATTTGAACATGAGACTTTTGAATGATATCAGCATGGATAAGGGATTTGCTAAGCTAAGTCTAAAATTCAATAGTAACAAAAAGAATCTTTCTGAGAAATTAATTAGAAGCAATAAAAAGGCCATGATTCTCTAAATTTTTCCTAAGTTCTGTTAACACATATTATGGGAGGTAAGTAAAAAAACTCTTCACATACAAGTATATATATGTATAGGCAGATGCCCCATAATGTTGAACTATGCTCAGTGCTTTTCCATCCCAACAACAAGTGCTTTTATTTTGCCCACTAGTGACGAAGAGCACAGACCAAATCGAAAAACCTTTTCTTTAATCTGTACCTCAACAAACCTCCTTGACAACAAGACAATTCAGTTCGACACTCCCCCACTTCCCGGAAACCCTAAATCCCTCCCTCTCTCTCTTTCTCTCTAGTCTATCCTTCAATTCTCTCGTTCTCTCGGGCATTAGACCAATCGGATAATCCATGATGAAAACCCGATTAAAATTAAACGAAAATTTATGAAAACCAAGTACTGATGATGATGCAGGGAATCGATGGCATATTTTATCTCCGACGAGTTGAGTTACTACACCACCAAGTGCGCAGCACCAACGAATTCCATCGACCAAGTAAAATCATTTTTCCCATCCCTCCGTTGCCATAGACGCTATTACACTACCAAATCAGACCTCTAATCACACCAACGAGGAGGTACGAAGATGAACGACATAGCATAAAGCTTTAACTACTTCAAAGTTGAATCAGGAGGAAAACTTGTGGCCGAGCCTAGTGGAAGAGCAGAGTACAGCAGAGTAGCTAGAGAGAGAAAGCAAAAGACTTTGATAGGAACTAGGAAGTGACAAGACAGAGCAAAGCAATGATAGAGAGAGATTAGAGAGAGAGAGAGGGGAAAGCAGAGCATGCGAGTAGGAAGGACAAAAGCAGAGCTGGTCCCCATGGCAGATTTGTGAAAAACGAAAGCTTCTGCACCAGAACCAGAAGCTTGGCTTTTTAAAACCGGGTTCTGCAACAATGCCCGTGACACATGAAACATCAAACTTCTTGTCCGTCTCTCTCGAATCTTTTCCCGCTTTTCCATGGAAAACAGAACATTCCCCATTTTTGTGAAAGAACAAACTTCAAATTATTTTCCGCTTTATTTCTTTTGTCCTTCTCCTCCTGCAATCTTGTCTCCTTCATATCATCCTTTTTCCTGCAAAATTTGTCCTCTCCTCTCGTCTCTTTGTCTCTTTCTTGCCTGCATAGCAGCATGACAGGACACGTGTCAAGCCTTTTTTTTTTTGTCGGAAATAATTTTTTACATCATTTGTTTTTTGTAAAAAATAAAATGAAATCTTAATATACAAGAAAAACAACAAAACAAAGTATAGTACTCGAAAAATTACCTCAGAATTTTCTTTTGTAACAAGAACTATCCCCCATATATATATATATATATATACTGAGCACATACCCCTAATGTTGAACTATGCTATGTGCTACTCTTCTTTTGATGCAAATTAAATTCGGAGAGCTCGTAGGTTGGTTGGTTAAGGACAAAGTTTTTTTTACAGTGATATGAATTTTTCTCTCCTCACCCGTCACTTTCACCTCATGGGTGATCCATCACAAGGGTACGGTTTTGATGCGATCTCAAATCTTTTTTCTTTCGCATGTCGAGCAGCACTTGAGGATAGACACAGGACTGGTTCACTCTCACCCATCACTTTTGGCTACGAATATCACTGTCTCTCCGCAACTTAGTCTTCCCTACTACTGTGTAGAAGATTTTTGTAGCAGAAGTTGAGTTTGATACTGTGAAAAAAAGTTGAATCTTGACTTTTACGAGTGTGAGACAAGGGAAAGCTGAAACTGGTTCACTGCACTCCTGTGGAGTTTTTTCTTTTCTCCTTATAGCCCAGCTTTCTTGGGCTATGCGTTGTCTACGTTGTACTCACCCAAGTCATTCTCAACTTTCTTTATAAAAAAATGGTGCAATTTGATATACCCATCAAACGGTTCATTTGCGCCACCCACCAATAAAAACACTTCAATATTTATATCGGTTAATTAAAAGATGGAGTCCATTATTTAGTTAAACTTGATTTTTACATGAAACAGTTCATTTCAATGTCGATTTGTTATTTTGCATTATTAAAAAAATGAATTGTCCCCAACAGGATTCCTCGTTTCAATTTTTTTTATTCTCTATTTCCCTAGTTACGACATGGGTAACCGGTCGTATTGATCCCGGCGAAACATTTATTTCATTCATCATGAAATCATGTGTTTTCAAGTTGAGTAAAACAATCATCTCGTGGTTTTATTTTTATGTTTTAAGAAAGAAAAAGCCATAAGATCTTTCGTGGGTTGTTGGAAAAAAAATAAATTAGGATTATTTCTGCTTATCAAAAGTACTATTTAATTAAGTAAGGCGTTATAATGTACGACCAAAAAAAAGGAAAAAAAAAAGACATTATAATGGTGAAATTTGAAACATGGTCAGAGATCGTGCGAATTAATGCAAATAGATGGTACTTGAGTCCTCCTATTCTAACCCCCTATGCCGCGAAAAAAGGAGGGGGCATTGATGGATGGGATGGGAACAAAGACCAACCTTGGCATTGCTCCACCGTTTCCAAACCCTTCTCCAACTTTGACAACAAAATTAGTGTTTGAATACCTTCATTTTCTTTGCTTGAATTTCCCTTTCAATTTCTCTCTTTCGACAAAGGAAAAATGATACATATAGTCTCTAAATTTTGATTTAACATATAATGTGATCTCTGAATTTATAATTTGTTTAATATAGTCATTGAGTTTTAATTCAATATGCAATATCGTCCATAAACTTTTAAATTATTAAATATAGTCCTTGAACTTTTGGTACATGATTAATGTCATATCTGGACTATAAGGGAGTGTTTAATGTTGTCCATGGGCTTGAATTAATAGAAGGACAATATTGAACATTTACATGTAGTTCTTGGATTAAATTGAACATGCATCAAAAGTCCAAACTTGCATTCAACAAATTAAAAGAGAGCTGGTGGGGCAAGGGTCGGCCGGGACTCGGCCAGTGGCTGGCGAGGGCCTGCCTTAGTCCGATTTGGGCGAGGTCCGCGACCCTCATCCAGATTTGGGCTAGGGACTGCTAGAGGTGAACATGGTTCTAGAGTAGAACCAAGAACTTAGAATCGGAACCTTTGGAAACCGGTTCGGTTCTAGGTTTCAAGGTATGTAGGGTAGGTTTCAGGTATCAAAAATTGAGGAACTTGTTCCAACAAGTAGGTTCTAGGTTCCACTACCTAGAATCTGGACCTTAGATCGTAAAACAAATTTTTGTGTTTTTTTGGTATATGTCTTTACTCGATTCTACAATGTTCTACGGCGTCCGATGATGAGTGTATAATCTGGATCCAAATAAATTTTTAGGTTTCAGGTTCCAAAAAAAGATGAACTTGTTCCAACGGGTTGGTTTCAGGTTCTAAATGTAACTTGTACGGAACCTGAAATCGCTCACTTCTACTTCCCCTTAGCGGTTGTAGCGTTCACTCTCATTTTTCTTAACTAAAAATGAAAAAAGAAAAGAAATTGGCAGGTTCCCGGATACCCAAGAACCTGTGATAGGGTAGGTTCCAGGTTTCAGGGTATGACGGATAGGTTCTAGGTTCCAAAAAATGAGGAACCTGTTCCGACGGGTAGGTTCCAGATAGAACCTGTAAGGTACCTGGAACCGCTCACCCCTAGGGACTACAGGCCCTCGCCAGCTGTCGACAAGGTCGCTGGCCACTGGTCGACCCTCGCCTTGCCATCGCCGGCCCTTACAGCGATGGTGGGGGCGACGTCACTAGTTCTGTTGCTGCTACTGTTTCTTTTTCAATTTTTGAACTTAATTCAACTAATAAATAAAAAAAATTGTATTTGGTTCAAACTGACGTTGTTTTGGACTTATCTTTCTTGTGCTAGCCACGTCATGACCATGTAGGAAAGAAAAAGTAATAAAAAATTACACCTTAGCATTTTCTGTTAACCTAATTGGAGTAAGTTGACAACATAACTCGATTGCACTTTCTGAAAGTTTTAAGACTTAATTACACTTTAGTACCAAGTTTTTGGACTTCCAATGAACATATCCATTAAAAGAAAGAAAGAGCCGTTATGAAATCGTTATAAAGCCAATGTAAAATTATGGAGGGTTTATGAAGAAACAAATCAGACATTACAAAGCCGTTAGAAAATCGTTATATGACCGCTGAAAATCCATTACTCGGTACGAGGCATGATGCGTTGTACGATAATAACGTGTCATTGATTATACGATGAACATTGGTAAGCGGTTCTGCTCATAAGTCAAATTTTTTAAACTTGTTTAATGTTTGTTTTTGTGGCATTTGTCGCTTCTTTCTTTCACAGTTTTATGTTAAGACTTTGAAAGAAAGCGAGGTCTTTTGCCTCCTGAACACATGCCCCTTCGTTTGACACGTCGTTCTCGTAGTTTGCACCAGTAGCTACTTAAACCCTCTCCTTACTCGCAAAAGTCTCAATCGCCCTTCAATGCCTCCTCTGTTCACTTTTGTATCTGCCCATCTCTCTCGGCAGCACTTTTTGCCAATTAACAATTTTTTAGATAAGGATTTCGCTTTGAAAATCGTAATTATTGACCCGTATCGATCTGCTCCGTAGAAGTAAACTACGACTAAACATCTTGCCAATATATTAACAAATACATGAGACTTCATCACTTGTTAGTTTAAGTTCAAAACCTTCATAATTTTCAACTGTATTAAATTAAGCAATGCTCATAAACATGAACAGATCAAAGTTCTTGTCCGATCTCGAATCTTTTTCCAATCAAAACAAGAAATTCCCATTTTGTGATTGGGAGTGCTTTTTCATAAAAAACAGGACCGTCTCGAATCAATTTTTTTTTTCTAATTTTGTGATTGCGTGTGTTTTCTATCAAAAAAAGAAATCTTGGAATCTTGTCTGTTTTGTGAAAGATCAAACTCAAAAGTATTTTCGGCTTAGTATTTTTTTTGTCCTTTTCCTTCGTTACTGCTGCATGTCATGGATGATCGATCCATCACAAGTTGTGATACGATTCTATGAAAACTCAAATCTTTTTTCTTCGTGCATCGAGGACAGGGACAAGACGTGATCGTTGAAGAAGGGAGCTGACAAGGCTAACTTTTGGCTACGAATATTATTATGTTACAAAGATTTCGTCTCCCTATTGCGGGGAAAATTAATTTTGCTGCAGAGCGTTTGAGAAATAATGTGGGGAAAGCTAAAACTGGATCACTGCGGTGGCACGGCACGCAAATCAGACTCATGCTCTAGGTTTTTGCTTTTCCCGTTATAGCCTAGCTTTCTTGTGCTAAGCGTTGCTTTAACGTACTCTCACTCAAGTTTATAAAGAAGAAGAAGTGCAATTTGATTATACAGATCAAGCAGTTAAAAGAAGAAGAAGGAATTTACACAAGAAAAGTAAATAGAAGTATATGGAATTGAAATGTAATTTCCAATAAATCATTTCTTATTCTTTTTTGTAAGTAGGAAGAAGCGAATGGCAAATAGGAAAGCGACAATTTTACCGTCCAAATAATTCTATACAAATTAACTTGCTAACCATTGCCACACTAATCAGCACAAAAGTAAAAAGATTCCGGTAAAATAGTGTTTCATGTAATTTTGCGTGCTTGAATTTTTATGTCTACTTAAACATATTTTCAAGTTTCAGCCGAACACCGAAAAATAATATTACCGTTTTGCAAAACGAATTCTTGGAATTTTTTTTTCATAAACATCACGTTTTTCGGCCAAACGAAGGGAGCCCAAATATCACGGTTAGTAAGGATATGTGCTCTGAAATTCCTAAAACAATGTCGTTTTGGCATAAATTCTCATTTTAAACCAAAATATTAAAAAAACACAAAAAAAAAACCCCCAAAGGCAGTTACCGCCGCCCTTGTTGCCGGGGTGAGGGCCGGCGACCGTAGGCGAGGGCGCGACGACCCTCAGCCTAGGTCGCGGCCCGTCACCTGGATTTGGGCAAGAGTCACCTGTCAAAGTTATATAAATGATATCGTAAAAGCTTTAACAACTTTCATGATTTATTCTTTGAAAAACCATAATGCTTACACGATATAAGGTACTTTCACATCAACAAAGTTGCGTGCAGAGACAGAATGCATGAATTTCTTACGAATAACCTCATTGGACCTTGAAGATGGTTAGCAAATTAGGAGTCTAAGAACACTAAAAAGATGGATGCATGTTACCATTGTTCAAGCATCCGCTCTATGTTCTATCGATTTTCTTCGAGATCGCCGTACATGAATTGGCTTTTTTAGGTACTGTGAACATTTTTAAAATGAATTACATTGAATGATTAATGACCCTGAATGAATGCACGAAAAAATACACGATCGGAAGAGAAAACCATCATCTCCTTTTTTTCTACACCATTGTCCATTTTTCTCTTCTTTTCCTTTTCTCTTGCTACGTGTTTTTTTCTCCATTTAAAAGAAGGAACTCTTTCTACGCTTGGCATCTCAAATGGATGGTTTGGTTATTGTTTTCGTTTTCGTTTTCATTTTCATTTTTGGCTTTTCTATTTGAGGTAAAAATAAAAAATCCCATAGCTCTGTAAAATGCTTGATGGGACAAGGTTCGTTTGCGCCACCATCAATAAAAACACTTCAATATTTATATTTATTAATTAAAACACGGAGTCGATTATTTAGATAAACTCAATTTTTACATAAAACAGTACATTTTGATATAGATTTGTTATCTTGCATTATTCAAAAATAGTATAGCCACCCTATAAAAAACAAGGGGTTATTACCACAAAAACCACAAATTGATAGATTTGTGACACAATTACCCCAAATTAATTTTTCGATCTCCAAAAACTCGAAATTGGTATATTTGCGATAAATTTATCCCAAACGACCATAAAAAATCTCAAACTGTTACATGACAAATTTACACTCCGTTAGTTGCCGACCCGACACAAGCAATGGTCGCCCTAGCCAACCCGAAATTGGTGAAATCGCAATTAGGTTTTTCAGTCGACTTAGCAAGGAGACTAAACTATTTACACCAGACTAATTAGATCCAATTTTAAGGCGACCTTAACGACGAACAATTGGCAGTTGTTTTATGCTTATGGATTTCAATGTAGCATCCACTCTATTTCATGGGAAATTCAAAATCTAGAAAATATTTTTCGAAAAAAATAACTGGTACTATCGCTTAAAGAAATGAATAATTGAAAAATATTTTCATCATTTGCGAAAATATTTAGGTATAAAATGTTGTCGACCATGAAAACATTTTCTGTTGGCCAATTTTTCTAAGCGATATGATCAGTCATTTTTTGAAAAATATTTTTCAAATCATGAGTTTTCCGTGAAATAAACGCACCATTAACATCAAATTCAATGGGGGGACAAGGCCATTGGACAAGAAAAGGGCATATGTGGCGATAATTTGCTTATGTGGATACGGAGTTTGATCATCGATTGTTCGGGCTTTCAGAAGTTAAATTACCGAACGGATTTCTGCTCCAGAAGTACTTCTAGAGCAGAAATTCACTTCTAGAAGTATTACCATGCGTACCCTTAACTTCTGAAGCAGAAATCCGTTTGGTAAAATTTTTTACTTCTGAAAGAAATTTATACTTTTGAAGTTATTTTTCCTCCAATTTGAGAAGTTAAAAAATTGCTTCTCAACTCAAAAAGTACTTCTCACCTTACCATCTCTTCATCACACAATCACCCTCTTTTCGGCCACGTTCGTCGCCGACTTCTGCCACAGCCCACCGCTGCCCGCGACCACTGTCGCCAACCACCGACCACCACCGCCCATTGTCGCCCGCGACCTCGATGGGTTGCAGGGGGTTGAAGAAGATGAAGGTGTCCACGGTTGTAGAAGACGTTGGGGAGGGGAGGGGAGGGGAAGAAGAAAAAAGAAAGAAAAGAAAAGAAATGGGAAAGAGAAAGAGAAAAATAGAAAG
The DNA here is from genome assembly GCA_029784005.1 of Lenwebbia sp. NSW1173648. Taxonomy (NCBI): domain Eukaryota; kingdom Viridiplantae; phylum Streptophyta; class Magnoliopsida; order Myrtales; family Myrtaceae; genus Lenwebbia; species Lenwebbia sp. NSW1173648. The sequence continues at coordinate 10,423,844 of JARCGZ010000010.1, forward strand.
AAAAAAAAGTAAAACGACGAAAAAGCCCTTTAGTCATGCCCTTCTTTGAAACAAAAAGAGCACTTTAGGCCCTTATTTGAGAAAACAAAGACACTTCAAGCTATTATTTGGAATTTTCCCTCACAAATTGGGTTCATGAATCCTAATATCAATATTTTTTTTATAAAAAAATCAAGCTACAAAATTATGTTTTTTTTTTGTATTGGGCCCATAAAAAGTAATCAATGTTTTAATTTCCATAAAAAAGAATTAAAAGGAAATGGATGGGAAAACTCATGTTAGATAACAAAAAAATTAATGTTAATAAGAAAATTGTAGCTTATAATAGTATTTCGAAAAAAAATAATTTTATTCTGATAACGCGTCAACAACTAAGGAGATGCATGACAACTATTCTACTTATCTGTTTGTCACAAATCTATTTCTGAAACAGGTTTGGAATATAAATTCATTTGGTAACGTAATTCTATTTTTCTATTTCTGAAAAAAAAAATTGTTCCAGAAATAGATTTGGAAGAGAAATAAAAAATAAAAAATTATAGCTTCTTGACGAAAGAAAAATCAGAAATAATAACCCCTCAGCTGACCACCACCCGACGCTGCCCGCCGTTGCCCCCCACTTCACCGCCGGCCGTCGCCACCCACCGCCGCCCACCGTCGGCCGTCGAGGCCAACCACCACCCACTGCTACCTGTCGTCGCCCCCCACCTCACCGCCGGCCCCCGCCACCCATCGCCAGCCACCGCCATCGCCGACCACCGCCTGCCGCCACCCATCACTTGTCGCTGCCGCTAACCACCGCCCACCACCATCCTCCGCCGGTCACTGCAACCATTGCCGGCCGCCACCAACCACCGCCGACCTCCGTTGGCCACTGCTGCCCACCACCGCTGGCCGTCGCAACCGCCGCCGCCGTAGTAAAAAATAAATGATAATTTTTTATTTATAAATAGTAAATAATAATTTCTAGATGTAGAAATTTTTAACTGTTGTCAAACGAACTTCTGTTCCAGGATCAGAAATTTTATGTTGTTATCGAACGTATTTTTTTGCTCAAAAACTCATCCAGAAATCTATTTCTCGAATAGAATCTATTTCTAGTCAGAAATCTATTTCTCGAATAGAATGGTTACCATGCGCGCCCTAACTAATTGGAAAAGTTAAAATATGAAATATTTTGATTAATTTTAATTTGAAATGTGCAGTTAAAAGAAAATAATGCTATTTAAAAAAAAACATGCGGTAACAGGAATGCGATGGAGCCGTCGGGACACTTTAACTTTAGTTATTAAACTTTGCAGTGAGTTTGAAATTTTGCGGTAGACAGCAAATAAATTAACGTGAAAACTAACTATTCACAATGAAATGAAAAGTTAGGGTTCCACAAAAAAAAAAATGTATGTTGCATCTACGTGAAAGTAAATTTTTATGCAAAGTACGAAGTTCTCAAGGGCAATTTAGTAATAAAGCTTGAAGCCAGATTCAGGCTTGACAGAAGGAGAGTTACTATATCTTCATTAACTTGCGACCCAAAAAAACCTCCATTAATCTGGAAATTTCAGTAATAGTAATGAAAAAACCCGCGTTTCGCTGTGGATGACATAACAAAATATTTTTAATAAATAGTAAAAAAAAAAGTGTATGCACGAGAAGATCATCAACAAACAATACTGGGGAAACATTTGTTCAAATACTTATCCATGAGATAAAATATCATTTGGTACCAATTCACTTGTAATAAAAAAGGAAAACATCTTGGGCGGAAAATGATAAGCAACTCTTTTAGCTCCTTTTAACTTGGAATTTGAGTATTACTCGAAGGGATAATAACATAAATGATACATGAACTTTAGTCTAATGTGCAATATATTCTATGAAGTTTTAGTTTGTTCAACATGATCCCTCACTTTACCCTAATGTGTAATGCGATCCAAGAACATTTTAATTTGTTAAATACAACTTTTGATATGTGTTCAATTTAGTCTATGAACTATATGAAAATATTCGATATTGTCTTTTTATTAATTCAAACTCAGGGATGATATTGATGAAATTGATCATGTATCAAAAAGTTCAGAGACTATATTTAACAATTAAAGTTCAAAAATTATATTACACGTCGAATCAAAATTTAGGAATTATGTGCTGTCATTTTTTCCTTGACCGGAAGAGGAAGAGAGAAATTGAAAGGGAAATTAAAGCAGAGAAAATGAAGGTATTCAAAAGCCATCTTCTTGTTGTCAAAGTTGGAGAAGGGTTTGGAAACGGTGCAACAATGTCAAGGTCTGGTCACGATACCCATCCCATCCATCAATGCGCCCCAGCTTTTTTGTAGCATAAGGGGTTAGAATAGGAATAGGAGGACTCAAGTGCCATTCATCTGCAGTAATTCGCACCATCTCATCTCCCTCATGTTTCAACTTTCATCATTACAATGCCTTAGTTAATCAGTACTTTTGATGCGCAGAAAATAATCCCAACTTGTTCTTTCCCAACAACCCACGGAAGATCTTCTAGCTTTTCCTTTTTATGGGGAAAAAAGGAAATGAAAAGAAAAAAAAAGGGCAACAAATGGGCTATACTGTTTGTGGAGAGAAATACGGTAGAAATGAGAATATGAGAATGCGGAGATCATGAATCTTGTCGGGGACAATTCATTTTTAGGCTGGCCATACCATTTTTTGAATAATGCAAAATAACGAATAGATATTAAAATGAACTGTTTCATGTAAAAATTAACTTCAACTGAATAATTGACTCCATGTTTTAATTAATCGGTATAAATATTGAAGTGTTTTTATTGCTGGTTTCACAAAAGAACCTTTTCCCATCAAGAATTTATAGAGCTACGAATTTTTTTTTATTTTTACCTCAAATAGAAAAGCCAAAAAAGAAAACAAGAACCATTACCAAACCATCCATTTGAGTTGCCAAGCCTAGAAAGATTTCCTTGTTTTAAATGAAAAAAAAAGAAAAAAAAAGGAAAAAAAAAGGTAGGGAAAAAGGAGATGATGGGTTTCTCTTCCAATCATGTACTTTTACATGTATTCACTAAGGGTCGTTAATCATTCAACGTAATTTATTTTAAAAATGTTCACAACACCTAAAAAGCCAATTCATGTACTACGATCTCCAAGAAAATCGATTGAACATAGAGTAGATGCTTAAACAATGGTAACATTCATCCATCTTTTAGTGTTCATAGACTCCTAAATTTGCTAACCAGCTACTCGTAAGAATTTCATGCATTCTGTCTCTCCATGTAACTTTGTTAATGTGAAAGTACCATATGGCGCGTGTTGACACCTGATTTTTAATCAGTCTTTTAAAGAAAATTAATAGAAAATCAATAAAAATTCAATTAATTCAAAAATCAACCCTAGAGCCCTTGGCCAAGCATAGGGAACCATTTTTGAACAAAAAATATTTTTCAGTATTTTCTGCATTTTTCAGTATTTTAATATATTAGAAAATACCCAAAAATTATAAAAATAGCATTTGTGACCAGAAAAATATAAAAAAATAGTCGCCAGTCTTCTTTTAATCCCAATTGCATTTTGGTCACTTTAAATCTTAAAAATTCGATCCAGAACCCTAAGTTACAAAATTTGGTATTTAGGTCCCTGGTTGAGCAAAAATCTCAAATTGAGTCTTCTCTAGTGTCATTTTAATTTTGTGCTAGTTATGACATTTGATTCTTACACCTTGAAATGCATTTTGGTCCAATCATTTTCACGAATCGAGAAAATTGGAAAAGGGACCTAATTGCATTTTCAGTTGAGTCACTACTTTTCAAATTATGGTCGATTGGCCGTTTTTGGGCGATCTCATTCAGATTTTAAACCCTTACCCAAGGTTTTTTCAACACTCTATGATCATTGGCGGGGTAATTTTAGTTGGGCTTCAATTGATCAAATCCCTATTCAGGTCAAATTTTTGAATTTGGGCGTCTTATTCTAAACCGAACCAGTTTTACACGAGCTTGCCACTCCGAGATGAAACACATGCTCAAGAATTCAATTCCGACGTCAATTTCACGAAAATGGGCCATATAGGCATTCAATTGGGCAGGAATTTCGAAACCGGGCCCGACCCGGTCAACCCGGTCAGCGAAGCATTAAAGCAACGCGCTGCACGGCACAGAAGCAGAGGCAGCAGGGCAGGGTGCAGCACTGCACAGCACAGAAACGAAAGCTAAAATGGGCAAGTCTTTCCCTTCCTTTCCATAGACGCCGCACCCAAGGAGGCCGAAATAAGCTCTCCTCCATTCCCGAAGCTGCAGACGTTGAGGAAAAGAGGGAAAGTAGCTGGGGACGTCCGGATATAGAGAGAGGGAGGGAGCTCTTAAGGAGCTCGGTTTTGAGCATAGAGTGAGGATACGATCATGAAACAAAGAAAAGAGAGGGAGAGGAAAAACACGCACGCAGGGAGCTTGAGAGTCCAAAAAAGAAAAGAAAAGTGAGCTCAGAGAGAGCGCAAGAAGAGAGCTTGAGGAGGGGAGTCACTGAACAAAAAAGGCTTGGTTTTGAGGGGTGGCTTCTGGGTGAGAGAAGAACCAGACCACACCAAGAACAAAACAAATAAAAGAGAGAGAGAAGCAGGATCGAAAGCTAGAGGGAGTCTTCGTCGGACCGCCGCTCGAGACTACCGCCAGAAATCGACTCATCGTTGTCGACACCACCGCCAGAGCTGAATACAGTAGTGACGCTAGCTTCCTCGAGCTTCGCCGAACTCGAATCTGTCCATGGCCCGACGGCCGCCACCAGGCGACAGCCCGTGGTTAGAGGCCACCTCGTAAGTTGCTCAATCTTCACTGATTTCGGTTGTGTACTCAGATCTGGAAACCAAAACAAAAAATGCAAAAAATGTGTCGCCAGAGTTGGTTGTCGCGGCCGGTTTTCTAACCAGTCGTTGGGCACACTGTTGAAGCTGTCTTGAGTTGATATTAAGTTTAGAATGCATATTATTAGGTTTAGATATGATTTGGCCAAAAAAAAAGAAGAGAATGGAGGTCTTGGTCGGTGAAGTTCTGGGAAAAGCCATGGAAGGAGGCTCCTGTTCGTTCTTCATGGAGGAGGGGTCATCGTGAAGAAGACAACCCAGGGAAAAAAAAAAGAATAACAAAAATAGAAATAAGAAAATAGAAGAAAGAGTTTTATTAGAAGCCCTTTAGGTTATTGCAGGTGGGCTTCTTCCTAATTCGGCTCGAGTGGGCTGCTGATTGGAGAGTGGGCTGGAATAGGCTTATTGGGCTTTAGGCTTGATTGGAAGAGATGGGCCTTTCTTCTTTTTCTTTTTCGATTTTTATTTGGGCTTCAAGTTCCTTTCCTAGTTCGCTGCTTTAGAAGGGTTGGGCTTAGAAGCCCAGCCCGGATCACTATTTTCGTAATAAAAAATAAAAAAATTAAAAATAAAACAAAAAATTCTAAAAAAATTCAGAAAAATTTCAGAAAATCATAAAAAATGGGAATTGGCTAGATTAGTCTTATTTCCCTACTTTTGACTTTTAAAACTCTTGAAAATGACAGTTTTGCCCATTTGGGTGAATTGTCCATAAATAATCTCAAACCTTAATCACACCATTCCCTAAGCTCTTAGAGCTTTACTAATGATATTATGCTTGATTTGATGCGATTTATCCGCACGTCTTTGATTCCTTGATTCCGCACATTACATTCCTTGATTCCGATTGATAGGACAAACTCTATCTGCAGGAGCACTTTAGAAAAACACAAAATTTCGGTACTGAAAGGGTGTTGGTAGCAACACCAACGTAACCAAGTCCCCGGACCCCTAATCTCTGGTTGCGTATAATCAAACAATATTTAGGGAAATTATTCATCATATTGCTAGTTTTTTTTTGCTACAAAAATCCATCGTCTTATGTGCAAGTTCGAACCACAAAATTGGAACTCAAGATCGACACTGATAAGCGCATTTAATTAAAAGTAACTTAACCTTATTAGAAGGATGATGATATATATACGGATTGATAGAGCACATGGATGCAAAAATGTCAAAAGGTAAAAATTAAATACGGATCAAACTAGCGACAATATAAACAAAACTTGGAATAACTAATCAATAACAAATGCATTGAAAAAGTTCGTACTTAGAATCACGCGGGGAGATATGAAACTTAAAATACTTTTTTAATCAGAAGTAGCTGGAGTAATAAAAAGAAAAGAAAGAAAGAAAAGTCGGGCTATAATGAGAAAAGCAAAAATCCCCCAAGAGGAGTTTGGTTCGCATGACACAATGATCTAATTTCAGCTTTCCTTTATCTCATTCTCTTAAAAGTTAGATTTAACTTTTCGGAGTATCAATTCACACCTTCAGAAAAATCTTCTTCGTAGTAGGAAAAATACGAAATCTCTGAGAGACAATAGTGATATTCGTCGCTAAAAGTTGCCTTGCCAGCTTGCTTTTTCCTCAAATGACCAGTCCTAGTCTCATATCCTAAAGTCCTCGAAACGTCAAGGGAAAAAGATTTGAGTTTCACATCGAATTGAATCGTACCCTTGTGATGTATCATCCATGTGAGGTGTATATGACGGGTGAGGAGATAAAAGAGAGGTGAGGGAGAGCGACCATAATTAAGCTCACGGTAAAAAACTTTGTTCTTAACCAACCAACCAGCTATTCGAATTTAATTAGATTCAAAAGAAGTGCAGCATAGCATAGTTCAGTATTGTGGGGTAGTTCTGGCAAAAAAGAAAATCCTGAAGTAATCTCTCGAATACTATAGTTTGTTGCATTGCGCGTGTTAGATATTATTAAATTGATTTCCCAATATTATGATTGATTAGGATATCATTATGATTAATTGTGTAATATTTAGTTATTGTATTTAATCATCTTATAAAGTCTATAAATAGGCTCATTCGGTACACTATTGAGATATCAAGTAATACACAAATTACTTAATTCCTTTCTTTTTCTTCTTTATTTCTGACTACTCGTATAACGAAACCCTAATTTTTTCACGAAAAATGATGTAAAAATCAACATTTTGAAAAATGAATACTTATAGGTGAAAAGATTTTTCCTTACCTCCCATAATACGTCTTAAGTAAATACTTTTTGAAAAATACATCTTGTTGTCAAAGTTGGAGAAGGGTTTGGAAACGTGCAACAATGTCAATGTTTAGTCACCATCCCATCCATCAATGCGCCTCAGCTTTTTTGTAGAATAGGGGGTTAGAATAAGAATTAAGAGGACTCAAGTGCCATCCATCTGCATTAATTCGCACCATCTCATCTCCCTAATGTTTCAACTTTCATCATTATAATGCCTTAGTTAAGAAGGACTTTTGAGGCGCAGAAAATAATCTGAACTTATTATTATTATTTTTTTGTCTTTCTTGGTCTTTTTCGCTATAAATCCCTTTCCACGTCCCCTTTGATACTGAAGTCCAATGGCGACCACTATCAGCATAGAAGAGGTGGGACGGTGCGGCTACGCTTCCACAAATCCCACAGACCCCAGCATTTATCGGATTAATTTCCACGGACATGAGATCATCACGACAGTCACAAGCAGCCCAAATGCGGTCTCATCCTCGATCGTGCAACGTGGCATCCGATCCCTTTTGGTCGGGTTGGATGCTGAGTGGCATCCCGACCCAAGACCTAACAGCCGGGTAGCCACTCTCTAGCTTACAGTGCAAAATCACCGCTTGATTTTTCAAATCATCAGTGCCGGCTGGATCCTCGATTGCCTCCAACACTTCATGAGTTGATCGGGCCACAAGTTCTACGGGGTGGGTATTCAGGCAGATGTGAAGAAGTTGCAAAACGATTACAATTTCACTGTTCGCAATGTGCACATTGTGTCTTTGGCTAGATGGGAGGGCGATGGGCTACAAAAGATTGCAAAGAGCGTCCTGGGTTTAGAGATGCACAAGTCGCTTTTCTTAAGAGCAAGCGGATGGAATGATTTGATTCTATCAAAGGATCAGATCCAGTATGTGACCATTGACGCATATGTGTCGTTGCTCCTCGGTCAGAGACTGGATACTTGAATGTAAGTTGCTTAAATGTTGTGAACTGCATTTGCTTTTTCTCGAATGAAATGAAAGTTTGCTTGCATTCAAGTGTCTAGTCTCTGAACGAGGAGCAACGACACATAACGACACATGTGCGTTAATGGCCGCATACTGGATCTGATCTTTTGGCAAAATCGGATCATCCCATCCGCTTGCTTTTAAGAAGAGTGACTTGTCCATCTCCAAACCCAGGATGTTCTTTGCAATCTTCTACGGCCCTTCGCCTTCCAATCTAGCCAAAGATGCAATGTGCTTTGCATATTGCGGACGGTGATGTTGTAGTCATTTTGCAGCTTCTCCACCCCTGCTTGAATACCCACTCCGTAGAACTTGTGGCCCGACCGGCTCAGGAAGCGTTGGAGGGAATCAGGGATCCAGCCGGCATGGATGATTTGGAAAATCAAGTAGTGATTTTGCACTGCAAGCTGGAGAGCGGCCACCCGGCTATTTGGTCTTGGGTCGGGATGCCACTCAGCATCCAACCCTACCAAAAGGGGTCGGATGCCGCGTTGCGCGACCCAGGATGAGACCGCATCTGGGTTGCTTGTGACCGTCGTAATGAACTCATGTCCGTGGAAATTAATCCGATAAATGCTGGGATTTGTGGGGTCTGTGGGAGCGTAGCCACACCGTCCCACCTCTTCTATGCTGATAGTGGTCGCCATTGGACTTCAGTATCAAGTAAGGGGGACGTAGAGAGGGATTTATAGCGAAAAAGACCAAGAAAGACAAAAAAAAAACAAGTTGAGATTATTTTCTGCGCATCAAAAGTCCTTCTTAACTAAGGCATTACAATGATGAAAGTTGAAACATGGGGGAGATGAAATGGTGCGAATTAATGCAGATGGATGGTACTTGAGTCCTCTTAATTCTTATTCTAACCCCCTATGCTACAAAAAAGTTGAGGCGCATTGATGGACGGGATGGGTACAGTGACTAGACATTGACATTGTTGCACGTTTCCAAACCCTTCTCCAACTTTGACAACAAGATGTATTTTTCAAAAAGTATTTACTTAAGACATATTATGGGAGGTAAGGAAAAATCTTTTCACATATAAGTATTCATTTTTCAAAAAGTTGATTTTTACATCATTTTTTGTGAAAAAAAATGAGAGTTTTGTTTTATGAGTAGTCAGAAATAAAGAAGAAGAAGAAATGAATTGAGTAATTTGTGTATTACTTGATATCTCAATAGTGTACCGAAAGAGCCTATTTATAGACTTTACAAGATGATTAAATACAGTAACTAAATTTACACAATTAATCATAATGATATCATAATCAATCAGAATATTAGGAAATCAATATAATAATATCTAACACGAGTAATGCAACAAACTATAGTATTCGAGAGATTACTTCAAGATTTTCTTTTTGGCCAGAACTACCCCACAATTCTGAATTATGCTATGCTACATTTCTTTTGAATCTAATTAAATTGGAATAGCTGGTTGGTTGGTCAAGAATAGAGTTTTTTACCGTGAGATTAATTATGGTCGCTCTCCATCGCCTCTCTTTTATCTCCTCACCCGTTACATTCACCTCACATGGATGATTCATCACAGGGGTATGATTCGATTTGATGCAATGCGAAACTCAAATCTTTTTCCCTTGGCGTTTTGAGGACTTTTGGACAGGAGACCAGAACTGGTCATTTGCGAAAAAAGCAAGCTGGAAGGTAACTTTTAGCTACGAATATCACTACTGTCTCTCAGCGATTTCGTCTTTTTCCTAGTATGGAGAAGATTTTTCTGAAGGTGTGTGGATTGATACTCTGAAAAGTTAAATCTAACTTTTAAGAGAATGAGACAAGGGGAAGCTGAAACTAGATCACTGTGTCACGCGAACCAGACTCCTCTTGAGGGGTTTTTGCTTTTCTTTCTTTCTTCTTTTTATTTCTCTAGGTACGAACTTTTTCAATGCATTGTTGTTGATTAGTTATTCCAAGTTTTGTTTATACTGTCGCTAGTTTGATCCGTCTTTTTAATTTTTACCTTTTGACATTTTTGCGTCTATGTACTCTATCGATCTGTGTATATATCCTCATCCTTCTCATAAGGGTGAGTTACTTTTAATTAAATGCACTCATCAGTGTCAATCTTGAGTTCCAATTTTGTGGTTCGAAATTGCACATAAGACGGTGGATTTTTGTAGCAAAAAAATCAGCAATATGATGAACAATTTCCCTAAATATTGTTTAATTGTGACCTATAAATTAATCTAAACTAGACGAAACTCGCACATTACATTGTATTTGTATGCTCGATAGACAATAAACAAGGTTGTTTGAGAATTTTTTTGACAAATTATATAAATCATAGCATAATAACTTTAGTAACTTTTACGATTCATTATTTCAAAAAGCGTAATGCTTACACGCCATATGGTACTTTCACATTAACAAAGTTACATGTAGAGATAGAATGCATGACTTTCTTTCGAGTAGCTGGTTGGCAAATTTAGGAGTCTATGAACACTAAAAGATGGATGCATGTTACCCTAATGCGAGGAGGAGAACCATGGCCAGAAAAAAAAAGTGATTTTGACTTTCTTTTCGGATTTTTCTTCTTTGGCCATTTACTTTCTTTTTGAATTTGAGCAGGAGATTTATCAATGAAATCAGCATGGGATAAGGGATTTACTAAGCTATGCTAAATATGTATTTAACGGAGGTATGATTGTTCATGGACGTCGTGGATGTGAACGAGAGCTTTTGGCTTTTCCCTTATGCTAAGATATTAAGACTGAACATGGGGCAGAGGGGTTTTGTCATGATTGAGGCTTTTACCAACAGTAGCTAAAAAAATCAAATGAAATTTGTAAGCTGCGATTATAGCTTTAAGCAACGCCCTAAGATCATCACGTATAGATATGTGAATCACAGTTTCATAAAGTAGAAGAATTGATAAATCTTGTTTTGGATCCATCGTTGTTGATGGGGAATAGCGATGAACCGATGCTCAAGATCTTCTCCTCTGTGAATCCCCTTTAAACAATGGTTTCAATGAGACGGCCCCTCACGTATCGCTTTCTGACGACTCTTTATGTGAGGTTATGCGAACATTAAGGTTTAGAGGAGGGACTTAAGCTCTATTTATAGAGTTTTTAACATACCCTCTCATTACGGATAAGGAAATAACTCATCCATATTAGACTAAATAGGAAACTGTATATCTTTTCTTTATTAGACCAATTAATAATTACAATAACAATTAATAAAGCCCATATAAAATATATATTCTAACATTCTCCTACTTGGGTTATATTAATTGAAATTGTACTGTATATGCCCATCTTTATATTAGTCTAGAGATAATTCGTAATAGTCAATCCGATCCCATAAAGTCTCAAATACCGAATCATGGCAGTAACTACATCGAAGACGCAAAGTCATCCATGGTCACGAGTGCTCTTAACTTTACTGATGTGGATTTAATATGGTAGTGTGGCAAATGGATAATACCTCACATAATAGATAAACTTTATATGTTATCCTCCTTGTCAGTCACCATTCTCTTACTTTAAGTGTTACGAAATCTAATATGCTACAAGAGAATATCCTTATGGTTCGAATGAACCCACATATGTCTTACATTTATAGTTAACTATAATTTATGTGTAACAAGACATATGTATATGACTAAAAATAAATGCCCTAGCCATCACTCAAGGTTTACACAATGCCTTGAGATTTTTCTTAGATAGATGTACATTCATAAACACTTTATTAAAGTATTATTAAAGTAAAATAGTTGATACATGTCTAAATGTTACAAAAGTAACAAACATAGATATAAACTTTATTAGAGCAAACACAAAACAGCTCTCACTGACCAACGGCATCTGATGCCAGGTCGTTCAAATGCACTAGGGCTTCGACCAAAAAAAAAAAAAATGCACTAGGGTGAAGACCTTTAGTTAGTGGGTCTACAATCATATTATCTATGAAAATATGTACTACTTTAGTGTCACCATTCTCATCTGTTACCTTTATGGTCAAAAACTTGACCGCCAGATGCTTAGACCCCTTGTGACCTTTAACAACTGTCGACACCTAAAATTTGATTTTTCTTTTAATCATTTAATATGCATAAAAAATTAGAGACCAACCTTAGTCTCCAGTAAAAAATAATTAAATCATTTTTCATATAGTCTGCACTTTAGTATAGTTGCAATTTTTACATTTATTCATTGCATTTTGGACAGACGGTGAATGGACCCCGGATCAATCACCTGGACTGGGCCTGAGCTACAAGAAGAATTCGGCCATGAAAAGGAAGGATGCGGCAAATATGTTCGTGGGCGAGACAGAGGAAAATATGGGCTGAATTGGGCAAATTAAACTCTTGACGGGCCACATATGCAAAGGATACAAGAATTCAAGCAAATATTGTCGGGCCACATAAGCAAAGGAAAGTGAATATTATTTTCGTGGAAGGAGAATATGAAAGCTGGCAAAGGCTCTTGAATGAAACTCTAAACTATTACTTATAAATATCTATCAAAAGGACGTGAGAAGAGGGGACACAGAAAAATCAGAAAAAAAAAAAACACAGAGAGACGAAGGATATATAGAAAAATCGATAGAAAGAAAAAGGGTTGGGGTGTGATCGAGCGGCGTTTCTTCCCGGCCGCGGTTCTCGAAAAAAGCCAGTCGTTGCACATCCAATCATCCTGTTCCAGTCGAGACATGCACCAGAGATATTCATCATTGAGCATTCAGGCTTGTTTTCTTCTCTGCAACTTTTCACGAACAAATGAACGAATCTAATGGACTTGATTAAAATAATCAAGTAAAGACAAGCAAGTTCACCCCAACGCCAGAAGGATTCCACAGAGTTCCTCGGTCAACAATTTCACTACCGTATTGTCAATTTTGATCCAAGTCGCCGTGTGCTGCCGGCGTCGCGCCGTGCTTGCTCCCTGCTATTTTGCACTGCTGTCCTGGGCTTGTTTCATCATTATTTAGTGCTGTTTTGTTGCTCTTTCGGGGCCAAAACAGTGTTGTCCAGCCCGGGTTTATCTACTATTCAGCGCAGAATTTTTCTGCAGGTTTTTAAAGTGATTTCGCTGCTGTTTTGGGGTTCGTTTTGCTGCAAATCAAGTAAAAGAGGTGCTGATTTTGGGCGACTTTTACTGTGCGCGTGCAGAATTTTTGGCTTGATAAAAGGTAAATTTTTCTACTTTTGATTAGCAAAGATGTAGTCGATTGATTGAAATTTGCATGTGTATTTCAATCGCTTCGAATTGACATGTTTTTGCTATCAAAGATTAGAAACATGAACCTTTTATCAAAGAAAATAATTTTGTTTGAAAGCTCGACAATCAAAGAAGTAATTTTTGCAAGATCAATCATAAAGTTTAGATTTTCATGATTTTCGGAAATAAGATGCCTTGAATTGCTTGGATTCATATTTTTAGGCACAATTTTCTGAATATTAAAACCCTAAATCTAAATTCGGAAAATTGCTTTCCTAATAGGCAACGGATTTTCTAAAATTGGAGGATTCTTCTCATCGCCATTCGGGAACGATCCTCCGATTTAGAAAAGATGGGAAAATTAGCCAATCCGATCTATTGCCATTTAGATCCGATTTGCTATTTTTCAAAAAGGCGATTTTAGATTTAAGCGCATCTCATTTTTTGAAAATTGCAAAAAATAAAATATTTAATTTTTCTTGATTGCTATCTTGGATATGATTGATTGATATCTTGTCTGTTTTGAATTTTCTGATAGACTTAAAATTCCTAAAAATTTAGTAAGATATAGTTTCCTAGAAATTATATCTAATTAAATCTTTAGGAAGATAAAGTTTCTAGAAACTTTATCTCATTAAGTTTATTCTGGAAATGAAAGTCAAGAGAATCAAATCTAGGATATTCTAATTTGGCCGAAAATTGCATCTAAAAGATAAAAAAAAATCTCAATCAAATTCAGCACATCCTCATGCATATTTTCGAATTTCATGTCTGCATATTCTGCATATTCACTTCATATTTTCAAGTATCATATCTTGCATTCCATATTTTCAAAAATATCACTTGCATATCTTTGGTTTATCTTTTAGTCTCATGCATCTTTTATTGCTGCAAAAAGGATAAAAAAATCTGCTCATTCATGATCTTGCATGATCTCTCATGCATATCAAATATTTTCGAGTATCACCTAACCCCTACTTCCATTTTTTTAGAAAAATTGACATTGCATATCATTCACATTTTTGCATGTCATTCATATGATGTCTTGCCAAATCTAGCATTTTCGCATGTCTATGTTGCATTTTTATGTCATTTGCATGTCATTTAGTATTATGCCTAGGAGCATTCTTCTTAGGTTAATCCAATTTGCATGTTTAAATTGCTTGAATAAAAATTGCATGCTATTTAGGTTAATTAGAATTTTCGCATGTTTATATCATTTAATTGCATGACTGTTTCATGTCGCTTTGAATGTTGCATTAATTTGATGTCATTTTACATGTTTAATTTATTCATATAAATTCGGCATATAGGTTAGTCCTTGCATGTCTTGCATTGCATCTAAGAAAGTGACAACATAAAAACACCTTACTTGAACTCGAAGTAAAATCAGTCAAGCCTGAGTTGCCAACTTAGGATTTCTATGAAATTAAGGTACCGAAAGGGGGACTTATGCTGAAAAGTCGTCGGAAGCGCCTGGTACTGTTCACTTTAGCTTTCTCCCGTTCTCTCTCTGTTGCTGTTGCTCGGGTTACTGTTCACCTGTCAGATTGGTGGCGATCCTTAGTGATCGGCCCGTTAGTTTTCTCTGAGATTCGGTGGCTGAGGTCGCCTGCTCTTCCTCGTTGTTATCTCCGGTGGGATCCTTGCGGGGTGTTCCCTTGCTTGCTCCTTGGCAGATCTGGTCGAGCTTCGATTTTTCTCTGCTTATTCGATTTGTTGCTGGCTTGTGGGATCTGGCCGCTGGTTTTGGCTGTGCTTTGGTGTGTAAGGTCGCATCTCTTCATCCTCTGTTCTAGTCGGTTGGATTCTTGGTCACTGCCTTCCCATTGGGTAATATGGCAGAGTTGGATTGAAGACCTCCATGGCTGAGTGACCTGTGCTTCGTGATGAATCTCTCCCTTCGAGGCCCGCTGGGGCAATGGCGAAGCTAAACAGGCTAAGGTGCATTTCAAGCACCTTGTTGAGATGAGTCTTAGATCGAATGAAGTTGGCTCGAGCTCCGGTGCCATTGTTCACCCTTCAAAGGAGAAATCGTCTTCAATTTCTGCTGGCCAGATGGTTGTTGGAATTGCTTCCACTCCAAATCAAGTTCAGCTTAAGGCACGTCCCTCTAGGCGTAGTCGTAGCCGAGGGAGGGAGTCGTCCAAACCTCCCCTCCGTCCGTCCCAGGATGCTTCTCAGCCTGCTCATTGCTCATGGGCATCTGTAGCGAAATCGGTAGAGAAAGGTTATGATCTAACCTTCATCCCTCCATCGATTGTCGATTATAAAACTGTTGTTAGAATATCGCCTGAAATTCTTGAGGCCTCTGATCCGAAATGAAAAGATTGCTTGGTGGGATATTATGTTGGGAGAAGGCTTCCCTTTAAGTTAACTGAAGCTGCGGCAAAAAATGTTTGGGGCACACAACTATTTGACGTTATGGCTAACGAAGATGGGTTCTACTTTTTCCATCTCCCGGATGCAGAGTTTAGGACGAAAATTCTAGACAATGGCCCTATTACTGTAGCTAGAGTGCCTCTCATTCTTCAACAGTGGCGCTCGATGTTAGACCTTAAGCGTGGTCAACATGAGTCACTTTCTGTATGGGTGAGATTAAGATCCATTCCATACTCTTTGTGGTCGGCTCCTGGCATTAGCGTGGTGGCTAGCGCGATTGGAAAGCCTTTGTATGTTGACTTACAAACGGAGAAGATGAAAATGATATCATACGCTCGTGTTTGCGTTGAGATCAAAGCCAATCAGCCCCTATGCAACTCGGTTGAAGTTCTGTTGAATGACGATACTCGCTCCATCAAGGTGGAATACGAATGAAAGCCAATCTCTTGTATGCGTTGTGGCACCTTCGGCCATAAGTGTCTAGAGAGTACTGTTGATCCTACTGTTTCTTAGACGGCAACTGCTCTGGGTGATGGTCAGGCGTCCCTAAATGCTGTTCAGCAGCCCTCCCCTCTGGTTGGTGGTCAGATGTCCCTTAGTGCTGTTCAGCAGCCCTCTCCTCCACCTCAGGATGATTGGAAGACTATTAGTAGAGGATCAAGCAGATCACATACTAACATTGGTGGTCCCAAATTTGTAGAACATAATGGGGCTCTCTCTGGGTCCCCTGCTGTACACGGTGCAGACCAGCTTTCTTTGAATGCAGACCCTGGTTTGGCTACTGATCAGCTTCCTTGCTTGGATGACCCGGGTGTGTCCCGAGCTACTTCTATCGCCTCTTCTGATTCTGAGGATGACATTGGTGAGACTATTAGCAATGTTGGCAGCGAAGTGGAGGAGGATCCTCACCCTCTGCTGCCCAGCCAAATACTCGAAGGAAATCGGCTTTACATTCTTCTCTTCCCTTGACGGATCAATTGCAACCGAGCTTGAATTCAGATAGTAGTCTTAGTCCTACTAAAAAGGCTAAACCATCTTTTAAAAAGAGACGGGAAGGGCACAAGAAACGGTAACTTCTTTCATCCTTGTACATATGTTGATAGGAGTTTGGAATATAAGGGGTCTTGGTGATCCATTGAAACAGGCTGAAATAAGAAACTTGGTTAAATCTAACCAACTTTGCTGTATTGGTATCCTTGAGACGAAAGTCCCTTTGTCAATGTTTGCTAGCTTGTACTCTGGTTTGCTCCTGAATTGGAAATGGAATGCCAATTACACCTCTTCACATCGTGGCCGAATTTGGGTTGGTTGGAATCCACAGGTTGCTGATTTGGTTCCTCTCTCTGCTTCGGATCAGTTTATTCATGGGCAGCTTCGGTTTTTGTCCCTCAACAGAGTCTGCTCCATATTGATTGTGTATGCCAACCACACTTTTGTGTCAAGACGCTCGCTGTGGTCTGATCTTGAGCTTATCAGTGGCTCTCATGCTGAGGTGCCTTAGATGGTAGCGGGTGACTTTAATGCTATCAAAGTTCCGTCTGACAGAGTTGGTAGTTCGAATGCATGGATACCCTCGTTTGATGAGTTTAGTCAGTGCTTGGCTCGTGCTGGCCTTGACGATCTTCGGTATACGGGGTACAGATTCACCTGGTCGACCTTCTCTGGTGTTCTACGTAAGCAAAGAAAGATAGATCATGTACTCATCAATGACCAGTGGAGTAGGGAGTTCTCTTTCTCAGAGGCAGCGTTTTTGGCTCTAGAGGTATCAAACCATACTCCCATGATAATCCGGATTGTGCCTCCTCCGATATCCAAAAAGCCATTCAAATTCTTCAACTTTTGGATGTCCAACCCTTCCTTTTTGCCTTTGGTTTCTTAGGTATGGGATGTCCACGTGTCGGGGACACCTATATTCATATTGTGCCGTAAACTTAAGTTTCTCAAAGGCTGTCTCAAACAACTGAATAGGAACTCCTTGGATATCTCTATGCGTACTTCCGATGCTAGGAGCGCCCTGTCGGCTATTCAGGATGCTCTGGTGTTGGATCCTCTTAATCAAAGTCTTGCAGACCAAGAGAAGGTGCATCGATGCTTATTCTCGGACCTCAGATTACAGGAAAAAGCCTTCTTTAAGCAGAAATCTCGGATACAATGGCTTAAGGAAGGTGACTTGAACACTAAGTACTTCCACCATTTAGTCAACAAATGGCACCTCCGCAACAGGATACTATCGGTTGTGGACTGCTCGGGTAATCTATTGGATGATCCGCCCTCGGTGCAGCAACATATTGTCTCTTACTTTGAGGATCTTTTTGCTTCTCCCTCGCGGCCTGAACTACCGCCACTTCAGGAGGTACGGTCTGTTATTGCGAACTTCCTTAACGTTGATCAAATTCTTTTTTTGTCGAGGCCTTTTTCAGGTGTTGAGATCCACAATACAATGTTTTCCTTGGCCAATGGCAAGGCCCCAGGCCCTGATGGATTTAATGTGGATTTTTTCAAAGTTTCTTGGGATATCATAGGTCCTTCAGTTATGTTTGCTATTAAGGACTTCTTCCTTACTGAACATTTGCTTAAGGAGATCAATGCTACCATCCATTCTCTTGTGCCGAAGGTTCCTACTGCATCCAATATGAGCGATTTTAGACCTACTTCTTGTTGCAATACTATTTACAAATGCATTACTAAGCTCTTAGCAAATAGGCTTGCCTCTGTGTTGCCGGCTTAGATTAGTCCTCCCCAGAATGCTTTTGTTAAGGATCGTCGGATTAGCGACAATATTCTACTGGCTCAAGAACATTTCAGTGGGTTCCATCATATGCCTTATTTGCTGAAGTGTGCTATTAAAGTCGATTTTCAAAAGGCTTATGATACTGTGGACTGGGAATTTCTAGAGTTGGTATTGCGCTCTTTTGGCTTTTCGTTTTTGTTCATCAAGCTTGTCATGACATGCGTTAGTTCACCCAAGTTCTCGATTTCTATCAACGGGGAATTACATGGCTTCTTGCCTAGTGGTAGGGGTATTTGTCAAGGTGATCATATGTCTCCATACCTCTTTACTCTTGTTATGGAGATATTTACTGGCATCCTTAATGCTCAAACAAGCTTTCCTGTTTTAAGTGTTTCTGGCGGTGCAAAGCAACTCGGCTTACTCATTTGTTCTTCGTCGATGATGTCCTCCTCTTTGCTGAGGCGAACTTGGCTTCGATCACCTCGCTGAAGGCTGGACTCGATAGATTTTCTGATTGGTCTGGGTTATGGCCGAATGTGAACAAGAGTGAAGTCTTTTACTCCGGTGGCTCTGTTGAACTTCGGGATCAGCTGGTGGCAACTCTCGGGTTACACGAAGGTACGCTACCCTTTCGCTATCTTGGTGTTCCCATTATTGCTACTAAACTTAGCAAAGCTGATTGCAATTATCTGGTGAATTCTATAACCTCTAGAGCTCAGTCTTGGTCTCAGAGATTTCTCTCGTTTTCTGGCCATTTGCAACTAATAAAGTCTATCTTACATGCCATTCATGTCTATTGGGCTAGTGTGTTCACTCTTCCCATGTCAGTTTTGGTGCGAATTGAATTAGTCCTCTGACAGCTTTTATGGAGGGGACCAGGGTTGGGTGTAGGTGGTGCTAAAGTCTCGTGGTCCAAAGTGTGCCTCCCCAGGGAAGAAGGTGGCTTGGGTATCTGCAGGCTCCTTGATTGTAATCGTGCGGCGATGCTCAAACATATCTGGCTACTATTTACGGATAATGAGTCTCTATGGTGCAAATGGATTCATTCTACCTTCCTCAAAAACAAGAATTTCTGGGTTGCTACTCAACCGACGTTCTGTTATTGGGCTTGGAAGAAAATATTGTTGCTCCGCCCGGATTTTTTTATCACAATCCCTTTGGCGTATTGGTGATGGGAGTTCGGTTTCTTTTTTGTTTGATCCATGGCACCCTAGAGGGCCCCTGCATAAGCTCTTCATGGATAGGGACATTTACTATTCTGGCTTCTCGAGGAAGGCAACGGTTCGGGATTTTTATTCATCTCTACCGCCACCGTCTCTTGTTAGGGACACCATGACCTCTTGGTCTGACACGCTACCCCCACCGTCTCTATTACCCCAGGTAGTTGCGATCGGTTGTCTGGTTATACCACCATTCGAGTGTCTTTTCTATTTCCTCTGCTTGGGAACTTATCAAGCATAGAGGGAGGGTTGTCACGTGGCACCGTTTCATTTGGGACTGAGGCATTGCCCCTCGGCATGCTTTTCTTCTTTGGCTTATTACCTTAATAGGCTCCCAACTCAGGTAATGTTGCTGAACTATCGCAGGATTTTGGATGGTGTTTGTGCTTTTTGCCGGTGTAGACCGGACTCCATTGACCACCTCTTCTTTGGATGCAATTTTACGGGTTCCCTTGCTCTATTCTGGGCCACCAAATGTAACTTGGCGTGGCATAATCACTCGTGGCAGGAAAACCTTTGTTGGGTTTTACAACATATTAGTGGTCAGCAATTTCATCATTGTATTGCTCGTTACTCTTTCGCAGCCTTATGTCATATGATATGGACTGGACGGAATCGTGTTATCTTTAGAAATCAGTACCTTGTTCCTGCTCTTAAGAACCATTTGGTTAAGGTTGTCCAAGATAAGGCCTTGACCTTTAAAGATGTAGATGATACCTCCCGCAACAGGAGGATGCAGGCTAACTGGGGTTGTTCTTCTTCTGGATCTCTTTTGGCCTTGTCTTCTCGGTTTGTAGCTCCCTGGAGATCCTTCTCCCCTTGTTCCTTGTTGCCCGTGTTCCCCCGTCATCCTTGCACCCCGTAGTGACATTAGTGTCGCTTCGTGTGGATGGTTATTTTGGTCGGGTTCCATCTTGTAACCATGTGCTTTTGATTAGTCAATATACTTATTACCTTTACAAAAAAAAAAAAAAGGTACCAAAAGGGCATTAGCTTTATTTAGTTAATGTAACCAAGTCCTCGAATCTTTAATCTCTAGTTTGTAGGAATAAAATAGTTCTCCCGCTATTTTATTTTGATTTCTAACCAATCTACCAAGAATGGTTAGTGGTGGTTCCAAAGTTAAAATCATTTGAATAAACTTGAGTTGTGATTTGGTAGGGCTTGGGAGAGTCCGTATTAGGTTAGTATTGAATTAGCTTGATAATCCATTAACCTAATGTCTTAACCGAGATTTTTAGGTTGCGACAACAACACTGCAGAGTAATTGCCACAATACAATCGTATGGGCCTATCAACAAAGTAAAAAATGATCAACTCCCTTCCGGAGCCAAATAGCCTGAGTAGCAGCCCAAAAGCATGTATAAACTCCGTTTGCATGGTAGAGGATGCTACCGTTTTCTATTTCTCACTTTTTCATAATACTGCACCTCTTTAACATACAAATATATCTAGTTGTTAACTTCACGTCATCCTAACAGCTAGCAAAGTCTGAATCCGAATAGACTACTAGTTATAGGTTCTGAACATGTCTATAAATTAGCATATAGTCTTTTGTCCTCTTTAAGTACCTCAAAACTTTCTTAGCAGTAACCTAGTGATCTTGTCCTAGATGTAACCAATATCTTCCTAGAAGTCTCATTGCAAAAGCAACATTTGTTCTGGTGCAAACTTGATCATACATGATGCTTCTAAGTGCACCAGCATATGGTACAATCTTTATTTGGGTTTTCTTAGTATCTTTATGAGAACACTATAATAGATTCAGTTTATCACTCTTAATAATAAGAGCAATTCCTGACTTGCAATACTATATACTGAATCTTTCCAAAAATACAATCCGCACATGTCCTCTGAAATAAACCCAATACATGGCAAGAACGATCCATATGGATCTCAATGCCTAAAAAAAAAAAGATGGCTTAACAAGATCCTTTATGTCAAAATATTTTGACAACTTCACTTCGTCTCATGTAGTAATTCAATATTACTGCTCGCAAGCAAGATATTGTCTACATAAAATACGAGGAAAATTAATTTCCTCCCACTGACCTTGCAATATGTACATTGATCTACTTTATTTACGAAATAATCGAATGAAGTGACAACCATATGAAACTTCAAGTGCCATTGTCTAAAAACTTACTTGATGCCATAAATAGACTTTTCAGTTTATACACAAGCTTACCTAAATCATCTGTTGCAAAACCTTCGGGTTATATCTTATAGATTTCCTTATCAATGTCTCCATCTAGACAAGAAGTTTTAACATCCATATGGTAAAGCTCTATATTTTAGTGAGCTATTAAAGCCATAATCACTTTGAAAGAATCTTTAGGAGAGATTGGCGAAAAATTTACTTTACAATAAACTCTTTCTCTATGAGTGTAACCTTTGGCTACCAGTTTGACTTTAAAATTTTCAATCTTTCCTTTGGAGCCCCTTTTTAGTCTTATACACCTAATTGCAGTCGATGGGCTTGTGACCTTTAGGCATGTGAACAAGCTTTCAATTCATAGACTTTATCTTGTCTTTCATTGCATCCATCCACAAATCTAATTGAGGACAAGAAACAACATACGTATAAGTTACTGGATAAACCACACAGTCAATATCGGAGTCATGCTCTTCTAGATAGACTATAAAGTGCGGTGGTATAGCTGATCGTCTCTGCCTGATGGATCTATTAGGTGGAGCTAATTTAACCTTATCATGCGCTTGTGGGGTTTGATGAACTTCATCAGGATCTGTTTCAATAACAAGATCCTGAACCCCAACAAACTCAGTCTGTGATTTGGGAGACTCCATGATCGTCTGTATAGGCAGATTGAAACGACATAGTAATTCCCACCGTACCGTTATCTTTCATAGTATGTGAGCAGCTACCCTTATTCGGCCATATCAAATTTCAGCAACTTAGCTGTCTGTGATTCCACAATTTTCGTTCCTCCATTGGGATCATAAAAACGATACCCCTTCGAATAATCTGGGTAAGATACGAAGTAAACCGAGTGGTTTTGGAGTCCAACTTACTTAATGTTGGATTATATAATTTTTCACTTCTGCAAGACAACCCCAAACTATAATATGGTTCAAACTAGATTTACATCTAGTCCATAACTCAAAAGAAGTCAATGGAACAACTTTAGTAGAAGCGCGGTTCAAAATATAGAAGGCTACTTTAAAAGCTTCACCCCACAGAAAATCAAGCAAGTTGGTTTTACTAATCATACTCCTCATCATATCCGTGAGGATGTGATTGTGCCTTTCGGCCACACTTTTTGATTTAAGACTCCCAGGAATAGTAAACTGAGTTACTATCCATGAATCCTCTAAGTATTTGGAAAATGGCCCTTTAAGCTATTAAGTATCGCCATGCCTGCCAAAATACTCACCACCTCAGTTAAATCTGACAACCTTTATGATTTTTCCCAACTGTTTCTTGACTCTAGTTCGAAAAATCTTGAACTTGTCAAGTAACCCAAACTTTTCTTTAATTAAGTGCAGATAACCATATAGGAAATAATCGTCAATAAATGTGATGAAATAAAAATTTCTACACAATGTTGCCGACATAATGTTGTCGTATAGGGTCCACTTATATGAGTATGAATGACCTCCAACAGGTCAGAACTACAGACTTCAGTTTTATTCTTTATCTTAGTCATCTTACCTCTATAACAGTCTACGCATGTGTCTAGGTCACTTTTAAGAGTGGGCAAAATGTTTGCCTTTATCAGTCTTTCCATTCTTTCCTTAGAGATGTGACCAAGACGCTTATGCCATAATGCGTAAGACTGTTCCTTAGGTAGAGGTATTTTAGTAACAACTTTTTCAGTTGTATGAGCGACGTATATATCATTGGGAATTAAACATAATATGTGTTGACACTTAAATTTTAACTAACTTTTTCGGTTATTCTTGCATAGAAAATTAGAACTAACCTTTTAGTTCTAGAAAAAATAATAAAATCATTTTTCATATTCATGCATTGCATTGACTTTCATTTGAGACGGCAATGTCTGAATGAGCTTAAATTGACAAGCGGTTTGGATGAGAACATATCACAAATTTTCGTCTAAGGTGGAGTATGTGTGCCGAATTTTATAAGGGCAATTAAGGCTTATTTGAGCTTAATTTAGCACATTCAAGTTTAATTAACGGAAAAGGCTTTTAATTTTAATTTCAAATTATTTATAAAAAAAGCTTAATTAAGCTCAAAATGTGCAGAATAGCCCACGAAGAGCTCAAATTTTCGGCCAACTTATCCATATACTATGGCTGAAAATTCTGACATAATTGAGAGCTCAAATCAGTGCAATTTAGTCCTGTTGGGTTTAACTTGAGTCATAATTTAAATCCTGGGCTTATTTTGCAAAATTAAAGAAAACCTAGGCCCCAAGCTGGCAATGTTTTACTCTATAAATAGAGTGTTTCGCCTAGGGTTTTCGGGGTCGGCTTTTTTACATTCAGAAGATATATACGGCCAGAGAGAGAGAAAGGTCGTCCGGGGGGGGGGGGGGGGGGGGGGGTGTTTGATTTCTTGGAAGTTGTCACGGCCGATTGGTTCTTTCATGCACAGGGAAGAAGACGCCAAAGAAGAAGAAGAAAACAAGAAGCCTTGTTGATCATCGTAGCAAGGAACCCACCCGGGTCTCGCTTTGACAACTCACGTCCAAGTCTCAGTTTGTTCACGGTGCTGCAGATTCCATGGCCATAGAGATGAAGGCGGTCAAAAAGTGAAGATCAACTTTGTCCATATTCACAAGGTAAGAGGAAAAAGCCTTTCGGTGGCTATTATTCAAGTCTTTACCAGGTGGTTCCCAGCCAAAGTCTCTGACACATGCCAATCTTCCACGACACTTCAATACCCGCAAGTGTCGTTGCCTTGGCGTCTGCTGGTTGCTACTGTTGACTCGCCAATTTGTTGGCAAGTCCTCTTAAGGCCGGCAAGGTTTTGTCTTTCTTTCGTGATTATATAACCTTGTTATAAATCTGTCGAGTTTCGACGAGCAAAGATCGAGAATAACCACCGCAGAGATCCAGCCCCGTGTCTTCACCAAAGGAGTCAAGCGACAACACTGTGACGAGGAGCAATTGGAGCCGTCCGTGAGCAAATTCCGAGCACCTTGATCCGCCGAGAACCGTAGCCGATCGGTTCATCCCCAAACTTGGTGCGCAAGTCCTTGAGCAACTTCGAATTAGGTCCGAAAATTTTCTGCTCAAGAGAACTCACGTAAGAACAAGGTGAACGTGAGAGGGAGAGAGAGCACTCCCGTGCCCGACGCTGTTCGATCTGCTACACCGACGCCCCACCGCTGTCCTCGACGCCGCCTTGCTCCTCCGTGCGTCGTCTTCAGCCGCTGGTCCCGCTATACTCAGCCGCCGGTCCCGTTGTCCCTAGCAGCTAGTCCCGATGTCGTTCGAAGCTGCAGTTCGGCGAGATTGAGCTGCTGTCCAGCCGCAGTTTAGGCGAAATTTGGCAGCTGTTCAAGGTTGTTATCAAGGCGTTATTCAAGCAAGTTCGTGCTGCTGTCCATGGAGTAGTTTTTGCTGTGTTCGAGGTCAAAAACTGCATATTTTTGGGCGTTTTACTATCAAGTGCAGATTTTGCTCAGAAGTTCGGGGTTGATTACCATACTTTTTAGCACAAAATACTTGCTGTTCGGTGCTTGAAAGTGCAGATTTTCTTCTTTGAATTCCCTTAGGTGTGCGAAACACCTTCACCGTTCGATCCAAGAAGCTCGCTTGGGTTCAAGTTTTTGGTTCGATTTCAAATTAGGTAACTTTCTAATCCGTAATATTCTGAATATGCTTGGTTATTTTTTGAATATTGATGGGTTATGATTGCCTAATGGTTTTTGGATATGATGATCACATCTGGAAATTGCCCGAATCGAAATTTGAATGAATTTTGTGGGATATTAAGCATGTCTTATGAAATTTATGCACACATTTTCAGATTTTCGAATATTACATATTATAATTGGTTAATCTTAATTTTCGAAATTTGAAGCAATTTTCTTTGTGGATATTGTGCATATTTTCAGATGCCTTTGGATATTTGTTCGGATATTTGATATGCTTTGCGGTTTAATTTTCATTATCTTTAAGAGATTGAGCATATAATTCAACATATCTAAATCTTCTCTAGTTCAAATCTGGAATTTTCGGAAAAAATCTGAGCATATCGGATAAGTATTTATCTTGATTGGATATCCTGAGCATATCTTTAAAAATTTGGGAATTATCTAAAATATTTTTGAATATCCTAAAAGATAATTTTCAAACTTTAGAAGATATGAGTTTTGGTGGATAAGGCAAGATTGCAAAACCAAATTTCGGCAATCCCTTATAATTTTCGAAATTCTGGTGATCTTGGTGTTTTATTAGCATGTTTATTTGTTGCGTGTTGTTTATTATTTGTTCTATTTTATTTTTATTATAGAGTTTGAACATTAGTAAACAATATTGCCCATGACACGTGCTCCCAATTGTGCCTTGTCCCTCTGAAAACGTACATTAAAGTTAACATATGACTTCGATCTCAAAGTACGATTGTGCCCGTACGCGTGAATTAGACATCAAATCCTCGATTTCGCGAAGCGGATTGCTAATTCCTAAATAGAATTTCATGGGTTGCCCTATGTATATAGGGACGACGGAAATTCTATAATATATATTCACGGAATGTTGTGAATAAAATCGGAATTTCGGATATAAAGGTGTTTTATGGGCAATATTGTTTACTTTTGTTCAAATTTTCACACTTTATGGCTTGAATAAATTCCCGAAAAAATCTAAAAAAAGATGTTGCATTTTCTTAAGTTAAATCATGGGTTTTCTTCACCTTTTTGCATAAAACAACATTTAATAAAGTTTAAGACTTTGAGAAATCAATTTCTTGAATTAAATTAGGTGTTATTTGACTTTAGGATAGCATTTTACTTCGATTTTTCATAAATCCGAAAATGCATAAAAAAATACCAAAAACATCATTCGCATTGCATATCATATAGTTGTATTTTCCATGTCATTCATATTTGTCACGTCATTATGCCATGTCATGCATTTTGCCATGTCATCTTGTTACGTCATCCATGCATGTTTCATATTATGTCGTGATTATCATGTCATTCTTTTACGTTATTACATTTCACATGTCATATGGTTAGATTGCATTTGCATTACATTTAACAAGAGGAAATACCAAAAAAGAATTAATTCAAATCACCAAACCAAGGATTTTTCATGAAAATAGGGTACCGAAAGGGCATTAATTAAAAAAATTAATTAATGTAATCAAGTTCCCGAATCCATTTAATCTCTAGTTCGCATGGAATAAAATATTTTCTCCCGAATACTTTATTTAGGTTTCTAATCTACCTACCACAAAAGATTAGTGGCGGCTCCAAATTAATAAATTTTGCATAATTGATTCATGAACCTTAAGTCACGAATTGGTAGAGCTTGGGAGAGCTCAAGCTAGATTAGTTAATTCAATTTAATTAATCTAGTAATCCATTAACCTAAGATTGGAAAACACGATTTTTAGGTCGCGATAATATATACAATCAATTGAACGTATAGCAGCACATAACCTTATTTGAATAAAAAAACATAGAAATACTATTGTTCCTTATTTCAAAAGAGTAGCTACATAAGTCCAGACTTTATACGGAAACAAAGTCCCGTCTTTAAGGAAAGTACATAAAATATGTTTTTTAATATCAAATTAAAACCAGAATCTACAATGACATTCCTACGAACTCAACGTTAACTTTATTATTGTTTCCTACGATGAGCTTTGATTCTTCCTTATTTGGTATCCTTCAATTTATGAATCCATATATGGTAAACGCAACATGATTTGTTGCACCGCTATCTAGCCACCACAAACAAGATGGGGCTTTTGATAGATTAGATTCACAAATCAATGCCAAAGAATCATTACCTTTAGGCTCACGCTTAGACAACCAAGTTTTATATTTATTGCAGTATTTCTTTATGTGACTGTTCTTCTTACAAAAGAAGTAGCTATCACCATCCTTCTCAAAGGATGCTTTTATTGGACCCACAATGTCAGAATGACTGGTGGTTTCACGAATTCCTTTATGAGTATGATTTATGAACCTTTTAATATGCAATTCTACCATCTTTAAGACGTAATCTTTGAACCTACCGGAATCATCATACTTGATGTTGAAGAGTCATTGTAGATGTGTCCCACTCTCTGTATTAGACGAGACATGGTTCAAAGCCTCCAAGGCTTCTATTATTTATCTAACAGTACAGTTAGCTGGCAAAACACTTTTAAGTGTTCCTTTATGGATATCTTCATATCTAGCAAGCAAATCCAATTGCTCTTTACCCAAGCAGCACATAGTGCTTTTCAGGGTTCTCACTAATGACAATGAGATCTGCGGGCTTATTCTTAACAAGAACAATACAAATATTTGTTAGTCCATAGCAAACAGAAAATCCCCATTCAATTCTTAAAAAAAATGAACCAATGTGAACCTCAATTTTAACAGAGTTGTCGTTTACAGATTTAATAGTGACTTAAAAAGTAGTCAATGTATTTTATTAGCATAATGTAAAAATTTTACCTTCAGAGTTACATACAACATCATATAATCACCTTTGGGCAGAATACATGATATGCGGTTGTATACTCTCTACATTACAGTGATCATGAGAATATATTTTAATTTTCGTTAAATCACCACCTTTGGGTGCATGAAAATACTTAGATTAGACAATTCTCAACCATATGCTGTACATGTATCTCTCCATGTAACAATAAGCAATTACCTCCTTTGGGAGTATGACCACGTATTAAAATAGGAGACATCCCAATACTTTATAAACCGTTATTTATTAAATCTAATCAAGTGTGCCACTTTAGCGGTCACAACCCAATTGAATTTACTGAAACTGGAATATATAAACTTTATATTTCACATTTACCATATGCATATAATTTCAAACTTAAAATTAGGAGCAATTATCCACAAAAATTACATACCATGCTAATTCACATTAATACACTCAATAATACATGTTAAACTATATACATGTAGTTGATAAATTATGTCCACATATCTGTATGTGGTACTTACATATGAGCTTGCACCTGTATTTCACAAATCATAGAGAAATACATACGAAAAAATACCAAAAACGCCCCAACCAATACACATATTTGGGGTTCCATACGTATTTTCATTCTATAAAAGCATCAAACATGCAAAATAAACATACCACCTGGTAGAGCATAAACATACGAGCACGCCGGTACCTGAAACACCTCATTCAGACGTGTCATGTTCCCTCACGCGCTCATTAAAGTCTTTGCGCGTGGTCTCCACGCGTTGACACGTGCAGCACACGTGTTCGGTCTTAGCCGGTACTGAAAACAGGTTCGATCGATTTTTTCGGTCCAACTGCTATCCCTTGACCGAATTGGCGAACTAGGTCATGCGATCCGGTCGGGCCGGTTGTTGACCAGTCCGATCGAAATGCCCGAGTCAACAGTCAACCGATTCGGGTCGGGGTCACGGGTAGGGTCGGGTCGACCCGGACTGAAGTGACGTCAGCCTGCATGTGTGGACTGAGGTCTAGCATGCATGGGGATAACTGGCACGTAGCTGCTAAAAGAATTTCATCACAGTCGCACAATCCAATTCTCTGTAACCTACCGTGCACATATAACTGTTGCCCAAACACGAGCCGTACATGCATCAGCTCAAATTCGATGCTTATTTGCCTCGTACATTCTTCGGCAACGTTACAAGAAATCGTACTTGTGCGTATAATTAATAAGAGTCAAAAACACCCTAAGGCAAAAGGGCACGGGTTTTCAATTTCTTGATTAAGCGAAAAGCCACTGTCCTTGGCAAATTCACACTGCCCTTGTTATAGAAATAATTAACGAATTAATTGTTAATTCCAGGTCATCATCGAGCATGATTGAATGAGATGAGAGCGACGGGGTGAGAAAACAGGAAGATATTGCCCCATAATTGTCAAAAGGGGTTGCACGATCTACCCACGATTTTACTCGTCTCGACAAGTACAATCCAAATATGTGCTCAAAATTAACATTTTACCGAAAATAAAAATTCCAAAAAATAGCCAAAACGTGATTTGAGATCTAAAATGTGTAAGCTCTGATACCACATGTAAGCTGCGATTATAACTTTAAGCAGCGCCCTCAGATCATCACGTATAGATATGTGAATCACAGTTTCATAACGTAAAAGAATTGACGAACCTTGTTTCGGATTCATCGTTCTTAATGCAAAATAGCGATGAACCGATGCTCAAGATCTTTTCCTCTGTGAAACCCCCTTTAAACACTGGCTTCAATGAGACGGCCTCTCACGTATTGCTTTTTAACGACTCTTTATGTGAGGTCATGTGAACATTAGGGTTTAGAGGAGGGACTTAAGTTCTATTTTATAGAGTTTTTAACCTACCATCTCATTACGAATAAGGAAATAACTCAGCTCACACTATCCAGCTTCATATTAGACTAAATAGAAAATTGTATATCTTTTCTTTATTAGACCAATTAATAATTACAATAACAATTAATAAAGCCCCACATAAAATATATATTCTAACAAAATTTTGCCAAAATGCCCATTTTTTTTCTATTTTTAATATATTTTCGTGGGATGCATCTGGGGCTGCGTAGTCGGTCAACTGAGTCGCCATGTGTGAGCAATTTAGAGAGAAGATTCCAGAACACGTCTGTCCATTTCAATTTTCAATTCAAATAAGAGAAGTATATATTATACTAGTTAATTGCGATACATGAAAATTGATCTTCGAAATTGATATGCTGATTGATATGATGTGTCATCAATTGACCTTTGAAAAAGGGCAGGCCACGTTCAAATTAGAGACATTGTGACAGTTATGTTGATTCTTATAACATCTCATTGTTCCGTGACTAAATGATGGGGGACCTGATCAGCGAGCGAGTCAGAGTAGGCAATGTCGGGTACCTCATTTAGGGCTAGCTAATATTATAAACAGTGGCGTCATTGCCGGTCATTGCCAACAACAGGCAATCGCGACAACCACCGACCGCCATCAATTTCTTAGAATACTAGAAAGGTGGACGGAACATCGATTGATGGCTGTACGGTTTGATGGCAATTGATCGGCTATCAATGTTGCAACATCATAGTCTAACCTTATACTAAGTTCTTGTTGGAATTAATTGCGCCCATAAAGAGTAAATCCGAAATTGCTTTTAATAAATGGTATCAGTTACCATATAGAGGGAGACCAAAAAGGCAGCTCTTGATTGATCGCAATAATGGGTGATTTGATTGCCAATTCCAAAAAAGAGTATATTGTATATTCTCTCTTCAGAACGTACGACGTTCATTAGAACAAAAAAAATAACTCTCCAAAAGACTCTCTGTGGTTTTCTCTTGAAGAACGAGCGATTGTCGGATCCGGATTCTTTCTCATCTGCTCAAGGGGCTCTTAATCTGTGGCAATCGAGGTATGTTCAATCTACGTGATATACTTCTTCAATCAGTTATTCAAGTTGATTTTAGGGCATGTAATTTAGTGTAATTCGCTGTGTATATGTAGGTATATGTTATTGGGATATGTTCCCTTCATTGGTATCGGAGTATAGTCGTTCTTCTTTCCTGATCATATTGTGTTTTGTCGTTAATTCGAGCGCGAAAAACCCATTTTCGAGCATATTGTTCATGGTTTGTTCGTGATTTTCTATGCAATAAAAATGATTTTCGAACACATAGTCGGAACGGGCTCGGCAAGACGAGAAATTTGAATGGTCGCCCGTCACCAGGCGACGCCAGGAGAACCCGCACGCGCCAAACACGCCACCACGGTTCTGGGTGTGTCAGACCAGCTGCGAAACGTCGCCTTTTCGTGTAATTTCGCTTAGTGAAAATGGGATTTAAGCATACCATCAGGCTCGTATCGACAAGATGAGCGTTTCGATGGGTGGCTCATCGCCGGAGGTGGCCGAACAGAGCCTCACGCGCCGGAGTGGTCCGGTGCACGTGGGCGTCACTCGCCCATGTGCGACGCACGTGCGGCAACAGTCACCAACCACGTGGCTGATGTCACGCTGATGTCAGCGGGTCAGGTACCGACCCGACCCATGACCCGTTTCGGACCCGGTTGACCGTTGACCGGCAGAATTACGATTCTGCCCCTATATTTTCAGAAAATTATAATTCGATCCCTGAATTTTCTGAAAATTTTAATTTCGCCCGTGAACTTTCTGAAAATTGCCATTGGTCCCTAAACTTTTTGAAAATTGCAATTTCATCCCTAAACTTTCTGAAAATTGCAATTTAGTCCCTAAAGTTTTTAAAAATTGCAATTTGATCCTCAAATTTTCGAGAAATTGCATTTTTTTTTACCAACGTTGACCTTTTTGACCTACCGTTGACTAGTCAATGCAGAAGGTTTGACCGGCGCATAGAGGCGCGCCCGAGCTTCGATGGGGGCGTACAGGGTACCGTTGTGTTCGTCTTGGAATTATCTTCATTTTGATATATATATATATATATTGTACATGTTTTCTATATTTAAAGTTATGAAAATATGTATGAAACCCATGATACACGTATTTTGGGGCGTTTTTCGAGTATTTTTGCCTATTTTTCTCTATTTTTTGAAAAATATAGAATATGGGTTACATGTGGATAGATACATAGAGATTGTGCAGAGCATGTTTTGTTGACAGCATGTATATAGTTTGATGTACTTGTTATTTGTATCTTGTATTCCGCAATTTGGCTATAATTCGATGAATGGATTATTTGTATATTAGCTCAAATCATGCCATGCAATTTTATGATTACAAGATATGGGGATCATTATACATTTATGATCCTTTATTTGAGTGGGGAGTTCTAGAAAGTTTTAGTAACTTTAATGAACTCAATTTTACATAAATGATTATATTAATGATAATTTCAAATGAGCATTCTCGGACGATGATTGGGAACATATTGAACTTTCGAATCTGAGACCTTATGTGAAGTTATTCATTAATGTAATTAGTTAGTGTAAAATAGATGCATAAATATTAGGCATTAATAGTTCGTGAATACATGTCTATAGAACTTCGTGTTCAGATACAATGGTTACATTATTGTAGAATATCGTAGCTGAGCTTAAGCAAAGGAGAAAAATTGAATGGTGAAGATTATGAAATCTGGAATATGAAAATCCAGTATGTGCTAGAAAAGCAAGAAGCACTAAAAGCTCTTAACCCAGTTATGGAAGAACCTGAAGATGGAAGATGAAAATACTGCACAGCATAGAAAGTATAAAAGAGGCATTTGCTGCATGAAAAAAGATGTACTATATTGCTCGTATTATGTTGCCGAGTAGCATGGAAAATGGTTTTATGCGTGAGTTCAAGCATAAAAATTCCAAAGTCAAGTGAGAAGCATTAAAAACTAAGTTTGGTTAGACATCGGTCACCAAGTTGAGAAAGATCACTATAAAGTTTAACACTTATATGATGTCTCATGGGCAGAATATGAAAATACTTTTGTGGCGTGTGTTAAACATGATAAGTGAACTGTAAGATGCAGGCCACATTTTGACTGATGAGCAGCAAGTGCAAGCAGTAATCTGTTCTTTACCTCATAGCTGTAGACATATGAAAATTCACTTCATCCACAATGAAAAGTAAAGACTTTTGAGGATGATATGTGCTGTTTTGAACTAGAGGTGGACTATCTTCTGGCGGCTAAACTAGAAACCGACATTTGTTATGCTGGTTCTAGCTCAAATGGGGCTTCGTGCTCCAAGCGTAAGCGTTAAGGTGGGTTCAAGAAGTGGAAGGACAAGGGAATAGATTTTTCAGGATAGAAATCGAAGTTTAATCGACATGGGAAAGGAAAGTGTCCTTCCAAGAAAAATATCTCAAAGGTGAAATGTTTTAACTGTGGCAAAAAGGGTCACTTTACTCATGACTGTGGTGAGCCAAAGAAGTTAGAAACCCTTTGTGCACTTGAGAGTGTTACTTATGTCTCCAGTTCAGTTTTCGTAACTGAATCTCATCCTTTGTGGATTGTAGACTTATGGCCCACAAACCATGTAGCGAAGGACATCAATATCTTTGTGGAATTTCAACGAGTTCCACATGGAGCAAAGTGGATAAATGTGGGAAATAATTCCTAAGTGAAAGTTAAAGGGATTAGCATCTGCCAATTGAATATGCACGGTGGTCGCACTCTGTTTCTACATGATGTGTTATATGCTCCAAAAACTCGATGGAATTTAGTTTCCGCGTTAGGATTGGTTAAATTTGGTTTTAGTTTGAACTTTCATAATGATGGTGATGACTTGTCATTGGGAACAAGTCATTATGATTCTTGATATTTTCTAGATGATTTTATTGTGCTGATTGTTAAGTACAATAATGTGAATGTTTGTTATTCCCTATTTACATCTTCTATAATGATGTGAAAATATGACATGCTAGGCTAGATCATATTGACCAACATCGAATGTTTAGATAAGCCAAAGAGGGCTTATTGGGCAATATTGAAAAAGTCAATTTGCCTATTTGTGAGCATTGTCTAGCGGGAAAAACAACTTGGAAACCATTTGAAAAAGGAATAAGAGCTGAGTTTTCATTGCAGTTGATCCATTCGGACATATGTGATTCAATAAATGTGAGAGTAAGGCATGGGGCTGTTTATTTCATCACATTTATAGATTATTACACCTGATTCGGACACATCGATTTGATTTCTCATAAATCTGAGGTATGAGTTGCTTTGAGAAATTTATGAGCTTAGTAGAAAATCAATTAAAAAAAAATTTAAGATCCGATCGAGGTCGAGAAAATCTATCTGATCAGTTCAGATGTTTATGTGATGAAGAAGGAATAGAAAGACAGTTGACTATTCCAACGATTCCTCAACAGAATGGAGTTGAAGAGAGAAGCAATAAGTCCCAATGGAAATGGTTAGGTCTATAATGGCCCATGCTAATTTTCCTATCACTTTTTGAGGTAAAGCTTTGTTGATTGCTGTCAAGATACTTAACCGTGTGCCTTCTAATTCAGTTACTTTCACTCCATATAAATTGTGGACAGGTCGAAAATAAGATTTAAGTTTTCTTAGACCTTGGATGTGCTTCCTATACACATGAGTCCTCCCACAGGTATGGGAAATTGGGTCCTAGAGACAAAAAGAGTGTCTTCATGAGATACTAAGAGCACTCGAAAGGGTATGTGTTATAGGTGAGCAAGAAAGTGGAAGTGTAACTGAATTTGAATCACGAGATGTCACATTTTTAGTGAATGAATTTTCGAAAAAGGGCGAGATAGGTGAAGACTATTCTCTGTTTGAAATCTTGGATAGTGATAACAATTTTACTGGGGCATCTCATCCAAGTGGGAGCAATGTGAGAAGTGGGGAATTTGTTTCGAACCAGTCTCAATTGCAACCACTTGATGTGAAGATGTCGTTTTCTAATTCGAGTGGGGGCGTAATAGAACATGAAGTACCAAGGGTACAATTTTCAATATGGCGAACAAGTCGCCAGGTGGGAGCGTAATGGAGCATGATGTACTAAGTGGACAATCTCCAATTTGGCGAATAAGTCGCAAAAGCGTTCTCCGTCGACTCGTCGACGTTTAGACATTGAAGGTAAAGTTTTCATGGTCGCTCCACAAGAAGAGGATGAGCTAAGGAATGTAAATGAGGCTCTGACTTGCCCCGATAAGGAAAAGTGGATACAAGCAATGGAAGAAGAGATGGAGTCAATGAGATCAAACCAAGTTTAGGAATTGATTGGTCTTCCGAACGGACACAAAGCCATTGGGAACAAATGTGTTCTCAAAATAAAGCGTAAAGCTGATGGCTCGATTGAGAGATATAAGGCTCGCATTTTGGTGAAAGGGTATAATCAACAAGAAGGAATTGATTATGAAGAGGTTTTTTCTCCTATGGTGAGATTTACCTCAATTTGCCTTATTCTGGCAATAGTGATTAGTATGGATCTTGAATTATATCAAATGGATGTAAAGACTTCTTTTCTCAACGGATAATTAAAAGAAGAAATTTATATGGAATGACCCGTTGGGTTTATTACAGAAGGCCAAGAACAAAAAAAAATGTCGACTTTTGAGATTGATATATGACCTTAAACAGTCTTCGAGACAATGGTATATACGTTTTCATAATGCCATAGTGGCATATGATTTTGTAATGATTAATGAAGATCAATTTGTGATCTTATTATTATATGTTGATGATATACTAATTGCTGAGAGCAATATGGAGTTTATTAATACAGTAAAAAATTGGTTATGTTCCAATTTTGAGATAAAGGATATTGGTAAAGCTGCATATATTCTTGAAATTAAGATTTCAAGAGATCGTTTAAAGAGATTGTGATCTCTTTCACAAGAGACTTATATAGATAAAGTTCTTGAATGATTTCGTATGCAAGACTGTAAACCTAAAGATACTCCTATTGCAAGAGGTGAAGGTCCGAGCCGCAAAATGTGTACTAAGACTCCACAAGTAAATGGAGAAATGGATAGTGTTCCATATGCTGGTACTGTTGGAAGCTTAATGTTCGCTATGATGTGTATAAGACCTGATATTTGTTATGCAGTTGGAATGGTATCTAGGTACCAATCCAATCCAGGTCAAGCACATTGGATTGCCGTCAAGAGAATCCTGAGGTATCTGAAGAGTACTGTCGATGTTTTGCTGAGTTATCAAGATAGAGATCTGCGCCTTGAAGGCTGTACTGATGTTGACTGAGAAAGAGGTTTAGATGAGAGGAAATCTACCTCTGAGTTTGTATTCTTACTGTGAAGTGGCGCAATATCTTAGAGTAGTAAGAAGCAAAC
This sequence comes from Lenwebbia sp. NSW1173648, assembly GCA_029784005.1. Lineage (NCBI taxonomy): Eukaryota > Viridiplantae > Streptophyta > Magnoliopsida > Myrtales > Myrtaceae > Lenwebbia > Lenwebbia sp. NSW1173648. The sequence goes on from JARCGZ010000010.1 coordinate 10,460,317, forward strand.
GTGTATAACCTTATCCACGATGGAAACTGATCTCGTGGTGTTATCAGCAGCAGTACAAGATGATGTTTGGTTTAGGAGATGTTTGGGTCAGTGAGGTGTTGCTGTGGATGCTGCATGTTCAATTATTGATTAATTGTGATAGCCTAGCAGCAATAGATTACACTAAGGATCCATTGCAAGACCAAACATATAGGCACTGAGTATAATTTTATGAAAGACACGATTGTATAAAAAGATGTGGACATACAGTACATATCTACGCATAGAATGATAGAAGATCCTATGACCAAGTTAATTCCTAGATATGTTTTTCCTTGGTCATGTGTTGACAAAGGGATTAGTTCTCTACATTGAAATCTCTAGAAGTGCGTAGAAGTTGGAGTACTGGATATTTATATTTCTCAAAGTTCATAGTTAATGATATTTGTTATCATTATTGATGCTTATGAGTTTGTTTGATATTTATGCTTAATGCATTATATTGAGAAAGTATGTCAAACAGATAAGAGATTAGCCCATTCACACGGGTAATCGCCTCTATTTATTGTGTGATAAATAGAGATGAGACGATTTCAAGCTTATTATCTAGGTGATAATTGAGAGCTCAAGCTTGAAATTTTTGGATGTCGCCTTAACAGGAGTGTTAAGATGATGTCATAATAGGTTATGCCCGAAAGTGAAGTAAGCCACGTATTTCACTTTATCTGTCTTTGATACCAGATGTGAGTTCTGATGGATTATTTGAAGAGAGTAGATTTGTGAACTCAAGTTAGACATTGGGAATGTCTGAACTATTATCTGTACGGTATTAAATGTAGAGACATACGCTCTATGGGAAAGGAGAGAATACCGTAACACGTACTTCATATTACGTATGCATGAGACGACCAAGAAGAGATGGCAAGAGTACTGATCTCAACTCTATAGCCGTATGAGACTCTTGAGGATATGAGTTCCTCAGCTTAGTGCCCTCACGACTCTAACATATTCTTGAAATTTTGATTCAATGTTTGCTATCCTAGAATGTTGCCAATGATAATGGATGATTTGATCTAGCGGGACATTTGTAGAAAAGCGAATTGAGTTGAAATGGAGAGATTATAAGGAAAGAGAAAGATCAATTCGTAGTTGATGTCATATTATGATTTTACACTCACAAGTCGACCAATTATGATTATATGGGTGTAATCGTAATTGTGAGTACAATACATATAGAACTTTGAAGAGATCATAAGAGATATAAATGTGACTGATTGATCTAGGGTATCGCATACTGGATCTACTTTAAATTAAAAAGCCCAATATGAGCTGGTATATATTCCTAACAGATGTATGGCAATGAGCTCTCAGAGCATGTTAGTTGCATGGATTATTTGCCCATATGAACTTTGTAGTGAGAAGAGAAATAGAGATGTGTAGCCCTTTATGGGCGAGTGGGAGATGTTGGAATTAATTGCGCCCATAAAGAGCAAATCCGAAATTGCTTTTAATATGTGGTATCAGTTACCATATAGAGGGAGACCAAAAAGGTAGGTCTTGATTGATCGTAATAATGGGTGATTTGATTGCCAATTCCAAAGAAGAGTATATTGTATATTCTCTCTTCAGAACGTACAACGTTCATTAGAACCAAAAAACACTCTCCAAAAAACTCTCTGAGGTTTTCTCTTGAAGAACGAGCGATTGTCGGATCTGGATTCTTTCTCATCTGCTCAAGGGGCTCTTAATCTGTGGCCATCGAGATATGTTCGTTTTACGTGATATACTTCTTCGATTAGTGATTCAAGTTGATTATAAGGCATGTAATTTAGTGTAATTCGCTATGTATATGTACGCATATGTTATTGGAATCCGTTCCCTTCAATTCTATTTTCTGCAAAACCTATGTAGCGACCAGAAGTAAAACATTGGTAATGATTGTCGAGAAGTCAGAACGTAGGCGGAGGACTTGGATTACGGCACAATAACATAGAAAACGTCCTTCGAGCTCAGCTTTACTTTTACCAAGAGGAATGCGGGAGATACTTAAATCGATCTGCGATAGCAATTTGCGAAGTCACCCGATCAAACTCCAGATGGGACATATTGAAAGAACTCGCCACGTCAGCATATGACATGGCACTTGACAACCACTGAATATTTTCTCCGAACGACCCATTCATACCCTTTGAACTCATTGAAAGACAGATAAACATTGTCCCTAACGACGGAAAGTAGCGATCGGAAAAGAAAAGAAAAAATCTCAAACCATCATAAAGATGGTATTGACTCTTTCCAGTCTCCAGTCTAGAAGGATTAATTTCTTGTATCTTATGCTTCGGCAGTGGATCGAGTTCTCGTGGCTATTGTTTCTGAATGTATGAATGTTACATTTTAATCTAGCGATTTCGGCACGTGATCTGGACATAATGCTGCATCATATGACATATAACTAGTAGATATGGTGCTGAAATCTCTAAATGCCCCCCATTCGCTCTTCAATTTATCACCAATTTTCATGCTTAATAAGTCGATATAACTAGTGATTAACTGAACTATCTTAGAGTTGGGGATAAACGAATATAACTAGTATATCTGGTGCAAATTGCGATAGTGACGTGTCAAACGGAGGGCATGTGTGTCAGAAAAACAAACATGAAAGAAGTTTTAAGTTTTTGGTTCAGCTTTTGAGTTTGATCTTTCACAAAACAGACAAGATTGCAAGACTCTTTTTTTATTTATGGAAAAGCCCACGCAAGAACAAAATCGGAATAGATTCAAAATCGTCCTTTTTTTTATGGAAAAATGCTCGGAATCATAAAATCCGAATGTCCTGTTTTTTATGAAAAAGCACTTGCAAGCACAAAACGAGAAAAGATTCGAGATGGACAAGAACTTTGATCTCCCATGTTCACGGGCATTGCAGAACCGGTTTAAAACAAGCAAGTTTCTGGTGCTAGCTTTAGTTTTTTTTTTTCTCTCCCCACCAGTTGCTCCTCTTGCAGGAAAAATTTGGAGAATCATGGCCTTTTTTGTTGCTTCTAATTTCTTCAATGAATATGAGAAGCGCCTTTATGAGGTAACGATCAGGAGTTAAAGCACCATGGAGCCTTATGTTGTTCTCCCTCTTATGATATTTTGCCTATAAATCCAGGTTGACTGATGTCTCTTTGAGGGACTTTGGTGTCTCAAGTGTAGTTGGGTTGGCCATGTCTGCTTAATACAGTCGAAAATTATCAAGGTTTGAACTAAAACTGACAGCGACGGAGTTTCATGTGTTGTGTCTGTTATATGGCAAGATGTTTAGTTGTAGTTACTTCTGCGGCAATACGGGTTAATAACTACGATTTTTTCCATGAAATTCTTATCTAAAATTACGATTAGGAAGTCTGTCTTCATTGTCAATTGGCAAAGAAAGTGCTACCAAGGGACATGGGCACATTGGGCAGGTACAAAGGTGAACAGATGAATAAAAGAAGGAAAAGCTTATAATGTAGTTCCTCTTTGAACCTCGTTGGTGTGATTAGAGGTGTGATTACGTTGTAATAGCGTCAATGGCAATGGAGAGATGGCAAAAAAGATTTACTTTGCTCTCAGTACTCTGTTTATATAAATTCTTGCTTATTCTTTAATCGGTATTCATCATACTTAATGATGCTGTTTACCTGCTCCGCTTGTTGTAATGTCATTAGATATGGAAATGGTATTGGGATGGTCTTTGCTTCTCTTAGTGTTGTTCACGAACTGGGTTTCGGATTCGATGCATAAATATGGCTCTGGTTAATGATTAGATTGTATTCTTTACGTGAACTGAACGAATATGCTTAGGAGTGTGAATGTATAGATGGTTATTTATGTCAAACACAACATATTAAAGAAAGCATCTTTGCTGGAGGCTCCCTCAGTATATGTCGGAAATCACAAACGCGATGCCCTTGACCGGCTTTAGAAAGATTTCGCTTGTTTAGTTAGGATTTACGTTTGGTTCGAGAATTAGATATTTCCCATTCAGGCATTTCCGTCGAATCTTGCATTGGCATGTTACATCTGGTGAAATTTCTGATCGCGCAGCTGTCATTTTTAGGACTGTAGAAACCGTGTATAATTAAGATCCGGAAGCACATTTAGTTTTTGCTTTTCATCTTAATGGCAATGGAGAGATGGCAAAAAAGATTTACTTTGCTCTCAGTACTCTGTTTATATAAATTCTTGCTTATTCTTTAATCGGTATTCATCATACTTAATGATGCTGTTTACCTGCTCCGCTTGTTGTAATGTCATTAGATATGGAAATGGTATTGGGATGGTCTTTGCTTCTCTTAGTGTTGTTCACGAACTGGGTTTCGGATTCGATGCATAAATATGGCTCTGGTTAATGATTTACGTGAACTGAACGAATATGCTTAGGAGTGTGAATGTATAGATGGTTATTTATGTCAAACACAACATATTAAAGAAAGCATCTTTGCTGGAGGCTCCCTCCGTATATGTCGGAAATCACAAACGCGATGCCCTTGACCGGCTTTAGAAAGATTTCGCTTGTTTAGTTAGGATTTACGTTTGGTTCGAGAATTAGATATTTCCCATTCAGGCATTTCCGTCGAATCTTGCATTGGCATGTTACATCTGGTGAAATTTCTGATCGCGCAGCTGTCATTTTTAGGACTGTAGAAACCGTGTATAATTAAGATCCGGAAGCACATTTAGTTTTTGCTTTTCATCTTATGTTGACAACCGTGCAAGGGAAACACAACACTTAGTGCTTAGCTCATATATTATCCCGCCTTCTTGTGGCCTGGAATAGGCAAAAACTGGATTTCATTGTTTAGACTACAGTTGTTAAACGCGAGCCAAACGATGCAAGGAGAGATTTAGCTGGTGATTAATGTGCACGACTTCTTTTTCCTTGTACTTACATGCATAGGCATGGGTGGCAATGAAAAGGAATGGATTGAATTGACTGAGACCTAGCATCGTTTTGCTTCAATCTTGCTTGTTGAATGATGAATAAAGACAGATTAGTTGGTCTCAAATCAGGTCTGCAATATGTTCGTTTTGGTATGGATCTTCTCTCTTGTCGGTGCACGAGTTTTACTGCTGTCTAGCTTTTTCATTGCAATCCTTAAAGTATAAAACTTCATTGCTTGCTGGAAGTTAAGTTTGTCAGCAGTTACCTTGGTAATTCTGGTGATTAGTGTAGCTGTAGTTTGGCCAAAGAAAGAGGAGCGAACCTGATGGCGTAATCCTCACTAGCAGGACTTTCCTTTGGCGAATCACCACTCTCATCTTCATTGTAAACTTCTATATTTCCTCGAAAGCTAAGTGCGTGTGTGTCTGTGATATCTGTCTTTACTGTGATGGGGATTGAGGAATGTGTCTAAGCCATGTATAATGTGAAAGTTTGCTTGCAGGTCGGGACTGATCGAACATATGTGAGCATGTGTAATTAATCTCGTGCATGGTTTCCAAACCAATTACTAGTCAGCTGAAAAATGGATGTAAGCGTAAGTCGATATGTGTTTGATTCTTGAGAGATGAATGCATCGGAGGAGTATCGTTCCGTGGCTATGCTCATTCCTGTTCCACATTTGAAGACACTGGAGATTCGACAGATTCGATGCATCAGTTCTCATTTTCCGCACCAATTGTACATGAACGTATAATGCAGTAAGAAATGAATGCGCCGTCCCTGTTTTTAGTTGTGCACACACTGCGGGGGATTTCGATGCACATGAAGTTGGTGTCAATGCGAATGTGTGACTGCTAGGATTCTGTATTTTTCCATCTTCACTCGTCAACGTGAGATAAGATGATGCAATTGAAGAACTTGCAGGACCTAGTCAAGAACTGGTAATCAGTTTTGCCTTTCTTGAGGGTGATGTCTTCACCTAATGAAGTTTTATTTCCTAAACACAGAATTTGGTGATCTAACTCAAATTAGTGATCCTATACAGAGACTTTGGTGATCTGTCTCAAGTTCTTCCATGACCGTCTTTGAACACCTGCATGGTAATGCCAAATTCTTTAAGACTGGATTGTGGATGGACGCCAGGATTACTTCCCACATATCCCCTGATGTGGATTCTCAAAACTCAATACCCAAAAGGTGTCTCATGGACTTGATTTTGCTTTCACTAGAATTGACCGTGAGCGGTATTAGTTTGCGGCCGAATAGAGAATACTCAGGACATACGTCCGTGGCAAATTGAAGCTTTGCGTCCACTAAGTTGTGATTAACCCTTAACGTTTTGGTTTTGCTAGTTGGGATCTCTGAAGATAGACTGGAAGTGGAGGATGATGTTGAATTCCTCCGCGTAAACTTTCTGCCTCTTTTTCGGTGGAAGCTTTTGGTGGTCAAGGCCAATTTGCTGCCTCGACTTGACCAACCCCTTTTAGCAGGCAAGCATTCATATCCACTTGACCGGAAAACAAGAGAAGAAGGGCCAAAAAGAAGAAAACAAAAAAGAAAAGGCGGTCAATACACGTAACAAAAAAGAACGAAATTAATAAGTTTTCTAATGAAAATCATTAAATTGGTCTCACACTATAGCCCTTCAACTACGCAATTATATGAACACTGGACATATAAGAATTCTAAGAGGCCCAGAATGTATCTTATCACATCAATAACTTGGGTCACCCTTCGATGCAGACAAGAAAGGGCTGAGGACTTGAGCGTGTTCTGCATTCGGACTGACTCAGTGATTTCTCCTACGTTATGCTTGTGAACATACATGGTCGATCATCTGCCTTGAAGCTAAGTGCAATGACTCGTCTTTTACCAAGAAAGACGCACCCACAAAGTTCCACAAGACAGGGACTATTGGTGGTGGGGAAGAGAAGAAGAAGCAAAGGACCCTACTTCATTTCAATTGAAGTCCACCCAATAGAGCCTGTGTGTAAAAAGACAAGGGGAGAGAATTGTCACGACCCACCTCGATCTTTACGTATCGAGGGGTGGGCTAATGGATTACCAAGTCTCCAAGACGGGCTTTGGCTCGGGCCCTCCCAAGCCCATACCAAATCGCGGCGGGAGATATCGATTTCAATCTTAGTGTGATCGAGTGGCATGTGTATGTGAACATACAAATGGAGTCGTCATCAGTCTTTGAGGAAGGTAGACCGGAAACCTTACTGAGCGGTTGGGAAAAGATTCTACGCAATTAGGTTCGGGGATTTGGTTACACTAGTATTTCCACTAGAGTCTTTTCGGTTACAATGAGGTTTGTTTGTTACCTAATGTGATCACGCAAGGTTCAATTGCTTTTAAATCCTAAAAATGTTCTTTCGACAGTGCTAGGTGTTCATGCAAAGTGTTATTGTGGGAGTTCATTTCATAGCATTTTCTAAGTTTGCGATCCTAAAAAAGAGAAAAGCAACTAAAGCATTCAAAGGGATAAATGGGGTAAAAAAAAAAAAAAGCTATTCTAAAGCAATAAATGAAAACCCGCGCCTATCGGATATTTAATTATAAGCCGAAATAAGGAGCCCGAGACAAGGTCGGGTGTGCAACAAATCGGACCGGAATGGATATCGGTTAGCCTCCATCGCAAAATAAAGGTCTAAAGGTACTAATTAGGCCAAATATGCAATAAAAAGTCATCTTTTAATTTTCCATAATTTTCCAAAAAAAAAAAATTAGATTTTTTCTGATTTTTTGTGTTTGATTATTTCGTCTTTTTTGTGTGTGCAAAAAGTCGGATCGGGCTGGGTCCAGGACCCAACCCAGACCACCCCCAGAAACGGTGCCGTTCCAAGCCCCACTTACCCTTCTTTGGAGACTTTTGACAAACATTTGGTTGGCGGCAAGAATCCCAGAACAGCCTTCGGGAGCGCCTTTGTGGCCTTCAAACTCGGGTCTCGAGCGAATATAACAATAAAACCTGCACATGGGTACGTTCTACTGCATACGAGGAATAACATGAACCAAAAAGGAAAGATCAAAACGCACAAGAATACACCGAAAACCTCACTCAAAGTCAGGGTCTCACTCACTTTCTGAAAAATTTGGGTTGAAGAACAGCCCTCAGGAGCGTTTTCTCGGCCTTTTATCCAGGTTCCAAAACATGGGGAAACTGATTCTGACGCATAGATTCCAGATGAAACCTGGAAAAAACCTAGAACTGCTCACCCGCGTTGTACAAAAGTTATGATATTTTTAGTGTCATATTCTCTGGTGTCCAATTAATCTCACGAGGTTATCAAACGAGGCAACATGGTTTGGAATTTTCGGCTTTATCTGTTCTGTGAAAAATGAATAATTTCGAAAGTTTTTTTTTTCAAAAATAATTGTTTATTTCACTTAAATTATTTAATACATAGAAAATGGTTTCATTGTTGATAATAATTTATGTCTAAATATTTATGTGAATGATGAAATTTTTTTATTCATTTATTTTTAGAGGCGATAAAATTGATATCTTAAAATATTTTTTTTGTTAAAGAAATGGAGCCTCTATGATTTTTATTGCAAATTGATTTAGGTGGACCTTCCCAAAAGCGTCCCATGTTGGAAAGGAAGACGAGAATAAAAGGAAGAAGAAAATAGAGGAAGGGCAGGAGCAGTTGGCAGTACGGCAATATTCTCTCCGTGCGGGTCCCGACGCAAGAGCTTCCTTCCTTCACAAGCAGCACAATTTCGCTCATGCAGATCGTCACGTTCTCATTCGTCAGCGAACATGGCCCGCGAAGGAGGGAATCCTGGCTTTTCTCCATCTCTCTCCCCTATCAATACAGAGTAGTCTGTAGTAGTGACTGAGAGAGATTGTTTTTGACTAGTTGCGGTTGGGGTATTACAGTGTGGTGTGGTGTTGTTGACTGAGAGGTTGACTCGGCGTTGACGACGACGGAGGAGACGCTCTCTCTTCTCTGCCACTCTCTTTGCTACACTCTCTCTCACCGCAGAGACAGACCCTTCATTCCCTCACTGCTAAGCGAGCTCTTCGAGGTCACTGCGCCTCTTCTTCTTCTTCTCTGTCAGTCAAGTTTGGGTCTTTGATGATCCCCGTTTTGCTTTTTTGTTCTTTTCTTGCTGTACTGCGGCGTTACATTCGAGAGTGCGAACTCCGTGTGACGATCGTTTGCGACCATGTGTGGATCTCGCGGTTTTCTGGGGTTTGGTCTCGGAGAAGCTGCATTCTGTGGAATTTGCTTCATGGAATGAGATGGTGCTTGGGAATCGGGGCTTGGTGCTCCCATGATGGTCGTCCTTTCGTGCGTCGGGTTTCGTTTCGAGCAAGTTCTGAGCAACTATAAAATATTAACATTGACTCAGGAGGGATTTTTCAGGAAGCATATCATGGTGAATCTGAGAATCTTTGTTGCAATTTAACATAGTTGTATGGACGTGTGGGAGGTATTAGAGTCCATCACTGTCATGTGTCGATATGGTTGCCTAAACTTGTAGGCCGTTTTGATGTTTTTCTGATGCTGGTCACTCTTTTGCTCAATGGGAACAGTGCTGATTGAACCCCATTATGCTTGTAAATAGTTTTCTCGAGTGCTTTTCAAATAGAGCAATCAAGTGTTCATTTGATGATCATTTGAGGCAACCCGTCAGTTTATATAAGCTTTCGTGTTTCCTGTATAATTTTTTCCCCTTTCAGGGTTGCAAACTTCACGCTTGGAGTTGAATGGTCCATGTGCTTTTCGAAGGCCCTAGGCTGGCGTTCTTGTGTCATTGCTGGTGATGTCCTTGATATGGTGTAACAGAGTGCTATAAAGTTTGCATCAGTTGAATGGGTAAGACTATAAACGTACACGGGTTCTCTTCATTAGTGACTGCAGATACAGTCAGGGGATTCCTGGAGCAAAGGACTGGCAGTGGTACTGTTTATGCCATCAAAGTTAGACAAGACAGACGTGGGGTTCGAGCATATGCTATTGTCCAATTTATGGAAGCTGAATATGCTGAGTTGATTGTTTTATTGGCTAGTCGAAGAGATTTGTGGTATGGGCGTTCTTATCTAACTGCTCGCAGGGTTGAGCATGATATTGTACCAAGGCCAAGAACCCTTTCGAATTCAATGGAAGGTATCGCTTTGCATTTTGGTTGCCAGGTATCAACTAAAAGGTTCTCTTCTCTGTGGAAATGGGGGAATGTCTCTGTAAATTTTGGGATTGGGCTGAGAAAATTCTGCTTCCTTTTGTCTTATTACAATACGGAGTATAAGCTCGAGTTATCCTACGAAAATATCTGGCAGATTGAGCTACACCGTACAAGAGGCCATCAAAGAATGTATCTTGTGATTCAGGTGAGTGGACTTCATTCAGATTACTAGAGACTTATTTACTTTTTTGTGCTAATATTGCGATTTATCCTACAATGCATATTTGGTTTTCACATTTGATTGAACATCATTTTGTGTTTGATCTCCTAATTCCAATGCACGTTAAAATTCTTTGTACTACCTTCTTCCCCCATATAGTTGGGATTTTACTTTTAGCTCTGTAAATGTGGTTGTTTCAGGCTCCCAGTTGTCGACTTGATGATAACTTATTTAGAAGATGTTCTGTTTGTTTTAACTTCATGGTATTTCTGCCTGGATCAAATGTATCATGAACATAGATAGCTTGGCAAGATCTTATCTTAACAGAGAAAGGGCAGGCAGAACTCCAAACATTATTGGTCAGCTCTGGTTGGGACTAGGAAAAGGCGTTCTGGTTTAGCCTCTTGTCTAATCATCTTGGGACCCAAAGGGTCATTGGGCTAGGTTGCAATAAAGAGTCAAGCTAGTAAGTTTGTGGGAGTGGATGATGAGATATCCAGTATTTACAATCTGCAAGGAATTACTAAAAATATTGGACCAGTATGATGTATGTCGAACAGAGACTCAGACAATAATAACTGAGTTGATTAAGAGAGATGGTGGAAGAGGACTCTTTAGAAAAGATGGTTGAAATTTTCTTCTTAGGATGCACAAGGACTCAGTTTGGAAATCAAGAACATGTTCTACTGACGCACCAATGACTAAGTGGTCGCCATCTCCTACCCCTCTCGAACCCCAGATCTGGGAAAAATAAACCTCATGCATGAACGGCCATGTTGGCTTATGAGCTCGAGGTTTGGCGAGCTTCAGATCTGGTGGCCATGGCAGTCGCGAGCTCGAGCTCGAGTGGCCATGGCAAGCTCAAGATCTAATGGCTATGGCAGCCACGAGCTCAAGTGGTGATGGATGCATGCTCCAGATCAAGTGGCCATGGCCACGAGCCTCTGCTCCTATCTCTCTCTTTTTGTTTTTTTCAATTTTGATGTTGCCTGATGTGGTGCCTATTTGGCGCCACATAAAAAAGAATTCCATGAATCATAAGGCATGTGTGCTCTGACGTCCAACTTAGTAATCTGACGGTCCATGTGGCCAAGAGAAAACACATAATGGAGGGAGTAACAATGGAACATTTTAAAAAGTAAAGAGACGCATTTGAATCGGAAAGAAGAAAGTAGAGGGATGACTTTGATTTTGGGGCAAAAGTACAAGGACCACCGGTGATATTATACCTATTGAAGATCACATTAAGGGCTACCTTATACTTAGGTTGCATGCAATTTGATTGATAAGGAGAAGTGTATTAGAAGTGGTAAAACTTGTGTATACAATGAAGCATGTTCTGAACATTTAAATTTATGCGACCAAATTTTAGACCTTTTGCAAAATAAATCCAATTACGTTCATCCTGAAATGCATTCCTGGTAGCTTGACACAAGTTGCCACACATCAATGTTTTTGCTAGGAGGACTTGATTGCAACAATTAAAAGGTTTATGACTTGATTGCATTTTGTACACAAGATCTACGACATTCAATGCCATTTTCCGCGATTTACAGTTTTCCCAGCTGAAACTTAGCATTTGAGAACTTACTAAGGCACAGTTAAAATTATTAGACACGATAGAATTTTGTAAACTTTCTTAAATGATAAAGCTTGGAGGTTTATGATCAAAATCTTTCATGAGGTTGTTGTTCATTGATTTTGGGAATCATACATCTTGTTGTATTTAAAACTAAATCGTCAAAGGCTACTGTTAATGTTAGATGAAGACTCTTGTCTGATTCGCGTATTAGAAATTGCTCTTAACAAACTTCTGGGTAATGGCAAGATTGGTTAAGCAGGAGGCTTTGCAGGTACACAAGTTCCCATCAGTAATAGAGATAAGACTTCATATCTGCTGATCATATTCTGGCATCTGGCTAATAGAACTTTTGAATGTATTAGAGCCTTTGTAGAGGCTTAGAACCTTGTACTTTTGGCATAGTGGAAAATTTTCAATGGAGGTAAATATATTGATGTACATCATGGATTTTCCTTTATAAGGAGCCAGCTTTTGGGGCTTCAGCTAAAGCCGGCTCTTCAGCTTCAGTCCCAAACATTCACTTTCACTGAGATAAAGAAACCTGGTCCTTCATCTATTTTCTTATTTTTGCACATACCTCTCGACCATGCCTGCTTTTCTGCACTGTATGCTGCTTATGATAGAGGACCTAATAGATTTTTGTTACTTCTGTTCTTGTGGATGGTAGCTGTACGGGGCTCCTCGTATTCGGAAAAAAGTTGTTCAGCATTCAGAAATTTTGTTGGACAGTCCTGTCTACAACTTTTTTAGAGATGGCTCTGATGACCTGTGGGTGAGAGCGACTGATTTTACTTCATCAGCTTGCATTGGACAGTCTTCTGCTGTATGTTTAGAGATTCCTTCTGAATGCTCGCTCCCAGATTTTCATGTGAACTTTATCAATTATAAGGAAACCGATGAAATATTCTCCGTGGAAAATGGTTCTCCTTTCTCCTGCAGCGTGGATCTAGTTCCAATCGTAGGCCCTCCTAGAGGAGTTGACTTGCCTTATGAGATCCTCTTTAAGATAAATTTGTTAGTTCAGAATGGCTGTCTAGCAGGACCTTGTCTTGATTCGTCGTTTTATCGAATGGTTGATCCACAGAGGATAGACATGGACATAATCCTATATTCCTTAGACAAACTGTTCCATTTGAAAGAATGCTGTTATGAGCCTTCAAAATGGTTGATTGAGCAGCACAAGAAATATCTCACCTCCCAGCGCTCTACAAAACTCCCCTCCCAGCACTCTACAAAACTGTCTTCAATAACGTTAGATGCTGGCTTGGTTTATGTACATAGGGTGCAAATAACACCATGCAGGGTGTATTTTTTTGGTCCAGAAATTAATGTCTCAAATCATGTATTGCGGAGTTATTCTGAGTACATTGACAATTTTATCCGCATTTCTTTTGTGGACGAGGACTTGGATAAAATCCATTCTACTGATTTATCTCCTCGCACTGCTTCGAGACATGGAAGGACGGATATATATGAAAGAATCCTTTCTACACTCAAGAATGGCATAAGAATAGGTGATAAGAAGTTTGAATTTCTCGCCTTCTCATCCAGTCAGTTACGCGAAAATTCTGCTTGGATGTTTGCTCCAACAAATGGGTGTACTGCTGCAACTATTAGGGCAAAGATGGGTGAGTTCAGTCAAATAAGAAATGTGGCAAAATATGCCTCAAGACTCGGCCAATCCTTGAGTTCATCTACTGAAACTCTCAATGTAGGTATAAATGAAGTTAAAGTCATTCCTGATGTTGAAGTCAAATCATATGTTGAGAATATAGATTATGTCTTTTCTGATGGAATCGGGAAAATATCTGAAGAGTTTGCTCGGAAAGTTGCAAGAAAATGTGGCTTCAAGAGCTATATTCCTTCTGCGTTTCAAATTCGCTATGGAGGATATAAAGGTGTTGTAGCTGTTGATCCCACATCGTATGTTAAGCTATCACTCAGAAAGAGCATGTCCAAGTATGAATCAAACGAGACAAAGCTAAACGTCTTGGCATGGAGCAAATATCAGCCTTGCTTTCTGAATCGCCAGTTGATCACTCTTCTCTCAACACTTGGCGTTCCGGATCATGTGTTCGAGAAAAAGCAAAAAAATGCTGTGGATCAGCTAAATGCTATTTTAGTTGATCCCTTACGAGCACAAGAGGCTCTAGATTTAATGTCCCCTGGCGAAAATGGTAACATTCTCAAAGAAATGCTAGTGTGTGGTTATAAGCCTGATGCGGAGCCATTTCTATCGATGATGCTGCGAACATTCAGAGCAACAAAATTGTTTGAATTGCGGACCAAAACAAGGATTTTTCTTCCTAAAGGAAGATCAATGATGGGATGCCTTGATGAAACCCGAACTTTGGAATATGGTCAGGTGTTTGTGCAGTATTCTGGTAGAAAAGGACAGATGTGGGATGAGTCAATCATGTTCATTGGTACTGACTCAGATCAAAGCTTTGTTGTACAGGGAAAGGTAGTTGTTGCCAAGAATCCTTGCTTACATCCAGGTGATGTGCGTGTTCTAACTGCTATAGACGTGCCAGCTTTACATCATATGGTGGATTGTGTTGTTTTTCCACAAAAGGGAAAAAGGTATGACTCTAACATGCCTTGTTATTGGCTTGGAATGACGTCAGTTGCACTGGTACTTGTCCTGGATCCATTTTGGACTTGTTTTTGCTTTTGGTCGTGGATCTTTGGCAATTGTTTTGATTTAGTTCAGTCATATAATAAGGTCTAAAATTTCTAATATTACGTTTGTACTAGGGCTGAAGTAAATGAACTGATGTGTGACCCAATTTAATTTTTTCCTCATTTTACATAGCCTAGGATAATTTTGACATTTTTTCTTTAGAAATAGTTTTGGGCCTGCTTTTCTATCACCTTTAGGCTTTGAGAATAAACGCTTGAATGTTTATCCAGTGGGATTTGGTGGCTAGATTTGAATTCTTGTTGATCTTCCTCCTGGTTTGTCTCTTTCTTGTATGTTGGTTTGAGTTCACCGATCCGAGGCTCATGTGTAGATTTTGTGTACATGTGATGCGACTTTGCTAGGAAGCATTCTCTAATATGCTGTTGTTCTATGCTTCTGATAGTTCTGGTTCTGGATAAACACAGATAGTTTTCCCTTTATTTTTACTAGCTAAAAGTAGAGGCAAAAAATTGCTTCCCGATAATTGGGGTTAAGTTTGCTACTTTTAATCATCCCAACTCCACTGCTAATAGATAAAAGTAGAAAGCAAAATATGATATAGATCTGTACGTAATTGATTCTCATCTCAGACAATTT
Organism: Lenwebbia sp. NSW1173648; assembly: GCA_029784005.1. NCBI lineage: Eukaryota > Viridiplantae > Streptophyta > Magnoliopsida > Myrtales > Myrtaceae > Lenwebbia > Lenwebbia sp. NSW1173648. Next base: position 10,475,426 of record JARCGZ010000010.1, read on the forward strand.
CTCTTTCTTAATGCATATTGTGCTTCTTGAACGAAATAGGCCTCATCCCAATGAGTGTTCAGGGAGTGATTTGGATGGAGATGTCTACTTTGTCTCCTGGGACTCAGAATTAGTTCCACATCACCAGATACAACCTATGGATTACACACCTGCCCCAAGTGAGAAGTTGGATCATGATGTCACTATTGAGGTAATACTTTTTTTCAGGATTTTCAGGGAATTCTATATTCTGTAATGGCTTTTTTCTGATACTTGAAATGTTTTTAACAGCTTACAGTTATGGTAGTGAATACATCTAGCATCCATCATGTTGGTATTCTCTATCATTTCATTTGACTTGGCTTGTCTGACATGATGCTTGGATAGTATTTTAATCTGGTGGAGGAATGTGGTGTGTGACATCATGTCATGTCAGCCTTGCCCCGTTCTTTTGTTTTCTTATTGGTTTCTTTTGCTTCTAAATAGGCATGCTTCTCTTTCTTCCTACCCTGGGTCGGAAGAACCCCTGAGAAGCTAAAATTTGCACCCTTTGCAAGCAGATGATAGCTTAAACATTAGTCACTCAGCAAACCGTTATGTATGAGTGGGCTCATTATTGCAGCCATTAGGTCAATAGGATACTTAAAGCCGAAGATATGGTTATGCCTTACATAACATGAAATTAGATGTTTGACCAGGACTATCCTATGAGAAGTCCCTTGAAAGGACTTGCACTTAGAATTCCCCTCATGCAGTTCGTCCATGTTTGCTAGTTGGGAGGCTTTCCAAGTTTATCAATGCCTCTATTTATCTTCTTCCCTAAAAGCTAACCGTCAAATTTTGCTCTTGCAACTTCAGACGTCACTGTACACCAAGTGATATGAACCTCCGTAGGGAAACTAAAACTGCTTATGGTAAAAAATGAAGTGCTTGAGGCTGTAGTGTTGTCTTGACTGGGATTTGGATTCACCTATGGTTAGGGGCTATGTTACCGCGACTCGGCAGTCCAAGTAACATAGATTAGGGAAAGAACCACTCATCAAATATGTCTATAATGACTACTGGAGCCACTTCACTGGTGCTGAAACCCTAGTTCGACATTTAAAATATTTTTCCAGACTTAGAGAAGGTGTATTTAGTCAGGCACTGTTGTTGAGTGAATTACCAGGATTGTGCTTGGACGCGGTTCTTGTGACTGTTCTGGAGAGACATAGCTAATTTCTTAGGTAAAGATCAGGGAATGAAAAGGTAGGCTTACCAAAAATGATGCACGGGTTTTGTTTATATCCAGACGGTTGTAAATCTACGTATGTGAATCGTCTTGTTAAATTTATTTTTATCTAGGAAATACCAATGTAATCGGAAGTTATAGATTAAAGTGTGCGATTATGGATGGCATTACGTCCATACACCAAGTGAAACTACCTTACTGTGGTATTTTCTCCTTATCTAGAAGGCCAGGGCATCGTAGGAAAAATTGATGATCTGGAATTGGAAGTACCATAGGTCGGTCCATTCAATTTCTTCCTTGCGAAGAAAATCTTCTAGAGAATAGAGATCCATACCATGAAAACTCATCCTTGCTTTTGGGGGGAAAAGGATTGGGCTCATGCTTTGGGGTTAGCTGTTTGCTTGTTTTAACTGTGGCTTTTCTTAAATTGGGGTTTGGAAGTTATCATTTAGGATAATGATGTATGGGTTTCATGGAAAGAATCTTTAGACCTTTATAATAAGATTTTGTTCCAACGTGACTCGATAAGTAAAATTTTGCCTCGATGCTTGATTTTACCTTCTTGACCTTGGATTTGGTACCCGCTCTTCACTGCTGTTGAGAATTCCTTGTTCTTTTAGGTAGTAGTCATTAAGAGGCTTCTGTTGTTTGATTGGTATTATTATTGTTGTGTAAAGTTTGATTTTGCTGGAAATACTGGTACTGTGGCAATAAGCATTTTCCCGCATGCCTATACTTGCCCATGCATATACGTTCACTACAATGGATTTGTACATTGTTCGTTTGCGTTGCGGAACATTTCCTTTTCATAAGGATGAAATGAACGGATTTAGACATAACATCGAAACAGGAAGTGGCCAGCACATATATACCTTGAACTTTTAAGAGATGATGTATATCTGAGTGCACTTTATTTTTGTAAGGTAATTGATGATCAATTTTGCTGGAAATCAATGAGTTGCATCAAGTTTGAAATTGGCTCCTTGATTTCTCTTGTAATGCTCTATGGATGTGGGGGTAATTCAAATCCTTTTGTTGTTGCTTTTCTTAAACAGGAAGTGGAGGAGTACTTTGTAAACTACCTACTTAATGACAGCCTTGGAATTATTGCCAATGCCCACACCGTCTTTGCAGATAGTAAGCCTGAAAAGGCCATGAGCGCTGAATGTTTAAAGCTTGCAAGACTTTTCTCTATCGCTGTCGACTTCCCAAAAACTGGTGTACCCGCTGTGATACCTCCTGATTTGTATGCCAAAGAATACCCGGACTTTATGGAGAAGCTTGACAAGCCCAGCTACCCATCCAATAACGTGATCGGAAAGCTTTTCCAGGAAGTCAAAGATCAAGCATATGCATCAAGCTCTATTCGGAAGTTCACGCAGGAAATGGCGAGGCAATCTTATGACCCGGATATGGAAGTGGATGGATTTGAGGACTATGTCGATGACGCTTCCTATCACAAAGGCAATTATGATTACAAGTTGGGGAATCTGATGGAGTACTATGGGATTAAAACGGAGGCTGAAATCCTAAGTGGCTGCATAATGAAAATGTCCAAGTCATTCACCCCGAGGAGGGACACAGAATCCATTACTATGGCTGTAAAATCCCTGAGAAAGGAAGCTCGAACCTGGTTCAATGATAAGGGAAGTGGTGCGGATTCTGAGGCTGCTGATAAATATGCTAAAGCGTCTGCTTGGTATCATGTCACGTATCACCCTAGTTATTGGGGTTGCTACAACGAGGGTTTGAATCGAGATCATTATCTTAGCTTTCCCTGGTGTGTACATGATAAACTAATCGAAATTAAAAAGGAAAGACGAGGTGGGATAACTGCTTGTAAGTCCACTCTTGAAGACTACTTCACCCGTGGATTGCGCCTGAATTGAGAAATGGAACTTGGATATTTTCTTAGTTGAAGAAACCGGAGTTTTCTGTATTTGTGTCTTCTGCCAATGTGTAGGCAACAGTGCTCCTAAATTCCTGCTTTTTGTGTAGCAAGGCTTAAACAACATTCTGGCTGCTATTTGTGCGTGCATTACATCTTTTTGTACATAATGGTAATGTCTAACGGCTGTTCGCTGTTAATAGCCTCTCTGAATTGGAGTTTCTATAGTTGCATACCCTGTAAATTTCTGTGGACGACAGTTATTTTTCCATGCCATAGGTTCCCCGGATTCCTAAATGCCGGTGGATTTGAACATAATATACAGTTCTGTAATCTCAGATAACAGCTCTAGTCCAGATGATGCTTGCATCAGATTTGGTTTGTCATGGAGTTTGAGAATAGATCGCTCTCTTGCCATGGGTGATGTGGGAAAAGTTTTGCAGCAGTTGTTATCATGGTAATGGAACCCTCCTAGCACGGTAAAGTGCTGATCTCCTCACTGCATTCAGATTTTTTAGTACCTTTTATGGGACATGTGAGTTCGAACAGAAAAGTACTTACCTGAAACTTTATTAGAAGAAAAGAAAAAGCGGAACTTGCTCACAGGCGCGCATTATTTGCGCTTCAGTATTGCTACCAGTTGGCTTCCTTGAAGAAAGGCAGAGTTTAGACGGTCGGAGTATTCCTTGGTTTTCCCGGGAAAACGATCAAACCGGTTGTCGATAATTTCGCTTCCTAAATGTTTGCTGATGATGCCTTCCATTCTGGCTCTCAAGTGCAGCATGCATGCATGCCCTCCGACCGAGTCATCGATCTTCGATCCAGGAGCTGCTAAATCCATCCTCTGTATGCTAAAGCACCCATTGCTCTCTACTAGCGCCGTCATCTCGCCAGGAGAGGGAGCGTATACTGGCAAATTGAACGAATCTACCTGAGTGTGGAGAGTTACTTCAATTAGGTCATCTGCGCAACTCAATGGGATTGCTTTGAATTAAAAGTGAACTAATGACAGAATGGAAACTTGTAAGAAATCCGGCAATGGATACGTTAAGACATGTACAACTTCGACATGAACTGAGGATTATCTATGTTTTTGCTCAATTGAAATTTGTGAGACTTGTAACTGAACTATTTCTGGTAAGAAAGAACATTGTGCTAATAGTATTTCCAGTTTTTACCTCCTTTGCCATATCCATCAAGCTGAACCCCAATAGGTCGAACATCACGCCCGATGGAATACGCAAATATGGAATGCCATTAGTGATCCCGGGCATGACCAGGACCATGATGCCTCCGCTCGCGATTTCCTCGCCTCTGGCGCTCAAAAACGTTGCCATGTCCTTTGCGAACTGAGATGTATAAGCATCGTTCACTTCGCGTGGAGCACTTGTTTAGTGAACTCTCCCCTTGTTAAATGCAGGGGAGTTTGGATCAACCAACTCATTAGGCACCTTGGAAAGCCACTGAAGCGCATAAGACAAATGCACGAAATGGAGGGACGCCTCGGGGAACAGTCGCTCGAGGAAGGATCCCGGCATGCCGGCCGCATAGTATGGCCGTTCGGACAGCAGCGAAGCGAAGAGGGTGCTGAAATCATTGGACACGTGGTCGTTGAACAGGACTTGGAAATCAGGCAGTTGGGAGGCGAGGCCTCGTGATTCGTACTTGCGCCGGACCGCTTCTAGGATGTTCTGGACCGCGATGAAGGTGTTCGGCCCGACTGAACAGCCTAAGTTCGCGATTTGAAATGTGATCAGGGCAGGAGAAAATCACTTTACGTCGAGGAAAATTTACTATTGTGGGGAAAATTTCAAATAAAGATATGAAGTGTCATCATTTTCTTAAATAAGTGGCTGAAGTGAACATTGTTTCAAATAAAGGTGTGAAGTGGCCATGTCAGTCTCAAAGAAAGGTGTGACCTCCTGGCTGGTCAAGGGCATTTTCATCCGTTACTATTTTGAATTTTTTTCCCTCTCTGTCTTAATTTGTTTTCTTTTTTTCTTTTTTTATTTTTTGCCGGTGACCGGTGTTAGGCGATGAAAGATCATTCTATTTTCTTTTACAATAACGCAATGCATGAGATGCATGAAATGCGATCATTAATTATGGTACATCATATATGGCTGAATTCCATAATAAAAAAAAAAACCTTCAACTTTAGGTCTAGATCCAAATCTATCCCAAACTTTTTTTCGTCACATAAAAAACCCCAAACTTTCAATGGAGTCCCAAATCTGCCCGCGGTTAGGTTTTCATCCAATTTACACCTTTAAAATCCAAGTGTAATTCCACTTTAACTTTCTTTCTTTTTTCCTTTTCTCTCCGCTCAGCCTCGCCCAAGAACTCTCCCTCTTCTCTCTCTCCACCGAACCCAAAGCAAAGGTTAGCACAAAAACATCATTTTCTTCTTCAGCATCTGGAGGACCGTGAGCTTGCAAATCGAACGGTGGTCCGCAGCTCCTCGCCACCACCTCCTCCACAACGTCGGACCACACCTTCTTCTTCATCCCCGACTCCATCACCTCCTTCGGCCTCACAGTGCTCATCGAGGGCTTCGACCGAACCCGCTCCATCTTGTGGGTCGACGCCTGGACGGTCTCTGCCAATGGGATTGTCACCTCGGTGAGGGAGTGCTTCAACACCTCGCTCACCGTCACGCGATTTGGCTGACTCCCCGCCATCGAATCCGTGATGCTGAGATCTCCTCGCTGCATCATTGCCAATCGCTGTGGGAGAGCAGCAAATTTAGTTGGCTCGAAAAGTCTATGCTCGGTTTGGTTCTCGCCGGACTGCGATCTCGTTGGCGGTGGCAGTAATGGCCTCGGAGATGTGGTCCTCGTCGATGGGGACAACTTTGTCGTTGATCTCGAGGTAGAGCTCCAGATGATCGGCGTATGGATTGTCTTGGGGTCGCATGATGAGAGCATGATGAGAGGGGTTCGCGTGCGAATGCCCTCTCCCACAGCAGGTTGATGTCAGCGAAGGACTCGAGGACGCTCGACTTCTCGGAGGACCAGTTGCCGACGATGATGATGTTCGGGCGATGGTTTCCCTCCTCCATGACCAAAAGGGGTCGAAGCTTGTCGAGCAGGGGAATTAATGGGGAGAGAGAGAAAGAGAGTGACAAGATTCTGACAAAGTCGAACTTAGGAGACAATGAGGAGAGAGAAAAAGTCAAATAAAAAAAGAAAGTTTGATACGTGGCATAATGGTAGACTTTAACGGAGTGAATAGGATGAAAATTTAACGGATGGGCAGATTTGGGACTCCATTAAAAAAATTCGGGATTTTCTATACGATAAAAAAAAGTTTGGGCTAGATTTGGGCCTAGATTTAAAGTTAAGGGTTTTTTTTTAAGGAATTCGGCCCATCATATATTGACCAAACCTTCTGCACTCGTCCCAATGCTCTTCACTTTTGCCCACGCTTGGACCCATTCCTCTTGAAGAACGTGACCACAGTAACATCTGATAGTTGTGTCGAGGTTAATTTCCAGATTGCGGCCAGGAGAATATGGGATTTTTTTTCATTGAGGAAAACTTGAATCGGCTTCATGTCCCAAGATGAGATGCTAAGAATTCTTGTTTAAATTTTCCACAGGAATTCCGGGTCGGGTCAAGATCCGGACCCGATGGCCGGCTAGAGGAAGAAGAAGAAGAAAAAAAAAAAAAAGGCTGATTCGGCGATCAGTTGGGCCATTCGCGAAAGCTCACGATTTCTCCTAAGTCGATGATGTCGGCACGCTTTTTTAAGAAACATGATTAGTTTTCAAATGCGGAGAATGCAGCAAAGAATGCAAATGCAAAGCTATCTAATGTGGATATTTTTTTGTTAGAGATCAAATTGTACCCCTATTAACTAATTTGATCTCTAATTTTTATGAAATGTACAAGAGACCTTTGATAGCCAAAATTTAGGTGTCAATAATTACGAATTGCACACCGTGAAATCTTATTATTATTTTGACCACAAAAAAAAGAAATCTCATTATTATAGTTCGGAATATTTCATAATTACGTACCAATTAATAACTTAAAAATTATCTTACCGGGGATAATGTGGAGATTTGAATTGTTGCCGCTCAACAAGAAGGGCTAGAGTGTCAACCCTTGTCCGAATCAAGGCCAGTGGGAAGTTGTGTCAACGGTGGAGGGGCAACATGGTTCATACACGTCATTCTTGTAAATCTTGCCTTCTATCAATCTCGTTCGCGTGGTGTGCCGCATCAGTAATGTTATCTTATCACACCACTTAGATTGTTAATAATAAGCGATAAAAGGATTCAATAGATTAAATAAGTCAAAAAAAAAATTGATGACTAATTTGCGTACAACGCAACGAGTGATGGCAGGAAAGATCTCAAGTTTGCTTTGTCACGTTGGAATTCATGGAAATTAGATACGAGTCTTAACAAGTGTTAAAAAAAAAAAGACAGTAAAAGTATCATAATTTTTGCATGGTGTTCAATTCAGTGTCATCGGCGATTTGTATGATGAGAAAATTCGACGTGACATTAATTTATTCTAAATCGGTTGATGTGGCTCATCGGAAAAATTCAATCAACGAAAATTATATAAAAAAACTACATCGTTTTGAAATAAATATATAAAAACCAATTATAAGAAAAAGGGTAAGAGATTTGTTGCTCTGTCTCACTTCTTCGATGGTGGAGCAATGATGATTCTTCAATGGAGAGGAGAGCTCTCCATGTGTGAAGGAAGATGCTGGTGATTTTCCATTAATGCACCCAGCTTGCCATCTCCGTCACCTTTAATTTCTTTACGATTTGCGAGATTCCGGCGAGGATTCATGTCCCAAACCCAACAATTTCGTTGTGATTCATCCAAATCAAATGTGATTTTCTGTGTTGCGTTCTGCCGTTCTTAATCTCGTCATCATCTCGACCTCACTGAAATCGATTCAACCGATCCTCACTTTGTTATCGCGTAAGCTCGAACCTGTCCGCTACTCATCTCACCTTGAACCTCTTCATTGCTCAAGCTTCTTGGACGAGGAATCTCTCGCTAGAATTTAGGGTTTCAGTTTCAAATGTATTTGGGGAACAAAAGGGCCACAACGACGTGTTTTGGCCCACTTTTTGCCAAATCAATTGAAGATCGTCCACCTTAGACTTTGACTCTTTTTATAAATAAAAAAAAACAAAAGAAAAGAGAACCACGTTGTTCTCAAAAATTAATTTAAAAAGTTACATATGACGATTTACCTAAATAGACACCCGAGTGAACGATTATATATCGACGTGGCACTTAAGTGATCGGTCGAAAATTTTTGACACGAAAATGAACGTCGTACAAAAATTATGACATTTTTAATGTCTTTCTCGAGTGTCCAATTAATCTCATAGGATTATCAATAAGGCAACATAAGTTGGGATCTTAGGCTCCGTGTGTTTTGCGAATAATGCATAATTTAAAAAAATATTTAAAATAATGATTTGTTTTGCTTAAAATAATTAGTCAACCAAAAATATTTTCACAATTTATTTCAGCAATAATACAATTGATGTTTTTGGAAAATAATAAATTTTATTTATTTTTTTGCAAAACAAAACAAAGGAAGGGCCCACTAAATTGATTTAGGTGGACCTTGCCAAAGAGTGTACCAAGTTAGAAAGGAAAAAGAAAATCTCTCGGTGGCAGTACGGTAATATTCTCTGCTTGTGGGTCCCGAGGCAATACCTTCCTCGCCAAGCAACACAATCTCGCTCATGCAGAGCATGGCCCGCGAAGGAGGGAATCCTGGCCCTTCTCCATCTCCTCCGCTCTCTCCTATCATATCGACACAGAGAGATTGACTCGGACTTGACGACGACGAAGGAGACGCTCCCTCTTCTCTGCTCTATCTTTTCTACTCGCCCTCACCGCAGAGGTAACTGTGCCTCTTCTTCTTCTTGTCAGTCGAGTTTGGGTTTTTGATGATCTCCATCTTTTCTTTTCTTTTTTTCTCTTGCTGTACTGAGACATTATGTTCAAGAGTGCGAACTCCGTGTGAAGATCGTTTACCATCATGCGTGGATCTCACGGTTTTTTTTTTTTTGTGTGTGTGTGGTTTGGTTCGGAGAAGCTGCATTGTAACTTGCTTCATGGAATCGTGGTTTGGTGCTCCCATGATCGTCGTCCTTTCTTGCGTCGGGGTTTGGTTTCGAGCAAGTTCCTCGGAGGGGAAGTAGTGGAAAGAAAAGATAAGAACGGGGAAGCAGAAGAACACAAGCGTGCGTTGGTGATTGTTTTACTTCTATTGTGTTGATTGGTTCTGCTGCTCAAGCGGCGTGTATTGTACTACGTCCATGCTTTTCGTCTTGATATATGTCCTCTTTTGCTGCTTGTGCTGAAATTACTAAGTTGTGACCCTCTCGTTACCAAGATGGGACTTTCTCACTTTTTGCTGTTTGATATGTGTTTGTGCGACACTTCTTCGAACTTTTTCACTTTTTTTTTTTTTTAATTTTTAGAGGGAGTCAAGTGATTGAAAAAGGAAAAACTCTGAACATTTGAGAAGCAAAATTTCCTTACGTTAAAGGAATTTCTGCTTTCTTGTTCGGTTTATGTTCTAGAGTGAATGTTAGAATTGCAACCTTTTCTCAACTGTAAAATATATACATTGACTCAGGAGGAATTTTTCAAGAAGCATATCATGGTGAATCTAAGAATCTTTGTTGCAATTTAACATAGTATTGTGGACTTGTGGGAGGTACTAGAGTCCATCACCGTAGTATGTTGACATTGTTGCCTAAACTTGTAGGCCGATTTGATGTTTTTCTGATGCTGGTAACTCTTTTGCTTAATGTGAACAGTTTTCTTGAGTGCTTTTCAAATAGAGCAATCAAGTGTTCATTTGATGATCAATCGCTATGATGATTCGTTGGTACTTTGAGGCAACCATCAGTTTATATAAATTTTCATGTTTCCTGTCTAATTTTTTCCCCTTTCAGTGTTGCAAACTTCAGGCTTCGAGTTGAATGGTCCATGTGCTTTTCAAAGGCGCTAGGCTGGCGTTCTTCTGTCATTGTTGGTGATGTCCTTGATATGGTGTAACAGAGTGCTATAAAGTTTGCATCAGTTGAATGGGTAACACAATAAACGTACACGGATTCTCTTCATTAGTGACTGCAGATACGGTCAGGGGATTCCTGGAGCAAAGGACTGGCCATGGTACTGTTTATGCTATCAAAGTTAGACAAGACAAACATGGGGTTCGATCATATGCTATTGTCCAATTTTTGGACTTTGTACATACTGAGATGATTATTTCATTGGCTAGTCGAAAAGATTTCTGGTATGAGCGTTCTTATCTAACTGCTCACAGGGCTGAGCATGATATTGTACAAAGGCCAAGAACCCTTTCGAATTCATTGGAAGGTATCGCTTTGGATTTTGGTTGCCAGGTATCAACTAAAAGGTTCTCTTCTCTGTGGAAATGGGGGAATGTCTCTGTAAATTTTGGGATTGGGCTGAGAAAATTCTGCTTCCTTTTGTCTTGTCACAATATGGAGCATAAGCTCGAGTTATCCTATGAAAATATCTGGCAGATTGAGCTACACAGTGCAAGAGGCCGTAAAACAATGTATCTTGTGATTCAGGTGAGTGGACTTCATTCAGATTACGAGAGACTGATTTACTATTTTGTGCTGATATTGTGATTTATCCTACCATGCATATTTGGTTTTTAAATTTGATTGGACATCATTTTGTGTGTGATCTCCTAATTCCAATGAACGTTAAAATTCTTCGTACTGCATTCTTCCCCATAATGTTGGGATTTGATTTTAGCTCTCTGAATGAGCAGAAGTATTTACCAGTTCCCCCGGGAAATTGACCACTTGATGATGTACACATCTACGACATTCAATGCCATTTTCCGTGATTTGTAGTTTCCCAACTGAAACTCAGCATTTGAGGGCTTACTGAGGCACGGATAAAATCACAACAAGACATGATAGAATTTTGTAAACAATCTTTCATGAGGTTGTTGTTTCTTGATTTTGGGAATCATGCATCTTGTTGTATTAAAAAACTCCAATCTTCTAAGGCTCCTGTTAATGTTAGATGAAGACTCTTGTTTGATTCGCGTATTATAAATTGCTCTTTACAAACTTCTGGTCATGGCAAGGTTGGTTAAGCAGGAAGCTTTGCAGGGTACACAAGTTCCCTTCAGTGATAGAGATCGGAGTTTATATCTGCTGATCATATTCTGGCATCTGGCTAATTTGGAACTGTTGAATGTCTTAGAGCCTTTGTAGAGGCTTAGAACTTTATACTTTTGGCGCAGTGGAAAATATCCCATGGGGGTAAATATATTGATGGACATCATGGATTTTCCTTTATAAGGAGCCAACTTTTGGGGCTTCAGCATCGTCCTCAAACTGTCACTTTCACTGAGATAAAGAAACCTGGTCCTTCATCTATTTTCTTATGTTTGCACATACCTCTTGACCATGGATGCTTTTCTGCATGGTATGCTGCTTATGATAGAGGAGGACCTAATAGATTTTTGTTACTTTGGTTCTTGTGGATGGTAGCTGTACGGGCCTCCTTGTATTCGGAAAAAAGTAGATCAGCATTCAGAAATTTTTTTGGACAGTCCTGTCTACAACTTTTTTAGAGATGGCTCTGAGGACCAGTGGGTGAGAGCGACTGATTTTACTTCATCAGCTTGCATTGGACAGTCTTCTCCTGTATGTTTAGAGATTCATTCTGAATGCTCGCTTCCAGATTTTCATGCGAACTTTGTCAATTATAAGGAAACCGATGACATATTTTCTGTGGAAGATGGTTTTCCTTTCTCCTGCAGCGTGGATCTAGTTCCAATCGTAGGCCCTCCCAGAGGAGTTGACTTGCCTTATGAGATCCTCTTTAAGATAAATTTGTTAGTTCAGAATGGCTGTCTAGCAGGACCATGTCTTGATTCTTCATTTTATCGAATGGTTGATCCACAGAGGATAGACATGGACATAATCCTATATTCCTTAGACAAACTGTTCCATTTGAAAGAATGCTGTTATGAGCCTTCAAAATGGCTGATTGAGCAGCACAAGAAATATCTCACCTCCCAGCACTCTACAGAACTCAGCTCCCAGCACTCTACAAAACTGTCTTCAATAACGTTAGATGCTGGCTTGGTTTATGTACATAGGGTGCAAATAACACCATGCAGGGTGTATTTTTTTGGTCCAGAAATTAATGTTTCAAATCATGTATTGCGGAGTTATTTTGACTACATTGACAATTTTATCCGCATTTCTTTTGTGGACGAGGACTTGGATAAAATCCATTCTACCGATTTATCTCCTCGCACTGTTTCGAGACATGGAAAGACAGATATATATGAAAGAATCCTTTCTACACTGGAGAATGGCATAAGAATAGGTGATAAGAAGTTTGAATTTCTCGCCTTCTCATCCAGTCAGTTACGCGAAAATTCTGCTTGGATGTTTGCTCCAACAAATGGGTGTACTGCTGCAACTATTAGGGCAAAGATGGGTGAATTCAGTCAAATAAGAAATGTGGCAAAATATGCCTCAAGACTCGGCCAATCCTTGAGTTCATCTACTGAAACTCTCAATGTAGGTAGACATGAAGTTGAAGTCATTCCTGATGTTGAAGTCAAATCATATGTTGAGAATATAGATTATGTCTTTTCTGATGGAATCGGGAAAATATCTGAAGAGTTTGCTCGGAAAGTTGCAAGAAAATGTGGCTTCAAGAGCTATACTCCTTCTGCGTTTCAAATTTGCTATGAAGGATATAAAGGTGTTGTAGCTGTTGATCCAACATCGTATGCTAAACTATCACTCAGAAAGAGCATGTCCAAGTATGAATCGAATGAGACAAAGCTAAATGTCTTGGTGGATGCAGTACTTGAACGGGATATAATCCCGTGGGATATTGAGGCGTTAATTCTGGAGGCCCAAGCACGACATCACCAGAAAGAAGAAACTTTTGGTTTGTGCTTCTCAGGCGAGCGCGTAGCTTCGTTGGTAAAGATCAGCGAAGGCTTCACTGGTTCATGGTTGCAGCAAAGCTGGAGTTCTTCACGTTCTGGGCTACGAAAAGAGGATGAGCGAGCAACAGATGGTGATGCCTTGGTAGACGAGTCGGCCTTTTAGTGCAGAACGTGTGTTTTTGTGCTAGGTGTACAATCTTTGGACCAAGAGAGAGACTTGTGAGTGGTCGCTGCAGGTTTTTTCTTCCCTTCTCTCTCTTGCACGCCTCGAGTAAATCCAGTTTTTCATGACTGCCGTGTATGTTCTCAATCAAGCAGCCTCCTGTGGTGATTCGCTTGGCCTGCTGCGATCACCAGAATAAACTGCATAGAGATCGTCTGAAGTTGATAGGTCAAAGGCGACTCTGCGGATAGTCGGAGGTGATGGCCACGATCTGTTTTGGGCAGGGCAATAGGAGCGCCATGGAGGGACGTCGCCAGGTTTTCGCCTTTTCGACTTTTTCCTCCCTGTATATCAGAGAGCTCTTCACCAGCTATGCCGTGGCGATATCTCGGTTTCGGCCACCAAAAATCTGGAAAAACCTGCAGTAATTAATTTCAAGATTGCCGCAAATCGTAGAGACTGCAAGTGTTGAAACTCAGGAGTAGGCATGCACGGAAATTGATGTGAGATTTTTCCTCCTCTCGTGTCCGTTCGTGGAGCTCTCTGCTGTGAGACCTTTTGTGGCCGGGTCTTGAAATTGTTTGGCCTCCTCGTTTTCTCTGACCTTGCCGTATGATTCAATGAATTGGCCTTCTTTCCTAACCCTAAACTTAATGGTATATTTGTAGAGTCGAGGGCCTTGAATTTTTAGGTTTTGCAAAATAAACCCGAAATTAAGAATATGACCAGAATTGAACCTCAATGGACTAAATTGCGCCAAATAATCCTTAAATTAATTAGAGAATTCGGCCAAGCCCAGTGCACTTAAGCTGGCCGAATTTCTCAAATCAATTATGGGCTTACTACGCATTTTTTGGCTTAATTTAGGCTTTTTTCAAATAATTGACATTTTAATTATAGCCTTTAACATTTAAAAGAGCATAAATGGGCTGAATTAAAAGCTTTTTTTATTCTATTTTTTTTTGTCAATGGATACAGTTAAGAGTAAAGACAAGTAAAGTATTCTTATTCCCAAAATATCCAGACTCTGAAAACCGGTCCAAAGCCCTTAATAAAATTCGGCACCCTCCCCCATGCTTGGCTGAATTTTCCACGTCATGCCTAGTTCGATCGCTTGTCAATTTAAGCTCAATTCCCTGCCGCCGGTGCAAAATAAGATGCAAAATGCAATGCATGCTAAACTAAATTAAATGGCTATGCATGAAAACTAATTAATTATTTTTTGGTGAGAATTAAAACTAATTCTCATTTTTTATGCAGGATAAATGATTTAAAGAAAAATCAAAATTTAGGCGTTAACAACGTGTGCGCAATATTTTCCAACAAACGCTAAATGACTATGAAAGAGAGAAGGGACGGGGTGGATCCCATTTCGATGGCGAACGATGTACATTGCCATGTGAGAATGGCAAACGGGAAATATTCGCAAAATTTCGATCTAATGTGAGGTCGAGCAATGCGCGTGCGGTGCATCGACCTTAATGACCCGAGTGTCGTAGGATCCATAGAGATGACACTTATGGTACGACGACGTCCCCTTTTTATCGCAAGCGTTGCACAATATATCCTACGTCACCGAAAAGGGCAACTGAAAACAAGCAGACAAGGTGCGCCGACACAAAAGATCTAAGGAAACAGGAGAGAAATGTTTGCCTGGCAGCGATCCCTGTATTCTTCTGGAAGCACTTCTGAGGCTAAGAATGCATAAGCATGCCAAAGTAAACCTAAACCACAATGAAAAACAGACTGAAACTGAATGAGAACCTGATCGTGCATTCTAACCTTGCATAAAAGAGGTATGGTCCTTAACATATACTTACGATGCACGCGAGGACAAGTCTATATAGAAGTAGAAACGTTTTATAGACAGATCCATTTACAGTTTCATATTATTTCTGCTTACAATGAGCAAAAAAGGAGGCCTCCTATAGTGAACAGATTTTCCAGCAAGCAAAAACTAGCTAACTGTATAAGATTCATGTGATGGTACTAAGAGAACTGAACCAGCCTAATCATACAGTTGATACTCTACTATATTTTAGATTGAAACTTGAGGATCGAGCAATCAAACTTCTCCGACGCTCAATAAATGGATAAGAATATAATAATTGGACACTTATGTATCATATGATGGCTTTTTCTAAGGACAGAAAGACTTTTTATTAGTCTATTAGGATTTTCTTTCCCCAAGTACTGGTCCAGTTTACATGGACTAAAGTGGCTTCCAACATGTTGGATTTTATGGGGTGTATGGGAGTACCATGGTCCGCCCATGTATGTTATCCCAGCCCTTCATCCTCTCAGATAACTGCCAAAGGCAGTTACTCCTTTTAAACGTGAAAAAGTTCGCGTCTGTTCTTACGTTCAAGAATGAACGAGAGAAAAGAGAGAACAGTACGAGGAAAAGAAAAGGACGACGAATTCCGATTCCACTTCCAAAAGTCAAACAGACGAACGATCTCTCGAGGGACTGCAATGGTAACATTTAATCTGTGGAAAACGAGGTATGTCCGTTATGTGATACACTTCTACGATCAGTGACTCAAGTAAGTTTCTGAGTTTGTTAATTCCGTGTAATTCCGCTGCGCACGTTATGGGATTTGTTCCCTTCACAACAACATTACTGATTTTTTTTTTCCAAGTCCTATGAGAAATAACGGAGAGGAACTGTTGAAACGTTAATTATTAGGCTTATTGTTAGTAAGGGTAGTTTCGTCTTCTTCATTATTAGTGAGCCCTAATGCTTACTATATATTGGTGTAATATGTAATTAGTGAGCCTTAATGCTTACTATATATTGGTGTAACTTGTAATTATTAAAATAACAATTCTTCTCTCTTTTCTTTACATGGTATCAGAGCCTACAATAAATAAATAAAAATAGTCGCCGTCAACCTCTTGTCCGGGAACCACTGGGACATTTTCTTTCTTTTGCTTTTCCGGAAGCCCTGGGGCTTGCCGAGTCAGCTCAGCCACTAAGGATGGAGGCTCCAGGCGAGTCTCGCCGCGGTTCTGCTGTCACGATGCTACTTTTGATGTTGGATCGTTATTTGATTTACTCCTGGAGGAGCTCGTAGTTCTTTTTTTTTGGGGGGCTCGACTGTTGTTGCTGCCATTGTTATTGCTGTCGTTGCTGTTGCTTGGTGGGTGATTTCGTCCGCTAGTGGAATCTCGCAGATCTGACGCCGTAGGTGATGTTGGTGCTCGAGCGGTTCTTTGCTGGAGGTATAGAAATTGCTCCAATTTATTAGTTTCGCCTGTCGCTTGATTCTGATGAGACCGTGGTCTTCTCGAATGGCTTGATTCGATGCCGAATGTTTCGAAGATTGGAGTTTCACTATGGAGAGGGATTGGACCCTATTGGTTGTCAATGCCAGTGTTTGATTTTGCTCTATTTCTTCAGAGGAATGAGAGCGGAAGCAGGCTGGCAAGTCACAAATTTCTTTAGGAAGATAAATTTCGCATCATTTTTCAATTGTGTACGTGTTTGCTGAGGGACCCTTTTCGGGCCTATTGGATTGCCGTGATTAGGGCTTATAATCTGAAGGGAAGGAGCTTCTGGTCTTTGATTGTTTCTACTGACTCTTCTTATTACTGGAAGAAATTGCTTAAACTTTGAACTGTTGCTAAAAAGTTAATAAAGTTCAAGTTGGAAGCTTTATTTGGTGATTGTCGATAATGGAAATTTGTTGGTGATCTATTGTCAGAGAAGTGCATATATTCATGTCGCGACCTAAAAATCCAGTTTTCACGATGCAAAGATTTTTTATTTGGAGCTGCCACTAATCAATTTTTGGTAAGTTGATTAGACACCCTAAATAAAGTATCGGGAGAAATACTTTATTCCTACGAACCAGAGATTAATGAGCTCGGAAACTTGGTTACGTCAACTCTTCAATTAACGCCCTTTCGGTAACGTTTTTCATGAAAAATGTATGAATTGGCAACTTTTACTGGTTTAACTTAATATTCCAATGGTGAAATTATTTTTGGGTTTTTTCTTTGATTTAATGAATGCAATGCACGAATGCAATTTACATCAAGAATGCAACTATGACAAGAATGACATGAACATTATTCTAAGTGACTTAATTACAATGCACACATAAATGGACCAAGCCAAACATGCAATAATACGCAATACTTACTTACATGCAAAAATCAATTAACCAATTTAGACATGCGAAAATGACATGATACCAATGCAACATACAATGTAACATGCAAAACAATTTATCCTAATTGTATGCATGATACGACAAATACTATATGTACATTAAATGACATGGGAAGTGATGACTATGCTAGCATGACGTGCAAATAAGGACGAGACATGTTACAAACACGACACACATATGAATGACATGGCATAATAACTGAGCAAATAAGACATGGCAATCATGACATGATTAAATGCATGACGTAGCAAGATTGATAACATGGCAAATAATATGACATGCAATCAATGATGCGGCAAACTACATGACATGTCAAAGTATGCACTCAAACCTATATGATATGCAACATGAATGACATTTTTTTTTTGTATGTTTAGGTGAATTTTCGGAATTAAAAATTGACTCAATTAAACATGACCCTGTTTAAGATTATCATAAAAGCTTGGGAAATAATTTAAACTAAATCCCAAAATTATTTAGGAAATCTTTAACCCTAAATATACATGTTTTCAATTTGAAAAAAAAAACAATGCAATCTACACTAATTAGCAAATCAATTCAAACATGCTTTATTTATTACATGAAATCCATGAGATAGGATTTCTAAACTGATTAGATAAGGTTTCTTTATCTTGCTAATTGTTTTTTGGAATTTTCAGGTTTAGGAAATAAATAAAAAAGATACGCCATCAAAATGTGCCAAAGATAATGCATAATTTTTTTAAATGTTTAATCCAAATTGACTTGATGAAATCGGCGGATCGTATCCAAATAATTATGGATTGGATCGTCCGATTTCCCGTGCTTTTTTTTTTTAAATCAGCGAATCGTACCCAAATGATTATGGGTTGGATTGTCCGATTAAAGCACGTTGTCCTTTTCTAGGAAGCTTTCCTAAATTGGATTAATTTTCTAAATCTAGAAAATATGCTAAAGATATCAAATCGGTTCGAATTAGGAAACATAATATTTCAAAAAACACACTGGATAAGAATTTTTACCTTCTTTTAATATTGCATGGGATAACGTTTCCAATTTCGAACCAGCTTCGGATTGGGTGGGATCTGGAGGTTACGACCAGGAATGGCCTGTTGGGATTTGACGGAACATGCACGGGAAAAAATTATTAATAAAACGCATTGAAAATAAACAAACTGTACCTTCAGAGGCGTCTTTCGTGCGTTTTAATCAAAATCAGAACAACAAACAAAATGGGTTAATCGGATTACCTCTCGTAGTGTGCTTCAAAAGAATTGGTTCAGATGTTCTTCCGTTTGAGTCCCACAAGCGTCGAACCTCTAGTTCAGACACATCACCAATCGCACGACGAACAGAAAGACGGAACTTGCGGACAATGACCACCTTCGATTGTGCTAGTAATCTCGTGGAGACTTATACTTTGCGCTCTTGATTTTGGTCACAAGAAAAGGAATAGAAAAACAAATGTTCTACTCTTCCTTTCGCGAAACCACACTGCCCACGCACTGGAGAAAGAACTCTCTTTCTCACGCACTAAAATCGACACATACACAAAAGAAGGAAAACTGTTTTTCCTCTCTCTCTTGTCTTCTTGAAAGACAATTTGCTGATTACCCTCCTGGTATCAAAGTTGCTGATCACCCTATATACAAGATCAGCAACTTGGATGCCAAGTTGTTGACCACGGAGGTCAGCAACTTGGTCGGCAATTTGCTGACCCTTGGTCAGCGACTTGTTGACCAATTTTTTTTTAAAATTAATCTTTAGTTTTCGTTTTATATCATAAAACAAAACAAAATATAAATAGCATGTGTGCAATCTCATGTGTGCAATGGGCACATGAACATGTGTTCATTTCGGGCCTACGCATGCATCACATGCACGTATGTTCATGACCAAAAAATAAAAATTAAATTAAGTCTCATTTAATTTAATTCCAATTTGACCAATTCGATAGTCGTAATTGCAAACATATTTGCAATACTGTCGTTCACATTCAACGTCGTCATGTATTGATTAAGGTGTGTGACATCCCTACGTTCACCACTGAACTAGCAGTAAGACATGCACTAACACATTAGTACTTCCAAGAGAACTGATTGTCCCGATCAACCTCCAGGTCCTATAAGCCATGAGTGACATCTAGTAATATGTCATAGCTAATGCTTCAAGAACATAATAAACCCGTCAGCTTCGGCTATAGTGTAATTTAATCCCTCTATCTTACTATGTCTCGAACGAACAAAGGCCATGGAATATTTGTCAAGTCACCAATTCGATCATATGAACAAATCTAATTGACATATATTTATACGAGACATGAACCGTTCATTCTCGGTTTGAACCCTGGCCGAGGATTTCAATGTAATGTCACGATTAGATTGCATAGAACATCATTATTTAACCTTGCATGTAACAAGGAGACAGATTCCATTTGCGCACAAGTGTGATTTTGTATGTGAACAAACTATGACCATCAAGAACAGAGACGGATCAACGAACCGACAATATGCACACTTTTGAACCATAGCCATCCAACCCACAAGTCAACATTGTACCATAGATTTAAGATTATTTACACAAGACCAAAGCATGAACGATTAGACATTGACCATGCAAGAAGCTTCCATGTTGCTAATCGTTCTATGTGTGTCACGTTCAATGATCTTGTCCTGTACAAGCACATGTGTTCTACATCGGGTATCATAATACCTAATGACTCGTGACTCGTCATTTCCTTAAGTATCCAATACTTAATGGTGAAGTTAAGAACACATCGGTGCCCACAATGCATGCATAGTGCATTCATTGAATAAGAGAGAGGTTGGACATCCAACTTTATGGGCATGCATTTGAAGAGGGAAAAAGTCAAGTCTTGCATGCTCCCTCGTTTCAATTTTGTCTGCTCAACACTGCGCATTTTGCGTGTGACTTTGCACTCATGTTCCACGTGCGAGGGGGTCTCGTGTATGGATTCAAACTCGAGACACAATTTAACATACCATGAGTCCTCTTTCTCCGTCAGGTGCTCGTGCGCCACGGCAGGATGTGAGGAGAAATAAGGCTTAATGATGTTTGGCCGTCGGAAATCTCGGTTAAATGCAAATGTATGAGTGCGGAAAATTAAACTAACATATATGAAGAAAAAATTTAAATTTTTTTGCTATGGACTAAAGTTACTCCGGTTAACACTTGATTTTTAGTCATTTCTTTTTTAAAAATTAATAGAAAAACCATAAAAATTCATAAAATATCAAAATAAACTTTGAAAGCCTTGGCCAATCCCAAGGAAACATTTTTTAACAAAAAATAATTTTTGGTGTTTTTGGTATTTTTCATTATTTTTTATATTAGGAAAATATCCAAAAAAATCAAGAAAAATAGAATTCATGGAAAAAATATATATGAAAAAATATCCAATGTTTTAATTTGAATTTTCTCTTCATTTGGTCATTTAAAACTTAGAAAATTCAATTTGGGATCACAAGAGTTTTCATAAACATAAACCCAAATTGAGCCAAAAAAAATTACATTTTTGAGTCTTTTTATTCTTCTTTTCACATTTTCAAAGTCATGACATTGCCTCTAATGCCTCATATTTCATTTTAGTTCAATTATTTATAAAATTGAACAATTTTGGCGAAAAGGAGTTAATTGCACTTTTTATTTTCAATTTAGTCCCTAGTTTTCACTCTAAGTGCAATTAGTCATTTTTCAGGGATGTTCATGCAAATGTAAGACTACTCCCCTATGTTTTCCACCATCTTGAACCTATTGGTGGGGTCGAATTGGCTCAATTTGGCCGTTTAGGGTTTGGATTATTCAAAATTCACTTTCGGGTCGAACTTAAGAATTGTGGGTTTTGCACAAATTTAAACCAATTTTGTCCAATTAAGTCATTTTTAGAAGGAATCCATGTCCTAAAATTAAATTTTGATGTCTAATTTGATATTTTTGAGGTTTGGAAGGTCAATTTGACGAAAATTAGACAACTGGGTCTGCCGGGTCGGACAAGATCCAACCCAGCAACTCGACTGTTCATTATCTTCCTCAAGCTTTCCCGCGCACAGGTACTTCCATGGAGGTCGAGATTTAAAGCTCAAATTGAGGTCCTTCCCGAGCTTAATTGGAGACGCCATGGGATGCGCATTGGAGCCCTCGAGGTTCCGCTCCCGTTACACCCTCTTCCACGGCCTAAGACCGTCGGAGCTGCGACGGCCGAGTGGTTCTTTGCCACGGCACAACCCAAAGCAACCCGAGCACAAACAAACCAAAATTGTTCACCAATTTGCGCTCAACGAAGACCAAATGGAGTGCGACAGAATTCCTTTCCGTTCCCAGCGCCGTTTGGACCAAAATGCACATGTTATCACGTGCAACCTAAGTTAGTGGACACCCCTCCCGCGTGCCAAATTTTTTTTTTTTTGTTATATCTCAATCCACGTGTTTTCGTGCAAAGGGAAGTTCATTTCTATTCCACAGAGATAACAGACTGGAGAGAAAGAGAGAGAGAAAAGAGGAGAGCGAAAGAGCTCTCAAGCTCTCTGCGTCGCCATTGTTGCCCAAGCTCGCCGAGACTTCCAGAGCTTGGCCACGACGTTATACGAAAAATCGAGCCTCCGCACCACATCCTCGAGTTCCTTGGGACTTCAAGGAAGCCATTGAACCCACTCGTGAGGCCTCACCATCTCTGAAACGATGAGTACCATTGTTGACTGCAAGAAAGTCCGATCATGGCAAATCCTTCGTTTCTTAATATTTCTTCTCAATTTTTAGTTTGATGCACTCCTAAGCTCATGCTGATCACATCTCTGCATTTCGTTTGCTTCGATTTTGCATAAAACCTTGTGTCCAACCTTTGAACCTCCCCAAAGCTGTCGTGAGTTCGCAAATACAAACCAGAGATCACACGGTCGATCAGGACAGGACCACAGGTAAGTGTCCTTAGACTTCATTGAAGCTACCCGTATGCTTAGATTGCTTCGATTTTGCGTGTAGTACAAGTATGGTTCCGCCATGGCCGAGCACTGTCGAGCTCAAGTAGTCTAGATTCCACTGTCGGATTGGTTTGAAAATTGAGTATGTTGTAGTGTAGATCATGAGGATTCAATCATTGTAAAAATTGGGACGATTGGAGGTGGTTTCGCCATCGAGCAAAGAAGGAGACACCGTCGAGCAAAGAATTTTACCTAATAGAATATCACTTGAGGGAAATTGAGTGCAAACGTGAAGGAGAGGATTTTCGTGATTTCCTTACGCAAATAAGGAGACGCTGCCGAGCAAAGAAGTTTAAGCTAAGAAATTCCCCTCTAAAGAAGAAACGACCCTCCACCAAGAAGATCAAGATGAAGGACTCTTATCATGGATTATGATGCTAGATGAGTGAAATGTTCAGGCAGATGCGATGCATATGAGCTAATTCAGTTTCATACTTCTCTTTGGTGAGTCAAATAGGAGTTCTAAACCAGATTTCTCTCAAAAGAACTATGCAATTGATTAGAATCTGCAAATGATTGAGATGAAAGCTATTACCACTTTCCATTGATGAAAGCATATAAAAAGGTCAAACGAAACAAATACAACTCAAAAGATCCCTAATATAACCAAATCTAGGGAGATGGGGTAGAGAGGATCCCATAAAGGGGAAATCCAATACATAATATCTAGAAGTGTAATACTAGTCAAAGGAATGTGATAAGAAATTAGAGATGCCCCCCAAATCTAATTCCCATGAGATGGTCCAGAGTTACTTAATCCAGATCGGGGTCTTCATCGGATGAAATCTCCACCAAGCCAGGAAGGAATGAATGACCTCCAATTGGTAAATCAATGGCATTATCCTCTTCATCTGAGGATATCACAATAACTTCCACTTCTTCATTGAGGTACTCCTTTTTCAATGGTGAATGCTTCGGATTGGATTTTGTTGCACGACACCGTTTCCTCATTTTCATGCATCAATCGTGAAATCTCTCTTTCTCATGTTTACACTCCAAGTCTTGTGCACATCGGGTGTAATAGCAATTCTCGTTCCGGATGATATTGCGACTAGTAAGCTCCATTCCATGTATGAAGCGGCAAGCATGAAATATGTGGAACCCATCAATAGCATGGTGTCAAACAACGCTTCGCTCATGGGTAAACACCTTGGGAACCTTGGACTAACTTGGGGAAACCATCTCTAATCTATTTCAAAAATGGCTTTCAGTCCAATCAATTGAATGATTACAAGATAATGCACAATATGCTCAACATGGTAACATGCATGGTATGCATGATGTGAACAATTCAAAATCTATGGAAATAAATTTGCAAGTTCAAGGTTAGAAAACCTTACCAACTGGACCCCTCCTTTTTTTTGTTTTAGGTATATCAACTATCTACAGACATGCATATGAGACAAGTGAGGTTTGACTCTAAAAAATTAAAAGCATGGGTATGGAATCTAAGGCAAAAGGCTCCCAATATTCGGATCGATAAATTCGTCCACAAGCACAACCGACGACAAGTGGGTAGAACCATCGATTCAGATAGTGAGCGGGATCGGATATGGTCACCCCCAGCGCAAGCCAACACTAGAGTCTCGCATACCCAATACCCTATCTATGGCTACTTAAAGGGTGATTCGCGGCCTGGGTTTGGATGCTTTGTGTGCTCGGTGTAGTGATCGTCACATATGCAGTAGCATGCACAACAGTTGATATCAACCACCGCTTCAAAAGTACATAAATAAACAATTAAACCCCAACTCCAAAATCAGCATAAAACAATGTTAGCACAGACCCCACCCCTTATAATGCCCATCTGCAAAAATATTTAACATGTTTTGTTAGAGGACTTACCTCACCTTCAAGAGCATATGCAAAAAATCAAGTCAGAAAAACACCCAACTTTTTAATCGGCTCAAGTCCATTAAAGATTTAAAACCAAGTCCCCAGTGGAGTCGCCAGTCTATCGCGACTCAACGTCCGATCCAGAGGGATGTGACACGCGGGCTAATGGATTGCCGGTTCCAAATTTTAGAATAAATGGATGGACTTCGGCGAGAGGCCTCCCAGGCCCATACCAAATCGCAATAGGAGGATTTTTTATATCGAGTTCGACCTTAGTGTGGTCGAGTGACATGTGCGATGTGTACATGCTAATGGAGTCGCCACCAATCTATTTTTGGAGGGTAGATTGAAAACCCTACCGAGCAGTTGGGAGAGTCCGTTCGGTTCTACGAAATTAGAGAAATTGCGATCGGGGACTTAGCTACACCAATGTTTTCATTTACGCCCTTTCGGTACCTAAGTTGGATGATTTTCCTAGCTAAGATTTTCGTGCAGATGACTTAGGATAAGGAAAGTTCTAACATCTAAGAATTCATCCAAATAAGAGTATCTAGCCTATTAACCACAATCAATGAAAATAAGTGCCCAAATCAAGGAAGCAGGGATGTGCAGATAAATCACATCAAAGCATGACATGGAATACCTAGTGAAGCCCTAAAGGCTTAGATAATGTGCCATTTAAGTTTGGGGGTGATTTGGGAAAATTTGGGACAAATTGTCCAGAGGGGAAAAAACGTCATTTTGGATAAGATCAGGGACCAAAATCAATAAAATGGATCAAACCAGTTGAATGTGGTCATTTCTTTTCTTTCTTTTTTTTTTTTGTGATTTTTGGGAATTTTGCTGATTTTTTCCAATATTTTAGAATTTTTTAATGAATTTTTTGAATTTTTTTTGAATTTTTTTATGATTTTATGATTATTATTATTTTACTATTTTTTGAATTTTTTATTATTTTCCTAACCGGGTTGACCCGACCCGCGCCTCTCGGTCACCCGACCCAAATCATATGGTTCCCGGGTTGGCACTAAAACAACGTAGTTTCGTATTTTTATTGTTATTTTTGAATTTTCGAAATTCTTTTTATTGATTTTTCTAATTTCCCACCTATTTATTATTCCAACGCTCTAGATTATGCCACATGGCTAGCCCACAACCTCGGATCAATCTCTTAAGATCTACGGCCGAGATCGAATGGCGTGGCTAATCCACGACCGTTCGATCAAATTTTATGTTATAATTTTTGAAAATTGATTTTATAATCTGAAGATAATTTTTATTTTTGAAAAATATCAGATCGGGCGACGTGACCAATTTGTGGCCGTCCGATCTAATTTTTCTTTTTTATTTTCAAAAAATTGTTTGATAATCCGTTCGACTGAAGTGGCTGCCACGTGGTGCCACGACAGCACCACGAGGGCGTTGACTAGTCAGCGTCCTCGCGACGATGCCCCTGTTCTGTCCCGCCTCTCGGCCATTGAACTTGAGAGGTCGACTTCTGGCCTGAGCGCCATTCGCCTGTCCCAGTATCACTTGCGGACAAGTACGGCTGCTCTGACTGCCAATCCGTGCCACCGTTCCAGCTCCGGCATCGCTGATAAACCAGCCGACACTCCCGGCGCCGGTAGACCCATATCGACCTTGGCTCTTCTCAGCAAACATCTCGGTGAAGTACCTTGCAGCCTCTATTTTAGCCACCCAGCTACCCTGGTGAGCAGTTTGCAGCCCAAGAGACTCCTTCAGTCCTGCCTCTCGCGTTCCTGCTCTTTTCGCATCGGCAGTCCAACAGTTTCGTGGTATCAACGTCCCGTCATTATGATCTTCACCATTTCAAATGAACATCATCATAGAATAGTCAAACACCGGATTTTTAAACTCTTGAAAACCGGGTCTTTAAGCTCATGACGACCTTTATACCCACAACCAACCTCTGTGACGTCTCCTGATAAGGCCTTAACGTCCGTACTCTTCTCACAGGTTCTTCATCCATGACCTCTCCTAACTTCTCTCGCGCTTTTGAATATCCCTCCTGATCGGCTTGGATGTCGCAAGACGTCAAACCCATCTCCAATCTCCCGCTCTCCGTGGGTCTCAACCAACGGGAAGAGCTAAAGGATGGAGATTACGTTTGGGCCGAAACTAGTTCGCTACTCGATGTCCAAGTGGACGAGAAAGGATTGGTAGCTGCGGGATGAGTGTTAGGAGAAGGTCATGGGAGGAGAGTCGGTGAGAATGGTGTGGACTTTGAAACCGTAGAATGTGATGTAACAGAGGTCGTGTGTATAATGGTCGTCGGGGCTTAGAAAATTTGATATTTGACAACGGCGATCTTCATCGTGTTGGGAGATTTCCAAGAAATTAGAAGCAATAAATTTTCAAGTATAATTCTTAGGAAGGGAACGTGAAGGAGGAATTTAAAGTGAAAAGGGCAAAAAAGCACAAAAAAGGATCGTTTTCTCGCAAGGTTGGAAAGGTCGTGAAGGACGAGACATGACGCATTGTACTATAACGAAGTGTCATTGATTATGATAGAATACTTAAATATAAATTAGGGGTGGCAAGCACTATATTTATAGGGGTTGACATAATAATGCTGTGCGCCCGCGGTCTATAATTTCGAAACAATTGTCTCAAGATGAGGCAACAGATGTTGATGGAGAAGTGACGAATTTCAATTTCATCATTAAAAGACATTAGAAATCCCATGACGCACATTATCACGATGTCCAGCAAAATTACGAGGACAAATATACGACAGTTGATACTAGTGAGTTTCTTAACAGCTGATACTGAGGAGAGCAATATCGCAGATTGTTTAACAATCGGTGAGGTGACTTGTTGGGGCCAACAGTACAACTTAAAGGTGGTTTAATAGGTCGAGTGAACATAATAATAAATTTTCCATCTGTGTCATTTTTAATCCATCTGATCTGTTTTCAGCTGAAGAAATAGTTGTGGATGACAACAAAATCACTGCCTTGAAGCTAAGTGCAATGACTCGTCCTTAAGCAAAGGAAGATGCACCCACAAAGTTCCCCAAGACGGGGACAATTGGTGGGGAAGAGAAGAGGAAGCCAAAGGACCGTACTCCATTTCAATTGCAGTCCACCCAATATAAGCCTGCGTGGAAAAGACAAAGAGGAGGGAATTCTTGGTGCTCTTTTGGGGTTATCTCAGATTGTACCCTAGCCGCATTTTTCTCCCTCGCTCGGTGATTTCATCCCACCAGTTTTCTGATTGGCGGGTTACAAAGAAAATAACGGAGTAATGCCAAAATTCGACTAAATTTGCACAAGGGTAATGTCCATAATTGATATCCCACCAAACTAACTAAAGCCAAATCGAAATGCCATAGCACTTTGTTCTACTCGATGCTCTTGGCTGTCGGTCTGCTCCGACATCGTTCGTCGCCATCCGGGAACCGAGTCTCCGAGAAGAGTATTTGAAATCGAGTCTCTAGGAAGAGTATTTGAGAGGACGAGCCACTAGAAGGACTGGTTAGTCTAGTCTCATCTTAATTTTCACACGACATCTTAGTACGAAACCTCTCACTTCATAAACGCGTCAAGACAGGCCCACTCAATAATTGGCAATACATCCAAAGGTAGGCCAATCTGACAAAGTCTTTGTCAACATAATTCGAGGCGAAACATTGTGATTAGAACCCATTCGAAAGACACCGTAAACGACGCCGTTAATGTAATTCCTTGATAACAGATTGATGTGATTTAAGGTTCTAATGAAATCTTCGGCATGTCTATGAATTTTCATATATAGTATTTCTTTTCACCTACCAAAACTTCATATGGAATGCGTTCGAGTTTATGTATGCCAAGAAAGCAACCTTAAGCGCATGGATTTGATATTTTAAAGAAAACTAAGAAGACAATTCTCGCAGTTTGGTAAATTGATATTGTCTATTTTAAATTCATTCAGCATTGTCAATTTTCTTTAGTTTGTCTATATTGGCGCACGTATGTCTTCAAGTATTTTGATTTGACAACACTTATGGACATGATTGAAGTATGTAACAAATTAAACTATGTTAGGTAGAGTTGTAGTCCTCTTGACTCAAGTACTTAAGATATGAAATCCGACTCGACTTGCAGACTTCGGACGGTTGATTTTCGACTCGAACTCGCTTTCGACCGGGTCCTACTAGAATAGTTTGTGAAATAATAACGCTAGATGTACGAAGATTCCTCGTAAGCATGTTTGCTAAACGACATGTCCAAGATTGACTTGGTGTCTAAATAAGTGGGACGATATATCTAATGATGGGAAAATGACATGAATAGTCAATGAATTTTGGTTCAATATTCAATATACTCCGTGTACTTTTAGTTTATGCAATGTAATTCTTTAACTATTGGTAAGCGTTCAATTTATCCCCTATACTATAAAAATATTTAGTGTCGTTATTTCGTTAATTTAAGTTAATAGAATCTGCCCATGATGGCTTCCAATTCGTTAAAAGAGCTCAAAACAACAACTCGGACAGAGGCCGCCAACCAAAAAAAAAAAAAAAAAAAAACGAAGCCTTAGAGTACAAAGAGTGTGCACGAGCTAGGTGAAGGAAGTGGACGCCAGATCTTATCCATTCCTTGCAGAGAATCTTCTGCCTAGAGAATATCCCATGCGTTTATTTATAAACTGATTTTCCTGATAATCTTGATTAATTTATTCGTGTAAAAGGGTTTGTTTGTTTCCTTGAATATAATTGGAAATTGTCGATGTCTATAAGACATTCCATTAGAAGTTTTGTACATCGAATGCACACATACCTGATCAAATACTATTTTGTGCACACACTAGCCAAGGACGTCCCATTTTAATACGTGAAAATTTCCAATCAATTCTAAATATATTAACCTGATGTCAGTTCGGTCTTAAACTTTATAATTTTGCCAATTTAGTAATAAACCTTTACGCTAAATTTCAATGCAATCATTCTGACCAATTTGCGCTGGAAATCGCCAACTTAGCCGGCCGACGATGATTAGACCTCCAAGTCGACGATTTCCGGTGGAAATTGATCAGAACGACTATATTGGAATTCCTTGCAAAGTTCTAGGATTAAGATTGAATTAGCATCCGTATAATATGATTATGATCGATTGAGTAAATTTTACTTATAATCCGAATTTGACCAATAGATGACGTAAATTTTTTAGATATAAATTACTTAAATATTGTCTTTACTTCTTTTTTAACGAGCCCTTGATTCCGTCGTAATTGCATGTGGTAACTAACTGATTCCTATCCGATCACCTAACAAGAAAGGAACCAGCCCTACTAGGCGATGTGTCTCCAAAACAAATGTTCTATAATAGTATTCAGAGAAAAGTTCGTCAATCAAATCGGTGCATCGATTGCCTTCTCTATAGATATGGAATGGACCATATGAAGGCTCGAACAATCGATGACCAAACTCCATATCCATATAAGCAAATTATCGCCACATATGCCCTTTTCTTGTCCAATGGCCTTGTCCCCCCATTGAATTTGATGTTAATGGTGCGTTCATTTCACGGAAAACTCATGATTTGGAAAATATTTTTCAAAAATGACTGATCATATCGCTTAGAAAAATTAGCCCACAGAAAATGTTTTCATTGTCGACAACATTTTATGCCTAAATATTTTTGTGGATGATGAAAATATTTTTCATTTATTCATTTTTTTAAGCGATACAACCAATTTTTTTTTTTTAAATATTTTCTAGATCTTGAATTTCTCATGAAACAGAGTGGATGCTACATTCAAAGCCATAAGCATAAAACAACTGCTAATTGTTCATCGTTAAGGTCGCCTTAAAATTGGATCTAATCAGTCTCGTGTAAATAGATGAGCCTCCTTGCTAAGTCGACTAAAAAACCCAGTAGAGATTTCGCCACTTTCGAGTTAATGGGACAATCTATCGGGTTGGGCCGACCACTGCTTGCGTCTGGTCGGCAACTAACGAAATGTAAATTTGTCATGTACAGTTTGAGATTTTTGGTGGTCGTCTGGAGTAAGTTTATCGCAGATGTACCAATTTGAAGTTTTTAGTGATCAAAAAATTAATTTGGGTAGTTGTGTCACAAATCTATCAATTTGGGGTTTTCGTGGTATTAATCCCTTTTTTTTTAGGGTGGCTGTACTATTTTTGAATAATGCAAGATAACAAATCTATATCAAAATGAACTGTTTCATGTAAAAATTAAGTTTATCTAAATAATCGACTCAGTGTTTTAATTAAAATATATAAATATTGAAGTGTTTTTATTGCTGGTGGCGCAAACAAACCTTGTCCCATCAAGGATTTAACAGAGCTATGGGATTTTTTATTTTTACCTCAGATAGAAAAGCCGAAAATGAAAACGAAAACCATAACCAAACCATCCATTTGAGTTGCCAAGCGTCGAAAGAGTTCCTTCTTTTAAATGGAGAAAAAACACGTAGCAAGAGAAAAGGAAAAGAAGAAAAAAATGGACAAAGGTGTAGAAAAAAAAAAGGAGATGATGGTTTTCTCTTCCGATCATGTATTTTTTCGTGTATTCATTCAGGGTCGTTAATCGTTCAACGTCATTCATTTTAAAAATGTTCACAACACCTAAAAAAAGCCAATTCATGTACTACGATCTCGAAGAAAATCGATAGAACATAGAGCAGATGCTTAAATAATGGTAACATGCATCCATCTTTTTAGTATTCTTAGACTCCTAATTTGCTAACCATCTTCGAGGTCCAATGAAGGCCATTAGTAAGAAATTCATGCATTCTGTCTATGCACGCAACTTTGTTAACGTGAAAGTGCCACATATCGTGTAAGCATGATGGTTTTTCAAAGAATAAATCATGAAAGTTGTTAAAGCTTTTACGATATCATTTATATAGCTTTGACAGGTGACCTTTGCCCAGATCTGGGTGACGGGCCGCGACCCAGGCCGAGGGTCGTCGGGCCCTCACCTATGGTCGCTGGCCCTCGCCCCGGCGACGAGGCCAGCGGTAGCTGCCTTTGTGTTTTTTTTTTGTTTTTTGTTTTTTTAATTCAATTTTAATATTTTGGTTAAAAATTAGAATTTATGCCAAAATGACATTGTTTTAGGACTTCTAGAGCACATATCCCTATTATTGACACATGATTTTTAATCAGTCTATTTTAGAAATTTAATAGAAAATCAATAAAAATTCATAAAAGTAAAAAATCAACTTTGGAACCCTTGGCAAAGCACAACGAATTGATTTTGAGCAAAAAATATTTTTCGTATTTTTTTTCGGTATTTTCAGAATTTATTTTCATTTAAAAATAGCCGAAAATTGAAAAAAAAAATACCAAATGATGTCAAAAAAATCTGGAAAAATAGTCAAAAATTTTATTTTAATTCCCTGGTCACTCAGGTCATTTTAAATTTTGAAAATTCAGTTTGGATCCTCAGGAGTCTCCATTCGCATATTCGAATTGAACCAAACAATTCATTTTGTTGCAAAATTCCGGACCGATCGGGCAAGGCATGCCACGGGGAGGTCCTAAATTTGTTCTAGATCAAAAAACTGCTTTCGTTTTTGAGAGAACCGACCTAAAAAAGGTCGAATCGGCCCAATTAGTGTCTACCGATTCAATTGGATCGGACTGGCACGTCAACCCACAGTCAAACGAGCAGAAGCAAAAATGGGGTCTGGTTTTCTTTTCTTTCTTGCGCTCGCAGGAGGAAAACACAAAAGAAGCTTGGTCAAGCCTGCACTCTTCCTCCCTAGGCGCTGCACTACCTGCTCCTTGGGATTTGCTGAGCACAAGAGGACAAAGGAACACAGCTGAGGGGAAGGCCAATCCATCTCCGTGAGTCCACTCAAAGAACGCCACATGACAAACCGGGGCTCCTGTCAGCAAATTTTCAAAACCCTCAAGCCATCCGTCTCCGTGAGCTCCGTTATCTTTTTTCCCCCTTCTCTCTGCCTTTGCGTCTTCCCGATTTGCGTCTTCCCGAGGAGAAGGGCTTCTGCACCAGAGCACCAATCCCCTTCCCTGTTGTCCTCTCTCCCTCCCATCCCCAACTCCACTCCAGAGGCCTCAAATGGCGTCCTCTCTCTGCCTCTTCGTCCTTCTCCTCCTCATCTCGCACCACTCCTCCGTCTCGTCCTCCGCCCCCATCTTCCTCCCTCTCACCCACTCCCTCTCCGCCTCCCGCTTCAACACCACCCACCACCTCCTCAAGTCCGCCTCCGCCCTCTCCGCCGCCCATGAGCCGGCAACCGAAATAGAAGACAAGACGGGGCTGAGCCCGTGCTACTGCTTCGACAACGACGCAATCGCGAGCGTGAAGGGATCCGAACCGGCGAGCGAAGGGTCGGCGTGGTCGTCGCCGCTGTCGGTTCTGACGTTCGACGACTTCGCGGAGACAACGTGGGAGTGTATCGTTTCCGGAGACGTCGACCTTGCAGAAGTATCCGTCGGAGATCGACTGGGACGCAAACTGATGTCAAAAAAATCGTTTCTTTTTTCTGTTTCTGTTTCTGTGTAGTCGTCAATAGTTAGCTTGTGTCTTTGCTAGAGCAAATTCAGGAAGGCGGGGAGTGGTCGCTGCGATGAAGTTTTTGGGAGATGCAGTAAAGACCGCTCTTGCCCCCCATTGTTAGGAAGGATTAATAGTGATTTTAGGGGTCTTATTCCATTGTAATTAGCTTATAGCTAGCAGGCTGTAGCTAAGAAGTGTGCCCTGTTCAGCTGAAATTTTTTTGTCTGCTGGGCGATGGCTGTTCTTACTTCTCTTATGTAATTCGTTTGTCTATGTAAGATTATGGCTTTTTCTAGTTCTGTAAATATGATGATCCCTGCTTGCCCTTGCTATTTCCAGTTTTCGTTTCTGCTATGTGATAACTGAAGATGGGCTGAAACGCGACAATTAGTGCAAAATCATTTCCAGATAGTTCAGATCAGAACATTAGTTTTATAATAATCTTTAGGACAATGAAGCGTAGAAGAAATTTGCCATTTGAAACTTGACAATTAGTGCAAAAATCAGATTACGTAAGAACCCTTTCTTGCACGTCAGATGATTCTTGGCTCGCCTGATGGCTGCTTTGGTTCATATGAATTTGTCCAACATCTTTCATTTCGTTTCGATCGATTTTATCGCACTTCTCTGATTGATTCCGATATGAACACTACCAACAATACTTTCCCCTGAAATATTCACTAATTCGATTAACAATTCCTTCACTGCTGTACCAAAAGGAAGCTATACACAACAAAAACTTCACATTTCCCCTCCCCCGGTTCGGAACGCTCAAATCGAGCAAGTATCTTATTCATTCCGGTTCAAATGACCCCGACCGGCGACCGAACGTCGATGCAGCCGTGCGCCGCCTAGTGTTGGTTGAGGCTGTCCCACGGACAGCGCCGTCGGGCAAACCCCACCCTTCGCTTCTCCAGGTCATAAACCACCTCAAAACCCTGCCGCTGATAATTCCCCAGGGTCGCCACAGGCCGGCCTTCCGACTCGGCCTCGTCCCCGCCGTTCATCAGCATCAAGCACCCCACTCGCGACCGCCTCCCACCGCCGTCCATGAAGTTGTAGAAATAATTCCTCCTGGGCAGCACCACACTGGACCCCCGCCCCACGAAATGCAATGTAACGGTAGGCACGCTCGCGATCGTGTCATTGTCGAAGTAGTAGCATGGGCTCAGCCCCGTCTTGTCTTCTATTCCGGTTGCCCGCTCATGGGCGGCGGAGCGGGCGGAGGCGGACCTGAGGAGGGTGGTGTTGAAGCGGGAGGCGGAGAGGGAGTGGCTGAGAGGGAGGAAGATGGGGGGCGGAGGACGAGACGGAGGAGTGGTGCGAGATGAGGAGGAGAAGGACTAAGAGGCAGAGAGAGGACGCCATTTGAGGCCTCTGGAGTGGAGTTGGGGATGGGAGGGAGAGAGGACAACAGGGAAGGGGATGGGTGCTCTGGTGCAGAAGCCCTTCTCCTCGGGAAGACGCAAAGGCAGAGAGAAGGGGAAAAAAAGATAAACGGAGCTCACGGAGACGGATGGATTGAGGGTTTTGAAAATTTGCTGACAGTGGGCCCCGGTTTACCACGTGGCGTTCTTTGAATGGACTGGTGCAGAGATGGATGGGTGCTCCAGAACTCTCTAGAGTGTTCTGGAGTGGTGAACAAAGAGAGAGAAAATATTGGATGCTCCTGGAGCGCCACGTCATCTCTGAGCCAGACCATAGAAAATTTGACACGTGTCATATGAGGGCCCACTTTTCAGATTTTCCAGAGTTCATCTTTTCACCAACCTTTTCTTTTCCGTAAACACCCCCTCACCTTCAATCTTCACATCTTCAACAAAATCACTGTAGCCTCCTCCCTCAAGCCATCGTGCTTCTCTCTCTCCGTTTCTCTCTCTTGTCTCCTCTCGCAGAAGAAACCACCAGAAAAAAACAAGAATCTCTCTCTCTCTCCGTTTCTCTCTCTTGTCTCCTCTCGCAGAAGAAACCACCAGAAAAAAACAAGGAAGAAGGAAAAACCATGGCTCCGAGAGAAAAGCCCAGCACCGCCATCCCAAACCCTAACGGCCTCAAGGAAATCCGCTAGAGGCCCTGCGGCCGCTACGCCGCCGACATCCAGGACCCCGGCAAGAAGACCCAGGTGTGGCTCGGCAGCTTCGACACCGCCGAGGAGGCCGTGCGTGCCTACGATGCCGTCGCCCCCGAGTTTCGCTGCGCCAAGGCCAAGACCAACTTCCCCACCTCCGCCGAGCTGATCTCCAGCTCCCGCAGCCCCAGCCAGAGCAGCTCCCTCGATGAGCCCTCCCCCCCGCCGCTGACCGTCGCGGCCCTCGCCCTGCCCCTCGACCTCAGCCTCGGCCGCCACCCAGTGGCCGCCGGGCCCGGAGCTTACTTCCCTGGCACGGCCGCAATGTGCTTCCCGGTGGTGCCCGTGGCGCCACGGCCTGTGTTCTTCTTCGATGCTTTCGCGCGCATGGAGCAGGTGGGCGGGGCTCGCCTGGAGGCGTGCAGGTTCGACCGTCCCGTGCTGGCCGAATTTCGCCCGGTGATCGGAGTCGAGGTCAAGACCGAGCCTGGCTCTTCTGCGCCCGTGGTGGCGGAGTACGACAGACTGGCGCGCGGCAAATCGCTCCTTGATCTCAACCTCCCTGCACCCAAGGTGGCTTGATTTTCCCGTTTAGATCAGTGGATCGGGACGATGAATTTTTGGATTTTTTCGGTTTCATCTGTTTGTCGAGAACTTACTCTCAGCCTAACGCGAGATCTCTCTTGTTCGTCCACGCCGCCACCGCCACCACCACCCACATCCACCTCCCCCTCAACCAGTGACGTCCGATCCGAAACAGTGGCGGTGCGCGAACAGTTCTCGACGGCGGCGGGGCGAGCGGACCCAGACGCGGCGATCGCGAGAGACGCAAGACTCGGCGTCGAGCGAGCTGGCATGGATGAGTTTTGCAGACTTGCACGTCTATGGAAGAAGACAACGAGTAGGTTAGTCTTCTCACTTGTTGTAGCCGAGCTTGGTCTTCTTGTGAGTCAGGCCTATTTTGTTTTGGGCCAGTAGGCTTCGTGAGAACAGCCCCAGGGAAGAAGATGAGGCAGGAAAATTGTAAAACAAATAGAAGCGAATAAAAAGAATAAAAAAAAGGTAGAAACTGAAAATAGAGTAAAAAAAAGAGGATTGAAAACGAGATAGGTAAAAGAAAATTTAAAAAGAGAGATAAATCTGTTAGTTAGAACTATAGTCTGATTAGTTAATCCTAATTAGGTTGGCCAACCTAGGTTTGGTCATTTAGTCAATCAATGATTAGTTGGTTAATTAGACTAGTTAATAGAAGACTCTTCCAGAAAAGATATAAAAAAAAATGTAGAAAATTCGAAAATCAAAGAGGGGCTGGTTTGGTGATTCTGCAGGCTGGTCCAATGTCTTGGGCCACACGAGTGGGCTGCTGATTGGAGAGTGGGCTGGAATAGGCTTATTGGGCTTTAGGCTTGATTGGGGGATTTTGTTAAGAGATGGGCCTTTTTCTTTTTCTTTTTCGATTTTTATCTGGGCTTCAAGTTCCTTTCCTAGTTCGCTGCTTTAGAAGGGTTGGGGTTAGAAGCCCACCTGGATCACTATTTTCGTAATAAAAATAATATTAAAATATATTTAAAAATATTAAAATATAAAGAAAAATTAGAAAATTTTCAGAAAATCATAAATAAAAAAAAAGAAAAGGAAATAGCTAGATTGACCTCACTTCCTAGTTTTGACCTTAGATTCTTTTAGAAAATGACGATTTTGCCCTTCTTGAACGAACTGTCCCAAATTGAAATCATCCTAAGCTTTAATCACATCATTCTCTAAGCTCTTAGACCTTAATAAGGATGTCATATTTGATTTGATGTGTTTTATCCCTGCTTTTGATTTCTTGATTGTGCACATTATATGCCTTAATTATGATTGATAGGATAGACTCACGTCTGCACGAACACATTAGAAATACATCCAATCTCGGTACCGAAAGGGCGTTGGTGGCAACACCGACGTAACCAAGTACCCAGATCCTTAATCTCTGATTGCATAGAATCGGACGGTATCTCCCGACCGCTTGGTAAGGTTTTCGGTCTACCTTTCCCAAAGACCGGTGGCGACTCCATTTGCATGTACACTTTACACATGCCACCCGATCACACTAATATCGAATCTGATAATCCGTCGCGATTTGGTATGGGCTTGGGAGGGCCCGAGCTAAGCCCGCTCCGGAGGCTTAGTAATCCATTAGCTTGATCGTTTTCGAGATCGGGTCGCGACACCTACTAACTGTGATATTTGGCCTCCCTTCGTTTGGCCCAAAAAATGTGATGTTTCTGGGAAAAAAAATTCCAAGAATTCATTTTTTAAAAAAGTAATAATATTTTTTCGGTGTTCGACTGAAACTTGAAAATATATTTAAGTAGAGAGAAAAATCCAATCACGCAAAATTACATGAAACGCTATTTTACCGGAATCTTTTACCTTTGTGCCGTTTGGTGTGGCAATGGTTAGCAAGTTAATTCATATAGAATTCTTTGGACGGTAAAATGGTCTGTTTTCTATTTTCCATTCGCTTCTTCCTACTTAAAAAAAGAATAAGAAATGATTTCTTGGAAATCACATTTCAATTCCATATACTTCTATTTGCTTTTCTTGTGTAAATTCCTTCTTCTTTTAGCAGTTTGATTTGTATAATCAAATTGCACTTCTTCTTTTTTATAAACTTGGGTAAGAGTACGTAAAGCAATGCTTAGCACAAGAAAGCTGGGCTATAACGAGAAAAAGCAAAAACCCTATAGGAGGAGTCTAATTTGCATGTCGTACGCAGTGATCCAGTTTCAGCTTCTCGCATTATTTCTCAAACGCTCTGCAGCAAAATTAATTTTCCCTGTAGTAGGGGGAGACGAAATTCATGTTGGTAGCCAAAATAAGTTGCCTTGCCAGCTCGCTTTTGCAATGACCTGATCTTGTCCCTGTCCTGAATTCCTTGAAGCGCGAAAGAAAAAAGATTTGTGTTCACATCAAATCAAATCGTACCTGGCTTTGTGATGGATCAATCACCCATGAGAGGTGAAAGCCACAGGTGAGGAGAGAGAAGAGAGGCCAAGGGAGAGCGACCATAAGTAAGAGAGTAGAGGGACAAATTTGCAAGGAAAGTAAAAAAGGATGACATGCAGGCATTACTGAAGGACGGGGGAGGGAGACAAGATTGCAGGAAAAGGATAAAAGAAATGCAAAGCCGACAATACTTTTGAGTTTGATCTTTCACAAAAAGGAAAAGATTGCTAGACTTATTTTTTAATAGAAAAGCACGCGCAATCACAAAATAAAAAAAAAAGATTTAAGATGGTCCTGTTTTCGATGGAAAAGCACTCCCAATCACAAAACGGGAATGTCCTATTTTTTATTGGAAAAGATTTGAGATCGGACAAGAACTTTGATCTGTTCATGTTCATGAGCATTGCTTAATTTAATACAGTTGAAAATTATGAAGGTTTTGAACTTAAACTAACAAGATATATTGGCAAGATGTTTAGTCGTAGTTACTTCTGCGGAGGAGATCGATACGGGTCAATAATTACGATTTAATTGTGATTATGAAGTCTCTCTTCATTGTTAATTGACAAAAAGTGCTGTCGAGGGACAAGGGCAGTTACAAAAGTGAATAAGAGGAGATATTAATGGCGATTGAGACTTGGCGTGTAAAGTGGGAGGTTTACAGCAGCTGCTGCAATTTGCAATAACGACGTGTCAAATGAAGGGATGTAAAACTGTGAAAGAAAGCGAGAAATGCCAGACAAAATAAATTAAAAGTTTTTGATTTATGAGCTGAACTCTTACTAATGTTTCCTCGTATAATCAATTACACATTATCGTACAATGCGTCATGGACGATATGACCCTTTTTATTTTTATTTGTCTTTTTTGTGTGCCATACTTGGTCCTTTCCGCTTTCTCTTTAAATTCCTTCTCCACATTCCCAAGTTTGACGATCACTCCGGATTTTAGTCCTCAATTTCTTCCTCATCTCCCAACGATAGTGATCATCGTCATGTTGGGAGAATTTGATTTAGCGATTCCAAGAATCAAAATTCACGATCGCGGCACCCAACCCCTCCTCGTCGGCTTAGATATTGAATTCTCTGAAGTGTGTCATGCCTCGTCCAG
Source organism: Lenwebbia sp. NSW1173648 (assembly GCA_029784005.1). NCBI lineage: Eukaryota > Viridiplantae > Streptophyta > Magnoliopsida > Myrtales > Myrtaceae > Lenwebbia > Lenwebbia sp. NSW1173648. Next base: position 10,514,307 of record JARCGZ010000010.1, read on the forward strand.
AGTGGTTGGACAATATGTCATGCCTCATATCTTTCGTGACGTTGTGAGGAGACGACCTTTTTTTTTTTTTTTTTTGCTTTAGCCCTTTTCTTCTCTATGAATTCCTTCAGCACATTTTCTTCTACAAACATCTTTGTACCCTCAAATGGCCATCAACATAGAAATTCAGAATAACATCTTCCTCCTCCTCAACGACCCGAACAACCATAGCTTTCATGACATAAAATTCTACGATTGGACCGTGCACACACGGTTAATTAACTCCCACATCCAGGCCACTTCCTGGATAGAGGCCCGTGGCAACGATCAACTCCATGTCGGTCTAGACACGGAGCTGAGGCCTGACAGCAGAACAGTCGAAACAGTTGCGTCGCAATAATATAATTATGTGTAGATTCGCAGCGCCTAATCTATCAATTCTTCCTCTCCTCTTCCTCGTAGGCAATTGGAACACTTTTTTACGATGTGGACATCAGTAGTGACGCCAGGAAGCTTGAAAAAGACTCTGTCATTGTCCTCAGCAATACAAAAGACCTAAGCGAAATGGTTAATACGAAGCTACCTCATAAGGAGCTCGGGTTAAATGCTTGGCCATGAGGTCTTGTGTTGCATGAGTTTATCTATCTGGCTTTCCTTTAAAGCTTTATGAAGGATGGTATGACTGTATTCTTGAAGGCGAATCTAATGAATTTTTTTTCAAGTTTATGGATCTTCTTGTCGTTGTATGAGCTTTTCAGGGTTTTTTTTTTCGTTCTGCTTCCATGTGATGAATTCACGCTCAGCTCACTATTGAAGTAAAAAATAAAATTGTATAAATGATGAGCAGTTGAATATTTGGTTATTTATTCTTTTAATGTTGCGCCATAAAAAATTGGGTGGGGCAGCTTTCCGAAAAGTCGCGTAAGAAATTGTTCCGACAAACAACAAAAGAATATTTTGGGCATACTTTTTCTATATACTTCATGTGAAAAAAGAAAATGAGTGCCGTAGTTTTTGTGAAATGTTTGATGCACCTTGCACTAGTTTTAATTAGAGTTGTAATTAGTTAATTGCAACACTTTGAAGCTGCTCAAAACTAGTGCGAGATACATCAAACATTTCACAAAATTTACGGCACTCATTTTCTTTTTTCATATGAAGTATGTAGAAAAACTGTATCCAAAATATTCTTTTAACGTTTGTAGAAATAATTTCTTACGCGACTTTTCGGAAGCTGCCCCACTCATTTCTTTATGGCGCAACATTAAAAGAATAAATAACCAAATATTCAACTGCTCATCACTTATATAATTTTATTTTTTACTTCAATAGTGAGCTGAGCGTGAATTCATCACATGGAAGCAGAATAAAAAAAAACTTGAAAAACTTATGCAACGACAAAAAGATCCATAAACTTGAAAAAAAATTCATCAGATTCGCCTTCAAGAATGCAGTGATACCCCCTTCATAAAAGCTTTAAGGGAAAGCAGCCTCATGGCCAAGCATTCATCTCCAGCTCCTTATGAGGTAGCTTCGTATTAGCCATTTCGCTCAGGTCGTTTGTATTGATGGGGACGAGGACATAGTCTTGTTTCAGCTTCTTAGCATCACCCCTGATGTCCACCCCATAGAACGCGTTCCGATTGTCTACGAGGAAGAGGGGGAGGAACTGGTAGATTAGGCACAGCGAATCTATACATAATTGTATTATCGCGACGCAGCTATTTCGACTGTTGTTGCTGTCAGGCCTTCACTCCGTGTCTAGACCGACATGCAGTTGATTGTTGCCACGGGCCTCTATCCAGGAGGTGCCTTGGATATGGGAGTTAGTTAATCGTGTGTGCGCAGTCCGGTTATAGAATTTTATGTCATGGAAGCTATGATTGTTCGGGTCGTTGAGGAGGAAGATGTTATTTTGATTTTTCATGTTGATGGCCTCACAACGTCACGAAAGATACGAGGCATGATGTATTGTCCAACCACTCGAAACGAGGCATGACACACTTCAGAGAATTCGATATTTAAGCCGGCGAGGAGGGGTTGGGTGCCGCGATCCAACATGGCGATGATCACCAACGTCGTTGGGAGAGGAGGAAGAAATTGAGGAGTAAATTCGAAGTGATCGTCAAACCTGGAGACGTGGAGAAGGAATTTAAATAAAAAGCGGAAAGGGTCAACTATGTCACACAAAAAAGATAAAAAAGGGTCGTATCGTCCATGATGCATTGTACGATAATGTGTAATTGATTATACGAGGAACATTGGTAAGCAGTTCATCTTAACAATAAAAAATTTATAACTTTTTTTTTTCCTGGCATTTCTCGCTTTCTTTCACAGTTTCACATCCATTCGTTGGACACGTCGTTATCGCAAATTGCAGCAGCTGCTGCAAACCTCCCACTTTATACATCAAGTCTCAATCTCCATTAATGCCTCCTCTGTTCACTTTTGTAACTGCCCTTGTCCCTCGGCAGGACTTTTTGCCAATTAACAATGAAGAGAGATTTCATAATCATAATTATTGACCCGTATCGATCTCCTCCGCAGAAGTAACTACGACTAAACATCTTGCCAATATATTAACAGACTCCATCACTTGTTAGTTTAAGTTCAAAACCTTCATAATTTTCAAGGGTATTAAATTAAGCAATGCTTATGATCATGAATAGATCAAAGTTCTTGTCCGATCTCGAATCTTTTCCAATCAAAAATAGGATATTCCCGTTTTGTAATTGGGAGTGCTTTTCCATCAAAAACGGGACCATCTTGAATCTTTTTCTGATTTTGTGATTGCGTGTGCTTTTCTATTAAAAATTTTTTTTTGCAATCTTTTCCTTTTTGTGAAAGATCAAACTCAAAAGTATGTAAACATTGGCCCATGTTTGGTGCCCTCCAATCATGTCAATCACAACCAAGGCCGCTGTGTCCATGCTTACTAAAACTTGACGTCCGCTATCCCTCTCTCGAATCCTAGCCTCATCTGTTGAATGGACAGTGACTGCAAAGGGCGCACCAAGCTCATCCATCGTCAAAAAAATCCCACAAGTTTACCTGTAAACATAGTTCCACCTAACACGTCATCCGTTGTTCACACTAAGTGTTTTGTCTAATATATTGTTATCATTTGATATGACAAATTTGGAATTGCGTTTGTTGCGCATGATGAATCTGCTGAAGCCAATGAAGTGAAGGTAATTCTTCAGACTAGTTAATTTTGCCAGCTACTCTTGGTGTACATGGAGCAGGTTTCTGCCCGTTATTTGTGAATGCTTGAGTTTGTTATCGTGATTAACTAATTGAATTATCAATGCAAAAACTGAAAATTGCTCCAAACAAGATGGCACACGGTGCTGCCTTTGGGAGAAAGTCAGATGGTGATAGAAACACTTTTGGTATATGCGGGAGGTTTTTTGGTTTTTGCTCTTTTGCTAGGTATATTCGGAATCTGTTCCTTTAGTTTATGCTTGCATTTGTCTTGTTAATATCAGGCGATGAGTGGAGAGGAAGTATTTTGAAGGTGAATGCTGATTTAGAAAGCACAGAAAGAAAAATCGTATTTTGTATTACCCCATTGGGGAGGAGAGTAACAATCGGGCAAGATATGGTCAATATTGCTTAAAAGTCGACTCCTGTACATCATAAGGGGTTATTAAACCATCTGTCCTTGAACTGTTTTGGGATGAATCGCATAATATACAGCCTTTTGGAGCATTCTTTGCATAAGAGGCAGGAGATGCGAAGGGACAAGATCCTACATGTGCTCTGCCTCCCTCCATGGGTAGCACCTGTCAAATGTGGAGTTTACCGATGGAATATGCTAGCATGGATCGCATAATATACAGCATTTTGGAACATTCTTTGTATAAGAGGCACGATATATCGTCAAACATTGGTATATCTACAGCCTTTTGGAGCATTCTTTGCATAAGAGGCACGATATATCGTCAAACATTGGTATATCCTGTCGCCTCATATTCCATCGGTAAACTCCACATTTGACAGGTGCTCTCCATGGAGGGAGGCAAAGCACATGTAGGATCTTGTCCATTCGCATCTCCTGTCTCTTATGCAAAGAATGCTCCAAAAGGATGTATATTATGCGATCCATGCCAAAACAGTTCAAGGACAGACGGTTTAATAACCCCTTATGTACATGAGTCGACTAGAAAGAAATATTGACCATATCTCGCTCGTTTTTTACTCTCCTCCCCAATGGGATATACAAAATACGACCTTACCTTCTGTGCTTTCTAAATCAGTATTCACCTTCAAAACGCTTCCTCTTCACTCATCGCCTGACATTAACAAGATAAATGCAAGCATAAATTAAAGGAACAGATTCCGAATATACCTAGCAAAAATCAAAAAACCTCCAGCATATACCAAAAGTGTTTCTATCACCACCTGTGACTTTCTCCCACAGGCAACACCGAGTGCCATCCTTTTGGAGCAATTTTCATTTTCTGCATTGACAATTCAATTAGTTAATCACGATAACAAACTTAAGCATTCACAAAAAACGGACAGAAACCTGCTCCCTGTGCACCAAGAGTAGCTGGCAAAATTAACTAGTCTGAAGAATTACCTTCACTTCATTGGCTTCAGCAGATTCATCACGCGCAACAAACGCAATTCTAAATTTGTCCTGTCAAATGATAACAATATATTAAACAAAACGCTATAAGTGTGAACAACGGACCTATACGCAAAATTTACGCACTCAACCCAACCATATGAACTCTTAACTTCAGCAATCAAACAATCGGTTGCATTAAAAGGCAACTTGTTACCCGATTACTGCTTAAAATGCAAGCGATCCTTGTCTATTCCAAGGTGTTAAGAATCGAGATACTCTCCCGATGAAACAGTCGAGAGTCTCATCATTAATGGTTCCCTAAAAATGAAAATGGAAATTTGTGAGACTCAAAGTGAACACGTTTGGGCAAGAAAAATCAAGTCCTAACCTTTGAAACTACGTCTGTAAGCTGACATCGGTCAGCTTGCAAATTGGCCATCTATAATAAGTTCCTGGTTCGCAACTGAAGAGAACATGGCGTGAAAACTGAGGATTGCTATCGAGCTGCCCATCTCGTGAGAGATTTTGTGAGGACAAGGTGTTGAATGATTCGTGTATCAAGGAGGACGAGGTTACAAAACTTAAGAAGATAGTTGAAATATTGGGTACATTGGATGCGGTGGAAGTGGGGTCCCTTATAAGAAAGTATAATATCAAAGCTCCATACACAAATAACAATCTCTCTAATCCGCATCCGGTAAATGTAAAGGTTACAATGCCCTTGGGCATTTCGCGTTACCTTCCAAACTAAGTGCACTGAGCTAATTAATTTTTATTTTAGTTTTTGACATTTACTGTATTTTTTCCCCCTCATTCTTCTATAATTTGTATGGGCCAGAAGTTGGTCGAAGAGACTATAAGGATGTGGAAAAAGAATGTGAGACCCGTGAAATCCCCCTTACTGAAAAAGGCGACAACATAAATGCTCGTCACCTATGGAAGATCAGGGAACTCCCCTTGGCTACGGTTCATGATGGTTTTGCATATAAGGATATGGTATTCTTTCTGATCATCCTCATATGATTGGTGGTTAAACCAAGTCTTCGCTTCTTGACTGCAATTCTCGTTTGCTTAGGAAGTTGGGAATTCTAGTGATAAAAGATCTAACAAAGACATTTTAATATTTAATTATATATCTGATTATGAATTGTGTTTTTTTTCCTGAAACTTAGCTTCTTTTTTATACATTTAGGATGGTCATTACTTGGAGGTATGCTTGTCTTCTACTTTTACAACTCGAATGACCGTACTCCTTAAAAATTGCTTTCTTGGTTAAGTGAAAGCATTGCCCCAAGTCGATGCTAGAAGATGGTCATGAAAAAGCAGAGAATATCACCGTACTGAATTTAGAGTCAAATTTATGTTTTTTTCAAACACGAGGATTCTTATGATTTTTACTCATGTAGATTGCCGATAATGGTCTGTTCGTCCAAAAGTTGAAAGAGGCCGCGATTCGTCAGTTTTTCGATCCACAAAAAAATCAGTTTCATGCCATGTTCTCTTTAGTTGCGGACCTGAAACTTACTATATTTTCAAGAATATTGAGGATGGCCAATTTACAAGCTAACCAGTTTGGGCAACCTTTGAAACTGCATCTCTAAGCTGATGTCAGTCAGCTTGTAAATTGGCCATCCTCAATATTCTTGGAAATATAATAAGTTCCAGGTCCGCAACTAAAGAGAACATGGCATGAAACTGATTTTTTTGTGGATCGAAAAACTGATGGATCTCGACCTCTTTCAACTTTTGGACGAACAGACCATCATCAGTAATCTACATGAGTAAAAATCATAAGAATCCTCTTATGCTTGAAAAAAAACCTAAATTTGACTCTAAATTCAGTACGATGATATTTACGTTTTCATGGCTATCCTTTAGCATGGACTTGGGGCAATGCTCTCACTTAACCAAGAAAGCAATTTATAAGAAGTACGGTCATTCAAGTTGTAAAAGCAGACAAGCATACCTCCTCAAATCATTGTGATGATAAAGTAATGATAATCCTAAATGTGATAAAAAAGAAGCTAAGTTTCAGGAAAAGAACACAATTCATAATCAGATATATAGATAAATATTAAAATATTTTTGTTAGATTTTTATCACTAGAATTCACAACTTCCTAAGCAAACGAGAATTGCAGTCAAGAAGCGAAGACTTGGTTTAACTATCAATCATGTGAGGATGATCAGAAAGAATACCCTATCCTTATATGCAAAACCATCATGAACCGTAGGAGTTCCCCGATCTCCCATAGGTGATGGGCATTTATGTTGTCGCCTCTTTCAGCAAGGGGATTTCACGGGTCTCACTTCCTTTTTTTCATATCATTGTAGTCTCTTCGACCAACTTCTGGTCTATACAAACTACAGCAGATTGAGGAAAAAAAAAATACAGTAAATGTCAAAAACATAAAACTAAAATAAAAGTTAATTAGCTCAATGCACTTACTTAGGAAGGTAACGCGGAATGCCCAAGAGCATTGTAACCTTTACATTTACCAGATGCAGATCAAAGATATTGTTATTTGTGTATGGAGCTTTGATATTATACTTTCTTACAAGGAAACTCAGTTCCTACGCATCCATGTACCCAATATTTCAACTATCTTCTTAAGTTTTGCAGCCACGTCTTCTTTGATATTCGAATCATTCATCACATTGTCCTCATAAAAATCTCTCACAAGATGAACAGCTCGATAGCAATCCTCAGTCTCACATCATTTACGATAAAAGCTTCCCCGTGCAACTCAACCGGATCTTCATAAGGCCAGGAAAGTTCCTAGACATTCTCGTTCGTGGAAACAAAATGCTAATAAAAGAAATAAAAAGTTTAAAACGAGACAATCCCTAACTCCAGAACTACTATCTACATACACTAACCTGTTTCCCGATTGCCATGACGTTGTCCTGCAAGATTATGCCTTTTGCGCCGTTGTTTCTCTGCCCGTCAGTAGTGTGCAATTTGGACTTCTTGAGGACTTTCAGAAAGCTCTCACGGTCCTCCGTGCTGTCGACGGCGAGGGATTGGAGAGAGTATTTTGGGTCATAGTCTTTTATGTGTTTCCCCAATTTCTCCTCAGAGAGGGTATACAAGTTCGTAAGTACTTGCTTGAATTCCGCAGCCTTCTCCGCATTAATGCTCGAATCCTTTTGCAGCTTCTCATTACAAAAATCTTTGAGCAGATGGTCAGCTCGATAGAAAGTCCCAGTTTTCTCATCTTTCACAACGGGAACCTTCTCCCGACAACGAGCCAGCATGACACCAAGCAAGGGAATTACCCCCATGGAGAGAGCAAAATGCTAATAACAGAATTAAAAAGATAAACACAGCAGACAAACCCTAATCTAAATATTATTGGCTAAAGCATCTAATTTCAACTCAATTCCATGACTAACCTGACGCCATAACTTCAAGACGTGTGACTCGATGGCGCGACCGATCTAGCCGTTTTCGTAGATCTCGGGGACATCCCGGTACCTATGGAACGAGGGAATGCAGAACCCGCCATCCTTTAGCGCCTTGATCAACGTTTCGCGGAACGAGTAATCGGTGCAGTCCATCGCGCGAGAGAGGAGGTTGGGGGAGTCGGAGAGAGAAGGAGAGCGCGGGGAGAGAGAAGAGACGAGAGACGGAGAAAATGAGAGCAAAGTTGAATTTTAGGGTTTTGAGAGGGGACTGGAAGCGAATCACCTAACATTGGGGTTTTTGTGACATTGATAATATTATTCAAATCAGGCCTGTTTTTAGATAGGGTTGGGATTCAAAATTTTTCAAACCCCACCCTCCCCTTAACAAATGACATGGCCCATTCTTGGTGGTCCAAATGAAAATGGACGGCATGATTTGAGTAATGTTACTCATATCACAGAAATCTCAATGTTAGATGATCCGGATTCGAGGGGACCCGGCTACCGTAACGGTGCCGTAAGATTAAAATTCTAATGGTGTGATACTGGCCACAATTTTTAACGGAGGAAACTTGTCCGCTTTAAGCTTTTTTTTTTTACTTTCCATTGTTTCCTCCCTCTTCTTTTGTTTTTTCCCCCCCTTTTTCCTCCTTCTTGGCTTAATTTAAGATTAGGGGATTGCTTTTTTGGTCAAAAGATTAGAGGATTTAAAAAGGGCCAAGAAGGACCAATCTAAAAAGAGAAACTCTCACAAATTCCAGTAAGTGAAATTTCTTGAATATAAAGAGAAAAAAACCAAATACCGAAATATTGCTAATCACTTGTAGAGAAAATATTAAACTAACTAAAAGAAAATCATTGGTGTCATTAGAAAATGAAAAATGATTGAAATGATAACTTTATAACTAATAACGAAATCTCTGACAAAAAAAAAACTAATAACGAAATCCTTGTGCATTGAATGGCTCCTCATTTTTTTCGATCAAATCAAATTGTTTAGAAGGATTTTTCACATGACCTAAAATCAAGACTAGTGATATTAAAAACATTTGAATTAAATGCAAGATCAATATACGAATAATGTATTAGTAGACGAAATAATGACCCTATGGATTAAAATCTCCCATCTTCGAATCTTCACCTGGAACTCTGCTGTTGCTGCTGCTGCTAGTACCATTACCGGCACCATTTTACCGGCACCATTACCAGCACCACCGCTACTTCCAAAGTCACCATTTTGCTACCCGGTTTACAGTGAACGAAGAATGAATGCCGTCTCTTTGTTTTAGTAACTCATCTACCTAAAATATTCCACTAATTAATTCATGCTACAGAGAAGAGGAGGCATGCCATCCCTCATGTCCAAAAAATGGGGAAAGGAAAAGGAGTGCGGCAGTAACTACCCATCAAAGACTTAAACTGATGGATTAATATCATAAGTGGACATCTGATCGAAAGAAAACTGTTAATTGGAGAACAAGACATTCGGAATAAGGGTGACAAATAGCATGAAAAGTTCCAGCATCTTTGAAGTGAAAAGCACAAAAGTTTCCATATCCTAAATCATACAAGGACAAACCTAGAATGCACGGTTGTATGTGTTAGTGCATAAAATTACATCTACTAAGGTAACGTGCTTTGATAAAAGATCCCTCAAAGGACAGATGGCCTTAGATATTCATATTGAGCATCCAAATGAGGGGATATACTCATTCTGCCAAAATGAAGATTCTAATAACATAGGAACTAATCATTTTGGCCGATGTAAGTGGGCTATAGAAGAATCCCAGATTCTGAATGAGGAAGACAAGCCAAGAAAAGAAAAAGACATACAGACTGCTTTTCCTGGCTGTATCTGTCGGTCACTTCTTGAAATCATGCCAGGGCCTACAAGTATCAGAATAAAATCATGAGAACGCGCATGAAGCAATAAGTACGGAAATAATATAGGAAAGACGAAAACACCTTCCTATACTCTGTCTCAAATTGATGTAGGTCAGTCCTTTTTCTCAATATCTGTGCCTCAATTTCCTTCAGCTTCTCCGTTGCCTCTTCATATGATCTTGCACAAAGAGCCTCTATCATGTAGCTTGCAGGCTTGGAAAAATTATCTCCTGCATCAGTTTGAGAGTAGTATTAATCTACCTAAATATCAAAGGGAAATCCTACTTCTATTGCCAGAAGAGACTAAAAGCCCTACATAAGCTACCGTTCCATAGACAGCGAATATGTGAGTTCCAGCTTTAAGTTCCGAAACCTCACAAGGTTGTAGACCCCTTGATAAGAGGAGAACTCGGGGTCTCACTGGATCTTTCCAAAAATGGCATCTACCCTTTTCGGCCGCTTTTATGTCTTCAATTATGAAGTCTAAACACACACGTGGCGAGCTTATTTATTTATTTTATTTTTGGATCGGAAAGCTTATCCACTTCGAAATTCAAGTTTTGCAGGTGGGTTAACTAAATATGAATATTTTGCCACCAAAAGTTAGCAATTTTCCTCTCAATCGCCTTACAAATAAAAGTGGAAATTTTAAAAATTGACATGACATATTGGGGAAGGGCTTGCATCACAGCTTTAACTAACACTTCCTTCCCTGCTTTTGACAATAAATTTTCCTTCCAACATTCGAGTTTCATCTTAACCCAAGCCAAGATCCACGAAAACATATCTTTCTTGGTCGCTCCCCAATCAGAAGGAATCCCCAAGCGTTTCCCCGTTTTCTCAACCTCTGGAACCCTCAACTGAGCCGCTATATTCTCTCTCAAGTTCAATGGACACCCCTTACTTAAGAAGACTCCTGATTTATTTAAATTGATTGTCTGACTAGAAGCAAAACAATACTGATTCAAGATACCTGCAATATTTTGACACTCACTGATCTTTCCATCCAAGAAGAATACTGAATCACCCACGTAGAGAATGTGAGATAGAAGAGGACACGCTCTAGTCAGGTTAATTCCCTGAAGTGTGCCCTCCTCAACAACTCGTTTAATCATTAGTGACAGTACATTTGCGACCAAGATGAATAGGTATGGGGAAATTGGATCTCCCTGTCGAGTACCTCTTGAGGGTTTAAAATAGGAAAGGGGTTCTCCATTAAACTTAACACTGAAGGAAACAGTTGCAACACACTACATCACCCAATTAATCCATTTTGCATGAAAACCCATCTTCATCAAACAAGCTTCTAGAAAGTCCCACTCTATTCTATCGATCATATGCTTTTTGCATATCTAGTTTCAGCACAGCTCAGAACTTCTTCTTACTTGCACGCACTCTTAAATGGTGCAACACCTCTTGAACAGTGAGTATATTATCTTGAATTAGCCTTCCTCCTAATTGGGTTTTTTCTCCACCTTCGGCTCTGTGAAACATTATGTTCTGATGCTTTGTCTTTGAACTTGGACCTGTCTCTGAACTTGGACTTGTCTCCAATTTAATTATGAAACTACTTTTACGACCAAAAAAAAGAAACTAAATATGAATAGATCATCAAGGTAATCGGTGTATTGGCTGAGAGATTATTCTTCTTTAACAGGAATCGCACGCGCGTTATCTAATTGCGGCATACCTCATACGTAGAGACCTTTTGTCCGTTACAATTGTGGTAGGATTTTTGTGAAGGGTTTGTTAATTATGGACCTCCTGTCAAGGGTGATGCGGAAGAATTATGGCTCGATCGAACACTCCGCAACAAGGGAAAATTATCAAAAAAGTCATAAACCTTTCGATTTTGCCAATATAGTCTTAAATATTTTAACAATTTTTCAATGTAGTCACTCTGGCTAATTTTGGTCGAAAGTTGATGACGTGAATGTTGGTTGTCCTACATGGCTCGACCAACACTGATGCAATTTTTTTTATTGTTAAGGTTGGCAACTCCTGCCAGCCACCGGGCAAGGGCCGATAAGGGCCCCGAGCCCTCGCCCAGATTTAAGCAAGAAGTCACTGGGTGAGGGCTGTGAGTCCTTGCTAGTCGCGACGAAGATTGCGGCCCTTGCCCTATAGTGAGCAAGGGCTCGCTACCCTCGCACGCAGCTAGCGAGGGCTCACTTTTGTCGACTGGCCGGCAGGGCCTTAACAATAAAAAAGAAAAATAAAATAAAAATAAAAATTATGAAAATTTTCAACAACAAAAAAAAATCATGTCACCATTGATCGTGTCACGTAAGACGTCCGGCGTCCACGCCATCAATTTCATGTCAAATTAGTCGGAATGACTAAATTGACAAATTGTCAAAATGGTTTAAGATTAAATTGGTCAAATTGAAAGGTTTATGATTGAATTAGCACAAATACAATAGGTTTATGAATTTTTTTGATAATTTTCCTCCGTAACAGGTATAAGACTCTTCTATTAACACCCAGAGGAGTGGTTAGTGTTGGTCGCACCTTGTGCATATAGATACATGAACATATATTTATTTACTTTTGAGGCAACTGGATATTTGTAATGGAATAGATACACATGTTGCTCCTTTGCAATGGAAAAAAAAAGGGGGCAATTTTGTATTTAATCGAGCCATCTATGTTTAATTTGCGAAATCAAGCCGTTATCTTCATTGACTACGTGATGTGTGATTCCTGACTAGGTAAACAAAAATTGAGTTAATACCACGAAAAACTCCAAACTGATAAACATGTGACAAATTTACCCAAAACTATTTTTTTTTTACCACGAAAAATCACAAATTGATACACATGTGACAAATTTACCACAAACTATTTTTTACCACAAAAAACCCTAAGCTGGTACACCAGTGACAAATTTACCGTAAACTAATTTTTTTTACCACGAAAAACTTCAAACTGATACACTTGTAACAAACAAAGGGTAAAAATCCCAAACTAGTACATCCGTCAACCGCCACGTGTCATCCAACTCAGTAATTTGACGGTTAGATTTAACGAAAATTAACGGAGGGTAAATTTATCACAGGTGTACCAGTTTGAGGTAAATTTGTCACAAATGTACTAGTTTGAGATTTTTTGTGATAAAAAAAATAATTTGAGGTAAATTTATCACAAGTGTACAAGTTTGAAATTTTCCATGGTATTAATCCAAACAAATTTGGATGCCCAATGCTTCTAAAATCGATATGGGTGGGCTTAGGGGTCAACATGAGAAGGCCCAGCCTAACTGCACTATCTGTATATATGCTATCAATAGTAAAATAGTGCCTAAGCCATAGATGGGCAAAAGGATATCTGGAGTGCCAATATTTGTGTACGGTGCTGTCAATATTTTTTTTGGATCACTTAAGTGCCAAGTCGGAGAAAAAAAAAATGATCATTTAAGTGTCAATTCCGGCCAAACAGTACACGTGGCATTTTTTTTTATTAAAATTTTAATATTATGTGGAATTTCTTAAATAAAAATCAGTCCATGTGACAATTTTTTTAAAAAAAATCAATCAATGTGGACGCCACGGGGAATTATTTTTGTAATATCAAATTAAATTTAAAAAATAAGCTAAATAAATAAAAAATAAAAAAAAATAAAAAATAAAAAGGAAAATTGCTAGGTTGCAGCAGTGAGGCTTGGAGCCCTCGCCGCTGCCGCCGAGCCCCAGCGACCCCTGCCGTGGCCTCACCAGGGACGGTGAGGTCGGCCTCGCCCAGTTCAAATTCGGAAAGATAATCCGCAAATTAGGTGAGAATCCTTATCTGAGTCAATTCAAATATTTGCTTGCCTATTTTGAACGGATTATCTAATTCACATATCTTGAGTGATAGGCGTCTTCTCGTTTGATTTGATATGGATGATATCTTTGGCGACCGAATGTTTATCCAATTTATTTGCTTTCCTCATTCGAAAAACTTTAAAAAAAATTGCATGTTGATAGAAATAGGTTATTCTAGATAGCATGGAATATTTAAATTAGATTGTATCTTAGGTTAGATCCTAAAATAAATTGGAATAGATTCTACATATAGCTTTCCTTTATAGGTCTAGATAATTTTAATCATATTTGCATATTTTGAAGATATAGGTTGCATGTTTAGATAGAATCTAGAAGGTTAAGATAAGTTTTCCTATTTAAATTAGGATTTGACTTAGTTTGTTTTTTTAGTTTAAACTAGATAATATCTTACTCTAGATAGTTTATTTTTAGTAATTCTTAATTGCGAGTTTTAATGAAAATTACAAAAATATCATGTATATGTGATGTCATCGGTGCTATGTCATTCAGAATGCATGCTAGGTTCATTTAGTTACGATTAGCATACCATGGTATAATAGTTTTATTTTTGCATGATTTAGAGATTGCAGAACCATATCTAACTAATTATATATCCTACGATGCAGCATCATGTCCGGATCATGTGTCGAAATCGCTGGACTTAAAGGGTAACATGAAGAATTTTATGTCCTTGGAACTAGAAACCGGAGCACCCGGCCACCGGTTTCAATTTTGAGAACCGCGAACCGGACTGTCACCCTCTAGAACCGGGAACCGGACCACCGGTCCCGATCCGATCAGTCCGATTTGCTCATCCTTAGCATAGTATACAACAAATTAATCCTCCTAGACTAGAGATCGAAAAAAAAAAAAAAGACTAGAAATCGAAAGAGTGAATACCATCTTGATTATGGTTTGATTTCCCTCTCATTTAGGGGGTTTTTTTTTTTCTTATTCTTCTTTTGGTGGGTACTTTCGTTCGGAATTTGAACAGAAGATTTTTCAATGAAATCAGCATGGATAAGGGATTTATTAAAGCTAAGTCTAAGTACAACAGTAACAGAAAGAAAAGAAATTTTTTTCATCTTTCTGAAAAACTTAGAAGCAATAAAAAGACCCCCGATTCTCCAAATTTTCCAGCAAGAGGAGCTAACTAGTGGGGGAGAAAAAAACGAAAGGTGCACCAGAAGCTTGGCTAGTTTTAAAACCGGTTCTGCAATGCCCGTGAACATGGAAACATCAAAGTTCTTGTCCATGTCTCTCGAATCTTTTCCCGTTTTGTGCTTGCGTGCGCTTTTTCATAAATAATATAAAAAAAAAACATTCTGGTTTTGTGTTTGCCAGTGCTTTTCCATAAAAAAACAGGACAGTCCTGCAATCTCGTCCGTTTTGGGAAAGTTCACACTTTAAAGTATTACCCGCTTTGCTTCTTTTGTCCATTTCCTGCAAGCTTATCCCCTGCATAGCAGCAGGACAGGACAGGACATGCGTCCAACCTCAAGAGGCTCTTTTCATTGATTTCTTTTTTCTTATCCTTTTATTTTTCTGGGGGAAAATTCTAAAAAAAGGCTCGAAGTGCCTTCAATTTCTTAAATAAGAGTCTGAAGTGGATATTATTTCAAAGAAGGGCTTGAAGTGCCTTCTTTATTCAAAGAATGGCCTGACTAATGATATTTTCGTTTTTTTACACTTCTATGATTTTTTTCTTTTTATTTTCGATTTTTCCATTTTTTTTCTTTCCTTTTTCCTTTTTCCTTTTTCCTTTTTCCTTTTTCCTTTTTCCTCGCCAGTGCCGTGGGCTGGGAGGCCTCATCGGTAGCCGCGAGCTAAGTAGCACCGACACCGACACACGACACAACACTACACGACATGCCGACACGTCATTTCTAAGAAAATAAAAAATTTCGACACGTTGGGACATGTTGTAAATTACATATATATAAATTTATCATGTATATATAAAAATATTAGTAGTATGTTTCTTTTTCTTATGTTAAGGATTTACGATTAGTTTTTTTTTTGGCTGATTGGGTATATATATAAGTTAAGTATATATACTTTTTATAAATTTACATTTTGATCCATAATTTATTAGATATGCTTAAAATTGACCTAGTGCATGTCGAAATAATATGTCGGGATGTTGGACTCGCGTATTGCTGACGTGTCTAGAGTGTTGATCACGTGTCGGTCGCATGTCAAAGAGTGTCGAAAAGTGTCGAAGAGTGTCGAACACGACTCGAAGGCTCCCAAAGAATGTCGGTGCTTCCTAGACCGCGAGGGCTCGCCACTCCTTGCCCAGGCAAGGGTCGGCCTCCCGGACGCCGGCGAGGGGAGCCTCGCCCTGCCCAGGCAAGAGAGTGATTGCAGATGTGAAAAAGGAAGAGAACTACCAGAGGAGAGTGTGATTGCAGATGTGAAAGAGGAAGAGAACAACCAAAGGCAAGCCCAATTGTTAAGCTAGAGAGAAGTTCTAGTAGTTCTCAAAGCTTCTTCGTCATCTGCTCGATTTGGGCAAAGCTCAGTCATGTTGCAGATCTGGGCAAGCTCGGCCACGACGTCAAACTTGATGCCATCTGGGAAAGACCTCCGCTTGCCCGTGGGGTTGACGGTCCGCGGTGGTCGACGGCCATAGCTGGTGACGTTGGAACAACGGTGGCTCCAGGCGAGGGTCGGCTCACGGCCACCGGCGAGGTGGAAGAGAAAAAAATGAGAAAATGAGAAAGAAAAAAAAAAGAAAATGTAAAAAGACAAAACTAAACATGGTCAAGCCTTTCTTTGAAACAAAGAGGGCACTCCAGATCCTTATTTGAAACAAGATTCATTTGGAGCATTTGTTTGAGAAATTGAGAGTACTTCGGATCATTTTTTGAAATTTTCCTCTAGAAAATGAGAATACTTGAGATTCTTTTTGGAATTTTCCCTGTTATGGGAGGTAAGTAAAAAAAATTTCACAAATAAGTATTCATTTTTCAAAAAGATAATCTTTACATCTTTTATTTTTCGTGAAAAAAAAAATAGAGCCTCTCAATATACGAGTAATATAAGAAAAAGTACAGTACTCGAGAAACTATTTATGGATTTCATTGTGGCCAAAACTACCCATGACACAAATTTTTTTTATTTTTTTTTGGGTGACACCCTCACAATGTTGAACTATGCTATGTGCTTTTCCATTACTGAAGACTCTTCTTTTGATGCAAATTGAATTCGGAGAGCTCGTTGATTGCTTTATACGGTGTCATCTATCTTGACAGTCGACTATTACCTATAAAAACTCAACATTTATTGTGGCTTCATGGGCGGATGTCTGGACATGATCATGCTACAGAGCGTCGAGGGTTTTCTGTGTTAATTATGGTCAAGAACAGAGTTTTTTACAGTAATATTAATTATGGCTCTTCTCTGTCCTCACCCATCACTTCCACTTCACGGGTGATCCACGATTTGATGCGAACTCAAATCTTTTCTCCTTGGTGTTTCTCGAGGACTTCCGGACAGGGTCAGGGACAGGGCTGGTCATTAAGGAAGGTAAGCGAGCTGGCAAAGAAGGCAACTTTTGGCTACGAATATCACGTCACTGTCTCTCAGCGATTGCTGTGAAAAGACCTCCCTTTCTCTTTCGCATGTGCAGAACTTGCTCTATCCTATCGTTTTCGGTGATTAGTGTACGACTCACCTCTTTCCTTTGAGAGAGCTCGACTCTTGGTCGCGTAACACGCCTTCATCCACGTCGGGATAAGGGACTCGACTGACCCGTCCTTCCAGTGGCTCGTCGCCTCGAATATTCTATTTGGATGGCGACGAACGGCGGCGGAGCGGCCCGACAACCGAGAGGGTCAAGTAGAACAAAGTGCTACGACATTTGGATTTGGCTCTAGTTTGTTTAGGAGCCGACCCATATGCTGTTACTGTTAGTTGGTGAGACATCAGTCATGGACAATATTAGCAAATTTAATCGGATTTTAGTGTTATTACATCGTTTTCTTTGTAATCCGCGAATCAGAAAATTGATTGGATGAAGTCACCGAATGATGAAAGATAAAAACACGACTCTTATCTTAATCATTTCAACTCAAAACTGAAAGACCGATATATTCAGGTTCGAAACCCTCTCTTACATCAAATAACTCAAAAAGCTAGGGTACAAATCTGAGATATCATAATGTGGCCAATACACAATTTCACACCAAGTGTCATCTATAACATACCAGGCACATCACCCAAAGTCAAGCGGAAAAGGACCAAATTGGTTGGGGGACACTTGCTGCTCTTTTTACACGCAGGTTCTATTGGGTGGACTTCAATTGGGATGAAGCAGGGTCCTTTGGCCTTCTTCTTCTCTTCCCCATCACTAGTCCCTGTCTTGGGGAGCTTTGTGGGTGGCTTCTTTCTTGGTAATGGACGAGTCATTGCACTTAGCTCCAAGGCACTGATTTTGATGTCATCCGCAACTATTTTTCGATCTGGGAATGCATCAGATGATCGATCATGTGTGTTCACAAGCATAACATAGGAGAAATCGCAGCCATTGTCTTCCAAGTCCTTAGCCCTTTCTTGTCTTCATTGAATGGTGACCAAAGTTATTGATGTGATAAGATATATTCTGGCCTGTTAGGATTATTATATGTCGAGTGTTCATATAGTTCCGCAGTTGAAGGGCTAAAGTGTAGGACCAATTTGAATCGTTTTCATTATAAAACTTTCCAATTTCATTCTGGTTTTACGTGTATTGACCACCAATCGTTTTGTTTTCGTCTTTTCAGCCCTCCTCTTGTTTTCCGATCAAGTTGATACGGATGCTTGACTGCTAAAAGGGGTTGGTCAAGTCGAGGTTGCCAATTGGCCTTGACCACCAAAAAACAGGCAGAACATTTTAGCGGAGGAACCGAACATCATCATCTAGTTTTCTTGTGAGATCGAAACTAGGAAAAACATAACGTTAAGGGTAAATCGCGACTAATCTCCGGGAGCGCACGACCAAGTTTTCAAGTGTATCTTGTACTGAATTATACAACAGATGAACCTCGGCTTGCTAGGTGTGTTGATTAGCACCAACTTAGTGGACCCAAAGTTTGATTGCCGCAGACGTATGCCCTGAATACTCTCTTTTCGATACGGTCAATTGTCTAGCGACAGAGGAATCAAATCCACGAGACACCTTTTGAGAATTGAGATTTGAAAATCCACATCAGGGGGATATGTGGGAAGTAATCCTAGCATTCATCTACAATCCAGTCTTGTGGAATTTGGCATTACCATGAAGGTGTTTACAGACGGTCTGCGTCTACCATATAGCATCAGTCAAGTCATGTGACAGCACAGGCTCAATTTTTCAGGACTATGTGCCTTAAGTATAACATGCAACAAGCGACCGTTCAAATCAGTGGCGTTTCATGTATAACAAGGGAAAGTTGCAGATGAAACTAACAAATGTCCCAACTTAGAATTCTACTGTAGAGTTGCCACAAGACAGATTAAGTTGCAGATGAAACAAGGAAATATCCCAGCTTAGAATTCTATTCCAAAGTTTCTACAAGACACTATGCCCATGTTCATTTACATCAACAACGGTATTTCCAGTCAACTTAAAGCTTGGAACCTTAAATTTTGATCCGAATATCAAGCGATTAGTCTAAAAGAACCAAAGACAAATAATAATAAGCTTCAATTCCATGTCAACTTGCTTCAATTTTGTTCCTGTCTTCTGTAAGTTCAGATATATCATTGATGTGCACAAAAACACAGAAGAAAATGAAAACCTGAACCACTGCCGACAAATTTCCTCAATAAGAAGCCAGTTGAAGCAGAGAAATTAATATTTAAAAAAAAATACGATAATTAAGCTTGATAAGAAACCAATCAGAAAGAAAAGATGGTACCTTGAACCATTCCAGGCAACAATGTCGCCCTCGAATTTTGCATTGCTAGCCTAAGTGAAAACCTCAACTTCTGCAATAAGATCATTCAAGTAACTGCCCACAATGAAGCCAAAATATATCAAATTGCATATCCCGCAGTGCCTCCTATAACGACCAAGACATAGGTTAAAATCATGAGAGGCCCAGACAACAAACTTGGAGCAGGATTCAGTTGCAGGGGCCTAAGAATCCCAGAACGCAACATTTGCACAAATACGAGTGGCTTCAGATGTGCTAGATAAAGCATTCTGCTTTTCGTGATTGCTTCAAATCCCCTAAATCATGTCAATAAATTAAACAGGTTCGAAGGACTGAAGCTATCAGAAGTCATCCAATCTATCGTTATCTGCTTTCTGAAATTCAGGGAACCGCGATAGGCCAAAGAAAACAATGGACAACCGATCATCATACACTGCCTATTAATATGTCACCGCTGGAAATTGGCGGTTCTTAACAGAAAATACAATTACCATAACCAAAGCGTAATATAGCCCATCCACCTATCAGTTGCTTAATTATCAATGTCTTCACCACAGGAATTGCAGTGCACTTCAATTATCCAACCATCGTACGCTTTCGACCTCTTTGCCGCACTGCATAAGTTATTAAACAGTGAGAAGAAAAGAAAATGTGAAATAAACTAAATCAGTCGGTTTTCTTCCTAAAGTGGAAAGCGAAGGTAGGAACAGGTTTCACCTTGAGCTAGTTTGTTTAATGTAGACGACCACTGTTTCGAGGACTTCCGATATGCAGCAAGTATCCGATCCATCTAAACAACAATCAACATTATCCATAATCAGATTCTACTTTCAAATGCATTCATGTCTAAGAACACGTTCCCAAGACAGCCCGTCAAATTGACAGCACTTTCAAGTTTGAAGAAAGGAGAGAAACAGGCTTATGAAAGTCATTTCAACATAAAATAATTTTTCAAGAACTTTTCAACAGGGGTACATTTCATGCAAGATCCCGATGCATTCAAATTTTCAGAAGCATTTAGGACAAATGGCTGACTACGGAGACATTTTTCAAGTTGACAAAATCAGGTAGTGTTGTTAGTTTCCATTTCGAATGATAAAGCAGATACACAAAGAACAGCTTTCTCGTGCTCAGCCACAGACAGAATAAACACTACCATAAACTCAAAAAACGAAGTACGAAGAACACCCGGCGTACCACATTTCCACAAGACGAATGCATAGAAAGCAGCGCTCTCTCGAGTACATACAGATCAACAGCTTTGTCTTCTGGGAGCGTTGATGTAAAGCTCAGACCAAAATCAATAAGGACCTGAAATAATGCGATAGATAAAGTGCAGACTGATGAGAACTTCCTAATAAAATGTCGATAGAACTCTTCGCTTCGCCAGCACTAACGAAAGAAAAGAAAATTAAAAAGAAGCTCAAATGCCACACGAAACAGGAGACAACTAACTAAAGAGCAAAAACCGCAGATGTCGCAAAGAAGAAAGATGCAAGGGCTACTTCCCCGAGAAATAGCTTAACAAGACTAGCCTAAAATAGGTGATTGAGCATGAGATACCGAGATCATCACATTTTGTTTATTCTCTATGTGTATAATTGTAGTCTAGTTTTCATAACTGTCCTATGCATTATGGTGTGAAGGTAAAGACTTTACCAGCCGATTGGTGCTACTCTGGATCAACATGTTCGATGTGGTCAGGTCTCCATGAACCAGACCTCCATCGTGAAGCTTCCCAATCGCATCGCCAATCTGCGTAGCGATATCATCCAAACGCTCTTCCACAACACCATCCGACCCAAACTCGAGAAACACATCCTTGACCGATGGGCCATTCACGTATTCAAACGTCAGAGTATGCAGTACTGGGTCCACACCATACAGAACAGGAGTGGAGACCCCCAAGCGTCTAGCTTTCGTCATGCACCTAGCCTCCTGCTCCATAGCAAATGGACGAGTAAAGTGGACCAGGACATCATTCACAGCAACACTTACTTCACACACGAGTTCAACATATGTACGAAAACACTAGGTCTATCAAACTAACCGCATTCAAGCGCTTCAAAGTGAGTTTTGAGTCCAAGGACGGATGCCGGTACTTCTTTGAGAAGCGCTCTTTGATGATGCACCTCCTTCCCACAAAATTGGACTCGAAAACTTTCTGAAAAATCAGATTTTTACGCCAAATACGTTACGACGATGGGTATTCGCGGCGGAATTCGAAAGCTAATCAGACGTGGCTTATCAACATTTCTTAAACAAGCGAAGTTCTCAATAATCAGACAGAAGATAATCTGGAAAATCAGTAAATTGGTAGAACAAGGTCAAAACTTTTTCACTCACAGCTTCTGCACCTTGCTTCAGCAGGACGAGAGAGCCGCCACCGGCATGGGCATCCACCTCCATGGCAAGGCCCTGCGTGTGCTCGCACTGTGTGAAAGGTTGACCCAGAAGCGAGTGAAATGAGGCTTTGAAATTATTCTGTCCAGAGAGAAAGAGAAAGCAGTTATTGACTGATCCCTTCTCCAAAGAAAGCGAGATCAGAACATGAATGGGAGCCGAAGCAGTAATGGCGTCTGGCAATTCACATGTGACGATTACAGCAGCGAAGAATGAAGCCGTCTCCAATACGGATTGGAGCTTGTTTCCTTGCCAGCGAAAGAAAGCTGAAGAAAGAACAGAGGGCGAGAGACCTCGGCAATGGCTGCGCGAGCTCTTCGAGAAAGTGCGTCAACTTCAATTCGAAGGCGAGAAGCGACAAGTGTGACGAGACGACGAGAGGGAAAGAGCGAGCGACGAGGGTGAGAGGCGGAAGCGAGCGTGAGGAAGACTGAAGAGGAAAGACCCAAGGAGGGATTAGGTTTAGGTTTACGAGATTTGCAAGAAGTCCACAAAAAAAAATGCTCAGAAATTGATTTTTGTTGATTTTTGTTGATTTTTTCTACTTGTGGTGAGAAATAAATTTTACTTTTTCAACATCAACATCACCTTTATTGGGTCGGCGGTCGATGAACCCAAAAAATATATAGATAAAGGAAAAAAGGACTAAAAAAGACAGTCTGGAATATAAGAGATCTGCCTCTCCACAATGTTAATAGCTTTCCTCCGCTCCGTCCTAAGACAAACCGTACGCCAATCCAATTCTCACTTGATTAAATCTTATTTTACTACTTTCCCCCAAGTAAGTTTTGGCCGACCCCTTCCTTTCTTTATGTCATGCTCTCGGTAATAAATTTTTGTTCTTACTAGAGCATCTAGGGATCATCGGAGAATATGCACAAACCATCTCAATCTATGTTCTCTCATCTTTTCTATCACCGGAACTACTCCAACTTTTCGTCGAATATCTTCATTTCTTATCTTATCCATCCTTGTATAGCCACACATCCACTTCAACATCCTCATTTCCACTACTTCCATTTTATGCTCATGTTGCTTCTGTGCTGGCCAATACTCAGCAAAAAAATACTCTAAAAGTAAAAAAGTAAAGTTATGTAATCAAATGAATTTCTGCTTCAGAAGTTGCCTTATCGAAAGAATTTCTGCTCCAAAAACACTTATGGAGCAAAAACTCTGCTCCATAAGTGTTGTTATGCATTTCGAATAGGCGGTTTCACTTTAGAATTAAGAATCGGATCAAAATTACCTTTTTCAATTTTATGAAACTGAGAATCAGACCAGTGCTTTGAGGATCAGATCAAACTGGCTGATTCGATCCGATCCGGACTATTTTTTTGGCTCGCGCTTAATATGCTTTAACTTTACTAGTGCTCTGTCGATTTTCGTTATTTTCTGAATTGGGTTTCGTTTTGTAGTATTTTGTACTTCACTCTTAGGCATCCACAGTAGGTCTCCATTAATTTGGAGAATATGGTCGTTATTACACTGTGGCCTTCTAAAAGTACAATCAACAGTGCAAGAATCTCTCTAATGCCGACATATGCGGCACTCAATCAAACATTTTACCTAGGGCATTTATCCAAAGAATTTTGCTAGCATAATAATTTTTAGATGAATGTAAAATAGTATTTTGTGAACCACAATTTTTTAAAAGAGTGAACCTCATAATAATTTTCAATCAACTGTTACTTATTTTTTATCTTTCGATGACTGTTATATAATCAATTCTCTTATTAAAATGCCTTTTATATCAAGGATAAATTATTCAGGAGAAATATTGTCCTTGAACTAGTTTGCGGTCCATGCCATCAGCAACTAGAGACAATTGAAACATGTCCTCTTGCTCTGCCTTTGGACATCAAAGGTGTGGTCTGACCTGGCTATGAATATTAACGGGAAAGGTATTTAAAAACTTTTAAATATATTGTAAATATGCCAATTTAGCCTTAATTTTTTTTTTCTGCCAATTGAGTTGTAAAATTTTTGCATTTGTGTCAATTTAGTCCATCCGGCCGGTGTTAACGTGGCAATTTTTACACATTTTAATAATTTTTCAAAAATTTTATGTTTTTTTTCTTCGTTTTTTCTTCTCCTTCTTCCTCCAGCCGGTCCCCGAATCAGTGACCGACTAGATGCGAGGGCCGACAAGGTCAAGCCTCCCCGTCGCTAGGCGAAGGTCAAGCCGGCCCTCACCGAAGGAAGAAGGAGAAGATAAATAAATATAAATAAACACATTATTTAAAAAATATTATTAAAAATGTCCACGTCAGCGCCGGCAGTGTCACGTCAACACCGGCCTGCCAAATGGACTGAACTGGCACAAATGCAAAAGGTTTAGGACTGAATTAAAAAAAAAAAAAGATTTCGAACTACATTGGTATAATTGCAATAAATTTATGATTTTTTTAAATAATTTTCCCGGCTTTTAGCAGTGGAAATGTCCTTACAAAACGGTGAGTTCGAGTAAGAGCGGATGAGGCGACCACCACGAGCACATTGAGCAGGAACGTAAGCATTCATTTGCAGCTAAGGAAGAAATATGGACATTAGTAACTACACATAGAAAACTAAATTGCGTCCTTGAGTAATTTGAAGAATTTATTTCGCGTACAAGGTTTTAGAAAAGAAAAACATAATGCTAGAAAATCCCATTCTCATTAAATACTAGTCAAAAGTCCGAGCTTTCCGGCAAGTTTTATAAATAATGATTTGTCATGATGAATTATGTAATTTGATTATTTCCACTAAATTTAATATTATAATTCATGTCTCTTTTTTCCGACACGTTTTTTTATTGTTAGGTTCCACTCGTTACGATGTCTGTCATTCCGTGAGACGCCCCCAAAAATGAACGACACCTGATAACGTCCATGTGAACATTAGTAAGCCAAGCTTAGCTAAGCAATTGATATCACAACACTAAGCAATATTAAAATGTTAAACAACATAATTATGACACTTTATGGCAAAAATGGACCTTGTCCCATAAAACATCATAAATTTCACAATACACGCAGAGTTGGAAGTAATGTAAGGATGTACACAGTACACACAGAGTTGCAGTTCCACCTTCTTCATAGTCTGGGAAGGTTGGATCTTGGTCCCTGCAGGACGGGTTCTTTCTTCGGATTCTGTAGCGCTAGCTGCTCACTGGATTGAACCATGGGTCCTGTAACCAATCTCTCTACTCACGACTTCGCGTTAGGAATTGGCTCAAACGTATTAGCAGTATGGCCTGTAGTGTTGCCATTGCCATAAGAGGCTCGGCAAGGAAGTGAAAAAGACTCGAACTGGAGATAGCTCTCGTGTTTTCAAGCCTCACTCACCACTAGATAGAACCTTCCAATTGCAGAGACCTCTCTCTTGAGGTCACTGAGCAAACCACTCAGAGCACAACAGAATCGATGCAAAGAAACCAAAAGAATCTGTGCTCAAGCACTTCAAAGGGAAACATTCAACAGTCATCCTCCTAACTGACACAGCACTAAGTAGACAAACCTCTCAACACCGACCTACGATTGAATGGCTTTCGCCATGCCAAAAGCAGCCGCCGAAGCGATGGCACCAATCAAAGCCGTTTGCAACGCACTTTTGAAAGGTTTATTGCCGGTGAAGTAGCCCTTGGCATACCCGAAGATCAGCAAGGCCATCAGTGTCAAGATAACGGATGCCACCACAGCTTTTCCTGCTACTGGAATAAACATGTACGGAATGAGAGGAACGAGCCCACCCAAGACGTAGGCAATGGCAATCGTGAACGCGCTGTGAAGCGCTCTCTTAGGATCTGGCTTCTCGAGTCCGAGCTCAAACCTGAAATCGCAGTACTCAGTTGCATTTTCAGTTGCTACATTTTTGGTTCAGGCATCAATCAAGATTAGTATTGATCATTCAATTGCCAATGAACTACTGCATGCACGACACATTCATTTCACAGACAATATATGTGCAACCTTGCACTCGGCAAAAGATCATTAATCTGCTTTTTACACAGTTCACGCATCCATTCCTTTGAGAAACGTTTAATTAATCCTCAATATGTGTGATCTCACGGTAGAAACATGCAAATTCGAGATGGAACTCACAGATCAATCTATCGTCCACATTAAACTGTACCTCAATACTCTTGAGAGCATTATAGTTCATTAGATCCCCCTATTCTAGATTGTTTGGATATTTCACTCTCAAACAACAACAGGAGGCATATTCTCCAGTGTTATTTCTCTATCTGAAAATTGTTACCCATACATACCGTATAGTATGATTTTCATGCTTCAATAGATGGCATAAGCAATTTACTCAAATGGTTGATTTTATCAACAGTCTTTACATCTGGTCAAAAGAAAAGAGAAATAAGAGAGTCAAAGATTCTTTCATCCTTTCAATTTTCTAAAGACTTTATCATCATGACCCTCCAAAGTTAGAACAACTTAAGCGCCAACAAAATGCAGTAAATACATGGAGTCCCAAATAATGTGTTGAAGCATAAAAAGAATCTTGACACACAGCAGAACCTATATAGGGCAAGGGTTAGAAAGGAACCAGCAAAGGCAGGATCGTAGGGTTTTCTATAAGAAAAAAACAATGATCTCAGTGACGTAATTTCATAGGGCAGTTAGCAGTTACAGAGCATACGATTGAAAAGCTACACGAGCCATTATAAAATTGAAATTCGGCTTTACATCATGTAAGAGTGTCAAAGATTTCAGTGAAAGTAGAAGTATGACTCCTGTTATCTTCTCTCTGTTCTTTGATGTGATCTTTGAGTAGGAGATTGAGGACACAGAGCGCTATTCCAGTTACTAATATGTCAGCAAGCACTCCTCAAAGTTTTCCATCTTCTACTGATAACAGGGTCACCCACATAATTGGGTTAAATCCTATAATATAACTAACTTCATACTATTGTCACATTTCAGACGCAAAATTCATCGAATTAAGTAGTTCACCTGGGATGTCGATGTTACATATTCACATAATTCCCTGATCACGTTCAGATGTTTTTCTTGACTTTTCAGCCACGAGGGGATGATTAACCATGCCCTATGAGGTATGTAAGAATTCAACTTACTTCATCATGAAATCGAGCCATGCCTGGGGCTTCTTCCTGAGAGCATTGACGACTGGACCATATTCATGGGGCTCAATACCATACTGTGCAAGTATCTCAGCTACCTCCGCAGCCTCTGCAATTGAGGAACACTCTCTGAATCAGATGAAAATCTAATGTCTCGAACATGATATCAAGACCAAATAGACCCAACACGACTCTCGAACAGGGTAAAACATTATTGTTCTACAGAACATGGATTTTACTCATCCCATATAAAAGTGGGTAAACCTGTATCTGGAACTCTGATGATCTCTTCTTGTTCTCTCTTCAACTCCCTTGCGTAATTGTCCGCCTCACTCTTAGCCGCCAGATACCTGCACTTCCCCTCATCATTGTCAATCAAAAAGATAAGTTCCACACACACTTTACACTTAAAAAGGAGGTTAGTTTCACGTGCTTCCGGTGAGCTTCGGCCTAATAGTCATATCTTCATCGATATGTGTTAATTTGTTTAAAAAGGAAAACATTCCTCGCATCTTTGCTGAATTTTAGACCAACGGTCATGGAAAAAACAAAGATCAATTGGAAATTCCAATTCTTGCCATAATCCAGCTTAGGCGCATCAGACTAAACCCGTCTGTTCAAGAAACTGCGATCGCCTGATATATATGGAATCAGCTTTTTGTCCACTGTCAAGAAATGGAAAATGGGATCGCACGGAGATGTGAAAAGGTGCGTATAGGATCAGATTAAACAAACCAGGAGAGACAGTGGGAAAAAGGAGGGACCTTTAACAATCTCGGAGAAAAGGCAAGTGCAAAGACTGAAGAGCGGAAAAGCCAAAAAAAAAAATGGAGGAAGTACCCGCCGAGACCCATGGAGATGGCGCCGGCGGCGACTTCGGCAATGCCGGCGGTGAGGACGATGGACGAGGAGGCGTTGGCGCCGGAGAGGCCGGCGGCGAGGGCGAAGGGGACGGTGAGGCCATCGGAGACGCCGATGATGATGTCGCGGACGATCTCGCCGGCCGTGAAGTGGGCCTCCTTGTGCTGGCTCAAGAGCAGCCTCTGCTGCTCCTCTGCCCCCGAATTCCCCCTGTTGTTTTCGCTGTCAGCCATGGATCACCGCGATTTCTTCTTTTGGGTCGCAGTCGCAGTCGCAGAGACGAAACTGATGACACAACCGAGCGAGCGACGGCGTCGATTGACTTGAAGAGGGTGATTGTCTTTGTCCTTTTGTATATGAATGAGTGGATGAACCGAAGGGCAAGTGGCCGCTAGTGTTCGCGCAGGTGCTATGTGAACTTGAAGAACAGTGTTGGCAATCTCATAAATATCGAACTCTATAGGGATCCGAATGCAAACAAGGTTACATTGTTCTGTTGCCCAAATTGGGACATTTGACCAATTCTAAGATTTAGAGGGGCTAAAAGGAAAATAGATCAAATTCCCGGATGACCCAAGACCATGGCACAATTTACCCTTCTCTTCTTATGAACGTTTTACCCATCATGTATTACAATCGGGTTATGTACGTATCCATCTACACATCTTTGTCATCAAGTCATACATAGGTACATGAAAAACTTTGACCAGCTGTCGTCGCAGTAAATGTTAAATCTCGCACCTAAAAGATTATATTCAATTCCAACTTGTCTCGTCGGAATTTTTCTCCCAACAAAATATTTTTTTATTCAAAGTCATTTTTTGGTTTTCAATTAAAGACAAATAGGTTTCGTGGCGAATCCGGATAGGAAATATCACAGGCACTATGGAAATCAACAACTTGAATTTCAACAAGACTGTACAAATACAAACCGAGTCGGAATTTAATGGACGATAAGACTTGAGAAAAACAGGACCAAGTGCAAACAAACTATGCCAAAATTCTAAATTACGACAAATATTGAAATCACTAAGATATTACGCTAGAATTTCATTGACGACACAATACTCAGGATAAAGATACGCCGAAATTTAATCGACGACACGGATCTGGAAACTATAACTAAGAAACACGCTGGAATTTAATCGACCCCGTGAGTCTGGAAGATAAAAATATAGTGCAAGAAAGTAAAGATATTGAAAGATAGCAAATTTATTTGATTTGTGCGGGGAGATGGTATTTATAGTGGTTGAGCGAAAATTGCTCCGGAGCGGTTTGGTTTTCAGTGATTGTGCGCTTGTTCTCATGTTGCCATGATCGTGTTCCCATGCGGTTGTTCCTATAAAATGCATGTCAGTTGTCCCACGATCACAACCAATCTATTCTCCAGAAGCTTCGTACTCGCTACTCGCTACCATATCTCATTGCGTTCATCTTTCTTCCAACACTTTGATGGCTTATCGATCCCCATCAGCCAGTATCCTTGTCGATTATCATTAACCATTCGTCGTCGTACATCAACAACGGAATGATGACAGCTATCGATATGCACCAGCATGGATGCCGATCTTAATTGTCGATGATTAGTCACGAGTTTAACAATTCTTGCATTAATTACGTATCGACAACCCGGTCAGTTTTTGGTGCAAACAGAGATATAAAGTGCAATGCATCTGCCTTCAAAACTAACCGTTCTGAATGAGTCTCGAGATCGTCTTGTGTCGAGCACACGCTACCGTTAGTTGCACCAAGAAAACATATGCAATTTCCAAAACCTTAACTTATGCAACATAATTATTTGCAAGAATTTATTCTCTCTTTGTTTTGAATTGGCAAGTTCGATGAGGGAAAATCTATCATTTGTCCTTGACATCCAAAATGGAGGGGTTAATACTACAAGAATCTTTCATCTTGAGGTTCGAAGTAATTACTTTTCCCCACTAACGCTTGACACCACTCAATACCATTGACACCCTTTTCAACCTTTTTCAAAGTAGGAACTTCACCGACATCAACTCCCAACCTAGTAAACTTCGCACAATGTCTGATAACCAGGGGTACTAAGACAAGTCGATTATCAGACATTGTGCGAAGCACAAAATAAGCGATATTCACTAGGCCAATAGCACGGTCCATCTAGTAGGAAGCCGAAGCTTCCCCTCTATGACTTCAGACACGGGAGGCTACTATATCTACTTACCCAGAAATCGCCAGTCGAAACTAACCAGGGGTATACCTTCCCCTGCTAGAGACCCTTAAGATCTTTCCAAATATTTTTCTTCTCTAGAGAGAGTGAATACAGAAAGAATTTCCAGGGAGATCCCTCCACCATACCGAGAAATTCCTTCTCCTGTTTCCTCTTGAACCTTTTAAGGACATGCTCAGGTCCTAAAATCTATCATTTGTCCTTGACATTGAAAAGGGCGGGGTTAATACTATAAGAATCTTTCATCTTAAGGTTCGAAGTAATCACCTTTCCCCACTAACATTTGACACCACTCAATACCATTGACACCCTTTTCAACCTTTTTCAAAGTAGGAACTTCACCGACATCAACTCCCAACCTAGAAAACTTCAAGTGCGGTTAGTTTGCAAAAAGACCAACACTCCATTAGCAACTCCTGCGAGAAAATTATCAAAAAAGTCCTAAATCTATTCTAATTATGTTAATTTAGTCTTAATTTTTTTTTGTCAATTTAGTCCATTTGACCGACCGGAACTGATGTGTCACGGTCGGTGCTGATGTGGATTTTTTTAAAATAATTTTTTAATAATTTTTTAAATTTTTATGATTTTTTTCTTTAGTTTTCTTTTTCCACCAACCATTAGGGCCGGGACGCCTCGTCTAGGCTGGCGAGGGTGTCGCGGCCCTCGCTTGGTCTGGGGCGACGGCCCTGGTGAGGGCCGCGATGCCCTCT
The DNA here is from genome assembly GCA_029784005.1 of Lenwebbia sp. NSW1173648. NCBI lineage: Eukaryota > Viridiplantae > Streptophyta > Magnoliopsida > Myrtales > Myrtaceae > Lenwebbia > Lenwebbia sp. NSW1173648. Next base: position 10,545,113 of record JARCGZ010000010.1, read on the forward strand.
TCCAGTGCCGATGGGAGCATCCCGGCCCTAAGGGTTTGAGGAAAAAAAAAATTAAAGAAAAGAAAAGAATGAAAGAAAAATTCATAAAAAAATTAAAATATGATTAGAATATGATTTAAAAAAGTCTACGTCAGCATTGGCCTACCAAATAGATTGAATTGGCACAAATGCAAAAGGTCTAGTACTAAATTGGCAAAAGAAAAGATTTAGGACCGTATTAGCACAATTTCTATGGATGTAGGATTTTTTGGTAATTCTCCTCAGCTCTTGCATCTGATTATGACTTTATAATGATAATTATGCATGAAGAATGAGTTATTGGGCGTCAATAAAACCCTTTGTTTTGGCTGTAGGATTAGGTATACGTGGAGGGATTGGGATGGCCATCATGATACCTTTAACTCTTTTTGTGGGTCAAAAGCATCTTTCCAAGTTTCTGGGTAGGCATAATAGGTGTAAAGTTAACAATAAACATCATTCTAGAGAACACCTCCATTATTGTCTATGCACACCCCACCTTAGTTTAATAAGCTGTGATGATACACTTAGTTCTCACTTATCATCAACATAAACAAAAAGCCGAGGACCAATTTTGACGATGCGATTAAGCTCCTCGATTGAGCAACAACATACTCGGATATCATCAAACTCATCGAAAACAAAGTTGAAACAAAGAGTGAAGAGAAACCAAGTCACGTGGTGATTCGATAAAAGCAAAGGTAAAAAAAAAAAGCAAGGGCCAGCAGTTTTTGACATGAGATCAAATCCTGAAGAGCTTGGCGATGGAATAGGCAGCCGCGGACGCGATGGCGCCGATGAGGGCGGTCTGGAGGGCGCTCCGGAACGGCCGGTCACCGGTGAAGTGGCCCTTGACGAAGCCGAAGACGAGCAGCGCGGCGAGCGTGATCCCGACGGAGGCGAGCACGGCCTTGTCAGCAATCGGAATCGCCATGTATGGCATCAGCGGCACCATCCCGCCGAGCACGTACGACAAGGCGATGGTCGCCGCGCTCTGCAGGGCTCTCATGGGGTCTGGCTTCTCTAGTCCTAGTTCAAACCTGAAGGGAAAGCATTTTGGCCCTTGCCCTTATAAGTTTCAGGTGTCAATGCAATGGAACTAGAGAGAGAAGAGAGATTGATTGATTCATGGCTTACTTCATCATGAAATCGACCCATGCCTCGGGGTTCCTCCTCAGGGCATTCACGACCGGCTCATACTCGTGGGGCTCGACCCCGTATTGCGCCAATATTTCCGCGATCTCGGCGGCCTCTGCAACATAATATCCCGGAAACTTTAGTCGCCCTGGTCCGCAACTCGACATTACCTCGTGACGCAACATTATGGCACGAAGAATTGCAAGAGAAATCGTATCGATAAATGAATAATTCCCCTTCGATTTCACGTCCAGGTTAGTATAACGTTCTGTGTTGCATTTATTGCTTATAATAAGATATTTTCCCAAAAAAGAATATGATTATATGATAATTAATCTAACTGGTTAATGAGGGTAAAGAGACCTATGTCCGGCACACTAATGACCTCTTCTTGTTCCCTCTTTAGTTCTCTATAGTAGTGGTCAGCCTCGCTTTTGGCTGCCAGATACCTGCACTCGCATATGACCATCGCATTATAATAAGCATCATTTAGCTATACACACTATTCAACGCAGTAAAGGAAACGCTAATCAGGTCCCAACTCAGAAAAGTTACCCTCCCAGTCCCATGGAAATCGCACCGGCCGCGACCTCGGCGACGCCGGCGATCAGGATGATGGAGGACGTGACGTCGGCCCCGGAGAGGCCGGCGGCGAGGGCAAAAGGGACAGTGAGGCCGTCGGAGACGCCGATGATGATGTCGCGGACGACCTCGCTCGACGTGAAGTGCTTCTCCTCGTGGTCGTGCAGGAGCAGCCTCTGCTTCTCCAGGTCGGAATGCCCATTCGCGGCCATGATGTTTCACACCAGCTCCTTTTTGCACAAAGAAAATTGTTAAGAAAAGGAGCGATCGAGTAGCTCAAGAGATGAAGTGAAGAAGAGTAAGTGAGGGGCCTTATATAGAGGCAGAGGGAGTGTGGAGTTTGTTAATTAGGGCGTGTGTCCGGATGCCCATTAATATAAAAAGGTGGTTCGGGCATTTCTTTTTTGTAACACCACTTCCCTTAAGCACGCTACATTCATTTCACCACGTCTATGCTCGTCAAACAGATGGATTGGACCGAAAATAATTCCACCCAAATAGATTTATTTAATCCTTTTCGACTCATTTTTATGCAATGCAAATATAAAGAGTCATATCAGACCCGGCCCGACCCTACACGACCAGACTTATATTCTTAAAACGCTCCCATCTTTAATCAAATTTAGGAAAATTCGTACCCAAACTGATGTGAGAGTGCGGAATGAGTAAGTGCAAAATCGAGTGGAGGTGAAAGAGAGTGAAGACAAGAGATAATCATAGAAGTGGGTTGAGTCTAAATAAGTTATAAATCCATTTACGATCCATTTACGACCCATTATAACATTCATATTATGTTTAAACACATTTTATAACTCACTTATTGAATATAGCTATCGCATACAATAACTAGCCCATCATATTCGACGGTCAACAATACTCGAAAGAGCTATTAGCTTGACTGTTGTAGAGAAAAATTGTCATAAAATCTCGCATCATCTATGAAAATTTAGATCTAAGATCACAAAAAGATTGCCACTCACGACTCGGAGACCCATTGGTTGTAATAGGCTTAGTCTCATCGTAACAGCTCATTCACTAATATAAAACAAACCCACTTATTATCACATGCCATTTAATAGATTAGGCTCATATATGATTGTAAAACAGTTCTAGGGTTTCACTCTCCCTTGTCCCTTGCAGATTCCTGGAAAAAAAAAGAAGAAGAGAGGCGATGGCGAGGGGCAATCGATTGATACGGGGGTCCACATGTTTTATGGGCGTGGGTGGATAGGGGGGGGATTTTGGAAAAAGATGTGTTCACTTTGGAGTCGTTTGTCGTTTTCTCTGTCCGGAACTCGACCCGGTTCGTCCAACAATTAAAAAAGCAATTGGAACTCAAAAAGTTTGGATATTCATTCGATTCAAAGAGTCATGGTCACCGGGTCACTAAAGGCGTGTGCCTAACACAAGGCCACTCTCTTCCACAGATTTGAAAGAATGCTTTGTCGGTATGAATGGAGAAAAGAAATTATCTCCCCCTTTGGTCCCACCCTAAAGAAAAAAAAGATGTATGCTCTTGCGATTACTCAATATCCATGTGAGATTACACACCCACAAATAATAATAATAATAATAAGACCCGCCATAGTCGGTGATGCTCTCGCCTTGCGAATCCATGACTAGGGTTTTGTGCTCTGGAGCATGTGTAGCCGAAACTTTTTCCGCGACGAAATATCTTTCATCGAAAGTCGTTTATCGATTTTTAATTAAAGGAGAGCAGATTCTGTGGCCACTCCGGACAAGAATACCCAATCAAACGGGGGAATCAATAACTTGAATTTTGATGGTATTGTAAAAATACAAACCGTGCCAGAATTTAATCGACAACAAGGATTGGAAAGTACAGTTGTTGCAAAAGAATCAAACGTGGACAGATCCTGCCTGAATTTAATCGACGACGACGTGAATCTGAAATTTTTAGCTAAGGAAAATAAGGTGCAGTATAAAAATTAAAGATAATGATAGTAAATTTGATTGATTTGTGCGGGGAGCCTCCGAAGAGTACCATGTGGCTATTTTAAAGGTTATAAAAGGGAAGTTACTAACAGATGTTACAAATGGTTATCGACGGTTTCTTCCACTCCACTAGCTTGACAGTTTCCTTGACTCCACTATTTTGGCGGTTACTTTATTTCACTACGTTGACGGCTGCATCCGAGATTGTCGATTGCACTTTTTGTTGATTCTTTCAAGTCATCGATTCATGACGTTGTCGATAATTTTATTCATAAATGACTAAATTATGCTCCCATCAACTAAGTCTAGCGCATGTCGATAATAACTGAAAATTGGTCATTTTTCGGTGCAAACAGAGCATGACCTCGGTTGTGCTAAAAGGGCCCCTCTCTTACAAGTGTGAGGAAGTCCATGATGATCGTAAAAACTATTCTCTTTTAGTTTATCTTACAACAAAAGCCTCCATGGCAGAGAGTTGTAGTTGATCATCTCGACAACACATTCCGTGTAGAACCCGAAATTCTCTCTTAGTAAAATCAAAGTCTAAACGAAGAATTCAAGGAAGACGGAGAGATATCGAATCTTGCCCTCAATGATCTCCATTCTAACTCGAGTATTAGGTCACACTTCTAGCGCAAACCCGGTCGAAGTTTCTTTTTTTATTGATCAAATGGAGATCTTCTACATCTCACGCGATAACGACGATGTCACATTGTTCACTTTGCTCATTTGTTTCCTAATCTGCAAAATATTCAAATAACTTCTTAAAAGTCATGGGGACTAAACTTGTTGATTAATGAACGCCAAACTGAAGAAATGTCTCTGGAGTTATGAAGATAAGAATTTTCCGCACGTGACGACAATTTTTTTTTTCTGACCCAAAAAAAAAAGGGCAAAAGCATGACAAAATAATTACTGTATATTTTATCAGATGCCATCAATAATTATTAATGATTCTCCAATAGCTCAGGTCCACACGCCAATGGGAAATCATTGCTATCATGCTTTTTAGACACGTGGGTTTCTTCCATTTGCCCCAAAATATCTCCATCTTGGTCATCATATTTCATTATGCCTACCGTTCAGACAATTTATCCATAAAACCATGTGCAGTTCTCGCGAACAAGGATTAAACCTAAAAATGATGGCATCACATTTATCACAAATTAATTTTAGCATCACAAAAATTTTAAATTTGAGTATCACAAAAATTTTAAATTTGAGTATACCCGTGGCAGATCTACCAAAATTTTAGGATAAATTTAGAGATCTCACCGAAAATTCCCGAAAAGCAAAGGAGCTCTTAAGGCAGAATCAACATGTTTTAGCAGATTTCCTAACTTCCAATTCATTTCCTTCAAATGCAACATCTCCAAACGATGTCATTTAGAAGACCCATTTTATGTTTAATCTCTACGTCGGATCCACGTCACACCTCAATCATTCGAGTTGTTTTCATGTCGGCAATTTAACAGCTGGTATATTTAATTTCTACATCGGATTTTTTTTTTATAATATGAAAATTAATTCGAGGTAAATGTGACACGAGTGCACCGATTTGATGCTTTTGGTGGCAGAACCCTAAAAATAAAGTGTCGTGTTTCTCGGATAATATAGCTTAATTTATGAGTTGGTTATCGCCACGTGAACTCATGTTTCATGAATCGGAGGGGCATTAAAAAAGGGCAAAAGAAAAGAAGGAAAGAAATAGGTTATTAGCTCACCCGAGTTAACAATTAGGGGGGGAAGCAATTATTGAAAAAGACTAAAGAGACATGCATGGAGCACCAAATTTCTGACCCACATAATTACCCTTCAGTAATTTTTTTTTTTTACTCTTTTTTTGGTCAAAAAGTAATATTTTTTTTACTTGAAATAACTGGAATATATAGTAACAATTTTTTTTTTTTTGAGTTGGGGTGACATAAAGTTTCACTTTCATCAATGTGAAAGTCTGATAAAGTGATAAGAGAGAGCTCCAAAATTTATTTATTATTTTTTTTTTAACAAAGTTGCTTTAATGGGTCTGAAAACTCAAGAACATAGCAAGACAGGTACACGCATTTTTCTTGTCCCGTGCCGATTTGTTTGACCAATTTTGATTTCACCAAACGCAGTTGACTCGCACTGAACAAAAGTTGCATGAAAATGAACTCTGTACCTATGTATTACCATGTACACTAGCACCACAGCCCAGCTATGCATGGGTCAAATTCATTAATCTTTTCAGAGAAAATGTCTTCCCGATAGTCTTGTGCAGTACTTAGGAATAGATTATAGGAGAATAATTCGATATGTACCAGTTATCGATTGTATCGATACAGAGCCAAACTCTTTGAAGATTTGTCGGAAAAACTCGAATTATTATTATCGACATGCAATTTCAGAGCCGAACCCTTTGAAATAAAACATCCGGCCCTCCTTCTCCTGTCAATTTTCACGCAGTGGGAACAAGGCCCGCTCAAACTTTAGGCATGTAAGGAATTCAACAGCGACGCATCGCAGATTAGAGAAATGCTTTAAGAAAGTCCCTGAAAAAATCAAGAAATAATTCACTCTTCCCCTCCCCTCTACACGCCTCTTGTCCTCCCCATGGAACCCAGCTCGGCGAATTGGAATCTGGATTCTGGCACACGAGGGAGGGACGAGTCCACTGCCGAAGAGCAAAAGCAGGGGAGCAACTTTTCTGCCCGTCAACGATGATGGTGGTCGTCACCTTCTTCCTCTCTCCTCTGTTTCTTTTTCCATGGTGGGTATGAATGATTGCCCCCTGCTTTTGTGGGTTTCTTTTTCTGATCTTTCGCCCGATGCCATGTGTTGTCCACACGCACCAAGAAAAATTTTAACGACAAAAATGGAATGAAATGACAGATGATGAGTTGTTCGCTCGCTGGCTCCCCTGCTTTTTTGGGGGACTGGTCCGTGCGTGATTCCACTGCAGAGTGCCACACGCCACACTGAATTGACCACTGAAGAAGATGGAGAAAGAAGTATGGAATGGTCACTCTGCTTTTCAACTTTTTCAGGGAACGAATGTTAGTGGGAAAAAGAGATGTTACCCTGGGATGTCGGAATCTTGGTCCATTTGTCCTCGGGAAGTATATTTCATTTTGTTTAGCCCCCCAGTTCTTATTTCGATGATTCGTCTAGGCTTGGCCCGAATTCAGCTATGCTAATGCTCAGGGTATCCAATACTGACAATCGAGAACGACGATTGGCGGTGTTTGCTTGGTTGCAGTTGTCCTTATGGGATCGGGAATGTCGAGTTTACTTCTTCATTTGAACTGTGATCGATTGCCGTCACCTAAAAAGTATACTCACAACAGAGAAATGAGACATACGGAGGCATGGTCGTGCATATATGAAGGGATCCTAAGTGAATTGTGAAAGCGATGAGGAGACAATTTTAGAATTTGAGGGCATTTCCGCCAAAGTTCATGCATGCTAATTGTTAATCTTGTATCCATCATACCATCATTGCTCTCTCTCTCTCTCTCTTAGAGAAAATTGTCAAAAAAATCCTAAACCTTTCGTACTTTTGCCAATTCAGTTTTAAACCTTTTCACCTTTTGTAGATTCAGTCCTATTGGCCGAAAATCGTTGATGTGGCACAGCCGGTGCTGACGTGGACAAATCATAATAATTCTTTAATAATTTTATATAAAGGTTATTATTATTATTATTTTCCTGATTTAGGGTTTAAGGCCGGCTAGGTCAAGGCTGATGACCACCCCTACCGGCCCTAAACCGGCGAGGCCACCGGCCTTCAAACCCTGAATCAGAAAAAAAAAGGAACAAAATAAAAAAAATCGAAATTGTTTTATAAAATTATTATAATTTGTCCACGTCAGCGCCGGCTGTGGCACTTAGGATGACCGATCAGCCATTTTCGGCCAATAGAACTGAATCGTCAAATTGTGAAAAGGTTTATAACTGAATTGGTAAAAATAGGAGAAATTAAGGGTTTTTTTTTACAATTTTCCCCTCTCTTCAGCTCGTGGCTAATTCCCTTCTGACTTTGCTTAGATTGAATCGAATATATCCATAATGACATGACATCTGCTTTGCAGAAAGTTACTGGATGACCTTTATTTATGGTGATAATCATAAGGGTCTTGATCTCGAGATCAAACAGATCTTATCCTAATTAGCAGTGGAGGTATATATCCCGCTCTTTTTAAAATCCACTGATCTTCAATGACCATAATTTTATTGTCTCATGTCCAAAACTACAGATTTTTCTTTTCTGTGCTAGTAATTGTCATTAGGTGCTGGCGAACGCCAAAACACTGCTGGTAAAAAGACTTATCGGTAAATTTATCTTAAGAAAACTCGTTTGGAAGTTATTAAGTTACTTTTATGAAATTACTAACTTTTTTGTAGTTTACAAATAGTAATTTTGTTATAACTTAACCACTTATTTCCATTTTTTTTTATTTGAATAACTTCCTTGATGCTTTGAATTTGCTACCATTTATATGAAATTACAAACTAGTGACTTACTATTTCACCATATTATATATCATCAACTAATTTTGAGATGAACTGTGTTTTTCGATTTACCAACTCTTCTATTAAGATACGAACTTTTAGATGCATTGGTTAGCTACCCTTTACTTTAGAGTTTTTTTTTTTTAATCGAACTTTACTTTAGAGTTGAGTAGTCAAGCCGATTCAACTCAAGAATCGGCCGACTTACTTGACTAATTTTAGGCCCATTCACAGAGGGACCGGTTCGATGCTCAGTTCCAAAAACTAGAAACGATTCTCGATTCTACCAAGGAATCTAGAATATAAAAGGGTTGAAACCGGAATCGAATAAGTTTTGATCTGATTTACCCCTAACCCTAACTAAGTTCTTTTAGGCCACGTTTGATCGACACGATAAAAATTAGGACATTATATATTTTATCATATCTTGTGTTTGGTAGATGTTTAGGATAAGATAAATGGATATAGCCCGAATAAAAATATCTTAAGGGAAGGATGTGATAGACATAGATAGGATTTCTCAAGAGAGCAAACACGAGAAGAATCAGGTTTTTTCTACAATCATCACCTCTTCTTCGCGACGGGCCGCCTTTGTGGCGGCAATGACGACCATCAAGGTGGCCGCCTCTCCGACAGTGCCAGGCTGGGGTCTCCGGTAGAAAAGCCGAGTATTCTCCACCATCTCATTCTTTAATCGATAATTTGATAGTTTCACATAATATGAGATCATGTCCCTCATTCTTTAATCGCTTGAATCTTTCCAACATTCAAAATGAATCGACTTTTAAGGCAACTCTTCTAGACCACTTACATGAGTCCATTTTCAACTCGTAAAAGGAGGTCGAATAATTTCATTATTCAGCACTTGTTCAACTTGTAAAAAGAGACTGAATAATTCCATTGTTGACACTTGTTTACTCACTCGACAAGACTAGTACTAAGACGAGTAGTACTAGATCTGCTTGATCGATGTCATGCTCAAATTTAGATGGCACAAACCTCCATTCAACAATACGTCACTCATCAGAACTCATCACTAAATAATTTCCAAAGCATTTTGATGTTTCAACAAAACATTTGCCTCCAATTACTGACTTTATATGCACAGTTCACCAAGCAGTAAATAATATACGACAAAATCCTTAAATTTCTTATCATATCCTAACGACCAAACACAGCCTTGCTCTTTTATTTTTCAAAATAGAAAATATTTGTTAAAAATAAATATATTTGACATATTATCATCAAACATAAAGAATTAAATTCATAGATTACACATGCACACTGTATAGTATATGTAACAGAACGAAAAAATATAGAAAAACAAGGCCTCCCGACCGATTCGGGTTGGCCCATAGAAGTGGTTCCAAGGTCACCTTGAAAAGGTAAGACTCTACCTGACATTTTTTTTTGGTCGAGCTCTACCTGACATTAACTTACTCTATTACCGACTTAAACTAGGGCAACTACAGGGCAAGCAAGTAGGGGTGTGTGCAAATCGTTTCGTTATTTTAAATGCATGCCTTCGCTAGTTAAAAGGAAAGGTTCCTTTTTATATAAATTCAGATACGCAGTAAACCTAACATTTCTTATTAACACTTGTACTTGTGGACAACCAATTTTGAGCTTGCCAAACTAGAAGTCCCTTTTTTGACTTTTCGGCCTCCCATATCGAGACTGCATTGGTGCATGAAATATTAGGTTAGTTATTCTAAAATTACTTGACTCGGATTATTCATCATTACGTCACCGGCCTTTAGTATTGGTCAGATGACCAAGATATTGGCAAATTACCACATGGTCAAGAAAAGAGCACCTGTTGCTAAGGAAAAGGTAGAACCATAAATACTATCCGAAACAGTGGAGGGTGCTTGATAATATTCCATTCCTTGAAAGCCAATGCGCCAGTGAAACGATAGCTACTAAAGCGTAAACTGCTTGTTTTTCCTTCACCGCGAGTATAGCATGATGAGCCCAAATTATGGCAGCTCCAAATGAAAGGAGAATAGGGGTATTAAGAAAAGGGATTTCCCGAGGATCTAAAACCCCAATCCCTTTTGGGGGCCAAATACCTCCGATCTTAGGTGCCAAAGAAGAGAAGAATGAGAAGGAGCCCGAGCATCACAACTGACACTAGGCTAGACCCAGTCACGCCACAGTAATATAGTTGACAACGGTGGTTGCCCAGGAAGAGCCAAATCTTGAATCAAATGTCTGCAATGCATTATAGTGAACTAAATGGATGTCTTGAACCAAATATTAGCCAGAATTACAATCTCTCATAGCTAAATGGGGTTCTGCGCTTCAGTAGCTTTCTCCAAGAGCACGAGTAGTCTTTTGGAATAGACAAAGACCAAATGAATCTAACTTCCAGCAAGTGTCATGTTAAAAGAGAATAGAACCTGAGAGCATCTACACAACCCCTCGCCATCATAGCAGAACAACCGAAAAGAGCGGCAAGAAACATCGGCTTCTATGACTCTGTTTTGTTTCGATTGATACTGGCATCCGCATCGTCCATGTATATCTCCGACATTCAAGAATCGCTTCAAATTCAAACTGCTATTTATGTAATTCTGAAGACTAATCAGATGAATTATCAGAGATGCGGGGGGGGGGGGGGGGGGGGGGGAGGGGGGATAACAGTGGGAATAAGTGGCTCAACTATATAACCTCATCTAGATTGATTTTGGGAGAAAGTTGCATGTGACCAAGCTGACCTACAAGCTAATTATATAATCAAAACAGAGAATTCACAGGTGACCAGAGAACACACGGTGCAATTTGTGCTGCTGCACAAATCTTGACTGCAATTCGGAAAAATAGAATCAAGTGAACGGATTAATATGAGAAACAATAGTTTCTCAATGGTAAGGAACTAACCCCAAAAAATATTTAACCTTTATAGACCACAGGTGTTGCTTTGTCTAAAGGGGAAAATGGGTGTAAGGCAACATATATGAGTACTTCTTGAAAGTACTACACGAAGCCATCAAGCAAGAATACCAAGTAGGACAGTAAGGAGGAGCTTCAAACTTTCTCCACAGTCAGCAATCTAAATTAGACATTGAAATAAGACCACAAAGACCGAACAATAGACAAACGCATCTGTTCATGGCTTGATGGAAATAGGGCAATTGGGAAAACGGTGAAAGAAATATAGCATTGTAACTATAAAGTAAAGGCCAGCAATCATTAATCACTAAGTGAAATCATGCCTCTTCAGCTCAGGTCTCCAGATATTTTCCGCACGAAACATCTCAGAAGAACGAAAGTTCTTGCATAATCATCATCAGAGGCGTAAAACCAGGGAAGCCTTGTATTTCTCTGGTGTTACTAGTTATTATTATTATTTTTTTTTTGCGGAAGGCAGAGGCTTGAGGCGTTAGCTGTTCAAACTTCACTTTAGCAAAGTATGAAGCGATATTCTCAAATCCTCATGACTTCAGACCAAAGAGCAAATAAGTCAAGCAATCAAGCACATCCAAACCTAGGTAAAATGGAGCCCTTAATACAGACTTGGAAAAAGAAACGAAAAGACATGTTGTAAATGACCACGGAGTAGAAAGAAGAAGAAGATTTCAACATGCCTCTTCAGTTCAGGTCTCCAATATATTTCCGCATGAGACATCTCGGAAGAACGAAAGTTACATGTGACCAAGCTGACCTACAAGCTAATTATATAATCAAAACAGAGAATTCACAGGTGACCAGAGAACACACGGTGCAATTTGTGCTGCTGCACAAATCTTGACTGCAATTCGGAAAAATAGAATCAAGTGAACGGATTAATATGAGAAACAATAGTTTCTCAATGGTAAGGAACTAACCCCAAAAAATATTTAACCTTTATAGACCACAGGTGTTGCTTTGTCTAAAGGGGAAAATGGGTGTAAGGCAACATATATGAGTACTTCTTGAAAGTACTACACGAAGCCATCAAGCAAGAATACCAAGTAGGACAGTAAGGAGGAGCTTCAAACTTTCTCCACAGTCAGCAATCTAAATTAGACATTGAAATAAGACCACAAAGACCGAACAATAGACAAACGCATCTGTTCATGGCTTGATGGAAATAGGGCAATTGGGAAAACGGTGAAAGAAATATAGCATTGTAACTATAAAGTAAAGGCCAGCAATCATTAATCACTAAGTGAAATCATGCCTCTTCAGCTCAGGTCTCCAGATATTTTCCGCACGAAACATCTCAGAAGAACGAAAGTTCTTGCATAATCATCATCAGAGGCGTAAAACCAGGGAAGCCTTGTATTTCTCTGGTGTTACTAGTTATTATTATTATTTTTTTTTTGCGGAAGGCAGAGGCTTGAGGCGTTAGCTGTTCAAACTTCACTTTAGCAAAGTATGAAGCGATATTCTCAAATCCTCATGACTTCAGACCAAAGAGCAAATAAGTCAAGCAATCAAGCACATCCAAACCTAGGTAAAATGGAGCCCTTAATACAGACTTGGAAAAAGAAACGAAAAGACATGTTGTAAATGACCACGGAGTAGAAAGAAGAAGAAGATTTCAACATGCCTCTTCAGTTCAGGTCTCCAATATATTTCCGCATGAGACATCTCGGAAGAACGAAAGTTACATGTGACCAAGCTGACCTACAAGCTAATTATATAATCAAAACAGAGAATTCACAGGTGACCAGAGAACACACGGTGCAATTTGTGCTGCTGCACAAATCTTGACTGCAATTCGGAAAAATAGAATCAAGTGAACGGATTAATATGAGAAACAATAGTTTCTCAATGGTAAGGAACTAACCCCAAAAAATATTTAACCTTTATAGACCACAGGTGTTGCTTTGTCTAAAGGGGAAAATGGGTGTAAGGCAACATATATGAGTACTTCTTGAAAGTACTACACGAAGCCATCAAGCAAGAATACCAAGTAGGACAGTAAGGAGGAGCTTCAAACTTTCTCCACAGTCAGCAATCTAAATTAGACATTGAAATAAGACCACAAAGACCGAACAATAGACAAACGCATCTGTTCATGGCTTGATGGAAATAGGGCAATTGGGAAAACGGTGAAAGAAATATAGCATTGTAACTATAAAGTAAAGGCCAGCAATCATTAATCACTAAGTGAAATCATGCCTCTTCAGCTCAGGTCTCCAGATATTTTCCGCACGAAACATCTCAGAAGAACGAAAGTTCTTGCATAATCATCATCAGAGGCGTAAAACCAGGGAAGCCTTGTATTTCTCTGGTGTTACTAGTTATTATTATTATTTTTTTTTTGCGGAAGGCAGAGGCTTGAGGCGTTAGCTGTTCAAACTTCACTTTAGCAAAGTATGAAGCGATATTCTCAAATCCTCATGACTTCAGACCAAAGAGCAAATAAGTCAAGCAATCAAGCACATCCAAACCTAGGTAAAATGGAGCCCTTAATACAGACTTGGAAAAAGAAACGAAAAGACATGTTGTAAATGACCACGGAGTAGAAAGAAGAAGAAGATTTCAACATGCCTCTTCAGTTCAGGTCTCCAATATATTTCCGCATGAGACATCTCGGAAGAACGAAAGTATTGTTACAATCATCCCAAGAGGCATTGTTACCGTCCTAAATTCCTAGGGAATAAAACACACTCAGCTCAGCAAATTAGGCCCACTTGAATCTTGAAAGTCGAGGAACAATCATTTGAAATGACAACAGCTTAAACAATGTAGTCACGAGAACACATCCAGAAATAAGGCATAAAACCAAGAACAAAGACACGAGACCTGGCACTATCATTTTGGAACAATAACCTCTCACGAAAAATTTTCCATGAGGCAAAAGAAGCCCACAAAAAGAGAAATTTGCAATGACACAGAAAAAACTTGAAAGAAAACAAAAGTGAAGCAATCAAGTAAGCCCTGTCAAGAACATAGACAGCACGCCTCTTCAGTTCAGGTCTCCCTAATTCTTCCACATGACACATTCGGAAGAACGAAAGTATTTATATCATCCTCAGAGGCATTACTACTACTTTATCTAAGTTAAATGAGCAAATCACGCCCCCTTAAAACCCACAAAGCAGATTGAGGTAAATCATGGTCAAAGCCAAAATCAAAATGGGCAGTAATCAAACAAAGCGCTTGTGTAAACAAAGATCGTAGCTTTCTTCCGTCCTGTGATTACAGAAACTAAAACAAACATAAACAGATGTAAAAGGGATCACTCAATGATTCCTCTTCAGTTCAGGTCTCCAAAACATTTTCCTCACGAAACATGTCGGAAGAACGAAAGTATCGCAACTTCATCACAGAGGCAAACCGTACAGCGGCTGTTCTTAAATCTACATCCAGATAAACACCGTCACGAGCACAATCGCGCTCGCATCCCCGAAATCAAGTCCAGTTTCTCATAAAAAAAACGAAAAGAAGAGGAAACCAAGAAAGGGAAGAGACACACAATCAACCCCAAAAGAAAAAGGGGAGAACCCAAAAAGATCCAACCCCAAGTCATGAACAGAAACGAAGAAATCAAGGGTTTTAGTTGCAGAGAGACAGCATCGAGAACTGAAAACATTTCGAAGCAAGCAATCGAACTCGAGTAATGTCTCCAGCAACAAAAGAAACAGCGGAGCTAACGAATGCAAGGTGAACACGGGAAGGAACGGAGAGGAGATTAGGATCTAGGACCGACCTCACGGTGGCCGAGCAGCTGAAGCTGACAACATTCCCGTTCAGTCTAAGGTAGTCCCGGTTTTTATAGAGGCGAACGTTGCGTAACCCTAGCATTCCGAGACACCCTCCGCGCTTGGAACCCAATCTGGCTTCTAGATTCCCGTTAATTACAATTTTGGTCCTTTGATCATCAAAGTTTGCGTGATTTAATCCGCTATCTTTTTTTCCCTTTAATCCTTCCTCTTTTGTAATTTGTGCAATACTGTCCTCCATCATCGATTGGTAAATTAACCATCAAATTACTTATGAAGTGGCCAATTTTTGGGTATGTAACGTTGATATTGGGCCATATTGGCAATTAAAAAGTAAAAAAAAGGAATATGCATATTATGCAAAGTGAAAGAGAGAAGGCGAAGGGACTCGCTCGATAACCTAACCCCGATCAGAAGGCGGCAAGGATGCGGCGACCTTCGATATGTTCAAATGGGGGTGTTGGATCCAGATTTGAAGAGATAGAGAAAGAAGAAGATATCGAGACATGTGGGGCGCATCGGTGCTTCTTTCGGCCATCACCGAGGGTTGCTGGTGGTAGGCAAGGGCCCTCTAACTCACGCCGGGGGAGGGCGATGCCCAGTTGAGGGCCGTGAGAACCCCGTCACTAGAAATGGCAAGGGTTTCTCAACCCTTGCCGGGCGTCGCCCTCGGCGATTAGGGTTAGGCAACACTCGCCTGTGAATTGGTAAGGTGTTTGGCATGTTTTAGCATTTGGTTGGAAAATTGGGTAAATTTCAGTCAAAATACATCAATTGCAAAAAAAATAATAATCAAAGTTTGACTCCGACAATGATAGTTCGGGGGTTGGATTACAACATCCCTTAAGTTGAGTGATCATTTGCAAAATTACCTAATTACGAGAGTAATTGATCTCATTTTATAGCTTTTAAAGATGTCACATACAAGAGCAACCATATCGTCGCCCACAACACTCCAAGCCGATTGCAAAAATGAGTGGAGTAACCATGAGGATGCGGAGCCTTATCTCCCTTTATACTAAAATATTGTGTCGCATTTGGTCATTACGATAATAATTGAGATTAGGATAGGATAAGATATGACGAGAGATGTGAGGAATTTGTCATATATGATAACTCGTTCAGTAAGTGACCGAATGTAACCTAGACTAGGATAATAGAAATGATCAGAAAAGCCTTTTATTATGTACATGATTCTATATTCAGCCAAATTATAGCAATATCGCGCGGCAGCAGGCCAAGAAATTAAATCAGAGAGAGGCCAAATAACTTTTGAAATAGATGATCTTCACAAGATAATTAATGCATGTTAAGCGATCACGGGATGACAACCACCATTTGCCGTCGGGATCGTCGTCACTTATCGCGCCTAGTAAATACTCTTGTTGGAGATAAACCATACACAGCTCAAAAGTACAAGAGAAACCAAGTACAGAAATCCTGTGTTAAACGACAGTAGAGTCCATACAACAAGTGATGGAAATCCCATGAACACAAAGTGAAAAGACAAATCCTCATACCCCAAGCTTAGCATCCTTAGAATCAACTGGTACAATGGGAGCTCCTTCTGATGATGGCCCATCAACATGAACATGTGTAGCAGTAGCAGCATCATTTCCCTTCCCATCCTCTCCCCTGCCCAACACAACCATTTTATCCTCCTCAGCCTTCTCAACCTTTTCCTTAGTCATGTTGCTCACGTCCTCGGCTACCTTGGCAACCGTTCCGAGGGCGCTCGACACCCACGCTGCCCCGGTCGACACGTACCGGTTGCTCATGATGCCGGAGCCCGCGGTCGAGCCGCTCACCTTGATCTGCTCGGCGATCGCGAGCGCCGACCTCGTCATCTCGGATACGTGGAACCGCTCGTCCATCTCTTTCACCTTGCCCGCCACCATCGTGGTCCCGGCGCCTAGCTTCTCGCCCAGGCCGATCTTGCCGCCGATCGAGGCTACCGTGGCGGACGCGCTGGACGTCAAGTTGTGCTGCTCGTCGAGGGCCTTGGCCCTCGCAATTGCGTCCTTCCCGAGGACGAAGCCCCGCGCGAGCATCGAGCTCACCACGTCCTCAGCCTTTTTGATGGCATCGCCACCAATGGTTTGGCTCTTCTCCTTCAATGCAAGAATCAAATCACACCGAAAAGACAAGAACTTACATCGACAAATCAAATGCAAACTCTTTAAGTGAAAATACATTCCTACTTATGACAATGACTTGTATCGCTTAAAAAATGCGTAAATCACAGATGTTTTCCTTATTAAAAACATTTAGCGGCCAAGAATTTGAAACTGAACAAGATCTTACTGGTGTGGAGGGAAGAGCTTCTGGGGGGAGCTGGTAATCATCAACTGGTGTTATGCTGACACAAAGATCAGCTATTGTAGCACCCTGAAACCAATTTAATTAGTACTTACCCTCAATCAACAGACATAATTCAATCGATTTCGTATCATAACATCAAATTGATGGATGCGATCATTCCTTTCGACTTCCGGATTCGATCTAGCGCCAAACACAGGAGGACGATTCGAACTTAAGTAGTTCGTCCGTGGCTGTATAGGGCAACCATTGAAATCTTACTTTGGGTTTAGAATACTTACCGAGAGGAGCATTGCTGTGTCTGCACCCTGCGCTTCTTTGAAAGTGACATAAGCAAATTGAGACGATTCCGATTCTCTGCAAAATAAAATCATCATCAGTCTGCTGTGTACTCAAGAAAATTCTTGCACAGAAGGACCCTTTCTTTCCCTGGAGGTGAACTTAAATTCTTGCCTTCGCATCTCGACGTATTGGATGTTGCCGGAGAAAGAAAAGAACTCTCTAATGTCTTTGTCCGTGACATTCGGAGAAATGTTGCTGACCTTGATCGTCTTTATCTGCAAAATGCGGAAGAACACGATAAACAGACGAAGAACTTCGAATGCATTAATCGTCCGATAACGAGATCGGACGAAACTAAACCGCACCTCAGATACATTGATTGTCCAGTTTGATGTCATGATGGATTCAGGGACCGACCCGTTTTTCCTTTCTGCATTATCCTCCGAGACCTGCATATTCAGGGGAAAAACAAGAACATTTACGTACACAATCTGTGAAAGATGATAAATGATGTCGGGACGGAGCTCATGTTAAGAGCTACATGGTGGAATAGATCCTTTAGGAAGTGTACGATGAGGACGAGGACGTTGAATTTGATAAGGAGTCGAAAGGATTGAACATTGGCTCGCCAATGGGAATGCTTGGAGAGGCAAATGCATCAGGTGAAACCAGAAGTCATAAAAACAGAGCACAAGAAATCGAACACTCACCGACATTGCGAATTCGTGTTAAGACGATCTATTAGAACCAATTGAAACCTTCTTCCGATGAGAATGAGAGAGAGAGAGAAGGATGGCTATACGGAGTTCAGAACGATAGTTTTGCGCTCTTTCGGGAACTCTGTGGTTTCTGTTGGTTTATTACCGCTCTTACCCTGTTTTTCAGGGCTCTTTTTGCATGTATTTTTGTGACGAGTTTGACAACTCAGACAAATCCCACTCGCTCATGCGAATGTTCATAGACACGACGTCGGAGGTGGCCATAACCTCCGAAGCTTGCTCAACCGAGGTCGCTCCCGACTGCGGACCACATAGGCAAGAGACATTCGATCTGAGGTCACCACCTCAAGATCAGAGATGAAGGAGCCACCCCCACCGCCGCCGCCAGTACTCTCTCCGTGATGAAAGAAAGACAGAGAGAAGAGAAAAATAAGGAAACAGGACTCATCTCAATCATTGGACACCAACACATGCTGATGGAGCAAACATAGTAATTTGACTCCACATTCCTATCTAATTCTTTTTATAATTCTGATCGTGTCGGATCAGGTCATCCTATCGATTGGATCATCAATACCTTTCAATACATTTCAAAAGAAGATCTTGCTTCAGATTTTATATTTTCATACTTTCAAAAATTACGGGATCGTTCTATAAAATAAAAACATTATTGAATACGCATGGATAGGTCGATGTGTCCATACTCGTACTGATCATTCAAATCCATATGAATACCATACCCCACGTAACATAAGAGAAAATTAAAAGTGAGAATTTTGC
Organism: Lenwebbia sp. NSW1173648; assembly: GCA_029784005.1. Taxonomy (NCBI): domain Eukaryota; kingdom Viridiplantae; phylum Streptophyta; class Magnoliopsida; order Myrtales; family Myrtaceae; genus Lenwebbia; species Lenwebbia sp. NSW1173648. The sequence goes on from JARCGZ010000010.1 coordinate 10,564,056, forward strand.
ACGGGTTCGTATTTAACCCAAATCTATTGTCATTCATGTCTTTCGAGTGATCACGTACTTGAATCATCTGTTCAAATTTCAACAACCGTCTTTTCTCTCGTACCCGAACGGGTTGTGCACAGCGGCCAGGCCAGCAAACGAAACGATGGCCCTCCTCCGTAACCGCCTCTTAGAAATCTCGTGAAAAGTTGCCAAACGGACGACAACCACAACCACCGACTCAAGCCACTCTCTCTTCTCCCCCGGAAATTTACCGAATTGCCACTCCCCCCATGACTCCCGCCAATTTAGGGTTTCAATCCACGTCCGCAAACCCGAATCCAAAATCCAAAATCCAAAATTTTCTTTTTTTCTTTTTCTTTTCGTGTCGTCCCCTAAAAATAAAATAAAAATAAAAAAGGTAAAGAAACACACGCACGCACGCACGCAGTCGCGCAGTGGGGACTCCTCGAATGGCAAGAAGCATGTTCAAGTCCGAGCCCGAGTCCTGCAAGAAGCGCAAGAGGAGGCCGGCAGCCCCTCCCTCTCCCTCTTCTCCCCCACCCCCCGCCGCATTCTCCTCCCACCCCATGGATATCTCCGGCCCCTTCCGCGACAGCGTCCGCCGCTTCCTCGGGGAACGCGCCCAGCCCCAAGACCGCGCCACCGTCGACGGCTGCCCCACGTGGCGTACCCACTGCCCAGGGAGCGACGCCGTCTTCCCCCTCTACACCGTCGAGGAGGACGTCCAGGGCTCCCCGCGGCCCTTCTGCGACGGTTGCAGATACGTCGGTGAGTCGGTTTTCTTGATCAGTTTCCAGAAACTTCGTGTTTCGTGGCTGTTTGGGCATTGATCGGCGTTTTTGGATTCTTTTTGTTTGCGGGTTGGGTTTCTTTGGGTTTTCTAGATTCTTCTTCTTTGAATAGGGTTTTCGAGTTTTTTTCGGCATTGATGTCGTTTTGGAATTCCTTCTTGGTCCTGGTTTGGGGAGGATTTCGTCCAACTTGTTCGGGGAAAGATTTTGAGTTTTGTTTCTTGGTTTGTTTCCGAATTTGTAATTCATTGGTTTGTGATCGGCGTCTTGTTGGGCTTTGAAGGTTGGAGTCACCATTTTGTGTCCAAGAGGAGATACCACTTCATCATTCCCAGAGAAGGTGAATGGACTAAACCCATGAGCGGAGACATACTCAAGCTTGACACTCATCTTTTACATGGCATGATCCACTGCAATGGTTTCGGGCATCTTCTCTGTATTAATGGTATTGAGAAGGGCTCTCATCCTATTCGCGCTGAAGAATTGATGGACCTGTGGGATCGAATCTGTGCGACTCTTCGACCCAGGTGAATTTGAATATTAAATGCTACATGGTATAGATAGGATGGTGTAATGTTGCTTTCCCTAATTGGTTTTGGCTTCTACTGTTAGGAAAATCACAGTCCACGATACGTCGAGGAAGCGTTCGATGGACCTTTGGTTGCTGGACGAACTTGCATACGGACGCTCTTGGTTTGCGAAATGGGGTTACAAATTTAATCTTGGAAGTTTCGGAGTCACGAAAGACAAATACAACAGAGCACTTGAAGTTCTTGGATCATTAGATCTCAATACCATGGTCCAAGACTTTATTGACACAAGCCATGGCAGAGCAATTCGGCAAATCATACGTAAATATGAACATGCCAGTGAGTCACGATTGGTCACTATCAGTGACCTGCTGAAGTTTGTTCTTGCTTTCAAGCACAAACATCCGATCCAGAAAAAGACTACCATGGAAGGATACCCTGCGGTCTGTTCTGAATCGCCAATGGTAACAGACAATCGAAAACCTCTTCAGCTCAATACAATTGATGATATTGCACCAGCACTGTCTGCTAATATCTCAAGATCCTATGAAGAGAAGAGCACAGTTGATGATAATTCTGCAAAAGATACATCTTCAATTTCCGCACTTCCTGCCGCAGAATTATATTCTAGATGGCCAACAAAAAGGTTGGAGCATGCAGCTAAAATTATAGTCAACACTTTGAAAGAACACAAAGCAGATGCTAAAGGACACAAAAGCATGTCTAGGCAAGAATTGCGAGATGCTGTCCGTCTATATATCGGAGATACTGGACTAATTGATTTCGTCATAAAAAACATAGACAATACAATTGTGGGCAGTCAGATTGTTCGTCGCAAGATGAACCCACGAACCAAAACTCTGGAATTTACTGTTCAAGAAGCTGGCAAGGCGGAAAAGCTCGAAGATAGAGATAGTTTGCGTTCACGTTCTCCAGCTGTAGAGCAAGAGTTTGATATTGACAAGGACTTGTTGTGTTTGTATGAGAACATTTTGTTTGGCTACCCGGATTCCCACCCTGTGAGTTTGGCTACCCAGGTGATCCTGGACAGCAAGCATTTCGTCAAGGAATGGAAATATGCAAACGCAAAGGATGAGAAGTTCATGAGAATCACATGCAGAGTCATGCCGACTTACGCTGAGTTGGTGTCGCATTTGACACGGCCACTGCCGCCAGGCGAGTTGGTTGATGTCCCTCGGTGCGCGACGAACGGCGAGCTCAAGCTGGCTGTGCAGAGAGCATTGAGGGACACATACGTCATAATGGACCGGTTCATCGTGAGGGAAGTGAAAGCTTGCGAAACGCAGGTGAGCGATGATCAGCAAGTGCAGCATTGTGTTCTGGAGTCACAAATGGAGGTGTTGGTCAGAGGGCAAGGGCTAGACCTGGAGAGTGAACTGAGGTATGAAGGCGGGACAGATAATTGGATGGTGGATTGTGTGTGCGGAGCGAGAGACGACGATGACGAGAGGATGGTGGCTTGTGATGTTTGTCAGGTGTGGCAGCATACCCTGTGCGCCGGTATCCAAGAGGACGAGGATGTTCCTCCGATGTTCATATGTGGTAGGTGCAATGCAGTGAAGCACAAGAAGAACTGACTAGGTATATATGTTCCTTTTTTGTTCCTTTCCTTTCTGGGGTCAGAGAACTGGTAAATATCTTTCAGTCAATTTTGTTCATGGCTCTCTAACATATAGTCAAGAACTGTTTTCTGCTTGATCAGGATCACCCTGTAGTTGTGGTTCTGTAGATGAACTGAACAGGCATAAGAGATCCGATTCTTTTATTCACTTTGGAATTAGTGAAAGAGCTCTCAGATTTCATTGTTTATATACTGGAGGGGGTTCAGAAAATTTGAATTGGTGGGTGTTGCTTTTTCTTTAGCCGAAAAGATTCTTCATGGGAATATAGATTACTCCCATGCATGTCAGGTAGAGATTCAAACTGATAAAACGTTAGTGGGTATATAGAGCAAAGGAAAGAAGAAGATGGGGCCTGATCCCTATAACTTATTCATTCTGCTAGACTAGATCTACTCAATACTGAGAATGATATCGTCTTCTTCCTGAGTTGCAACCATTGACTTTCATGGTTCATGGGGTAATGTGACGAAGCGACTTTGGAAGAAAATCTCCAATTTGGCCTATCAATCCAGGATAATAATTGTAGGGATTTCTTTGCATAAAGAAGATCATTGTGCATTTCGAAAACCTTTCGCTTTCTTTTACTATCAGAAGGAGCACGTCGTAAATACGTGTTAAAAAAAAAAACACATTACGATTTTGTCCATATCATAACCATTGGAGGTTATTGGTCATTTTGGTCGTCCGGCACATGAAACTCTTCCGCAAAAGTTTAGAATTTGAATGGTTGATTTCGGTTCGTATGTAACTTGAGATGATAGGTTTCGTAAGGCTGTTAATTTAGATCGAACAAATTTGCTTAGACGTACTTGTATCAAACTGCTGGGTGGGACTGTGGTGACGGGTTCGCCAACCTCAAATTTTCGAATCACGGATGTTATAGAGTAGTGGTTCAAACCGAGCATTTTACAATGGGTATAAGATCCTTGTGGTAACGTCGAGAGGGGATTGTTACAGCTTATCAATTCTCCCTTTTCTTTCACTTGTAAAATGGAATCTTTCATGGTTTTAATGGCTCATCCCGAGACGGTGGTGTTGTCCTTCCTGATCATTTGCCATTCTCCCAAAAAGAAGAAGAAAAAGATCATAGTATTCTCCAAATTCTCCAACGCAATGATTGCTGAGCCCCAAGATCACGAGTACAAAACTAAGTCGGCCTTACGTTCCAATGAATGGCATGTTCTATGATGTGGTCCAAGCAATTCCTTCATGATTGCATATAACCTCAAAGAATTGACTGATCATTAGAACTAGAATTCTTACCTTTTGAAATTACGTGTGATGAGCCTTTCACATTGGTGGATATCAACTTGTGGAATCCAAGATTAGTCCCCTTTTTCAAGCTGGCTTTCTCCTCTTTCAGCCCTCTCATCTTCTCCTCCTATCTTCTGTGATAGTTATTAGGGTGAAATTACATATGAAGCGACCATAGGGAATGAGCTGATTTTCTCCATTGCAGTCGCAAGCACATCAAGCCGCGAATTTGGATTTATCATCGCGATTGTCTTCTGCTTCCAGCGTACGCGTTGTGACCGTGTAGAAAAGAGGGAGATAAGGGACCAAAAGAAAAGGAGGACGATGAATTTTTTCAAGCTTGGGCCATGCAGAACACAGAAGACATTAGGCCAACTTAGCCAATGGCCTCGCGCCGGCTAAAAGCTCAAATTCGCAAGAAACTTTGTCGGGTTTCTCATTAGCCCTACGCAAAAGAAGTCTTATGCTCTTCATGATCTCCTTTAGACCCATAATCAGAGAACGTGGGGTTGAAACTTTCAAATGATGCTTGGATATGTGAAAATCATTTATAGGTCAAGTGGGAAAACTTGGATGATCGATGAAGCTTGATGTAACTGGTGAGGGCTATCGAATTCAAGCTCGACTCCTAAGCTCTTTGGCCGCGTCCTTCGTTGATCGGATCAATCGCCAAAGAAATTCCGATTTCCATCAGGTTTTGGGGGGTCTTTTTAGACTACCCTTTCATCGTCAGCGATAGTGGCTGAAGCCAAACTTTTGGTATCGTGGGTTGTGGGAAAAGATAGACTTTGGGCATTGTGGGTTGTACTGCTATCTGCCTCCATACATAGTCAAAGGAGGAACAGTTGAGAGAAACGACTTTCCAAGGACAGGAACAATGATACTTTTCATTCGAGCCTAACGTGAACTGTTGTGACCAACAAACAATCCCACGGTGGCTATCTATTTCTTCCCCATGCTCAAGTTGACCTATTTGCCTAATTGATAGGTAACGGTGATAGGATTTTGTCCGATCAGAATAATCACAAAAAATAAAAAAGAATGATACACGAGTTTACCAGGTTCACCTCAGAAATAGGGCTATGTCCTGCAAAAGGGATTCCACTATATTTTAGGTTTTCACCACAACCACTCGTTACAATGATCTCTCATACAAGTACAATATATAGGACTTAAAAATGGGCCCAAAACCCAAACCTATCCGAAAACCCTTTGATCCCACAACAAACGGGCCAACTTAAATACAAGTCTAAACCCGCATTCCGTATGCATGAGTCACATGTCGTCTGTTCATACTTCAGTTTCCCTAAACTCACGTGGGCATGCCCAATATAAGAAACAAGGATCTCCAAAGTATTCGCCAACTTCAACAAACGGAACACTCAGCAAGAAAAGGTCAAGACACATGACTAGCGACTAAACCAGCACCAACCGAATCGCCTCGAATCGCATGAGATGAGATCTCAAGTTGCTCTCTTTTGGCACCTATTTCTTGAGCTATTGCGAATCTCCTGATCCCGATGTGAATTCGGCTGGGTCTTTTGATAGGATCGGAAGGATAGACTTAATTTGATCGATGGAAGCTGACCGTGAGTATCACTTTACCGTGACATTATCAATCATCAACCAAAAAATACGAAGAAAGAAAGGGAAAAGTCAAGCCATGCATGTGCTTCACGCGCTTCAATTTGTAACTTGATCCCCACAATCTCCTCATTCTGCTCCCTCGGCAAACCTTTTTGGAGGGCCCATCTCATCTTCTGTCTGCCACATTGGCTCTTGGGACACAAATTCCTGGCCATAATCTAAGGAAAAGAGGGCCCAACACCACACAACTAAACAAAGACCAGGACAACCCAAAGGGCTTGTTCCACCGAAAGTGATTGCGACATGTCTCTACTAAAGAAAAGAAGAAGAAAGCGAAAAACAGAGCAGAGTCCAAATTGCCTACACAGCCAGAAACATTCCATCAAGGATAGAAGACCCCCCATAAGTGATCAAATCAGCAACAGCAGGAATTGCTAATGGTAAAGCTCGTTTTTATTATGATTCTGGTACAGCCATAACCAATAAAAATCCCCCCTTGGAATGAAAAATGATGATTTTAAATAATACCCAAAAATAGAGTCGCTGCCACGACAACCGTCGCCATGTCACTTTCTCTGTACAACACCCCAGGAAAATTGTTGACTCTTCTGAAATCTTCGAGACCTGGGACACTCACTTTTGCAACTAACCCAACTTAGGGAGATCAGATAAAGTGGATACTTTGAAAGTGACATTCTCTGCTCATGGCATGATGTCCAAAGCATACTGTACTAGTATAGTTTTTATTCCTGTATTGCTCTTTTGTACCTATATATGATGTATTGGAAAGAAGGAATTCTCAAAGGAAGTAGCTACACTCTTGAGGGGGATTTATTGCAGGGGCGCCCTGCGAGGGAACCCTTTTCGCTTGTGCGAACGACTTCTCGGTTTCAAGACAGAACTAACCCCAAAAGGAGCATCCTCCGATGACTCGGCCATAGAGGTGGAAGATTCCTTTTCATCGCCGTTACTTGATGAGCAGTAATTGTCTTTCAGTGTGAGATCGGTTAGTTCTTCAATGGGAATGGTGATGATGTCGGGGCTTTGCTCATTGTTTGGCTTCATTGACACCACCGAGACCTGGTAAAATTGATTGTTTAAAAAAATTTAACTTGATATGAAACTGAAGATGCTTAAAAGGGGTTAAATTACAATTGTTTTCACCTTGCAAGCAATTGAGCAGAAGCGATTAGGCAGGTCCTGGATGTATCTTCTGCAAGCTTCACAGGTTCCTCCATTCTTCGATTTTGTCGATGGCTTGGTGTCCTTGGATTGGGGCCGAGGATTTAGGTGCACTGCTTTTTCACCATTGATCTTATATGTCTGCCAATGTCAAAATCATCAATAATTGTGGGAAACAAGTGATCAAGCCCTCAGCGCCATTAGCCTAACTCTCGGTGAAAGAGAAGATACTAAAGACTTTTAGCTTTTTCCATTACAGATCACTAGACCAAGCAAATTCATAAAACGAAACGATTGCTTAAGCCAAGTTTAATGAACTCGGCTTCTCAGAATTTACAGATCACATAGTGCCAAACTGGGAGATATAAGAAGAAAAGGAGAAATGACAGCTCACTGATCTCTTATAGCAGTTGGCCAATTATTAAATCGACATTCGGGCTTATACGAAAAATGAAATAACTAGTTATAAATTCAACATTGCATTTGCTGAATCTATAACCTGAGTCTAGAAGGACTGTAGGCTATAATTGTCCAGTACTTTACTTGAAACAGATGGCTGTTTAATGATTCCTCAAAGAAGGCTAACAAATAAAATGCAGGGGTTATCATAGTTTTCCATATCTAGCTGACTAATGATTGAATTACAATGGATAGGCACAGGACCATAGGTTCGACTAAATAGATCATCCGGATTCGGATGATCATTAATGTGGACATCGCTCAAATCTACGAACTGACAAACATGGCAGACTCATTGCATAGATAAACAATCCGCATGGATCGACACAAATTGTCATCTACACTGGACCTACATCCTCGCAGAACTGTATTGACGGCAAACCTGAATTTTAGAGCAGTCGAGATGCTTCTGAACGTCCTGAAGGCGGACCACGTCCTGGTACACGTACTTGCAGATCTGCAGGCGGCGGTGGAGGCCGTGCGCCGTCATGCAGTGCTTGCAGAACCCGACATTACAGTCGATGCAGAATATGTTCTTCTCATTCTTCCGCAGGTAGTGATGCGCGACGCACGAGCCGAAGAAGTCGCCCCGTAGAAGCGTGCTCAGCCAACAATCCGACGGTCTCTTCTTAGCATAGAACCCGCAACCTATCTGCAAACGCACATGATACGCACGATCAGCCGGAGAACGAACAAAATGCAATTACAGAAACTCGAAACTACAGCCGAATCTCATTCCGACAGATTCATGACTCAAGTCGTTAGTATAACTTCAAAAGTTCACGAGAAATTTGACAAACTGATGCGATTCCAAGTTAAACCGAGAGCGATTCATCCAAGCAACCTCGAACGCGAAATTCTCACAAAAATTTTCGCTGCGACTTAAAAATTTCAATCCGTTCGATTGCAGCACCAGTTAAATAACTCGAAGTTGCAGAGCTCAAGGCCACATCCGAATCTGATGCTGACAAATTCACGACTCTTCTTCTCCGCGGACTAAGCTTCGCGTCCATGAGGATCTCGACAAAGCGACAAGACACTTACTGCAAATTTCCTCACAAATTGAGTCGAGCCGACCAAGCGACTCCTCGGAGAAAACTTGGAAAAACGTCAACTGATCCGGACCGTGAATAAACGGAGAGTTTCAAACTAAAAATCGAGTTTGAACTCATCAAGCGCCAAAGCAGAACAAATTCCGAACAAAGCAAAGCGATTCGCGCGTCGAATTCGAACACTGGAGTGAGCTCCATGTGCGTACCATTTGCTCGATCCTGGAGCGAATCCGGCGAGACAAGAGCGGTGATCGGAGGCAACGATTCGCGAGAAGAGGACGATCATGAAGAAGAGGATGATGATGATGATGATGATGATGAAGAGAGCAAGAATATAAGTAAGTGATTTTCTGGCATAAAAAGGAGAGAGAGAATCGATTTTGGAAACAAAAATCTTATGCTGAGAATCGTGTTTGAGCTCTTACTTAAACTAAAGCACCTCTCGCTGCGCTACAGGCGGGAAGGTGGAGGTGAATCGATCCTGGCCGTCCGATCACGTCAGAAATTGAGAGGGCCCCACCGATTGGCGATCGATTGATTCCGACCGTCCGATTCCCTGCCCATGGCCTGCGATCGACGGGGAGGGCGACGCGTGGCGGGATCGCGGCCGGTGTATGGGGAGTTCCCGCCACTGCGAGCGGGATTTTCGGTCGTGCTTCTTTGCTTTTTTGGATTTTGGTGGCGCCGCCGCCATCCTTTCATGGGAATTTTTATTGGTATTTCGCAGTCATTTTTTTTTCTCCTTAAAAAACTGTGTTTTAGGGTTAATGTTTATGTCTGGATTCTTTGGTTTGGTCATTGTTCATACATTTTGTCCTTATTTGACATGTTGGTGTCAAACTTATAAAAGGCAAAAAGAAGAGGCACTAATCTTGTAAAGAAAGGAGGGGAGAGAGGGAGAGAGAGAGAGAGAGCGAGGAAAAAATTGAGAGAGAAAGATTAGTCAACATTGGAGATTATAAAGGAAACAAAATGGATTTGATTTGGGACATTGTTGCCACACAACATGCTAAAAGGTAAGACAAATGGGTTTTGGGTTGTTGCTGTTTTTGTATTGTTCTGTGGCCAAAGAAGGACAGGATCCAAAAGTTGTTTCGAGAAGTTACTGTTGGGTAATTCGGGAACATCGCGTAAATCACTTCACGGGATTACGCAAGACGAACGAGCCTCGTGAGTTCTCGCGGTATTTGTTAAGGAAACTGCTAGGGAGATTTACTTGATAATCGAAAGGTGTGGATTGTGCGAGATGTTCGTCTTATGGTATCCGATAATCTCATGGTTTCCCCTAAATATATGGGATAGATTGCGATCAGCTTCTTCTCAGTCATTCCCAAAACGGCGTGAAGACTTTGTGATGAAGTTTCCTCCCTAGAGACTTTCATTCTACTCTACCGCATGTCAAATCCTGCATTTGGTACATTGCCTCATCTAGTTCCTACATCAGCACAATCCAATTACATTATGAATTCCGCTTGCAGTTCTGAATTTATTTCTATGCAACACGCCGACATTTCTACTGCATAATAGAGAGAATAGTTGATTATCTGAATTTATCCAAGACTATAAAACCTCCAGTTTTTCTTTTATAAAATTTATTTGACCATTGGGCGTCCGCATCGGGATGGTTGTATTAACATCAAACAAGAAAATTCATGGTCGGCAATAAAATTGGCCAAACTGTCGTATAATCAAAGACCCTCGGGGAGAGGTTGGTCCGAATGATTCCGCAGTTAACTTGAAGGGGTACCATCGTCTTTGGTTCATATTCTATCTGGTATTTGGCGGTAACAGCTATTAACAACTCTACGAACTATGAAATTACACCAAAACTTTGTGAACTTTGTCTACATGGTCACGGTAAAGATGGTAAAGATGGACGCTTTCCAGGTATCATATCCATATTCATCGGAAGACTGATATCTAACCCTTATGTCTCGTCCACCTGTGCTCTGGATGCTCGTAAGCCGAACTCGAAAGAGGTGGTGCATGAATTAGGAGTAGTTCCACATAAGGGGATTTCTCTAGGCAGATAATTAGCTGAAAATTCTCATGGCGGTTCCGAATCAGTCTAAGTGTAGGTGGTGTCTTCTCTTCTGGCATCTATTGACGTACCAAGCAGCATGCTTGTGCAGGCCCAAGCGGACCATCACTTTAAGACTCGCAAGCATGATGTACGTCACCGCTAACAAGAGGAGGATCCACAGGACTCTCCATGGGAGTGGATGACAGGGGATAAGAGCGGCATATACTGGAGTCAGAACCCGTATTACCTGAACCCAAAGCGTTGCACAAAATTACAGTTTTCACCATTTTTTTACTACAGGTAATTAATGATATTCTAGGCTGCCTAGAAAAAGATTTTGCATAGCCTATGCCTTCTACCTTCTAGGCAAGTATTTCTTTTACTCCAGACAATGACCAATAGATTGCTGTTATTGTCATTTCTATGCTATTAAGCACGATGATCTATGCATGAGGAGGATGCAACTTTTCAGTAGCAGGCGCTTACCACACAAGCTGGTGCCAATGGAACGAAGGTGAGACTGTTCTTCAGATCAGTTTGCGTATTCAAAGTCTAATGAAAAGATAGAAGGAGAAAAAGTAAGTACATGTAGAAGCAATAAAATGATATGAATGTCAGAAAGCCAGCTGCAGTGTCTCGGAATGGGGAAAAGAAAGACAGTTGAATAAGCAGTTGTTAGACGAAATGAGGTACCTGCTTGCAAAGGTCTTCAAGAAACTCAGAGTATACAATGGGTTTGATATCGTTGAATTTGGCAATGAACGAATGTTTGATGATATCAATAGATATCTCACAGAAGTACACCATGAGAGCATTCTGCGGAGTCCAAGTATGATATAATAAGAGATTGAAAACGGTGCCCCAAGAAAATTAATCTTCCGTTGTGGGCGAGATCAACATGAAAACAAATTATGCTGAAAGATCCCCGAAAGAACTTACAATAAAAAAACTTTCAAACCATGGACCTTCAGCCTCCAGAATATTCTGAGCAAGAACAAATAATACAAATGCTGTAATGTGGAATCTCTCAACCGAATCTGTTTGGAAGCAAAGGCATAACTGTAACTCATCTATCAACTTAACAGTAATCCTGAGAAAAGCAAAATCCCCCAAGGAATGAATCATAAAACAAAAAAAATATCAGGCAGATTATTTCCCTGATAGACTTGATGTGTTTGAGTAGTATAACAAAAACGCAAGTCACAGGCATGTGACAGATCCACCACTTGAAGAGACCCACTTATTGCACTGGTATTCTAAAGTTACACATAAGGTGGCTTATGCCAATTCATATTTTTTAGCCTATTTCAAGTGAGGAGGTAACCAAGCAAATCCTGCAGATGTGTGATCAATTCTAGTTAAGCATACTCTGCAGTTGTTAGATGAATTCAAGTTGACTGTTTCATGGATATTAATAGGAATTTACCGAGCCCTGCAACAGTAAAACACAATATTCTAACACTATTTCCAACTATTCCATGGTTTGGTCATAACAAATAAAGAATACCTGCGCAATGGAATATAAGACTAAAATTAACGATCACTTGAGCCCACCTCCAAAATATAACTTCTATATTAGGCCTTTTCTATTGGGATTCTCTATATACACTATTTTAAGGGTAATGTAGGTAATATATTTCTTTATTCGAGGATATAGGTCTACGATTTCCAGAAAAGTACTTTACATTCGAAGAAATATATGATTTTGTGAGATATTGATGTAATTACACAAGAGACGGTATAATACAGAAGCCAAGAGAAGGTTTTATTATGGTTCAGCTGGAAAATGAAACCACCAAACAATCGTAATGTACAGCAAACCGAACCAATAAACCAAAAACCCAGTGGAATTAAACTACGGTTTCCATATAGCGAATTGCAAACATAGGTAGTTGACAAATAAATTTCCATATTAGGTTTTCTTCTTTGGCTTAAAATAGATTACTAGGTCTTTGTCTGGTAAAAGAATATGCATATCCACAAAATGGAAGCACGGAAACCTCATAGTAAAAGCAGCACATTGGGTAATTAAAGATACAGTATGAGGAAGTCAGAACACTGAACACCTAGTGGTGAACATGGAATCATCAATAGCAATAATGTCAAACAGTCTAAAGATAACAGCAGTTGCACATCAAAAATGAAATTCCCAATCCCATCAACACTTGGAAGTAATTCTGAAAGAAAAGCGAAAAGTGGCTAACTTACCATAGTAGACAAGACTATGAATATTGTCTCTGCTGAAACGCTTGAAAACATTACTCTTTATCTCAGCAAAGTTGTTTGATACAAGCAACGCCAGCAGTGCATTATTGTGAGCAACAATACACGTTGACAAAGTAATTGCCTGAGCTAATAAGATAAATGAATGAACAAGTATCATTTGTAAAGGAACTTCAAAGCCAAAAATGGAGGAGGAATACAAAGAAGCAAACAGAAGAGCTATAATGAACTAAATATAATTACAACAAAAAGGATATTTGAGGCACCCACGGCTAGTGCCAAATCTGAAAGGAATCTCGTTTTGTAAACTATCATGTTTTCTGGAGAACAACCTGCCAGTTCTTCAGCAGAATTAAACAGAGTTTTCAGGACATCTCCACCAAAACTCTGGCATAGTTTATCGAATATCTGCACAAATGTCCAAGAAGAAGAACAAATTCATCAAAGTTTGTCCTAGGCATTACTATTACCAAGGAATATAGTAACATTGGTCCATAAAAATGGCAATGGCAACATAAGAATTACTAGATGTCGCCTCCACAAGCAGAAATCCAACTTAAACATATTTCTCAGGATAAGACTGACTTGACTAATGAGCTGTTATGCCTGAACTCGTACAGAGAACAACGAGGTTCCGAGCGCCTGGCTTACTTCCACATAGGAAGTCCTACCAGAAGACATATACTTAAGAATCTCAGTTGGATAAGAGAAATTCAGTCTTACATTCAACTTCCCACCGAGTAAAAAAGAACAAAAATAGTTGCCAAAGGACAACAGGTCCTCCCGCAACTATGATCCAAAGGTATTAATTATATGTAACATGAAGCATATAGTTGAAGTAGCCCCAGAAAAAAACCAGCAGAGAGCAAGAGAGGTTCTCGATATGGGAGAAAACACGGAGTGGCTCTCCAAGGTCAAGGCCGATGGCGTTGCTGACAATAAAACTAGGTAAGCCACAGAGGTAAAAGTCTCCAAATGAATACACAGACAGCATCCACTGACTTCACATACACTACAAATAACTTCGAAGTTTTTCTGGCTTTCTAGATGCATGTAATCACCGATAATTTATGTGCCATCTATTTTAAGACATTTTTTTCCATATGAAAACAGGAAAACTCTTCAAGTGCTGTTAAGAAGATAAATGCATTTAGACATTTTTATGAGAATTATTTCATACTATATGATGAGAGATGTCCTAATAATTCGTTCTCGTCACGTAATACAATAGAGAAAAGTGAAATTGACTAAACATATTATTTCGATGCTTCCAGAAACAATTTGTTTAAAAATAGCAGCTAGAAAAAATTGGATAAAAAAATGCATCTCCCTGGACTAATGACCAAGAAGTCCTGCAAATACATCAACATCTGCGCAACTCTACCAAACAAGACTAGTTCTGGAGAATTGAACTTGAATCCAATTTGATTCTTCTTTGACAATTCCCAAACTAGTGTATCAGGGAAAATTAAATTTCAACAAATACAAAGGAAAATTTAACCAGGTTCTGCATTTACATCAAGAGAAATAACCGAGTTTTTAATCTAAGATTCTAACTTTATTCAAAATAAGTGATTTCTCCTCTGCTCAACTTTACTTAAGGTGAAAGTCTTCAGTGAAGGAAATCAACTAACAAATCGTCTGTCAGGACAGAAAGACATTAATATGTAAGAGGTGAAAATGGCTGTAGGGAAATCTGGCTCATTATGGTCTGACCTCTAGCACGTTGTACACAACATAGAGCTTGATTGTTCCTTGACCGCGAATCATATGATATATTAAGCTTATATCTGAGACACAACATGGAAAATAGAAAAGGAGAAAGTTAGTACAATTCGCATCCATATGTTAAAATAACAACAGTCCACAGATAAATGGAAGAAGTACTTAGCCACACCTGTTCGCTCCAAGAGAGTAACACCGCAAGTGAGCACAATAAAACACCCTAAATCAGACAGCTCCTCCGCAGAAGGCCTCTTTAATTGTCTGCAACAAGAACAATTAGGTGATCTAGTATAAATCATATATTTGGATTCAGGTTGAAAATATGGGAAGAAGAGCAAGAGAGCCAAGTTGCTCAAATTTCTTTTGTTAAAAGAAGATCATGCTTCATTAGTGTTTACAACAGCGCCTCCCCTCCATCTTTACATAATTTTCACCAAAAACTGCAAACCTCAACCAAAGCGCCCACCCCCACCCCCACGCCCCCCCAAAAAAAAAAAACTGAAAAGGAACTTCATTTTCTAATATGGGACAAACTTTTAAAAAATGCTCGCATCAAACTGCTTTGCCTATCTTCCATAAAGTGTGGAAGGAAGTTGGAAGCATAGTCAAGGGGCATTGCAACCATTTCCATCCATATAACAGCAGTAAGGCCTGCAATGCTATACGGAGCTGAGTGTTGGCCAGCACAGAAGCAACATGAGCATAAAATGGGAGTAGCGAAAATGAGGATGTTGAGGTGGATGTGTGGCCATACAAGGATGGAAAAGATAAGAAATGAAGATATTCGACGAAAAGTTGGAGTAGTACTGGTGGTAGAAAAGATGAGAGAACATAGATTGAGATAGTTTGAACATATTCTCCGAAGATCCCTAGATACTCCGGTAGGAACAGAAGTTTGTTACCGAAAGCATGACATGAAGAAAGAAAGAGGTCGGCCGAAACTTATTTGGGGGAAAGTAGTAAAACAAGATTTAATGAAGTAGAAATTGGATTGGCGTACGGTTTGTCTTAGGACGGAGTGGAGGAAAGCTATTAGCATTGTGGAGAGGCAGATATCCTATGTTCCAGACTGTCATTTTTAGTCCTTTTTCCCTTTATATATATATATATATATATATATATATATTTATTTATTTATTTATTTATTTATTTTTTTGTTCATCGACCACCGACCCCAACTAGTTTGGAATAAAGGTGATGTTGATGATGATGTTTCCATCCATATAACAAGATAAGAAAACTGAATGTTGTTTCAATTTTTCAAAACTTCGGGTACAAAATAGTGTCTTTAACATGTATAAGGTGCTAGGTGCGATGCTCAATGATTCACGCCTGGTTGAGCTAATGTTTAAACAACAAGTGAGTACTCATAGCGTCTACATCAAAAAACCTGGTTTAAACTCCCAAATGCCCCCAATAGTATAAACAAAAGGATTCACCAAAAAACCAATTGTGAAATAATATTGTAAGACGGATAAATAGTTGTAACGTGACTGCTTGAGCTGCTTTAAATTGTGAAAGAAATGGACAAATTACCTCGTACTCAGAAGCCTCCATAGTACTATGGCGATCCTTGTTGGCATAATTGTCAACAATGAGAGAAATGAATCGAAGCACACAAGAACACCAACATCTATAAGCTGCAAATGAACCATAGGTAAAGAAATGTAAAGATGCGTGCAAGGCATTTATCAGAGAAACAAGCATCAGCCAATTATTCTGATACTTCTCAGACATATGTGAAATGGAGCAAAGGCGAACAGCGTCAGAAGTTGCAGGACGAATTGAACAGTATTTTCAATGTAACTGGACATCGCATGAGAAAGAAATATATCCATCATCCAACTTACATCAAGTATATTGCTAATTTTATCTGACCAATTTCCTTAGAATTAGCTGAATGAAATTCTAAGCAATTTAGCACAAGAATGTAGCATTCTTCTCAATATGTAATATACCATACTTTTGCATAATGTCATGCTGTGAACAAACAATTCTCATTTACATATAGAAATCCGTTCAACATGGGCCCAAACTCCCAAACCGATTACTCTGAGTAACCACACGAGGTGGTAACCATCAGGAAGCATGTGTCTACTTATGAATCACTTATTAGGGCTTTCCCATTTGACGTGAGACTTTGAGATGTTACAAACTCCCCCACTTAAAGAACCGACGTCCTGTCAGTAGTAACCCGTACTTGCCCAGCGATGCCCCCCTTATACAATGAGTGATCCATTCGATTCCAACCCCCTCTGTCATTCTAAAAGTGTAACGGGTGTAACGGAGCTCACCTTATCCAAGCGCTCTCGCTTGGGTGATCACTCCCCGATTCCTCGAATTACGTATGGACCTAATTCATCCACAGATCACACATCCACTAGAGGTGGTCCTGCTTGAGACTACTTGTAACAACCCGGCCTGTTCAATGTGGGAAAGGCCCGAAAAGGAGTATTCTGATTAACCCG
This sequence comes from Lenwebbia sp. NSW1173648, assembly GCA_029784005.1. Classification (NCBI taxonomy): domain Eukaryota; kingdom Viridiplantae; phylum Streptophyta; class Magnoliopsida; order Myrtales; family Myrtaceae; genus Lenwebbia; species Lenwebbia sp. NSW1173648. The sequence continues at coordinate 10,580,996 of JARCGZ010000010.1, forward strand.
CTCAAAGTGGTGACTATATGGGAGTGGGTGTCTACTTATGAATCTCTTGACAGAGTCTCTCCTATCCGATGTGAGACTTTGGAATGTTACAGAATTACATGGTGAAAAAGCCTATTTTGGGTGGTTATTGCCATTCCTAAGAAAGTCATCGATGGGGCAGCAGGCTGTAGAAACAATGTTATCTACTAGTCAAATCTTGAATTTTTTTTAGCATGTTATACCATATTGAAGCTAAAACGAATAACAGGTATTCTAGAAACATCTAGTAGATATTGATACTTACTGCTGAAATCAGAAAATCAAATAGAAAAAAGTGCCGTTGGAAACTAAACTGTCAGGAAATAGTTTATTTGATTAAACAAAGAGAGGTCCAGATGTGTCATCCTAAAGATTAAAAATAAGCGAGAGAATAAGAACAGAAAAGGAAGGATGCAAATTTATTCTGGTTTCAAGTCTTTCATTTCTACGTTAATTTTCAAGAATGGTGTGATACAGCCAAGATATGATGCATTAAAAGATTTCATTGGTGATAAGTAGAATACAGAAACAACTGAAACCCAGAGAGACGCGGTCAAAGAAGATACGAAACCACATCCAATCTTAATTTGAACTCGAACCTATTCGTTCCGGCTAGTGCAAGGTATCTCAAAACCAATATTCCACATACAGAACATGATTTAATATAGATTGAGGAACGGGAAGAGAACATCACCAGCTCACATCTCCAAGGCAATCGGAAGATAGTATCATATACTCTCTCACGTTCTTTGTCATTTCCAAGGGTAGTTGTATTCCTTAATGAATTTCCATTGTTCATTTCATCCAAAAAGTACCTCATTGGTGACTTCTGTACTGAACACAGCACCATAGACATGCGTGAGAAAAACAGAAGAGAACAACCTGATATTCAGACGAAACCAGGAAAATAAGGCGAATAGACCAATTCTACAGAACAAACTAAAAGCTCCTCCTACTACTGCTAAGGAAAAACAAGAATACAAAGCAGTGCAACCATTTCAATTCACCGAACCTAGATACACTAGAAACATAATAACCAGCTCAAAAGCAAAAAAAATACCATATTAGCTTCGATTGTCCCACTAGACCGAGGAACAGACAAATCCACCACATTCGTGGTCTCCAAACCACAAAGGCCCATGGCTCCCGTAGTACAAACAATATAACGGAAAGGCTATAAACCAAGTGCCTTACGGCACTCTCCCAATACTTAGGTGTTGCGAAGCGAGAATTGTTCTTACTTGTAAGTACTGCATACTTATCAGTTGGCATCAATGCAGGAAACATTTCTAAGTTCGTAGCCTTCGCAGTAGCTTCACTGATGGTAGGTAACTCACACGAATAGGCGAGACCAAAGTCACAATATGTTATTCCTTGACTCGAGACATAGTCATTTTTCCAATTACCTGTCCGGTACTACCAACAAAGACTACGATATAACAAATTTTAGCATTAATCTATAGGATTTAACAAGTTCTGGCAGGTCCGACTCCTGAAAATTCTAACCCATAATAAATGAGACTCATGCTGAACGAATTCGAAGCCGTATCAAAGCAAGTTTCTTCAGGTTGCTATTTGACAAGATTGTTTCACATCGATAATGACAGCACAAACTCAATACAGAAGACAATCAACGACTCACCGAACGCATCCTCCGCCATGACCTTCTTCCAATCCAAGGACTCTGCATTCTCCAACTTCCGCGGCACACTCCCATTCGGCTCACTACGCCCCTTCAAGATCGAGTTCGCCTCAATGCCGCTCTCCTCTCTCAAATTCTGTTCGCCTCCCGTTCTTCTATCCTCTCCGCCATTCACAGCTCTCAGCCTCAACTCTCCGCGTCTAGACTCGTCGCCGAACACGCTATTCTGACTCTCCGCATTCACCACCTGAGTAACAGAGCCCAAACTCGCCGCAATGTAGCTCTTGCAATCGAACTCCACGCCGCTCGCACGCCCACGCAAATCGACACCGCCGCTCCCAGAAACCGAGCTGCTATCCTCGAAAAACACGCCGTCCGCGCGGTCGACACCGTTCGGGAGGGAATCGGAATCGTTCGGTTGGCAGGAGTCGCCGTTTTCGGGGATGATCGAGCAAGACGCCTGCTTCTTCCTCCTGTGCTTCCGCTTCCGGCGGGTGGATTTGTCGCGAGGAGAATCGAGAGGGATAGGATCGGAGTTCGATCGGAGAACGGAGGAGGATTCGTCCTCCGACTCCTCCGGGACGTCGCTCCGGCCCAGAATCTCGAAGGACGGCTTCCTGCCCCGTGATCGCAAATCCATGGATGCTCCGCAGACTTTCAGCGAACCAGCAAATTCGATTGCGAGCGTACGCGCAGTGAGCTTTTTGGGTGGAGAAGATCAGAGGTTGAGGGCGATGCGAGCCTTCGAGCGTGGCGTTTCTCTGGATTCGTTTCGGAGCGTTGCCGATTCGGAGAGAATTCTCTTCGTCTGGACACCAGTTGGCAGGCATTAGTGCCTTGCACACTGCGCTTGCCTCGTTTTTCCTTTTACAGCTTTTCTTGAGATATAAAACTCATTCATTTTATTTTGCGAAAAATAAATAATTTAAAAAATTATTTTCTAAAAAAATTGATAACTTATATCGCTTCAAATAATAAATTAATAAAATCAATATGACGAAAGTATTTTTTTTTCGTTATTTCATTTTTATAAAGAATACAAGCGGTCATTTTTTAAAATAAAAAAAAATTAAAGTCATTCATATTCCGCCAAACAAACAGAGCCTTACATTGCAGATTGATGACAAAATAATCTATGATAGAGTATTTTCTATTTATTTCTTTATTACTCTATGAAATTGATATAGTAAGTGAAGTGATAATTGAACCATGTATAAATTCACGATTATAATTTGTTGTGTCAATCTATTGCGTAATTTCACTCTAGAGCTCTAATGAGATATAGTCGGACCGTTGTTATCGCAATTTGCTACTCGTGAAAATTCACGTTAACAAATGGGGTGAGGATATAAGATACGAGCTGCTATTTTGATGACGTGGAATTGAAATTCGTGCGATCGACGCGACGTCGTAGTATAACTAAACTTTTAAATCCCCGTATCTATGATATATTGATGAAATAAACTTGTCATGTTTAGAAATCTCTTCCGAGAAATGCTACATATGCTAAGAAATCTTAAGGGATGCATAAAGAAGTTAACCATTGAATTCACGAGTCCTACCTATTATAATACCCAATTCAAACTTGCCGCAACACTTAATAAATAAGTATTAGCATAATTTTTAGTAGGACGGCGTTATTTCCACCCCTACATGACTAATCCACCCCATTTCTTAATAAAAAGACAAAAATAACCCTAATCATTTAATTGCAATTTGTAGTGGTGGCCCCATTCCTTCTTTTTATTTATTTATTTATTTCTATTTCTAAGGATCTAGTTGCCATAATTTTTTTTTGGTTGGAAAAGCAAACTTGCATTACTGACTATTAAAAGTTCTTACATAAAAGCTCAGACGAGGAGCATCGACACAAAGAAGCTCCCAAAGGGGTTGGGGGTGGGGATGAGGCCCAAAGGACCGAAATACTGTTGACCCTATGCATTTTGGCAACCCAATCGGCTACCTGATTGGCCTCTCTTTTGCAGTGGACCAGAGAGATATTTTGGTTTTGGGCCAGAATTAGCTGGGCTTCGCAGATGAGATATTCAACTCCCCAGTACTGTACTGACTTACTGTTGACTGCACGAACAAGACTTTGGGAGTCAGACTCCATGGACACCAGAAGGTTCTTTTCCTTCACCTCCTTTTTTTGCTTTGAGGAACTGCAGACCGGCCACCCGTGCGTACCCTTCAGCTACCAGAGGCCTGCAAGATTTAATCTTTCCAGCGAATCCGTCCAGTAGAAGCCCGCTTGAGTCTTGGAGGACACCCGCGATCGCTCCGTCGGTGATCTCACCTCCAACCGACGCATCCATGTTTAATTTCCAGTTGGATCCAGTCGGTGGGTTCCATTTAAGAGGTAAGGCCGATCGATCTGGCATAAAGCTTCGATCTTTGGGACTCCACTTTCTGTAGCTTTCCAGTATAGTCTTCGCTTCGTTGATTTGGTTGTCTGTGCGGGGCTTCTGACCTCTGAATACGAAATTGTTTCTTGACTTCCAGATGCACCAAAGAATGCACGCGGTCAGGTCGAAAGACGGAAGGGAGATTGGGTCTTCTAGACTTGCTTGCAGCCAAGCGTCCATTCGCAGGTAAGGGGTTTGCTGAAGATGCGTGTACTGTTGCTCCCAGATCTGTTGTGTCCAGGAGCAAAAAAGCAAGATATGTTTTGTTGTCTCTGCGTGTTGGTTGCATATAGGACATAGTGGGCGGGGGATGATGTTTCACCGGAATAGATTCTCTCTTGACGGCAGGGCATTCTGAGCTATGCTCCATAGGAAAATTCACACCTCCGGGGGATATTAGCTTTCCAAATTCCATTCCAAAGTCTTCGCGATGGCTGAGAAGAAGTTGAGGCCGCGTTCAAGTCCTGTTGTACCTCTGAATCTCTGATGGAATTGTAAGCGCTTTTCACAGAAAACATTCCAGTTTGACTTTTGGTCCATCTCAGCTTATCCTCGCAAACGCAAGCGACAAGTTCCTACTGGAGGCATTAATAGGGTTTTGATTAGTCCTTCGGCCACCTATAACCGAATGAGTGGAAGTACCCTCTATTTCATGAGAAGAATTGCTGCAGCACTCTAAGAACATGGAGGCATGAAAAAACTCCCTCACTCACATTAAAAAAGAAGAAGAAAAGACTGAAGAACGCGAAGACTCACGGTGTTGCCAAGTGTTTCCGGCGAGATCCTCGGCCTTCTTGGCAGCTTCAGCCGCCTTCTGCCCCCATTTCCTGAGGACATCCTTCGCCCTGTCCATCTTTCCTAAAATTCACGAGAGCCCACATATGTTTGATGTCATGATCGCGAATAACGTTCATATACTCTGAACCATATAGCGTTCGACAAATACTCATCATTTATTTACATGTTACACAGACACATGCAAAGTAGACAAGTATATGATACACTTACTAGCGACGGAGAGGATTGTCGCTGTAATCGGAGTCAGCACTGCCTCGACCACGAGCCCTTTGAGCCGTTTGGTCCAACCTTAACTTCCCTCACGAAGGATAGCTTGGAATCTCTTCTGCCTCTTCTTAACTCTCATATGGTGCAAAATTTCCTGGACAATCAGGATGTTATCTTGAATTTGTCACCCTCCAACAAAAGCACTTTGTTCCTCGACTATAATTTCAGGCAGCCACCTCCTCAGCCTATTCGCCAAGACCTTTGAGATGATCTTATAAGCAAAGTTGCATAGGCTTATATGTCTAAATTGGTCGAGTCTCTCTGGATTTTTCACTTTAGGAAAGAGGGTAATATGAGTTGCGTTAAGTTCGGGGTTCATAACACCTTCTGCGAAGAAATTCCTGACCTCTTCATATACTCCCATAATACAACATTTCATGTGTTTTACTTTTTAATATTGTGGGTACCCACACAGAAAAGGCACTATGTTTTCTTTTTTATTTTCAGATTTCACTTCTACAGAAATAAGTTTTTTCAAAAAGAGAAATTTTCAAGGAAACATATATCAACTCCCTTAATTACGACATCAAAGAATTTGTCTCTTTTCGTTACTATGGTCGAAATATTTCTACACACAGCATGGTGTAGGACGTTATAGAAGTATCGAAAAATACATTAAAAAAATCGATGTGAAAAAGTGATGTAGAATGAAGCATATTGCTAATTTTTTTCGTAAACATTTATCGGATGATTTTAATTTTTGTCCATCCAAAATGAGAGATCCCATTGGCATTTTTTAAAAAAGATATTATTTTTAATTAAGTTGCGTCTTTTAAATTTTTATATTGGAGAATGCAAGAAAGAATTGTTTTTTGTTTCATCATATCATCCCATTATATCTACATGTGTATAAAAGACAACCGATAAGAAAAGGTTTCATGGTGATATGCGCAACAAAAGCGAAAGTTTATAAGCAAGTGATTGTTTTATAAAAAAGCATATGTCAAAATTTTTATAGATAGTACATGATAATTGTTCCTTTAATTTGCTTAACAACATAGAAAAAATTATTATTATTTTTTGAAAATTCTTCCTTTTGACAAAAATAATTCCTGCAAAAGTAAATTCTAACAGTAAAATGAAAACATAGTGCCTACAATCAACAAAACAAAAATATGTAAAACTCTTAGTTATGACAATTAGATCCTACATAGACATTGAAAAACTAAAAAGGAAGGAAAGTAAATAAATTTAGGACTACTGCTTTAAATTGCGAAAGAATGATTGAGGCTGGTTTTGTCTTTTTCGTGAAAAATGGGTGGATTTAGTCATAAAGGGGATGGAAATAGCGTCCACCGGGGAGGAGGAATAGAAAAAAAAGGAAAAAAAGAAAGAAGAAAAAGGAAAAAAAAATCAGAAAATGTAAAAAGATAGAAAATACCATTGGTTAGACCTTTAAACAATGATGACATTTCGGGTTTTTATTTGAAATTTTTCCTTAAATTTTGAATATGAAAAAGAATATTATATTTTCACAATTTACAAATAGATGTCACAAATAATGAATTGTTTGAGATCCTGAGATCCTGAGATAATCCGTTCGATCCAACATTTATCAGCTCACCCGGCCGACCGCCAATGTAAAACCACATAGTTTTAACATTTTTTTTTCTCATGAATTTTTTTTTTATCCACTTCCGAGGTGAGGAAATATTTATTACATTCACCGTAAAAGGGTCGGCGTGTCGAAAAAATATAACCGTAAAACTAATTCTAAACACACATGCCAATCATCTAACGGTGAATGTGTATGTTCCTTTTGCACTAGAAATGAACGTAAGAATAACCCTTTTTTATTTGGCCTTAAAAAAAAAAATAGGTATTTACAATACTTAGTCGAATAATTACACCTACCGAAACTTAAAATTTTTTAACACTGTGTCTCGCAAAATTTATCAAAAAAAACATATTTGAGGTCACTTCGTTCGAGGAATACTTGACCAATTAATCATCCATAACATTAATAGAATATAACATGAGTCAAATCCCTTCCCCCCCTCCCTTGAAAAACCGCGGCCAAGCTGTCTTTGAGGGAGAGAGAGGAGCCTTTCTCTCTCCCTCTCACGCCCCTCCCCCGTTTCCTTTCATTTTTTCCTCTTTCCTCTTTGAAGCTTTTATTTTGTGTGCGTGAATAAATTTCTGTAGCTGATGTCGGGTGAACGACGAGATCAATTCGTTCATCCGTCAAGTCGATAGCCACCGAGGAGGATGTTCGTGACGTGGCTCCACAGCCTCTTCGAAATTAGGCCGCTCTCCTATCCCGATTTAGATTTAGGTCACGATTTGGGAATTTTACTCTCCAAACTAGATCTAGATATAGATGTGCGAGTTTCCTATAGGTTTTTAATCTGTATTCTTTCAACATACTGATGTTGGTATCTCTGCATGACGACGGTGATGAGGACATTGAACCCAGACGCGCACCATGGAGTGGGTGATCTCGGCATGTGCTTATCACTGAATCTGGTGATCAGCCGCCGATATTTCACAATGACAGATTTATTATGGACAGACGAGAGTGTGCTTCTAGCTGCTGATTGTGCTTTGTTATTTGCTTTATTCTAAAATATCCTCAATCACCTATTTTATAAACATTATGTCAATGGATAAGTGCATGAACTAACTATTTCATTCTATCTTTCACTTATTCAACCTTTTAATTTCAGAATTTTCTATTTTTTAAGCAGTCTTACGAGCAAAAAGATATTATTGTCAATTTCCTTCGTCCCTCCTTCGAGATCCAACTCATCTGATAAGGACACACATCTCTGAATAATTTTTTTTTTGGGGGGATAATCTACACATCTCTCAAGATGGGGACACGTGGCAAGCGACATCCTCCTCCATCCTCATTATCAGATGAATACGGACATACTCGTATTTATTACATCAACATTGAGTATTTATGAAAATACAATGTTATATCGTTATAGTCTTATGCATCTCCAATTCTAAATTGAGAGACTTTGAATTTCATAATAAGTACATAGCGGATCGATAGTTCGTTGGTACTATGTAAACATTATTTATTTTTAATTGAATAAAGTTGAAAGACAATGTTCATAAAACATGAACAACACGGGGCGAGCGTCTTTTACATCTCAATATAATATTTTGATGGGTTAATATCAAGAAAAACTCAAAACTAGTACACATACGATAAATTTATCACAAACTAATTCTTTGACCACCGAAAACCCCAAACCCGATACACTTGTGATAAATTTACCCAAAACTATTTTTTTTACCACAAAAAATCCCAAACTAGTACAATTATGACAAATTTACCATCTGTTAGTTTCCGTTAAATTGGATTAGTACCACGAAAAATTTCAAACTGGTACACCGGTAACAAACGGACGGTAAAAACCCAAATCGATACACCCGTCAATTGCCACGTATCGTCCAACTCAGCAATTTGATAGTAAAATTTAACGAAAATTAACATAGGGTAAATTTGTCACAAGTGTACCAATTTGAGATTTTTGATAAGTCAAAAAATTATTTTTGAGTAAATTTATTACAAGTTGGAGTTTTTCATGCTATTAACCCTATTTTTTTTATTTTGGTGCAGCCCCTAAGGACTCACTTTACCATACTATTCTCTTTCTTAGCTTTTCATGCTTTTTGGTTATAATAAATACACTCGGTGCCAACATAAATTCAATGACATCCAACAAAATTAATTTGGCACGACCATTAATTATCTAGATAAGGAAATTAATGCACGTGCTCTCTCGTAAATTTTCTATATAAAAAAAGTGGCCCATCATCTTTTTTTAGGCTATAAAAGTAATTGATCACCTACTCTACCAAGACATGATCTCAAACCTTTTTTTCTCATTGACATAAATAAACTAATAATGAAAAATTGGCATGGGAAGAAGCATCTTAGGATTATAAAAACTTATAAATGAAAAGCAAATGAATCTGCCACAGTAAACGTTCGATGGCCGATCACTAGATTTAGTGATGAGCACACGCCGAGCTCTCCTACTTCATTTGTAAAGGCTTACGGTGTGCGTTTAGGATCGACGCCCTCATCACCATCACCTTGCAGAAACAGCAACATCAATACATTGAAAAAAACACAGATCAAATACCTGTAAGGAACTCTCAAAATTATATCTGGATCTAGTTCGGGAGAGTAAAACCCCCAAAATCTGAGCCAAATCTAAATCGAGAGAGGAGATCAATTTAATCTTGAAGAGATTGTGGAGCCACGTAACGAACATCCTCCTGGCTGGTTGTCGATCAGACAAATGGCTGAACCGGACTTCACGTTCCCCTAAGATCAGCCGTATAAATTTAGTCACAAACACGAACTCCTAATGCAGATCGGGAGAGAAAAGAGAGACAAACAAGAAAAACATTAAATACGAAATATGTTACGAAAGAGGGAGAGAGAGAGAGAGAGAGGGGGGGAAGGGATCCCTCAGGGGACATATCAGCAAGAGGGTGGGTGGTGGCTACAAGAAAGAGGGAAAACCCTAGCAGAGAGGGGTAGAAGCTATTGACTTGATTATGTAACAATCTTTGGATAATTATAAGTCTGTTTTGGTCAACAAAAATATAAATAATAATTAATTAAAAATTATTATAGAGTGTACTCTTTTAAAAATTTGTGGCTCACAGCCACCAAATACTGTTATGCTAGCAAAGCCTATTTATTTAGGGTTGCGCTTTTTTCACTCTTCATTTGGCTCATACACTCCTTTCTACAGTGTTCTGGCCATTTTACCCCTTGCATTTTCCACCTTTCACTTGCTTGTACACATTTACTCAAATGTGAGCCCATTTGTTCTATTTTTTTCTTCTATTTTCTTCCTCTGCTCCATCCGATACTCTGTTGCTGTGCTTCTCATCTTCTCTTCTTCGTTCGTTGCACATACAAATCTGAAACTTCTTCACGAACTTTGGTCCTCGATTCTGTTTTCATGCTTACAGACGAGTCCCGCGGTTCTTGATGCTCCAAGACTCATGACGTCTCCGGCGCTCAACGAAATCCTCCTCTTGGGTTTTGTGATCAACAATACTCTCCGTCGTCTTCCGCTACTGGTTCTACGGCTTCTTTCTTCTTACCTGGTTCTATGCCCACCAAGTGTTCGGTAAAATACCCTCTTTCTTGCGTGTTTTTTCCTAGTTTCGAGGCTGCAATTTTTTTTCTTTTCGTTTTTGGTTGCTAGTGTTGTGCTATTTGTATTGGAGTCGTTCTTCTATTACGGGAACATCCCTTCGCGCTCCAAAACTCGCGCTCCAAGGGGTGTCTACATGAGCAGAAACAGATCCAGTAGAAGCGGAAGAGGATGATCTCGAACCGCGATTCGGCCCATCGCTCGCGAATGCGGAAGGAGAAGCACATGGACAACCTGATGGTTATCCTGTTCACCTTCAGGTCCTTTGTTTGTGCTGCCCAATGAGCTCGAGCACCTCGATTGTCTGGTACTCCAGAATTGATGCCAGGTAGACGACCGTTGTCGCCTCGACACGGCTGTTAGCGGAGATCCTATCCAGACAAGGGTCATTTGAAACGGAGCTTCATATTGAGTCTCAACAATTAAACGTCAATAATCTGCCCCTTTACTCTTTGGCATCGGAACATCAGAAACTTGAATCTCACTATTCTCTTCGAGGGCCGAACTGACTTTTTCTTCCTCGTAATGGTCCCAATTGGGAGGCAGCTTCGATTTCGCCGTAATTGAGTTTTCTCAGGAACTTGCTTTCCCACGCCTTGTTCGGGCTCGCCGAGTAGCTCGAAGTTCTCAACGGGGCTTGGTTTTGGACTTGAATAACTCTTCTTACTGTAGTGCAGAGAATAGAAAAGCCAGGAGCTGCAGACCAAAACCGCCTAGTTGGTGTTGTGCATGGAGGTCTCGGACGAAGGAGATGAAGAAGCGCCGGTGAAACTGTTCCAACAAACGAGCAGAGCAAGAAGACATGTCAAAGATGGAGAAGAAACCAAAAAAAAAGAAAAAAGAGGGACATCAAATGGGCCCCACATTTGAGTCAGTGTAGCGCAAGCATACGAAAGGTTAAAAAATAAGCAAGGGATAAAATGGTCAGAATACCATAGAATGGAGCGTGGAAGCCAAGAGAAGCGAAAAAAGCGTGACCCTTTATTTATTACACTTGTCTTTATTTGGCCAAGCACATTCAAAATAAATACGCTTATTCTTCACCATTTGTATCCTAACGAGGGAGATAGAGAGAGAGACATGACCCTAATCATCTCCTAAGTAAAAAATGGTGGGCTTCCGTGGCTCCATGATCTCCACCGTCCCTTCCAACATCTTGGCCACCTTCCCCATCGACGGCCGCAGTTCCGGCCGGTCCTGGAGGCACCACATCGCAGTCTTCACCATCCGGTCCACCAGCTTGAAGTGCACCTTGTCGTCGTAGGCGTGCTTGATCTGGCGGTCCAATATGTCCTCCACCTTCATCTCCTTGAACGCCTTGTCGAACGCCCACCCGGGAAAGTACCAGTCCTCGCTGTCCAGCAGCGACCCTTGCATCTCGAAGTTGCGGACCCCGCTCACGATCTCCAGCAGCACCATCCCGAAGCTGTAGACGTCCGCCTTCGGGGTGATCTGGTCCGTCTTGGCCCACTCCGGGGCCATGTAACCCCGGGTCCCCCGGATCCGGGACATGCTCACCATGTCCTCCTTCTTCCGAAGCTTGGCCAGCCCGAAGTCCGATATCTTGGGGCAGAAGTCGTCTCCCAGGAGGATGTTCTCGGGCTTGATGTCGCAGTGGAGCACCCACTCGAGGCACTCCTCGTGCAGGTACGCGATGGCCCGGGCCACCCCGAGGGCGATCCGGTACCGCACCCCCCAGTCGAGCGTCGGCTTCTGATTGTCAGCAACCTCGCCCACCTCGTCCTGCTCCGTGGCGGCGCGGGCCGACCGAAACAGGAACTTGTCGAGCGACCCGTTGGGGACGTACTCGTACACTAGGATCCTCTGCCCCTTCTCGGCACAGAATCCCCACAGCCTCACCAGGTTGAGGTGGTGCATCCGGGCAATGATCGTGACCTCCGCCCAGAACTCGGCGTCGCCGCCGGCCACGTTCTTGAGGCACTTGACGGCGACGACCCTCTTGTCGTTCAGCTCGCCCTTGTACACGTCGCCGAACCCGCCCCTTCCGATCGGGTCCGAGAACCCTTTGGTCGCGGCCTTGAGCTCAGCCAGCGTGAATCTCTTGGGCCCGCCGGCAGGAAGCAGCTCGAGCCCCAAGGTCTGAGCCATATTCCTATACTTGATGTACTTCTTCAAGAAGGCCCAGAAGAAGGCCATCCCGGAGATTAGCTCAGCCGCGAACAGCGTGCAGATGATCACGATGTTCCTCGTCGTCGCGTTCGAGTCGTCCGGCGGGAGCGGGAGCGTCACGTTGACCGGGCACGTCGTCTCGAGCACTGTGGTCAGCCCCGTGAAGTTGGACTTGTCGGTCTCCGACTGGTCCACCATCAGAAACATCGCGTTCGCCGTCGTCGTCCCCGGCGACCAGTAACCGTACAGGAGCTGCCCCAGCTGTAGGACGCAGTAGCCAGTCCCGTCGTAATTGAACATGAAGCCTTCACAAGTCGAGTTCGCCAAGCACTTGGACTGGCAATCGGAGTAGTTCGTTGCCTGCAGGTTCGTCTGGTTCAGCCCGCCGGTGAAGTTGACAAAATCGAGGCGGAGGAATTTGGCGCTCTGCGGACTCGCGACCGGGACCTTCCGCTCGCACTCATAGTTCCCAGCGGCCGAGGAGCGGAACCCCGGCGGGCAAACGCAGTAGGTGGAGTTCGCGCCGTCGCTCATGCAGATCGAGTTGCGGCCGCAGAGGCCGTGGATCTGGCAGAGCTCCGGCATCGCCTGCCACACCATCGTCCACTGGCCCTGGGAGTAGCTTAGCAGTTGCAGGTTGCCGTCATTGGCGAGCGTGAGCCGCCGCGGGAAGGAGTCGCCCAAGTCGGCGGAGAGGATGGACGCTCCGTTCTCCTGGCTGATCTTCCCCGAATCGTCCAGATTCAGGAATTTATTGCCCCCAGATGTCCAGTAACTCTCGGTGGCGTTGAAGACCAATTTCTCCGAATCGAACGAGAATTGACCGTTCTTGGAGACCAACTTAGTCCCGTTCATGGTCTGATTCGGCAAGAAAGTGTCTCCGGGGAAGCCGAAGCTCCCCCAAGCGCCGAACACCAGGTTGCCGTCGCTGCGCAGCGAGAGCTCCGAGGAGTTCCCGGCGGCCGTCACGTTCGCCCCCCAGCGGTTGACGCCAGAGGAGTTGAGGAAGAGTTGGCCCCCGGAGGTAACGAACAGGGAGGCAGAGGCGTCGACTGGAGAACCCGGATTGGCGGACCAGACGACGGTCAAGGGAGAGATCTTGTAGTACCAGACGGAGAAGGTGAACTGGGTCGACGCGTTGGGGAGGGGCTGGAAGCCGGCGGCGAAGACGGAGTCGGGGGAGAGGAGGATCTGGGCCTGGGTGGGTCGCCATGGGGAGTCGGAGGACGAGAAGGAGGATATGTTGGTGGTCTGAGCTTGAGCCGACGGCGGAGAGGGGATGGCGAGGAGGAGAGGGAGGAGGAGGAGAGAGAGAGACATGGTTGAGAGAAAGAAAGAAAGAAAGAAAGGGAGGAGAGATGGTGGGTGTGGACCGTGAGGAGAGTGGAGGGAAGCAAAGGCATAACAATGGCGGCTTTCAGGGGGAGGAGATAGAGAGAGAGAGAGATAAGGGACGACTTTTCAGCGACGACGCAGACGGGTAGAGGGCCCCACCCAGAGGCGGCAGAGTCTCTGTCGAGCGCTTTGACCCGACGTATAATTTGTGTTGACCGACTGGTGATTGGACCTAATTGGGCGCATAAGTTTGACAAAGTCAGCTTTGGAAAATATTTGGAAACCACCCTCAAATAGGGGATAAAATATCAATGAATTCTCGACCTTAGATGCGGGAATGCGGTTCATAATGAATAAATGAGGCACTCGTCGGAGTGGATTCGATCCGCACGACACGACACGACACGAGAACACGACTAACTCGAATTCAAGGCGACTCCTTTTCAAACCCGCTTCGCATTATACTATTATCAAATTAAAATATCTTGACTCGGGAAAAAATTACTAAAAAAATCTTAAACTTATTAAATTTGTGCCAATTTAGTCTTAAATTTTTTGACGATTTATCAATTTAGTCATTCAGACCAATTTTAACCGAAAATCGCTGACGTGGATATTAAATGTTGTACGATCGACGCTAACGTGGACTAATTTTATAATTTCTTAAAAAAAATTCTTCTATTTTTTTATTTTATTTTATTTTTATTTTTTTTTCCTCTAAGCCCGGTGAGGGTTGCCGACTAACCCTCGCCTAGATCTGGTGAGGGCTTAGCGGCCCTCACCGATCGCCGGACTTCGTAGAAAAAAAAAAGGAAAAGAAAAGAAAGAAAGAAAAAGGAAAATAAAAAGATAAAAAATTATAAAGAAATTCAGGAAAAAATTAGAAAATTATAAAAAGTTGTCACGCAAGCGTCCGAAGCTATTTAACCTAAGAATATTTCATTAACTGTTTTTTTTTTTTGGGTCTGGAATTTCATTAACTCGGACACGATTTTGATAAAATGGTGAAGTGGATTTTGTCCAGTTCATGATGCAAAAAGGGACTATGTTAGGCATCGAGCCAAAACGTGCTCGAGGGCGTGGAATGTCTACGTGCGTGCGGATGAGGTTTACGTAATAAGGTCACAAATATGTGGCTGGCCTATCGAGTTCATTGTCGCACCTTGTCGATTAGTCCATTTTGTCCCGTCTGTTAAAAATTAAGTATGCTAGTGACATAATGTAGGAATTAAATTAGAATCATGAAACCGTTTAGGGACTTATACTATTTGGATTGGGTTGAGTATGAATTGTTTTAAATATTTAAATGATCGGGGTAAAAGTGGATTTAAAACGTTAAAGTTGTATCGGGCTGGGTTCTAATAGATTTCCATGTGACCCTCTTTTGGCCCATTTGAAAAATCAAGTCAAATCAGCTTGGATCGCGCAATTTTCCTACGCACAAGCGGAAAAACACCCCACGGAGTTCGGCCCTCGCAAGCTGTTGCAGCGGTTGCCGTCATGCCGCAGTTGCCCGCCTCGGCCTCGGCCGTCGTGTCTATCTTCGCCAATATCCTGCAGTTTTGTGGGATCGATAGAAATAGAATTCCATAACTTTGTGTAATTTGATGAGTTCCTTTTTGTTTTTTGATTTTTGATTTTGGAATGCACTTACTGTTGTTAGTCAAAAGATGGGGTTGAAACCGAATTTTAGAGTTCCAAAATCATTGTAATCAGTAAACTTTAGTTGTTTAGGTTTGTCTTTGCTGTATCAACTTGTGCTCTCATACTCAAAATATCGTAATAACAATATTAAGTAGTACTTTCATATGGCGCTAGAAGATGGTTAATGGATGTGGTTTAAAAGAATATAAGTTAATACGGTGTTTTTTTCCAATAATATAGAAAATTTTCTTCATTGGAGCTCGGGTTGTGTTGGATATGAGTTGGACGAGGGTCGAATTTGGTATGAATCCCTAGAGGTGGCAAAATGGATCATGGCTCCGGGGCCGCCAAGAGAGAGGGAGGGTTTACAAATGGAATGCTAACAGTTGTGCTTCGGCCACCACAGCCGACCGATGCCTGAAATCGAATCGGTTCACAACAACGAGGGTGTTATTCGAAAACCCGAGCAAGATCCACCACCCTTCGCCTCATTGCACCTTCACGCGCCGTCCATAACTCGATCCTCAAACCCGTCCACTCCAATGCCACACGTGTCTTCACATTGCTCACGTGCCACACGAAGTCTTAACCAGTGACTTGACTCGAGCACTCGAGCTCCCTCATCGACTTGGCGAGCTAGTCAATGGATTCACCTATTCTTCAAAGGCAACAATTTTAAGGAGAAAAACTACTATGAGTTGGAGCGCAGGTTGGATAGATGTATGTGTTGGGTGGGTTCAGGTCGGGTCAGTTTAGGTTGTTCAAATTGTATTGTGTAAAAGAGAGTAAACATTTGTTAAATTTGTCAAATTCAGAAGGACTATTTTCACCCGACCCAAATCCGGTCTGATCCACTCGTTTGACGGACCTACTATACATTAACTTAATTAAAAAATTGAGTAACTTCAAGGACACAATTTGTGAAAAAATAATTGCAACGGACTAATTGTAAATTCATATCTACAGCTTTGCCAAAAGGTAATGCACGCCTAGGTTCTGCGTCCTCATCACCGCCACTTTATATAGACAACAACAATACCAATAAGTTGAAATAGCACAGAAAACACATTGTAAATCCCAGATCTATTTCTGACCAAAAAAAAAAAATCCCAGATCTATTTCTAGATCGGAATGGAAGAGCACTCAATCCTAGATCTAGCTCTAGATCAGGAGAGAAGACCTACAAAATACATATCAGTTAATCACAAAACTGCGTTAAGATAAATCGACTAATGAAAGCAGCAGAAGAGAAGCCTCGTAGGCTTGCGGAGCGCTCGAGCAAGCACCGAAGTCGGAGCGAGCGAACAGATCTGAAAGAGCAGATTCTTCGAGGCACTCGCCCTTCAAACTTTTGAGCTCACATGGAAAAAATCTCCACTTCCGTGGAGGAAGTCGACAGTATCATCCATACAATCAACAAAAAAGTCTTGAAAATGAGGAGAAAGAAAGTTGGGGACAGTGGGAGGGAGAGATAGAATCTTCTTTGTCAAGGATGTCACTAGAAGAAGAGTTGGGCGGCGGCCTAAGGAGGAGAGTAAACCCTAAGTGGGCTGTAGTTTAGGGCGCGCATGGCAACATTTCTGCTTCAGAAATCAACTTTTGGCTAGAAGTTGATTTTTCTACTTCTGCTCCAGATGTTGATTTTTGATCAGAGAAAAGCGTTTGATAACAGGACAAAATTTTTGCTTCTAGAACAGAAATTCATTTGGTAACCATTGAAAATTTCTACTTCTGGAACATTACTTACACAAAATCTTCTACAAAAAATTATTGTCGGCGGCTGAAAAATTTCTACTTCACTTTTTACTCGGACGGCTAGAGATGGCAACTCGACGCGACGGTGGAAGGCGGCGGCCAACGGGGGGCGGCGACGGCGGAGGCGTGGTTGGGTGAGAGATGAAAATGAAAAGAGGCCGAAGTGAGAGAGATATTGATGTTGAGAGATTTCTACTTCTGAAAAAAAAAATACTTTTTTTAACTTCTGGAATTGGCCCAAAAATAACTTCAGAAGTAGAAATTTACTTCATAAGTATAAATGTAATGTTGCGTAACCAAACGGATTTCTGCTCCAGAAGCACTTCTGGAGCATAAATTCACTTCCATAAGTGTTACCATGCGCGCCCTTAGTAGCACAATAACATGACTTGCTATAACAAAATGAAATAACATGATTTGTTGGTCCTACAAAGTGAGAGAGATACATTGATCTCCACATTAAAGTGCAAAATTGTATGGTATTTAGGAGAATAATATCATAGCCAAACATATTTACTTTGAGAATTCTCTTTGTTATTGAATGTGATAATTTTTCAAAAAGTGCTAAACCTATTGCAAGGCGATCAATTCAGTTCTTAATTTTTCAATGTGACCAATTTAGTCCTAAACCTTTTGACGATTTTTCAGTGTAATCTTTCATGCCAATTTTGGTGAGAAATTTGTTGATGTGGACGCTAACCGATCGGCACTGACGTGGACAATTTTGACATAGTATTAAAAAAAGTTCTGAAATTTTTTGTAAGTTTTCTTATTCTTTTCTTTTTCTCGCTTTTTATCTTCCTGGAGTGGTAGACGGGGTTGTCGGGTGAAAAAGGAAAAAAAGAATCTAAAACTTATAAAATAAATATCAGAAAATATTTTTAAGAATTGAAAAATTTATCAACGTCAGCGTCGTCCGTACAACATAGGATCGCCAGCATTCACTTCAACGATTTTCGGTCAAAATTAATCGGAATGATTACTTTGAAAAATATTAGAATATTTAGGATTAAATTGGCCAAATTAAAAAATTTTAATACTGAATTGATCATCGCAGGACAAATTTAAAAGTTGTTGAATAATTTTCTCCCTATTAAACAGGGACTTTTTAGGCATGGGACCAAAACGCAACTCGAAGGTGTGGAATTTCTTCTGGCACATGAAAGAGGTTAGAGAACAAGGTCACAAACATGTGACTGGCCTATCAAGTTCATTGTCTCATGGCCCACACCAGCTAACAAATGGAAAAAACATGCTCCTTATTGTTAAGGAAAGAGATTAACAAAAAAAAAAAAGAGTTTTACATGTACATATATATAGGCCTAATTCCCCTACAAAAACCAAGTTTTAGTCTTTTGGTCCAATCTCAATTCTGCCATGAACTTTATTTTTATCTAAAAAAGAATTTCCCAACTTTCACTCTAGTACCAAATCTACCACGCATTCAAAAATTACCATTGATTTCTTCAATATTATTAATATTAGGGCCAGTTAGAGGTTCAATATCAGAACTTGCGGTCTTCATCAATACCCTCCCTTCATATGCAACAACATCAACCTCCCAATGTTGATAATCTTGATAAAAACAATGGCAATTTTTGGAAGCGTGGATAGATTTGGGATCGCAATGAAAGTTTGTGAAATTTCGGAAAAAAAGTTCATATCATAATTAAGATTGGACCTACAGTTGGGTTTTTTTTTCCCCCAAAAGAAGTAGCCCACTATATATTATGCGTAAAATAGAATGAGTTTGACTCACCCACCATTTTGCTTTTTTGCAATTTTAGCTTCTACATAAAAAGATTTATCAAAAGAAAATCCTTTTGAATTAATAGGTTACATCACTTGCGGGATTTATGGTTTGGGAAGATAGGGACAGATAACCAATTGGACGTCAATGTCTTGGAGGGACAGACAACCAATTGGACAGAAAATCCTTATGTGATTCATAAGACTTTGAGAGGCGCGCATGGCAACACTTATGGAAATGAATTTCTGCTCCAGAAGTGCTTCTGGAATAGAAATCCGTTTGATAATACAACTTCTGGAGTAGAAATCCGTTTGATAATGTAACTTCTGAAGTAGAAATCTGTTTGGTTATGCAACATTACATTTCTACTTCCGAAACAATTTTTTACTTCTGAAGTTATTTTTGAGCCAATTCCAGAAGTTAAAAAAAGTTCCTTCACTTTTAGAAGTAGAGAATCTCTTAACATCAATATCTCTCTCACTTCGGCCTCTTTTCATTTTGATCTCTCTCCCAACCACACCTCCGCCGTCGTTGCCCACCATCTCCAACCGCCGCCCACCGTCGACCTCCGCCGGCGGTCGCCGCCAACTGACCCGCCGACCACCACCATCGGCCGCTACCACTCGCCGCCGCCACCTCTCGCCACTAGCCGTCGATCGCCACCCACTGCCTCACTGCCACCCACCTCCGCCGGGTTGCCATCTCTAGCCGCCGGAATAAAAAATAAAAAATAATTTTTTTTATTTTTAAAATTAAATAATATTTTAATAATAAAAATTATTTTTTAAAGAAATTTAGAAAAATTACAAATGAAGTAGAAATTTTTCGGCCGTCGACAATAATTTTTCGTAGAAAATTTTGTATTAATAATGTTCCAGAAGTAGAAATTTTCAACTATTACCAAACGAATTTCTGTTCTAGAAGCAGAAATTTTATCCTATTATCAAACGTTTTTTTCTGATTAGAAATCAACTTCTAGTCAGAAGTTGATTTGTGAAGGAGAAGTGGTGCCATGCGCTCTCTAAGCATTGCCCTTCAGAACAAGGCAAAAAGTCTGTCAAAAAAAAAAAAAAAAAAACAAAACAAAACCGAACCAAAAAGTTTTACAGAAATTGCCCCACACGGGTTGCTATAACCTTCAACCCAAAAAAAAACTTTACCCACCTCGTACGTTCGTTGAAAGGTTATCTCATATCACTCGACAACAGATCATGTATATTCTTTGGCTCAGTTTGTTTTACAAAAAATTTCATTTTTCCTAAAAATTATCGCATATATCGATTAAAATAATTAGTTAATAGAAACTAATTTCATTATCCACAATAATTTATTTTTAAATAGTTTTATGAATGATGAAAATATTTTTCATCTATTGTAAGCGATATGAGCATATATTTTAAAGAAAATATTTCTAAATCGCTCATTTTCGAGGAAACAAACGGAGCGTTAACATTCACGTGGTCTCTCTTCACCTATCAGATTAAGCTTTTGGATTGGATTTTGACATTTTAAAATAAAAAACATGTCCTTTAGTATAAACTATTCCTTACAAAATGTCTCATATCATATGACATATATCGTATGATCTTACATGGCATCGCCTTTTCCCGTTGAGCTTTGCTTTTAACTAAAAGTATAAGCTCGGAAACAAACAACCATCCATGGTAATCCACCAAGGTTATTGTCCACCGCCAACTCATTTCGTTGTTTCTTAGGTCTTCTCCTAAGCAAACAAATATGATCTGCTCGCCACCACCACCATGACACCACCTTAATTTCATTCACCTGAGTTCATCCAATCTCTCCCTCTCCGACACACACAGACAAGCAAAATGCACAGGCGATTCCAGCGTTTCTTCACATCCCTAAAGGAGCACAGCAGCGTCAGCTACGCCAAGATCGCCACGGCTGGCGGGTTCTGTGACGTCGACCTCGTCCTCGTCAAGGCGACTGCCCCCGACGACCTCCCGCTCCCCGAGCGGTACGTGCTCGAGCTCCTCAAGATCTTCTCCATCTCCCCTTGCTCGTTCCGCTCGTTCTCCCTCGGCTTTGCCCGCCGGCTGGGCAACACGCGCTGCTGGCGCGTCGCCCTCAAGTGCTTGCTCCTCGTCCACCGTCTTCTCCGGACGCTCCCCGAAGACAGCCCTTTACGGTCCGAACTGCTGTGGACCCGCTCCGCCGGATTGCTCTCTCTGAACCCGTGTCACTTCCGGGACGCCTCCTCCTCTGCCTCCGAGGACTACACCATTTTCATCAGGTGCTATGCCGGGCTTCTCGACGAAGCTCTCAATATCTTCTCCATCGAAACTGTACTCATCGAGGACGATGAATTGCCCGAAAACCTGTCCGATAGGATGCAGGAAGTGGGGAAGCTGCTCGAGATTCTGCCGCAGCTGCAGAGTCTGATCGACCGCGTCATGGACTGCCGGCCGGTCGGATCTGCAGCGAGGAGCTTCATCGTAAAATCGGCGATGAAACACATAATCCGCGACAGCTTCATTTGCTACACCACATTCAGGAGAGACATTGGGGTGTTGCTGGAGAGCCTCTTTCACATGCCACACAGGAATTGCATCTCCGCCTTTGGCATCTACAAGAAAGCGGCTCTCCAAGCCCATCAGCTTACTGAATTCTACGATTGGTGCAAGGGGCGGGAGCTCTGCGGGCCTTACGAGTACCCGTTCATCGACCGGATCCCGCAGATTCAGATCCGAGCGCTCGAGAGTCTCCTCGACGGGATGTGGCAGTTGACGGATCGGTCGTCGTCGTCGCCATCGAGGACCGCATCACCCTCTTCCTCCGTAGCACGGTCGAGGTCGACATTGACCGAAGACGACAGCGAATTCATGCCGAGGAGGGACGTCGTCGTCAGCACGCAGTGGGAGAGATTCGAGGACAATGCCTTGGTGGCGAAACCTGAGGAAGATGAAACGGAGCCATTGATCAAGCTTGAAGATGGCGAGAAGGCGGCCATCGGTTGGGACTGGGAGGCCCTTCTGGAGGCCTCCATTAATCTCTCTCCCATGAATCCACGGACCAAGTTGTGTGCTCGTGATGAAGCAAACAAGGATCAAAGTGGGAAAGAGAATGAGTGGCAGTTGCAGATATACAGCAACCCGAGAAGCCTCAATCCTTTCCGTTGACGTGATTTGCAAGAGGAATTGAATTTGCTGTTAGAAATTGGGGTTTTAAAGACACAATGCACTTCATGACATTTGATTTTTTTCCCTTACCATTCGTTGTGTTGTTTTAGAAACTACATACTATGTTTCATTTATTGTAGTGAGCGGGAAAATTGTCCCAAAAGTCCTAAACTTATTGTATGGCGGGCAAATCAGTCCTAATACCTTCAATTCTGCCAATGTAGTTCTAAACATTTGGACGATTTGCCAATTTAGTTATAATCCTTTCAATTGCGTCAATTTAGTCCTAAACATTTTGAATTTTGCCAATTTAGTCCTAAACCTATTATATGGATAATTGGCGAAAGGATTACATTAACAAGTCGTCAAAATGTAAATTAGCACAATTAAAAATTTTAGGACTGAATTGACCACCATATAATAAGTTTGTGACTCTTTCGACAATTCTCCCCGTAGAGCTATAGAGGTTAGAGAAAGTTTTTCTAATCAATGTAATGTTGGAGTCTAACCATGATCCTTGTCTAAGCTAAGCGGGCAATTGTCTTCTCTAATTAGGTTGTTAGAGGCCCGTATCAAGTCGATACTACATCTTAAGACTCCCCACATTACGACGCATATAAATGAGTGAAAGGGGCTGTAAAAATTAAACCCCGAGACCTTCGACGGTTGCGTGATGGTCTTCTCTAAAAGTTTAAGCTATTCAAGAATAGAGCGACCAATCCTAAACAAGTGCGTAAATGCTTTCGAGAAGTTAAAAATGATAAAGTACATTTAAAACAATGGCGACATCTTATAAATATTATACATGTATATATACATTTGGATGGAGTATAATGTAAAATAATTATTTGGAGGAAGGAAAATTCCAATGCAAGAATAATCGACGCTCGTAATGTACTTTCCTTACAAAATACTTTTGACATATCTATTTAGGAGCACCGGTTTGGAGTTTTTTGTGATATTAACTCTATTATCTACACTTGGGAAGGAGAAATATTTGGGGATAATATCGGTAGAAGTAAAAAACAAATGTGTCACATAAAGATTTTGACTAAATATTGTAGACATGTAAAATTTTATTCCTTAAAATTTAGGTAAAATCAAAGACAAAGTGTCCTCCACAACTCGAAGTATCCATACTATAGGAGTTCCACATTCTTAGAATTATTTGAGCAATAATTAATGCTCGTTTTGACCGAGTTTGTCACTATTGCATAGTTATACATAAGTCTCAGCGTAATGTTGGCGTAATCCATTTATCCGACACAAGCCGAAGCAATGCCACCGGAGAATCGAGATTTTCTCGGATCGAGGGATGGTCGATGATTCGAACATGTGATCACGAAGGGCTTCAAACCGCGTTGAGAAAATGCTTAATCAACTCGGCCAATCACTTTAGCGGTGACACAAACTCACATATTTACATTGAATGGACATATCAAATTCCCCACCATACCTAAGAAACTCCCCCTGCCAATCCATAGCAGCCAACACAGGAACGAAAAAATAAAAAATAAATCGAAAACCCAGCCAAAAATATATAATGCACTTTTTGAATAACCAATTATATAGCGACACGTGATATATTATTTTACTATATGATGCAAACAACGTAATATAATTTAACAATAATTTTGGGCATAGTAAAAGCCAAAAAGAGAGAAAGGGAGGCTGCTCTGCTGATGCCAATCGGGACACTGGGGGACAGATTCGTTGTCGGGTCCTAGGAAATTTTGGATCTTTCGCAACTCCAACGTTTGTTTCGTTAACTTTCACACTGGTAAGATACCCACAATAATGCCAACACCGTCCGGCTACGTTAGCAATTAGAACTGCTGGGTTGGATACCCAGCACCAGCTCAAAGAAACCCATAAATAAATGATCTTTGTGACTCTGGGCATGAGTTTACAGTACCCACCAACCAACAACATTTAATGTGTAACCACAGTGGTGTCGACGGGCCGATTTGGTTCGTGTCTCCACTGATACCGGACCCTACCCGAATATGAAAGGCATATGATTTTTTGTTGGGGTGCTGGCCGAGACCCGACTCGCATGGAACCTGAACCGAAAAGAATGATTCGGTTCGGATCGAATCAAGACGAGTTTAGACGTCTGCCGTCTGCTTTTCTAAAGGGTGTAAGAATTGAAGAAAACATTTGGCCTTTCGTCACGGTTGTGTCAGCCAAACGAGCCATGGAAATTCAGTTGAAATGCGTCAGTGTAGAGGGAAGCAACTACGAGGAAGTTTCCAGCTCTACCTTGCATTCTCGTCGGAACAAGGACAGGAGCAGGACCATCAAGGACGACAGGTGTTTCCACACCGTGGGTTCACATTACCATCCCGGTGTCTGGCCATTACTATGATTTTGGTGGAAATCCAAGTCCAAAGGACGGTACGGAATTTGCGTCCATGTTGCATTCAGCACGTCGGAATGTGTTGTCGGACCGTGTACTACGTTAAAATTGGGTCGAGACAATTGAAGATGGCTACGGGACAAAGAAAAAATAATATTGAGTTTAGTAATGTGTTTTGGTATGATTCGGGTTTATAACTCGAAATTGAACCGAACCGCAAGAAGCCCGTTACTTTATTTACTATCTTAATCGAAAGGAAACCTGATTCGAATCAACCCCAAATTTTTTGTTCGAAACCGTTCGAAGTTTAGTTCAGAAGGTTCTTTTTGACATTCCTAATGTAATCATTACTTACAGCATAAATTGCTAGTCTCCACCGGTAATTTGATAATTTTAACCACTCATTCTCCCATCAATTATCAAATATCTTTTTGCACGGGTTTGAAGTATGGTTATATCACAAGTTGGTCGATCGAAACCCGACATTCTTAGAGATTGCCCCTATCAATAGGCGCACCCGTTAAACCATACTCAATTCGGATTAATCCAGTGATAAAAGCGCTCTCATACTCTCGGCTCAGGAACTAATGGTTGTTAAGAAATGACCACAGTGATACGTTGTTGCGCTAGATAGCTGATCAATTACAATTGTGCCACTTGATTATAAATAAATGTAACTAGATAAGAAAACGATTCATAATAAAAAAAGATAAGCAAGTATTTCTGAGGCACTGAGTTATTTCATGATGTATCTCGACATTTTCTTCATGGATAAGTGCATTGGAAGTCTTTGAACTTGTTACGAAAGTGCAATTCAATCCTAAAACTTTCAAAAGTGCAGTTAAGTCCTAAAACTTGCCACGAAGGTGCAATCGAGTTCTAAAAATTTCAAAAGTGCAATCAATACTGGGAAAAGTACCAAAAAAGTCATAAACCTATTGCATTGGTACCAATTCAATCATAAACAGTTCAATTAGACAAAAATTCAGTCATAAACCTTTTTACATTTATACCAGTTCAGTCCATCCGATCGATTTTTGTAGGAAGTCGCTGACGTGGACGCCAATGGTGCCACGTAGGATGGCCGACGCTGACATGGATATTTTTGACAAAAATTATTTTTCAATTTTTTTTCTCTTAAACTTTGGCTTTGGCCGGCAAGGGTTGCCGGAAGGCTGATGCTGACGTGGATATTTTTTACAAAAACTATTTTCCAATTTTTTTCTCTTAAACTTTGGCTTTGGCCGGCGAGGGTCGCCGGCAACCCTCGCTGGCCGCTGGCGAGGGCCAGCCAGCTCTCACCGGCGGCTGGCTAGGACCAGCAAGCCCTTTACTTTATTTCAGGCCGTCCGTTGACGCGATTCCCTTTAAAACAAGCTATATGGTTGCTGAGTCGATGGCTTGGAAGCAACTGGAACTGCCATATGGAACTGTCTAAACAGTTATTTCCGTTTTGAAGACAGCATACGAGAGATGTTTCAAAAGATCAATTTTTTCCTGCTACGAACATTAGTGACATCACTCGGAAAATCAAAGGGTTTAAGTACAGTAAAACACACCTAATCACATGGGCCTAGAGCATTCTGAACACTATTAGTACTACAATACAAATGGACATCAAAGCATAAGCCGGGGTAAGACCAATCACTAGAAGCCGCGGGGAAGAATGACGGAGAGGCCGACGCAGACGGCGAACAGGAAGATCAGGAGGCCGGTGAAGTTCACGACGTGCGCCTGTTGACCCTTCTGGAGGCTTAAGAAGATGAACCTCTCGACCAGGCCGGACTCGGCCGTGCAGATGGCGAGGAAGAAGACGACGGACCCGACGAAGACGTGCCATGGGTGGTAGGAGGCTCTTGCGGTGTTGTTTGCTTGCGGGAATACAAAAGAGAAGAAAGCAAACACCCACTGAAAAGGCAAAAAGAACAGTTCCAACAATTAGTGTTTGTCCTAGTCGGATGACAAAAATACAGATCGATCAAGATTTCATGTTCTTTTCGTGTGTGGATTATTGCCTGCAGACCGAACAGGGAGATGGTGGAGATGCCGAGCCAGGAGTGCAAGGTGTGCAAGTTGGGAATATGGA
Source organism: Lenwebbia sp. NSW1173648 (assembly GCA_029784005.1). Taxonomy (NCBI): domain Eukaryota; kingdom Viridiplantae; phylum Streptophyta; class Magnoliopsida; order Myrtales; family Myrtaceae; genus Lenwebbia; species Lenwebbia sp. NSW1173648. The sequence continues at coordinate 10,607,463 of JARCGZ010000010.1, forward strand.
GCTCGTGATGGAACTTGAATACCGCAAAGATCCCCAGAATCCCCAGCAGAAGAGCAATCAAGTGCAGGGCGAGGTGAATCGTCTTCAGCGCTTCCCTCTTCGCTGGAATCGACTTGTGCACCATGATAGCTGCGTCGAAAATCGATGTTTGTAATCTATTCCAGTAAAATCCAGAGCTTCAGAAACACTAAGATATACGCTTCCTGATTCTAAGGAAGGAAATATGGAAAGCGACTTGGCGAATATCCTAAAAAAAAAAACAGATTTTCAAACCGAGATATCAATTATGTGTGGTCCTCACCTTCTCCTGCGATGAGAATGAATCCAATCACCATCAGGAGCGGATGCAGCTGCACAAAAAAGAACAGAGCAGCCAAATGAATCATCGAGTGGAACGAAACGAACGACATCAAACTCCATCTCCTTGGACAAGAATTGAAGCGGAATCGTGCGTGCTTACGTTGAAAATCTTCTGTTTGTTGTCGGATGAGAAAGCCACGCCTTCCCGGAGCTTGAGGAGCCAAACGAGGACGAGGGTCGCCACCGCTACCGCCAGCAGATGCGCCAATACCGTCACCGGAGTTGCGGATACTTGGAAGTTCCGGCTCTTCGCCATGGTTGACCCCTTTTGAGAAAGAAAGAGAGAGAGAGAGGGAGATTCTAGAGCCGTTCAGAGGAGGGGGGGTGTGATAGACTTCTGAGTAGATACAGGGGATGAAATAGACGAGTGTTGTGCGTACGAGTGTGCGTTCAGAATTAGAGATTAAAAGAGGGGAGCGAGCCTAGTGAAGTTCACTATGCGCAAGGGACGGAGCTTTTTAATGATTTTTCTCTCTCGGTCTTCGATTTTTACACCCTGAATTTTGGGGCCCTTTGGATTTTACACCCCCGACAACTTTCCAGTCTTTCAATTTGAGGCCCAGACAGCTTGATCTTTTTTGTCTTTCGATTAGCCAAGAATCTCCGAAGATCCAGATGAAGGTGCCCCGGTTCCCAATTCCTGCATAATGCAGGTGAAGTGAGAAACAATTTCATTTTCTGCAGCACATCAAATTGAAAAAAGTCATGAACCCTCCCACTTCTTTCTCCAACTTAAGGCGTTTTCAAGGAAAGTAAATAAAATCAGCGAAAGGCAAGAGAATTTCTTTCGGTCATAGACTAGAGGAGTCGGTAAGTTGGATGAATCTAATTTAGGTTCATTTTTCGAGTATGGTTGTAATCTTCGTTGTATCGTTTGATCAATAGCTGAATCATGCATTGTTCTTCCATGGAGTAGGTCCTATCGATCGGGCCACGTATAATTCGGTTCTGGTTTATTTTATTGTTCCGTTGCACGTTTGTTGAAAGTATGTCCGAGAAAAGCTGTATGGTAAATTTCTAGCATTTTAGGGCGAGAGCAACAGAAAAGCCAGCTTTGCTTTCAAAGTCGAACGTCGGATGATCGGGCTTTCAGCGCTGAGTTTCCAGCCTAAGTGAGTTATAATACTCCGGTACTAAGAAGATCCCTCTTCATCACGGGACGCATTCGTGTGTTGATCTTAATCTTAAATAAATTGATGGTAGCCACTCTGTCAAGAGCAAAGATAAGAGGTAGATAAAGAGAAGATTGTCTTTTTCTCGACGAGCTGAAAGTTTGCGACTCTAATGAGTTCTACGTGCGTTTTCAGCCAAACCCAGTGTGTGTAACGGTTTGAACCACACGACCATAAACGTCCGGGACAATAACGTCTTTGAAGGACCTGCTCCATTAAAGTTAGCAGTCGTGAAAGATTATTAAAAGAGTAAGAACATAAGATAGACCATATGAAAATTTCAGGGACGAACTCTAGCCCAATATCTCTGAATAAATTAAAATTTTTACGCGAGACATTGCATACTGGGCTAAAGTTCAGAGACCACGTTGAATAAATTCAAATTTCAGAGGCGACATTGGAAATTGAACCAAAGTTCAGGGATCATTTATATCATTTTTTTTTTCAAAATATTACATGAACCGAGATATTTGAAGATGTAAATAAAGCATTGAGGAAACTGTTTGGTGTGATGTCTTATCCACGATTCATTCATTCTACTTTTTTTTGGATTTTACCCTCTGGTCTTCTTCTATCTAACTATTAAATTTTGCTCCTCAAATCCTGCAACAACCACTAGGGGATTGCCCCAGTGGCCACTCTTTCCTTTAGAAAGAGAGAGGATTGGGGGGTTCGAATCCTCACCTTCGGGGGGAGTGGGATGAGAACGCGTGAGGGAGCAGGGTTTCGCAATAGTGTGGCTTGTATAGTAGAATATGATAGGATAGAACTGGATATAAAAAAAAAATCCTGACACTCCCAATTAAAGAGTGTTGAGTATGTGGTTTGTATACCTAGGGGGGAGGCCGATACTAGCAGTTCTCTCTCGGGTTAAAGATTGCTTATTGCATCTGCCTTTTCTATTCCAGGCAAATCTCAGCTCCGATAACATGATCAAACTGTTTTTGCACGAGACATAACTTATTATTATGAAGCTCATGATTATAACAAAGACAACTACTTGAATTGGCTCTATTTTTTCTTTTCTTTTTATGTTTGTTTGTATCAACATGAGTATTGATCAGTTCATCAAATCCTCAATTTTGATCATGGATGTGTGTTTTGGCGACCGGATTCGTCTCTCGTTTTGATGAGTTAAGACAATCCAATATCAGATTTTCGCTTTGTTTGGTTACCTAAGTGATACTGAAGTCACCTGAGTGAGGAGGGAAGTGTGTGGAAATGGAAAGGGAGGGAAACGAAGGGAAGAGGTATGACTCCTTCACTTGCTTAGATTTGCATTGAAGAAAAGGATGGGAAGGAAAATAGGTTTGATTGATTGTCTAGAAAAACCATAAACCAGTACACTTGTGATAAATTTAACCCAAATTGACTTTTTGACCACCAAAAGCTCCAAATTGGTACAATTGCAACAAATTTACCCCAAATTAATTTTTTAACCACCAAACCCCAAACTGGTAAATCTATCACGAATTTACCTTTCATTGGTTTTCGTTAACTTTTATCATCAAATTGTTGAGTTAGATGACACGCGGCAGTTGATGAGTTTACTGATTTGGGGTTTTTACCCTCCGTTTGTCACATGTGCACAAGTTTCGCTTTTTTCATGGTATTAACATAATTTAACGGAAACTAACGAATGATAAATTTGTCACATATGTACCAGTTTGAGATTTTTGGTGGTCAAAAAATTAGTTTGGGGTAAATTTATCATAAGTGTACCAGTTAGAGATTTTTGGTGATAAAAAAATTAATTTATGGTAAATTTACCACAGGAGTACTAATTTGAGATTTTTTTTCTTATTTTAAGAATGAGACGAGGGATATAAAGTTGGAAAAAAGCTCCTTGAGCTCCGCTTGTTTAATGGATAATGAATGATTTGAAAAAAAAAATCCTAAAATTGATTGTTTGAAATAATTAGTTAATAACAAATATTTTCACTATCGACGACAATTTATGTCTAAATTATTCTTGCAAAAAATGAATGATTTTGATTTGAAAATATTTTTTTAAAAATAATTGCCTGTATCTTTTATAAAAATCAGGGAACGAAAAATACTTTCAGGGGCCCAAAAAGACATACTTTGTTCATTTCCTCTTTATTCCACTTTCATTAAGTCAATCGAACACACTGTTTGTGTCGTACGAGAAATTCTCATCAACCACCTATTTCTAAATGGTGGACCTAGTTTCTGACCAAAAAATAAAAAAAACTAGTGGACCTAGTGGTACACTCACTAGAAATGTAGAAATGTAATGAGTTCTTTGTATTTTTTTTTTCCTGGCCCAAAATATGTATTCTCCTTTATTCACTTTCACTAGTCTTTAATCTTTTATCAACTTTTGTTTACCTTTCGTGATTACATATTAAAATCTACTACTCCTATGTGAAATTACAAACTTTAATGCAAGTTATCGACAGTTTGGTTACCAACTTTCATTTGAAACAGTTATCGGCATTTATTTGGTTATTATTCAATCTAACAACTTTTCTATTGATTTACTTGGTTGCGAATAAAGTTGGTAAGTCACCAAATAAAGATTGGTAATTTCATACAATAAACGGTAAATTCAAGGTGCTCGTAAGAAACTTAAATAGAAGTTGGTAAATATATATATATAAAAAAATTCTTTTGCCAAATATAAGAAAGTTGGTAATTTTAGAAAAAAAATTAAGTTGGTAACTAACTCGAATAAGAGTTGGTAACGCAAAACTATTTGACAATTAATCATATTAAGGACGGGTAAGTAAGGCAAATAAACATGGTAACTTAGAGATATTGATAATTTGACAAATCAAATAAACATTAGTAAGCAACTCAAATGAGAATTGATAAATTATTTCGAAAAAATTCGCAATTCACACGAAATGGGTTATTATTAATCTCATATGATATTCGATAAATTTAAGGTGTTTCTAGAAAAAGTCAATAAAAGTTACTAAAAGATAAGGCTAAAAACAAAATACCTAGTAAACGTCGGTAACTAACTCAAATAAGAGTTGAAAATGCAAGTTAATTTGATAATCAATCGAGAGAAAAATGGTATAGTCTGATTCATTTTTATTTTTTTTGGTCGAAGGGTAATAAGTCTAATTGAGATTGATATTCTCTAACAAAGTTGGTAATATCCACAAAAACAAAAGCTCCTCTATTGATAGCACGTCAATTTACTACACGCGGGCCCATTCTTTCAAATTGCCGTGAACAGAAGCAAATTTCAGGGCCCAAAAAGCCCAATTTCCTCCATCTTCCAGCAATGAGAATGAGCCCGTTTTCCGTATCATTCCCCGCTCAATGTATTTATAAGTGTGGATCCGTCCGTTTGCTAGCACATGGCGATTATGAACTATAACCTATGATTGTGGACTAAAGTTACACTGTAAACCAACTTGCAAAGGCATGATTCTATGTTCATAATCAAACTAGAGCGCATAATCTAGAGAACAACAAGGATCAAACAAGGCTTAAAGCACAAACCCGGCATTGCCGTTTCGTCGTGCACCCGTGAGGCGCAATGCGGATATTGAAAAACTGTAGAGACAATAGGGAAGCGGAGCATACGAACCTATTGGCCGAAGCCGATCATGGGCGGGGGCCGCACGTGGGTGAGGACACTGTGTCAAAAGAGTTGTTGCGGAGATTCTAGTCCCATTAGTCGCACGTTATAATGTGGTCCGTTCCCGTCGCAACACGAGCTTATTCATTTCGTTACGTATCCCTTGTATATGGATGGGAAACCGTCACGTAAGGGGGCGATTATTTTGATTTCTTTCGAATATCCCGTCAACATAAAACGAAAAAAAAGGGAAAATGACACAAATTATCCTTGAATTTGACCAAATATGCAATGCGATCCATGAACTTTTAATTTACTCAATATGGTCCTTGAGCTTCTGGTACATATTTAATTTAGTTCTTGAACTATTAAATTAATGAAATGACTACATTGAATATTTTCAAAAAGTTCGGGGACAATATTAAACATGTATCAAAAGTTCAAGTACCACATTGAACGAATTAAAAATCACGTTTCATATTGAATAAAAGTTCATCAATAATTTGTGTCATTATCCAAAGAAAAAAAGGAGGCACGAAAGTCTCGTTACTTGATTTTTTTTCTAGGGTTTGGTCAGAATCCACTAAACCTAGTAAAACCCATATGACGGTTCTTTCTTTCTTTTTCTTTTTGGTCTAATCCCATATGGTAGTTCACGGGCATATAGGGGTGGGAATTTTCTTCCGCAAATCAAGGCTTGTTGACCCAATGCGAGTTAAAAATAGAAAGACTCTTCCAATGAAGTAGCCGAGAGTCTCATTGTCAACAGTTCCCTAAAAATGAAAGTCGAAATTTTGAGACTCAAAGTGAATAAGTTAGGGTAAGAAAAATAAAACCCAAAAGATGATTCAAGCTAACTTTTGAAAGTGCTTCAACAAGCGCAATTTTTTGCTCAGATTGATATCGTAATTGGTCTTCTAATGAAAACATAAGGAGTTTCGGGGGCGCCGCTTCATGAAACTTAGAATGATATTTATTTTCAAGATCCACACAATGACGGATCTCGGCAATACTAATCTCACTCATTGTCAGCTCTTTCTTGCCTAGATCAAATTTCACGTGTGAAGAAGCAGGTTAAAAAATAGACCAACAAGACAATCAAATCTCACATGTATTGCAATATTATGACAAGTTATGCTATGCAATAGTATATGATGCAATGGAGAGAGAGAGAGAGAGAGAGAGAGAGAGAGAGAGAGAGAGAGAGGGGTTGAGAGAGAATGGAGAAATGACGATTTTTGAAAGGTCGATTTTATGGGTTCTAGAGAAATGAGAGTGTCGTAAGGGGTTTTTGAAGGATCGATTTTTTAGGGTTTTTTTTATCCTACCAAACAAAAAGATTTTTAGGGTTTTTTATTTGGTCGAAATTTAGAGGGGGTTTAAGTGGAGATATTTTTGGGATTCGTACGCAATTCATGGAACATGCGATTATTTTCATAGCTCACCATTAACTTAACAAAAAAATTGCATAATTAGTGACAATTGTGTTTGAACTTAATTATCCGGTGGAATGCTCTCTCTCATCAATAATGCATCAAAAATTGTACATGCATCAAACGCTTATCTAAGTACTACTGGTTAGCTAAATTAACGTGTTCCCACAACTTCATCACGTTGGTTTGGATGGTTTTACCAGGAAAGTTGTAACCGTTTGCTTTGAAGAACATAGACTCATTGAGGGCCTTGTTCAACCTATCACGGAAGACCTTCATTGCGCCGCCATCGGCGAGGGCATCGCGACAGTCTGACAGTACTGTCAGTTATTTTTTATCACACGATCTCCCAATCAATGAGTGATGTATGCAAAACACGTGATGATGGTACGTGGGTGTACGATTGAGATTGTACGGTCCTGACAGTACTGTCAGGAAAGCATTCCCTTGAATGGAAGCTGCTAGCTCAGCTTTGCCTTCTTCACTGCTCTCTCTCTCTCTCTCTCTCTCCATCCTCTGTAGCCCGTGGCATTTCCAGACGTCGCTCTATCTCTTTCTCCTTCTCTGGCACGCCTTTCGCCTGTCATTTATATGCGCGCACAACACATTGCAAACTCACCGAATAAAGAAAGAAAGACCCACCTTTGATTGAAAAGAAAAAAAATTGTCAGCTTCATGGAGTCTGATGAGCTTGTTGTTCTTCGCTTGCTGCGCGCTTCTCACCGTTCTTGCTGTCGTGTCACCCGAGAGTTCGAATTTGGATTTACCAGTCATCTCTTTCGATGAAGGGTACACCCACCTCTTCGGAGAGGACAATCTGGTCCTTCACGGAGATGGAAAATCCGTTCATCCGTCTCTCGATGAAGGCACAGGTTCTTGCCTTGTTGTTTATTTTTTCTTTCTCCCCCTATCTTTTTTCCCCTTCTTTTTCTTAAGAAATAAGAAATAAATAAAAAATAATCGATCCGATTCCCACTGAACCAAGAACTAGACCGAAAACACTGGTTTTAATTTTATGGAACCGGAAATCGGACCGACGCCCTCGGGAACTGTTGGGATTTTGATGTATAATCCCATGGGAAGTGAATGAGAAATGAAGAATGGAGAGTCTCACATAGGAAAAAGAGTAGATGGTGGATGGGTTTAAATATTGAAACTTCACAAATGGGTTTGAGCCCCAAGGGGCACCGCACTTTTGTGGACGGGGAGGACCTACTTAAAGGTGGATCGGTCCGCGCCCGCCCGCCGGCTCGGCTAGGCTCGGGCCGGGGTCCGCGCGTTTATTTAATTTTATTTTTTATTCTATTCTTTTTAAATTGAAGGGACACGATTTGAATAGACATGTCCAGAATTTTTTGGACATTCTTTTCCATCCGAACAGACATGTTTGTTCGATGTTGAGCGAACGAACATGTTTGTTTGAACAGAACAAGAACAGTTTTTTGGTTCGCATCCCTTCATCAATTGACATGTTCTGATTCGTGACTCTTCCCTTCATTGTCTATAAATACAAAGAGCGATCGTCACTTTCAAAACTGATATATTTTTCACCAGTCATTACTCATCTTCATTCGTGCGATTATTCTGTAAATTTGCGTTCGAAGGAGTCCTTTGAAGACGTACCGCTTCGAAGGAACGTGATCCGTTCTATCTTGGGAGACAATTGTCCGACGTCCTAGGATACAGATTGAGGGGGCAAATTCGTCTTAAGGACACAACGACTTTCGTTGGGCTCGGATCAATATTCTGATTTCTACTTTGCGTTGGCTACAGGTTAGTCATTTTTTCCATATGTCTTTCTGTACGAACTTAGCCGAACAACAATCTTAAGACGAATTTCATATACTTCTTGTTTTTTGCGCTTAGTTCGTATTTTTGTTGTTGTGAACAATCTGTCCTTCGTTCGTTCAATGGTGTATTAATTTTCTGTTTTGGTGTTCGAATGATCATTTTCGAACTTCATTTGTAACATTTATAAGAGTTTTTTTTCGAGATAAACGTATTTTTTTTTCCTCGTGAATATTGTGAGTATTCTGTGTGGTTGTTCATTTCGTATACTGTTTACGATTTGAAGAAAGTGTTCGGTTGGGCTTTTGTGTTAATCTTCGTCGTTTTCATTATTAATTTTCATTTTCCATAGAAATGGCTTCGACTTCGACTCTGATCACCCCTATTCCGAATTATGGAGAAAAGCCAGAAAAGTTCAATGGTACGGATTTTAAGAGATGGCAACAAAAGATGTTGTTCTATCTCTCGACCTTGAACCTGGCTAGATTCCTCAATGAGGATGGTCCTAAATTGGACGTTGGAGAGACAAATGAGGAAAAGGTTGCTGCTGTGGATACATGGAAGCATTCTGACTTCCTGTGTCGCAACTATGTCCTCAATGGTCTGGACAATACTCTCTATAACTTCTATAGTCCGCTGAAAACGGCTAAGGAGTTATGGGAGAGTCTGGACAAGAAACATATAACTGAAGATGCCGGACTGAAGAAATTCATTGTCGGTAAATTTCTGGACTTCAAGATGGTTGATTCAAGGACCGTCTTAAGTCAGGTTTAAGAGCTTCAAGTGATTATGCATGATATTCATGCTGAAGAAATGACTCTAAGTGAGTCATTTCAAGTGGCTGCCTTCATTGAAAAACTGCTACCGTCTTGGAGAGATTTCAAAAATTATCTCAAACACAAGAGAAAGGAGTTGTCACTTGAAGACTTGATTGTTCGGTTGAGGATTGAGGAAGACAATAGGCTCTCTGAGAAGAAAGTTAGCAAGAACCTAGAGGTTTCAAGGGCCAATGTTGTTGAAGAAGGATCAAAACCCAACAAGAAGAGGAAAATGCCTAATAAGTCTGGAGAGGGATTCACCCAAGGCCTGAAGAAGTTCGTTGGCAAATGCTTTAACTGTGGAAAGTCTGGACATCGAGCCAAAGACTGCAGAGTGAAGAAAAGACAGAAAACTCGGGCAAATGTGGTGGAAGAGATTTCCAATGGTGTTGATGATATCAATCTGACTGCAATGATATCCGAGTGCAACATGGTGGGAAACCCCAAGGAGTGGTGGATTGATACTGGAGCAACTCGTCATATCTGTGCAAACAGATCGATGTTCTCGTCCTACACAACTGTGGGGGGTGATGAAAAACTCTATATGGGTAATTCATCGACCTCCAAAGTTGAAGGCGTTGGAAAGATTGCTCTAAATATGACGTCTGGGAAAATCGTGACACTGAACAATGTTCTTCATGTGCCAGACGTTCGTAAGAATTTGGTGTCCGGATCTCTCCTTAGCAAGAATGGCTTCAAGTTGGTTTTTGTATCTGATAAGTTTGTACTCTCCAAAAATGAGATGTATGTAGGAAAGGGTTATCTGAGTGATGGTTTGTTCAAGCTGAATGTAATGACTGTTGTAACCAAGGATAATATGAATAAAGTTGCCTCTTCTTATGTGCTTGAGTCTCCTAATATTTGGCATGCTAGACTAGGACATGTTAATTATAAGTCAATAAAGAAATTAATTAGTATGGGACTCTTACCAAAGTTTGACTGTCCAAGTGAAAAGTGCCAAGTGTGTGTTGAATTTAAGTTTTCTAAGCCTCATTTTAATTCAGTAGTTAATAGAGTCTCAGAACCTTTAGATTTAATTCATACAGACATTTGTGATATGAAAACAGTACCTTCCAGAGGTGGTAAGAAGTATTTTATCACGTTTATAGATGACTATTCGAGGTACTGTTATATTTATTTACTTAGCAGTAAAGATGAAGCTGTTAATGCTTTTAGAACTTATAAGTCTGAAGTTGAAAATCAGTTAAATAAGAAAATAAAAGTAATAAGAAGTGATATAGGAGGTGAATATGAATTTTCTTTTGAGGAAATTTGTACCGAGTTCGGTATTGTTCACCAATTTACCGCTCCTTATGCACCACAATCGAATGGTGTGGCGGAAAGGAAAAATCGATCCCTAAAGGAAATAATGAATGCATTGTTGAACAGTTCTGGTTTACCGCAGAATTTATGGGGGGAAGCTATCTTGACAGCAAATTTTATTTTAAATAGAGTACCCCACAAAAAGATACAACAAACTCCCTCTGAGAAATGGAAAGGCAGAATGCCTAACCTGAATTATCTCAAAGTGTTGGGGTGTTTGGCTAAGGTTGCAGTTCCTAAACCTAAAAAGGTTAAGATAAGACCGAAAAATGTTGACTGTGTTTTTATTGGATATGCTCAGAATAGCAATGCATATCGATTTCTTGTTCACAAATCAGAGATCCTAGATATACATGTTAATACGATCATTGAATCAAGGGACGCTTCGTTCTTTGAAAATATATTTCCGTATAACATAATATATGAACCAATTGATAATAATAAGAGGCCTCGAGATGCTACATCTAGAAGTGATCCAATGGAGGATGAACCTAGACGTAGTAAAAGCAAAGGACTTCTACGTCTTTTGGACCTGAGTTTCTGACATATTTGTTAGAGAATGAACCTCGGACATACAAGGAAGCTATGACATCCCCAGAAGCCCCGCACTGGAAAGAAGCTATCAATAGTGAAGTTGAATCCATCTTGTCAAACCATACTTGGGAATTGGCTGACCTTCCTCCTGGTAATAAGCCATTACAATGTAAGTGGATATTTGAGAGGAAAATGAAAGCAGATGGTTCTATTGATAAGTATAAGGCTAGGCTTGTCGTAAAAGGGTACAGATAACGTGAAGGTCTGGATTATTTTGATACTTATTCGCCTGTCACAAGAATTACATCTATTCGGATGTTAATTGCTATAGCAGTCTTGTATAGACTTGAAATTCATCAAATGGATGTCAAAACAGCTTTTCTAAATGGGGATCTAGAAGAAGAAATATATTTAGAGCAACCTGAAGGGTTCATTGTTCCAGGACAAGAGAATAAAGTATGTCGGCTTATCAAGTCACTATATGGCTTGAAACAAGCACCAAAATAATGGCATGCTAAATTCGACAAAGTTATGTTGTCGAATGGTTTCAAGATTAATGAGTGCGATAAATGTGTTTACGTTAAGAACACTCATAACAGCTTTGCCATTTTATGTCTATATGTAGACGACATGCTTATAATGGGCAGTGATAGTGAGATTATCAAGAAGATCAAATGCTTGCTCGCAAGTAAATTTGATATGAAAGATATGGGGATGGCAGATGTCATTTTAGGAATTAAAATCCGTAAAACATCTGAAGGACCATCTCTATCTCAATCCCATTACATTGAGAAGATTCTTGAAAAAAGCGAGAATCTAGGCATATCACTAGTAAGCACACCGATAAATGTTAATTTACATCTTTCAAAGAATACTGGTGAAAGTAAGGCTCAAAATGAGTATGCACGTATACTAGGCAGTTTAATGTATGTCATGAACTGTACTAGGCCGGACATAGCTTGTGCAGTTAGCAAGCTAAGTCGATTTACAGTTAGTCCAAATGAAAATCATTGGAAAGCTATGAAACATGTATTGGGCTACTTAAAGCATACTCAAGATTATGCTTTGCATTACACAGAATATTCAACGGTACTTGAAGGATACTGTGATGCAAATTGGATAACCGGCACTAAAGACACAAAATCGACAAATGGATATGTATTCACACTTGGTGGGGCAGCAGTGTCATGGAAATTATCCAAACAAACTTGTATTGCTAGATCCACAATGGAATCGGAATTTATAGCTTTGGATAAAGCCGGTGAAGAAGCAGAGTGGCTTCGAAATTTCTTGGAAGTTATTCCTAATTGGCCAAAACCAGTGCCGGCTGTATGCATTCATTGTGACAGTCAAGCGGCAATAGGAAGGGCGAGGAATGTCATGTATAACAGTAAGTTTCGACACATACGTCGAAGACATGACACTGTAAGACAACTTCTTTCTAGTGAAATTATCACGATTGACTATGTGAAGTCAAAAGATAATGTTGCGGATCCTTTAACAAAAGGCTTACCTAGAGAGATGGTTGTGAAAACATCGAAAGGAATGGGTTTAAGGCCTATAAATAAGTCGTCATAGCGGATACCCCACCTAGTTGACTGGAGATCCCAAGATCTAGGTTCCAAGGGACAACTAAGTTATGAAGACTGTGTAGAGTACTGTAATTCATTACTCATTCCTAGATGAAGACAGTACTAATATGTGAAGGTTAAGCGAAATCTTTTAATGATTTTGAATTGAGTGTGTGATATACTATATATTCAGAAATCACCTATGTGAGTGTGAAGTGAGGGCCGCTTCTATGAGAATTGAAAAGGCCGAATTCTCTAAAACGCTCATGAGACCAGGCGGTGTTCATGGCCAAAACGAACACAATAGCGAGAACCAACTTTGTTCGAGAGACAGTTGTGTGATTTCTATTATCTAGGCTTACACCAAAGATCGACAGTTCAAAGACATCAAGTCTACTGATTGACCGAGTAACTCCGATAGGTTTCACTAGGGAAAGTTCAAAGTCTCAGACTGCTTATCCTGATGCAACGTTCTCTCATGGAATAATCGCACATTGCATTTCATGCATACACGAAGAGTCGTGATATCTGAACATCTCATTTATGTGGGGGATTGCTGGGATTTTGATGTATAATCCCATGGGAAGTGAATGAGAAATGAAGGATGGAGAGTCCCACATAGGAAAAAGAGTAGATGATGGATGGATTTAAATATTGGAACTTCACAAATGGGTTTGGGCCCCAAGGGGTACCGCACTTTTGTGGACGGGGGAGGACCTACGCAAAGGTGGATCTGTCCACGCGCGCGCCGCAGCCGCCGACCGGCTCGGTTGGGTTCGGTTCGGGCCGGGCCGGGCCGGGCCCGAGTCCGCGCGTTTATTTAATTTTATTTTTTATTCTATTCTTTTTAAATTGAAGGAACACGATTTGAATAGACATGTCCAGAATTTTTTGGACATTCTTTTCCATCCGAACAGACATGTTTGTTAGATGTTGAGCGAACGAACATGTTTGTTCGAACAGAACAAGAACAGTTTTTTGGTTCGCATCCCTTCATCAATTGACATGTTCTGCTTCGCGACTCTTCACTTCATTGTCTATAAATACAAAGAGCGACCGTCACTTTCAAAACTGATATATTTTTCACCAGTCATTACTCATCTTCATTCGTGCGATTGTTCTGCAAATTTGCGTTCAAATGAGTCCTTTGAAGAAGTACCGCTTCGAAGGAACGTGATCCGTTCTATCCTAGGAGACAATTGTCTGACGTCCTCGGGTACAGATTGAGGGGGCAAATTCGTCTTAAGGACACAACGACTTTCGTTGGGCTCGGATCAATATTCTGATTTCTACTTTGCGTTGGCTGCATGTTAGTCATTTTTTCCATATGTCTTTATGTACGAACTTAGCCGAACAACAGGAACCAGACTGAACCGGCCGGTTCGGCCGGTCCGTCTTGCTCAACCCTAATGTGAATGAGCCCTTGTGCTTAGATCAAATGCATGCTTTCATATTCATAACCAAGCTAGATAACACAATCAAGAGAAAAAAAAACGAGGGCATACAAAGGCTAAAGCAAACAAATGGTGTCGCCTCCTTGTCGAGACAGTCAAGGTACCCGAGCATCTGAACCTATCGGATGGAGCAGGTAATCGGTGGGGGCGCGTGCGGGTGAGCACACTGCGCCCAAAGAGTTGTCGCGGCGATTCTAGTCCCAGTAATCGCAAGTAATAAGTGAAGTCCGTTGCCGTTGCTACACTAACTTATTTGTTTCGTTACTAATCCCTTGTACATGGACGAGAAACTACCATGTACGGTGGAGAGTAGCTCAATGACTTTTAGCTGTCCCGTCCAGTATAGGTAGACTAGTTAAAATGGGTCATAAATACATTACTTAACCCATATATGATGGGATGAGTTGTTATATGTGTTAGTTATAGTTACTAATTGGGTTTAAACATAATATGAATGTTAAATGGATCGTAAATGGATTTGAACATAATATAAGTGTTGAATAGGTCGTAAATGAATTTATAATTTATTTAGATTCAACCCATTTCTATGACTCTCTTTTGATTCTCTCTCGCGCTCACTCGCTCTGCACTCTCACCTTAGTTTGGTTATGAATTTTCCTAAATTTGGTTAAATATGAAAGTGTTATAGGAATATGGATCGGGTTAGATATGAGTCACTAAATTTGCATTGCATAAAAACGAATCAAAATGGATTAATTGGGGTCGGACCATTTTCGAACCAACCCAAAACCGACCGGAGATGGCCGTTTCACTAGTCTAAGGTAGAGCAAGAACAGAAGGCACAAAAGTCCCAATTCTTTGTTTTTCTCCAGGGTTGGGTCAGAATCTACTAAATGTAGTAAACCTGTTTGGAAGTTCACGGGCACATAGAGGTGGGAATTTTCTTCCGCAAATCAAGGCTTGTTGACCAACGGTAGCACCTTTTCGCTTGAAGACTCAAGACTCAGAAATAGAGTCTGAACCTTCGAAGTCCAACCCCACGTTGAGGACACGCGAGAGAATAAGGGCTCGTGGCTCTGTAGCTTAGACGCTCTCGAGCCCCTTTGAAATTCTACGGGAAGAGACATTTTTGCGGCTCTATGTAGAAACTTAACCCACAATTTTCTTTTTCTTTTTTTGCTAACTTCACTAAGAATATTTTCGGTGGATGAATTTCCAATGAGAAGTTCAACTTGGACCGCGTACGAAGAAATCTGTTTTGTCGAGGATTTGGGTCCGTTGGTTGGTTTTGTGGGACCGGTTTAATTCATTCTTTCTCCATTATTAGGAAAGATAAAGATAAAGCTATAATGACGTGCTTCGTATCTTGAAATAAAATCGAGTAGGAATGGAAAGCGTTTTGGAATGGAATGAAATGACTTGTGAAAAAGAATGGTCGTTCTATTCTGCTGTTTGGTGTTGGGATTTGCTAACATAACGGTCTTTGGGCGACTGTGAGAGTAATAACATGTTGTGTGCCACAAGTTCTTGAAAGAGTGAAGCCCACAACGATTTTTAATTGTTTAACAAAATGACCTGTGAAAAAGAATGGTCGTTCTATTCTGCTGTTTGGTGTTGGGATTTGCTAACATATCAATTTTTGGGTGACTGTGAGAGTAACAACATGTTGTGTGCCACTAGTTCTTGAAGGAGTAAAACCCACAATAATTTTTAATTGTTTATTATTTATTTTTTGTGGCCTAGAAACATTATGTTAATCTCATGATGAATTAAGAACGATCACATAATCATTTCTCTTTGGTGTTAAGAATGGGATCATGTCTGCAATTCTTGAGTGTAGGCACGAATGACATAACAGGAAAATTACAAAAAAAAAATCCTAAACATATTGCAATTGTGCCAATTCAATCCTAAACCTTTTTTTTTTGTCAATTTAGTCCTAAACCTTTTGAAATTATGACAATTCAGTCCATGTGACTGGCCGACGCTGACGTGGACATTTCTAATAAGATTTAATAATTATATAAATTTTTATGATTTTTCTTTCTTTTTTCTTTTCTTTTCGTTAGTTTTTTTCCCCAACCCTTGGGCTGGCGAGGGAGCGCGGCCCCTCGCCAGATCTGGCTAGGCAAGGGTACCGCGGCCCTCATCGGCCGTAAGGGTTTGTGAAAAAAAAGCTAAAAGAAATAAGAAAAAAAAAAAGGAAAAAAATCATAAAAATTATTAACATATTATTTTGAAAAGTCCACCTCATCGCCAACCGGCCAAATGGATTGAATTGGTACAAATGCAAAAGGTTTATGACTGAATTGATACAATTACAATAGGTTTAAGACTTTTTTGGTAATTTTCCCATGATATAACGGTATGTTCTTAGGGCATTCTTGTTTACGTTGTTTTGGTTTGATCTATTGATTCAACAATGCTAATTGCATCTGGCTTGGTTAAATTTGATTGTTTGGTTTTGATGTATCGTTAGTACTGGACTATGCTCTTACGATAAAAAGGTTTTTTCATCCAATTTATCATAAAATGGTTCGATGCATTGGATATTGCTTTTTTTTCTCGGTACGTAAAAGAGAATGGAAATGGACGGTCAGGTGAGTGACCCTCCCGACCATTACCATAGAATATGCTCTTTCTATTTGAATTTTTTTTTTGTGATGCAGCCAGATAATGTTGTCATCTAGTGTTGACTCTTGCGCAGAGCTTGCAATGTTAGAACACGACCCGTTTTAACTACACGAGATAAAACACGAATGATAGAGAGAAAACTCGAATGTAACGCGATATGACACAACATTACACGCTTGACATTATGTGTCTGACACGAATTAACACGTTTTCACCCTAATTATGTTTTTTGGCAAGTGGAATCGAAATCAAGATATTTTTTAGAGCAACAAAGAATTGACGCAACTTATGACTCGTCAACACAAATCGTCAACCCTATTAGCGTTGAGTACTTATGGCAACTGTCCCCAATTTCTTGTTTTTCCTAGTGCAAGTTGGATAGCAAAACATAGCAACATCGACAGAACGAGGTTCAGCGTGGGACTGCCACGTCAGCGCGGCTCATCCGGAACCAGAATTCGAGGGCGGCCCCATTCGCGGTGGGACCCGAAATTCAATTCAGTTCCCCCCGCCGCCATCCAATGCTCGTCATTGCGCCACGTGTCTCCTCCGCGTCGTTAAATTACGGCAAAAAACGAGGGAGACCCCTTTTGCGCCGAAATGTGCCTCCGTGTCCGGCCCCACCACGCGCGCTGCCCCACCCCCCCTGAATCACAGAATTGGGACTTTGCCCTTCTCGAACTTCTTTATTTACGAAAGTTGCCACAAAACTTCGGTCAAAAATGGGTCTATGCCAGATTAAAGTCCACATTTTAGTCCGACTCAACTTCGGTAAACTCATTCAAATCTCTTATTAAAATTTTAAGTAACCCATATTCTATCCATCTCATCAAACACGAGCTAAAATACGGATTACCGACCCATTTTGACACCTATAATTTCAAGTGGTCAGCGAGTCGAGTCCGAGCCGCACCGTTCAATCCGACTTTCAAATTACGGTTGGAAATTGACGTCGGAAACAGCCAAAGGGGGAAATTGGGTAGGCGCCTGGGTCTGTTGTCCGATTGCCCCCCCGACCAATTCCTTTTTTCTCTCTCTCTCTCTCTATCTCTTTGCCTTTTTCTGATTTTGTTATCCAATTAACTTAATATATATATATTAATTTAGAAAAAGCGTTAAAAAGCGAAACATCTTTTTTTTTCCGGGGCCCACCGAGGCCCACCTTAATAATTTGTCCGCCTCGCCTGATGATTCCACGCCTCCTTTGCGGTGATTTACATGGTGTTATTGTAATGACGACAGTTGGACTCCACTTTGTTTTTTTTTTCCCCTTTTGCCCTTTTTGTCCCCCCCGCCTCCAAAGTGTCTAGAAAAAGTTTGATCATTCATGTTCACATTGATTTTTGGAACGTGTCAAGGTAGGGGATTAAAAAGTGCCCATCAATTGATGGCATCAAGTAAGGAAGATTGAATAGTTATCGATCTCGAAAGTCGTTTTCCATTCTGATTGGTAAAATCTTTAGAAGAGTTGCTCTAGGTTTGGAAAAACAGATAATATTGCATGGAAAACGATTGCAAACCGGCCAGAATATCGACATCCCGTGCCGCGAAACAGATAGAACGAATCTTCTGCTATGAATGATTGTCGCATTTCATCAGTTTAGTAAAACTTCACAGATACTAAGGGGCACCCTCTAACGTAAAGTAATATTCTATATATTATGATAAAAAGAAACAAAAATCGAAAAATAAAAGTGTATCTCAATTCGAAAACAAATTTTATATATGATGTTGAAGTTGTTGGGGGTGGGAATAGTGAAACGATGATGTGGCTCTTTGAGAGGATTTTTCAATGGTTTCCTTTTCCTTTTTCTTTTTCTTTTTTTAATTTCCTGTCATGCTTTATTGTTTTTCACCTAAGCTCTCACTTGTAACAAATATGCTATTCTGAGTAAAACAAAATGTGTATACATTTTCAACAAAATAGAATAGAGTTCTTAAAAGAATATGAGGACTCTTAAGGATTCTTCATGCTTTGAAATTAATTTTTTCCGGTCTCCATAATTTATTATGGTATTACAATTAAATTCGCGGCATTAAGGATATGGCCTGCTCAGCATTGTGGATTGTTTTTTTTTCTTTTCTCTTTTTCCGTTTGAAAAAATAGATAATTAATAATACCATTTAATGTTAACGGAAGAAACGGTTACAAGACGAAAAGAAATATACCGTCTTCGTAACGGGTACTTTGGCAATTTAATAGCGATAACTCCTATGTTTTTGCCTAAACACATAATAGACACCAAATTTAAACCTCGTGACAATAGATACAACAATGATGGACGAACGGAGGGATGGACGTAGAAATGATCTATCGCAATGTAATTCAATAAAATTTAAAAAATAATAATAATCGGTTATTTCGATTTCTTATCTCTCTTTTTTCAGCTTTTGATATGATTTTCACGATTTATATTTTGTGTTTTACAAGATTGATCCTTTCAATTTTCGAAAAGCAATTAATACATGCCGAAAGAACAAATTCAACACCCTTTTTCCTTAGTACATTTAGAAATTAATAATAAATAAAATTTCACAATATTCTGCCAAAAAAATAAATCTCCACAATAAATAAATGGAAGCTGCTAGTCTGACAGTATTATCAATTATTTCTGACAACATGATCTCCCAATCAATGAGTGCTTTATGCAAAACACGCGGTAATGGTATGTGGATCTACGATTAAGATTGTACCGTCCTTGACAGTACTGTCAGCGAAGCATTTCTCTAAATGAAAGCTGCTAGCCTGACAGTCTGACAGTATTGTCAGTTATTTCTGACCACACGATCTCCTAATCAATGAGTGATTTATGCAAAACACGTGGTGATGGTATGTGGGTCTACGGTTGAGATTGTATGGTGCCTGGCAGTACTGTCAGAAAAATATTTCCCTAAATGGAAGCTGCTAGCTCTTCACTGCTCTCTCTCTCTATCTCTCTCTCCATCCTCTGTAGCTTGTGGCATTTCCAGACGTCGCTCTATCTGTTTCTCCTTCTCTGGCACGCCTTTCGCCTGTCATTTATATGCGCGCACAACACATTGCAGACTCACCGAATAAAGAAAGATTGAAAAGAAAAAAAAATGCCAGCTTCATGGAGTCTGATGAGCTTGTTGTTCTTCGCTTGCTGCGCGCTTCTCACCGTTCTTGCTATCGTGTCACCCGAGAGTTCGAATTTGGATTTACCAGTCATCTCTTTCGATGAAGGTTACACCCACCTCTTCGGAGAGGACAATCTGGTCCTTCACGGAGATGGAAAATCCGTTTACTCGTCTCTCGATGAACACACAGGTTCATGCCTTGTTGTTTATTTTTTCTTTCTCCCTCTATCTTTTTCCCCTTCTTTTTCTTAAGAAATAAGAAATAAATAAAAAATAATCGATCCGCTGGAACCAAGAACTAGACCGAAAACACTGGTTTCAATTTTATGGAACTGGAAATCGGACCGACGCCCCCGGGAACCGGACTGAATCAGCCGGTTCGTCCGGTCAGTCTTGCTCAACCCTAATGTGAATGAGCCCTTGTGCTTAGATCAAATGCATGCTTTCATATTCATAACCAAGCTAGATTACAAAAAAAAAAAAAAAAAAAACGAGGGCATACAAAGGTTAAAGCAAACACATGGTGTCGCCTCCTTGTCGAGACAGTCAAGGTACCCGAGCATCTGAACCTATTGGATGGAGCAGATAATCGGTGGGGGCACGTGCGGTTGAGCACACCGCACCCAAAGAGTTTTCGCGGCGATTCTAGTCCCAGTAATCGCAAGTAATAAGTGAAGTCCGTTGCCGTTGCTACACAAACTTATTTGTTTCGTTACTAATCCCTTGTACATGGACGACGGAGAGTAGTTCAATGACTTTTAGCTATCCCGTCCAGTATAGGTAGACTAGTTAAAATGGGTCATAAATACATTACTTAACCCATATATGATGGGATGAGTTGTTATATGTGTTAGTTATAGTTACTAATTAGGTTTAAACATAATATGAATGTTAAATGGATCGTAAATGGATTTGAACATAATATAAGTGTTGAAAAGGTCGTAAATGGGTTTATAACTTATTTAGACTCAACCCATTTTTATGACTCTCATTTGATTCTCTCTCGCGCTCACTCGTTCTGCACTCTCACCTTAGTTTGATTATGAATTTTCCTAAATTTGGTTAAATATGAAAGTGCTATAGGAATATGGATCGGGTTAGATATGAGTCACTAAATTTGCATTGCATAAAAACGGATGAAAATGGATTAATTGGGGTCGGACCATTTTCGAACCAACCCAAAACCGACCGGAGACGACCGTTTCACTAGTCTAAGGTAGAGCAAGAACAGAAGGCACAAAAGTCCCAATTCTTTGTTTTTCTCTAGGGTTTGGTCAGAATCTACTGAATGTAGTAAACCTGTTTGGAAGTTCACGGGCACATAGAGGTGGGAATTTTCTTCCGCAAATCAAGGTTTGTTGACCAACGGTAGCACCTTTTCGCTTGAAGACTCAAAGACTCAGAAATATAGTCTGAACCTTCGAAGTCCAACCCCACGTTGTGGACACACGAGAGAATAAGGGCTCGTGGCTCTGTAGCTTAGACGCTCTCGAGCCCCTTTGAAATTCTACGGGAAGAGACATTTTTGCGGCTCCATGTAGAAACTTAACCCACAATTTTCTTTTTCTTTTTTTGGTAACTTCACTAAGAATATTTTCGGTGGATGAATTTCCAATGAGAAGTTCGACTTGGACCGCGTACGAAGAAATCTGTTTTGTCGAGGATTTGGGTCCGTTCGTTGGTTTTTGTGGGACCGGTTTGATTCATTCTTTCTCCATTATTAAGAAAGATAAAGCTATAACGACGTGCTTCGTATCTTGAAATAAAGTCGAGTCGGAATGGAATGAAATGACCCGTGAAAAAGAATGGTCGTTTTATTCTGTTGTTTGGTGTTAGGACTTGCTAACATAACGGTCTTTGGGCGACTGTGAAAGTAACAACATATTATGTGCCACAAGTTCTTGAAGGAGTGAAGCCCACAACGATTTTTAATTGTTTAACAAAATGACCTGTGAAAAAGAATGGTCGTTCCATTCTGCTGTTTGGCGTTGGGATTTGCTAACATAACGGTCTTTGGGCGACTGTGAGAGTAACAACATATTGTGTGCCACTAGTTCTTGAAGGAGTGAAGCCCACAACGATTTTTAATTGTTTATTATTTATTTTTTGTGGCCCAAAAACATGCTCTTAATCTCATGATGAATTAAAAACGGTCACATAATCATTTCTCTTTGGTGTTAAGAATGGGATCATGTCTGCAATTCTCGAGCGTAGGCACGAATGACATAACAGGAGAATTACCAAAAAAATCGTAAACCTATTGCAATTGTGCAAATTCATCCTAAACGCTTTTTTTTTTATCAATTTAATCCTAAACCTTTTGAAATTATGTCAATTCAGTCAATTTGACTGACCGGCACTTATGTGGACATTTCTAATAAGATTTAATAATTATATAAATTTTTATGATTTTTCTTTCTTTTTTCTTTTCTTTTCGTTAGTTTTTTTTCCCCAACCCTTGGGCCGGCGAGGGCGCGCGGCCCCTCGCTATATCTGGCTAGGCAAGGGTACCACGGCCCTCGTCGGCCGTAAGGGTTTGTGAAAAAAAAGCTAAAAGAAAAAAGAAAAAAAAATCATAAAAATCATAAAAATTATTAACATATTATTTTGAAAAGTCCACATCAGCGCCAACCGGCCAAATGGATTGAATTGGAAAATGCAAAACGGTTTAGAATTGAATTGATACAATTACAATAAGTTTTAGACTTTTTTGGTAATTTTCCCATGATATAACGATATGTTCTTAGGGCATTCTTGTTTACGTTGTTTTGGTTTGATCTATTGATTCAACAATGCTAATTGCATCTGGCTTGGTTAAATTTGATTGTTTGGTTTTGATGTATCGTTAGTTTTTTTATCCAATTTATCATAAAATGGTTCAATGCATTGGATATTGCTTTTTTTTTTTTCTCGGTACGTAAAAGAGAATGGAAATGGACGGTTAGGTGAGCCACCCTTCCGAGCATTACCATAGACTATGCTCTTTCTATTTGATTTTTTTTTTTTGTGATGCAGCCAGATGATGTTGTCACCTAGTGTTGACTCTTGTGCAAAGCTTGCAATGTTAGAACACGACCCGTTTACACGACACGAGATAAAAACACGAACGACAGAGAGAAAAGTCGAATGTAGTATGATATAACACGACATTACACGCTTGACATTGTGTGCCTGACACGAATTAACACGTTTTCACCCTAATTATGTTTTTTGGCAAGTGGAATCGAAATCAAGATATGTGTTAGAGCAACAAAGAATTGACGCAACTTATGACTCGCCAACACAAATCGTCAACCCTATTAGCGTTGAGTACTTGTGGCAACTGTCCCCAATTTCTTGTTTTTCCTAGTGCAAGTTGGATAGCAAAACATAGCAACATCGATAGCACGAGCGAGGTTCAGCGTGGGAACTGCCACGTCAGCGCGGCTCATCCGGAACCAGAATTCGAGGGCGGCCCCATTCGCGGTGGGACCCGAAATTCAATTCAGTTCCCCCCGCCGCCATCCAATGCTCGTCATTGCGCCACGTGTCTCCTCCGCGTCGTTAAATTACGGCAAAAAACGAGGGAGACCCCTTTTGCGCCGAAATGTGCCTCCGTGTCCGGCCCCACCACCCGCGTTGCCCCACCCCCCCTGAATCACAGAATTGGGACTTTGCCCTTCTCGAACTCCTTTATTTACGAAAGTTGCCACAAAACTTCGGTCAAAAATGGGTCTATGCCAGACCAAAGTCCACATTTTAGTCCGACTCAACTTCGGTAAACTCATTCAAATCTCTTATTAAAATTTTAAGTAACCCATATTCTATCCATCTCATCAAACACGAGCTAAAATACGGATTACCGACCCATTTTGGCACCTCTAATTTCAAGTGGTCAGCGAGTCGAGTCCGAGCCGCACCGTTCAATCCTACTTTCAAATTACGGTTGGAAATTGACGTCGGAAACAGACAAAGGGGGAAATTGGGTAAGGCGCCTGGGTCTGTTGTCCGATTGCTTCCCCGACCAATTCCTTTTTTCTCTCTCTCTCTATCTCTTTGCCTTTTTCTGATTTTGTTATCCAATTAACTTTAAAAATATATATTAATTTAGAAAAAGGGTTAAAAAGCGAAACATCTTTTTTTTTTCCTGGGGCCCACCGAGGCCCACCTTAATAATTTGTCCGCCTCGCTTGATGATTCCACGCCTCCTTTGCGGTGATTTACATGGTGTTATTGTAATGACGACAGTTGGACTCCACTTTGTTTTTTTCCCCCTTTTGCCCTTTTTGTCCTCCCCCCCCCAAAGTGTCTAGAAAAAGTTTGATCATTTATGTTCACATTGATTTTTTTGAAATCGTCAAGGGGAGGGGATTAATCATTTTTGATGGTATCAAGGAAGATTGGAATAGTTATCAATCTCGGAGTCCTTTTCCATTCTAATTGCTAAAATCTTCATAGGTCTGAAAAAAGAGAGAAAAAGAGTGAGAATATCCCTTGGGAAGCGAGCATAAATCGGTCAGAAAATCGACATCCTTTGATGCGAAATATACAGAGAGGAGAGAGACAAAGAGAACATATGTTTGTTGTGAATGGTGGTCGCATTTTGCTAATTCAGTAAAACTTGACTGGCGTTCGAGGGGCACTCTTTAATGTTTTTTTTTTCTTTCGATTTTTCATTTCGAATTAGTTACATTAAAAAGAAATTAACGGAATTTGCGAATGATTGCCCATCGCAATTGATAAAGTAATATTGTATATATTCTCATAGACAGAAAAAGAAATTGCAAAATAAAGTGATCTCAATTCAAAAACGAATTATATATGATGTTAAAGTTGTTGGGTGTGGGAATATTGAAACGATGATGTGGCTCTTTCGAAATTAATAATAAATTAATTTCACAATATCCTGCCAAAAAATAAAAATCTCCACAATAAATAAAATAGCAGCTCGGCTTTGTCTTCTTCACTACTCTCTCTGTCTCTCTCTCTCCATCCTCTGTAGCCTGTGGCATTTCCAGACGTCGCTCTATCTGTTTCTCCTTCTCTGGCACGCCTTTCGCCTGTCATTTATATGCGCGCACAACACATTGCAGACTCACCGAATAAAGAGAAAAAGACCCACCATTGATTGAAAAGAAAGAAAAAAAAATGTCAGCTTCATGGAGTCTGATGAGCTTGTTGTTCTTCGCTTGCTGCGCGCTCCCCGCCGTTCTTGCGGTCGGGTCACCCGCGAGTTCGAATTTGGATTTGCCAGTCATCTCTTTCGACGAAGGGTACGCCCACCTCTTCGGAGAGGACAATCTGGTCCTTCACGGAGATGGAAAATCCGTTCATCTGTCTCTCGATGAACGCACAGGTTCTTGCCTTTTTGTTTGTTTTTCCTCTCTCTCTCTCTCTCCTTTTTTGCTTCTTTTTCTTGAATCGTTCTAACGTGATGCGTGGTTGGTTTGATTGGATTCGTGGGGTTACAAAAATTTCGCTTTTTAAAGGACTCTGTTTGTTTTTCGAATGTGAATGCAGGGTCTGGATTTGTGTCTCAGGATCTTTATCTACATGGGTTCTTCAGTGCTTCGATTAAGCTGCCTGCGGATTACACTGCAGGAGTTGTGGTTGCTTTTTATGTGAGTAAGCTGTTCAAGAACTCTACTATCAAGCCATTAAACCTCATATCTTCTTGTTCATTTCTCTTGATGTTCTTTTTGACATTTGCCTTTGTACGTTATACATTGAAATGTTTCCTAGCTTAATCACAAACTACACTCTGGTGATTGCTTATTGCTGTCAATTCTTTCACTTTGGGGGTTTGGAAGCAGGTTCAAGTTGCTGTTCCTAGCTCTCCTGTTTGGTTTCACATATCCAGATGAAATGAATATAAAATATAGTGATTTGTTCTTGGAAATTGTATTTATTGATATTGTAAACTATCTATGCATCACTTTGATTTTTCATGTTTGAGAAATGAAGACATGGAGATGTGTAGTATTCTCTATTTTGCTGTTTATGTTTCCAAGACTGAGGTCAGTAGGTCACCTTCAGTTGGTATTGTTCATCCCAAGGAGGAAATTTTTTTCGAAGTTTTCGCTTTTATGGTTAATATTTGAATTCTGTTTTCCAGAAATTGATTGGGGCAATCAATGCATATAAAGATTTCCTCGTTCGATTGCCTTAGGTTCTTCCCAATGTTAAAAATGGCGGTTTTACAACTTCACTAGTTATCTTATTATGAAGCACCTCTTATGACTGATTTTCCTGAATTACAAATGTTTCATTCCAGATGTCAAATGGGGATATATTCGAGAAAACTCATGACGAAATCGATTTCGAATTCTTGGGAAACATCAGAGGCAAAGATTGGAGGGTGCAGACCAATGTTTACGGCAATGGAAGCGTCAGCATCGGAAGAGAGGAGCGATATAATCTCTGGTTCGATCCCTCTGACGATTTCCACCAGTACAGTATTCTCTGGACCGATGCTTTGATAGTGTGAGTACCGATCAGAATCTGGCGACCCTCAATTTTCGGCCTCCCTTCATTCTATTTGCACATATGCTCACATTAGATCTTTCAAAATCTTGACGAGTCGGAGCAATCACTGTCTCTAAACTACCGTTATTGTCATTAGTGATTCACAGGTGGGGTTCCATGGATCTATTCGGAGGTATTTTTATGGTGATGCATCTGCTGTAGTGTAGGGCATGGTTCCTTTTTGAGGAGGTTAGGCTGATCTGTTTTTTGGCCCAATATTGGCACCCCCTGTTTCACAAACCGCCGGTTGCTTCATTAGCACATCAAATATGATGTCTAGGAGCTATTTTGGTCACCACGATATGGCAGCGGTATATAGGAAACAACCTTCATTTGAGTGGGCCGTTGGTTGATGTTAAACAGCTAGCATTTTAAAGAAACAGTGGTTTGATGTCCTGCCGATCATCTTGCTATGTAAGAGCTTTGATTTACTATTCATGGTAATTTCCATAGGGGTTGGTGCGATGTCATGGATGGGATGTTGGTTTGTAGTTTTCTAATAGGAAAGGGAACATAGTCAGAAACTTTTGCGGAGAGGTTGGAATAGGTAAAATTCTACAAATGTCATGACGTTGTAAACACACGGTGTTACAAGATAATTCATGTATCTAGTTCCACTTTGCGGGAATACGAGACATCGGAAAGACTGACTTATTATATATTTGACGGTGATATTTAGTGCGATTTTTTCAGTTCGGCATTTTCAGTTGCCCTTGGTTGCGGTTGCGGTTTCGGTTTCTTGTGGTCGCGATTAATTCTATGTATTTGCTTGTTTTAATTGTTTCTTTTCTACAGATTTTACGTGGACAATGTGCCTATTAGAGAGGTCAAGCGAACAAAAGCCATGGGCGGAGACTTCCCCTCTAAACCGATGACCTTGTATGCCACCATATGGGATGGGTCCAATTGGGCTACCAATGGAGGCAAATACCGAGTGAACTACAGATATGCTCCCTACATCGTCCAATTCTCTGATTTAGTCCTTCATGGGTGTGCAGTCGATCCTATCGAACATTCATCAGCATGCGACGCAGTCCTTCCTTCTGGACCGATCCCTTCTGCCATCACACGCGAACAGAAAGTCCAAATGGAGAACTTCAGGAAGAGGCACATGACCTATTCGTATTGCTACGACCGCGCTCGGTACAAGGTTCCTCCTCCAGAGTGTGTCCTAAACGCAAAAGAAGCCGAGCACCTCCAGTCGTCCGATCCCGTCACGTTCGGCCAAGGCAAGCGGCGTTTCACGAAGCGTCGCCACCGCCGCGCATCTGCCACTTCCATGTGAGTCGTTGCCAACCCGATTGTCCATTCTATTCTGCTAGGCTGTGTACAAAATTTTTCCTGTGAATAGGGCGGAGAGAAGACGAAGGCGATATTGGATCGGTTCGTGTATAGTTTCGTGATTCCATTATGTTTTGTGGGCCAGAAGTTTGTCACTGATGTTGTTTTGTCTCTGGCTTTTGCTGAGTTCAGTTTGGTGGATCTGAGTCATGTACTTTGGCATACCTCGTTGCATTATTTTTCGCTTCAATAAACATGTTTGTTGGCATTGTGGGGCATCAGTCTGCTTGGCACTCATGGAATTGAATGGTGTTTTCGTCCCCTCATAAGCATCAGCATGACTTGGTGGGTTGTCCTCTTATCTGGGTGTGAATGGGATTCATCTGTCGATAAATCTTCTGGTCAGAAGGGGGGGGTGGGGGGAGATTTTGTCAGAGGCCAAATGGAATCCCAGGTTTCAGTTAAGCAAGTATGTTGTTCCTCAGAGAGCCTGGTCTGAAAGGAATAATTGTTTTCAAAGGTTGTTGCTTTGAGTTTGAGTGTTGGTTGAGAGAGAGAGAGAGAGAGAGCATCTGATGGTCCAAGTGGGAACCAAGCCACACACCAAGTACTCTATTCCAATGGGTCCATGAATTATTAGCCTGTTTCAGGCGAGGGTCGGAAATTTTCCAATGGGTCTACGTATGTTCTGGTTTTATCGCATTCCTCGGAATTTCTGAGAAATCAATGCTAACGCTCGCTAGCCAAACCTTAAACTGCCTTTTTAACTTGAATTGAACAGAAGAAGGGAAGAGAGGCAAGGTAAGAATTGAATCAGACACCTAAAAGAATGAGCAATTGATTTGTTTTTTTCCAGCTCAATTGGTGGTCCTCCTATTTTGGAGGTTATGTAATAAAGGGAAGGGTAGGCTTTGCTTTTACCAACTCTGTGGATTTGCGTACGATCTCGTGGCCCATTTTAGGCATTGGTTTGCTGGCATTGGACAGGAAAATTGAATTCAAAAAGGGTTTACTGCTTGCAGAATGTGATGAGATCAGCTCAGTTTTTGGATATTTAGTGGGTGTTTTCTGCTGCTCTTCGATTTCCTCTATTAATTAATAGGAATGTTCGATCTTCTCAATATATCTATCATAAGTTCTTCTTAAAGAGGAATGGTAGGTATTGAGTAAAATCTTTTCGATTTAATCAATTTGTTTTTTTCAATTTTGAGCTTAAATTTTGACACGGGTGCACAAACTCTCCCTTTGATTATCACAAGGAGGAAATGTGGGTGAGTTTGGAGAGTAGTGTGTCGCTTCCTGCGACTCTTCGATCATATGTGATTATTAGGAATGTCCAATTTGACATTAAATCTTTCATTAGTTCTTAAAAAGGAATGCTATCGAGTGAATTGCCATAGTCATGTGACGAGAAGAGTGTATTTAAACAAACCAATGCGGCAGCAAGGTTTTGATGCGATTTCGGTTTTTAGCTCTTGGTGTTTTGCTTTTGCACTCTTAAATATTGAAACATGGATTACCTGAAATCTTTATAAACATGTAGATTTCATTATTAATAAAGTCCCTTTACGACTTTTTCATGATTTTCGCAATTTAACCCTTTTTCGCCTTTATTTTTTGGAAACAGGTCTTCATTTCCGGCTGGCTTCTAAATCATTCTTTCGCCGATAAACACGACACGACATCAGTCGACGTGCTCAGGAATCCGAAACCCCTGCTGCCCGCGTTATCTTTTTATCTTGGCCAATTTACAAGGAACGGCAAACTAAAAGAAACTACTAGCATCGTGTTGATTACGAAGGTGCTAATGTGACAAAGAAAGCCACATCCTTCACATAAATAAAGCGTGGTCCAAAAACCACTTGCGGTTCGAGAATGACTAGTCCGAGGAAGGTTGGACGGTAGCTGCTCAACCGAGGAAGGCTGTAAGAAGCTTCGTCCGTTGGTTTTTAGCTTTCTAAATCTCCCACGAAATCAAATCCCGGGGGAATATCCGGAATCTAACACAGCATTGTACCCTTTCGAAAAGATATTTGATGTAGATTCGATTCGCGTCATAAGAGCGAATGACCACGACCAAGAACCGAACGATGCGATTTTCATCTATTTATCATTGCAGTTTACCGGGTTCACTTCTTTCTAAGGATGAGAAGATGCTATCATACGATATCCATAACATTACCACGTTGAGTTATCTGATTAATTGAACAGACATGATTTTATTTTCGGCCCGACAACCGACTCTTTGGAATAGCAAAGAAATAAGAGTAAGGGTTTTCCTAGCATAACAGTCTTTGAGTGGCTGCGGGAGTAATAACATATTGTAGGCCATAAACTTTTAAAGGAATGGACCCCACGATAATTTTTAATTATTTTTTGTTTGGTTTTTTTGAACCACAACAGGCTGTTAATGGGTTAAAGGACAATCACATAATCATTTCCCAAAGAGTAAATTGTCGAGAAAAAGCCATTGGGGGATTGCTCCAGTGGCCACTCTTCCCATTTGGGAAAAATGGAGGTGGGGGGTTCGAATCCCCACTTTCGGGGGGAGTGGGGGTGGGGACATGTGAGGAGGGAGCATGGTTTCACAACCTACACACGGCATTTAGCGCACACAGTGTGGCTTGTATAGTATAATAGAATAAGATAGAACCAGATAAAAAAAAATGTCGAGAAATGAATTATAATTCTCTGTAATATAATGACTATGCTCGTGGACTAGTAATACATTAATTGTGTCACAGTATAATCTCATAAGTTGATCATTGATTACCGGGATATATAACCATAAAGCCTTAATGTAGGGAAAATTACCAAAAAAGTCATAAACCTATCGCAATTGCGCAAATTCAGTTCTAATCTTTTTTTTGTCCCAATTCAGTCCTAAAACTTTTTTATTTGTGCCAATTCACTTCATCCGACAAACTTTGACCAGCCGGTGCTAACGTGGCAATTTAATGATGTTTTAATATTTTTCAAATTTTTATTTTTATTTTCTCCTAACTCCAGTCGGTCGCCGTAAATAAAAAATAAATTAAATATTCAAAAAAAAATTAAAATATTATTAGAAATTGAGCCGGGCGGCGTCCACGTCAATGCCAGTCGGCCAAAGTTGGCCAGATGGCCTAAATTGGTACAAAGGCAAAATTTTTAGGACTTAATTGGCAAAAAAGAAAGGATTAGGACTGAATTGGCCCAATCGCAATAGATTTAGGACTTTTTGGTAATCTTCCCCCTTAATGTATACTCGAAAATCACTAATCTATGATGATCATACTAGTTCGTCTTTTTTTTTTTCAATTAATAACTAATGCCATGCCATCCTGATAGAGAGGAATAGAGAATGAAATTTAGCGTACCTCTATAATGTGCACATGTAAGTTGCAAGAGATAGGTAATAGCTACTCGCGTGGTGGGTCGTGTATTAGTCATTACGATTTTAGTTATGCCTACGCCGACGGTATATACCATAGTTTTTCTTGTATAATACGAAACGGATAACTTAGGACATACTAAACATGTGATAAGACGGATTATACCGCAAGTAAACTCGCATCGAAACTTTTGCACTAAGCGTCGCGACAGTAATCCAATTAAACACGTCAACAATCAGATCAATCGGCCCCACATAGAACCGTGGTTGAACTTGTGTCTTGAAAAACTTGTACGACCCACAGATTCAATACCACGTCGCTCTCCATTCTTGATAAAGGACGGATTGAAGTACACAAATTGTCGTTACACACGGTTTTAGCCTTAGTTTTGATTAACATTAATATTCATTAGAAGTTCCATAGATATGCTCTAGTCCCGTCAAACGGGTGGGGGCAGATTGGATCGAAAATGGTCCGACCCAAATAAACTCGTTTAACCCGTTTTGATTCATTTCCATGCAATACAAATTTAGTGCAAATATAATGACTCATATGAGTCCTAACCCATACTCGATTCGATCCATATCCCTAAAACACTTTCATATTTAACCCAATTTAGAAAAACCCATACCCAAACAAATGTTAGAATGTAGAGCGAGTAAGCGCCGGATCGAGTGAGAGCATGAGAGAATGAAGAGAGTTATAGAGGCGACTTGAGTTTAGATAAGCTGTAAACTCATTTATAATTCATTCATGACCCGTTTAATAGTCATATTATGGTTAAACACATTTATGACCAATTTATTGAATGTAACTAACCTATATAACAACTCTACCTATTAATAAATGGGTTCATGACTCATTTTGATAGATCTAATATGCCTTAAGATCACATTCCTATCAATGAATGCCACCAAATCACAATAATATATATTTGTAACTCCAAACACAATAGTCTCATTGATGAAATTCTTGCATTGGGCTAGGCGTACCTACTTATACAACATGATAAACTTTTACATTAGCCACTTAGTGTAAATTTGACATTACATAATCTTAACTTTTCAAGCGGCGGTTGCTCATATGATGGAGAGAAGAGGATCGGCGGTGCTCCACTGGTGAAGAACCTGGCCTCCAATGTCGTAGAAGACGACGTCGATCCGGGCCTCCGTGACTTGCACGGTCATGAATCCTTGCCCGTCGTAATAGAACTTGAGCTCTTCCGGATTCGGCCAGCTCACGTCGCCCCTCCACGCCTTGGATCCACCTCCACTGGTCAAGAACTGAACTGGGCTGCACTCGAAAAAAAGAAAAGAAAAGAAAAGTTGGTAGAATGTTTACATCGAAATGACATTATTCTTTCCACTCGCCATCAGAAACAACTACCTGTCGGCAGTGCTGATGCGTTGCAAGCAGTGGTCGTGGCCGTTTATGTAGAGATCAACGTTGTTTGCCTGGATGATCATATTAAAAAATACAGATGAAAAGGGTAACTACTAATTAGCTTGGCTGATCAAGCGGCATATTCATTTGAGATATCTAGTTGAATTGAAGGGACCTGAATGATGGGAAGAAGCCGAGCGCTGAGCTCCTCGGTGTTGCCGTGCTGTCCGGCGCTCTTGATGGTGTGGTGACCTACTACGATCTTCCATCTCGCTCTCGACTCTCTCAGAGCCGAATCCACGTCCTGTCACGGCAGTCCTAAGAGATCAGTTCTTCGTTCCACGAGCGAGATATGCAAATTCAAGATGCTCCAGTCTGATTCGCAGTAATCAGCTCACGTAGATGGCCACGAGGTAGAGCTCCGAACAAGGACACGAACTAGGGTTTTTGCCGAACTTGCGGACTTATGATGTTCGAACGCATGTTCATCGAGAATGCTTCACGAGCACATGAGACTAGGGTTATTATTACCTTGAGGAGATTGGAGAGGTAACGCGCTCTGGGCAACACACCGCTCCAGTCATAGACCGACCCTTTTGGCTTCGTGAAGTACTTGTCCACAAAAGGAGTCGTGTCCACGAAGAACATCTCTACAATCTCTGTCGAAAAAACCGAAGCACAACGAAAAAAGTTAAACATGTTAAATTATTCTAAGCCCGCGAAAATCTTTTATTGGACTTTGTCCTAAAGTTTAGGAGCATAAAAGGGGGTTCTATCATGTTGCTTTACCGGCATTGATGATGAAGGATCGCAAGCAAAGCCATCTGCTGTCCATTTTCCTAAGGATTGGGCTCAGCTGTGCCTCCACGTCGCCCCTGTAGTCATGATTCCCCAAGACTGGAAAAACAAACCACAAAAAAGAAATCGTCGAGAATGAAAAGACCCCTCTTCGTATTTTCTCAATATTTTCATAGCTATAATATGCTATGATTTTCCCATTTATTTTTGTAGGGTTTTAGGGGGGAATATTTACCGCTGTACCACTGGCTTTGCAAGCCGGGATGTGTGTAGATGTCGAGGAAGGACTCGTGGAAAGCCGGATCGTCCACGCCCGTGAGCCCGTCTTCGTAGAAGTTATCGCCCGTGGAGACCACGAAGTCGATGTCTAGCTTCTCTCCAATTATTCCCATCTATAAAATATAATATTGATAAACTCACACCATTCAAAGAATATACTGCCCAATAAACAACTATGACTTTTTAATGGAATGTCCTTGTGGAGCAGGTTAAGACATTATTTAAACTAAAAAAAATTTGGTGACCAGATCAAACAAGGAGATAAATATATGTTGAAGTGTTTTAGGGTTGGACCCATTTAGAAGATACATCCCTAATATTGGTTAATTAAGTTAAACTTTGGTATCGTCTTATTATAGTTAATCAAGTTAAAGTTTGGTTTAACCATAGTTAATTATATCTTGGTTTTTTTTTTAAACCAAAGTGAACTTGAGTGAAAAATACTTTATTCTTTTTGTAATAAACTTAAAGATGGAGTACTATTTGCGTAGATAGGCTCATCCGGACCGGATTCACATAAAGAAATTTGTCCTATAGTCATTGGTGGGGGAGGTCGCTCCACGCCAACACGAAGGAAAGAGCACATGGAATCTACAATAGAATAATACCCTCTCGACTCGAGAATTTGATTCGTGTTGGTCACCGATTGGACGAGAACTGTTCATGGGGGGGGGGGGGGGGGGGGGACATAATGGCATCTCTCTGCTCCAAAGGAACATTGGCCATATTCGAACGAATGCCCCTACCGAGGTCTTAACATATGATCTTATTCATGTTAATCGTCGAACACTTGATAATAATCAAGAAGAAAATCATGTAGTAACAAAACCACATGAATCTATAGTTTCCAAACAAGTTTTTAGCAAGAAGGCTAGATGACACGACAAGTCATGGAAAAGAGTCAAGAAAGGGGCAGGAAAAGAGCGAAAGCAGCGTGACCTGGTGAGCAACTTCTGTTTGGTTGTAGTTGCCTCGTCTTCCCCAGTCTCCGACGACCAAGAACGTGAGAGACCCATCCCCTTTCGGCGACTCCTCGAACCGCTCGAGCTCACCCGAGGAAGAGACCAGACAAAACCCTAGGACGACCCCAAGAACCAGGAGCTTGTTCCACGCAGCAGCCATGGCGTGGGTTCTGTTTTGAGTTAAAATCTGGCAGCAGAAGAAGCGGAAGAAGGAGGAGGAGGAAGAGAGAGAGAGAGAGAGGATGAAGGTAAAGTTGGAAAAACTAGAAATGGAACGAGTTGCTTCTTTACACGTAAAGCTTAAAGGCAAGCAACTCCTTTTATATGACTCTAGGGAAAGCGAAATGCAACATTGGGAGAAAGGGATTGGAGATATTATTAAAGTTTTGAGGGAGATGGTTTTGACTTTAGTTTCCCGATATAGCCCGTGGGATATGTGATCCGTGGGCATTCAAGACTAATAACCCACAAGTCGACAAGGGCGAGTCCATGAGGAATGTGGGGGTCATTTTGGGAATTGGAGGTGATTCATGGTTTATGCGTGTGTCGTGGACCCACTTAGGTTGTTGCCCTCACTAGTTAAGTGAAGAAAAATAAATAAATTCCTTAATCTATGGACCCGCTTAGGTTATTGCCCTCACTAGTTACATGGGGAAAAATTGTATATGTTAATCACTAAACTTTGGTTGTATCTCCCTAAGCCGGTAGAGAAGATCTTTTAGCGTGCACGACTTTTCATACATGTGAATGGGAACAGCGTATGCTGGAAATACGACAATCATACGTTAACAAAGACAAGACACACGTTAATAAGAACCGGGATCATTTTGAGAAACAATAGCAAGTTATCAATCAACATTTCAATATCTTGGCACTTCTTTCCCTCATCACACACAAGCTATTCATATGAGTTTCTACTTACTATTCGGTGGGGAAAAGTACTCAAAAAGTCATAAACTTATTACATTGGTACAAATTCAATCCTAAATCTTTCAATTGGACCAATTTGGTCCTAAAACATTATGCACTGGTACCAATTCAGTCAATCCAGCCAATTTTGGATGAAAATCGTTGACGTGGATGTCGATCGTCCTACACGGCCCTCACACACGGCCAGCGATGGCTAGGGCGAGGGCCCCGACCCTCGCCGGCCACATTGAAAAAAAAAAGGAAATAATTCAAGAAAAATATTAATGAATTACGAAATTTATCCACGTCAGCATCGGTTGTACCACATAAGACGGCCAATATCCATATCAGCGATTTCAAATTGGCTGGATTGATAGAATTAGTATCAATGCCAAAAATTTGGGGCTAAATTGGTCTAATGAAAATGTTTAAGACTCAATTAGCACCAATATAATAAGTTTAGAACTTTTTTAGCACTTTTTTTTCGAAAAAGACAAAAAAGAAAAAAAAGGTTATTCTTCTCTGTCCTATCTCGATTTCTCCTCCTTGTTATCTTCTGCAAATCCGCAGCACATGCTAATACGAGGGATCGTGAGGGAATGCGGAATCCACGCTGTTGGTGGGGTACGTTGCACTGGGGTCCTCTATGAAGTGAAAGCAGCTTTGAGAAAAGCAGAAAAATCAAGATCCACATTCACTTTCAAAACCTTCAAAGCGGGAAAAGTTAGGGTTCTTCTGTTATTGGAGAAGCTGACTATTTAGGTATTAAAATATTTGAAGGATCGCTATTGAATTATCCCGCCTGTGGGCAGCTTTTATTTGTAGGCCTCGCTGTCTTTGTGATTTTGAAACTTCTGTCCTGACTGAATTTTATTACAAACATTATTTCTTTAGGGTTCCAACGATACCTATGGACCAACTTATAATCTCTCGATAATAAAATGGGTTAATATCACGAAAAATCTCAAACTGCTACATCTATGACAAATTTATCTTAAATTATATTTTTGACCACGAAAAACCCCAAACTGATACACTCGTGACAAATTTACTTTAAACTATTTTTTTGACCACGAAAAACCTCAAACTGATATACCTGTGACAAATTTACCTCAAACTATTTTTTTGACCACAAAAAACCCCAAACCGATACACCTGCGACAAATTTACCATAAACTAATTTTTTTACCACGAAAAATCCCAAACCGATACACCTGCGACAAATTTACCCTCCGTTAAATTGGGATAATACCATGAAAAACCCCAAATTGATACACATGTGACAAACATAGGGTAAAAACCCCAAACTGGTACATCCGTGAACTGCCACGTGTCATCTAACTCAGCAATTCGATAGTTAGATTTAACGAAAACTAACATATGGTAAATTTGTCACATGTGTACCAGTTTGGGGTAAATTTGTCACAAGTGTACCAGTTTATGATTTTTCGTGGTCAAAAAAATAGTTTGAGGTAAATTTATCACAGGTGTACCAGTTTGGGGTTTTTTGTGGTATTAACCCATTTTATTATCGAAAGATTATAAGTTGGTCAATAGCTATAGTTGGAACCCTAAAGAAATAATGTTTGGTAGGTCGCCAATATGTCCCCCAACAACTCAAGTCTCTTGTCTTTAGGATAACTCGCTTTTACTATTACATCACGGCCTCGGTGTTCGACTTCGGGTATTTTTTTTTTTTTCCTTTTATCATAGGGTACCTTATCCTTATCCTCGAACACTTGACTTATACGATTAGGATCCGCTTGACACGGTTATAATATTCTGTTTTACACGGAAGGTCGGACACAAGTGCTGAATAATCAATCAGGACCATTCCAAAAACGACGTCTAACATGTAGAACTAAGAAATTCTCGCCTCGGAAATTCGTATGCTTTAGTCAAATAGATTCTTTTAGGTTTTGTCTGCAATGCAAAACGAATTATCCGGAACCAACCTTGGCCTCATCTCCACCTAATTCACTATAGGAAGCTGCTAGCCTGATAGACAGCATTGTCAGTTATTTTTTACCACACAGTCTCTCAATCAATGAGTGCTTTATGCAAAACACGCGGTGATGGTGTGCGAATTTACGGTTGAGATTGTACCGTTCCTGACAGTACTGTCAGTGAAGCATTTCCCTCCAATATACTGAAACCGATGGTCACAAATTGAGAGTGCTTACCCATAATTTTTTGTTTTCAGAAAGAAACTCTTTTTTTCCCCATTATTTTTTGCTTGGATTTCCTTGTCTTGTTATTCTTCAACGATTGATTCTGATCTGGTGGTTTACAGCGACCAGTGAGGGGCGTCTGCAAATGTGGTGGGAGAGATCTTTGGGGAGACCATAGAGATAGGCGTATCCGTTGGAATGCTCCGTCCACTGTCCATTGCTTATCGGAATCTACAAGCTTTGGCTATGAAAAATTATTTGAACTTATAATTTGTTTTTTTTAGCTGAAAAACAAATCAAGAATTGGAATAAATAACTAGGGGCGTATAAAGGCAGTGAAGGAAGAAGACAGTACTTGTCCATGTCCACAAGCAAATCAAAAGCATACTATATATATAATGTCTGAATGTGCACAAGAAAAATAAAACAAGTAGAAGAACAGCTAAGACTGTAGCCACATTACTATAGTTCTGTCAGACCATCCATGTGTTCCACTCAGAATCTCATTAGAAACCTTGGCCCAACGCTCCATATCCAAGTGCATATTAATATATACTTTTGAAACATATTACTATCATATTGTTTTCTCATATATATGGATGATATATGATCCATTTGCCTTCTAAAATTGATCACGTGGTGTCACGTGGTCAAATATGTAACAAATATTTAGCAGGAGTTAACGCCATTGGTTTACAATTTACATTACCAAAAAGGTCAAAAAGTCAGGACGCAAATTGCAAATATTGCAACGTCAAGGGGCTATTTGCCACAATCCCGAATTCTTGGGGAGTACAAAGTAATTCTTCCATAGATTTAGGTTATTCGAGGGATGCAGAGGGAATCTCATTTTATAAACACGTTGATGGACTAGCCTTTTCAAAGTTGCGATGATGAGTCATAATAAAGTTGCTAAACCCATTTGTGAGTCTTTTGTAATTTTATGGTGGGTTATTTGTATCGGTTGCTGATTCGATTATGTTGTTATGTCTTTCTATTCTTTAGGGGAATATCGTCCGGAAAGTCTTAAATCTATGGTACGCGACCAATTCAATCCTAAACTTTTCAATTCGGCTAATTTGGTCCTAAACATTTTGACAATTTGCCAATATAGTCATTTCGGGACAATTTTGATCAAAAATCGTTGACGATGTGGTCCAATCAGCATCGGCCGTTCTACGCGGCACGGTCGACGCTAACGTAAAAGATTTTTGCAATTTTTAAAATTCTCTGATTTTTTTCTTTTTTTTTCATTTCCTTTTTCTTTTTACTTTTTTGCATACCTCCCTCCACCAGTTGCCATGGGCTCGATATGGCCGGCGGAGGTTGCTAGCCACAAGCGAGGAGCGAGAAAAGGAAATAAAAATTAAAGAAAAAAATTGTAAAAATCGTCCATGTCAACACCAGCCAACGTCCATGTCAGCGGTTGTTAACCAAAATTGGTCGGAAAGACTTCAATGGCAAATCATCAAAAGGTTTATAACTAAATTAACCAAATTAAAAAGATTAGGATTGACTTGGCCGCCGTACAATAAGTAAATAACTTTTTGGACAATTATCCCTTATTCTTTTAAACACCACGTATCAAGTATTATGATTTTTAAAAAA
The DNA here is from genome assembly GCA_029784005.1 of Lenwebbia sp. NSW1173648. Classification (NCBI taxonomy): domain Eukaryota; kingdom Viridiplantae; phylum Streptophyta; class Magnoliopsida; order Myrtales; family Myrtaceae; genus Lenwebbia; species Lenwebbia sp. NSW1173648. Next base: position 10,646,438 of record JARCGZ010000010.1, read on the forward strand.
TTTCTTTTCAAAATGACAACATTTGCTTTCCTTTTGAATACGAGTAAAAGGGGACACGCGTATACATGTAAGAAAAAAATTAAATATTTACGAAGAGAGATACATAAATAAAAAGTACATATTAATTCAGGAAAGGAGTTTAAATGATTTTAAGAACATTCAATTATGAAAAAAAAAAAAAAGATACTTGCAAAATTGCTTGACAATTGTCTTGGCTATTTAAATTAAGATTTTTCCTATTTTGTTAGAGCATAAAATACAATATATCTCAAGAAAAAAGAGGAAACTCGTGGAATTTTTGGGCAAAAATTTAACGTTGGAATGCTTGTTGGGTTTGCTTTCAATATATCAAAGATATATGGATTTTGGTCTGGATTTTTCTGTCAAATAGGATTAGGTCGGATTGAATAAAAACAAAATGGAATTTTTAATATCTTATACAATATTTAGTAAATGTCAGCATATAATATGGATATTGATATAAGCTATCCACCACTTCGGCGACCTCCTATTGACCACGGTGATGATAGCCATCATCACCACGCCGACATAAGCTATTCGCATCCCCAAATGTATAATGGCGATCACCATCAAGGTGGTCGCACTCCTTGCATGGCGACTGCGATCGCTGAAGGACAGTGACGAAATTAGGCGCGAGAACAAATCTGCACCGACCAATGCAGGCAATATGAGCAAGGAGCGAACTGCTATCGACTATGGTGATGGCGGCCACAATCACCACGAACAGCTTTGAGCGCCTGTCTCTCCCCTCTTAGCGCTCTCCGATCTCTCCCTATTCTGTCCCCACCGGTGTCGAGGGGAAGGAGATGCACCGGCAAATGACCCCAAGCCAAGATTGACCGCGATCATTGGATCTCGGGCTTGGTAGCCCTCAACCAATCTTGGATTTAGGGCTTGGTGGACCTCATATTTGAGATCTAAGGCTCGAACCGTACGATGACAAGGACAACCGCTGTTGGCGTGTAAAGCCAAATTTATTTTTAAGGGCCTTTTTATCTTTTCTCCTTTTTTATTTTTAGGTCAAAAGCTATACCTCATATATTATGGATATATAGGTAGCAGCCGTCAAGAAAAAAAAGTGAAAGAAACGCAAAGTAGCGAATAGAGAGAAAAAGAAAAAGAGAGCCGTGACGGCATTCTTGAGTATTCTCAATCTCTTTGTGTCCCGATCTTGTGAGAAGATCATCAATTGTATTCCTACTTTTTTCGAAGACTAGTGAATTCGCAGAGTGCCTCTGCGCGGAGACGTAGCCCAAGTTTGGATGAACTTCGATAACAAATTCTCTAGTGTGTTCTTTTGATTCTGTTCTTTTATTATTACATTCTGCTAGTGATGATTGTTTGCTTGGATTATTATTCTAGAATTAGTATGCGATTCCTAACAACTGGTATCGGAGCTTAGGTTGGCTAATCGAGAACATCGAGGGTTTTTCGGTGACGTTCGATCGATTGAAAGCAAACGGTATAGCAGAAGAAAAAATCAGAATCAATAAGTTTGATGGGCAGGATTTCGGATGGTGGAAACTCCAAATAGAGGACTATCTTTATCAGACAGATCTTTATGCACCACTTGAGGGTTGGAAACCTGAACTCACGGAAGTGGATCCGACAGTAGAATCGGGATGGAAAATTCTTGATCGAAAGGCGTTAGGTGCGATTCGTCTATGGCTGACGAAAAAGACAGGGTACCACATCGTAAAAGCAAAGACTGCAAAAGAAGCCATGGATATTCTAATGAATATTTATGAAAAGCCGTCCATATCAAATCAGATTTTTGTGCTAAATAAGTTGGTTAATAGGAAATTATCTGACAGAGGTTCTGTTGCAGAGCATATTAACAGTTTTACGCAGGTCACGGGTCAGTTGAAATCCGCAGGCATAAATCTGGATATGAAGCTGCAAGTTTTACTATTTTTATGTTCCGTTCCAGAAAGCTACAACATAGCGGTGCAGGAAATTTCGAGCACCATGAAGGATGATTTGACTCTAGATGATGCTGTGAGTAGTATCATGGATGAAGAAATGTGAAAGAAAGTCTCAGGTGGAGATAAGTTTTCGGCATCTACATCTTCGACGGCACTAGTAGTGGAGAACCGTGGGAGAAGTAAAAGCAGAGAAAAATTCAGCGGGCGTGGTAGGTCACAATCTAGGGGGAAGAGAGAGGTTGCAAAAGATGAGCGCTGGTTTTATCACCAGACGGGACACCGTAGATTTCAGTGTGAAGCCTACAAAAAGAAGCAGCGAGATAAGAATCAAGGAGCTAATGTGGTAAACGATGAACCTTTGCTAGAAAACTTGTGTTTGTCTGCAGGGTTTGATTTGGCGACAGATAAGTGGTTTCTTGACTCCGGTGCTTCTTTTCATTGCACCTCGCAAAGAGATATATTTGCTGATTATTCCAGTGGAGATTTTGGGCAAGTGGTTGTGGGAAACGGCCACATGTGTCCGATTATAGAAAAAGGAACTGTGATTGTGAACATCTCAGGTGGAGGACGTCTAATTTTGAGTGAAACCAGACATATTGCCGAGTTGAAGAAAAATTTGATTTCAACTAATAAGCTTGACCAAGAAGGCATGATAACAGCTTTTGGATGCGGAGAGTGGAAGATAACCTTAGGGGCAAGAGTAGTAGCAAAAGGAAAGCGTACAGGTACACTTTATCTTCTCAAAGGAGACAATATCAGTTATATGGTTGCAACTACAGTGGTTACAAGTAATTTATCTACTCTTTGACATTATCGTTTGGGACATTTTGATGAAAAGGGTGTAAAGCAGTTACACTCAAGAAAGTTGCTTCCAAGTTTGCAAAAAGTTGAGTTAGATTTATGTGAGAGTTGTATTTGTGGAAAATAAAAAGCAGTTAGTTTTTAATTGAATGCGAGACAGAATAAACGCCAAAAGATAGAGTTGATCTATATTGATGTGTGGGGACCGGCTCAGGAACTCTCTTATGATGGTAAGAGATATTTTGTCACTTTCATTGATGATGCGACAAGAAAAACTTGGGTCTATGCTCTCAAAGAAAAATCGGAAGTATTCGGGATTTTCAAAATATGGAAGAACATGGTAGAAAAAGAGACAGGTTATCAAATTAAAGCTCTGAAGTCTGATAATGGTGGTGAATACACAAGTAATGAATTTGCAGAATATTTGAGCCGGGAAGGCATACATGGGTAGCCTTAGGAACCATGGAGGAATGAGATTTCCTCAGGTGTACTCAAGAAAGGCAGCTGTTCCAGACCAAAAACAAGTTCAAGATTCTCATCCGAGTTTTGCAAATGAATTTCCGGTAAGTTCCGACTCTCCTTTACATGAACAATCAATTGATATGCTAGAAAATGACTCACATCTTCCCATTACTGTTAGAAAAGGTACAAGAGAGTGCACAAAGCGACCCATATATCCACTATCTCACTATGTGTCACTTGAACGCCTATCACCACCTCATAGAAATTTCATTGTGAGTCTAAACACCATTGTTGTACCAAATACTTTATCTGAGGCATTATCTATAGAAGAATGGAGGAATGCAATGAGAGAAGAAATGGATGCACTAGAAAAAAAACAAGACTTGGGAGATTGTCGAAAAATCGAAGGGAAAAAATTTTGTGGGCTGCAAATGGATTTTTACCTTGAAATATAAAGCTGATGGTTCTCTTGAGAGATATAAAACAAGATTGGTGGCAAAGGGTTGTACTCAGACTTATGAAGTAGATTATCATGAGACATTTGCTCCGGTGGCAAAGATGAACACTGTGAGAATTTTACTTTTTCTAGCGGCCCACTTTAATTGGCAACTTCCACAGTATGATGTTAAAAATGCATTCTTACATGGAGACCTAAAAGAGGAGATCTACATGAGTATTGCACCGGGCTTTGAAGGAGAGAGGACAATAAACAAAGCATGTAGATTACGAAAAGCACTATATGGGCTCAAGCAATCGCCTAGAGCCTGGTTTGGGAGATTTTCCAGAGTTATGAAAGCTTCGGGCTACAAACAAAGCCAAGGCGATCATACCCTCTTCATTAAGCATTCGGCAGCAGGAGAGTGACGGCACTTCTAGTGTACGTTGATGATATTATTGTCACAGGTGACGATGATGAGGGAAAACAGGAGCTAAAACGGTGTTTGATTAAAGAGTTTGAAAGAAAAGAGCTGGGAAGACTCAAATACTTCCTTGGGATTGAAGTTTCTTACTCTAGACAAGGGGTTTTTGTCTCACAACAGAAGTATGTGACCGATCTCTTGAAGGAAACTAGAAAACTTGGTTGTAAACCAGTAGCTACACCTATTGAGCATAATAAAAACCTTGGCGAGGCAAAGGAAGAACCTGCTGTAGTTCGAGAAATGTATCAAAGATTGCTTGGGAAACTCATCTATCTGGCTCATACTATGCCCGATATTGCCTATTCAGTGAGTATGATTAGTCAGTTTATGCATGACCCAAGAGAATCACACTTACAAGCCGTCAATCGAGTGCTACATTACTTGAAATGAAGTCTCGGAAAAGGAGTTCTATTCAGAAGAAACTAAAAACTTATGCTAGAAGCTTATACCGATGCTGACTATGCAGGATCCTTGGTGGATAGAAGGTCAACATCTGGCTATTGCACATTTCTTGGTGGAAATTTAGTGACTTGGAGTAAAAAACAGAATGTAGTTACAAGATCAAGTGCTGAATCAGAATTTCGAGCAATGGCCCAAGGAATGTGCGAGCTATTATGGCTCAAAATCATCCTAGAAGATTTAAAAATCGAGTAAGAGGGTCCTATGAAGCTGTATTGTGACAATAAATCGGCAATTAACATTGCTCATAACCCTGTACAGCATGATAGGACGAAGCATATTGAAATTGACAGACACTTCATCAAAGAAAAGCTAGAAGAGGGGTTGATCTGCATATCCTACATACCTTCTGGAAATCAACTCACAGATGTGCTGACCAAAGGACATAATGGTGGGATCTTTCATGAAATAATTTCCAAGCTGGGAATGGAAGTCATCTATTCCTCAGCTTGAGGGGAAGTGTTGAATTATCCTGATTTTTAGGTCCTGATTATTAGGGATAGCTGTAATTAATTAGTTAGGAAATGATTTCTTATTATCCCATAATTTGTGGGATTGGTCTCGTAATTTGTGGGATTTCAATAGCTGTATTTTTTCAAATCTATTTTTTCCTTAGCTTGTACTTAACATAGTCCTATAAATAGCTTTGTAATAGTGATACAAGAAGTAATGAGAATTATCACAATTCTTTTCTCCAAAAATCTTACATGGTATCAGAGCACGATATCTTAAGTTCAAATCTTTCAGGCCTCATTTTGTTGTGGTGTGCTTACACAAGATGACTCATGAATAATCCATTCCTTTTGAAAATAGGTTGACAAGATCTGATTAAAGTAGTCTCGGGCATTATCTGACCTAAAGCTCTTAAGTTTGACTCCAAATTGGTTTTGAACCATGGAATGGAAATTAGGAATAATACTACTTGCATCAGATTTGTTTTTGAGTAAGAATATCCATGTGACCCTAGTGCAATCATCGATTAAAGAAACAAACCAACGAGCCCTCAAGATATTTGAAATTGTGGAGGGTCCCCAAATGTCACTGTGAATCAAATCAAAAGGATGAGAACTTCTTTTGTTGTTAATAGGAAAAGATACACATGTGTGCTTAGCAAATTCACATGTATCACACTGAAATTCACTCATATCTAGTCCTTTAAACAAAGAAGGAAACATGATATTTAAGACTCGAAAATATGGATGACCAAAATGAAAATGATAAAGCCAAATGACATCTTTGTTTGAAGCACTAAGAAATGACAAGGATGAATTACTCATGAATTTCTTCGAAACCCTCGGCGTCTCAAGATAGTACAACCCATTCCTTTCCTTAGCAAGTCCAATCTTCCTCTCCAAATCTTGCTCCTGAGAGTGCCAAAGAACATGCACCAAAGGGCTTTTTAAGAGACCCTAAAAGGCCTCTAATTCTTTCTATCTCTTCACTGTTGAAGGATTCTTTCTCCTGCCCTTCACTATTACTGATTTGCTGGCTTGTTTGTTCAATTAGATGAGCTTGAGGCCTTGGCTGTCCTCCTCTATTTCCCCATTCTCGGCTTGAGGTTGTTGGTTTGCCATTTAGCTTCTAGCAATGCTCCTTTGTATGCCTTGGCTTCTTACAGTAGGTACATCACATACTGTCTCGGTTATCCCTCCATGTAGGCTTTGAAGCATCCATCCTTCCTCTTTCTTGTGTCGACGCATTGTGAGTTATTAATGTTGAGCCTTCTGCAGCTTGAGGCTCTAGCATTATTCCCCTTCGGCTTTCTTCTGCCCGGATTAGAGAGATTGTCTCTTCCAAGGAAGGGGTTTCTTCCTTTCCAAGTATTTGAATCCTGACTTGATCAAACTCAGAATTAAGACCAGCCAAGAAATCATATACTCGATCCTTTTCAATGAAGGTCTTCAGAGTTGCAGCATCATCCACGCACTTCATCTCAAATACTCGATAATGATCGAGTTCTTGCCATAGGTTTTGAAGGGAATTAGCATATTCCGTCACGGTTTTGCTCCCTTGTCTTGTTGCACTTGTCTTTACCTTGATTTCATACACTTGTGCTACAGCTCGAGCCTTTGAATAAGTCTTGCGAATAGAATCCCAAGTCTCCTTTGCAGTCTTGAGAAACATACATGTATCACTTATGGCTGGATCCATTGAATCTCATAGCCATGACATGATCATTCAATCTGCTTCATCTCATGCGTTGAACGTGGGATCTTCTGGTTTTGGACCTGTTCCGAGGAGGTGGCTGAGTCTTCCTTTACCCTTTAGGTAGGTCTTGACGAACTGCGACCATTTGAGATAATTCTTCTCATTCAGCCTATAAGTTGCCCTCAAATTTTCTAGATCTCCAGTACGGTTGGTATTGGTCTCCTCACCTTGCGTTTTTGTCCCAGACATGGATATTTCCAGGCACGAGGGAAAAAACTGAGAAAGTACTTTAAAGGAACAGCAAAACAAAAGCAACGAAGGTTGCAAGTGAATGAGATTTTAGGGCAAAAAACTAAGACAAGGTTAGAGACGAAGTGGGAAAAATATAGCTAAAGGGATCATAACAATGACGGTTGCAATCAGATTGTTTAGCACAAAAACAATCCAGCAATGAAGGCTGTGATTGAAAGATTATTGCAGCAATGAAGGCTGCAAAAATAAATCCAGTAATGAAGGCTGTGACTAGACGATTATTACAGCAATGAAGGCTGCGCTACAACACTATCCCAGAAAAAACGAGCCTAATGCTCTGAAGATCTATAACAGGATTTTAGTGCCGAACAGATCTTTTCAAAATCGTGCTGTTTTAAAGAGCTTGGTTTACCCTGAACGTAAGTCAGCCTTATTGTTAGCGATCTCCCCGGGGAGCTCTGATACCAAGATTGTTGGGGTTGTTCCATATCGGTTATGGAAGGGGCTGGTGGTCGGTTTATAAGTGTGAGGAAAAGCCTCAACCTTTGAACTAGCTTTTGGGATGAGAGAGGTCCAAGACCACCTAATACTGGTATCAGAGCCTAGGTTACCAACAAGTCTGGATCCAACAGTCACACGGAAGAGATACGGGTCATTGCGCCTCCAACCCAAGGCCCGATGTGTGAGGGGGAAATTGTTGGGGTTGTCCCACATCAGTTGTGAAAGGGGCTGGTGGTCGGTTTATAAGTGTAAGGAAAAGCCTCAACCTTTAAACTAGCTTTTGGGATGAGAGAGGCCTAAAACCACCCAACAACCGCGGCATGCTAAGTGGAAATCAGAGGAGACCATTTGCTAGCCAAGAGCTATGCTGTCGAGGGCTGTGGTTGAGGGTGGAAGCGACCACGATTGGCTATCGGGGTGTTAGTCCTTGTGCGTTGGCTGGCGATGCTATCATTGGAGGTGATGATGGATGCCGAGGCGGCGCCAGTCTTGGTAGAACAATATCTGGATTATATCCCATCCCTAGAGTGAGATTCTTTTATTCAAATTATATCCGAAAAATATCCGGACATATTTGGATTTGGAAAATGCAACCTTGACAGTACTGTTAGGGACGATATAATCTCAACCATAGACCCACATATCATCACCGCGTGTTTTGCATAAAGCACTCATTGATTGGGAGATCGTGTGGTCTGAAATAACTGACAGTACTGTCAAGCTAGCAACTTCCTTTGGATTTTGCATTGCCTTATACACTAGAATTAGATAAAACTTATCTCGTCCAAAATTATATCTGGCCTACCAAACGCACCCTTTATGATGGTAGCCACAATCTCCACGAACAGCTATGAGCGCCTGCCTCTCCCCCCTTAAACACTAGAATTAGATCAAACTTATCCCGTCCAAAATTATATCTGGCTTGCCAAACGCAGCCTTTGTGCTTTGGACTAGGAGGAGATGAGGGAGAGCGATGACCGTAGTCTTTCTTCCCAATTCCCTTTCCCTGGACAGCTCAACTTAGAACTTAGAAGGGCAATACCCGTGTACTCAACAAGAAATCTTAGTGCATTTAGCATATCATTTTTTTTCTAGGCCATCGCATCGAGTTGCTCTTTAATAAGGAGACCGCCCACACATGGGTGACTTCGGGTTTAGGCACGACACCCCTCTTGTCTGTCTTTGTAGATGATCTTGACTTCTTGCTTCAAAGCACATGAACCAACTGAGGCAAGCGGCTTCCCGAAGAGGTGAAGCCAGAAACAAAGTGACTAGGGCTATCCAAGGGGACAACGACTTTACCGGGGGAAGGTCGAGTCGTGAGAAATGACCCCCGGGAATTGATAGGCTTGTTCCGAATATTCCGCTAAATTGAAATCTCTCACTTTAGCCCAAACGCCATTTTTTTTTTAATGGGCACAAGCCTTGATTCTTGAATCCTAAGATTTTGAGCCCAAATACACGGCTCACATGCCCATTTTAGAATGTGCGAGAGCCTCTTATCTTTAAACTTTTCAGCCCAAACACCTATTGTTTGTAACTGGGTGCTGGCCTGTGGGTTTCAAAGTTGGGTCTTGAACGGATCCGACCCATTTTCATACATTTGCAGTTTCCTCATTTAGGTTGGTATCCCAAGATGGTACCCATGTTTGCAATTGAGCAATGCTAAGGCTTTGTTTGTTTCCCGAAAAATGACTCATTTGAAAAATATTTTTCAAAAAATAATCGCTTACAAAAATAAATGAACGAGAAATATTTTCATCATCTACTCAAATATTTAGACAAAAATTATTGTAGGTAATGAAAATATTTTTCATTGATTAGTTATTTTAAGTGATACATATGATCGTTTTTAGGAAAATATTTTCTAAATTACTTAATTTCTGCCAAACAAACGGAGCCTAAGTTTAATAAAATTTGTCTTCCACCAAATGAAATAAAGTGCATTGAAACTGATCTATTAAAATTGGTGTACCAATCATGTGGTAAATTGCAAGTAGACAATGAAACAAGTCAGTCATTCTCGATATTGCATAGAAGTCCGCATTAATTAATGTGGATTTTTTTTTTTTGGGTCAAATACGGATATTTTGTTGAATACCATTATTTATCGTACTTTTTATTTATTTATAAAAATTAGCTTTTTCTCTTTGTGATTTTAAAATGGATTTTTCAGATTAACTGGGAAACCACATCTTAGACTATTGTTAGTTGGAGCCAAACACATTAACAAATTTCACTTTGATTGATATAGAAAGGTCGACTAGGGCTTTGATTTGGCAATTCAATGTAGAAAACGTAAGCACATGAAATTAATCAACACTAAAAAATTTGAAAGCTCGACGTGTCGCTGAATCCAAAATCTCCGCGTTCTTAATCTGCTCGAAGCTTTGGGAGGTGAGGAAGCTCCGAAGGCCTTCGAGCTTCATGGAAACACCGACTTGCGCGGTGAAGATCGCCTTCACCGGCCGATGGTCGGACAACTTCGACTCGCCTCTCGTGTACAAATGCTGCTTCAGTCCTTCCCCGCACCATATTATCCTATCACACCTGTATACATTATCAACAACGACATGATTTTAGATTGATGAAAAGCATGAATTTTATACAGGGATCGCGTTATAAATGACCCAAAGTAGAAGGGTATCTAAGCAAAAACATTCCAAAGTCAAATGAGTCGATATGAATGTATGGTTATACCATGCAGGAGCTCGTCTTCTTCCCCCTTTGATATTCCCATGGCCACTTCCGTAATAGACGTCCGAATTAGGGCAATATTTGTAGGTAGGAACGAAGTCGATTCTCCCCTCCTGCCAACCTTGTAGTACTCGACCATTCCTGAGCTCTGCCCTTAACTTCGATTCCCATACGTAAATTACGAATCAGATTTTGGTTTATTATGGTAGAAAACATATCTTGATGATGAAGTGAAAATTGGTTGATCTTTCCTTTTTTCGCTACCTGATCGTGTTCCAGCAGCTTACTCCATTCGCTTCTCTCGACAAGGGACCGAGTCGTTGCTTCCGGGAGGGAAATCCGGCAATTCAAATCTCCAAGTAGAATCACCCGACTGCGATGAACCCGGTTCGGTTAGAGGATGCATTGCGAAAACTTTAATGCACGGGTCGAAAATAAGGTTTAGTGTCGCATGGGCATTTGATCTTTTGCTCGAGTGGATAACAAGGTACTTACTCGTGATCAAGAACCTTTCTAGGCGAATTTAGTGAAGGGCCTCCCGGGAAGCTTGTCCTTGACAATATTTCGGCTGCGTTGGAGTTTCTTAATTTACGATCTGCTTGCCGATTGCCGGAAGCAAGATGAGTGCACACGAAGCAGAAGCTCGTCTCGTGTAACTCGAATCGAATCGACACCGCACCCTGCAATGGGCACCGTACATAGCTTCACTAATCATATTCATAAGATGAAGGAATTTGAAAATATCCCCTGAAATAATTACGCGGACAAATAATAGTTACAGATATATTTTTTTTCCTTTTCTATAAGCTTGAGGGAACATGTTTAATATTTATTTAAGACCTTAGTTTCCTTGAAGGTCAGAATTCGGGAATGTTGACTCACCACTTATATTTTTATACATATGACAAGATATATATATATAATAAAGAGCTCCATAAAGAATAGCATGTGGAGGCAAATTGAGGAGAGGCCACCTTGTTGCCTAGGCAGCCCATAACACCACAGCCTACGCATGAAGCACTTGGATGGGTTATGTGCGCGAGCAGCTCACTGCGAACCCAAATCGTGACCAATAGTCCGACCATCTGCTTGCTCATCATGCAATGAAATTTGTGTTGGTTGTGTCCCGTTTGGTTCAAGGATTTCCCAATCACGGCATTCCATTTTGTTCGGATCGTCGTGTTCTCCGACCCCAGAACCGCGGAAGCTTTGAGAGGTACTACTTCTTGAAACCTGGATAGATCAGAAGAAGACATCATTCCATCCATATTCCAAATGTTTTGAACTCTCCGTGTGAATAATCTCGATCAAGAACGGCCACATATGGCGAGAACAAGATCATATCGCAAGGTCAGCTCATTCTATCGGCGATGAGGAGCCGAAGTATACCAGCATAGTTTGGACAATATTTGTGACTAAAGTTGATGTGGTGTATGAGCTTACACTGGAGACTAGAAACTTACCCTAGGACGTAAATATCGCATGCGTTGTCGCGTGGGTCGAGCCAATCTTCCATTGACAAGTCATCTCCTGGCGCAACACCGCCGACATTCCAACTGCTAACGAAGATCCTGGAAGAGATCAAAATGATGATTGATGCAGAAATAAGCAGTAAGGAAAGCTTTATAGTTATGATACAGAACAGACTGTGAAGTGGCTCTTACTTGTACTTATGCGTTTCCTTCCGATGATCTGAGAGGCTCTCGTCGTCGTAATAAGACGACAACTGCTCTAAACTTGGGACTTCCGGCGCCAATGCCGTCTCTGTGTCGACGAGCGGCAAGTCAGCGACAAAGTTGCTGTTGTTGTTGTTGGTACCGAACCTCTGCCCAAGGATCTTGTTGGCTACCAGTTTAGGCCACATGGTAGTTAAAAGAGATAAAAACCCAGTGAAAGGTAGGTTTTTGGGGTAGTCAACTAATAAGCCATGTGTCTGGAAGGCCAATTAGCAAAAGCTTTTGATTGCCACAATGACACAGACGATGCATTTTGCTGGTCTGTGCTTGGAGAAGATCTTATGGAGATGATGTCCGAGCAAGTTGGCAGGAAAGGACTTGAAGGGTGACGTGGATGATGATGCACCTGTGGCCAATTTGCTTGTGGCCATTCTCCTTGAGAGATAGCTGCTAGTGCTGGATCTGCTCTTGTTAGTTGGTGGAGTTCGATTTTTGAGGGATTTTTTTTTTTTTTTTGGTTATGAGATGGAACTGGTGGGAATTGTTTAAGGTTTAAAAGAGCATGTGGATGTGGTTGGGGACAAGAGATGCAGAGACATATTCTAAAGGACAAGCTGCTATAGCCACAGGATTGATTTACCCCCACTCCTTTTTTCTTCTGTCTTTGCAGGTATGGCCAAACCAAACAAGTTGCTGGAGTTGACAATGGCATAGGACAAATCTGTTTTTCCCCATATTGAAGATTTGAGAAGGAGCTTTGACATGAATCTAGGTTGTCTAGAATATTGATGGAAATATGCAATTCACAACTATAGAATGGTGATTCATCATCTCGTGTCAGTATTGATCTGGTTAGTTCCATTAGTCTCCTTGACAAGATACGGTAGTGAGGACATATTGCTCCTTGTTTCATACTATGTTTCTGTCTCTCAATTTAAACATGCTAGCGGTATGATGCACAACTGAAGGATGAAAATCCGCCATCGCTTATTATGTTACTATCTCCTGTCTAGCTCTTTAAATTATAACTTGGGTCAACCTAGGCTCCATCATGAGCTCCATTGCGAACGGCGAGCTCAACGGAGGCACACTAGCTTTCTCCGCTGCACTGCAAGAGCTCTGGGATCAACATTGGTGATGGCTCAACTAGAAGTCGTCCTCAATATATGGTGGCCGGTGGGGCTGGGTGTGGTAGTGCGTAAGGGAGAGAGAATGGGAGAGGCTAGCGGGGTAGGGTTTAGTGGGGGTATCTCTAGTATGGATAAGCACATGGTAAATTGTCCACGTGTCCAAATCTGGTTCGGGGGGTCACTCCACGTGGATCACAGGGTGGGGAATGGGGGAGCGGATTAGGGGTCCTAGCCAGGACGGGATGCGGTACGTTAATCTCGCCCCACCCCGCTTCATAACCATCCTAACTCGTTCCACTACGTCGTAAATTCTCTCATGTCAAGAAATCGAGACGCTGTTGACTGATGTTAATGGGGGAAAAGAATTTCCAACGGCCACTCTCGATCCGATGACACCTAGAAGAAGAAGTTGATTGCATCAGTGGACTATTAGTACTTGGTAAACACATCAGTAATAGTGTTTTTTGGTTGCGCAGGCCACAGATTGTATCCGTGAAACCTGATGGAAGCGCAGACGAAGAGGATGATATGCCTTCCTGATCCAAATGAACAGTTATTGAGGCTCCGTTTGTTTCGCGAAAAATCGAGGAAAATGATTTCCATCCGTGAAAGAAAGGAATTCATTTTCAAGTCTTTCTTGCTAGGGCTCGCGTCCTCTCGTCCTCGCATCTTGTCTTCGTTTTCCCCTCTTTCTCACGCGTCCTCTCCTCTCTCCGGAGCTGCTCCTTTTCCCAAACTTTCTCACGCAACTTAGGGCTTCCTCGTCTCATCCCTCGTCTCCAGAGCCATGCCTCTGCCGCCTCGCGCTTCAGCTCTTCCCTCGCCTCGTCCCATGGAGACTCGATTCCGAGATAATCACTCTAATTAGCTCTCATTTTTGTAAATCGATCTCTTTGCTCAGTAGCCGATTCAAGGGAAAGTGCAAGAACGAACTCTTCAAGTTTAGTTTGATAGCAATGTCTTTCCATTTGGCGCTATTAGCAGTTTTGGGTCTTTGTCCAATTGTCTGATCGGATCGTTGATCTTGGTCTTGACCAACATTGTGGGATTCTTTTGTTTTCTGAATTGGGATTGTGGTCTCTTCGTTTATTTCACGTCTCTTCGTCTTGACTTCATGCTATTGGGCTGAATGCTTTGGTCTTAACGTGGTATGCCCGTGTATAGATATGGGATTGAGCAAAGTTGTTTCTTGTGGCTTAGCGAAGTCGGGCTCTGTCCTTTGGTTGCTGCAGAAAGGATTTAATCAGTAATAGGACATTGGGGATTTATCTTAGACTATCTCCTTGCTTACAGCTTCTATTGTCCCATTTCTGTGCATCGCTTTTACTGCTGAAAGCTACGCTTATCTTGTACTTTGTTCTATTTTGTGCCTCACCGGAATGCAGTTTGGCGTTATTAGATGTGATACCTTAGATGTCTTCAGAGCAAAGAACGTCACTACAGTGGCTTGTGTTGTCCCATGCTTTTCTGGCTCTTCTAGTATTGCCCTTCTAGTATTTCACCTACCTTTTGGGTTTCATGATCAGTGTGCTCCAATATAGATGGATAAGATCAAAATCCAAGCGGTGGTAACGAGTGCGGCTATAGCAGTTATGACAGTTATCACACTAGTTACGGATGATGATAATCATTCTGAGAATCGCATACCGAGAAAGAGCCTCATGTAAATCGATATAACGAGAGAGAGCTGTATATGAATCGTGTGTTATACAGTGGCGATACCCATTGTATAAATCAAACACGGATGGCGCCGAATGCTTTTTTAGAGCACTCGATGCAAGTAACTTGATGCGTTCTACAGCAAATGTTTCTATTAGGGAGCAAGTTCTGGTATTTTGCCATCTCATTGGACATAATGCGAGGTTTAGAGTCATTGGGGGGAAGATTCCATAGGTTAACAGAAATCGTGCATAGATACTTCAAAATCGTCTTGCAAGCAATTGTGAAATTATACAAACATGTGGTGAAATGACCGAGCAATTCCACTCCTCCTAAGATAAGTAACAGTCGAAGGTTTTATCCATATTTTAAGGTATGAAATTTGAAAAAAAAAATGTCTTTATACATTGCTTGAGAAGTTTCATTAGCATTTGATTGATAACTATATTAATATTTTAGGATGGTATAATGACACAAATGGTTCATGAACTTTGACTCAATGTGCAATATGATTCCTCAGCATTTAATTTGACCAATATGGTTCCTGAACTTTAGTCCAATGTGCAATGTGGTCCATGAATTTTTAATTTGACCAATATGGTCCCTGAACTTTTGGAACATGTTCAACTTAGTCCATGAACTATAGGAAGATGGTCAATGTAGTTCTTTCATTAATTCAAGTTTAGGGACGGCATTGGACATTTTCTTATAGCTCAGGGACTAAGTTGAACATGTTTCAAAAATTCAGAGATCACATTGAACAAATTGAAAGTTTAGGGACCACATTGCACATTGTACTAAATTTCAGGGATCATATTGATCAAATTAAAAGTTCAGGAACCACGTTGCATATTAGGCTAAAGTTTAGGGACCGTTTGTGTCATTTTCCCTTTTAGGATTGTGTCGGAGCAATAGATGAAATTCATGTACTTGTATTAGTTCCTCTTGAAACTCAAGGAAAATTTCGTGGTTGGAAGGACGGAACAACACAAAATGTATTAGCTGTTGTTACATTCGAAAATATTTTCTGGGTCTTTTTCAGGTTTCAGCCAAATATCGAAAAATATTGTCATTTTCTTGGAAAATGACTTCCTCCAGGAATGTTATATTTTTCGCAAAACAAACCGAGCATGAGGATGTGTTTTGTTTTCATTGTGAGGGCCTTATACGTTATACCCCCAGTCGAGATTGGGCCATGCACAGTTAATGTAGAGACTCAAAGAGAGAGACCTAGGGTTGATCTGTTATTGGGCTTTCCTTCTCTTTCTCTTCATAGGCCATGTGCAGTTGTTTTGACAAGCTTAAACAAGCTGGTTATGGAGCAGCAATCGGCAATGTGAGGGCGACGTTCTTCATAACGGGACAGAAATTCTATAAAGAGATAACCCGAATTTGACGCGACACGAATACGATAGACTCTAAATTAACACGATCTAACTATTTTACGAACTAATTTTGATCGAAACACATACAGTTGAGTTCAAATGATTGTGATATCGATAAGAAAGTACGTGAACAATCAGATGCAATGAGATGACATCACAGGCCTAGGCGTTGGGTCATTAACGTTGACCAGAAACATGGTCCGCCATACATATAATTCACCATGACAAGGGTGGACAAGGGGCACTTTTTCACATTTTCCTTCTTAATTAGCATTACTGAAAGATATAGAACTTTACGTTTTCAAAACAAGTGAAAATGAATAAATTACAGAACTTTCGTATTTGTTAGGACTTCATTCTTTGGGAAAAAATCACTCGCTTTTTACATCTTTAAAGAACGTTCACTATTTACACTGACGTTCTCGAAATCACTTATAGTCTCGGACCATCTGTCTGTACATACTAACGCAATCAAGGCGTGACGGCTCTATTCGTCGGTATCCAATCGTACTTAAAACTTTTTCTCAGTATCTGACTAATCCCGACTTACCGTAACAATCCCCACATCTTGCACCCACAAGTTAATTATCAAAGTTTGTACTTCTAGAGAAGGTCTTAAAAGAGTGCACGGGCTATGACAATTCGAACTTCAAGTCTTGAGCGAAGAAGAGGACGAATACGCTTACTACTCGAGCAACCAAACGGCCGTGGGGCTAACTCTATATGTTCTTGTTGGTGGGTGTAGGAGCACCTAAGTGTTGGCTCACCTGGCCTTAGTGGTCCATATGTACATATATAGAGACTAGGGTTTGTTCGTTAGCTCCATTAAAGATGAAGTCAGCAAAAATGTCACTCAGGCCAGAGTTCACACTGACTTAAAGGCAAATCTATCATCACCACTAGAGAGAGAGAGAGAGAGAGAGAGAGAGAGAGAGAGTTGCGTCTGTACAATTTTACATGGGGTCTACTGGTAATAAATGGTGGGTGTTATCCTGCACTTTCATAAATGACGTTCATTCAACTTTGATCAGAACCGTCAGGATCGTGGATGACTCTGCGAGCATATAAGAATCACACTCTTAATGTAGAAATTCTATCACAATGATTGAGAGAGAGAGAGAGAAAGAGCAGGGGCATGAGCGCCAACGGGTGATCGATTTTAGGATAGATAATTGAAACTTATGCACTCTATCAGGGCGGCTCCCAGGTTTTGAAATCGGAAGCTAACCCAGTTGATCATGGAATCTGCTTGGGCCTTTTTTTGTTTAATTATATTAGGTAGACATAATGCATGTGTCAAACATGAACATGAATGCAATTCTTTTTGTTTACCCATCATATGTCAAACATATTCAATTTCAACAACAATATTTACTGTTTTTTAAAAAGAACAATGATCAAACTTACTTAGGTTTATGGGTAAATCGGTTCAAAATTCTACCCTTTGCCAATTCCAAATCCCAAGTCCCAAGTAGAATTGGTCGATCTAGAGTATAGGACCGAGAACCAAACTGACCAAACTGGTCAAAATTTGGTTCTCGATTTTTTGAATCGAGAACCGAAGGGAACTGGCCCCGTTGCTCACCCCTACCACCACCCCTTGGCCCTCGCTGAGGTGTCTCCCGCCCCCAACAAGGGTCAAGTGACCCTCATCGACGGTCATAGAAGGTGGGGATGTCCCTGTTGCACACCCTCTCTTTATTTGCAAGGTCTAGCGACCTCACTTGAGCACGGAGGGAGTTGCTGGACTCCACCTATACCTAGCGAAGGTTGCAGGACCCTCATTTCGGTGATTGGGCAGCTGTTGCTCCTGCTCAATCGCCTAAACACACACACACACACACACACACTCTCTCTCTCTCTCTCTCTCTCTCCTTTCCTATAGTGTCTTCTCTTTTTTTCATTTTAACTTTTGTCCTCGATGTTTGCTTATGTGCCGCTTAACAAGCGCAACATCAGCATCAATATCTATCATGTGCCACGTCACATAATTGCACGTCATTGATTTGGTGGTCGTTTACAACGGCGATTAACGGAAGGACCCGATTGAATAATGCAAAGAGATGAAACTCTGGATATAGAAAACTGTACTCAAACCCTTATCACCGCTTTGACATTGCATTTCATATCTTTCCAAGAAATAGTAAAAGTCAGCTGGTGTTTCATAATCTACTATAAAATAGAAGATATTCCTGCCTCCACAGTCTGAAGTTCCTTTTATAGAACCAAAATCAAAATGCAGTGACATTACGAAAGTTTACTATTTTGTTTTTTTTCCTGCTGACGTGGAAATGTTGTTCGTCCTTGGGATGGAAATGAGGACTCGAAAGAAGATGACAAATCCCTTGTTCTTTTCCTGGACAATTTATGTTTTTCCTTATGCTTTTTTTCTTTTCTTTTACCAGCTGGATTCATATTTGCATTGATCCTGGCTGTCAATGCGCAGTTCATCAAGTACAGTTGGGTTGGTCCACCTCTGAAGCGACACATGGTTTGTCTCGATAAGTCGAAAACTTGCAAATAAATTAAATTTTCGAGAGCGTGCGCGTGATTGGTTCGATGAAGAGACAGAAGAGACAGGTTGGTAAGGCCTACTTTTGGCCGCATGAGAAAATTCTGTATATTAAATACATATGATAAATTTTCATGTATATATGAAAATATCAACGGTGAGTTTCTTCTTCTTCTTCTGTTAGGGATTTACGATTAGGTTTTTTTTGCTGGCTAGGTATATTAATTTTGAGGTAGCTAGGTATATGACTTAAGTATATATATATATATATATATTTAATAAATTTACATTTTGACCCCTAATTTATTGAAAATGCTTAAAATTGACCAAGTGCGTGTCCAAGTGGAGTGTCAAGATGCTGGACTCGCTTTATCGCTTACGTGTCTAGAACGCTGACCACTTGTCGGTAGCATGTCGGAGAGTGTCAAACACCACACGTCATGAAAGCTCTCGAATAGTGTCGGTGCTTCCTAGCTCTCCACCACTTGAATAACTATCGAGATAATTACCAAACAAGTTGTATATTTATTATATGGATGTCAATTTAGTTTTAAACCTTTCAATTTACCCGATTTAGTCCTAAATATTTTCATAATTTGCCAATATAGTCTTTCTGGCCAATTTTGATCTCAAACCGCTGACGTGGACGTCTATCATTCTAAGTGACACGACAGGCATTGACGTAGGCAATTTTTATAAAATTTTTTTTAAAAAAACTGAATTTTTAGTAATAAAAAATAAAAATGTTAAAAATCGAATTTTTTAAAAGACTGTAAAAATTTTCCACATCAGCGTTGGCCGTGTGATGTGGGACGGCCGGCGTCCATGTCAGCGATTTTTAATCAAAATTAGTCATAATGACTAAATTTATAAATTTTCAAAAGATTTAAGACACAAATTAAATTGCCACAAGTGTAATAGACTTAGGACTATTTTGATATTTTTCCATAAAAAAGCGAGTGAGGAAAACAATCGCGAGTCACAACAACTTGATGTCTCTCAGTTTGGTGCGCATGTGTTGTGACCTCTGATTTGAGGTCTTTCAAGGTGGTGGCGGCTACTGGTTAGCCTCAAAACAACTAGGATGAAGGACGGCTTGAGGACACCGTGAAATCGACCATGACCTCGACTCGCGGTCATGAGGGCTCAACGCCAACCTCCATCACTGTTTAGATCTGTCAAACAGATGGGTCGTTTAACGAAAAAAAAAAAAGTGAATCGGGTCCGCTCGAGTCGTAAATTGGCCAAACCAATTTGACCAATTAATCCATTTATGCGTAATGCAAATTTCTTGACCCATACTCAACTCATACCCGACCCAACCCATATTACTAAAACGCTTATATATTTAATCCAATCTAACAAAGCTTATTTCTTATAATTTTTACAATATTACTAAATCATTGTGGGGAATTTCTATAATTTTTTATAATTTTAAAAAATTGAATCTTTTTAGTTTTATTTAACTAATTTTTTTTTATCTTTTTATTTCTTTTAAAAAATATTTTTTTATTTTTTTATTTTTTCTTTTTTTTCTTTTGACCGGCGAGGGTCGAGTGAGGGCCATGAAGCCCTCGCCAGGCCTCACTTGGTGTCGGCGAGGGTCGACCGACGCCCCCGCCAGCTTCGTAGGAAAAAAAAGTAAAAGGAAGAAAAAAAGTAAAAGAAAGTAAAAGAAAAAAGAGAGTAAAAGAATAGATAGAGGCATCTTAAATGGGTTGTTTTAAGTGGGTTTTAAATGAATTCATAATGGACCCATTTATAATCGCTTATTTTGTAGACTCATTATGCTGGTATGCTAAGTTTGTTATAACCCATTTAAATGCTTGTGAGTTATTAATGGGCTTTAGACCCATTTCGACAGGTCTAATTACTATGCACAAAGGAAAAGCAAAGAGAGAGAGAAAGAACCGAATGGCAACAGTGGTAACTCGGGGCGTAAAAAAGGTCCAAATCGAAGATTCCCCGGATAGAGACAATAGATGGGGATATGACCCTCACCCTAACAAGTTATATTTATATCGTCGCTTTCTTGTTAAGAAAAGGATATTTTTGTTCAGTTAAATCATGTGTCATCAAAGTTAGGATCAATTCGTACCATATGACAATAATATCATAATGTGCAAATTTCTGGTCCTAAATTTGATTTTCATACAATTGACTCATAAATAGTACATAAATTGGTTGATTTGACAAGAAAAATGAAATTAAAGTATGCTTCTATGCTTAAATGATAAGTTGATAATCAAGAAAATATTCATTGATTAGATTTAAAACGTAATAAAATAAAAAGGAAAAGGAAGGGAAAAACTAAGCTATATGAAATCTTATGTTTGTTTGGCAATAAAAAAGAAAGAAAGAGATAAAGCTTTTAAAAATTGACAATTGGCTTAAAAGCAAAACAGCAGAGGCATAAGAGTTTGGAGTCGAACCCTCAACCTTGAACCTTGCACCACGAAGTTCACGCCACAACCGTTATGATGCTAATGCCTCTTCCATCGTTCTAATCTATGTTTGTATAACACACGAGTTAGTGGATTGGATACTTACGGCCTGTTTTCTGATCCAAAAAAGTAGTTTTGATTAGAATCATATTTTCAGATTCTGTTCTATGAATAATTTTTAGAGAATCTGAACGAGTTTGGTTAATGCACAAAATTTCTGATCCCTGAAAAGAAACATGTTTAGTAACTGCACAAATTTTTTGTTCTCGAGAACAATCAGGTGGCGAGAATACTTTAAAAAAAATCATTTTTTTAAATTTTTACAATTATTTTAAATTTTTAAAAATTTAAAATTTTTAAAAAATAAACTTTTTAAAATTTCCTCCCATTTTTAATTTTTAAAATATTTTATTACATTTTTTATTTTTTAAATTTTTTTTAATTTCCCCCCCCTTTTTAATTTTTTTGTTAAATTTTAAAGCTTATTTTTAAATTTAAATTTAAAATGATGTATTTAAAAAAATTAGTTATTAGTAAATTTTCAATTTTAATTTTAATTTTTTTAAAAGTTCAGAAGTCCACGTGGAAGCACACGTCGACTTAATCTTTTAAAAGAGTAGAGACTTCGTTATTTGTTGTGATTCTCAAAAGTGATTCTTTTTTCCAGAATTAACCTTTTTTTTATTCTTGTTTTTGCTCTAAAACTATTCATGGGAACGGAATCAGAATCAGAATCATTTACGTTATCAAACATGTTTCTCAACCTTTTTTGTTCCGGAAACAGAATCAGAAAATCAGAATTGTTGCCAAACAGACCCTTAGGGTGCACATGGTAACACTTATGGAAGTTGATTTCTGCTTTATAAGTGCTTCTGGAGCACAAATTCGTTTGATAATGTAACTTCTGAAGTAGAAATCCGTTTGGTAAAATTTTTTACTTCTGAAAAAAATTTCTACTTCTGAAGTGAATTTTCACTTCTGAAGTTGTTTTTCCCCCAATTTGAGAATTTAAAAAAATTGTTTCTCAACTCAATAAGTACTTTTTGGACAAAAAAAAAAAACCTCAAGAAGTACTTCTCGCTTCACCCTCTTTTCAACCACGCCCGCCTCCGTCGACCTTCGCTGCCCACAGCAGCCCGCGCCCACCGCCACCCATCGCCCCCCCCCCCCCCCCCGGCCAACCACCACTGTCGCCAACCACCATCGGCCGCCCGCCATCGCCGACCTCCACTGGCCACAGCCTACGACCGCCACCTCTCGCCGCCAACCATCGTCGACCGCCGCCAATCGCGAACCGCCGTCGCCGCTGACCACTGCAGCCGTTAGCCCTCGCCAACCGCAGCCCCCCGCTGCCAATCGTCGACCACCGTGCCTCCTGCCGCCGCAATCTACCGCTGATCTCCGCCGACCTCCGCAGCGGAGTCGCTGTCTCTGGTCGTCGGAGTAAAAAATAAATAACAATTTTTTATTTTTAAAAAGCAAATAATATTTTTTAATAATAAAAATTATTTAAAAAAATAAAATGTTTAAAAATGAAGCAGAAATTTTTCAGCTATCGATAATAATTTTTCATAGAAGATTTTGTGTTAATAATATTTCAGAAATAGAAATTTTCAACCGTTCCCAAACGAATTTCTCTGATCAGAAATCAACTTCTGCTTCCGAGTAGAACTAGAAAAATCAACTTGTTGCCAAAAGTTATTTCCTGAAGCAGAAGTGTTGCCATGCGCGCCCTTAATCGATACTCGACATGTGGGTTATGTTGTGATTTTATAGATATAGTTTTTAAAAAAAATAGCAATTGCTTCTTAAATGCTACATTGGATTACAATTTTGGAAAACTTCTAGTGGGTCAATCACAACTTGCATTTCTGAAATGACTGGACAAAGATACGTGTGGACCTCATCATTGATACATTGGTACTATTTTCCCCCTTTGCATATCACGGAGGACCTTCCAATTTTAACCTCCTTTTTTCCCCTAGCTTCCAATCGTACGTGGGAAGGACAGGATCGTGCTTCAATCATTTCTCGGTTTCAATAGTGCAAAATCTACTGCTACCAGATTCCTACTGTCAAAAGAAAAGGATGGACGAGGCCAATTATGATAAGAGCCGTGTCACTTGAGAGACAACTTCGACAGGAATAAAAGGATTTCTTTCAAGTTGGATGAATGTGTGCAATCAATTTGACGATGAAAATGTCCGGTTTCTTTGGTAAGATGTCGTTCTTTTATCGTTAAGGTAAATGAGTTCACATGTATAGTTTAGACAAGCACTGGCATGGTTGTTATGTCTGTCTCACGCAAGTGCACAACAGGTGCTTTCAAAGTGCATGTGTACAGTGATGCATGAACAAGAGCAATCTTTTGCGGGGACGTGCGACAATAACCCGATACCTTATCAAGGGCGGATTTAAGAAAGAGTTTAAGTCCGAATCCAGTAGAATTCCAAGGTTAACTTGATTTGATTTTACTTAAAAACTCTAGTCGCAAAGTTACGATTGGCCATTCATTTAGTGGACTCCACGTGGGTCTCATCTCATTTACATGCCCAAATTCAGTGGACTCGCATAGATTATGGTTATTCTGATATCGACTCCAATAATAATGGGTAGTGCTACCTCGTTTTGTGACCATCAAAGACATTGTGCACTTTGATGATTTTGTCGACAACCTTTTTTTCCCCGACTGTCTTTTCAGTAAAAATGAGGGACAGCGTGTGAGAAATACGAGGGGGAAAAGTTGAGATTCGCGTTTGAGTTGTGTCAGGACAATCCTACATGGAAGAATTGTGTTGATATAGAGCAATCTATGGTTTAAGTTGGCTTATAATTCATTAAATTAATGTTTTGAATGAAGACAAATCCAATTAGGTGTGTCCACAAGTTCGAATTTGACCTATCTCTTTGTGATCTTTCCGAGTGAAGAAATCGGATTTCTGCTGCGGGTCCTAATAGAAAGGGGGAATTTTTTTTTATTTAATTCGAAAGTAAACAAGTGAAAAGTGTTGAGTTGTACATGTGAGTTATGTTAGAAAATCCCACGTCAAAGAATTGATACTGGATGGAGTAGTTAATACATCATAGTTGGCCCATAATTCATTGGATTAAGCTTTTAAGCGAATGTAAGTCAAACTCGATATCTTGACAAACTTAGACTTAGGTTACCTTTTGGCGATCTCACGGATGAAGGTAGAGGCTTCTGCTGCACACTCCAACAAAAATAACATAATGACTAGATAAATTCAGCTTGCTGATCACATAGCTTAAATTAACGCTAGGGATGAGTAGTTCTAGGGCGAGTAGGTTACCTAGAACTTTGAAACCTGGAACCTATCCCGAAACGGACTATGTCGGTCTAGTTTGGTTCCAGGGTATACCTAGGAACCGTACAATTCCTTTTCGGTGTTTCATTTTTTTTCTTGAAAGCATAAACTTTAGTAAAAAATCTCATAACTTACAACCGAGACAAATAACAGTTACAACAAAATAGTAGAGCAACAAAGTGATGAGAAGTATAGTATAAAGCAGAAAAAAAAATATAAAGCAACTAGGAAGTGTCTAATTCATCCCTTAGACGAGCATAATAAAAGTTAAAGCAGCAACATAAATTCCTATCTGCCAAGAGTAACAATCCATAAATGATGAAAAACCAAGGCATTTTCAGCTACGTTGTTGTAGAGTGTTGAAGCCGTCGACGGTTGAAAGAATTGAATTCTTTGGAGGAGGTGAGATAAAATAATCCATGCCCTCGGAAAGTTTGCCTAATTTGTAGGCACTCACCAAGTTGGAGACAGAATGGACGCTACTAGAATCTAAAGAGCACACCATTCAGCCGGGGAAGCCATTGCGACTCTCGGTATTGGAGGACAAATAAGCATTGCCTTGAAAGTGCAAGAACTTCCGTCGGACGAGTACGAAAGCTGTGCAAGTTAGACGTGAGCGTTTCTAGGGTGGGTAGGTTTCAGTTTCCTAAATGGGTAGGTTCCAGACCTGGAACCTGAAACATTCCTTGTCAAGACTGGTTCTCAATCTTTGAAACTTGGAACCTATCTTGTAGATCCTGGAACCGGATCGGAACCCGCTGGCGGGTTTCGATCCGGTTCCAGGGTCTACCCTAGATCAGTACTCACCCCTAACTAATGCGACAGTTGTTGAACACACAAAATTCACATACTAAACTGTACCCGAACTCTATATTATCGTCAAAAACTAAACTTAATAGCTTGGTAAAATAAACTTAATAGACAAGCCGGCACGTTGTGAGAGAGGTTGGGTCCGTGGCCTTGAGCCTTTTGCTCGTGCGCTCCCTACCTCGCTTCATATATTAAAGCAGCTCATGATTTTCTTCCCATCCGCATTGATCTAGGTCACTAATGTCATTCTTGTCACTTGATTCAAGCCCGGCGTAGCATAGCTTAATTTGGAAAATTAATAGAAAGATTGATCAATTTGGTAAAGGGTTATGATGTGTTTAACGTTTAAACCTATAGACAAATTTCTAATGATTAGAGCTTATTCTACTGTCAAGAATTGCATCGATATAATTGACGATGTCCTTCGGGAAATTATTGCTGTCCTAGCATCATCAGGAAAGGTACCCCTCAGTCACAAAAAAGGCAATGAATCAATGAACAGGTTTTACAAGTCAAAACGCAAGATATTGCCTTTTGAATTTCACAGCCGCGAGTTAGGTGAATCACTATATTCCATAGTCAATTAATTGGAGGAGGGACCATTAGCTATCTTAATCGAACGGAGATTTTTCGCACGAACTTGATGCATGCCGATCGAACGCATCGGCATCATCGGAACTAGAGGCACCGGATATGCTTCACCGAGTTCGTCCGATAAATTGTCTCGTTATCAACCCTACTTTTCGATAATTAGTATTAAAAAGTTCTTTCAATTATTGTGTCATTTCTCAAAGCGATTATGCATCTCCACCTACTATAGAAAGAGACTGTTGACATTTGGGGGTTTGGATTTGATGGGCCAATTAATTTTGATCGATCAGTGTTTGATTTTCTATTGGAACAACCGCAATGCGGTGCCTTATATGGGGACCATTGGGCGGATTTTCTCTAGTGAAGAAACCATTGGTGTGGTTCATATTCATATCCAAGCGGGTCCATATCATAGCCTATACTACAGGACCAGCCACAGTTCCCTTGTCTTTGTCTTGATCTGCGTTTGTTGCTATATATTTTTCAATATCCAATCATGTTTTGTAACCAACAGCATCAATCTCTCTCTCTCTCTCTCTCTCTCTCTACAATGATTATTGCAAATTACACTGATTACGTGATTATTTGGTAGGAATATTTTTATGATTGGAATTTTGATAATGTAGCGTGCACCTAATCTACCAAACCAACCACAATATAGAATAAATTTATGGAAAAGGAGGTTGAGAATGAAGATAAGATGGTTTTAATGTGGGATAGCATCCAAAAAAATGTCAACAAAAAGGATATACGTAGAGCCAAAGTGTGGTTGCATGCCTTTCTAGGGTTGCCTCAGTCTAAGAATATACAAAGGATGGTGGACCACGAAATTAGGGTTTTTGCTACGTACCCAACAT
The DNA here is from genome assembly GCA_029784005.1 of Lenwebbia sp. NSW1173648. NCBI lineage: Eukaryota > Viridiplantae > Streptophyta > Magnoliopsida > Myrtales > Myrtaceae > Lenwebbia > Lenwebbia sp. NSW1173648. Next base: position 10,673,014 of record JARCGZ010000010.1, read on the forward strand.
ATATATATATATATCACAAACATTTAGGGTGCGGTTGGGACATTGACTCTTGGCTCTTGATGATTCATTGTCCGTGAGCTGGAGAGTTCAACCATTTAGCGGAATGTTCATGGAATACAGACAGCGATATACTATATAAAGGAACGAATCATGAGATGAAAGATTACCAGATAAAGAAGGGAATCATCGACCTGCCTTTAAAGTTGTAATGATATCTTACCGATGATGGATACACGACTCGTGAAAAGATATGCTTTCTAGATGGTGTAAATAAAGGTGAGAGCACGGTTGAATTCGCATGCGAAATGAACGCAAGAAAAGCGATCGGTTTGCTCATATTTTACAGAGCAACGTTGGCTCTGTTTACATCTGTTGAAAAGCTCATTTGTGTTGGGCGAAACGCTTGGGGAGAATATGCGCGAGTGTAGTGGTTGAGGTGAGATATAATGAAGTCTCACGTCGAGTATTGAGCATCTATTATTGGGCGAAACACTTGTGTACGAGCTGATCTATGCGGGGCAAACTACCAAAAAAGTTCTAAACCTATTGCAATTGTGTTAATCAAGTCATAAACTTTTTTTTTTGCCAGTTCGAGTCTTAAACCATTTGCAATTGTGCTAATTCAGTTCACTTTGCCGGCTGATGCTGACGTGGCGTCGCCTGCGCTAACGTTGATAATTTTTAATGATATTTTTTTTTAAAAAAATTATATTTCTTTTTTTTTCTCAAAACCTAATGCTGCTATGGCAGGCAAGGGCTTCGCGGCCCCCCACCGGCCTCGCCCAGCCTGGGCGAGGCCATGGCGACCGAGTGCAAGGGCAGCCTCACTATGGCCTCGCCCGCTATGGTTGCCTTCGTTAGCGGCCGGTCTTCGCGAGGGTTTCGCTGGCGGCTAGTGAGGGCTTCGCGGCCCTTGCCCGGCGAGCTCCGGCAAGGGTTGCCGGAGCTCGCCGGCCACAGTAAGGACGTTTTGAAAAAAAAATAGAACAAATAAGAAATAAATAAAAATGAAATATTAAAGTATTATTAAAAATTATCCACATCAGTGCCGGCCTGTAAAGTGGATTGAATTAGCACAATTGCAAAATATTTAGGATTCAACTTGCAAAAAACAAAAATAGGACTAGATTTGCACAATTCAATAGGTTTATGATTTTTTTGATAATTTTCCCAATCTATGTGTGAAGGTACTAGATTAAAGAAGTTTCACATTGAAGATATTATAATTGACACGTAACTCATTGGCTTAAAATTTGAAGTGAATGTTGGTCCAATTGAATTTGTTGGCTAGGTGGGACTTGACCTCTGTCTTGGTAATCCCCTAGGTAAAATTATCGAGTTCATGCCGCGTGTTGCCAACAAGTGGTATGTCAGCCTAGGGTTAAATAAGGCTGGGCCCAACATATGTGAAGCTTGGAGTTGAAATAATATTAGAGCGAAAGGATACCGAGATCAAAGGAGAGTGGGTCTAACACAGGAGACTCACACGCGATGCAGAGATTTGTTTGGTTCACAGGTGAGAGTGTTAGGCGAAAGAAGTCCCACTTCAGGGGTGAGCAGTTAATATATCCCGGTTGCCTATAACTCAATGAATATATCTGTGAGCTTAGACTTGGGCTCTCTCTTAGTGATCTCTTCAGACCACGATACCGTACTCATGCGACATATCCCCAACAACCTTAATTCCGTGGTTCCAAAGATAGGCTCTTTTGAAACTAGCGTGTTGGGCTCTGCAGGCACTTCACGTATTTGATAACACTTGGGTGGCTTCTGTTAATGAAAACCAACAATGCCTTTGTCTTTCTCTCTTCTCTAACGACAACAACAGTAACAACAGTAACAACAGTAACAGACTATTGCTGAATAGCATGCCACGTACATCAAGAGTACAAATTTCACAATAAGTTTATTTCTGTCAATCATAATGATGTAAATAGAGTGAGATGAAAAGACATTTGGTAATATGGTCAATGGACTTTATGATGGCGGTCTTTAAAATTTTTTTTTAAACCAATGTTACGTGCAGGGATCTTATTTAATAACCCTAGCTATAGCTAGCAAGGAAATATCAACATATGTACTGTGAGACAAAATCTTAAAACCTTTGACCCGTCCTAAAAAAAAAAAGAAGAAACCTAAGCAAGCTACAACCTAGTTCGAACTGAATGACTGACCCATGTCCTTTGTCCTCTTATTTTCCATTTCTTATACCTCGGAAGATAAAATCGAGTCAATAAAAGATCGGTCAGAGACGATGATGATATCTATCCATGTGCCAGAGAGAGAAAGAGAGGGTACTATATAGATTAAGGCATCGAGCAATGTTGACTATAGTAGAAGTGATGCATATATTGATATACCAAGCAACGTCAAGAGCATAGCCGATTTTTTTAACGAATGTGTTATATTCAATACCCAATAAAATTCTACATCTCGTAGAATGTGGTAGTTAAATGCGCTATCGAATTCTCTCATTTGTTTTTGCTTGAGAAAGTTTCTACTTAGTTAATTTCCTACACTTTAGTCATGCAGCCTTTGGGGAAGAAGCCGTTTTGATGTTTCAACATTCCTTTGAGGAAAACAATAAACATACCTCATATTATGAAATTCCAACATGAGACCCCCCAAAGTTGCAAGGACAACACCCCAAATTTTACTAGGAGTTTGCATCCTGTCAATTTAAAAGGTAATGTAACTTACCATCTTAAAAGGCCGTCATATCGATTCTATAAGGATCCATCGGATTGTGAAACTAAAGGAGTCTCACTTCCATACGGTACCATAGCCTTCATGTTACATATTTCTCCACAAAAGTAAATTTTGATAGTGCTTCGTCGGGCGGCTATAATATTTTACAGAATCGAGCAATTCCTTGATCTAATTTTCAAAATGAAGTATCACCATGGCTTTCGTAAAGCTCTGGTTGTGACATTGATGTGATTAATACATTAGGAATACGATCATATGGTCCATCCAAATGAAAAATTAAAAGAAAATCCTGTAAATTAATGTCATAAGGTTTCTGAACGAGAAACACACGGAATCGAACATCAGTTTCTTGTCTCGCCTGCATGCACGAATCACATTTGGAAAAAGAACTTGCTCAGCTTCCAAACTGACAGATAAGAAAGTGTCTCTCTTTCTCTTTTTATTTTTATTTTTTATTTTGGTACTTTAATCTTTTTTCTTTTCTTTTCCAGATGAGTGCTACAAAAATCTTGTCTTAGTACTAGCGGTCCACCAAACTCAATCCCTTTAATGATGTGCCCGATCCGTGGGGCCTTGCATTGGCGCATTAGATTATATAAAATCTTATCTTGTCCAGCTTTATTAAATTTATGCTGTCCTTATTGATGCTGAGAATAATCTTTAACTCGTGTACCTTGCTAGGTTCATAATTAAGAGTTCTATACATTTGTTATATATTTATATGTGTGTGTAGTTTACTTGTCGTGTCTTCTTGGCACCAACCAGTCAATCGACTTGCAGCTCTTAATTATTACCATTCAAAAGTAGGGCACAACTTTTTCTTTCTTCCTTCCCGTTTCCAACTTGCTCGGACTTTACCATCATTTGGTTAATTTCCTTTTCTTTTTTTTTGCCATGGTTGCACGTGTCACTAGCATGTCTTGAGAGATAAACTACGATAGATGTTTTACTGAAGTTATACTAAATTACATCACCAAAGGATAGTATGGGACACGGATGTCAAGTCACGGTGCACGAGATCTCGTTAAGGGAGTGAGAGATTTCTTTAAATGCAAAAACCGGGTCGTTTCATTGAAAATAGTCTACATTATGCCGTCGTCGTTACGCGTAGAACAACCAAAGGCAATCACTAAATTGACATGTTGGATAAATCGGGCATGACTTGGCCGAGAGGACTGTTGCATTTTCTATCAAAGGTTTAGGACTATATTGGTTCAATGAAAAGGATGGGGACCCGATTGGTTTTCATATAGTAAATTTAGGACTGATTGTGCATTACTTAGTTTGGAAAGCTAGAGAAAGATGAAGGAATGAAGTATGAAGGAGTATTTTAAATTTCCCTCTCTCCCCCTCTTACAAAATTTTTCGAGTGAGGTGAGTGCAATTCGATGTATTAAGAGGTCAAACTTAACCTCAATCTTGATGATCTCCTCATATTGAGATATTGGATTTGTGTTGCACATTTTAATAAATGGTATTGATGTTGGAAGCGCGCAGCCGAAATCCGATATCTTTAGCAAGGGAGATCGCCATGAGGGAGTGCAAGTATGAGTCAGTCAACGTATCTAATTGGGCCCACTTTCACTTAAAAGGTATAAGCCAATGAGTAATGGATCAAGTGGAATTATTAACTACTATACACCAAAACAATTCTCTACTATGAGACATTTTCTAACACAACATATACATGCATCTAAATAATCTTCCCCCTTCGCATGTAAGCTTAGTATTGGGTTTGCTCTCTTTTAATTCAGGAGCACTTCCGTAACAATATTTATCAACTTGAATCTCCAACGTTCACCTTCATCCCTGATGTCTTTCTCTAAACGGAATCACGAAGGTTGCCAGTGGGACCACGTTGCTATTTTACAGCGCCCATCTTCACTCCAAGTCTCTTCCGCTAGACCGAAACATGAAGGTTGCCCGGAAATCGTGCTGGTCAGATTCATTTCGTGAGATATTCACTAAACATCGATACACATTGAGAGTGGCCACCAATCAACAATTGGATACGATAATCATTTGTTGGGAGTGCGCAATAGAAACCCAATACCTTCAACAGAGGAGATCGCCAAGAGAGATCTCAAGTCCGAGCCATCCAAATATTCGGTTGAACCCATTTTCACTCAAAAAATTAAGTCAATTAAAGGCTAACTTGGTTAAATGAGCTGTTTTACACAATAACAATTCTTCGATGTGAGACTTTTTCTAATACAACTCTATCAACAATCAAAGCCACTTATTGATTGATGGGTCCCAATGTCTATTGGTGTCTTTATGAATAAATTGATAAAGAACCACACAATTCCTAGTGAAAATTTTCCGTCAACGAATGATTTCGTGGCAAGGGTACCCCATGTGTCATCTCGGTGTATTAATGCATCACAACTTAAGGACGATACGTATTGAGATTCGACCACGCAACAAGTTCAAGATCGTAGTTGAGGTATTGGATTAAAGGAGCGGAAGTTCGAGAGAAGAGACTCATGTTGGGGGTGGGGGAAGGATTGTTAAGGTGAACGTGTGAGTGGGCAGTGGATGAATTAAGGAATGGATACGGTGTAGCGCAACTAATACATCTTCGTCTTGGCCAATAGCCCATTAGTTCTAACTGTTAAGTGAAGATTAGTTCAACTTATTAAAAGTGAGTTCAGACCTTTGCTATCTTTCCATGACCTTCCTAGTCAAACTACTGATTTAGCCAAATTATTTTGGTCTATATCCACCGATTCACGGGTGAAATTCATGAACAGAATATAAGAGCGTGAAAGATATATAATTCGGAAAATAATTAGGTAGGTGACGTACAATTCCGAGTCACATGTTCAACTCACCAAACTCACCTTTCCAATAAAAAAGAAGAAGAAAGATGCACTTCGCTGATTCCCACTTCCACGACTTTCACAATCCTCCTTCTACACATACAAAGGGCAAAAAAGGAAAATTCACCGTCCTATGCATGTCTTCGTACGTCAACATCGACAGCTACTCCGAGTCAATACACGATTTTCACGCGCCACCAAGGGCGCGAGAACAGACGCGCGTCCCCAGTTGGTCCGTGGCGTCGACGCGCTCGAGTTGCGGATGGGGGAAAAGTTGCTCAACCCCCATTACCAGACCCACATTTTCCGAGAAAAATTTAGATAAATAAATAATGCGAGCAATTCCACTTTCTGCTCAAGTCCAGACCAGATCGTCACTCAGCAGCAACAGAGGGAGAGAGATAAGAAGAACCCTACTATGGCTAATCTGCGCAGCTTCTTTACTGGGCTACGGTCGGCGCATTTTAGCCTTACCTCCAAACCCTGAAAAAGACTCACTCCCTTTCTCTCTCCTGTCGGTTGGAGCTGGATGCTTGTGCGCTCTGCACTCTCTCTTTTCTTTTCTCTCTCTAGATTTAGGCTAGCCTGAAACTTCTTCTCGTCCCGTGTTCGCTGCTACGCAGATCAAGCTCGGTTTTTCAGCATCTGCTGTGGCTTCCTCTTTCTGGGTTCGAACCATTTTGAGGGGTTTTCTTTTAAAGATTCTTGCTTGGCGCTGAGGGAAGGGAAGGGAAGCGGAGCGAGAAAGGTTGGTGCGTGTTTCAGCTCCAGATCTGAGCAAGAGAGGTTGTTTTCAAGCAATGGAGATAGAGACCGGTGTGTCTTAGCTTTTTCTTTTTTTTTTTGGTGGGGTGACTCTCGCTTGAAGTTTAAAGAAGTGAGCTCGTTTTGGTTTTCTTGGGGGAAGCTGCAAATTTTGGAGTTTTCGATACGGTGTTCTTTGTTGCTATTTTGTGGGCCGTGGAGTAGAAACCTTGGTGGGTTTCTCATTTTCACTTATCTGTAGAGAGAGAGAGAGAGAGAGAGAGAGAGAGCAACTGGTGTGAGAAATGCTGGCGATTGGTAGTCCTTCAAGCAGCTTGTTTTCAAGCTCCAGCTGCAATACTTTACTCAGGGAACTTCAGGTCTTTCCTTTCACTCCTCTTTATTTTTCCTCTTTATCTTTCCTTCCCAGTGTTTTCTTCTTCTTCGCTAATTTTTTTTTCTTTCTATTTTTCAAGATTTTTTTTTTTTTTTTGCGAAGGCTGCGCTTTGATAGGAAAGGGAAACGTGTTCTTTTTTTGGTGGAAAATCACTTTTTAATGATGGGTAGTTTTTTCAATGACTTTATGCTGTTTTTACTCTGCTAAAAGAAGAAAGCTATGATTTTGCCTTTTGATGAAATCATTGTTTGTTGGTCTATTCGAGCTGTGTGTTTTAGGATCCTCGTTTCTTTAATCCTTAGGCTAAACAGTCGTCCATCTACTTCCTGTTAGTCAAGCAATTTTTCCTGTAGTTCTCTCTGTTCACAAGGATGCCTAACTTCTTTTTAAATGAAAGAGCTCAATACATTTACTTCCGATTATTATTATGTAGATGTTAGTGACTTGGTATATTTTTGTAGTGTAATGAATTTTAGAAGTTTGGCACTATATCATTTCTTTGGTATGGGGTTAGATTCTCTTCTTTTCATGTGCTGTGACCGTGTCTACAAATTGATATAGCTGTTTGGATTTCCAAATTGTGAATTAGCTTCTTGGCGAACGACATTTTCTTTTCCGTCCATGAACTTGCTTCCCAGTTTCTTCATGTTATCTGTTTTGGAATGGATTGGACTCTCCGGAAATTCGCCTCCTTATTAGAATAAATGTCGAAGCGGTATTTTGGGTGGGTCAGAGAGCGCTGACCTCAAGTTCGAAGGAAGTGCTTTTGGCTAACATTGTTTTTAAGAAGTCTGAGGACACCATCATTCTTGATTGCATCAATGTAAAGGGAAAGAAACTACAACCAACATATTATTGCAATAGTTCCTCGACTGTTTTTAAATTGTCATTTTAAACCGAGGGAAAAGCTTACCTTTGACGATACTGAACCTGTTCTTTGTTGGAGCAGCAATTATGGAATGACATTGGAGAAAGTGAAGCCGATAAAGATCGCATGCTTATAGAATTGGAGGCTGAATGCTTACAAGTTTATAGAAGAAAGGTTGAGGGGGCTGCCAATGCCAAGGCTCGTCTTCATCAGTCTGTTGCAGCCAAGGAAGCTGAGCTTGCAACACTTACGGCCGCTCTTGGAGAACTTAATATTCATTCGCCTGTAAGAGGAAATTACATGTGACGTGATTTTGTTCCACAAAGCAATTGCAGTCAAAACCTTCGTCCTGCCATCAGTGATTGTTTCTCCTCTTTTATGTGTTGTGAGGCATGTTGTGTTGTCACCGAGTCATTAACAATGAGAAGGTAATCAATTACCATAAAAGAAATGTCCAAAGCCCATATTTTTAAGTATGTAAATGAGATAAAATATGGCACGTCCTGTCAAGGGCATCCTGTTCAGGAATTTAGGTTGCCTTGTTGAAATGTGGATGCCAGTTGGTCCTCAGTTGTTTGGGTATGGATCAGATTGTAAAAAAATAAATCTTATGCTGGCTTTCACTGGGCCATTTAAATGATCTGAAGTTACACTTTTCTATAGTACAAGAGGATGCTGCTACTGCAGAAATCTTAGCTGAAGAAATGGCTGATTGATGGGTTAGAGATAGCACATTCGCGTGGAAAGCGATATGAAGAAATTAATGTTCCCAAACACTTTCTTGAACTAACTGAAGTACATGTAGCATGGTGTGTTTGATTGCTGCAGCATGTAAGATGGGGAATATTGTAATTCCCATAAGTATATGAATCTGCACTGACCTTGACTAATAGCTGATTTAACCAATCCAAAGATAACTTTCTTGTGTTGATCGATATATACATACCACAGGTTTTTGGTTAGTCTGAATAAAACTGGCAGATATCTTTAGATTTCTCTAGGCAATTTTCAGTTGCTCACGGAGCTGTTAATAAATTTTTTTACAGATTCAAGCTGAGAAGAGGTCAGCGTCATTGAAACAGAAACTTGCTTCTGTGACTCCTGTGGTGGAAGATATGAGGAAAAAGAAAGAGGAAAGGATAAAACAGTTGGCTGACATACGGGCTCAGATCGAGAGGATCAGTGGAGAGATATCGGAGTATGGTCATGCAAACAATGGCGCAAGCAGTAGCCTTAGTCTGGATGAAGAAGACTTGTCCCTTAGAAAGCTTTCTGAATATCAAACACGTCTTCGCACTCTTCAGAAGGAGAAGGTATTTTTTCCTTGACTATTTTAGCTGATGCTCAAAACTCCTCCTCTATTCGTTTAATTTTTCCCTGGCTTGTTTGTGGCACTTGATGAAATATTTCAGCTTGAATACACAATTACTTTTTGTGATCCTCTGGAGATTGAGGAAAGATGGACCTCTTCTGAGTACATGTCAGTCCAATAACTTTGAGCACAAAGGAGAGCTTTGTCGACCCTATGCTAAGATGAAAATTTTTAAAGAATAGGTTGGCTGGTGACATGAAACGGGGGGAAGTAGATTTAAAAAGAGAATAATCGGAGAAAAGACAATGCCTAGAAATTTCAGTTTCAGTTTCAGCTTCTCTTGAGAGCATGTGAAGAAGCACCCTGATATGTGAAGAACTCTAAATAATTAACAGAATCAAATCCACCATTAAGGACTAATTAACATGTTTTTCCTGGACTACATGCAGTATGAACATAGATGCATGTATGCAAAATGTGTCAGTCTTGTTTAGTGTGGTGTGTATCATGTGATTTCTCTACCGTTCTTGACTAATAGTATGGTTATACCTGTCTCTTTGCAGTCTGAACGCCTTCAGAAAGTTCTGGAGTATGTAAACGAGGTACATTCTCTCTGTGGTGTGCTTGGGTTGGATTTTGGAAAGACTGTCAGCGAGGTGCATCCAAGTCTGCAAGGTACAGCGATTGAACAATCAACTAACATTAGCAATTGTACCCTGGAAGGTCTAGAACATGCCATTCTGAAGTTGAAAGCGGAATGCAAGTCTCGAATCCAGAAAGTAAGCTGAATCCTCAATGATATTGTTTCAGATTGGTCGTTCATCTTAGTTCTCACATGTTTCAATTTGTATTGTTAATTCACAGGTTAAAGATATTGTTGCATCTTTATTTGAATTGTGGAATTTGATGGACTCCTCAAATGAGGAGAGGAGTAATTTTTCAAGGATCACATCCGTCCTTAGGTCTTCACAAAGTGATATTACAGAACCAGGTGTTCTTTCAATGGAGATAATTGAACAGGTTCGGAATGTGTCCTGTTTGTTGATGTGTCGTCCTTTTCTGTCATGTTATGTTTCTAATAATGAAAAAGGAAACCTTGCCACCAGGCATCAGCAGAAGTGGATAGGCTCACTACTTTGAAAGCAAGTAGAATGAAGGAACTGGTCATGAAAAGGAGGTCAGAATTGGAAGAATTTTGCAGACTTACTCATATTGTACCTGACACTAGCACCTCTGCTGAGAAATCCAATGCACTGATAGATTCTGGTATTCTCTCTCATCCTTGCCTTAGCGATGCCCTTTCTTCCACATAATGTGTTTAACATGAGAACCTTAAGTCACAAATTCTGCTCGTTTCAGGGTTAGTAGATCCTTCGGAGCTTTTGGCAAACATTGAAGCACAGATAGTTAAAGTAAAAGATGAAGCTGAGAGTAGACAAGATATAATGGATAGAATTGACCGATGGCTCACTGCCTGCGAGGAGGAAAGCTGGCTTGAAGAGTATAACCAAGTAAGCCATTGGTCTAAGAAAATGTGATTCCAAGCCTAGTACTTATATTGTCTTATTATCATTAGAGGATGAGATTTAGCGGAAGTTGGTATTCATTTAAAGGTATCATAGTACCAACCTTTGCCTACTAATTATGTGCTTGCGTTTAGGACGAGAACCGATACAGTGCTGGAAGAGGAGCTCATATTAACCTGAAACGAGCCGAACGAGCTCGAGTGGCTGTTAGCAAAATTCCAGGTGGTTGTCTCATCATATTATTTTTTACCCCAGTTTCGTGAACGGCTTGTTCCTGTGGCTAAAGAGCTGTCCTTGCAGCGATGGTTGACAATCTAATAAACAGAACAGTGGCATGGGAAGATGAGAAAAGGGCTTTGTTCCTTTACGACGGAGTGAGTACTTTTGCAGTAATCTTTTAACTCACACATGCTTGTTATTTCTGGTCCTTAATTTTCTTCATGATAATGTCTTTAAAGGTACGACTGGTATCCATACTGGACGAGTACAAATTGACCAGAAAACAAAAGGAAGAGGAGAAGAGGAGATACAGGGTAATGTTTCGCGAGTTATATCTGAGAGAAGCTCATGTCGATAAGAAAAGTTCTGCTCTAATTTGACCTTCTAAAATTTTCTTGAATAATTTAAATATCCCTGCCTGAACTGCATCAGGAAAGAAGCTTAAGTGAAAAAGTTTCTGAACATATTACTTTTACAGGACCAAAAGAAGCTTCAAGATTTGCTTCTAACAGAGAAGGAAGCCATGTACGGGTCTAAGCCTAGTCCGAGAAAAAGCAACAGCTTCAGGAAGCTAAATGGGTATTCCGCAAACGGGAACGGATCCATGACTCCGACACCACGCCGTAATTCAATGGGAGGTGCAACTCCGGAGCTCCTCACACCAAGATCATATTCTGGACGTCAAAACGGACATTTCAAAGCAATGAGAAGGCTATCCACCGCTCCACTGAATTTCGTGGCCATTTCTAAAGAGGACTCTATGTCGACGTATACATCCATTTGCGATTCCGAACTGGGGTCTCCTCCACATATCTGAAAACCTGCGATGGTACATCATCTGTCCTAAAATATGCATTTCATAATTCTGCGCCTATGTTCCTTCCCTGGTGAATAGTTATTCTGCAAGTAAGTTAAAAATTTATGCATCTCTTTTCTATTTTGTCTATGCATTTCTTCGTTAAAGACACACCTTTGCTTTATCTTTTGTCAACTTTCTTCACTTATCATCATCCTTTAGTGCAAACTCATTTAAATAAGTAGCAGATAAGTTCTGGTATTTAACTAGCCTACCGGCTTATCTATATTTTAGAAAACCTGAGAAAAGAATGAAACAGGGGCAATGTGTGTGCATGTCTGCTGTATTTTATATTTAAAGAAAGGCATTAATTTCATCAGAGTAACAGGAGGTTGGACTATGATTGTCCTTTCAAGTCTCTGCTGTATTTTATATTTAAAGAAAGGCATTAATTTCATCAGAGTAACAGGAGGTTGGACTATGATTGTCCTTTCAAGTCGAGCTCATCTATGTCTCCTTTCACTTGTATATTCATCAGCTTCGGCAATCTGATGACAACTTCACCATTGATGCTAATTATGTTTTGGAGAGAGTTAATTTTCACGTTTCAATTGTTTCTTGTCCGATAATCCCCTCTGATCTAGACTCAACAGTATAGAAACGTCTTTTCTATTTCCAGGGACAGGTTACTTGTGCTGGAGATTCAGCGGCGACCTTGTGAATAGAGAAGGACATGTACACAGTAGCTTACCATGGTACTTTCTCAAAGTGACTTCTTCAGTGGTGTTAACTGACGGTTGAGGATGTGAATCAGGTGTTTTTTTCTTGAGATTCTAGAAGCAAGTTAGCAATTCTGTGGATATGATGTGGCTTCCTTTTGGTGACTGCAAGTTATTGTTTCATAGATTGTAGGAATATATGGCACATGAAGTAGTGAAAGTTGCATTTCGTTTCGCGGGATTTTTTTGTTATTCGGGAGTGTCGAATGTACATATATTCATCGTAAGCATGGTTGATCTTGCTTTTGTTATTGTCTGCTGCATTCCTGCTTATTTTGTTGAGCAACTTGGATGGTTCTCTTTTCTTTTTTTTGCCTCATTGATGGAAACAGAGGTTTTTTAGGAAACATCGTGAGCAAATTCTTAAATCAAATTTTGGCAGGACTAGGAATGCTGCAGTAGCTTTAATGATGTTAATAAAAAACCGAACTGGACCGGACCGAATGGATGTTTTGTGCATTTTCGATTCGGTTCGGATAATGAAAAAATAACCTCTCTTTTTCTCAACAAAAATTGAACGCTCAAATTGAACGCTCGACCTAAAATTATCTTCTTTCTCACTCCTCTCAAAATCGCCTTGAACCCTTAGCTTCGTCTCTCTTCTCTGTTCCCAAAACCGAGAATCCAAACCGAACCGAAATCGAAAATACACTGTAGGGGCATTCCCAGGATATCCTGCAGATTGTTCGCCAGATCTCCAGTTATGATTGTGCTGATATGTAGTCATTGATGTTACTATAGTGCTTACACCCAAAAAAGAAAGTCATTGAAAGTACTTCATAAAAAGATGATGTGAATGCAAAATTGAATGACCATCGAAGATCAGTGAGTGAAAGTGACTCTGTAAAAATACTCCACTCGACTGAATTCAACATTTCAGAAAAAAAACCTTTGAGGACGTGCTGAATAAAGCAAACTCAACCGGCCATGCATTTCTTATGCTCCAAGAGAAACAATGATCAAAGTCTACAAATGGTCCCGGCTTGAAATTATTAAGTTATCAACGATATAAAGACTATCAAATTCAGCAGTATATTGTCAACAGCTTTCGAATTTTACATCGTCTGCCCGATAATTGTTAGCAAGTTGACAACAAAGTAATGATTTTACACCGTCAAACTCATGGTGTGTTTGTTTGAGTAAAAATGTTTTTCGAGAATTCGTTTTCTGAACTTTCACCCCGTTTGTTTTGTCGAGGATGACAAGTCAACTAAAATCACTTTCCGGTCAACGAAAATATTCATGCACAAAATCAAGAAAGTGAATTATAGGCATGCAGCCCTGCTAATAAAGGGATTGAGGGGGTGGGGATGCTAATATCATAGATGCAGGTTCGACTCTCGCGTTTTGCAAAGATGCAAAACAAAAGTATGAAAGCGGAGTGTTAGAGATATGACAGACAATTCTTCGATCTGAAGAGGTGAAAACACTTTCCGAAATGCTTCCCTTGAATTTTTTAATATAACATTTTCATTTTTTTTTCACTCGGCCGATACCCAAGCTTCGGTGACGGCCGGTGACCGGCCACAGGCGTGGGCCTGCGAGCTCGAGCATCGGGTCGAATAGAATAATGAGAGGGGGGGAGGGGGGGAGATATATATTCATATATTTTACTTACTGAATAACTTTTTATTTGCGTTGTTGGAATTGAAAAGCTCTCTTGAACCAAAGCATGGTAATCATACTCGCAAACGACAATTTTTCGATAATCCTATACATTGCCCGAATATAGGAGATCCTCCAAGATCGATTGACGTGTAATATGCCACAGAATCCCATAAATGCCACCGTGAAGCCCGATCCCAATCTCGAGTAAAACCAATTAACAACGGAGTCACCTTCATTAGACTCACCCTCCCTCGAATTGCGACCATCTCGTCCGTCCGCATCATCATGTTCGTCTCCAGGACAAACTTTCAAACGAGACGCGATTAATAGATCGATCAACCGGAGTGCTCAGTTGATTGCCCGACGGAACATGACCAGATAAGTTGTTGAAGAAAGATCGGGCCAGCTCAGAAAGTCTAAACTGGATATGCTGGAAGGGATCTGACCCGATAGCCTGTTATTGGATAGATCCAGCGATTCCAATTGTCTCAGGTCGCCAATATCCAGAGGAATTGGCCCACATTCGAGAGAAATTACTGAAACAAGGAGGGATGCCTCCAGAAAAGTTGGTTTGAGCTAGGCTTAAAATTTGGAGATGAGGAAGCTAGCATAGCTGCAAAGGGATGTCCCCGGTGAAGTGACTCCTCCCAAGATCGATTATTACAAACGATCCAGAGTGTCGGCCAAATGGAGGTTACTCTACCGGTGAATCGATTGTCACTGACTGACATCCAGGATTATCAGATCTAGCTTCTGTAAACACTTTGGAAGCCCTCCATTGAAGCCATTCTCTTGTAGGTCTAGAACTCTTAATCGCTCCAAATGGCACAGAGAGTATGGTACCCTGACCATTTAACTTGTTGGCTCCCAACCGAATCCATGCCAATTTCGCCTGCGACTTCCTCCGACATTGCCGCAGTCTCCCAGACAGTTGGTTCTTAGAGAGATCGAGATAAAACAATTCGTGTGACGCGCATAACGAATTTGGAATGTGGCCACCGAGATCATTTCCAGAAAGTGACACCGACGATAGCAGCGGCATCTTTTTTCCAATGATTCGGGAAATGTTTCCTCTGAGCATATTTCCTGAGAGATCTACATATTCGACGTTAGATAAAACGTCAGGTAGCCAATGGGGAACTTCACCTGAGATGCTGGCATTTGACATGTCGATCACCGAAATGTCCCTCCGCGTTCGAAGCCAGTTTGGGAATCCCGGTCCCACTTTGCAATTTGACATAGCAATCGTCTGAATTTGGAAAGGAGGAACCCAAGATGCAGTAACATTTATAGAAAGATCGTTCGTTCCAATCAAAGTACAAGGCGGTAAAGCTGGTGAGATTTGCAAAGTGAGGTTCGCCGACAAATCCATTCAATCGATTACCCCTAATGTCCATTACCTCTAGATTGGATAGTCGCCCGATGCCTTCTGGAACATTCCCGCTCAATATGTTGTGAAGTTTTGACTCTGGTCGAGGAATCTAAGGGAAGTGGAGTTGACACGCAGAGAGGCTAAAGCATCTTCCAAATTACATCCCCTCAATTTCAAAGTTTCCAGGGAGGAAAGCATGTTGATAGGACTTAACCATTATTTACAGTCGAGAACGGCGACACGAGACAGGTCCAAGTACTTCAAGTTAGAAAATGTCGATAGCCACCGGAGGTTATCCGTTTTCATTGGGGCTAGACTAAGATCCAAGTACTGTAAGCTGGAAAGGTTACCAAGCGGATTGGAAATATTGCCATAAAAGCTTGTGAAGGAGAGGTTGAGATATTCCAGTTTCCGAAGAGAAGCTAAGGTCTCCGGGATTTTTTGGGGTGAGAAATTGTTGAAGCTTAGGTCTAGATACTTCAGATGCTTCAGTTCATAAAGAGCAGGATGTATCTTACCTCCCAGGCTGCACTCCGCTAAGCCATCGCAGGGATTATGAAGATCGAGCTTTGAGACGTGACCGGTCTTCTCGTCGCATTCTACTCCTTTCCACTGGCAACAACACTTGCTAGTCCATGACCATAGACGCCTCGAAGGGTCGGTGAGATCCTGCTTGAACTTCAGAAGAGCTTCCCTCTCAACACCAATGCAGCTTACATTTGTTAAGGCTCTGGATTGACCGAGCTCCAAGGCTTGAATGACGAAGAGTGCCCACAAGAGCATAGGCACGAATCTAGTGGAGAAGTAGGCCGCCATTTTTTTTTTGGTCTAAAATGAACCTAAGAACTTCCATTTACAGTGGATCTTCGTCTCGATTCACAGAACAAATAAAAAGACAAGAAATAGACGACATTAACATGTGGCGAAAGACTGCCATATTCCAGAAATGCCGTCCTAAGCCGGGACAAGCCAATCGCCAGAGTGTTGCCAAAAGGGTAACGTTGAAACTGTCTTAGCAAAGAGCCCACTTCGCAGGCCGAGGGTCGAATATTACACAGCTGATTTGCAGACCGATCTCGGCCTTCAATTACTTTAAGAAGCATGTTGATGGGAAGCCGACCAATCCTTGGCTTTCGAAAGGTCAACACCATACAGTTCAACACCACTTTTAGATTTGGGAGAGATAGACCGGAAGCTTATCCCAAATCACTACGCCGCCTATGCTCGAATATAAGGGCTGCAAAGGGGAGACTGTACACTTGTCTTTGGAGAGGGAGAGGAATTTGGGGAGTGTTGCCTCTCAAGTTGCACTTATGTGTTGGGGTCTGGTTTACCACTGTCAAATTCAAAAATAGATTATCAATCGCTGTCAGATTTTACAATATCTGATTGGTCAGTTGTCCAGTAAATCACCCACTAAATGGTGGTTTTACTACTGTCAAATTCATTAGTAGAGTATTTAATTGCTTTTAAATATAAAAGTTCACCCCACATAGTTATTAAGTCACCAACAAATAATTATCTTAGCACTATATAATCCAATTGTAGATTATGAATTGCTTTAATTGTACAATGTTTGTCGGATTAATTGTTAGTAGAGGTAATTCTTTGGTGAGTCCAGCCAGGGCCTTAAGATCGGACCTGAAATTTTGCACAAAACCCTACACATCACCATACAATTTATACATACATCTCTGGGTTGGATTGGGCCGGGCTTTCTCACTAAATGCACTAACCCAAGCTTGCCCAAAAAGTCTTCAGGCCCTTGTGGCTCGGGCTAGGCGGACCTGAACCGGCCATGGGCACAGTCAGGCCCATGATCGGGTTTAACCCTTAAAAAGTTACTAACAAAATAATGAATTCCATCGCTATGAAATGTCACTACATTGTTATCTAATAAAATATTTTACAAGTGGAATAAAAAATTTACGTTTGGAACGTGTAAAATGGAAAAAATGGATGCCAATCCATGTCTCGTGTTTCGGTCGTGGATGAGCACAATAATAGTTTTCTGGTGTATCATGAGATTCCCGTTCTTTAAAAACCCGCGCTTTGTCAAATCTGAAAAACAGACGGAATTCGAGGAATACTCCCTGGGTCAAATTCTTTAAATGCATCTCTCTTCCGGTTGCTCTACATCATAATTTACTCCGGTGAGATGATCCGTACCGTCGGGCCAATCGAATGGTATAATAACTAGTAAGCTTAGCGACCACTTATGGAGTTTACAAATGCAAAGGTAACTAGTCGCAGGATGAAATTTTTCATTAAATGTGTTTTTTTTAAGGCCAAAATAAAGAATAGGTTGTTGAGTTCCATTTGTTAGAAATTACAGGTAACTTAACATCTATGCAGCTATGATGGCACGGCTGCTGAGTCAGTCAGACTAGAATTTCGGCTTACGAAGATGGACCATGCATCACTTTCCACTTAAACATATACTTGACCTTGTATGACAATAGCAACTTAGCAAAGAGAAGAAAATATCTGAAGAACAATGTGGTCAATGGGTCATGACGAATAAGACGAAGATCTACTTTGCAATGAAGTTCGTCTAGCTATGGAGATCTTCGAAGACAAAGATGAGCAAACAAAAAAAAGACATCGTTTTGTACACGCCAGATTCCGGCCATGACATTTAAGACGGTTTGCCATGACAGACTGACATGTAAGCATTTTCAATGATCATTGGCCGAAAGAAATTTCAGGCCAAAGGTTTAAGACTACATTGAAATAATTGAGTGGTAATCGATAATAGTTCTATGGGTTGGATTGGATTTGGCCAGTTGTATACATATCGTATGGGTTACTCAGGTCTACCAGATTCAACCTACCTCTACTAAAACGATAAAGAATGGCATCAAAGGAGTGCTTACCTAGCTCGCAATCTCATGACAATAACTGCACAGAGTAAAGCATCGGACATCACTAACGACATAATTATGATCCCTCCTCACACTAGACAAAGATCCCAGTAGTCCAAGTGCCTCACACCAGCGGTAATCCATTGTACACACGTTCATACATCAAGTTATATCCCCTCATACATTCGTGGCTTAACATCCAGAATCCAAGTTCTTGGTAAAAAAATCTACCTCGATTGTGAAATCTTGGAACCATCTAGGCACAAAATGGTATCCTAATGGCCATTCTCTGAGCAAGCCAAGGATTCCTGGGGTCAGGGTCGATGAAGTTATGCATTAGGAACTGTTCTGCTTCTTCATCAATCAGTTCTCTGGCCCATGTTACACGTTTTAAGGGACAACTGCCTGGCCCGAAACACCTGCGCTTAATCAGGAACGTAGTGAGTCATGGCTCTAGTAACATGGGCAAGGGAAGAGATACACGAAAATAGAAGATCATCCATCATAGCATTTACTTGCAATATCGACTAGAATAATTAGCCAAAAATAAAGGTTGTTGACGTACCACAACAAGGCGCATATACTAAGTGTAGACTTGATTTATACTAAACTAATGTCCAGAGGATCCAGAATGCATATTACTTGATTTGATTGTATCTCTGTTTTTTTGCTTCAAAAGTAAAAAGAGCCACAAACATCAGTTCTTTTTGTATGCATCCCACCACATTTCATTGTTCTTTGTCCTCAATTAAAGACAGAAGTATCGCAACACCCCCTACACTTTAGCCAGAAAAAATGCTATAACCAAGAAAAACAACGCTATAACTCAAATCCACAAAACCTACATCTGTTTTTCATTCTTTAAGTTTATCAACAATTTAGAGGTTCTAAAATAAAGTTCAAGAAGTTGGTGGAGTAGGCAAACCAAGATGCTCAGGAATGCTCAGAACATGCAGGTTTTCCACGAAAATCTAAAGCCACAGCCAAATTATCACAAAAACAAACTCGAATTTTCCATTTAGCAATGTCCACGCCTCTCCTAGATATGGAATGTGCATGAGGCGAAAATCCCCAGATTTCGAAGATAACATACCTGTATTCATAAAAGCAAGCAGTTCTTTCATTCTCAGTTTTTCCCCAATTGTTCCAGCCCCCTTGCTTGATACAAGCATCCATGTATGTGTATGCATATACCACCCTTCCGAAAGGTCCCCATGGTCGTCCCAGATATGTATATGAAGTTCCCCCATTGCCAGTGATGACACATCTGCATCAGCTTTGGCAGATTGGTAAAAAGTGCAGCTATTGCTCATCCATCACTGCTCAGATCCATTAACCACCTAGATTTTGATGTTTTTATTCTCCCACTTGGAAGTTATTGTTCTCCTTTACAATTAATATGTGATAAGTGCACAAGCGTAATCAAATCCTAAAGCTCTCAAACAGGGCAATCAAGTCCCAAAACTTCCAATTAGTGCAATCAAGGACTTTTGTAGCTCTGTTTGATTCAAGTGATAAAAAATGCAGATGTGACATTTTTTCCATACATTCAAGTACAGTGCCGCTAATGTGGCGGTGCCACATTAAAGAAAAGGTTAAAAAAAAAAAAAAACCAGATTTTTTGGAAAAGAAAATGGGGGGAGAGAGAGACATCACATGACTAGGGGGAGTTTGAAGGGGCAGCGGCGCCTTCACTTACAAGATCCGTCCACCCCCGCGACCATTGATTAACCCCAATATGAGCAGTCTTCTTTCCAGTACATCGATTCAAAAACTTACAGTTCTTCCCAGAACTATAACAATCGAGCATACTACATTTATTACCTTTCTTCTTTGAACTGGCACCTCGCCAGCTATTCAATGTCCTTGCAGCTTTCCTGATGTCATCTTGTAGAGGCATGCTTGAATCACCATGACAATGATGACATGCTTAAATTTTATTGAAAAAGGATTCACTCGGATCATTTGCCAACACCATTACTCGAGAACCGAACAATTTAATCTTCTCTCTGTGGATATACCCAAAAATACCATAACAGAAAAACAAAAGCCCAGTTTCTCACAAAATTCAAAGCCTAAAATATGAACAAACTTTGAAGCCTCAATTCACTAGATTGCAAGCTTCGACAATCAATTCAGCGGCACATAATTAAACTGTCCCCCAAAAAAGAAACTAACTGTAGAGTGGAATCAAACAGGGTTGACAGACCTCGCCAGTGAAGGCACTGTCAGCCTTTAAACTCCCCCTGGTCATGCGATCTCTCTCTCTCTCTCTCTCCCGCTCCAAATTCTTTTTTTCTTTAAAAAATTCTTGGCCCTTTTTCTTGGTGTGGCAATCACTTGATCCCACATCGGTGCCATGTATTCTCCAAAAACTCAAAAAATTACCACGTCAAGATTTTCCATCACTCAAATTGGACGAAGCTAACGATATTCCTTGATTGCACTACTTGGACAAAATTTGGAATTGATTGCATTCATTTTAGAGTTGAGACATGATCACACTTATGCAACAAATTTCAGGACTTTTAGTGCACTTATCCCATCAATAATATACAGTTCGTGGAATAAAGGGCCGGAATTTTTTTCCCCAAGGAAGGACAAAAGGTTATCTGGTCATACAAGTGCTCTGGTTATGTTTGCGCACTGGCCCCACACAACAGCAACCCCCCCCCCCAAAAAAAAAAAAATTAATAATAAAACAAGAGAGAGAGAGAACTAAATAAAAGTGCTCTACAATGCTTCTATAATCAATTACTGCTAGAAAGGTCTAGACATTGGCTTGAAATGCAATTAGGTAGCAGAAAACACTAATTCATGTTTGATAGCGGCAATTAAGTGCACCAAGTATAGTCTATGTTGAACACATACAAAGAATCTATGGATAGACTCGACTCTCCTTTCAAAAAATAAGTAAGATAGGGCTTAAGAACCTTAAGAATACATAACCAGTCAATTCCTGAGAAGACTTCCTGCTTTGTGCTGTTATGAAACCTGCTGACTTGCAATGGATATGACAGTGCTCCAAAAGAGCAGTACTATTGCCAAAGATGAAGTCTACACTTCCCTCAATGTAGCAATCTCTTAAATATTGTTTCCCGTAATGCAAGTACAATGTATCCTGCATCAGCAACAGAACAACCATTGAACCGGTTAGTAAGTTCGTGTTCCATAGTGACTAGTCCACCGGCCACTTTTTCTCCATCTACAACAGAATAATACAACATAGTGGGCAGTGGCTTCATAGGAGCAAGGTGTTTGAGGCTAAGTAGCATATGCTTTAGGAGCACATTCTTCTGTTCTGTGCACTTATTCGAAGAATGAAGCAAATTTTCTATCAGACCGGGATAAATAATTCCATTCACTTTTGCCTCACGGCAACACATCTGTCAAAGAATAAAATAGAAAGTTACTTTGACCTTTGTCATGGACATAATAGAAGTATTACTGGGAACGTGAAGGAAGGATAAATTTTGGTGGACATTACATGGCTTAACCATGCATGGATGCCCTTTTTCTCACTCAAGCACACTCACATGACTATAGGTGTTCTGAATTTTCATGATCACAATTACATGGGCTTCCTCATCACTAGTGATCGAGACAAAGTGTTTAGTACCATTTCTGGCAGAATTGATCTTGTGGCCTAATTGTAACTACCTTCAGGTAGCCTAAATCAGCTCGTGTTTCATGTGTTACAGTTGGCAAAGAGAAGTTGGAAACAATGAGGAGGTTTGTGCCACCTTGCATCCGGCTGCAATAGCCAGATCGTAGCAGGATCATAGCTACCGTGTATAGGAGAACTGTCAAAAGAATCAGAGGATCCATCACTTAAATTTTGAGTTCAGTGATCTGATTCGTCCCCGTAGGAAGTTATTTGAGAGGATTATTGTTTAATTTGAGCTCAGTTTCCTTCATTCTTCCTCGAGGAAAAAGAAGTTGCCAACCAAGACATAATTTAATAACCTGGATATTATCGACGATGTAACTTGAAAGACCAAGATGCTGAGGATGCTGAATTAGTTCTTCTATACAGGCTCTACCAGGGGACACAGGGTAAACCCATAAGCTAGTTATGATGAATGAATACATAATTTCACCCAAACAACGCTAGTTATCATGAACGAATATGCAAGATTTCTCCGTCGTTTTCTCCTCTATCTTCACTCCTTTTGAAAGTTTCCCTACATCAGCTTCCATTTATTTATTTTTTCAGGAAGCCTAGGACTCAGGTCCCAACAGATCCCAATGACATATACAACCAAAAAACTCCAAGATGAAATGGTGACTTTACCTGCCAACCAAGAAACCTGCAGTTATAGAAGGCACACCGGTCTGCTGTCACCCTAATTGCTACAGCTTGGCCTGAACCCTGCTAAAAAGAAAATCTAATTACACCCAACATAATTCAAAAGGAATACTAACATTGTTTGCACCTCAGAGCCACACATTATGTAGAATATCTTGAAATTGCAGAAGGTAAAATGCCACCCTATGCCATGTCCCTCACCGCCTCAATGCTGCATCTGCTCTGGCAATGCTGCCATCTTTCGGTTTTTTTTTCCCTTTTAACATGCTTTAAGCTCAAGAGAGCTTCTAACAATACTTTTGGTTGTATTTACATATCAATAAAAGGACTTTTATCAAGCAAAGACAAAACGGCAAGGATGGGTTTTGTTAGTATTGGACCCAGCCAGGCACTAGGCTGACCGACCTATTCCACTAGGTTTCAATGGATAAAATAAGATAAGTACTTCGCACTCTAATCTGTGGAAAGTGAAGAGTGGCAACATTGATGACGTGACTCCATGTATTGAACAAGGGCGTAATGACTAGGATGCTGACAAGGCAACGCACCAAATTGGCAGTCGATAATGACGTGGTAGGACAATAGTAGCATTAGCAGAATTGTTGACATTGAAATGATATGATGGGCGACTGCATGCTGACGTGGCAGTGATTTGTCAGATCTGGCTATCGTGGTGATGACATGATGGTGTCCAGAATGCACAATGACTTTGCATTCATCTTTGTGCATAACTCAAGATGTAAAGGTATGCTTCAGATCATTCTAGTTTGTACACAGACTTTGTAATGGCTACACCCCTAGTTGTCTATTTAGATGATACAGAGCTTACGACAATGACAAGAATAGCATTTGTTGGTAAAATGCCAACTCAACAATCACTTTCGAACTAAGGAACTTGGGTCGTTAAGCTACTTCATCAGTATTAAAATAACGAGATCTAAACAAGGAATCGATCTTTTTCTAAAGACAGTGTATCACTAAACTTTTGGAGGAATGAGACTTTCGGGAGCAAAACATGTAGATCTACCTATGGATCCTAGTGTCAAACTTCATAAATATAATGGTGTCCTGGCGAATAGGAGAAGAGTGGATAAACTTCACAGTGGCACAACCTGAAATTACGTGAGCAATTGGAGTTCTCAGTCAATTTATAGAGAGCCCCACATAGTACTGAGAAGGTGTCTGTTGAGTTTTGTGTTATCCAGAAGTGCTCCATAAAAGGTTGACGTGAACCTTTTAATTCTCTCGACAAAATTGCATTTTCCTATTTAAATAGAGATGGTCATCATTTGACAGGAGGTCTATTGGTTATTGCACTTATCTTGAAAGGAATTTGGTCACATGTAAAAGTAAAAGGTAAATGTGCTGGCATGACAGGAGATGGCTAATATTGCTTGTGAGATGTTATTGGTCCATTCATTATCATAAGAAACGAGTTCTCTCTGGTTTTGTGATAGTCAACTCCATATATATAGCTTTGTTTCAATCGTAAGGTACTTAATTAAAAAGGCACTAAAGGGATCCCAAGCCATATACAAAATCAAGTAGAGGAGATGTAGTCCAGTAGGTCTAGAATAGCTTTTACATCAAGACTCGTCTCTGTGCATACCAAAAATTCAAAGTAGATAGCCAAGAGTCCCTAATTCTTACCAAATGACTCTGTATTATTGGAAAAACTCCTGCTTCTTTCCCTCCAAATCAGCCAAAAAGTCCCAATAGGGATCAATAGAATCTTCTGTCTCTTTTCTTTTTTAGTGCATATAAAACCCACCAAGGTCTTTTTGCATTTCTTTGCACTAAACCACTAAACGCCGTCCACTAACAAAGCCAAACCTCAAACACATTCTAGCAATAAATGGTTAACAGTGATGAAGACGTGTTGAAGTTTATTTGCATTGGATCAGAGATTTAGTGATGAGGAAATAAGTTGGTAAAGATTATTCAATCAGAGGATCAGTAGGGTGACTTGTCCAAAGCTGTTCTGTCCATCGAGTAATTTAACAAGCTGGGCAGGATAGACATATATGCTCCAGCTTGATGGGGACTATAAGGGTCGTTAAAAATTTACTTCTCTTTATGTTATTTATTGGATCTACAATAGCAGGATCTTTTGTGGTATAGAGTATGAGGTTCATCTGCAATTCTACAAAGCTAAGAGAGAGAGAGAGAGAGAGAGAGAGAGAGAGAGAGAGAGAGAGAGAGAGAGGGATTATAGTTTATAGAGACGGGGAGTATAAAGTTGTCTTGAACCTTTTTTGGGCAATTAGGTCCTTAAGTATATGTTTTTTTGTTCAAGTTGTTCCTTCCGCTCAAATAGAAACAGAAATGATGACTGGACTAACACATGGGCGCCATATTAGCACCGACTGGACAAGTGGGTGAACAAGTGTAATTTCCTTTTTTGTTCGCTGGATAAACTATTAGAAAATTTAAAAACAAAAACCTAAGAGAGATACTAGAGAAGAAAGGGGAGGCTCAAGGGGCAGTGATGGTGCCGCCCACGCGCCGACCATCACCGGGCAGAGGTCCCGTGACCCTGACCAAGGCTAGATATGGCTTGGGTTCTTGCGACCCTGGCGAAGCAGGCGACTTCCGAGAAGGGACGCTTGACCCCAGCAGATCTGGCTAAGGTTGCGACACCCTAGATCAGACCTTGCCTAAGGTCACATGACCCCCGGCCAGCAGCCACCAGTATCGGCAACCCCCGATAGCCAGTGACCAGAGGTCGCTTGACGCCAATAGCACCTCGCCTCTTCCCTCCTTTTCTTGATTTTTTACTATTCTTTATTTCTGAGCCTTTTTTTTTTTATGTTATGCCATGTTCGTGTCAGCATTTAACGGTGACTTAATGGCCACGTCAGCATTTCTGTCACAATTTTGACGGAAGGACCAACGTGAACAAGAACACATATATTTGAGGGACCAAATTGCACCAAAAAGAAAAACAATTACGGAACCTAATTGAGAAATTTGGAAAGTTTGAGGACTTCCAGTGCCTTTATCCTTCCTATTCCAACTAGGAGTAGAACTTTTGGAGAGTCTATCAATGAAGTTGTAATACTTTCTTTTCAATAGAGTCAAGAAATTGCTGAATTTGCAAGTATTTGCCTCGGAATTTTGTGGTGCAATTCTTCTCTTAAAATGTGATGCTTAAGAAACCCTTGGTGCGATGCTTAGGAAGCTTTAGCTGTGAGCATAAATATTTCTTGTCCACCATTGGACTCGTCGTCCTACACCAGCAAAGCGCTAAGAAGGGGTGTCATTGGAGGGGTTTGTGTCGGAGGTTCA
This sequence comes from Lenwebbia sp. NSW1173648, assembly GCA_029784005.1. Lineage (NCBI taxonomy): Eukaryota > Viridiplantae > Streptophyta > Magnoliopsida > Myrtales > Myrtaceae > Lenwebbia > Lenwebbia sp. NSW1173648. The sequence continues at coordinate 10,698,628 of JARCGZ010000010.1, forward strand.
ATAGAGATTTGGGGATGAGGGGTTAGTAGTTAAAATGAAAAATTTCAATAAGCTTTCACTAAAAGGGGAATAAATGGGCATCTAGAGAAGTTCAAGTAATTGAGGTAATGATGCTCCGAGAAAGTTCTGGCTCACCTAAAACCAACTTAATTTCCACCTTCATTTGTGGCCTGAGGAGGAGTCTGAGTCACATGGTGAGGTTTAATTCCCTTAAGCATTGGAACAAGCCAAATTCCATCTTTACTAACACAATCCATGCTTAGAAGCAGAAACTGCCATCAACCATTCCACTACACTTACTCCCACCTCTAATCCTAACCAATGCCCGACATTCCAGGTTTGCCCAGGTTGGAGTTGCTGTCCACCATCTTAAGGAGAAGCTGAGCACTCTTAGTAGCTAAGTTGTCAACCGAGAGAGTCATCTGTTAGTTATAAGGTGTCCTGTCAGTAACTTACAGTAATCTGAGAGAACTCTGTGACCGAGAGAAATGTTCCACAAACTCTACTTTACAAGTTTAAGAATCCAAGAAATAAACGAAGTTACAATCCCTTCTATTCTTCTCTCTGCCCATCTTTTCTGCCCTTCTTCCCCTCTCTACTCTCATTCTATCAAACATTTGTTGGGTCCATCCCGTCAGCCGTAGAAAAAGAACAAGAAAAATACCAACAAGTTCACCTCATTACCTCAGGAGCCGAATTCTCAAAAGTGATGTTCTCAGCAATGAAATCTTCCCCTTCCACGATCGTGCTCCCACACCCAAACGTCCCCGTCCCAATCAAACGAGACGCCTGAAGAAGACAATGTCGAGCTTCCAAGCATCAAGTCGCAATCAAGGGTCTCCACGGCAGCTCCGAAAATTCACACAGACAGAGAATGGAGGCCGCGCGTTACCTGGTGGTGATCCATTTTGGAGGCGGTGTTGTGCCAAGTGAGGACGGTGTCCTCGGGGCTGACCCCGGCGAGGGTGATAAAGTTCTTGGTTTTGGGCACGTACACGGGCTGCTTGTAGACGCCCGGCGACACCCGGATGACGGTGCGACAAGTGTTGCCGAGCGCCACCACGTCTATCGCCTCCTGCACCGTACAGAAGTCCCCGGTTCCGTCCTGCGCGACCGTCAACACCCGAGCCGCCATAGCTGAGGTCGTGTGCCTGGAGAGAAGTTCAGTGGGTAAAAGCTTAAAGGGTCGGGATTGGGGACCAAAAGAACGGAACTTGATCAAGAAACCGGACGGAGGACGTTTCCCACTATGGAGGGAATGAATCTTTCAGTCACCTGCGACCTTCTGAATTCCTTTCTTTTCTTCCCTTTTTGAAGAATTTTTAGCACATTATTTTGCACACTTTGACAAAACCAGTATGTGAAAAGGTTTTGAATTTTAATTCGGGGTCATAAGCTTAAGCTTTTATAATGCATGCGTCAGAGCAATCCACGCCTAATAATATGTTTGAAGATATCAATGTAACTCTATGAGGATTTATTAATGACCGGAGTTAAAAAAGTATTTGCTCTTATGCTCGTCATGCCACACTTAGGGAGAACATGTGCCGACCTATAAGTCATTTATATGCCTAGCCCGAATAAATCAAGCCCAAAATTTTTAGGCCGAGTCTGTATGATAGGCATGATCGTTCAAAAAGTTGCTCGGACCGGACTAAGTTGGTTCGATCAAGGTCAGTTCGGGCTAGACCCAGCTTTTTTTTTTTTTTTCCTTTGAAAATAGATAATTAGCTTTTTTAATCTAAATATTCAATTGTAACATAGTATTACTTTAGAACTTACAAATTGCATTGAAATAAACGAACTTTACCCATCGTAACTTTTACTAGGCATAACTTTAATCTGAGTTGAGTTACGGGATTCATGAATATAATCTAGAAAGCTTGTTTATAGTCCGATGTCCTGGGGCCAAATGCATAAGTCCGAGGCCACTTTCAGCCTCAAAAATCAATTTTTTGACATATTTTCCGGTCACTTTTCCTAATTCAGCCCTTATCATTACATCTTTTCTCGCTCATTTGCTTTTTTAAATATGTTTTTAACTTGAATATGGCTTTCTCAAAGTCTTTATACGATGATTTCTGAAGTTTTAAATATATTATTTTCATTTTAAAGATGATTGTGGGCCTGAGCATCTCAGGATTGAAGGCCCGGACCAACTCAATTAAAAAACAAAAAAAAAAACCTCGAGCCTTAAAGCCCAACTCGATCCTACTCAGGCTCGAACAAATAGGTCCAACCCAAGCGGGCCAATCTGAGCTTGTGTGTTTTTGTGTAGATTTTGCGTAGATTTTGCTCACCTCTACGTGGCATTTCATTTTACATCTGTGTTGCTACGTAGCAAGACGGTGGTATAGTCCGAGAATAAAGCCGTAATGGCACAAATGATCTATGAACTTTGACCAATGTGATTCCTGAATTTTAATTTGTTCAATATGGTCACTGAACTTTACCCCAATATGCAATGCGGTCCATGAACTTTAATTTGTTCAATGTGGCCCATGAACTTTTGGTACATGTTCAATTTAAGTCCAGAGACAACGTCGATGTTCCATATAGTTCAGGGACTAAACTGTACATGCACCAAAAGTCCACGGACCGTATTGAATAAATTAAAACTTCAAGAACCGCTTTGCATATTGGAGTAAAGTTCAGTGACCACACTGAACAAATTAAAATTCAGGGAAGTTCATGAATCATTTGCGCCATTATCGCTTTATTCTAGGACTCCACGGAACAAAGTCGGGATCCCTTTAAATGATCTTAACGAAAAGGAGTAATACTATACATAGTACACCTCTTCAAGAGTTCTCTTAAAATAAAAGAACATCTATATTGATCAAATTAGATTCGATTGTTAGATTGATCCCAGAACATGGCTGGTGCCAAAGGAAATCGGTTTGGTTGGATTCGATTCGATTTCAATTTAAAAAATCAATGACCAATTCGAATAAGGTCATTTCCACCGTCTGATACCGATAACTCTGGAAAGAACTATCGAGGGCTATGAAAGCTGCTTCTGCCACTCCCACTAAAGTACTGAACTGTATGACCAAAAAAGAAAAAGAAAAAAAAAAAAGAAGTGCTGTAAGTGATTAATCCAAAAGAAAGGGGAAGAAAAAACTCCCACTGTAGTATTGAACTACCCAAGATTGTCTCTAAGAAGAGAAGCATTTCGTCTGGAAAGATTCAATTTTTTATGATTCCAAGAACAAATCTGCTCCCAAACACTGGACGCGCATGAAAATTCCCGCATTTATTGTCACGATACCGACGAAAACGCCATGGGAGTGGTCACATTCGGCATCATAATCGCCACCATCGTCCTGTTCTTCGCCATCGTCTGCTTCATCACCATCGAAGGCACCTGCAAACGCCGCTCCACATAAAACCACAAAGACAAACCACATTCAACCCACGAATCCGTTTCAGCTCAAGTCCAAAACCCTATTCAAGAACGCCAGAACCCAATTCGGGTTTCAATTGAATCCAAGCATGGGATTGTGTAGGCTGAGCGGCATGGCGACGTTACTGTTCGCGGTCATTTGCGTCCTGTGCTTGGATCTGTGTTTGGGGCAGGAGGGGGGTTGTCCCCATTCTGGGTTTTCTACCCCTGCACCGCAGGTGCACAGTTGTGGGGATCACGACCACGACCACCACGACCATGATGAGGGCCATCATCATCATCATCGTGATCATGGCCATCACCATGAAGAGAAAGGTGGGAAGTTGAAGCTGCCCGAGGAGTTGGCTGAGGAAGAGGACCTGAAGCTCTATGGATTTGGTCCCCAGTATGGTCATGACCATGACCATGACCATGACCACCACCACCACCACCACCGCCGCCGCCGCCATGATCACGTGGATGGGCAGTCTGGTGAATCGGATCTCTCTGGTCTAGGTAATTTGTTGTATACTGTCACCTTCTTGGGACGGCAATTGTTCTCGCCCTTTGTTTCATTGGTCATTTGTGTTGCGTCGGCTGTTATGCATCAACCTGAATAGATTGGATTGTAGTTGCTAAATGGTGAAAAGTTCTAGCGGCATAGGGTTGCGAATACTTTGATTGTTGTAGATTGTGCCGTCCGTCATTGGAATGTGATGGTAACTGGTGTAGGTTTTCCTGAAAATTGAGAGGAGGATTTGGGTATTGGTTGGAGATAGTGATTTTATTGCTGTCCATGGTCTCATTGAGTCTTCTGCATTCTGGATTCTGTATATAGAATGAATGCGGGGTCGATGTAATTCTATGGTTAGGACTATTTTGACATGAAAAAGCACGAAATGAACTCTTTGCAGTGTGGAAATTGACAGCATGTCTGTATAAGTCATTAATAGTGGAACCATCCATGTGATTCTAACAATTGGTGTTAACTTCTTGTTTTATAGGTCTATGGGTTCATGCCTTGGGCTGCTCATTGTTGGTTAGCATGGCTTCACTTATTTGTTTGATCATATTGCCCCTAATGTTTGGTAAGTTGCTCAATCGTAGTTGCACATAGCCTAGTGCCTTTCACTTTCTCGACACATTGATTGTGTGCTAATTTCAAACTGCCTTGGTGTTTGCTCAAGCTTTTTACTCCAACGAAAAAGTTCTATAAAAAGGTTAGTGCTGATTGAAGATTGAATCTTCTATGTAATTGCAGTGCAAGGGAAGCCGTCTAAGGCAGTTGTTGATTCATTGGCATTATTTGGGGTAAGAATTAAGATAATCCGAGCCCACTACATCACAATTGGATTTAGACTTTGGATGTTACAATATGTGCATTAAGTACTAAAACTCAGTGCATTCTAATTACTAGGGGGCACCTTGTTTAATTTTCATTTCTGATGATAATCTTCATCAAAGTTGTTCAAGGAGCTTTTGTTCTTCACCACATGATATTGCTGTGCGTGTCTTATCGCTTCCTGGTAATTGATTTCTGGCGATTGCATGTGTAACTGTTTATACAAGGTATAAACTTTAAAAGACTCTGTAACAAACTTGTCATCATTGCTGATACTTGAGTGTGAGAGATAAAAAAGGCTTTCATGTGAGGTCCCCTGTTGTTTCTCAATACATTGCTAATCCTACTATGTGCTCTCACAATCCTCCCTTTTTAGAGTGCTTTAAGTGTTAAATTTTGGCTAGAATGTACACATGCTAAACAAATTTGAAAATGTACTAGTTTTGACGAGTGATTTTCTAAGGAGATTTTCTTATTTACACAGTTGAGATGTTAAATTGACCCCCAGTTTTTTTGAATTCTTCTACTGTTTTACTTGGATCAAGTTGATAAAGTTGCAAGAAAATTTTGTCTTCTACAATCTTATTTACCAGCATTATCAGAGAAAAAGTTGTCAAATTGGTAAGTTGCTATATTGATGATCAAAGTCATATTGAGGCGCTTTATCATACATGAACTAGCTGAGATCGCACTTGTTTCCCATGAAATCTGAGGTTGTGTTCGTTCTAATTCATTGTTTTTTCAGGCAGGTGCAATGTTAGGAGATGCTTTTCTGCACCAGCTTCCACATGCTTTTGGTATATTTTGATACTCGTGAGATGCTTTTTTAAAGGCTTTACTTGCTCACTTAACTAGAGCTTCATCTGAGTTGAAAATTATAGCTCCATTGAATGAGCATTTTGGTTGGGTTTTTGCATTTAATTATTGGATTCCGTATGCTTGTTGCACATAGTGGCTTAACTTCAAATTTGTTGCTTTGATAGATTCCACTGAAATACTTGCAAAGGAGCTGAATATGTATGTGAATATAGACACTTTCGTGGGATTTGTTTTTGTGGAAATCCATGCCAATTTTAATATCTGCAGCAAATGGTTTATATATGAATTCTATAGCTTTCTTGTGGCAATGGAATTTTGTTTGGGAGTTTGGGTTCACTATGGTGGGATAAAGCTTAGTTCTGTTACTGTTGCTGTTATTCAGGTTGCTATTTTGTTTTTGCAAATGCTTAGGGAAAAATTGTATAGTCTGATGGTGAAAAGCTTTATACATTGTTGATTCAAATATGTCAAATCTTGGTCTTTTTTAGATAGAAGTAACATTATTTAGGTTATACATTCAGGGGGTGGGCACTCGCATTCAGATGATCACAGTGTAGACCTTTCTCATCGTCCTCATTCTGGACATGAACATCATCACAGTTTGAAGGATCTCTCCGTTGGAATGTCCATTCTGGGTAATCATTCTCCTCCTTCTCCTCTCTCTCTCTCTCTCTCTCTCTCTCTCTCTCTCTCTCTGCATGCTTTTGTGCGTGCGTGCGCATGCATGTGCTTATGCACATGTTTTCGTGATAACGACTTCATCAACTACTTCCACACATGCTACCTCCTGATGAAACCTTGACATCATCAACACTGAGCGGAGGCAACACGTTCTCACTTCTCAGTGGTCTAGTTCATATAAATTTGATTCATGAGAAAGGGTGTTGTGGTATCAATTGGTTTAAAAGAAATATCACTTAACTTTCCATAAACAAATGTAATGTGTGATGGTATGCTATATTCTTCTGGTACTATCTAAGGTGAGTTGAAGATGTTTCATGAACCAACACCCTAGAAGACTCAAAAGGAAGTTTCCCAATGTAGAACTCCTGGATTAGGGCTTTATCAACACCTCCTAAGGGGCTGACACTTGAACCTCTTCCTTGTATTCATTGCCTGATTAACAAGCAGGATAAATACTGAGCAAAGAGCAAATTCGTCGTCCTCCTTTGTCATCAACTGTATTAGTATTGACAAGGAGTCTCTCTTTTCTTTACCAAGATATGTGTGTTTTAGGCATACTCGACTGTTCATAATTGGAAATTACTAGTCTTGCATTCTGACCTTTCATAGAGCTTAATCATCTATCTTTTGCATTGTTTATGTGCTTCATTCTCATTGCGAGTGATGATTCCCCTTTTGTCCTTCTGATTTATTTGAAGTGAAACAGAAGGGAGATTCACACATTATAACCATTATGTACTCGCAGGTGGAATTGTGCTTTTTCTTCTTGTAGAGAAGCTTGTAAGGTATGTTGAGGAAAAGTCTCGAGGGACAAATGTATTCAATCATGGACATCATCACCATCATCATAAGAGTAGTAAAAAGCTGAATGATGAAAAAGATTCAGATGACAAGTTGCACTCAGAGTTGTCAGATGGAAAAAGTGAAGGGGAAAAGGTTGAGAAAGTTTCCGACGATTCTTTGGATGGAGATAATATTGATCAACATGAATCTCTTCGGAAGGTAAGCTAATCTCAAATATCATTACGTATTGTGAAGCATAAAATGCACTACTTAAGTCGATCCAGTAGGTTCTAGAGATGATTGGTTGATAGTGCATGTCAGCGTGGATAATTGACTGTGCATCATTCTGGCTGTTAAAAGCCTGTTCTTCTATGCAATATCACGACAGCGAAATCTTGACTTTATGGTATAAGACATATCGTTATTTATCTTGCTATCATTTTTGGCTTTTTACAGAGAAAAGTTACAGCTTCTGTGGCAGATGGTAAACCAGATGAAAATATGGTGGATGACCTCTCCAATGCTCAAATATCGTTGAAGGAAAAAGATTCAGCTCAATCACCTTCGAATCTTGTCTTTGGTTATCTTAACCTCTTCTCCGATGGTGTTGTAAGTATAGATATATTATAAAACAAAGTGTCTATCTTCAATAAGACTTTTAGCTTCTTGTGCAGGGATAGTTTAGCTTGATCTGATCAAGATTGACTTTTGTAGCACAATTTCACTGATGGAATGGCCTTAGGAAGTGCCTTCCTTCTCTACGGTTCTGTTGGTGGATGGTCCAGAACTCTGTTTTTGCTTGCTCATGAGCTTCCTCAAGAGGTTTGTATTTCCTTCAACTGATGCAAGGACACATCACGCTGATTTGAAGCTCACATTAAGATGCAGCGTTTTCTTCCTAATGACTGAGCACGTGATTCTTGCATCAATGTCCTTGTTTATTCTTTGGAGACACAAACTAAATGTTTTCCAATGAGTCAACTGATGGGACTGTGTCCTTGTAGGCGATACATAATGATGCATTAAAAGAATATGGTCATTGCACTTTAATGTCGTTATTCTGTTCATAATAATAGAGGCAGCCAACTCTGATGCTAAAATTATATGGGTCATCAGCTTCATGCTTTTAGTTTTCCTCAGTAAAACATACACCATTGATATAAGATGGTACTCGGACCTAGTAAAAAGTGCACCTACTGCTTTTTCTGTTATGCTCAATAATATTAAGATTGAAATTCCATGTGGGTAGAATCTGCTGCTTCTCTTTCTCAGAGAGTATTTTTTAGCTTACTCTCATAGCATGTAATAGAGCATTGCGGAGATATGTACTTTGATTGTTCAGGAAATCAACTCATTGAAATAGGCTTGCCCATTGGTTATGCTCCTGTGCAGGTTGGTGATTTTGGAATTTTAGTAAGATCAGGTTTTAGTGTATCGAAAGCCCTGTTCTTCAATTTTCTCTCTGCCCTGGTTGCTTTAGGAGGAACTACACTGGTAAGTAAATAAACTTTGACATTGCTAAGAACCTGTTCTTAATGTCCTCGACTTGTACATCAAACCATTTGCTGCTGTTGCTGTAGGCTTTGCTTTGGGGACAAGAGCCGGGGCAGTCATCATTGATTGAGGTAGAATAAATTTAACAATGTTTGTAGAATTCATGTTTGTCGCATTTGTCTGAAGCTTCTCCATCTTTCCAGGGGTTCACGGCCGGTGGTTTTATATACATTGCAGTAGCTGGAGTACTCGCGGAAATGAATAACAGCGGGCATGTAACGTTGAAAAGTACATTAGTTCAGTTAACTTCACTAGTAATGGGTATGGGCGCCGCCTTGTTCATTTCCTTAGTAGAGTGATTATTCTTCCTCTGTAATTGTAACCCATACGTGTACTATTGGCATAAGGATAGCCCTTTTCTCTGCCAATTTTCTCTAGAGGTTTACAATATGTGCATCTTGAAAGTGAAAATGAGAGTCAGGATGGAGAGTACAGTCTCTTCGTCTTGTTCTGTTTTGCGCATGGACACGACTTATCTCTGTGTTTCGTGGAAGTTCGCCGAAGAAACATGAATATTCTGAAGCGCACACATTCTTAGATCTCAAATCGGTAGACCATTCATGTCCCGAAGCGAAGGTAGTTCGGCTCTCTATTTGTTCTGTTTTCATTTAGATGATTCATGAGTAAGGCCTAGTTGCACTGCCTTCTAATAGTGACCATTCATATCAGGTTGCATTATGAACAGAGAATTACAATTTGCAACATATTGAGAAGCTAGGTCATAGCATCAAGCACAAGGCACGTCTTAAGGTCGGTCGTCCATTATGCGGCGCCTGTGAATTGCGACTGCGACTGCGACTGCATTATGCGGGCGATAATGACGGCAATGCGGGGCAAAACAATAAGGAGGAGAAGGATTTCACTTGTTTGAAGATAGTCATCAATGACACGACCGCCTATATTTTCCAGGGATAAGAGCTTACTGTCCACGGTTCCGGGAAATTGAGTTATATAGATACAGGCCAAATAATCAATACATCCGTTGCCTCCCCTATATACATGGACAATGTGCAAATATGGACAAGAATTGAAACTAATTTGTCTGCGAAAGCAAATTATCCCCACCCCAAAGAAAAGAAAAAATGTCTCGGGTCCTGTCGTTTACAAGAAAAAAATCATATAGATGAAGGAACGTTCAAGAGATTGAATTAACGTGCAGTGCCCCGAATGCATTTTAAAAGTTAAAATTTGTCCCAAAAAATTGTCAAACCTATTTGTACCGTGGCCAATTCAGTCATAAACTTAACAATTGTGTCAATTTAGTCCTAAACTTTTTGACGATTGTCAGTTTAATCATAAGTCTTTTAACGTTTTGCCAATTTAGTCATTCTGGCCAATTTTGGCTGGAAATCGTTAACGTGGCGGTTTAGTTGGCGTTGGCCATCCTACGACAATTTTTGCAATTTATTTTTAACTTCTTGAATATTTTCTCTTTCCTTTTCTTTTCAAAAAATCCTAAACCTATTTGTACTGTGGCCAATTCAATCCTAAACCTAACAATTGTGCCAATTTAGCATTAAACTTTTTGACAATATGTCAATTTTATCATAAATCTTTAAACGATTTGCCAAATTTGGCTGTAAATCGTTAACATGGCAGTTTAGTAAGCGCTGGCCGTCCTATGTGGCATGGCCGACGTGGACAATATTTGCAATCCTTTTTAACTTCTTGAATATTTTTTTTTCTTTTCACTTTCATTTTATTTTTTATTTTTTTTTTCATTTTTCCTCTACCAGCCATTGTCAGGCCTTATCAATGGCCGGTGGAGGTTCTTGGCCTCAGGTAAGGGCAGCCCTCACCGGATTTGGCGAGGGCGACCCTCGCCAAGGCCCCGACAAAGGGAAAAAGGGAAAAAAGAATAAGAAAATTACAAAAATTGTCTACGTCAGTAGCACCCGCGTCACGTAGGACGGTAGGAGTTGACTAGACTGCCGCGTCAGCGATTTCCAGCAGAAATTGATTGGAAGGATTAAATTTACAAATCGTCGAAAAAGTTTATGACTAAATTAACATGATTGATAGGTTTTAGGACTGAATTGCTCGCCGCATAATAGGTTTAGGATTTTTTTTTTTTGACAATTTTTCCCGTTTCAAAATACTATCTTGAAACGGCTGTTTGGTCGATCTAATTATACTATCGACTACCAAGTTCTTAACCATATCCAAAGCGTGGAAATGCCGCATTAAGCCCGTGACGGTGCAAGGGCAAGCCGAACAACGCATAATCCAAAGACGGCTAACTATTCTGACTGTCTCCACAATCTTCAACTTCAATCAATATGAAAGTTTCAATTTCCATAGTAATGCACGTATAATTCAAAAGGTAATTCGGAATCAACAGAATTAGTTCATTTGCATCACATTCGAAATAATCACATAACACAAAAGTAGAATGGTTCGCAACATTTCACAGACTTTCAGAGTAAGAAATTTGTAATCCATAGTCGCTTCGCGACGTAGTCACAGGTTCTAACTAAATACCGAGCCTCAAGTGCAATAATTCGCAATCTCAAAATTCGTCATTCATGCGCCATAACCGTGTTTCATAGATACATGTCCGATCCAGCTTCATGCCGATGCATGCTCGAATCCATTTACTTTCACAGAGATAGTGATACACAAAAACTTCTCAAAGATGATAAAATAAGGGAAAATTCCATATAAGGGTTTGAAGTGCCCTTATTTGAGAAAATAAAGGTATAAAGTGGAGCTTATTTCAAATAATGGTCTGAAGTGCCCTCATTGTTTCAAAGACGGACGTCAAGTGCGATAATGATGTTTCGATAGTTACTGTGAATAGTAATTTCATGAATTTTCAGATTATATAAGATTGCATGACGCAAATTATGCACTTTTTCCAAAACAACAAGCAGAGGTAAAAACCACTTATCTGAACTCCAGAAAATCAGATAAACCAACTAATTAACGAGCAGACTCTTGAGCACCATCTAACTCTTCAAAAGATTACGCAGCCAATCGATATCATGTCTAATAGTAATTAAAACGACCGAAACATGCCGAAAACGTCCCCAAGCGGAATAATCACCAAAATGTCTTTTACGTCCTAGCTGACTTATATCCTCTAATGACTCTCGAAATAATTGTCTGAAAGATTCTAAACCTATTGTGCGGCAGCCAATTCAATCCTAAACCTTTCAAGTTTACCAATTTAGTTCTAAATCTTTTGACAATTTGCCAATATAGTGTTGAAGTTTGTTTGCAAAATAAACATAAGTGCCGTTTTTCCCAATCCCAAATAGGATGGAAGGAAGAGTACAAGTCACTTTATTAGTTAGAAGGCTACTATAGTCTTTCAAATAAAGAAATGAGCAAGTGGGCTAGATCCCACTATACCCGCGTGCGGGTGCGCGATTATTTGGCGCACTTAGTACTAAGAAAATTAATTGTAATATCCCAGTGAAATAGTGCGACTCTTCAGTTAGGAGTTGTGGTTATTTTTTAATATTAATTTCGAATTTTAATTGATTAATTATGTTCAATGGTTGCAACTCTTCAGACTTGACAGTTTCAGATATGAAGAGTTGCGTCCATTTGAGTTACCAGTTTTAGACCTTCGACAAGTTGCAATCTTTTGGACAAAAAACTGTTTTTTGGACAATGAAAAGGTGCGGTCAAATAAACTGTTTCGGACATGAAGAGTTGTATGAGAATTAACTACTTTTCTGATATGAAAAAGGTGTGTTCTTTTTTCATTATATATTCAATTATTCTGTTCATTTTCAGAACTCACTTTTTCAATTTTAGATTTTCGTTTCTTTTCAAAAGAGATACAGCCTTATTTTCTTATTGTTTCCTAGAGAGTTCTTGGAGAAATATTAGAATTGCTATCTAATATTCTCGCCTAATACTTTGTTGTATCCTGGAGCATCTTTACCGGTAACCATTAGCAATGTTGTGGGGCAAATAATTCCTTAAAGAGAATGCTATCAAGCCTCAGAGTCTGATTTCGTTGTTTATTCCATTCGCTAAATTTCCCTACATATAGTCCTTCCGATTCATTATGGCCGGAAGTTGTTGAAGTGGATGCCGGCGCCCTACGTGGCACGACCGATATTGATACGGATAATATTTGCAATTTTTTGTAAATTATCTGACTTCCAACTCTAGGCCAGCGATGGCCTCCGCGCCCTTGCCCAAATCTAGGCAACGCCCTCGTTGGTGGCCGGCCAGGGCCGCGACATCCTTGCCCAAACCAGAGGGTTGTTGGCCCTCGCCATTGGTCAGCAAAGGTCAGCTGGCGACCTCCTCGAACTAGAGTTGGAAAAAAAAGAAAGAAAAAAAATAAAAACAATACATTAAGAAATGTTTAGAGTGAAGAAATTATCCACTCAACGCTGATCATGCCATGTAGGATGACCGCCGTCAACGTAAGTGATTTCCGGCCAAATTAGTCGGGTTTGACTATATTGACAAATTATCGAAAAATTTAGGACAAAATTGATAAAATTAAAAGGTTTAGAACTAAATTGGCCGTTGTATGATAGGTTTAGAATTTTTTTTTGTAATTTTCCACATGACTCTATAATATCAATTCCTAATGTTCTGATTTCATGCAATCAGCAATGTCACGACCCACTCGAAAAATTGTTTTTTCTAATGTGGTGACTTAACCCGAACGTCCCCGTGAAAGATAATGTTAAATAAAGCCATTAGTACATCTTCTATGCACCAAGATTAGTCTAAAATACTCTTTTATTCTTATTTTTACAAACTTAAGGTCAAAGCAGGACCTTAACGGAAGATTCCTGGGTGTTTTGTTTTTTTGGTCAGAGAAGATTCCTGGGTTCGTCATGTGTTAATCCTAACTTTTCAGTATTTACATTTGTACATGCGAAAATCACGAAAACTTTAACAGAAGATTCCTGGGTTTTCAAATGAGACGCCCATGGCGAAAATCAGGCCGAAATGAGTTGACGGTGGCCCACGCGCGCTGGGCTCGGCGGTGGACGCCACGCGCCGTCCAGTGAACCCAATGCGCAAGGCCATAGCTCCGCCGTACGGGGTCCATTTCGAGTGATCTATACACGATAAGAAATCTTATTCGATGAACTACAATTTCAACACAAAGTTGAAGCAGAAAGATTGCGGAATGTCTGATTAAATTGAGCCCGAGTTGGGCTGATCGCTAGCCGGTGCCTCTGCGGCGCAGCTCTCACTTTGCGAGGCTGTTTCTCCCTAACTGTTCAGCCAAAACGCGCAAAGTCGGAGGCTTTCGAACCATAAAGCAATAGGGAACGAGATTTCCTCGCGGGGTTGTCGGCGGTTCGCCAGAGAAATCTCAGTTATCCGGCGAAGCGGCACTGCTAACAGAAAACTCTCCATAGACACAACTAATACCCAAGTCCAACCACATTGGATTTTTCTCCTAACATGACCAGCTTTCCGCTAAGTCCCGACCTCGCGTATCTAACTCCGTTTTTAATGAAGTTTAGTTAACAAACACAGCTTATCATTTGCTGTTCCCAGTGATAAGTTAGGTACAACCCGCAGAATATGTCGAGTTCTGCACTTAATCGTGATACGAAGTTTGTGTTCATATATACTATCACGACAGACGTAAAACCGTGTGCTACCGATAAACTGCAGCTAAGCTTTCGACAGAACAATGTATGATGCCAAAATGTCTTGTGTGCAACTGGAAACTTGTAGGGAAGTTAGAGAAACAATGCCAAAAAACCATATCGGATACGATTGACTCTGGGATTTTTCGATAGTTATTAGGAATGACGTTAACGGAAGTTGTAGTAAGGGTCCGATTTTCATTAACTACAGAATCAGATACTACGAAGACTCTCTTAACTATGCTTTCGGTTCTAAAACTCTCAATCGAAAGACTTGGCTAGTTGTTACTAGTGTTGAGCATTGCGCAGCTAGACACATCCGGAGCAGAACATATAAAACTATTCATTTAGGGTTTGGATAGCTCAGAAACTATATTTAGAGCCCGAAATCTATCTAAAATGAGTTTAATTAATCCCCAAAGTTCAGTCATATCTTATACCCTTGGGAGTAAGGTGAATTAAACCGACATTCACATCCTTCAAACTTGGCGAGGCTAAAAACTGAATTATCTTGTCGCGGCGAACCGTCATTAATGCATGCTATTTGTTTAATCATTTGGCGTTTTTATTAAGACGGTTACCAATGGTCACTACCCGTTTGTCGTTTGCCCTTTTTATCATGACAGTTACAGTTACAGTTACAGTTACAGTTACCACATCGATAGCGTAATTATACATTTCGAGAATCAACTCAAGTGATTTATTATTTGATTGAGCAACATGTATAAACACATTTCAGTTGTTCTCTGAAAAGAACAAAATCTTACTTTGGTGGCGCCATTTTCTACAATTAAACCGGAGTAAAGCAAAAATAAAAAATACAAATACAAATTTCAATTGCCAAGTGAAAATAGCGTTCTTATTTAAGAAAAAAGTTAACGAAACGATTACATTTTGATATCAAGAGTTCAACATCATACATCTACCAATGTACTTACATAAAATATCGTTGAAACTTGCAGTTATGGTCTAAGACAAAATCACATTAATGCAAACTCTTAAACGGATACTTCCGAATCCTCTCTTGTGACGATTTCAAAGGCAACCTAGTTAATGATGATGACCTCCTAATTTTTGTCTTTTTTTTTTCCCGTTTCTCACTAAACAAGTTATTTTGGAGAGGGAGGTGGATGAGTTGTGTCTAAAGACCTTTTATAAAAAATATTCCTTTCTGATTCCCCTAAAAAATTGATTATAGGGAGAGATTTTGCATTGTTAACTTTTCTGATTTTGTTTGCCGATATTAGCAGGATAATTAATAGCTCATGTTGTAGAGTTGACCTTAAGTTTATGACATCTCGCTTTGTTTTGGCTATAAAAACCACTCCTGTCTCGTTCACTTCTCTGCAGTCTCTAGGATCAGAGAGAGAGAGAGAGAGAGAGAGAGAGAGAGAGAGATGCAGAGAGTGACGTACAATGAGTGCCTCCACAACCATGCTGCGAGGATGGGCAAATACATGGTGGATGGCTGCAGTGAGTATAGCCCAAAGAACCCTAGCACTGACCTTCTTTGTGCTGCTTGTGGTTGTCACAGGAACTATCACAGGAAGATGACCGTATTCGACCTTGAGATGACTGAAGCCAGTGGCAACTACAGTCCTGGTGGTCAGAACATGATCACCCCGAATGAAGAGAGCTTCGGCCTTGAGGTAGCCCTGCAGATGCTCGATGCCGGCGGAGAGGAGGAGAGGTTGAACCAGCTGGCCGCACCGGCACAGCCGGAGGAGAAGCAGAGGAGGCGCAAATCCAAATTCACAGACGAGCAGGTCGACCAGATGCGAGCTTTTTCCGAGAGGCTGGGGTGGTCGACGAGGGACCGCACCCAGGCGGAGGAGATTAAAGAGTTTTGTGCCAACATGGGCATCAGCTGGACGGTGTTCAAAACGTGGCTGCACAACAACAAAAAGCATTATGGTCGTGGATCAGGCTCTAAGAAAAATCGTTCCTCGACGAGGGACAATATCTAAAGTTTACTGCGTCGAAGGCGTTGGTGATAACCCAGTAGGGCTTGAGGCGTTTTGCATGTAGAAAAGAGTGAATGCGTCTCGCTGGGTGCAGCCTCAGTTTTATCGTAATTTTGCATTTCGTGATGTTCCTGCTCAGCTTTTCCTTCCAGTGTTCTCATTTCCTTTCAAGCAAATAAAGAATCCTAGCTTTTCCTTCAATGAAATGTATGTGAATGTATTGCTTTCACGCAGAAGCTTAAACTGGTGAAGAACGCGTCGTTATACATACGGAACCTAACTTAACTATTTCCCCTCGCAAGTAAGTCGATCCCTTCCATAATCACGTCCACGATCGTGCAACGAGAAAACAGGTAGAACAAGCAGGAGATACAACTCAGAGAAAGTGCCATGATTTATAACTCATGATCTGTATTACGATACCTTGTTATACAAATATTATTCTTCCCAAAACTTAATATGTTAGGGGAGCCGTCAAAATTTGTAATGCTTAATAACTGACTAATCGAATCTATATTGCATTAACGGCTAACGGTCAAGTGAATCCATAAAGATATTAATGTCACTCTATATAATGCACCATCAAATTAGGGTCGGTAATTGCTGGAGCAATTTGACTTACCATACCAATATCACGACTAACTAATCAAACAATAAGACTAACGGTCAAGTGAACCCATAATGATATTAACGTCACTCCGTATAATATACGAATGACCAACAGCAAATTAGGGTCGGTAATTACTGGAGCATTTTTATTTACCATACCAAGATCATTAACGAACAACCAATAAATCTATACTACATTAACGACTAACGGTCAAGTGAAACCATAATGATATTAACATCACTCCATATAATATATGAACAACCAACATCGAATTAGGCAATCAAAAGACTTGGCTAGTTGTTACTAGTGTTGAGATTGCGCAGCTAGACACATCCAGAGCAAAACATATAGAGCCATCCATTTAGGGTTTAGATAGTTCAGAAACTATGTTTAGAGCCTGAAATCTGACATGAGGTTTAATTAGTCCTCGAAGTTTAATCGTATCTTATACCCTTGGGAGTAAGATCTTTACTCTTTAGAATCTCAAATTCCTATGGTGAAGCTGAATTAAACTGACTTTTGCATCCTTCAAACTTGGCGTGGCTAAAATGGAATTATCTTAATGCGGCGAACCATCCTTAATGCCCGCTATTTGTTTAATCATTTTGTGTTTTTATTAAGACGGTTACCAACGGTTGTTATCTGTTTGTTGTTTGCCCTTCTTATCAAGATGGTTACCGTTATTACCGATAGGATTTCACATTATCCGTTAGTCGTTTGCATGGTTTAGGTCTGCCTTATTAGCCGTTGAATTCGTTAGTTTTTACTAGATCGATAGTATAATTATACATTTTGAGAATTGACTCAATTGGATTATTATTTGATTGAGCAACATGTGATTAATCACATTTCAGTTGTTTTCCGAAAGAACAAAATTTTATTCTAGTGTCACCATTTTCCAAAATCAAACCGGAGTAAAACAAAAAACAATACCAAATTCAATTACTAAGTGTTAATAGTGTTCTTTCTTTCTTCTATAATAATCAAAACGATTACATTTTGATATCGAGAGTTCCACATCATATCATCTATTAACATACTTACATAAAATATCGTTGAAACTTGCAGTTATGGTCTAAGAAAAATCACATTAATGCAAAATACTTCAACGGATACTTCCGAATCCTCTCTTGTGACAATTTCAAAGGCATCCTAATTAATGATGATGACCTCGTAATTTTTGTCTTTTTTCCCCATTTCTCACTAGGCAAGTTATTATGGAGGGGTCATGCTAATACGACAGTATGACATTATAATGGTGGAATGCTAGGCGTAAGATCAGAGGTGGGTCCCGTCATGATTGCTAAATATTTTTTTCTATTCATAACACTTGCGGTTGAGATTGCACCGTTAGACTGTTACATTGTCAGTTTCTCAAATCCCATTACCCTTATGAAGAAGGAGGTGGTACGAGTTGTGTCCAAAGACCTTTTATAAAATAAAAAAATTCCTTTCTGTTTCCCCTCTCTTGCATGCCAAAAAGTTGATTATAGGGGGAGATTTTGCATTGTTAACTGTTCTGATTTTGTTTACCGATATTAGCGGCATAATTAATAGCTCATGTTGTAGAGTTGACCTTAAATTTATGACATTTCACTTTGCTTTGGCTATAAAAACCACTCCTGTCTCGCTCACTTCTCTGCAGTCTCTAGGATCAGAGAGAGAGAGAGAAAGAGGGAGAAAGAGAGAGAAAGATGCAGAGAGTGACATACAATGAGTGCCTCCACAACCATGCTGCGAGGATGGGCAAATAAATGGTGGATGGCTGCAGTGAATACAGCCCAAAGAACCCTAACACTGACCTCCTTTGTGCTGCTTGTGGTTGTCACAGGAACTATCACAGGAAGGTGACCATCTTCGACGTTGAGAAGACTGAAGCCAGTGGCAACTACAGTCCTGGTGGTCAGAACATGATGACCCCGAAAGAAGAGAGCTTCGACCTTGAGGTATCCCTGCCGATGCTCAACGCCGGCGGAGAGGAGGAGAGGTTGAACCAGCTGGTCGCAGCGCCGGAGAAGATGAAGAGGCCCAAATCCAAATTCACAGACGAGCAGGTCGACCAGATGCGTGCTTTTTCCGAGATGCTGGGGTGGTCGTGGAGGGACTGCACCCGGGACGATGAGATTATAGAGTTTTGTGCCAACATGGGTATCAGCAGGACGGTGTTCAAGACGTGGCTGCACAACAACAAGAAGCATTATGGTCGTGGATCTAGCTCTAAGAAAAATCGTTCCTCGACTAGGGACAGGATCTGAAGTTTACAGTGCCGAAGGCGCTGGTGATACCCAGTAGGATTTGAGGCGTTTTGCATGTAGAGAAGAGTAAATGCGTCTCGCTGGGTCAAGCCTCGGTTTATCGTAATTTTCCATTTCGTGATGTTTCCTGCTCACCTTCTCCTTCTAGTGTTCTCATTTCCTTTCAAGCGAATAAAGAATCTCAGCTTTTCGTTTAATCTAATGCATGTGAACGTGTGCAAGACGATCGCAACTTACCGATGTGCGATCTCAATAATTTTCTCCAGGCGATCGCTCTCGCCCGGAAGCTTAAACCGGTAAAGACTGTGTCGTTATACTTACGAAATATAACTTAATTACTCCCCTTCGCAAGTGAGTCGATCCGTTCCATAATCCCATCCGCTAGATGATCGTGGAACGAGAAAACAGATAGAACAACATGAAGGACAAGCAGGAGATAAAACTCAGAGAAAGTACCGTGATTTATAACCCTTGATTAGAGTTCTAATATCATATCAGACAAATCTTGTTCCTCCAAAAGCTTAATATGTTAAGGAACATGTCAAATTTTGTGCCGCTAAATAGCTAACTAATCAAATTTATACTATATTAATGACTAACTGTAAAGTGAACCCATAACGATATTAACGTCACTACATATAATATTCGAATGGCCAACGACAAATTAGGGCTGGTAATTACTGGAGCGATTTGATTCACCGTACCAAGATCAGCATTAACGACTAACTAATCAAATCTATGTTACGTTAACGACTAACGGTCAAGTGAACTCATAATGATGTTAACGTTACTCTATATAGTATATGAACGTTGATTCATCGTACTAAGATCAATATTAACGACTAACTAATCAAATATATATCACATTAAGGACTAGCAGTCAAGTGAACTCTTAACGATGTTAATGTCACTCTATAATATATTTAGAGCCTGGAATCTATCTAAAATGACGTTTAAGTTTAATCATATCTTATACCCTTGGGAGTAAGATCTTTACTATTTAGAATCTCTATTTCCTATCGTGAAGCTGAATTAAATCGACTTTTGCATCCTTCAAACTTGGGGAGGCTAGAATGGAATTATCTTGATGCGGCGAACCGTCCTTAATGCCAGCTATTTATTTAATCATTTGGTGTTTTTATTATGACGGTTACCAACTGTCTCTACCCATTTGTCGTTTTCCCTTTTTATCAAGACGATTACCGTTATTATTGGTGGGATTTCACTTGATCCGTTAGCACAGTTTAGGTCAGCCTTATTAGTCGTTGAATTTGTTAGTAGTTACTAGATCGATAGCAGAATTATAATCAACTCAAGTGAATTCATATTTGATTGAGCAACATGTGATAAATCACATTTCTCTCAAAGAAAAAAATCTTACTCATAGTGACACCATTTTCTATAATTAAACCGGGCGAAAATTATCAAAAAAGTCATAAACCTATTGCAATTGTGCCAATTCAGTCATGAAGTTTTTTTGGGCTGATTCAGTTCTAAACATTTTGCAATTGTGCCAATTCAATCAATCCACCTAATATTGGTCGGCCGACGACATAACATTTTAAATTTTTAAATTTTTTGGTTATTTTATTTTATTTTTCATTTTCTTCTTTTATTTTTCTTCCCTTTTCTTCTTCTTCCTCTGGCTAGTCGCTGGCCAAAGACGTTGGCCTCAGGTGAAGTTCGCCCCCACCGGTCAATGGCGAGGGCGAGTCTCGTTGTCGCCGGGCGAGGTCGGCCTCGCCTCACCTAGCGACGGCGAGGCTCGCCCAAGCTAGTGGTCGGCAAGGGTGAGCTTCTTCTGAGGCCAGCGAGGTGGACCTCACCGGTTGTCGCCTTTGGTCAATCGCTAGCAAGAGGAAGAAGAAGAAGAAGAAGGAAGAAAAAAAAAGAAAAAAATGAAAAATAAAATAAAAATTCAAAAAAATATGAAAATATTATGTCCGGCCAGACAAAATTGGCAGGATGGACTGAACTGGCACAATTGCAAAAGGTTTAGGACTAAATCGGCAAAAAAAAGTTTATGACTGAATCGGCACGATTGCAATAGGTTTAGGACTTATTTGGTAATTTTCCCATTAAACCGGAGTAAAGCAAAACAAAAAAAAAACAAAAAAAAAACAAATTTCAATTGCTAAGTGTTAGTAGTGTTCTTTTTTTTCCTTTTATAATTATCAAATCGATTACATTTTAATATCGATAGTTCAACATCATATCATCTACCAACATACTTACATAAAATATCCTTGAAAAATGCAGTTGCAGTCTAAGAAAAATCACATTAATGCAAACACTTCAACGGATACTTCCGAATCCTCTCTTGTGACAATTTCAAAGGCATCCTAATTAATGATGATGACCTCCTAATTTTTGTCTTCTTTTCCCGTTTCTCACTAGGCAAGTTATTAAGGAGAGATTTTGCATTGTTTACTTGTCTGATTTGGTTTGCCGAGATTAGCAGCATAATTAATAGCTCAAGTTGTAGAGTTAACCTTAAATTGATGACGTTTCACTGTGCTTTGGCTATAAAAACCACTCCTGTCTCGCTCACTTCTCTGCAGTCTCTAGGATCACAGAGAGAGAGAGAGAGAGAGAGAGATGCAGAGAGTGACATACAATGAGTGCCTCCACAACCATGCTGCGAGGATGGGCAAATACATGCTGGATGGCTGCAGTGAGTACAGCCCAAAGAACCCTAGCACTGACCATCTTTGTGCTGCTTGTGGTTGTCACAGGAACTATCACAGGAAGGTGACCATCTTCGACCTGGAGATGACTGAAGCCAGTGGCCACTACAGTCCTGGTGGTCAGAACATGATCACCCCGACAGAAGAGAGCTTCGACCTTGAGGTAGCCTTGCCGACGCTCGACACCAGCGGAGAGGATGAGAGGTTGAACCAGCTGGTCGCACCGGCACAGCAGCAGAAGATGATGCCCAAATCCAAATTCATGGACGAACTGGTCGGCCAGATGCGAGCTTTTTCCAAGAGGCTGGGGTGGTCGACGACGTACCGCACCCGGGAGGCTGAGATTAAAGGGTTTTGTGCCCAAATGGGTATCAGCAGGACGGTGTTCAAGACGTGGCTGCACAGTATTAACAATCATTATGGTCGTGGATCTAGCTCTAAAAAAAATCGTTCCTCGGCGAGGGACAAAATCTGAAGTTTACAGTGTCGAAGGCGTTGGTGATACCCAGTAGTGTTTGAGGCGTTTTGCATAAAGAAAAGAGTGAATGCGTCTCGCTGGGTCAAGCCTCAGTTTATCCTAATTTTCCATTTCGTGATGTTTCCTGCTCAGCTTTTCCTTCCAGTGTTCTCATTTCCTTTCAAGCGAATAAGGAATCTCAGCTTTCCCTTTAATCAAAATGTATATGAATGTGCACAAGACGATTGCAACTTGCCGATGTGCGATATCAACAAGTTTTTTTAGACAATCGCTTTCTCCCCAGAAGCTTAAACTGGTGAAGAACGCGTCGTTATGTAATATAACTTAACTATTCCCCTTCGCAAGTAAGTCGATCCCTTCCATAATCACGTCCGCTAGATGATGGTGGAACGAGAAAACAGGTAGAACAACATGAAGAACAAGCAGGAGATAAAACCCAGAGAAAGTGCCGTGATTTACAACCCATGATTAGTGTTCTGATACCTTGTTTGACAAAATCTTGTTCCTCCAAAAGCTTAATATGTTGAGCAACCTGTCAAATTTTGTGCCACTTAATAGCTAACTAATCGAATCTATACTATATTAACGACTAACGGTCAAGTGAACCTATAATTATTAACGCCACTCCATATAATATTCGAACGACCAACAGCAAACCAAGGTCAGTAATTACCGAAGCGATTTGATTCACTGTAAAAAGATCAGCATTAACAACTAACTAATCAAATCTATATTACATTAACGACTAACGGTCAAGTGAACCTATAACGATATTAATGTCGCTCCATATAATATACGGACGTTGATTCACCGTACCAAGATCAGCATTAAAGACTAGCTAATTAAATATAGGGTTAATACCGCGAAAAACCCCAAGCTGGTACACCTGTGACAAATTTACCCCAAACTATTTTTTTGACCACAAAAAATTCTAAACTGGTACACTTTTGACAAATTTTCCCCAAACTAGTACACATGTAATAAATTTACCCTTCGTTAGTTTTCGTTAAATTTTATCGTCAAATTGCTGAGTTGGAAGACACGTGGCAATTGTCGGATATACACGTTTGGGGCTTTTATCCTCTATTTGTCATAGTTGTATCAATTTGAGGTTTTTCGTTATACTAATCCAATTTGATGGAAATAAACGGAGGGTAAATTTGTCACATGTGTACCAGTTTGGGATTTTTGGTGGTCAAAATAATTAGTCTGGGGTAAATTTATCACAGATGTACCAATTTGAGGTTTTTGGTGGTTGAAAAAATAGTTTGGGGATGAATTTGTCACAGGTGTACTAGTTTGGAGTTTTTTGTGGTCAAAAAAATAGTTCGAGGTAATTGTTTCACAGGCATACCATTTTAGGATTTTTCGTGGTATTAACTCTTAAATATATATAAACGTGAAGGACTAACGGTCAAGTGAACTCTTAACGATAGTAATGTCACTCTATATAATATATTTTTAGAGTCCAAAATCTATCTAAAATGAGGTTTGATTAATCCCCTAAGTTTAATCATGTCTTACACCCTTGGGAGTAAGATCTATACTATTTATAATCTCCACTTCCTATCGTGAAGCTCAATTAAACCGATTTTCGCATCCTTCAAACTAGGGGAGGCTAGAAATGGAATTTTCTTGACGCGGCGAACTGTCTTTAATGCCCGCTATTTTTTTATTTATTTGGCGTTTTTATTAAGACAGTTACCAACGGTCGCTACCCATTTGTCATTTACCCTTTTTATCAAGATGGTTATCGTTATTATCAGTGGGATTTCACTTGATCCGTTAGCACAAATTAGGTCTGCCTTATTAGCCGTTGAATTCGTTAGTAGTTACTAGATCGATAGTATAATTATACATTTTGGGAATTATTATTTGATTGAGCAACATGTGATCAATTTCATTTCAAGTATAATCACATTTAAGTTGTTATGAACACAATTTTACTCCAGTGGCACCATTTTCTATAATTGGTAAACAAAAAAAAAAATACAAATTTCAATTGCTAAGTGTAAATAGCGTTTTTTTTTCTTTTATAAATATCAAAATGATTACATTTTAATATCGAGAGTTCAACATCAATCTCATCTACCAAAAGACTTGCATAAAATATCGATGAAACTCGCAATGGTCTAAGAAAAATCACGTTAAAGCAAAAACTTCAATGGATACTTTTGAATCTCGCTTGTAACAATTTCAAAGGCATCCTAATTAATGATGTTGACCTCCTAATTTTTGTCTTCTTTCCCCTTTTCTCACTGGGCAAGTTATTATGGAGAGGGAGGTGGGATGAGTTGGGTCTAAAGACCTTTTATAAAAAAAAATTACCTTTCCGTTTCCCCTCTCTTGCACGCAGGAAAAAAGTTGATTGTAGGGAGAGATTTTGCATTGTTAACTTTTCTGATTTTGTTTGCCGATATTAGCAGCATAATTAATAGTTCATGTTGTAGAGTTGACCCCAAATTTATGACATTTCTCTTTGCTTTGGCTATAAATACCACTCCCGTCTTGCTCTCTTCTCTGAAGTCTCTAGGATGAGAGAGAGAGAGAGAGAGAGAGAGAGAGAGAGAGAGAGAGAGAGAGAGAGAGAGAGAGATGCAGAGAGTGACATACAATGAGTGCCTCCACAACCATGCTGCGAGTGTTGGAAAATAACGTCGAGAATGGGATGAAATGGAATTAAACTTTGAGACGTGATAACACTCTCTTTAAGGATTTATTTTCTCCACAACGTTGCTAATGGTTTCCGGCAAATATCCTCCATAATACAACAAAGTCTGAGTGAGAATAGCAGATAGCAATTCTGATAATTCTTCAAGATCTCTCAAAGGAAACAATTAAAAACAACGGCTGTGTATCTTTTTGAGAAACGAAAATAGAAGTTAATATTCTAAAAATGAACAGAGTCACTCAATTCATAATAGTTGAAAAAGACAACTTTCATGTCTCAAAAACTGTCATTCGAACACAACTATTCTTGTCCAAAGAACAGTTAATTTCGGATGCAACTCTTCGTTCGGACACAACTCATTGCTGTCCAAAAAAAAATTTATTCGGACACAACTCTTCATTATCCGTAAACTGTCTGGTCTGAAAAATTGCAACTCTTGTACATAAATAATTAATTAAAATTCAAAAATAAATTTAATAAAATAACCTCAACTCCTACGTGAACAGTTGCACTATTTCATTAAGAATCAATAGTTTATTTTTATTATAATTTCAAAAATAAACAAATAAATAAAATGACTGTTAATTAGTGCCAATAATTATCCGTGACCGCGCAAGCGTGCCAAGTGCGCTTAATAATCGCGCCAAAATCGCCCAATTATTGGCGCACCCGCACGCGGGTATAGTGAGTTGTAGCCCACTTGCCCATTTCTTTATTTTGAAGACAATAGTAGCCTTCTAATTAATATAGAAACTTGTACTCTTCCTTCCATCCTATGTGGGATTAGAAAAGGGCTCATTTTATTTTCTTTGCAAACAAACTTCAATAATCCTCCACTTTGTTTGTAAGATAAAATCACAAAAATAAAATTTCTCAAAATTACAGCCAAAATTTCCATGAGATTAATATACATACATGAAGGTCTCTTTCGTGTTAAACCTTCATTTAGTGCAAGTATCTCAAAATTCTATAAAAGTAACAAATAGTTGCTGGCTTTAAGTTTGCTACTCTATATAATAGAATCGGACCACACATATACGAATCTCTTGCTTCAACGAGAAGTTCATATTTGCTCCGCACTATTATAGCCTTGTGCTTGTACCTATTTCATGAGCTCTCTAGAAAGCAACCATAACTTTTGTAAGAAGCGGCATCACTTCTAAGCTCATATAGGTGAAGTATCTACCATGTCTTTCTGTTACTAATAAACACATTACATTTTTGTATTATACTTCATTAAGAATGTAATTCAGCATTTAAAACATAACAGATGATACTGACTTCTCATGTCTGGACTAATGTCAGTATCAAACAATCATTTTCAGTAACTTATTTTTACCCATTAAACCTTATAACTAGTGATATGGTAGTATTAGGTCGAGTTACCATTATTGGTGATTTTAAGCAAAGGGTTTCAGCCCCATTTCATTTGAGGTCACATTTACCATCTCTCTTGGTGGAGCCTTTGTAAAGGGATCGGCCAGATTCTTGCTTGACCTCACGTAGACAATTGTTATGGCACCATCTTGAATCAATTGTCTCACGTACTCATGCCTTAGGCTTATATGTTTAGACTTTGCATTATAAGTGCTACTATAAGCTCTTGCCAAAGTAGCCTGACTACCACAATGAACAGAAAAAGGAGGCATATGACTAGCCATAATTTGATGTCCAACATCAAATTTCTAATCCACTCAACCTCTTTTCCAGTTGCTGCGATTCCATCATTGTGTGAGTTATGCATGTTTATTTCTTGCTCGCCCAAGATACAGCAAATCCACCTAATGTGAAGATCCATCCAGAAGTGGAATGTTTTTCTCCCACACTAGAAATCCAATTAGCATCACTGTATCCTTCTTATTGAAGCAGAAATCGTTATGTATTTCCATTAAGCTGAAAGGGGTATTTATATACCCAAGAGTACATTCTAGAAGATTTACTAGCAAGAAAAGAAATACATAAAATAGAAAAATTTCCTAGATAAGATTCCAAATCTTCCTAAACCAATAGCGCAATATTCGGTTGATAATATCCAAAGATACGATTCCAAATCTTCCTAAACTGATAACGCAATATTCGGTTGATACACCCCCTCAAGTGGAAGAATCGAGATCGCGAATCTTCAACTTGTCTCGCAAAAATTCAAAACGTGTTGTAGGGAGAGCTTTGGTGAGAGCATCGGCCAATTGGTCAGCTGTGGAGATAAACTGCACATTGAGCTGTCGTTTGGCGACACTATCATGGACAAAGTGGAAGTCAATTTCAACATGTTTGGTACGAGCATGAAAAATCGGATTTGCAGACAAATAAGTGGCACCAATATTATCGCACCAAAGGATGGGAGGACCTTGAAGAGGGAACCCAAGCTCTTGATAGAGTGACTCAAGCTAGATGAGTTCAGCTGTAGTATCGGCAAGGGTTTATACTCGGACTTTGTGGAAGAGTGCGCTACGGTTCGTTGTTTCCTAGAGCTCCAAGAGATTAAGTTAGGACCCAGAAAAATAGCATACCCTCCAGTTGACTTCCTATCGTCAGAGCTACCAGCCCAATCCACATCGAAAAAGGCTTGCAAGTGAGTATCATTGCATCGGGAAAGAAGCAACCAGATGACCCTGTATGTTTGAGATAGCGCAAGATGCATTTCACCATTTGCCAGTGGTCTTTCAGTCATTGCATGCATGAATTAACAAGCTTTATTAATAGCAAAGGAAAGATCTGGTCTTGTCAATGTCACGTATTGGAGGGCGCCAACTATAGACCGATACAGAGTAGCATCAGACATCAGAGCACCCCCTATCGAAGATGGATATATAGTTGTGGCCAAAGGAGTTCGGACAAGCTTGCACTCAGACATCCCGGCTCGATGAAGAAGATCATCAATATAATGCCCTTGAGAGAGAAGCAGTCTTTCAGAGTGAGGGATAGCCTCTATTCCAAGGAAGAAGTGTAGTGGGCCGAGATCCTTAATGGAGAATTCTGCAGACAATTTCTTTAAGATTGAACTGACAGTAGAAGGTGCATTACCTGTAACCAGAATGTCATCAACATAGATAAAAAAATAAATGACTTCAATGCCGCTTCAATAGATAAACAATGATGGATCTGTTTGTGATGCTGAGAATCCCAAATGAAGCAAAAATTGAGAAAATCGTTGGAACTAGGCTCTCGGAGCTTGCTTGAGACCATATAGCGAACGATGCAACTTGCATACATAATTACGACGAGTTGGGTCCACAAAACCAGGGGGCTGCTCCATGTACAACTCTTCATAAATAACCCCATGTAAGAAAGCATTATGCACATCCAGTTGTCGAACCTGCCACCTTTGAGAGACAGCAAGAGACAAAATAGAGCGAATAGTGGTAATTTTCATAACTGGACTGAAGGTTTCTGTAT
This sequence comes from Lenwebbia sp. NSW1173648, assembly GCA_029784005.1. NCBI lineage: Eukaryota > Viridiplantae > Streptophyta > Magnoliopsida > Myrtales > Myrtaceae > Lenwebbia > Lenwebbia sp. NSW1173648. Next base: position 10,726,838 of record JARCGZ010000010.1, read on the forward strand.
AATCCAAGCATTCTTGCTGATGAAAACCCTTAGCAACTAGGCGAGCTTTATAACACTCAAGACTGCCATCTGCTTTGCGCTTAACTCTGTAAACCCACTTACACCCAACGAGATTCATGGAGGAGGTGCGAGGGACCAAAGACCATGTTCCATTTTTTAACAACGCATTAAGTTCATCGTTCATAGCCGCACACCACTCAAGGTTTTTGTTGGCTTGGTGAATGAGGTTGGTTCGGTGATGGGGCCGGTAACAGTATTAATTTGAGGTGGATGAGAGCGAAGTTGCATGGTGTGGGTACATGTTGGCCTGGGTGGGGGCGGCGGCGGCGGTAGAGAGGTCGATGAGGAAGTGGAATGATAAAGATCATGGGGGGCCTTGGTTCTTAGGGTAGGGGAGGTGGATGAATCAGCATTAGACGACACCGCGAGAGCCAGTGTAGGAGTATGTGATCTCACTATAGTGGTAGGGGGAGGAACACCAACATGAGCCGAAGTTCACGGCACTAGAATAGGTGCAGAAAAGGAAGAGTTAGGTGCTGGACTGAGAATAGAAGGAGTTGCAACGGGAAAACATGTTTCATCAAAACGAACATGTCGGGCTATGTATAAATGATTGGTGACAGAGTCAAGACAGCGGTACCCTGTATGAGAGGGATTGTATCCCAAGAAAATACAAGGAATTAAGCGAAAATCCATCTTATGGGTGTTATAAGGACGTAGATACGGAAAACAGCGACACCCAAAGATTTTTAAGAAGGAATAATCCAAAGGGTGATTATGAACCATTTGAAAAGGGGAGATGCGATTAGTGACCTTGGAGGGCATCCGATTGATGAGGTAGACCGCCGTTTCGAATGCGTAGTGCCAGTATCGGTGAGGGACAGAGCCATGAGCTAATAATGTTAAACCGGTTTCAACTATATGCCTATGACGACACTCAATCGCCCCTTGTTGTTCATGGGTATGTGGTGCAGAGAGGCGATGAGAAATACCTATTTTTGAGAAAAAGGTTGGGAGGGTACCAAATTCACCACCCCAATCTGTTTGAACGGCTTTTATTTTTCGTGAAAAATGACTTTCGACAAGAGCTTGGAAAGTGAGAAAAACAAAGTAAACATCTGACTTTGCTTTAAGAGGATAAAACCAAATAAATTTTGTGCAATCGTCAACAAAAATAACGAAATAGCAATGACCATCAGTTGAAACAAAATGAGAAGGACCCCAAACATCACTATAAATTAAATCCAATGGAAACAAACTACTAGTTGAAGACAATCCTAAAGACTGACGACTAGCCTTGCCCAATTGGCAAGCTATACATAACTGACTCAACCGTGTGGACTGACACGGCAATTTATTTTCTTTGACCATAAACCGTAAGAGATGCTCATGGGGATGGCCAAGACGTTGATGCCAGCCATCCATGGAAGTTTGTTCCACAATACTGGCAGTAGGCATTGAAGGTTATTGCGGTATGGTGTAAAGACCACCACTACTTGCGCCGGAAAGAAGAACCGCCTTGGTCAATAGATCCTTAACAACAAAGTGGGTAGGATAAAATTCAAAGAAGACATTATTATCAGTTGCAAATTTTTGAATTGAAAGTAAATGCTTAGAAATATCAGGGATGGGAAGAACATCATTTAAGCGTAAACGAAGATTTGAAGTAGAGGAGGAAATAGAAGAAGTGCCAATATTAATGATTTTCAGACCCTTACCATTTCTCACGTGTAGTTGATCTGATCCATTATAAGCTTCGTAGAAAGAAAGGGATTATAGATCAAGTGGTGGGAGGCACCCGTGTCAAGGTACCAAGGTAGGGTGTTGGTAGGTGGTGAAGGTAAAAGAGGGGGAAAGACACGACTCAGGTTGGCATTAGGAGAGTGAGAGGGTTGAAAAGATGATGTATACGAAGGGGTATGCGTAAGACGCGGGTAATAAGGCATACCAGGAGGGTGATAGTAGCATGTAGCAGTAGTGTGATTTGTACATTGACAGATGGAACACCATAGTCGACCTTGTTGAGCACCTCGAGCACCACGACCATGGCCAAAGCGACCCCACGACCTCTTGACTGACCACGGTCATAGAAAGAGGAACCAGTAGGCATAGAGGCAGAAGTGAAGGAATCTTGTTGAGCAGAGTTGGCTGTAGCAGAGTTAGCCTGAGAGGTAGGCTTGGAGATTTGCAACTTTTGGAAGGCCTTAATACTCTCGTGACTAAGGAGAAGGCCTTGAAGATCCGTAAACGAGATTGATTCAGAATGACCAAGTAATGTCGGAACAATGTCCTGGAGATCAGATTGGAGACCATGGAAGATGTAGACATTGAAATCCTCCGGTTCAAGAGGCTTGCCTGTAGCAGCCATCTCATCGGCAAGGGATTTAGCACGCTGAAGGAAATCAATGACCGATTCGTCTTGTTTTTGTTGCGGATGTTGAAGACTAAGATGAAGAGAGAGCATATGTATAGCGGAAGCTGAGCCAAAGGAAGCATTGAGAGCATCCTAGATGGCTTTGCTAGTTGGTTTATCGAGAATAAGAGGTAAAACCAATTCTGAGAGGGACGCAATTAGAAGACTCGTGATGGAAGCGTCCTGTTATTGCTAGAGAACTGTTTGGGCTTTATCAGAGGGACACGATTTAGTCCCATCGACATAACCATAGAGATTTTGTCCCTTAAGAAACGGGACAACCTGTGCTTTCCATAGCAAGTAATTGGATGATGTGAGGCGCAGAGAAAGGAAGTAGTGAGCAGATCCGAATGGAGGAAGTGAAGAAGAAGGGTTTGTGGTGGGGGTGGCGGCGTTGGAGCCATTCAAAGCCATGCCGACCACCGTTGTAGGAAAAGAAGAAGAAGAAGAAGAAAAAGAAGAAGAAGAAGAATGCTAGGGTTGAAAAGAGGCGTAAGCCTTAGATGGCTCTGATACCATATTGAAGCAAAAATCGTTATGTATTTCCATTAAGCTTAAAGGGGTATTTATATACCCAAGAGTACATTCTAGAAGATTTATTAGCAAGAAAAGAAATACATAAAATAGAAAACTTTCCTAGATAGGATTCCAAATCTTCCTAAACCGATAGCGCAATATTCGATTGATAATATCCAAAGATATGATTCCAAATCTTCCTAAACCGATAATGCAATATTCAGTTGATACTTCTTATACAGCCGGATAATTGTTATAGAACAATCTTAAATTTTTAGTTCTCTTAAGATAACCAAAAAGTATGGTAATGGCATTCCAATGTTCTATACTTGGATTACTGGTTTATCTATTGAACTTACATACGGAAAACGCAATATCAGGTCTAGTACAATACATCGCATACATCAAAAACCTTATAGCACTAGCATATTCAAATTGTGCTACTGCTTTACCAGTATTATAATTCAATTTAATATTGGGATCACATGGAGTACTCACTTCTTTGAAATCAAGATGTTTAAATTTACTTAACATTTTTTCAACATAATCACATTGGCTCAAAGAATAACCCTCACTATGCTTTTTAGCTTTAATATCTAAGATAGTATCTACTTCACCCAAATCTTTCATTTTAAAATTTGAAGTTAGATAATTCTTAGTTTTGATGACTCTAGTCATATTAGTTCCAAAGATAAGTGTATCATCAACGTATAAGCAAACTAAAACACCTTAGTCTTTAGTAAATTTAGAATAAATACACTTATTAGCATTATTATGCTTGAAATTATTGGACAATATGACTGAATCAAATTTCTCATGCCATTGCTTCGGTGCATGCTTAAGCCCATAAAGAGATATAACTAATTTACATATTTTCCTCTCATTTTCAAGAAGAACAAAACTCTCTAGTTGTTTGATGTAAATTTCCTTATTTAAATCTCCATTTAAGAAAGCAATTTTGACATCCATTTGATGAACACAAAGATCATAAATGGATGCTAGAGCAAAAAAAAAAAAAATTCGAATAGATGTTATACATGATACAGGAGCATAAGTATCAAAAAAAATTCGAATAGATGTTATACATGATACAGGAGCCTTAAACGTTTGAACAATACCATCAGAATTGTATTTTCTCCTGAAAACCTATTTACACCCAATAGGTTTAGATCCTTTTGGTAAGTCTGCTAATACCCAAGTATTGTTGGACACAATTGAGTCCATTTCCAAAAAGAAGCATCTCTAGAAGACATAGTATCACTAAAAATTTTAGCATTGTCTTTTAAATTTAATACTAATGGGTATTTATTTACCACGTTATTATCTCTATCTCCTTCAACAAGAAAATCTCTCCTGTAAGTGCTAAGTGCGCCTAATAATCGCGCCAAAATCGCATAATTATTCGCGCACCCGCACATGGGTATAGTGGGGTTTTAGCCCACTTGCCCATTTCTGTATTTTGAAAGACAATAGTAGTCTTTTAATTAATAAAGAAACTTGAACTCTTCTTTCCATTTTATGTGGGATTGGAAAAAGGGCACATTTTGTTTGTTTTGCAAACAAACTTTAACATCAAGAATGGGCAAATACACGGTGGATGGCTACAACGAGTACAGCCCAAAGAAGCCTAACACAGACCTTTGTGCTCCTTGTGGTTGTCATAGGAACTATCATAGGAAAGTGACCATCTTCAACCTTGAGATGACTGAAGCCAATGGCAACTACAGTCCTGGTGACCAAAACATGATCACCCGAAAGAAGAGAGCTTCGACCTGGAGGTAGCCCTGTCGATACTCGACGCCGGCGGAGAGGTTGAACCAGCTAGTCGCACCGGCACAGCAGGAGAAGATGAAGATGAGCAAGTCAACTAGAAATCGCTTGCAAAACTTTTCATGTTTAAACCTATTGCACTTTTGCCAATTCAATCCTAAACCTTTTAATTTCACTAATTGAGTCCTAAATCTTTTCATGTCTTTTCAATTGAGTTCATCCTGCCAATTTTTTGCTAAAAATCGCTCACGTGGACGCCGGTAGTGTTACGTGGCACAATCAGCACTAACGTGGGCAATTGGTAAATATATTTTACTGTTTTATAAAAAATTTATTCTTTTAATTCTATTATCCTACTTCAATTTTTTATTTTTCCCTCCGCCCGCCGTTACCATGGGAAATTTTTAATTATATTTTATTATTTTTTAATTTTTCTTTTGTTTTCCTTTTTTAATTAATTTATTTTTCCTCCATCGGCCTCTGTAGGTCCTCATCGATGGTAGGTGGAGGTCGCCGATCTTGGGCAAGGGCAACCCTCGCCCTCGCCAGCCTAGGTGAGGTGGCCCTTGCTAGGCCAACGAGGACGACCCTTGCCCAAGCGAGGGTTGCCCTCGGCTGAGGCCAACGACCTCTGCCAACCATCAACGAGGCCCGGTGGTGGCCAGCGGAGGGAAAAAAAGAAAAGAAAAAGAAAAAAAAGTAAAAAGTAAAGAAGGAAAACATAAAAATACAAAATATAAAATACAAAATATATTAAAAAATTATTATAAGTTCTCCACGTCAGTGCCGGCTATGCCCCGTAGAACGGTCGGCGTCCACGTAAGAGATTTTCGGTCAAAATTAGTCGACTAAACTCAATTGGCAATGCGTAAAAAAGTTTAGGATTCAAATGGCAAAACTAAAATATTTACGATTGAATTGACAAATATGCAATAAGTTTAGAAGTTTTTAATGATTTTCCTTAAAATTGCCTATAAGACACATCACACACATTGTACAATGTCAACTTCTCTTTTAGTTGGTTTGGTCGACATGTGTTTGAATGCCCGCACATTTCATGCGTATTTGTCTCTATCATAACTCATATTTTGGCGCAATATAAATTTTTTATTTACAAAACCGATGATGAAAATGAATAGAGAAAAGTATCCAAAAAGTCCTAAACCTCTTGTATTGGTGCCAATTCACTCCTAAACTTTTCAATTGTACGGATTAAGTCATGAACCTTTTGCATTTGTGCCAATTTAGTCCTAAACCTTTTGCATTTGTGTCAATTGAGTCCATCCGGCCAAGTTTGGCTGGAAATCATTGATGTGGATGTCGGTCGTCCTACGTGGCACGATCGACGCTGACATGGATTTTTTTTTTAAATATTCTTAAACATTTTTTAAATTTTGCAGTAATTTTTTTGGTTTTTTCTATTTTTTACTTTGTTTTGTTTTTGGACAGAGGGCCGCAGCGCCCTCGGCCAGTGCTGGCTATGGTCACCGACCCTATGTCCCAAAATACAAAATATAGTAAAGAAAAAACAAGAAAAACCAAATGTTTATTAAAAAAAAAAAATATTTAAAAATGCCCACGTCATAGCCGATGAGGGTCGCGTAGGACGATTGATGTCCACGTCAGTGATTCTTTATCAAAATTGACCGAATGGACTCAATTGGCACAAATGCAAAATGTTTAGGACTGAATTGGCACAATTAAAAGGTTTAAGATTGAATTGTCACCAATACAGAAGGTTTATGATTTTTTGGACACTTTTCCCAAATGAACATAACCAATTATTGTTATTGCCTAGGTTAACCAGGAAAGTTTCTACATAGTCAACTATCCCTCTTCCTCTTGGGGGAATTAGAACCACAGGATTAAGACTAACTACTAACCGAGGGAGATGCTTGATTAGTCAAGAAATGGTTTGATTAGGTCAATGAGAGCCTATTGAGTTGATGTATGTAGGCAACGAACAGCCAAAATCTCGAGGAGGCATCTGAATGACCCTCGCTGGCCACAGGCCGAGGCCCAGCCCGGTTGGCCATAGGGCGAGGCCCTGCAAGCCTTTGCCGGCCGCGGGCAAGGGCCACAAAGCCCTAGCCGGCGGCCCCCAGCCGCTCTTAACGAAAATTAAAATTAAAATTAATTCGTAAAAAATTTAGAAAGGTTTCAAAAAATTTCACGTCAGCATCTATCGTGGGACATATGACGATGATGTCCACGTTAGCAATTTTTTGGCCACGATTGCCCCGAAGGACAAATTGGTAACTTGTAAAAAGTTTAGGAGTCAATTGACATAATTTAAATGTTAAAAACTGAATTGGCCAAAATACAATATATTTAGGACTTTTGGGGTAATTTCCCCTACGCACAGTGCTTGTTTAACCTGGGGTACGTTACCAGCAATCTGGTTAATAAGCACTGTGCGAAGCACAAGCTGACAACGCAGGAGCCGAAACTCCGATGACTCACACCAGGCGCAGGTCGCTACTATACGAGTCTCCCCGACGGTAGCCATCCGAAGACTACGTGGAGTCTACCTTCCCGATCGCCCCCCCTAAGTTAAGAGAAAATATTTTTCTTTTCTTCTTCCCAGAGAATACCCCCGAAGTTTTACATTCTCGAGTTCAGATGAAATAGTTTAAGGACTTGTTTAGATCCAAATACATCACTTCGTATTCAATCTCCGAAATCGTGTTATCCTTCAATCCTCAGCAACTTTCCCTGTACTCATAAGGAACTCTCTCTCTCTCTCCATCAGCCAACAAAATTCATTAATAGCTGCAAATCCCGACCCATCTAAACCTACAATCAACAGTTAGACACTGAAGACTACAAGACTACGGTCCGAACTATTACAACTCATTTTTTGCGTAGCATGAATCTTTGATTTACCGACCAAAAAAGAAAAATCGTTGATTTACAAAACCAATCATCAATGTACACACCCAATTATTGTTATTGTCCAGGTTAACCAGGAAATTTCTACGGCCCATTTCCTACGAAAGTATCAATTTTAGGTTGAGCCCAAGTTCTGGCCGAACTATTCTTTGGGCGATAAAAAAGAGATCACAAAATTTCACTTGTGTCCCAAATGTAATCCCGTTAACTTGCTGCCTGAAGTCGCCCTTAGTTGCCCAACGTGGCAATTCCACATTAGCGATAAATCTACGTCGCTTGTTGATGTGGATTCAAAGCACCGTTCACGTCATTCTTCATCATCCCGACCTCACCCGCAACGTCTCATCCGAATCTGGTCCGATTCCGCCCACGACAACAGCCCGGCTGGCTCCATCATGGAGCCGCCTCCACCTTGGGACTCAAATCTCTCTTACTACAGGGCCCTCGCGGCGGTGGACATTGACCATGAACAGCTGTCTTCCAAGCACTGCTCGTCTCACTATCCCCCCCCCCCCCCCCCCCCCCCCCCTCTCTCTCTCTCTATCACAGGCGAGCTTGATGACGTCGCCTGTGGCAGATCTTCACCTAACGCGTCGACCTCCTTCCCATCATTGAGCCTCGTAGTGAGCGCAACAACGAGCTCGGTGCCGGCGCAAGCTCCTCCATCGGTGACTTAAGTAGAGAAGACAACGACAACCAAGCATGAGCTCAACCTCCACTATGAGCTTTGTTGTAGACGATGAGGGTAATGGAGAGAGACGATGGTGACGACCACAGCCAGAGTCTGGAATGGGGTGATGGTTCGCCGGTGACAATGGAGGCGGAGGACGGTGGGAGCCCGTTTGCATCTGTGGTTGAGGGACTGGAGAGAAGAAAAGAGAGGGATGGATCCTTGGTGTATGGTTTTGACTGGATGTGGTGCTGCAGTTCAAATAAGAAACAACACTACGTCGAAATTTTTTGTGCCACTGTGAGTGAACAATGCTTTAAGCTTTAAATCCACGTCAGCAAACGACATGAATCTATTGCTGATTTGGAATTGCCACGTCAAGCAACTAAGGACGACTTTGGATTGCATCTTATGGGTGTCAAATTTGGAACTCGAGCGAAAATTAATAATTTGTATATGACAAAAACGATTTCGGGTCGGATTGTGACTCAACCTCAAGTTGATGCTTTGTTAGGAAATCAAGCCAATTTTACTACATTAGAGAAATATCCCTTTCCTTCCTAGTGGAATTCGAATAGCAGGATTTATACTAATGGCAAATTCAAAGAGATGCTCGTATTGGTCGATAAATGGCTTAATTAGATCAACGAGCCCATCAAGTTCATGTGCTTAGGGAACAAACAGCTAAAATCTCGAGAATGCTCAAGGAAATATGTTCTCCTACAGAGTCTCTCTCAGACTCCTAGGTTATTTTCTGAAAATAGATACTCAATTCTAAAGCTCTGCAGCAAAAATCGTTAGCACCACCACTCGGGCATCTCTTTGTACTCAATCTCCCAAACCATGTTATTTTTCTTATCTACAGCAGCTTCCCCCATGCTCATAAGAAACTCTCTCCCATCAGCCAACAAAATTCATTCACAGTTTGCAAATGCAGCCCCAACTAAACCTACAAACATCAGTCAGAGACTTACGACAAACAGAAATTTTTGAAAAACAGAACACTCCAAACATCAGTCAGAGACTTACGACAAACAGAAATTTTTGAAAAACAGAACACTCCACCTTCCAAAAAGGCCCCATCCCTTTCACCATTAACGTGACTCAATCTCCTCGTGTTAGGCATATTGTCAAAGCATAAAGAGATGCATCCAGCTGGGCCAACCTCATGCTCAGAAAAGCCAAATGAACAGGAGAACCGAACCCGAGTCGAGCTCTAAATTATGCTAACGTATCAAGGTTTAATCAGCTTTGCCTAGAAGTATACCGATGGAAGGGTATTACAGAAAACCATATTAGTAGTCTCTTGGCAAACAAGCACGGGAACATTCGCATGGGAATTGTGTACCAGCCGATAGCAAACAATGAATGAGCTGTGTACAAAAGACTCCGCAGGCATCATCAATATGAGCAGGGCACTCCATTCAAGCACAGATTCACATGAAAGGGGAAATGGTTCCACACATAAGCATAGAGAGAAAAAGGAGAATAAATCTGTCACCCCCCTGACAGGTAGACCCTATGCTTCGAATACAGATGATTTGCCGCACTACTAGAGACAGTATCCAGAAATGCATTGATCGATCATCGAAATTGCAAGAGAAAAATGGATAAAAACAGAACATGATAATTCATCAACTATCAACTGTAAGGCTGGTCAGCATAAGAAAAATATGAGATAGATCAATTTCTAATGTCTGCTCAACATTTCAGGAAGAACTGCGGCAAAAATTTACCTGAAAATACAATAGATACCAAACTCATTCACATTGAAACAGTGGCAACCAGAGTCTACTGGTTCCCCTCGTAAGACAAGCAGGATAGCAAAATTAGCAGTGGCAAAAAATTCTGGATGTCTCAATTTCAAAACATGCATTGTCACAAAAATTCATAAACTACAAAGTACATTAACCTCTCTACAAATGACCTTTGGTGTAAATACAGGTAAGACAGGCCATATGCATCAGAACTCGCTCAGCAGCACGAACAATGTAAATCTACCTGATGGTCACGAACTTGTTGGTACCATGTTTGGCCCAATGGGTCCTCAGGTCAATTGCGTTAGCAAAATTGTAGCCATCGGCTGCAAGTTTCTCCAGAACCTTCTTAAATGCACCTAGGCTCATTTTCCGTCCAGCTATTCTTGCACCTCGTCGCTTGGTGCTCATCGGCAACGGATACATTGATACCTGCGTGGTACAACACGCCGATTGCCAACCACCACAACCCCAGCGGTAACATTGCTGAGGAGCACCAGTGCATGAGCAGACTGGTATCGGAATACCTGATATATCCATGTCAATGCCATTGATAACAACGTCCATGCTCTTCTTTGGTGGCTTTGCCCGCTGAATCGGAGGGTTTGTATTGTCCTTCGGCTTCCTGCTCTTTTTGGCTTTGGGGGTCTTAGGAATACCATTGCTCTGCCTCTTCTTCAGTTGTGGACTCTCCTTTTTAATCCCCGGGCTTGGCTCTTCAATCCTGCCCATCCTATCATCCCTCAATGAGTCAGGCATCTGTAACATTTGCAGATTGTGGGCTCCAGAACTTTCCGGGAGCATAGCATAATTATGATTCGGGGGCAACATGTTGAAAAACTTCTCTTTTTGGTTCATCCAATTGTCCCTCGCGTAATTGTATTGGAGAGGAGCATCCAAAACAACAGAATCCCTAGGATGATAAGCTCCATTGGGAGCTACCAGAATGGTCGGATCACGCCCGGGCAGAAAAGGCTTCGTATCTCGCTCAGCCATGGTTGACATGAGCTGTAGATTGAGGTGTCCTTTGCAGGATGGTTCATAGTAACCCCAATTTCGCATGTTCAGCGAGTCGTCGTCCATAATAACTATAGAATTGCGAGAAAACAATGAAAAGTTTCATTTTTGCCGCATGTTCAGGGTAAAAGCACAAACCAGACGATGCTCAAGCAAATAATGTAACAGAGAAACACGTAGAAAACCACTAGATTTAACAGGACCCCAGAAGAAAACACATGATTATAAGCAGCAACCTTGGAAAGTCCCAAGAATTTATACACATAGAAGATAGAACTGGTCTTAGGACAAAAAGATGTTCCAATTGCTTGTTACCCATTGAATCAAACACAAAAAGGAGAACTGGAGACTTTGCCAATACAACTATTGAACCTAATCAGACTAACAACTCCATCTCCGAGCTTAAAATAACACAAAGCTAAGAAAGATTCGTTTCTCAGGTAACAGAGAGCAAATCTATAATTTCCTACATGTCTCGCGATCAAACAGATCACCAATCAAACCTTTCCCAATCTCTCCTGTCAGAACAACGGAGCTAAAGATGCTTCGATCAAACGCAACAGCAGGAGCTAAAAATGCTTCGATCCGACACAACAGCAGGGAATTTTGAAAAGATTCAAAATCCCCAGCCGATCCCGTCCTCTACATTTTTCTCGCGATCTCGCTAGGGCACAAAGAAGCAATAGCTAAAAGGGAAAAAACTCAGAGATCGGGAAATTAAGCATTTTGATGCCAGATCTGCAAATTCCAATGAAGGAATTAGCAAACCCAGGTGTCCATTTAAGCTCAAACGGGCGCCGCGCAAGGATATACATAAGAGGAATAACAGTACAAGGACCCATCTATTGAAAATTATGGAGAGAGAGTGAGGGAGACAGAGACAGAGAGAGAGAGAGAGAGAAAGAGGAGAGAGGAGAGACAAAACTTACTTGGGTGGGTGTAAACGGCTCTTTAGGGTTTGCCTTCTGGAGAGAGAGAGAGAGAGAGGAGAGAGGAGAGAGAAACCAATGAGAGAGAGAGACAGAGAAAGAGAAAGAGAAAGAGATAGAGAAAGAGAGAGAAGATAGGAGAGAGAAAGAAAGCCCTAAAATTTGAGAGAGAAAGAGAGGGTGAGAGACCTAAAATTGGTGCATGTATCAATCAAGTAATAATATTTATTTCTATTTTTAAATTAAAAATAAGAGAAAAAAAAAAGAATGAGAAAAATCTAAGGCATATCTACATTTTAGGGCAGGTGCCCATGTGGCAATCTCAAAGGTTTAAACCTTATCCTCTTGTTGCCCCTGAGGAGCCCACCTCCCCTATTTCTTCTTTTTCCTCTTTCATATACAATTTAATAAAAATACAATACCTTATGCAAAGCATACTTTATATTATTATTAAATCTATGCTTTCCCTATAATTATAATGTGATCTCTAGGTGTTGCCGCACCAGCTGATTTTTTTATTGTAGTTTGTGTCTTATTTGGATGGTTTTTTTGGTGTTCTCAATGCAAAAAACAGAGAATTTGCCCATGATGGCAATTATATAAATGATTGGTAAGTTTCATGAATTGTTGGAAAAGTCATGGATAGATTACGTACCATTTAATGAATTACCAAATCCGATGTTACATGCCAATAGGCATGCGGCCCTATTGATAAAGGGATTAAAGGTGAGGAAACTAGTATCGACTATATCATAGGTGTGTGGTTCGACTCCCGCGCTCTACAAAGAGGTAGATAAAAAATCAGAGAGTGGAGAGTTAGAAATAAGACAGATAAAAAAAAAAAAACCTTTGTTACATCACCAACCTCAATTTGATAATCTAGAAATTATCATGAGTAAATTACCAATTGTTATCACCATATAGCTTAACCAACCTTTATAGATATTACCAACCTTACTTCAATTGAGTTATCAACTTCTCTTCGATGATGTTTTTAACTAGTTCTAAATTAATGATTTTTATTTGAGCCGCACTTACCAACATTTATTCAATTGATGTTGAATTGTTAAGTTTTTTAATAACTTAACCAATTCCGTTGAAGTTATGGACTCCTATATAACATTACCAACTTTATTTTTGGATGAAGTTACAAATTCACTTTTTAGGTTACTCTATTTGAGCCTCTTAACCATGCTTATTAAGTTGTTTTGGAATTACCAATTATTTCAATGATTTACCCGATTTTTGTGGAAGTTGGTAACTTTTTATTAGGGGTGATCGGTTCCCGGTCTGGTCCGGTTCCCGGGGGGTTCCATTGGACCGGTAACATGACCTAAAAAAAAAACATGCACCATAATTTACTGCTCATCGATCATTCTCTTTCCACGTTTGTGCAAAAACTGTTTCCTCCACTTTATACACATCCACAAGAGTGTTCCATTTTGCTAATAGAAGTGAAGAGGCAAGAAAAGAGGGTTGCGAAGTGAAGCAAACCCTAAACAAGTAAACATTATGGTTACTTAAAAAAAATTAAAAAAATTGACCGGTCCGATCCGGTCCTATGTCCTTGGAACAGGGAATCGGACTGGACCCCTCTAGAGCCGGGAACCGGACCACCAGTCCGATCAGTCCGATTTGCTCATCCCTACTTTCTATGTGGAATGCAAATTTTTTTGAGTTACTTATCAACTTTTTTTTGCTAACGAAGTTATAACTATTTTAAGGTTGCCGACTCCTATTGGAACGGCTTATCAATATTTATTTGATCAGATCCCAAATAATCAAACTCTCTGTGGTATTAACTATTGCGCCGTATCAACATCATATATGGAGGTTTTGTGGGTATAAATTAATTTGCGTTATATTATCTGAAATAAATGCACATAATAAATTTTTATATGCAAAAGATTCATTAGGCTACTTGTAAGTAGAATTCCAACGATTTGGAACATTTCTTGAAAATCTTTTTGATTTTTTTCCATTTGCTCTACAAAATTTTAACCATTCTTTCATTTTTGGGGAATGTTTCCATAAAAATTGCATTGCCATTTTTATTGGGTCCAGAAAAATATCAAGAGTTTTTAAATCATCTTGTATACATAAATTTAAAACATGACAAACACTTCTAACGAGAAAAAATTATCCACCAAAAACGGGTTTACAAATCTTTTCAAGCTCAACAATTGAAGCGGTATTTGCCACGGCATTATCAAAACCAATTGAAAAAATTTTATTAACCAAATAATACTCTTCTAAAATTTGCCTAATTAATCTATAAATATTATTTGCCGTATATCTATCATCAAAACTCTAAATGTAATAACTCTTTTTTGAATATTCCAATTATCATCTATCCAATGATATGTTATACCCATATAAGAATGAACTTGCCAATGATCATTCCAAATATCGCTACTTATATGCACACATCCATTAAAATTCATAAAAAAAAATTATAAATCTTTTTTTCCTTTTTTATAAAGATTTTTAATTATGCGTTTAAGTGTATTTCTAGGAACAGATTTTGCTTGTGGAACACATGCATTTTGTATAAATTGATTAAAATCAAATCTTTCACCAAAAACTAAATGATAAATGTTCAACGGAAACAAATTTACCTAATTCTTCTTTATAAGTTTTTTTCATTATAACGAAATAAAAGATGAGTGTTGAGATTAGCGTACCCGGAAATTTGTTGTTACTTGGTGTCAATTCCAACTTCGGTTGGATGTTTCGCCTTAAGATGCCATGTAAATGTTCCATATCCGGCTCCACCGATATATTTGTATTTTACCCCCACAATGTTTACAAACTATATCATACCTTTTTGGAGCTATATCAAATCTTTCAATTTTCATGAAGTGGTCCCATACGTCGGATGTAAACTGCCGCTTCTTTGTTGTTGACATTTCTTCGATACTGGTAGGAGGATAACGACTCTCTTGCGTTTGGACTTGCTCCATATTAGGAATAATGTTGATTTCATCATCTACATCAACTTCGACTCCCCAATCTTCATAATCACGAGGACTAGGAGGATAATCGGATTCCACCACCTTGTTCTTGCCGTTGCCACTAGTTCTACTTCTACTTCTACTTCCACTTCCACTTGCCATTTTTTTTTTATATAGAAAAAATATAAGGTATGAAAAAAGAATTTGAAATAGGGAATTATTAAAGGAGATAATAATAAAGAAAATAAGGAATTAGAGAAAATAATAAATTGGATGTTGTGAATAATTGAGAGTTAGAGAGAATTTGAGAGAATTGAGATGAAGAGATAATTTGTGTGGAAAAAATGAGAGATGAGAATGGGTATTTATATTATAGGTTAGAAATTAATTAAGAAAAAAAAATTGGTGACCGTTGGCAAAGGAAATAGTAATTTTTTTATTAAAAAAAACTTTAATTTTTTTTTCACTATTCGGAACCTGCCCAAACCGCCGGTTCCGGGCCCGGTTCAAGGTTTGAATAAACTGTAACCGGGCCCTTTGCCATGGGCCGGTTCCGGGTTGGAACCGCTGGCCCGATCAACGGGCCGGTTCCGGGCCCAACTCGACTCGTGGCCATGACTACCCTCTTTCCATAAACTTGACTATATGACTCCTTGTTCAATCACTGTTTACCTAAAACTTTTTATCGGTGTGATCAAGTGGTCTAACTCCCTTATTTTACGAGATTAAGTACTTGCGTACTCTCTCTAGAACACGCCTAAACTTCAGGCTGACACGTTGATGGGAATTAGTAATAAAAGTTGTTCAGCATCGCCCATTTTTTCTTGATCAAGTCATCGGAATTAAATCGAGTTCTTCGTGTATGAAAGTCCCTCCGCCTTCAACTCGTGTTAATTGGATTTGGCAAGAATCTGACGAAAAGCTCAGAGTGTGGCGTTCGTGTTGAGAGATCTCATCGTTTAAGGTCTCGTTACAGGCTTCATCTTCAAAAACTTTAGTCCCGCGCATTAGATGATAGTCCCCTGTTGTAAAAAAAAAAAATGTTTCACGTGATCTTGTCGACTCCATGTTGCTCTAATCAACCGGACTTATGGAGAGAGTCGACTTAAAAAAAGTTATGGAAGTTCAAGATCTTGATTAGGTAAATTAAAAGTTTAGATATCAGATAAAAGTTTTACTAACTTAGGGCTCAAAAGTGAAATTTTCGGCGCTTATCAGAGTCCATGGAATGTGCGGGCCACGATTGAGGACTGCCGAAGAAGCTTAGCCCAGTTCAATTTCATTCAAGTGGCCCATTGTCTGAGAGAGACTAATCAACTAGCCGACTGGATTGCCAAGGCGCAAAGTAAACGGGCCCTTTCTTTTACTTGGTTGTTTAAACCCCCCCGGCTTCTATGTGATTTTTTATTTTCCGAAGCTCAGCACCTATGTTTTAATAGTGGTGTTTAATGAATGAAGCAGGTTTTTCGTCCCCAAAAAAAAAATTGGGCGGAGAGATTGTCGGCCCACCTAGGCCCAAAAGGGTGAATGAGCGAGCTCGGGCAACATTCTTACACGAGAAAGCTCCGCTTGCCCAACTTGAGCCACGGCCCGGCCCAGTCAGGGTCGAACTTTTCTATGTAAGTTTCACGTTACGGGCTGGCATCCATTATACATTAGGTCCACTTTTGGGCTCGGCCCGATTCGATCCAGCCGAATGCTCACCTCTAATGTAAGGATAACCAAATCAACATTCAGCCATGACTTTAGCTACACGGCCAACGGCAACCTGGGCAAAGAAATGTCTTACCACATCTCTCCTCCTAAATAGTTGCAAACTCCATGAGGCCCACTCGTTCTATTTCCAACAGCAGCATTCAGTGCCGAGGCTCGTACGTTGGACAGGTCTTACACACTGGGGCATATTTGTCTCTGACAAAGCCCAAAATACCACCATATTTCCCCCAAATCCTCCTTGGTACCCAACTTATCCTTCTAATTTCTGGCACTGTTCTGCACCATTCTCTCACATTTCGTTTGTTTTTTTTCCCCTCATTATTTCGTTCTTGTCTATAATATCTTCTTCACTCTTTAATTTTTTCAATTCTTTCGATTCTCCTGTTTCATTCAAACTTTGCATTATGAGGCAATAGGCAGAGGCCAGGCACGTTTTGCTTTTCAGAACCTCTGACATTACCCACCAAACAAATTTTGTCAGCTCTCTCTGTCTCTCTCTGTCTCTCTCTCTCTCTGGACTCAACCCCACAATCAAATTCCTCGGCAAAACCATGCTATAATATTTAAATAATAAATCACGCATACGTTTACAGTTTAAGCATTTAGAATAATTGATCGTAATTTTACAAAATCTCACATAATATCATAGCATAAGGTTAGTTCAAATCTTTTCAGACTCCGTTTGCGTTCTCAATTAAATATGTCGACGCTTAATACTAAAGTGTGGTTCTACAAAATCTTACAAAATTCAAAAAAAGAAGAAGAAAAATTTAAAAGCGGAATGAAGAAAACAAACAATGGAAATTCTAAACAAACAGACAAACGGACAAAGTCCTATGTAAAAAAATGGCCCAAAGAGAGAGTGCAAGAGATTGTGGGTTGGGTCTTTGCAAAGGATTCTGGGTCCTACTCTTGGGAGATGATGGTCATCGTTTTGCTGGATGCTGTGTCGTTGTTACTCGTGTGAGGTGGCCAAGATGTGGCTCAGGCTCACTAGCTTGCCAGTGCAATAGTGCCACCGCAGGGGCCATTGGTTTGGCTCTTCCCACCACGGAATAATGGGGAGGTTCGTCATACAAATTAATTTCACCGATCACGTCAATCTTCTTTCTGTCCACCCACAAATATCACGACAAGCCCTCGTGATGGCCTCGAGGGGGGTTATCATCTACGAGATTCATATTCGTGATCCACACTCTCTGCAAGCGTGGTGTGGTGCCAACTCCGCAATCGGTCAAAGTTGTTTGAATGGAGTTCATACCGAAACCAAATTCAGAGAACTGATTTCATCACTTTTTCTTTTGAGATGAAGAATCAAACCATGTACACCCTCATGTCATTTGAGAGAGATCCAGAAATTGCGACTCAACATCAGGATTTTAGATGCTTTTATAAACTTCTGAAACTTCCTTCTATGTCTTTCAAGTTAAAATTTCCAAAGTAAAGGAGAAAGTCTCCGGTAGTTAATAAGAGAGTAAAAGGTTTAGGAAAAATTCCAAATAAGGATCCAAAGTGCCATCGTTTTCTCAAATAAGGGCCTGAAGTGGCATGACAGTTTCAAATAAGGGCGTGAAGTGGTCATGGCTGTTTCAAATAAAGACTTGACCTCGCCGGCCAATCGGCTAAATATTCTGAGCGGTCAAGGGCATTTTTGTCAAAATACAATTTTTAAGTAAGTTTTAGTTAAATTATAATTAAAAAATTAAAAATTAAAACAAAAAAAGGAAATACAAGCGAGAGGGTAGCCCTCCAGCCTGTGGCCGCAGCCCCACTGGCAGTGGCCGCCGGTGACCCCAATGGCCATTGTGTTTCTTGTTTCTTTTTTACTTTTAGTTTTTTTTTTAAATTTTTAAAAAAAACAGAAGGAAAAAATAGAGAAAAAATTAAAAATTAAAGGACGAAAATGCCCTTGACCAACCGGTGAATTAGGCCTTTTTTGAGACTGATATGGTCACTTCAGGCACTTACTTGAAATAGTGTCCACTTCAGGCCCAAGCCCTTATTTAAGAAAATGATGGCACTTCAGACCCTTATTTAAAATAAAGATCACTTCAGATTCTTATTTGAGAAAACGATCGTATTTCAGATTCTTATTTGAAATTTTCCCAAAGATTAGGATCCAATGCAGCTAGTCAAATTCACAAAACCCTAGAAAGCACTTGCCTTCAAGCCACATGTGTCATATCACATTTATGACGTCATGGTCGAGCCTTGGTCAGTGACTTTTGTCTAGCAAATTGCCCCAGCACAGGTATCATGTACTTCGCTAGTTCTCAATATTCAGAATTGAGGGGTGCCGAAGGAGAAGTTCTTTCGTTTAAGAAGGGGGGCTAAGCTTTGATTGGTCGGTCTGGTCGGGCCTCCCACTCGACACAAGGCATCATCAAAATCCATGGATGACGCAGCTTCATTGGCATTTTATGTCTCATTTGCGCACATATGATCATTGCTCCATTCGAGTCCGAAACCACTGACGATATTTGCTGAAGATATCTCACATATGCGATTTCCCTCCACTTATTAGTTAATATTTTTTGTTTAGACGTTTTAACATAATTAGAGTCGGATTCGGTCCATTTCGCTCGTGCATCCACCCCATGTTAATCAAAATCTACGTGACACACCCGATCCGACTTGCACGTTACGGAGGACATCTCCTATCGTCTGTGACAATTGAATTTATATGTTCTTTATATACATATGGTCTTTCTCTACGTATCAGTTTAAGTTTTGGAGTTGTATTTTCTAGCAACATTCGATATTGGTGGCTTTGGAACTTTAGAAATTAGAAGGCAACCGAGTGGAACTCTTCTTATTTTTAAAAGCCGAGACCCTGGGGAAGATTTTTTTTTTTTTTTTTTTGCTCGAAGTGGGAAGTGGACTTGGAATAAGTAAGAATATAGCAGTTGTGTCTTTATCCACATGGAATACCAGAAGATTTGAACTTTTTTTTTTCTATGTTTAAAAAAGGCGGTAGATATCTAGACTTTATCCCAAAGTCAAGCATTATAGAAGAGCAAAATGTGACTTTCTATAGATATAAAATAATAATTTATCTAGATTTGGAATCCTATACACTTGGGGAAGATGATGGCAGGTGATGCCACCTTCACGTGCCACAGAAACCACGTCTCAATAATTTACTACTCCATCCATTCTTTCCAACTCATTACCAAAATGGAATCCTATCATCAAGAATCTTAAACCAAAGAAGTACCTTCCATACTAGTGAAGTCATTGGGTTGTCATTTATTATACTTTGGAAAAATTACATAAATCATCTCTAAATTTCGATACAATGTGTAATGTCGTTTCCGAACTTTTAGTTTGTTCAATTTAGTTCATGAACTTTTTGTACATGTTCAATGTAATCCCTAAATTTGATAATTCATGGATTAAATTGAATCCATGGATATAATAACCCATTGACTAGATTGAAATTTACCTAAAGTTTAGGGATCACACTGCTGAACAATTCATGGATCATATTGAACAAATTAAAAATTCATCAACGGCATTATACGAAGGATCAAAATTCAGAGACCATCTATATAATTATCTCATTATGCGATTGCCAAGGTATAAAGCAATTGTTGCTCTGGTTGGGAAACTTGATACTATGCAAATTACAAGCCCCATACGAAATTGTCTGAAGGGGACAATTTTGTAATTTTCTCGTTAATAGGAGTTCGGGACCAGCGAATGAGAAAGGAGAGGGCACAAATTGGAAAACTAACTACCAACCTTCCTTTCACCCATCTTTTCATTGTGGCCTATTCCGATTGTTTCATCTCGATTCAACTACAAGAATTTA
The DNA here is from genome assembly GCA_029784005.1 of Lenwebbia sp. NSW1173648. Lineage (NCBI taxonomy): Eukaryota > Viridiplantae > Streptophyta > Magnoliopsida > Myrtales > Myrtaceae > Lenwebbia > Lenwebbia sp. NSW1173648. The sequence continues at coordinate 10,747,286 of JARCGZ010000010.1, forward strand.
AGAACGAAAAGCTAATGTCAAAGGAGATGGCTAAATGGATTAAGCGCTTAATTTGAATTTCCACTATTCCCGGGTTCGAATCGAGGCATCTTCAACTTACGGTAATCTTCGGGGGCAATGTCCATCATCGTACGATTGGGGTTTTACAAGATAGATGGGGGACAAAGCGATTTATCCGCGCCTTCAAAAATTACTCGAGCCGAATTGTCCGGATACTCTTGTAAAAATAAAATATGATACTTCTCACAAATGAGAACTACCTTTGATGCTTCCATCCATCTTTTAGAAAAGCTGCTTCCGAAACAATAATAAAAAAAGCTTTGGTTAGTTCCATCATCAAACTCCAACAGCTACTTTAGCATCAGTCAATGAAGACAACATCATTAAAAGTTGCTGTCCCGCCTTCATTCCGAAGGAGATTAGATCAAGACGAGATAACAAAAATAAAAGTGGTGTTAGGATTGGACACACAAATACAACGAAGTAATGAGTAAAGGCGAGAAAGAGAAATCGAAATATAAGATTTATCTTGGGGTACTATTAAACTAGGACTAAATCCAGCAGGGGATTTCACTGTAATTTGCACATCGCACATCTCTGTTATAACTCTCAATTACAAGAGATTATATGTATACTTAGTAACTACCAATAAATCATGGGCTTAAATCATTAAAGCCCTCGGCATCTCGAGGTCGTTATCTAGGAGTGAACATGTTTCCAGGGTAGAACTTAGAATCGGACCGGTTTCAGGTCCAAGGTATGCATGGTAGATTCTAGATTTCAAAAATTGAAGAACCTGTTCCGACGGGCAGGTTTCAAGTAAGTGAAACTTGGCCTGGAACCTGTAACCCGTAACATGTAACAAGTTTTTGTGTTTTTCTTGGTATATGTCTTCACGTGATTCTACAGTATTCTATGGCTTCTAATGATGAGTGTGTAATTTGGAATCATTAGTCTGAGCTTTCATTTTCGGCGATATTTGCACCTGGGACTTTTACTTTGTTAATATTTATAGTTATTTATATTGAAGTGGATTGTAGCAATAAATGATGGTTATTAAAGGTGATGATTCACTGCAATCGTTCAAGTAGAACTTGGGTAGACTTTGGAACCTGCGACATGATAGATTTTAGGTTCTAAGGTATGCATGATTCGTTCCAAGTTCCAAAAAATAAGGAACCTGTTCCACGAGTAAGTTCTAGGTGGAAACTGTACGGAACTTGGAACCGTTCATTCCTGTCGCTACCACCCGAGACCCTCGCCGAAGCGGCTCCCGGATCTTGGGGGAGTGGGACCCCGTGACTTTCTATGAATAGGGAGTATGAACCATATCCTCAATAAGTGAGGGGAAAACAAAATAACGATGGGGAGATGTCACGTGAGGAGGGGGAGAGCTCACGTGCGGCGGAGGCCCGGCCAGCATTTATTCATGCAAAACGTATTACAGTGCCATGATGAACAGTGACTGTTTGTTTCTTGTGGGAAGGATGTTTTCTCGTTTCTGTCCAAATGCTTGTGTCGTGTGTGTGTGGCTCGAAGTTTGAAGCAACGTGATTGGTTCAGAGTCACTTCTCTCTCTCTCTCTTCTCTCTCTCATCTGAACAGAAGCTTGAATAGCAAGTGTTTGGCTCCTCAACCTTCACCTGCTGAGCTGACCTACTGTGGGTGTGGGGTCAATTGAAAAGGAGGGCCAAAAAAAAAAACCCACAAAGCCAAGGAAAGCTCTCAGAAAGACAAAGAAGGGCTCAAAAGAAAGCTGGTTTCAGAAAGCAAAGAGCTTTTTCCTTCACGTCCCCTCTCTTTCTCTCTCTCTCTGCCCATTATCAGGCTTTGTGTTTCAGTAAAGCTGAGTTGAACCCACTGTTCACCATAGCTCCACCACCACCACAAGAGCTCTGTGCAGTCGTGGGGAAGTCCTTAGGTTTTTTCTACAAGCACATAAATATTAGCTGAGACCCTCCATTCCACATATGTTCCATAACCCTCCGCCTAACTCTCCTCCTTCCAACGCCGCTTCTGCCATCAACACCTCAGAGATCAATGCCTTCTCCAACAGCAAAAGGAGGAGAAGACCTGCAGGCACTCCAGGTAGAAAGGAGAAGACAACAGCGAGGAAAAAAAAGATCGACCCGAATTCACCGCAAACGCTCTCTCTCTCTTTTTCTCTCTCACGCAATTCCAAAGATTGATCTAAACCTGATCAAGAAGTTGCCCTTTTTCTTTTCCCTGCAGATCCGGATGCAGAAGTGGTTTCGCTGTCGCCGAAGACCCTCCTTGAGTCGGACAGGTTCAGAAGTTAAATTGTATCCCCCGCCGGTCGGTTAGGCTGGCGGGTTATCTTTGTATACCCGTGTGTCCACCGCCTGTGTAAGATAGCTTAAGGTGTTTTTTTTTTTTTGCAGGTACGTGTGCGAGATCTGCAATCAAGGGTTCCAGAGGGATCAGAACCTGCAGATGCACCGGAGGCGGCACAAGGTGCCGTGGAAGCTGCTGAAGCGGGACCGCGGGGGGGCCGCCGATCAGGACCAGGCGCGGAGGAAGCGGGTCTACGTGTGCCCCGAGCCGAGCTGCCTCCACCATGACCCGTGCCACGCGCTCGGCGACCTCGTCGGGATCAAGAAGCACTTCCGCCGGAAGCACAGCAGCCACAAGCAGTGGGTCTGCGAGCGGTGCTCCAAGGGCTACGCCGTCCAGTCCGACTATAAGGCCCACCTCAAGACCTGCGGCACCCGGGGACATTCTTGCGACTGCGGCCGCGTCTTCTCCAGGTATAATTGATCTTCCATTTGCTCTTGACCTGAATTCTTGCCGTTCTTCTTGTTTTGTTTCCTGGTTTGAAGAAGCTGACTACAAGGCCCACCTCAATACGCGAAATGTACTTTTCGACGATTTGTAACAGCTTAAGCTTTAAGACAAAAAGGCTGCGCTCCGAGCAATTTTGCATTATGTTGGGTGGGGATTATTTTTCATAAAACCCTAGGGTTATGTTCAACAGCAAGCATGTTGGAAGCAATTTGGATAACCCTTTTGTTTTTCCCTTCGAGCTTCTGGCCTATAAAAATATCTGAACTTACTGGGTTGTCTTCTGAAATTATCATCATTATACATTGCTTTTCCTTTTTGTTTAGACAGCAAGAGTTTATTATTAGTTATTCCGAATCCAAGAATGATTTCCCAGTACATTTGCCAGGCCAGCCTCATGTTCTTACTTTTTATTTTTACTTTTGTTACAATCCTTAGCTTGCCATTTGACTCATAATGAGCACAACATCACTTTTTCCAATGGCATTTCTTTTTGGTGTTGATGATACAGCCTACTCTTTAAAATTCCTTCAAAAAAAAAAAAAAAAAAACTAATAAGCCAAATCCCCAAGTCCAGATCAGTCATTAACAAAGACGCTCCCTCTTGTTTCTGTTGTTTATTCCTCCAATTAATGTTGCAAACCTAGTCATCTGCGCATTTTTTTATTTGCTTGTCTCTTGTTAACCCTGCATGAACAGGTCTTGATTGTTGTTTCTTGACATGGTTTGGTATAGACATCCGGACAAACCCAAAGCCAAAGCCAATATCTTAAGTCAGTCTTGTGATCTTCCTTTTGTTTTGGTCCTTCCAGGGTAGAGAGTTTCATAGAACACCAAGACACGTGCACCGTCCGCAGAGCTCAGCTGCCGGAGATGCAGGCGGCTCAGCCGGCCTGCTCGTCCCAAACTGCTTCGAGCACTAGCCCTTCGAGCGAACCCAATTTCGGCGTACCGCCCTCGTCGTTTCCCGGATTCCGAATGCCAAAACCAGCGGAGACCATCTTCCTCAACTCAGACATGTGCAATCCCTCAACCTCTTCTACCCACCACAACCTTGAGCTTCAGCTATTGCCGTCGTCGAGCCTGTGCGCGATGCGGAGCTCAAAGGAAAAATTCACGGACAACTTGAAGCTTTCGATCGGTTCGCCGTGCACTGAGACGTCGGAGGCAGCCAGCATAAGGGAGTTTGCAATGGAGCAAATAAAGCTGGCCGTGACCGAGAGGGCGTTCGCCGAGGAGGCGAGGCAGCAGGCAAAGAGGCAGGTCGAGATAGCAGAGCTCGAGCTGGCCAACGCCAAGAAGATGAGACTGCAAGCTCAGACCGAGCTCGAACGAGCTCAGGTGTTGAGAGAACAAGCCACGAAGAAGATAAGCTCCACCATCATGCAGATCACTTGCCCGGCTTGCAAACAACAGTTCCAGACAACGTCTGTCGTCGCGGCAGCATGCGACGAGACCTCTCTCGCCATAAGCTACGTGTCTTCAGCTACCACGGAAGGAGAGGGTGAGTGACTATCGCGTTAAAGTGGCTGAACAATAATTTAGATTTTTCTTTGAGCTCTAAGTTAGAATGGTTTTATTAAGTTTATTCTGGTTGAGAAGTCCCTCCTTATTTGTGCCTTCTCTCTCCTTTCCCCAACTAATACATCACTCGTCCTCAATTAATTTTCTCTAAAGCAGTGCCTGACCAATGTTGTAGTGTCTCTGTTGCTTTTGATGGTTTCCTTCTTTTCTTTGAGTAATGCGACATATAGACTAATGTACAAGATTGATGGTCTAGTTGGCCTCGACTAAAGGTGCGTACTTGGACAAGTTGGGCGATATTCAATGCTTTGTAAAAATTTATTACTACGACTAACGTCGAAGAATGAACAAACAAAATGACTTGAGTAAGAAAGAAATTGCAGAAGTACAATATGAACGTAACGGATTTACACGGTTTGACCGCGTTCTTACTCCACGGGGTGAAATGGACGAGATGGTTTCATTGTGATTGGCAAATTTGATATTGCAATCGTTCAATCACACACACAAGTGTCTCCCGATTCTAAATTAACTCTGGACTCACAAGATTTAATCACCAAAAAAGACTCTCAACTCTCTTGAATAACATCTCTCAATAGTCAATACTCTCTACGTCTCTGACAAATTTTTACAAATATTAAGTACACTCATTATGCAACCAATACCAATTAGAAAAAATCCACTCCCTTGTTGGCAAGAGCGTAATTTGGATATTTTTAATAGGGCCCGGGAACTTTCCTCCCTCTCCCTTAGGGTTTCATCTCTTTCACAAGCCGTCGTCCAGCCCTTCTGAAGCCACATTCCAGAGGGAGAGAGAGGCCTCCCCCTCTCCCTCTCCATCTCCCTCTCTGTCTCTCTATTTATCTGTCTCTTCTTCTCCAAGACTTCTTTATTGATTTTGCGGACGACGCAGTCGACCTCCTCCACGGGAGTGGAGAGTTTTACTCTGTGAGCTTTGAAGATTGAAGCGCAAGCGCTTCAAAAGAATATGCTCTCCTCGGATCTGCTCGCTTGCTCCGGCTCTTAATGCTTGCTCCGGTTAGTTGAGCACTCCGCAAGTCTCCGAGGCTCCTCTGCTACCTTCAACAGTAGGCTTATCTGATTGTAACTTTGTGATCAATTGATATTTATTTTGCCGCTCTTCGCTCTTGATCTAGAGTTAGATTTAGATTTGGGTACTTTTATATTCCGATATAAATATAGAACTGGGATTTACAAGATATTTTTTGTGCTCTTTCAACCTGTTGATGTTGTTGTTGTCTCTATACGATGATGGTGCAAGGGACGCCGAACGTAGACATACCGCCTTTGGGCAAAGCCGTAGCTACTGGAGAGGAAAATCTCGGCCCGTACTCATCACTAATGATGATGCAAGATTCGGTGATCGGCCGCTGATTGTGCTATGATGCTATGAAGATCCATCCTTATGGAATGAGCGAGCAGGCTGTACCAAGTTGATTTATTTTTTCAGATTTACTTGCTTTATCGGATTTGTATTTTTTTCTTGAAATTATGTACCTCTTATTTCATGTGAAATGAAAAATTTCCTTCCTAACATAAAAAGTTAGGGCCTAGGTTTTCTTTCAATTAAATTATGGATTTGAATTCAAATCAACCATGCTTAACTTCCAACCATAATCAACAAATCTCCACCTTGGCGAGAGTCTAACTTCATCTACATTGATGTGTGATTCATAATCTAAACACCATAACCTATAACCTTTCAAACCTCGTGCACAGCTAAGGAGTATCCACATTTTCACCTCGGTTCTACCTTATCATTAGAGATGGAAAAATGGATCCAGAATCCATATTCTAAACCGTATTTAATGGTGTGTGTCTTAAATGGGTTGCCTTATGTTTTAAAAATAAGCTTAAGTCGATCATAAATGGGTTAGTTATGTAATAAACTTAAGTGAGTCATAAATAAGTCATTTTTAATTTTTTTTTAATTTTCTTATTTTTCATAATTCATTTAATTTTTTTCTATGAAATCCAACAAGGGTCTTCGGTTGCCGTGGGTCGCCGTACACCAGTCCTTGATTGTTGTTGCCGGTCGCTGCTGTTCGTCAGTAGTCACCGGTGCAGCCGTTCACCCGTCACTATCACTGTTGGCCGCCAATCATCGCCAATCGTGGGTGGTTGCCGACTGACACCTGACGTAGAAGGAAAGAAAAAGAAAGAAAGACAAAGACAAAGACAAAGAAAAAAATATAAAATATAAAAAACCATTTTTTTATATAAAAAATATATAAGAAACAAGTTTTTCTAAACTAGATTTAATATTGAAGTGTTTTAGCAATGTGGGTCAGGTCGGGTATGGATTGGATTGGGTGTGGATCGCTAGATTTGTATTGCATGGAAATGGGTCAATATGGGTACGACCCGACCCGACCCATTTGACTGCTCTATTTATCATCCATAAATGAGCATATGTAAAGCATCCAAAGATTTGTAGGCTTCAGTAATTAGCAAGTTGATCAGTCCACACTTCCGTTAGAATCCAAACTCAATGGAAAATGTTGGAGATCTATTAATCCAATGACATTCCACATTCACAACCTCAGCCCAGAATTCTCGTGACAAACCAACGTTCAAGAGCAAACGCCGGGTTCTTTCAAGTAAAATTATATCTCCTTCTTGACCACAAGGGCACCTCTGATGGCCTTCAGACATCTAGACTTTGAAGTATATCGACAACCCAGAAAGTCTTAACGCCTAGAAAAATTAGATTCTTCCTCAACTCCAGAGCAAGTCGAACATCTCGCGATATTCCGATGATCCCGCGTGCATCCTATCTATACTGAGCCAATGCTAACCACCTTGAACTTAATGTTGTTCCCCACAAACACTGACCACCCTTAAGCAACAGTCCCTAGGTGATGTCATGAGATATGAGCATCCAAAATCAATGATCCTCTCGTCTTTAGTCGAACTGGTAGATATACACGTATAGAGATAGAAATTGTTATATATATTCATTAAGTTTACGTGGTTACTTATATACCCAATAGTACATTCTAGAAGACTTGATTTGCAAGATAGGAAATACATAAAATAGAAAACTTTCCAACTTTCAAAGATAGGGTTCCAAAATGGATGGCCCTATATTTGTTTAATACACCCCCACAAGAGGAAGAGTCAAGACCGTGAGTCTTCAACTTGTCTCGTAAAAATTTCAAAAAAATAAAATAAAAAATATTGTCTTGTAAAAATTCAAAACGTGTTCTAGGAAGAGCTTTCATGAGAGCCTTAACCAGTTGGTCAGCTGTAGAGTTAAACTGCACTATGAGCTGTCGTATGGCGACATGATCATGAACAAAGTGAAAGTCAATTTCAACAAGTTTGGTACGAGCATGAAAAATCATATTTGCAAATAGATAGATGGCACCAATATTATCGCACCAAAGGATGTGAGGACCTTGAAGAGGGAACCCAAACTTTTGAAAGAGCGACTCAACCTAGATAAGTTTAGCTGGAGCATCGGCAATGGCTTTATACTTAGACTTTGTGGAAGAGCGCGCTACCGTTCATTGGCTCCATTTGGAAAATGATTTCCCTTGGGCCAAAATTGGGTGTTGGGGAATATTCTTAGAAATCACCTTCAACAAAAGTGAGCTTTAGGAAGGCTGAAAGCCTAAGGCAAGTCCTTAGGTGCCTTGGGCTTTTCAACTTTCTCAGCACGCAACTTCCGCAAGTTAATGAAATTTTTTAATGCCTTTGTTGCTAAAGGTTTTGGTTAAAATTTCAACTTTAACCCTTAATATTAGATACCGTGGATTCACCTTAAGCAGCCGCTCGCTCTCGCATTGAAGAAAGAACCAGAATTGCCTCTCTCTAGTTGCCTCTTTCTTTGCTTGGCAGTCGCTCACTTCTCTCGTGCTCACCTCTCTTTTGGTGGCCTCTCTCTTCGCTCAGAACCCAGTCGCTCGCCTCTCTCGTGCTCTCCTCTCTCTTTGCTCAGTACCCAATTGCTCATCTCACCCGGAATTCAGGTTCTTTCACGTCGGTTCCTTCTCATTGTGCTTTTTCTAGTTATGATTCTTTAGCTCTAGTTGTTTTGATGTTGTGCTTGATTGAGGATATTACTGCTCGAGTAATGAATTTTCGGATGATTTTCCTTGTACATATTGCACAAAAGTTGGGAATTATTATGTGGGAAGGGGATGAGTCTTAATTTCTTTAATTTCTAGGCACATATAAGTAACCAAAAAGGTATCAAGTAGTGATAGTGAAGTTGTGACATAAATATCTTCGAAGAAACCTTTATTAAGAGTGTTGCACAAAGCAAGTGATCGAATAATAAAATAAACAGAACAGGAAAATAAATTGAACACCAGATTTACGTGGTTCGGGCGTAGAGACCTACATCCACGAGGAGAGCTAAAATGAATTTCACTATAGATCAAGTGATACAACTGAGATTACAAACCAGACTCGAATCACTCAAGCACTCTCAGTGTATCACAACCCCAAATTACATCAAATAACCCACAAGTGTTCATCCCTTACAGTGAACAGTAAAAGTGAACAGTGAATAGTACCAAACTAGTCTTGTTAAGCCTACATATCTGCAAGATCACTTTTTGAGATTTCGCTGTCTGAGGAGGTGAGATCTTCAACTTTACGCTCATGGGCAAACTGTTCTTTCAATGCTCTTTTACTTTCTCGGGCAGCCAAGACATTTTCAAAGTTATCTTTAGTTACTTTAATCTTTTTTCTTGGTCTGCTTGACCCAGGGGCATCTCTCAATCTCAAGAAGGAATTCACAAATCTCACTCACAAGATTTAATTGGCTTCAAACACCAGGGATGTAATTCACTAGCAGAAACTCCTCTTTGATACTCTTCACAAAGAACACCCGCTTCTTATTTATAGGCCAGGGTTGGATCCAAATAAGAAACCTTCTCCAATTAGGAACCCATAAATTAGGAAACCTATTTAAAGTAGAAAACCTAATTGAATTAGGAAACTTTTCTTTTCTGGCTCAAATTCGAGACATATTTTCAATAATCTCTCCATTAGCTCGACGTTTGAGTCAAGTCACAATTGCTTCATTGATAATCCGAACTTTACTACTACTCTCCCACAACCCCTTATGGGCTCAACTACCACGGACATCTTCCAAGTCAAAGTCGCACTTGAACTTCTCCATAACCAAGGAACTCATTAGAATACCAACTGCACATGCACCTTTAATTGCTCCAAAGACTTTCAGACACAACCTCCTCTACTATAGATAAAGCAAAATCAGTATTGCATCCATATCTGTCAGGAGATCGAACACATACCTTGTCAATATCAATAGTTACAGCAATCGTTAGCTCTATAGACTCCACCTTGTTACAAGTACCATCCGTGTCGATTACTCCATTAGTACCCGCTACCTTAGGATTTTTTGGTTGCAACTCCATCTCAAGCTGAACATTGCTCAGATCCATATGTACACTGCTAATAACACTCCTACCCAGATGTACTGGAGACTCGTCAAATATAACTTCTCTACTAATAACAGGTAAATTTAATTTTGGGCACCACAACTGATAACCACGCTTACCTTGTGCATAGTCTAGGAACATGCACTTGCTTGCTCTTCCATCGAGCTTACCGTCACTAACTCGAATATAACATGGGCAACCAAATATTTTAATAACAGAATAATCAGTAATGTTACTTAACAACACTTCTTCGAGAGTCCGGCATCCTATCGTAGACGATGAGGATCTATTCTTTACTTACTTAGCCATACTAAGTGCACCCACCAGGAATCTCCTAGTTATGCTAACACTAGAGAGCATTTTATTGGCCGTCTCTAGTAATGTTCTGCTCATTAAATCTGCAACATGTCGTGGTTCATTGGCACTGGTGCGGTGTCTCACTATACCTTCATTCATGTAGAATTCATTTAAAACTTCAAGCAAAACTCAATGCTTTTGTCAGTCTGCACCTGCTTGATCTTTTTACCAGTCTCATTTTCGATTAAAGCTCTCAACTGTTTGATCTTGACAACAACATTAAACTTGTGCCTAAGCACAAACACCCAACTCCTCCTCGAGTAGTCATCTACAACTGTTAGCATAAATTTGGCACTCTTCCTCAAAGAAAACCGCGACAGCCTACGAACATCCAAGTGAATTAATTTTGCAATTTCTATGGTTTCTCTGACAGTCGCACTAAATTGCACTTTTCACCGTTGATCTAAATCACAGCACTTGCATTTAGTTCTTCATTAATATAAGCACATAACAAATTTCTTTCACTTAGAACCTTCAGACTTCTCTCGCTAATGTGCCGCAAATGCATATGCCACAATTTTGACTTTTGAACAGATGCATCTGATATATCCGTAGCGAAATCTATCGCTGTCTCACCATGAAGCTCATACAGGCCACTATGCTTTATTCCTTTCATTATCACCAAGGCACCCGAATAATTTTCAAAACACCACATTCTAAAGAATACCAATACCGAGCCGAATCCAAGGCACTCAAGGAAATTAGATTCTTCTTCAATTTTGGAACATGCCTCACTCTAGTCAATTTCCGCACAATACAATCATGCATTTTGATTCTAACATCGCCAACACCTGTAATATCGCATTCAGCGTTGTTCCAGAACTGCACTTTACTACTATCAGTGCAATAATAAATAGTAAACCAGTTCCTGTTTGGTGTAGCATTAAATAAATAACCAAAATCCATAATCCATCCGCCAAATGATGAATCATCAGTGACAGACAAGACATAATCAGCACTATTTGAATTACCGTCAGGTACAGCTGCAATATCATCCGCAGACTCAACTCTAATTCCCTTTCCCTTCTCATTCTTTAGTTTAAAGCAACCTCATCTAAGATGCCCCCTCTTGCCAGAACTTCAATAGACAACACCACCAGTCCTAGACTGACTACATCTGTTCAGGTTTATACTACTTCCGCGAACACAAGTACTAATTCCTCCTCTATTTTCACCTACTAAAGCAGTAGACGCAATACGCCAAATTCTCTTCTACGGATGTGCTCACTCAGAATTAAATCTCGAATCCTATCAAAAGTCAAACTTGTTGACCTAGAGAAATTACTAACAGTAATAACAATAGTATTCCAAATATAAGGTAATGAGAATAATAGAATCAAAGCACATACCTCATCTTCAAAGTCAATCTCAACTGAACTCAATTGACTAACGACCACATTAAATTCATTGATATGATTAGCAACTGACGCACCATCGCTCATCATTAAGTTAAACAGACGTCGCATCAAATAGACCTTGCTGATCGCAGATGGCTTCTCGTACATATCCGACAAGGCTTTCATCAAACTCGTAGTAATCTTCTCTTTCACGATATTAAACGCAACGTTACGAGCCAACATCAGCCGAATAACACCCATCGCTCGTCTATCCATCAATTCCCAGTCAGCTTGCTTCATTGTCTCTAGTTTCTCCCCAAATAAGGGTAAGTGTAGTTTTATCTGATATAGATAATCCTTAATCTGCATCTTCGAGAAACTAACATCATTCCCATCAAATCTGTTGATTTTCACTTTACCTTCTTCTGTCGCCATCGATTCTGATACCAATTGTTGCTTGAAGCAAGCGATCGAACAATAAAATAGACATAACAAGAAATTAAATTGGACACTAGATTTATGTGGTTCGATCATATGGACCTACGTCCATGGGGAGAGCAGCAACGAATTTCACTATAGATCAAGCGATATAATGGAGATTACAAACCAGACTCGAGTCACTCAAACACTCTCAGTGTTTCCCAGCCCCCTACATCAAATAACCCATAAGTGTTTAGCCCTGCAATTCCTCACGAAATAATCTCTCAATGTCATGAAGGAATTCACATATCTTACTCACAAGATTTATTTAGCTTCAAACTTAGGGATGTAATTCACTAGCAGAAGTTCCTCTTTGATACTCTTCACAAAGAGCATTTGCTTCTTATTTATAGGTAAGGGTTGGATCCAAATAAGAAATCTTCTCCAACTAGGGAACTATCAATTAGGAAACCTATTCCAAATAGGAAACCCACTTTAATTAGGAAACTTTTCTTTTTTAGCTCAAATTCGAGATATATTTTCAACAAAGAGCTTGCTGGGGATCTTTAGCTAGTAGGACTCGATTTTACTTCTCACCTTCACGGCCAATAATGATGTCCTTATCAATGACCCTATATTCTTATTATTGTATGACTGCCTAGTGACTACTAAAGAATCATCTTGATAATATGTGGTCATGCTTCTTGGGAAAAATAAGGGGCATGGATAGCATTGTTGTACTTGAAACTAGGAACCTACAAAAGTCATCATTTGAGGATATTGATGATGGTTGAGATTGACTATATTATGTGAGTATATTGCATTGACCTCTATAGCAATAGGTCATTCTGTTTGATGCAAATACCAGAATTGTTATTGACATAAAATAGCTTTCTTGAAAAGGAGTAGTATCTGAAAATTTGCTTCAGTCGAGAGTTGTTAATGTGATGCAAATATGGCAAGGGAGAATTGTATTTTATGGTATTGTAACTGTGTCATGTACATGTTCAACCTTTTCTTTGTCGAGTCCCTTGAGACAAGTTGTCTTTTGGTCTAATCAGAACCAACTCTCATGGGTTTGCTAGGGTTGCTCGTCTGAGCTATTGTCACTCCAAGTTTTCCTATGTACAATTGTTGTCACTCCAAAGTTTTCTTCCGCATACGCATACCCACGTGTTCAATCATGTTTACAGAAATGGGTCATAGTTAATCTCATTCGTTTCCCAAATGTGCTTGTGTTCATTTGACTGGTAGATGGCAAGTTTTTCAAAGGAAAAAGGCATGTTGGAGCTTGGAAGATGTAGATTTTTGTAACTTGTGAATTGAACAGATTGAAATAGGCAATCGTCCTACAAGCAACAAAAGGGATGGATGGATAATCATAATTCAGGTAGAAAAGCTGAGGGCAAAAAGTATGATAAAAATCAAATAAAGAGTAAGTGGGATGATACTAAGGAAGAATGGAAAAAACGAAAATAATTGTTTCAAAAGGAAACATGACTAGGGTGGGATCCAAGGAAGATAATCGTTGATGCGAGTGATGAATGGTGTGAGTGGAAAATTCAGGTGTTTATCTCTTCTTTATTTAATTTTTTCTTAGTTAATCTTTTATGATACAACTCAAGAAATGTTCTATTATAATAGGCCAATCCTAAGCTTAAGGTTTTTCGAACGAAAGGCATGCATCCGAATCTTGAAGTTTTGTTGGGTAGAATATTCAAGGATATAGTTGCTACTTGAAGTATCACATGGAATCCTGCAGAAGGTTTATGCAATAATGATGATATTAAAGCCACAGATGCTGATACTGGTGAGGGTGCAGGATCTACTGATGATAATTTAAAGTGCAATGTCGGTGAAAAGATTGTTCAACCAAGTCAAAGTTTCACGAGGCAAGTTCGAGGAAAGAAAGGAAAAACTTGACTAGATCCGCTAAGTTAGCATAAAAAATTGACAAACTTTTTTCAGCTATTGAAAGTAGGAGCAATGCAACATCTCTTACAAGAGAGTTTGATCCTTACAAGGAAATTGTGCAAATATTGAAAGCCATACTTGATATTAAGCAAGACCAAAAGTTATACTTTTTTGCACTCTCACATTTTGCTGAAAAGAAATACAACATGCAGATCTTCATGAACTTGGATGGAGATGAAGAAAAAGTCCAATTGCTCAAGTTTAAATTGGAAGAGCATAATAATCATCATTCGGATGTTAGCTTCTTATTTGCACTATTTCGCATGCTACATTGTTGCAATGTGAGACATATTTCTAGTTGGTGATTTGCACTCTATTTGCACTGCTTGTGAACTCTATTTCTAATTATGTTCTATGGGAGACCTATTTCCAGTTGATTGGGTGGAGTTGCATATATATTATGGATGAGAATTGTTCTAGCGATGGATGATCTAAATTATTCATCATTTTTCTTCCTCAAGTCTATATTTTGTTGCTTTAACCAGTCACGAATGATTCTCCTGAAAGGGAAAACCATGAAAAAGAGGAAGAGGAATATTAGCAACTTGTGGGAGTCACTCAATCTGCAATGGCTTATAGGCAATATGTCATCACAATTAACCTTGTATGACATCATCAAATACAAGAAGTGCATGTTTAGGAGAGTTGATAGACGAAGATGCTAATATGATAAGGTGCTATAGGAATAGGCTATGGTCTTGAAGGAACTAGGAATATTGATGTTATAGTAATGCTTGAAATTTTTCTTCACATTTTAGGACATGGTATAGGTAACAGGTTAGCACAAGAGCGCTTGAGAAAATCATAAGTTGGTACTGTAGTTAGTTTTATATAAAGTATGTGAAATAGGAAAAGATTTGATCCAACCCACTAATCAACAATTTGGGGAAGTTTCAGAAAACATTAGATATAATTGAAGATTTTATCCATATTTTAATGTATGTACCGATTATTACAATAAAGGGAAGAAGTAAATATAGATTTCGATTATTCACTAACATTTGCATTTTCGTTTTAGGATCACATTGGAGCTATTGATGGCACACAAATCCCAGAAGTAGTACCTTAGTATGATTATATTCATTTTATGGGTTGAGTAGGAAGACCAACTCAAAATGTATTGGTTGGTGTGTAATTTTAACATGAAATTTGTTATGTTTCGGCTGGTTGGGAGGGACAAGCTCATGATACTTGCACCTTCTATGAAGCCCTTAGGAGACGTGACATACAATTTCCTCGTCTTTCGTCAGGTTTGTTAATTAATGGCTTTTGTACATTAATACGTATCAATGTGGTATATGTTGATTAAATCAACATTATATTTGTGTAGGTAAATATTATTTAATAGATGCTCGATATCCAAATCCAACAGGTTATTTGGGATCATACAAAGAAGTTGTATATCATTTGCAAGAGTTTTGACAAGGTCCTACATCTACAGGTTATCGGGGAAATCCAACCGTACTCATTCCTCGCAACGGTTAGAAATTAAGAGAGCCTTTGGCATATTGAAAAGGAAGTGGAAGATTCTAAAGCATATGCCAAGTTATCCATTTGTAAAGCAAATGAAAATTGTGATAGCAGCAAGACTTTGCACAATTATATATGAAGAAAGTCGTCAATGATACAGATTTTGCAAGAGCATATTTGGATACTAATTTATATACAATTGACCTTGATGATGTAAATGAGGGGGCTAGTGCTTCAAATGATAATTTATCTTCTAACATGACACGTTTACGTAATCCAATAGTCATGAGTTTAGCAAATAATTAAGGATGCTTGTATTTTCAAATGATAACGTACTTCTTTCGTCGATGCATATGTGACCATGTTTATTATAATGAAATTATATTTTTTTAATGGAAAAATAGTTCACTTTGATGTGATTTGTTTTAACTAAAAGAGCTTAAGTTACTCTCATTATATTTTCCATACTTGAGAGTTTCCTACCTCATACGACTCATCGTTTAGTTCTTGTGGTGTCCCATTTTTTTTTCTCAGTGGAGAGTTGTATGATGCTTTCGCGAAGGATGAATCGCTCGAAAAATTAAAAAATTAAAATGTTCAAAGTTATCACACCAAAGGACTTTTCAAATACATTTCAATCAAACAACATTTCTCTCAAAGTTGCTTCGTAATGCACTTCCAAGTACAATTTATCAAACAGTGTTTTCTTTTCATGAAAACCTTTTAAGTGAAAGTCATTTGTATTTTCCTAAAAGCTTTCCCTAAAAGTTGAACCAAACACGGCCATTGTTTTCTGGAGCTCCAAGAGATCAAGGTAGGACCAAGAAGCATAGCATACCCTCTAGTTGACTTCCTGTCGTCAAAGCTACCTGTTGGAAAATACGATGAACGAATGGGAAGAAATTGAATCAGACTTTGAGGCATGTATTCACTTTCTTTAGGAAATTATTTGCCCCACAACGTTGCTAATGGTTACCAAAAAAAATTCTCCAAGATACAACAAAGTCTCTAAATGAGAATATCATATAGCAATTCTAATATTTCTCCAAGAACTCTCAAGGAAAACAAGTGAAAACAATGGTTGTAATTCTCTTGAAAGGAAATGAAAATGGAAGTTGAAGTTGTGAATTGAACATAAACGTTCAATAATTTATAGCAAAAATCTTTGAACAGACACAACCTTTCAAAGATTAAGAAGTTATATCCGAACAAGCACATTTTTCCAAAAGTTAAGCAGCTATGTCTGAATAGACACAACCTTCCAAAAGTTGTAAGAGCGCCTAATAATCGTTAGGCAGAAAAATAAAATTCGAAACTAATAATAATAATAATAATAATAATAGGTAACTGTAACTTCTTTGTGAACTGTCGCACTGTTTCGTTAAGACACAATAGTTATTTGATAACTATAATTTCAAAATTAAATAAAAAAATCATTGATTAGTGCCAAATCTAGTCCACGTGCGCATAACATCTTTTTCATATGGGACAAGGCACCTCTTAATTTGTTTTACAAACAAACCATCAATTACTACCGGCCCAATCCACATCAGAAAAGGCTTGCAAGAGAGTATCATTGGATCGAGAAAGAAGCAAACCAAACGGCTTTGAATGTTTGACATAATGTAGGGCGCGTTTCACCATTTGCTAGTGGTCTTAAGTCGGTGCATGACAGGCTTTATTAATGGAAAAAGAGAGATTTCGTCTTGTTAAAGTCACATATAGGAGGCACCCACTGTAGACCGATACGCAGTAGGATTAGACATCAAAGCACCCCCTTCTCAAATGATTTTGTAGTCATAGACATAGGAGTTTGGACAGGCTTGCTCTCAGACATCCCAACCTGGTGAAGAAGATCATCAATTTAACGTCCTTGAGAGAGAAGCAACCCTTCAGAGTGAGGGACCAACTCTATCTTATGGAAGAAGTGCAGTGGACTAAGATCCTTAATGGAGAAATCTGTAGACAATTTCATTAAGATTGGAATGATAGTAGAAGAAGCACTACCTGCATCAGAATGTCATTAAGATATAAATACATATAAATGACATAAGTGCCTCTTCGATAGATAAACAATGAAGGATCTGTTTGTGACGTCAAGAATCGCAAATGAAGGAAAAACTGCGAAATTCGTTGAAACCAGGCTCTTGGAGCCTACTTGAGACCACATAAAGAACAATGCAACTTGTAAACATAACCACGAAGCGTTGGGTCCTCAAACCCGGAGGGCTGCTCCATGTGCACCTCTTCAAAAAAAAAAAACCCCATGTAAGAAGGCATTATGCACATCCAATTTTCGCACTTGCTACCCTTGACAGACAGTAACAAATAAAATGGAGGGAACAGTGGTAATCTTCACAATTAGACTGGAGGTTTCCTTATAACCCACGCCTTATTGTTGATGAAAACCCTTAGCAACAAGGCGAGTTTTATAGCGCTCAAGATTGTCATCCGCTTTGCGCTTAACTTTGTAAACCCACTTGCACCCAACGAGATTCATGGAAGAAGTGCGAGGGACCAAAGACCATGTGCTATTTTTTTTAACAAGGCATTAAATTCATTCGGACATAACTGCACACCACTCAAGAATTTTGTTGGCTTGGGTGAACGAGGTTGGTTCGGTGAGGGCTTGGTGGCGATATTAATTTGAGGAGGACGTGAGCGAAGTTGCATAGTGTGAGTGTGTGTCAGCTGAGGTGAGGGCAGTGGTGGTGGTGGAGAGGCTGACAGGGAGGGGGCATGATAAAGATCATGGAGAGGCCCGATTCTTAGGGCAAAGGAGGTGGATAAATCGGGATCAGATGACACTATGCGAGCCGGTGTCGGAGGAAGAAGGTGACACTATCAGGGAGTAGGGGTCTGCTGAGAGGAAGAAGGTGGTGCAGACGGATTCAGGATTAACTGCAAACCATGATCACCATTAATCAAATCACCTTATATATCAACTTTTATAAATCAATCTTGTGCATGATATTTTAGTTTCCCGTTTATCTCTTCTGCCTCTGACTATCTGCATTTGCTTCCGGGAAAATTTCCAAATCAGGCAAAAAAAAATTTTTTTTTACCAAAACAGGTTGAAAAAAAAAATACCAGATCGAGTGCCGCTCGCCCGGCTCTAGCAGCCCGCTCGGCAGTTTGGCTGCCGAGCGGGTCGCCGACGCCGGCCCACCGACCCGCTCGGCAGCCACACTGCCGAGTCGGGCCCAAGGCCCCCAATTAGTTTTTTTTTTTAGAATTTCATAAGAAAAATCATTTTTTATAATATTTATTTTATTTTTAATTTTGTTATTTTAAGCTGATTTTTATAATATAATTATCAATATTTAATTACTTAACATATATAATTATAACATTACAATAAATTCACATATGTAATGTCGACATCGAACAAAAGAACTGAATAAATATCGCGCAATTGGGATATTGTAAAAAACATGAGATTTTCATAATAGATAACAAATTAACTGCAGTTACATGTACTAATGACGCCGTCTTCCTACATGACCTCCTGTTCCGCAATGAGGTTGTCTACGTTGATCGAAAGGTTTAGTGTTGTACCGATGAGAATGAGGATCCGGCTGAGTAGGATATGTCGATGACGAAGGCATATCTTGTGCAGATATGCCATATCCTACTGTAGGAGGAACTGGATAAAAATGAGGAAAATTGGATCCATATTCTGAAGGAGAACTAGTTTGAGTCTGCGGATGTGGATCGTCAAATGTTCCAGCAAACTGGGTGAACCCTGCATCGAAATGCTGACTGAACCCCGGAGTGAACTCGGGAGCAAAATCCGTCATATGATATTCCATGGAATAGGGGACGACATCATCGTGTGGAAGAGCTCGAGGAGTCCTCTGGATAGGCTGAACAGTCTCAGGGGGGTCATCCTCCTCGTCCAACCCAACGGGTACTGCTGTAGTTGCTAGTTGGGGTGCTAGCATCATTGTTAGTCGCCTCTCCTCATTCTTGGAGTATAACATTGCTCTAGCTATCGTCCTCACTTCTGCCCAAGCCTGAGGAGATAGACCGATCGAATCCATGATATGCACGATCTGTTTGACGCCGTCACCCTGGTTATGATATCAAAATTAACAAAAGTTATCAAATGCCAATAATTTATGGTACTTAAAAATAAGTAATGAATTAAATTGAAAGTGCTTGCACGAACCGTTGAACCCATTGCGGCTCCCGCAACAGAAATCCATTTTCGTGTATGTCGACGGAACCACTCAATATATCCTGAATGAAAGTAGAGTGCTTCTGTTGTAATTCTATCCTGGACTATACGTTCGGCACATCTGTCCCACAAACCGATCAACCGTCAGTGCCTATCCTCCCAATTCGTCCTGGGTGGCGTGTTATCAATATCATGCAAGGTAGTATGATCGTGGGGACATCTAGGTATTGGCTGCTGCAAACCAAACTGCCGAAGTACTCGGTCTGGATAGTGCCACTCAACTATCTAATGACAGATGAGTGGGACCTTCGCCCTCCAACAGTCTTCTCCCTACAGGCAATAATCCGGTACCTCATCTTCAATGTCGACGTAAGGCTCCCAAATAATCTGTCATCATAATGAAACACATCAAATTAAACGAAAAATTAATTTAAAAAGTAACACGATATTAAATCGGCTCGTCGATATCATTACTTACATCTTCAGACCCCATTCGATCAAGTTGGTAGCGCAAATGTGACACAGTATGTGTGGGGACGTCAGTTGTAGTTCGGCCTCAACTCCAGCTGCATGAACAGAAAACTTTAGATTTTCTTGTATTATACGCACTGCAAAGAATTAATGACGGACGAACTGAAAATGCAATATATCACGTACCGACTACCGAAAGGAGCATCTAGGAAAGGAGTACCGTAAGTCAGAGCAGGGGAGACACATTTAAAGCCCTCCCACGCCCAAATTTGCAATACATGTAGGGCACGCCAATTTGCTTCACATCTGGGTCGGTTGCACTGCATAACTCTCGATACAACCACGCTAGTGCTGCTGAACCCCAACTATACGGCGTAGGGGCCTCGATGTTCGCCAGTAGTGGGAGAAACAACAAACTAACCCGGGCACCTGATTTGTCCGAGAAAATAGATCCTCCAAGCAGGCGGAGAATGAATGCCCTAGCATGCTGCACAACGGTGACATCATCGGCATATGCTGGAAGATTTTCAAAGTGGTCACTCAACCATTTTAAACCGATCTGTGTGCCACGCAAATGATCTGGGCGAGCACCAAGCAGCTGACCACAAAGAGCGCCCCAATTCCAATCAGTATGGCCAGTAACTGCAATTCCATTTATGGGAAGCCCTATGATCATCGCAATATCTTGCAGTGTGATCGTAACTTCACCTTCTGGCATATGGAAGGTGTGAGTCTCGAGCCTCCATCGCTCGACCAATGATGTAATCAAATACCAATCAAGCTGGACAAATCCCATCTTATAAATTCCGTAAAATCCCTGAATCTTGCATATAAGGGGCTATGCGCGGATCGAGTTCACCTACATGTAGCGACGCTTGCTGACATCTAAGGACTGCAGACGCATGTATCTGTGAAATGTCAAGTGAAATGTTAGTGACAATTTTCATAATGCCGTTATAAATGACAAATGTACTGCTAAATTCCTCAGTTACTGTAGCATCCCATACGGCTTGTGATCTATGTTGGGCCTGCCCAGTAAGAAGTGAATCATCCTCAGGCCCAAGCTGAAGGTGAGTTATTTGTTCCATATCAACAAAATTGTGAAGAATCGAAAAAATTTCATGACTTTAATGAGTGATCGAGGAAGAGCACAAAAGTTGAGTGAGTGACTGAAAGAGAGTTGAGGGAGTGAGAGAGGAGAGTTGAGGAGTGAGGGAGGAGAGCCTTCGGCTATGCTTAAAAAAGCAAAGCCGAAGCGTTTGGGGAGAGGGGGTTCTGCCCCCTCCGCATTTGGCGCGGCAACTGCAGCGCCAAATGCGGAGGAATCAATGCATTTTTTGCAGCACTTGGGGGGCCTCCCCGAGCGCTACAAAAAAAAATTACAGTGCTTGGGGGAGCCTCCCCAAGCATGCACAAATGTGTGAAGCGCGGGGCCCCTCTCGTTGCACACTTTTGTGCATCTTGGGAAGGGGCAGTGTTGCAGCACCTTCACGAGTGCTGCAACACCTCTTCGGGGCTATGCTTAAAGCAGAGCCCGAACACCTCCTCTCCTCACTCTCTCTCCCTCGTCTCAGCAAACTCTCCCTCGTCTCAGCAACTCTCACTCTCTCTCCCTTGCCTCAGAATCGTGGTGCTCCTTTCAACGTCATCCACGTGTAGTCAAATTTTAGCTGTGCTTGGTGTTGATTCCTCCTCTAACTGTTAAACTTTTGCAGATTTTGGTTGACATTATTCAAGCGCCCACAGACACTTTCTAAGCTGCTGTTAGTTTGGGCCGAGCCTCCAAATTCAAAGTTCAATTTTGGCAACGTTATCTCGAAAATAGGTAACTATATTTATCTCAAGATCAATTTTTCCAAAATTCATTCCTTCATGTTGTATACTATAGTCTAAATCAAATATTATACTTTTATTTGATTCAATTTTCATTTTAAAAAAATCACTACACTTTGGTCTTGCCTAAATTCTTAAAATTGTGATAGCAATTTTAAGATATTCGAGTATCTTGATTTATCTCTTGCCAACATCAAAAGATTGCCAATAGAGGAAATATTGCCTAAGTGGAGTAGATCTGAAAATCTTCTGAATATACTAAGGATAAAAAAATTTATCTTTCTATTTACAATCATTTCGAAGAAAATCATTTCAACCATAAGTCACAATTTCGTTGAACTTGGAAAAATCTGATTTATAAGTCTATGGTTAACCCTTTGTTTTGCAGATTTGGTGAATGTTAATTTTTATTTTTGAAGCGCTGATTGATATAAAATGTTGTGTATGCTTTAGTGTAATCGCACTACACCACATCAGTTTGTGACCAAACCCGGGTCACCCAATAGTTTTAGGATGGTATTTAAGTGGTTCTTTAACCTTGGCGGTAAGGCTTCGCTAAAAGTTATCCCACTTGGATCCCGAATTCTTCAAAAAATGGCTCAAGGGTCGTTCTTATGCACATGAGGCTATGATGCATGGGTGTTGCCCTTGTCGACCGAACTAAGCCGAAATAATTGGACCCGATTAGTCATGACTACGTATGCGAGGCGGCAACTAGTCATGATGAACGTGCGCGAGGCTACGACATGTCGTTCCGTCCTTCATTTCACTTTGCTAAAAGAAATAAAATTTAAAACCACAACTCATGTGTATGTCTATGTGTTTACCATTTCACTTCTAAGTGCGGTCACTTATTATCCCTTATCTCATGTCCCTCATTTTATTTTGGGTCGGTCCATGATTTAGGTTGATTTATTTGGCACGTGATCTATATACCAATGGGTCGCAACGATATCCATTTCATGCCTACTCCGAAGCTAGAGCTCAAGAAGCTATGGGATCAATTGAAGTCAGATGGACAGCAGTATGTGCTCAAGCGCATTGGATTCATGTTGTCGATCCTCGACATAGATGTTCAGAGCGGCATCATGCATGCACTTGCTCATTTCTGGTGCCCTGAGACGTCCACGTTCGTGTTAGGTAAGTTTTTTGAGCTCACCCCCACTCTGGAAGAATACGGTATTGCCATTGGAAAGTCGATTGAGATGGATATAGTTGAACCACCCATTCATGCTGACCCTTCGGTATTGCTTGCTGAATTTTTGAATTGAAAAGATTTTGAAAAGTAATTGTCAAGCATGTCCATTATCTTTCCTCATTCATTGTTTTGAAAATAACTCCGACCACATGAGTCTAAGATTTTTATCTTAGCCTTTTTTGGGCTTATTATTTTTCCATTCCGTCAAAATGCTATTGATTCTGTAATAGCTTGGATAGTAAAACAAATATGTGGTGGAGCTAGCTTTGTAAACACTATTTTGGCCGAAACTTTCATCTCATTGACACGTTTCAAGAAAGAGAAAGATGAGAAAAAAAAAAGATAAGACTTTTAGAGCCCCAATTGAGCTTTTACAAATCTGATTTTTCTCACACCTTTCTCAATTTGGTGAAAAAATGACTGTGTTTGAAATAGGCATGACTGATAATCCTATTTTAAGGTTTAAGCAAATACAAAATGAAACTAAGAGTATGCACTATACACAATGGGTCAATCTCTTCAAGGATCCAAACTCTAACATCTTCCTTTGGCAAGCCGTATGGTTCCGAGTTACTAAGGCTCGACTTTACCAAGGCAATCAGAAGCCCGTACCATTGATGGGGGTTTATAGAGCAACCAGTTATCAGCCTCTACGAGTTGCACGACAATTTCGAGTTCTACAGGATATCCCACCTCCACTTGGGTCCAATGAATTCCAAGTCCAATTTGAGAAGGGCGAGAACTGCAGAGTTGAGCTTAGGCGTCATTCTGAGCCTTGGCAGAAGTCTGAAAATCAAAAACTGATTTGGCCCACAGAAGAGCTCATCGGAAGAATGAAGAGGCACTTTGCCACGGCCCGGTATATTCAGTATCATACCATCCCTCCTGAGATAATTCCGAAGATCGCGGTCGTGACGGAGCAGCATACCTGCCAAACCCAAGTCAGAATCAGCGAACAAAAGGCGATGAAGGCTCAAGAAATGACAGATGCTTTGGCTGAGGAGAATGCACGACTACGGCGCGCTTTGAAGGCCCATTCGTCTATAGATCATGTGGCCTCTAAGAAAAGAAAGATCATTTGATTTCATGTTTTGTTTATGGGCTTTTTGCATTTCATTTTTATGGTGGAATGTTAATTTCCTTTTACGTTTCTCGTTTCATGTCGAATTATTGAGATTTTTGTGATAATAAATGCTGCACTTCATTTGATATATTGATTGTTGTAATGTTTAGTAAAATGTAGGTGCGAAATAATGTATAATTTCTTTAGCAGAATGTCGGCTATATCTTTTGCTATTGTGCATGGGGGAGAGAGAATAGTGCAAAAAGAATATGGACATGATTACGAAGGCGAACAATCTACCTGGTTCAAGTTTGCAAATGTATGCACATTTGATGCATTACGTGCTATGATTGAGAGCGCGTTGAATATTACAGGAAACCAATACATTTATAGCCTGATGTTTAGATACCCAAATGTAACACAAGGTTTTGTCGTATATGATATTATGGACGTGCGTGATGATAATACAGTTCGGATGATCCAGCAGTTTGCACTTCAAACTGGTGGAACGGGGTTCGTAGTGTTTTATGTAACTGTATATGAAAATCAAGTGATAAATAATTACCATGTGGGGGAAAGTTCTAATGCTGGTGAAGAAGAAGATGATGTGCATGATCAATACGTAGAGTCCGATCAAAATGATGATAATGATGCTGATGAGGTTAGTGATGAAGAAGATATTGGTTGGATGGACACCGGTGAGAGTGATGAAGAAGATGTGGGAGGTGACGAAGAACATGTCGGAGGTGACGATATGGGAGATTACTACAACATCCATTGCAGTAATCCCATAGTGCCATTAGTACATCCACCGCCCTATTCAGATATCGATTTTGATATGATGCAAGATGATACAAGGGGCAAGCCGTACAGTACAGTATTTGATCCATCAAAAGAATTTGCAGTTGGCATGGTATTTCCATCACGGGACACGGTGCAGTCGGCTGCGAAAGAGTATTCTATGAGAAGAAATCATCAGTTTCGATATGATGTGACAAAGAAGAGAGAATATGTGATCAAGTGTGGTAATCCAAATGGACAATGCGGTTGGAGGCTCCGTGCGACGATTAAAGTGGGTGGCATTTCTTGAAAAATAAGTAAGTACAGTGGGCCACATACATGCATTAATATACAAACGTCACGGGATCATCCGCACCTTGATCAAAGTACTATCTGTCGCTTTATACAAGAAATGGTCGCCACCCAATCGGATGTCAAAATCAAGACACTGATGGCGGAGATTCAAGACAAGCTGCAATTCCAACCTACTTATCGTAAAGCTTGGAAGGCCAAACAAATGGCGATTGCTAAAGCATTTGGAGGATGGGATGAGTCATACTGTAGGTTGAGGAGGTACATGAACGAAATTGAGCAAATGAATCCAGGTTCTCATTTCGTGATCGAGGATCGCATGAGCCCAGATTAGAGCTGCACGATTTTCGACCTAATGTTTTGGACTTTCAAGTAGACGGTTGAAGGCTTCAAAAGTTGTCGTCCCGTGATATTTATCGATGGTACTTTCTTGTACGGAAAATACCGAGGAACTCTCCTTTGTGCGGCTTCACTTGATGGCAACAATCATAATTTCCCATTGGCATTTGCTGTGGTCGATCGGGAAAATGTTGACAATTGGCGATGGTTTATGAATATGTTGCGGACATATGTCACCAGCAGGGATGATATTTGTGTAATATCAGACAGACATATCGAGATTCAGCAAGCAATGGAGACAGAAGAGTGGCGTCCTCCACATGCCCACCATAGATATTGTATTCGTCACATTGTCGGCAACTACGAAAAAAATTTTCAAAAATGACTATGGCAAAAGGCATCTTGAGATGGTAGGTAAATATTGAAATTCGTAAATTTGAGGAAAATATATGTTCATAAATTTTAGTGCAAAGTACTAATTATTATTGTAATATACACCTTACGCGAATCAACGGCGGAAGTTCAATTTAATCATGAGCCGAATTAGGGAGTTCGATACACCCACAGCTGACTGGTGTGATCAGATTCCAAGAGAGAAATGGACAAAGGCTTATGATGGAGAGATGAGATATGGATCGATGACGACAAATTTAGTTGAATCAGTCAACGGGATGCTGAAACCCATTCGTGGTCTACCAATATCAACTATGGTCGAGAAGATATTCTTCCAGCTGGTCAAATATTTCGACACGAGGAGAACGATGTACAGGAGGTAGAAAAACAACGGATGGATATTTACGCAACTTACGGGGGAAACGCTCCGGAAAAATAGTGAAACTGCAAATAAGCATCACGTAAGATGTTTCGACTCTGAAAGAGGGGTTTATGAAGTGACAACTGGATGTGATAGAACCAGAGGATCTGGGGGCAACAGACAAAAAGTGCAACTAGACGTGCGAACATGCACATGTGGGAAATTTGAACAGCTGAAAATTCCTTGTTCCCACGTAATTGCAGCATGTCAAGTACATGCAATTGATTACCGTGCGCTCGTAGATGAATGCTATATATTGGACAAAACCCTTTAGTCATATCGGTACATGTTTCATCCGTTAGGGCATCATGGTTATTGGGATGAACCTAATAAGCTGCCATTAATGCTCGACCCGAGCCGTATTAGGAAGAAAGGAAGACCTCGTGCATCCCGGATACGTAATGAGATGGACTGGAGAACGCCGAGCGATAGCGATTCGCGTAACCATTGCACCATCTGTGGGGAATCAGGGCACAACATTCAAACGTGCGCACGCAGATCAGCCCAGGAATAGATCACAGTTGTGTCAATTATGTAAATTAGTTTGATGAAATTTTTGTAATGTTATAATATCGTTCAAGAAACATATTTATTAAGTTCATTTTTTCGTGGTTTTTATATTAGATGTGTGAATTTTTTGTAATATTACAATATCCCAATTGCGCGATATTTATTCAGTTCTTCTATTCGATGTCGACATTACATATGTGAATTTATTGTAATGTTATAATTATATATCTTAAGTAATTAAATATTGATAATTATATTATAAAAATCACCTTAAAAAGAACAAAATTATAAATAAAATAAATATTATAAAAATATGGTTTTTCTTATGAAATTTTCAATAACAAAAAAAATTAGTTGGGGGCCTCGAGCCCGGCTCGGCAGTGTGGCTGCTGAGCGGGTCGGTGGGCCGCCGGAGCCGGCCGACCAGCCCGCTCGGCAGTGTGATTGCCGAGCGGCACCCGATCTGGTAATTTTTTTTTCAACCTGTTTTGGTAATTTTTTTTTTCTTTCGCCTGATTTGGAAATTTCCCCTTTGCTTCCTGGGGGCATGGTATTTTGGCCAGTTTCTCATTAAATTTTGAGTAATGACATCCTTAACTATGAGTGTCTGAAAGAGAGGCATCACCAATCAATGGTTTGAACATGATGGCCCCGGAAAACTTATTCGTCTGAGAAATGTGCTTCCCGCAAAAGATTGAATGAAAAAGGACGCCCAATATCCATTGTTGTTTTTCAAACACACCTAGCATTTTGAACTCGGGACTTGATTACCAGTGAGAATACATCAAGCATTTCCTTCTACGCCAAAAATAAAATAAAAAACAAACAAACAAAAAAATCAAGCGGACTCTCCACCATTCTTGAAAATAGAGAAGAACAGAATAATGTGACGGATTTTCATCGAGCACTTGCATGATATCCTCATTTCGCGAAGCCGGGACGTACTGGGTCATTGAATTTTTCATGCAGAAGTGGTAAATGTTGCCCAAACGCATCAAAACAAAGTTAAAATGCATGGTACTCCCCCTCAAATGGAAGGGATTAAGTTTGGACGTGGGGGACCATCTTTTTGCAGGAATTAACGTTTGGGGGGAGTAAAAGCAAATTGGGACTGATGACCTATCTTTCAGCCCAAAATGAAATTCAGTGAGACTGAGAGAGAGAGAGAGTCTCTGGGATGGAGACAGGGAAGGGTCGTTTTCGTTGCATTTGATGTTGTTCACCACTTTTTATTTGAATGCAGAGACTGAGCCGAGGGTGAAAATAAAGCCACACAGAGACCATGTTTTTCAGTGCCATAGTTGTATAGCTGTGTGCACAGTCCTCTCTCTCTCTCGTCCCTCTCAAACCCCAACAAAAAAACTCGGTGACTCTCTCTCTCTCTCTTCACATTCACGCACAAACACATATGAACACAACCCCCCACATTACTCTTCTCTCACTTTTTATCTGCAGCAGCAGCGACACAAACACATATGGACACACCTCCCCACATTACTCTTCTCTCACTTTTTATCTGCAGCAGCAGCGACACAAACACATATGGACACACCTCCCCACATTACTCTTCTCTCACTTTTTATCTGCAGCAGCAGCGACAGGGGTTGCAGAGACACAGAGAGAGAGAGAGAGAGAGAGACAGAGACAGAGAGAGAGGGGGGGTGAGCCAAAAGAAAAGAAAAAGGAAGAACCTTTAGCATTGAATGAGATGGAGAGGGTCATGCAGGTCGCTCCAACAGAAAACAGACAAAAGACCCATTTGACATTTTCAGTGAATTGATTGAGCTCTGTTTCGTTTCTTCTGTTGTGGTGGTAGCTGCTCCATCTCTTTCTCGTTTCATTTTTTTACCATTTCTTGCACGGTTCAAACCAGAGCAAAAGGGCGAGGGCTCAGACAGAAGGTGCACCCAAAAATGGCTTCCATTGCATCATCAGTGTCACTCGGTTAATTTCTGACCACGTGCTCTGGGCACTCGCTTTTCCTTTTTCCCTTCTTTCCCTTTGTTTTTGCTGACCTTTTCGATGCAGTCTCTGCTTTTTCCCTCTTTTTCCTTTGTCTTCTGGAGAGGTCGGGTGAGTAATGCACGGACGTATCTGATGTATTTCACTGTTAAATATTGTCTGACTATTGCGGTTGATAAAGGAACCCTGTCGGTTTTTAAACCACAGACATTTAAAGCAAAGCAAAGATTCGAGGATTCGTGTTCGTTCTTCGGCTGTTACTCGATCGAAACGTCGTCGTTGTCGGCACAAAATCCGAAGATTTTAGCTACCACCTGTCACCTGAGAGTTTGGTTTCTTCTCAGTTGCTCACTCAAGAAAGAACTCAAAATTTTTCAGCCTAAGGCTCTTATAGCTCTAGCGTGTCCTGGTTGCTCCCGACGGGTTGAGTGATATCAATGGATGTGTTTAGTGACCCTCAAATGGCGCAGTGAGCCGATCTTATTGACACCAAAAAGCTTTCACCTTGAAGTTCATCATTAACATTTTAAGAAGGGATAAAATCTACCGGTACCATCGGAATTCAACCTTTAAACAAAAAGTTCTTGCTAACATGACAGTGTGACAGTATATCGGTAGAATGATAGGCATAAGATCAGAGGTGAGTCCCGCTATGATTGCTAAATATTTTTTTTTTCATTCATAAACTTGCGGTTGAGATTGCACCGTGTTACACTATCAGCGTCTCAAATCCCTAAATGAAAACATCCATGGCACAATGTTTTTCGAAAAAGGAAAAAATTATCGGTACAATATCATTACTAGGCATAATTAACAGATGAGATTGCCCTATTATTACAAACCTAAAGTGCAGCAGACTATATAAAATCACTTCCAGTTGCATGCACAATCCTCTAAACGAACACATATCAGTTTACACTAAAAAATTTAGGTTGTAGACGATTTGAAATTGAATATAGTTTTGAGGGCGGAAAGGAAAAGACATGGGATAAGGCCCATCTCACTGTCCTAAAAGTAAAAGCCAGGAACTGTTCAAACAAGAAAGTGGATTCGATGCTTTACTTCAAGCCCCATTAAAGCTCCGTGAGGTGAATCCACATGAACCATTGTGATAAATCCTTGTAGGTGTTCTATAGTGGATTTTTTTTTTGGGATAGTGGAATTGAAAAGCTGTGAATTGCTTTGATTTACATACTTTAGGGGAAAAAGATTTTTGAGCATCCCTTCACGTGCATCCTCGTCATAAGAGGGAGAAATTTTGGCCCAAAAAATGGGATGAATTATAAATATAACAATCTGTTTGGTTGCGGTAATAGAATAAGACAGTAATGTAATATTTAGTACGCTGAAGTATAATAGAGCTGCAATTTCTGATATACTGTTTAGTTCAAGTAATGTGTTCGGGTTCATAGTTAGATATGTAATAAAGAAGAATTAACATAATGATTTTCTCAAAATAGCCATAATATCAGAAGTAGATAGATATAATAAATATGCCTCTCTTTAGTAGTCAATCATAATCAATGACTTTAGTACCTCAGATATATTAGCAGATACTGTGTTTGATTACACCAGAAATAGGCATTTTAATGTTTTATTCATGATTATAATTAATAATTAACACGTGATTATAGTAAAGTTTATAGTAATCATCACTTTTATAGCCAATCATGTGTGGAATACCTCATAAATATCAAGAATTAAATATAAAATATACATTTTTATAGATATATAACAGATATTAAATGTAAACATAGAATAATTTACTATATTAAACCGGTATACTATTATTATATAATAGCATTATTGAAATTTTAATATAATATCTAATTTGGAATATTTAGATAATCATGCCTACTAGTAAGCAACTAACTTATATATTTAACAATTATGTATTATCAGATTATGTGATTATTATTAATATGAAGTATTTACTTATTATCAAATTTTATTTATTAGTCATATAATATGTGGTTATCTCAAATTGGAATATACAAAAGGGTATATTGGGAATAGATATTATAACTAGGTTGAATAGCCATTCAACAAGAGGGGTCATGTGATAGTTATTCGCTGCGTATAGTTAGGTTTTTGGGAAAGTCTTTTGGGAAATGAAAGGATTTTATGTTAAAAGAATTTTTCAAAATACAAATATTGTTTGAAAAGTGTAATTAATCAGTGCATTGGGAAACAACTTTGATTTAAATGTTGTTGGGAAATGTTTATAAAGGACTTTAGCTATATTTTTCAACTATAAAAAGAAACTGAAGCTTAGCAACCGGCAGCACAAAGGTCAGACGCCAGCGATGAATGAATATCAGCAAGCCCACGTTGCGTAACCCCAGCAATGGCCACTTGGGGAGTTGAAATGTGATATGTTGCATAGCGATGCAGGCCGTCGGTGGTCGCACGGGGCTCACTGAGGTTGCGTGACCTTTCGCCTGTGCTAGATCTAGCTCGCTGGCTATCGAATATGGGTTGTCAGAGATGGCGGGGTCGCAGTGGCGCGGTGGAGGAGAGAGAGATTGATGTGTAAGAGAAGGGTAGGATTGGAATTTAGTTAATTTAATGAGGACAAAATGGGAAGAAAATAAAATCATTAAACCCTAAGTTGGCTTTCAACAAATGTTGAAAGGCCAGGGTAGGGCTAAGGGACTTGAGAGGGCTTTGGAAATGCAGTGACATCTGCCAAAGCTCTCAAAGAAAAAAAAATTGACAAATGTCTTGACATCTGACCAAGGGCCTTTGAGAAAGTGGTTCACAATTACTGTAAACTATAACAGACAGTTGATTTGTGATGAACCTATAAGGTAATAGTTATTAGGGTTTTGCTAGCATAACAATTTTTGGGCTGCTATAAGAGTAACAAAATGTTATGAGTTACAAATTCTTGAAAGAGCGGACCCCACAACAATTTATATTTACTTATTATTTGCTTTTTTTGTGGTCTAGGACAGACTCTGATATTCTCACGGTAAACTAAAGACCGTCGCTCATTCATTTCTCTGGTTATTATTGCTAACCATGCTATAACTTTGGAAAGGGCGAAATTTTAGGCCGAGAAATAATATTTGTCAAGTATAATCTATTTTCCCTTTGGGTGAATTACTTGTCCTAATTGAACACACGTGATCAATTGTACCTTTTGAAGTTTGTTCGTGGAGAAGTCACTGGTGCTCCTGGTGTTTTGAGATCCTTGTATGGGTCTCGTTCTCCCGTTTTGATGTCAGAATGTATTGGCACACAATCTCCGGCTAGGCAATGATGTGGAGTCACTCTTGAAACTCCTTGTAAGCTTGTTTTGCTACGATTAGGATGGCTCAAAATTTAGCTCCCTCTGCACGTCCGGGATCAGGCCGGGCTCCCGATGCCGAATAAGCCCAGCCTCGGGCTGTGCCGGAAGCCGGCCGGCAACTCCAGCAGGGTCACAACCTCAGTTCTCACGGGGTTGTGGGCCACCGTTCGATGGGGCAGTTTTTCATGATTTGGGGCCAAATCGAATATGAATCTATTTCAATGGGGCTTTTCATTTGTACGTTAGCTCCTCAACAAGTGCCATCATAAATTTCTTCACCGTGATCAAGTTTCAATTCGGCCCATCTTCTTTTTCATGGGCTTTTTCTCCCCGAGCCATCTGAACCTCAAGCATCATTCTCACCCAGGGCCCAACAACAACTCTCACAAATTGAAGAGCAGTAAAAGTAAAGTGATTAAGAGGTGTGTTAGTGTATCGTGTCATGTCTGTGTTTGTGGTTCATGCGAATTCGTGTTTACACCGATTAAAGACATCTTTGTTTTCATTTCTAACAAAGCCAATAAAATGAGTCATAAAGCATCGAGTGTCCGATTCGATGTCGTCTAGTGACCCACCGAGTTTCCGCTCTTTGTTACGTGCTTCGTTTTGCGCCGTGGTCCGGGGGTCGCGTAAACGGATCGCGTCCCATTCCCGGTCCTCACATCCGATGCGAACATAACTCCGAAGAATCCTCGTGATGCATTCAAAATGGAATTCATCAGGGAGGTCTTGAATTGGCTAGTGTGCTATGCCAATGAATGATAAGAGCAGAGCTTTTATAGCAGAGAACATATACACACACTAAGGATTTCAGGCTAAGGACACGAAAGAAAAAACAGTATGCACTCTTTGTTGAGCCAAAACTTTCCAAGTTGCTAGATACAGGGATCACTAATCATCAAATCGATACAAATTCACGAATTCTTTGGTTTTCTTCTTCTTCTTGCGTTGATCATACTCAAACGAGTGTGGAGTCAACTGCTGCTGCTGCTTCCAGCAGCAGATCCGGGGCTGAGCTCTCTGAGCATGGCCACAACCTGCAACATGTTTGGCCTCCTGGAAGGGAACTCCTCCACGCACTGCATAGATATCTCCATGTACCTGACCATCTCCTTAACCTCCTCCGCCCCCGCCGCCTCGTCCCCACTCCCTCTCTCGGCCGCCGCCACCAACTCGGGGTCGATCACCTCCTTCTGCTTCCCCTCCCTCACCTTCATCCTCACCCACCCCACCAAGTTGGTGTCCCCGAAGTCTTCCTTGTCCGTGGGCCGCCTCCCCGTCAGGAGCTCTAGGAGCACCACCCCGAGCGAGTACACATCCCCCTTGGCGGTGCACCGGAAGCTCTGGTAGTACTCGGGCGGCACGTAGCCCGGCGTGCCCGCCAGCGTGCTGACGCTCAGGTGTGTGTCGAGCGCGCTGATGAGCCTCGCCATCCCAAAGTCCGAGATCCGAGCCTCCATGTCGCGGTCCAATAGCACGTTGCTCGACTTCAGGTCGCGGTGGATTATGTGGGGGATGCAGTTATGGTGCAGAAAGCAGAGCCCCTTCGCCGCGCCCCTGGCGATCTTCTTCCTGTCGGCCCAAGTTAGTATCCGCCGGTCCTGATGCTCTCGAGTCCTTCCGTGGAGCACCTCCTCGAGGCTCCCGAACTCCATAAACTCGTAGACCAAGAGCCTCTCCTCGCCGACCTTGCAATAGCCCAGCAGCGGCACGAGGTTCCGGTGCTTGATCTTTCCTAAAGTCTCCATCTCCGCCATGAACTCGCGGTCGCCCTGGCAACTGAGCCTCACCAGCTTCTTGATTGCCACGTGGGACCCGTCCTTGAGCGTCGCCTTGAAGACCTCGCCGAACCCGCCCGAGCCGATCAGGGTCGAGGAAGAGAAGTGGTCGGTAGCCTCTATCAGCTGGGAGAACTTGAGCTTCCTCAGTTGCCTCTGGAATGTGGCGACATTGATGCTCAGTGGGTCTTTTTCCCTCTCGATCTTCCAGGTCGTGGCGGCGTGCGATGCTTGCAGGGCGCTGAGCATCTTCATCCCCTCGGCATCTCTTTGCCTTATGCGCATCACCACGGCCCACACGATCAAAATGCAGGCGAAGGCGATGGAGACTAATATCCCTAGGACCACGTTGTTAGCCCACATCACGGCTTCGTGCTTTTGTCTTCCTCCGATGTCCGAATTCGGATTGGTCGCCGGTTGGTAGTTCTTGCATTCAGGCAATGGAACCCCGCAAAGTCCTGGATTGTTCGCGT
This sequence comes from Lenwebbia sp. NSW1173648, assembly GCA_029784005.1. Lineage (NCBI taxonomy): Eukaryota > Viridiplantae > Streptophyta > Magnoliopsida > Myrtales > Myrtaceae > Lenwebbia > Lenwebbia sp. NSW1173648. The sequence goes on from JARCGZ010000010.1 coordinate 10,781,616, forward strand.
ACTGACTCGCAGGAAGCGTGCTAAGCTGCCCTCTCTGCGGAATCTGCCCCGTCAAGTCATTGTTGGAAAGATCTATCTGCACCAGGAAAGACAAGTTCGAGAAGGAATCGGGAATCTGACCCTGCAATCTGTTGTGCGACGCGTCGAACACGCCTAGGTTCTTGAGGTTGCCAAGTGACGAGGGAATCTCACCTGAGAGCTGATTATGGGATATATCAAGGACCTGCAGTGCTATCATTTGACCCATTTCGTCGGGAATTTTCCCGTGCAGCTCGTTGTAGGAGAGGTCTAGATACTCCAGTGTCTGGTACCGGGTGAAGAGACTGAGGACCGGACCGGAGTACATTCTCGTGAAATCGCAGCTCTTCAATGTCGGGACCTGCAATAGCTTTTCGGGCCTAATCCCGGCGAATTCTAGCAAACCGCCAATGCCGCTGCACGAATTACCAACATTCCTTACAAAGACTAGAGTATTTCCCGAGAGAATTCCATTCAATGATTTGGCCCCGATCTGCCTGCCTAGCCTGGGCGGAATCTGTCCAGTGAGCTTGTTGCTGTTCAAGTCTAACCAAACCATGCTGGTACAATTCGCTAATTCAGAAGGTATCTCGCCACTGAAACGGTTGTGTCCAAGCTGCAGGACGGCCAACCTTGACAAAACGCCGAACTCTCGAGGGATTTCGCCAGTGAGTTCGTTGCTCGTGAGCGATACCCATTCCAAATTACTGCACTTAAATAAATCGACAGGGATACTGCCGCTGAGGCGGTTGTTATTGAGGATCAGATTCTTCAGATTCTTGCAGTTTCCAAGCTCCGGTGGAATTGTCCCATTAAGGCCATTAAACCAAGCAATGAGCTGTTCCAAATTCTGAAGCCTACCGAGTTCTGCTGGAATTGGGCCGACAAAATTGTTCAGGCTGAAGTCTATCTTCTTGAGCTGAGAACACTTTGACAGTTCGGGCGGGATTTTCCCATTGATCAGATTATCTGGAACTCTCAACTCTTCAAGTGATGCAGCTGCAGGACATAAATCGGGCGGGATGATGCCGGAGAACTTGTTGGAGCTCAAATCTATCACTCTCAGCTTCTTGCAGTAAGAGATTGTAACGGGAAATGGCCCCGAGATGACATTTTTACTCAACAGGAGGCTCTCCAGGGCCGTCAGGTTCTGAAGAATCAACTCCGGAAAAGGCCCCGAGATGATGTTGTTGGACAAGTCGAGAGTCTGCAACCATGTGCATGAGGAGAACGAATCCGGGATCGGGCCCGAGATGTTGTTGTAAGAAAGCGTAAGCTCCAGGAGCGACTTGCAAGCACTCCCCAGCTCGATAGGAATCCAGCCGCTGAGGTTGTTGTGCGAAAGATCCATCCTTTGCAAGTTCCTGAGTTGGCCGAAGGATTTCGGAATTTCTCCGGTAAACAGGTTTGATCCCAAGTTCAAAGTTTGGAGATTAGTGCAATTCGACAAGGAAAAGGGGATCGAACTCGTGAGATGGTTTCCGGACAGATCGAGCTGAAGCAAAGAGCTGCATGAATGCCTCTCGATCCTCAAACCTGAGGCGGACCCGGATAGACCATTATACGAGAGATCGAGATTCCGAAGCTTATCAGCACCGGAGAGGAAATTCTCAGGCAATGAACCTGTCAGGTTGTTGAAAGAGAGGTTCACATCCACGAGGCTGGGGCACACAGAGAAGAGCCCCTCAGGGACAGGGCCTAGGACACCTGCAAAGGACAGGTCAAGCTGTCTAAGGCCATACGGGAGTTGTAGCAACGAAGTTGAGTTGATTATGAGGGAGTTCGAGGACAATTTCAGGACAGACAACGTGTCGAGAGACCGAAAAGGGTCCAAAGAGACCAAGCCAACGAGGTCGCTCCCGCTGAGATCTAGCTGAGCCAGTCTTCCAGGAGAACCAGACGAGCAGGTGACCCCATACCACGTGCAGGGGTCTTTGTTCAGCTGCCAACTCGATAAGGCTCCATTCGGGTCCTTCTGGATCATGTTCTTGAACGCGATGAGCGCTCCGGCGTCGGTCTTGATCGACGTGGCCGCCTGCACGGCGGCTGAAACGAATAGGATGCTCACGATGAAGAGAAGAGGAGACAGAGGGTGTAGTGGCTTCTGAATTGGGTTGCTCCTCGCCATTGAGGGAATGGACTTTTTAGCAGCGGACCGAGCATTCACATTGATTCACTGAATGCGTGTAGCACAAAAGTTGGAATGAATGCTCAGAGAGACGGACAGAGAGAGATTGAATGAAAGACAATGAGAAGTTTCGCCAATTCCTGAGCAAAGAGGGGAGCTTTTTGAAAAGAACCACCTTTCCCTTTAAACGTTTCATGTGAATAAAGAATAGCAAGACGTGCCAAGGAATAAGAAAAAGAAAGGGAATTGGGGATTGGAGCAATCAAATGCAGATGTTGAGAGAAAGAGAGAGAGAATTTAGTAAAAAAGATTTGAGTTGACTTTGAGTCAAAAGAGACAAGTTATTGCTGAGAATCTGTGCTTTTTCCCTTGCAAAAGAAGTACTTGGATTTTGGAGAGGCTCTTTTTTTTTTTCTTTTCCTTCCCTTTTGTTTCCTTTGGCCAGTTTTGGGTTTAGCTTTGTTAGGATTTTCACACGTGAATGGGCAAAGGCCCCTACAAGATAAAACCATTCTCATGTCCAAATTGTTGCCCCTACTGAACATTCAATAGCAAATATGTATGCCACAAGATTTGATGGCATTAGAGGTAAAGTTTATTAGACTTCGTATGATCCTACCTAACTTGCACTTTTAGAGAATGCGCAAAATATACCTTTCTGGATAAACGAGACGTTAAAGGGTTATGAAACTACAGGCGACAAAATTCAGTAAAATAAGGATAAGGAGCACATCCGTCGTGTCGTGTTCATAAACGTTAGATCATGAGTTTGGAGAGATCTAAGACTTGTGTTGTTGATCGGTTGCACGTGGAGTAGTGGCTCATGCCGTACCCGATTTTTCGGAAAAAAGAATAGTATTAAGAATATGACAAGCATGAAGGAAATTTTCAAAGGCAAGATTACAGAAGATCTCATCCAAAATTCCGTGGGCCAATGTCTTGAAATTTTTTTGGGGGGAATTGGATTATTCACCTTCTTTGCCCACTAGTATTAAAGTGCTTCATCTGGGTTAAGTAGAGTGCACATAGCAATTTTAAATAGAGAGAGAAAAACAGAAAGGCCCCCACAATCTTATGATAAATGTCATGATGACATTCCTAGGCCCCAGTTTCTTCAATGATTCTTTGTGACCTTAGATGGACTAAGTCACTTTTTTTTTCACTTTTTCTATTTCCTTTTTTACCCTTCTAAGCTTTTACTCTGATTATCTTTTGAAATTTATCCTCCCTTGAGGATTTTTCTTAACTAATGTGGGTCTAATTGGAGCTATGTGGGTTCTTAGTTCTTCTTAGTGGGTCTAGAACATGGTTATGGATGCTAATACTAACTAGTCTTGCCTAGCGATTGGTGTAGCATTACATGTCGCGGCATCTAGTTAGCGAGTTTTTCTTTTGTTGTGTCATGTATCGAATTAGGTCGACCTTATAGAGTTCATCTTGCGAGGTCCGGTTCGTCCTAGTGTCCTTAGCTGATCAGCAAATTACAGTGACATTAACAGGGTGATACAAAAGCCGCATCTGATAGATTAGACCCGCATGATTTTCTATCCGAGCCCTAATTATGAAAACTAAATGGACATTTATTAATACAAACGTCTTTTAACGCGTGCATCTCTTATTTGACTTCTCATCATTTTCTTGGCCCTACTTCGGTCAAAGTTTGATGAAATTCGATCCGGTTAAGGATTTTCTTTGACACCCGGTCGGTCAACTCAAGCTCCTCTTTTTGACAAAGGTTGTCATTTCATTGCAATTTAAGTAAATTTCTGCAACATTTCATGAATTTTACAAGGTGAATTTCTTTCTTTTTTTTAACTATTGATATTTACTTTTCTTTCTTTCTAGCGTTTGAAGTTTGGATTATATTCGATGTTTCTAAAAGTCTTGTACGTGCTGGGAGTATGAAATAGAAGGCTTTGCATTTACCTTCATGTGGAGATGTACACCGGTACATTCTTATTTGAGATGAACGGACGCTTTTTCTTCTGAAGATACATTTTCCTTCGGTCGATGACTCACTTGTTTAGTAAACCAACTATACTTGCATGAACCCTTCTTCTTTTAAGATAAGAAAGGTGGCTCGAAGAGCTTGCTTTGTTCCTTCTCTCGGCCTAAGAGAAGGGCTTTTGGAATTTTCTGGGTTAAACGACCTGCTAAGACTAAGACAAGCTAACCCAAATATCTATCGGTGGAGTTACCAGGTTCATTGCTTGGGCAGAAGAGCAGCAAAGCAGACTTATCAAAGTGGGGGTTATGTATTTAAAATTATTCTTACATGAGGATCAACCGATCAATCTAATGAATCGGACACCGGTTTGAACGATTCATTAACCTTATAAACCATATTCAATCTTGCACGAATAGAGATTTGAACTTGTTAGTGCTAACGTTATCACCTAGAGGGGGTGAATAGGTGATTTCAAGAAATAATAGAAATTAAAGCGGAAATATAAGCGAAAAAGCTCAGAACTTCGCACTCAGACGATGAATGCAAGTAAGATCTGAGATACCCTCAAAAGCAGCAGCGTGCACAATTCTACTATCACAGAATATAAACAGAGAGATTAAGCAAAAAAATATGAGCACCAGGGTTTATAGTGGTTCAGGCCTATGTTCACTTCTTTACGCTGGCAGCCAATCGGTTAGTTGAATAGACTTCTCATCTAACACTCTTACACTCTAATGTTCTCCTCTAAGTATTACAGTGTTTGGATCAAAGGTATGTAAAGAATGTGAAGCTCTCTTGATCTTGGAATTTAGAATTCTACTCTCTCGTCTTACTTCATTTCCAACTTCCCATTACAATATCTCTAGAGAATCACTCTTCAAACTTCCCGTTTGAACAAGATTGTATACAAAGGATCTCGTAGCCGTTGAGTTTGACAAAAGAAAGAATCCCCTGTTAAATCAAATCGTCTATACAATTATAATCTTGGGTTTTCATAGATAGAGTTCTTCATTAGGTGAGTCATCCTCGTCTCCCTTAATTCACATCATTGATTGATCTTCACGATTAAGAATCTCCAAGAACGATCCAGCTTTATTTGCTAGCCGTTGTGATGATATAACCATCTTGAATATATCTCTTGATAATCTAGTCGTTGCACATGAAATACTCTCTCAGAGCTTGATTTTCAATCCAACGTCTTGTTGGATCTAGCAATATCACCTAGAGCGGGGTGAATGGGTGATTTAAAATAATTTTGACTAGAAAATGCGGAATTAAAAGAATCAAGTCAAAATAGAATCTGAATATGAATATGTGCAGTTTATGATTCTGAACATGAGTATGCAAATTCTGAATATAAACACCAGCATGCAATATTCTATCAAACACAATGATAAGAGTTTAGAGATAGAGAATATTGCACACGACGATTATAGTGGTTCGGCTTAGATCAAGCCTACGTCCACTCTCCCACGCTGACAGCCAATAGGCTGGATTCCACTAGATGAATCAATGGAGGTTTACAACAAGTGATGATACTCTCTTTGATAGATCACACTATCCTCTCTCAATCACTCTTACAAAGCCTCTCAAAGATTATAACGTTAAGCTCATGGAGACAAGTATGAATCTGAATAACTCTAGCACTTTGGAATTGATGATTCTAATCTTACACCGTAATAGCACCATGGATCTCCTTTTATGCTCCTTCACCCCCAAACTAGCCGTTGGACAGGTCTTCAAAGGATCGCTCTTCAATCTCTGATTGGACGCCATCAATCTTGATTGAACGAGACTGTATCTAGGGAGATTTGGTGACCGTTGGTGTTGAATCTGAACCCCTCAGATTCAGTCGCCCAAACAACTCAATCTTCGATTTCCATAAGTGGAGTTGTTCAAATATGGAAGCTTTCTTGTCCCATGGAAGGTAATTTCCAATCAAGGATATTCTATCAATCATGTTATAGAAAAATCCTGTCAATCAAAGATTACAAACTTCCATAAATACCTCAGCAACATATGTCAGGCGTGGGTCTTCAGAATCTGGAATTAATATATCTCGCAGCTTCTGAACAGTCTTCAGAACCAGACTTCAGAAGCAGTCTCTTGAATCTGAATATATCGCTGCTTCTGAATAAGTCACAGTTTCTGAATCACTGCTTCTGAATAAGTCACAGCTTCTGAACAGAGATACACTGAGTTTGATGTTGATAGAAACCTTGTTGATGCTCGCATATAAGTCTTCACGAGATTAAGTCTTCAGAGGCAACACGAACCTCCATCTGAAGTCTTCAGAGGCAACACGAACCTCCTTCTGAAGTCTTCAGAGGCAACACGAACCTCCTTCTGAAGTCTTCACGAACCTCCTTCTGAATACAAGACTTCAACTTTCTCAGAAGCACATACGCGACGACTACTCCTTGAGTCTGAACATCCAACTAAGGTCAATATAAACTTTTCTTCTCAGATGCAATATCCAGAACTTCAGATGCATAATTCAGATGCAGTATCTTGAGCTCCATCTTCTGGTTCCTCCAAGCATATTGGCAATTGTGGTTCTACCTCACTGTTCACCTATCCAAGGTCCTTCCAAGCTTTACCAAACTTCCCGTTCTAGGCTTGTTCACCTCTACTTAGGTACCTTAAGCTTGTAGACACCTCTACGCCCAATGCCTTGGTCACCATTGATAGATAACTCATAACCTTCAAATATTCTGTTAATACATCATCTGCATAATGGCTTGTGATTCTTTCACCTGGTTCTACTCAACCAATAAACACATTAGTAGCCTTTGATTATTTTGTCATCTTCAAAACATCATGGGGGATTTTCCCTAACAATCTCCCCCTTTTTGATGATGACAAAACAATCTCTGAATATGCAGATGTGCAAACACATTTCAAAGATATTCAATTGTGTATACTTGAAAAGTAAACGAGATACACTTATTTGCCAAAAATAAGAATTCAACTCAAGGCATAATAAGCATGTAACGCAATCTCCACATTAAGATAATCAATAATGTAAATAGGAGATATCAGACAAATTGAGCATAATGATATATAGAAACATAATCGCAGCTCAATATTATGCACCAAATAAACACATATGTATATATAATCAATCAGCACATATGCACATACATTCTCTCCCCCTTTTTGTCATAATCAAAAAGCGATACTGATGAAAAGGGTCTTACATAGAGAATATGTACTCAGATGCAAAACAGCTCATGTTCTAAATCAATCATCATGTATGTCAGTGAACATATATCAAGGAGTACAGATAAATTTCACTTCCTTTTTGTCATGATAAAACGATAAAACAGATTAGAGATTTGTAATGACAAAAAGTAAGGAAAATGGAAGATGTACTAACCGGATTTTGTAGAACTTAATAAGTTCTAACACATGTTTACCTTTACTTCCATTGTCTGAATAGTAGTCAAGATTGGGATTGAATTAAGCTCAAATTCAATAAGATTTTCCCATGCTTGATCAATGCTCCTTCTTAATAAGGTTCTCCCCCTATAGATCTTCATGATTGATTTCCTTCTGAACCTGAGTGTTAGGCTCCCATTGAATCTGATCAATGATCTCATCTTGAATCTAATTAGTAGACTCCCCTTAAATTTGATCATTTCTTTCTTTTCTCCCCCTGTCATCAAGACAGCTTTTGCGAGTAACCTTTATCGCCGGGTTGCGCCAGTTGAATAGGATGTTTTTCATTGTAGCAGCATTATATTCTTTGAGCAGCTAGAAAATGGTGGAGATGCTTGAGTGTTGCGATTTCCATTTCAATTGCAACTACAAGGATGCAAGGACTGATCTGAGTATCCTCAATAATGTCATCCTTGTGCACTTTTTCTAACTCCCCCTGCGTCTGAGAAATGAAATTTTTTTTCTTTCTTCTGAACTCCTTATTCTTCTCATCGGTCTTTTCTTTAATGGTTGTTTAGAGGCAGCAAAATTCTCAACATTCATTTGCTCTTGAGATTCGAGAAAGATGATTTTCTTTAATCAAGCTCGTCTCGAATTTAATCTGCATAAACTCAACAAACTTCTTGCACAAATTTGCGTTAAAAATATGATATCTCACGTAATAAATCATGCCCCTTTCAAATAAATAGAGTAGTAATTGTAAGCATCTCAAGTATTTCAACGAAGAAATTACTTAACCTTTCACATGATACTCTAAGGGCTTGCACAATATATTTTAATATGCCTTCAATGATTTGCGAGAGTTGTAAGCGAAGAGGAGAATTTCTGATCCTTCCAAAATAGTGCGAAATCTTCCTCCAATATTCGGATCAAACTTTCCAAATATCTTTCTTCAGATTCTTCCTTCGAATTGCGGAGAAAAATACGATCCTTGTCAATCTTTCTTTGAGAGATTTCTTTGATTGCACTAAGATTTTCGTTGATTGATTGCAAATCTTCCTTTGATGATTTCCTGCAATGAACGCGTTTCCTTTTTGGTATCCATGTATTTGGATCCTTCCTTTACGTTAGAACAAAAAATAAGGAAACTTTATAGATTCCAAAACATTCTTTCCTTAACAGCATAAAATAAATATTAGTATTCTAACAATATGCCCAATCAAATAATATCTCATAAGATTCTCACTTTGCAGCACAACTAACGATGCAAAACAACATGCCATATCAAGATGACGTTTGATTCAAGTAATATCTCCTTTAAAAAGATTTTATCTTTGCAAAACGTGACAAGATCAAAATGGATAAAAGAGGTTCAAAAATCCGAAATCTTTTTTAAAAAAAAAATATCAATCAAATAAAATGCATTATCTCTAAGCAAGATATCAATCAGTCGCTTAATCTCATCTCACGAACCACAAAAATGCATCACACGATTCTTTCTAAAAGATATTTCAAGCACATCTAATTAGCGAATACGTCATAAAAAAAATCGAATCAACCAAAGCACAATATCAAGTACAATGAGAATTTAGATAAGTGAAGTATGCACGCAAAGCAAAATGAAAATGCAACAACATACCGATTTCTCTTTCTCTTCTATTTTATTCCCTGCAAGCAAAACAACTCATCTTTTCTTTGGTACCCAAATGAGCTTGGGTCCATTTCTGTTAGAGAAAGCATTAAATCTCGAATTGATTGATTTGGAGTTCTTCCAATCATGTGGATATTGTCGCTCGGGATCACCATAGTCAAAGAAATTATTATATTGAAATCCAATAGGCTTGACAAAATGCTTACCGAAGTGATTTCTATAATGTTGGATTGAAGGCCTGCGCCTTAATCGCTCCTTGACCTTCGGAAAATCATTCTTGATTTCACTTACCTCTTCGTAGCCAAGACCGGATTTGTTGTAGTACGGCATTTGTATTGAGAGAACGTGCTCTAACGTCTTTGAGCCGAGAGAAAATTTCTTGCAAATCTTTTGAAAATCTTCCTTATGAGAATTATTCTCTTTTTGCAGAATATCTTTCTCTTCCTTAACAGAGGAATTTTCCTTTTCCAGATCAACGATCCTTTTCTCATTCGTAACATTTTGCTGTCTCAATCTAGAGACTTCCTTTTTCAATTCAAAGATCTTCTTCAATGCATTTTCGTGTTCCACGCATAACTCTTTAAAAAGATCTTCATCATCGAGAATAGGATTTGAGCAAATTACCTCATCTTCTTCAGAATCAGATTCAGCCATTAAACAGATATGTGCGAGCTCTTCATCATCGCTATCTTCGCATTCAGTATCACTCGAAGTCTCTTCTTTCAAAGCCTTTTTGGACTTTTCATACTTGCCTTTTCTTTTATTTAGCAGTGGACAGTTTGGCTTTATATGTCCCTTTTTCCTGCATTGAAAACAGATTATGTCCTTACCTTCTTCTCTATCGTTGAAGGTTTTCTTTTGATTGGCTTGTTTGAATGGCTTCTTCCCTTTGAATTTTCTTCCCTTCTTAGCCATTTTTCTGAACTTCTTTACCATACGAGCAAGTTCTTCATCGTCCTCTTCATCATCTTCAGAATCTGAATCATTAGAATCAATGTTAGATTTTAAAGCAATCGACCTCTTACCTTTCGTATCCTTTTCTTTGTTGACCCGTTCTGTCTCGTACGACTGTAGAGTCCCAACAAGTTCGTCAATGGATAATGGTCTGATTGTTTGACATTCTTGAATGGACGGTTTGATGTAGTTCCAATCATCTGTAAGTCCTCGAAGAATCTTTCGAACCTGCATAGGTTCAGAAATAGGAGCACCTTGCCGAGTAAGACCACTGACCAAAATTTGAAATCTGTCAATCATCTCAGCAATCGTTTCATCTGGTTTCATTTTGAAAGCTTCATAATCGCTTAGAAGTATGCTGAGATTGGTCTCCTTGACTCTGTCGGTTCCTTGATAGGTGACATGGAGTCTATCCCATATAGCTTTTGAAGATTCTTCCTCTGCAACACGATTATATATAGTAGGCGATAAAGCACAAAAGAGAGAATAAACAGCTTTAGAGTCAAGTCCTTGTCTTTTGGATCGTCCAATTTCTGATGGGATAGGAGTAGGAGCATTGTTCCCATTTCCAGAAGTTGTAGTAGTGGTAGGATTTACTCCTTTAGTCACAACATCCCACATCAGATTGTCTACAGCCTTGAAGAACCACTTCATCTTATTGCACCAAACATTGTAATCCTTTCCATCGAAGTAAGGAGGCTTGTAGTGGAATTGAGCATCACCTGATCCTGAAAAATTATTGCTAGACATGATAGATCGTTAACTCTGAAGTAACACACTTCAAAATAATGAGCAACCAAGCTCTGATACCAATTGTTGGATCTAGCAATATCACCTAGAGGGGGGTGAATGGGTGATTTAAAATAATTTTGACTAGAAAATGCGGAATTAAAAGAATCAAGTCAAAATAGAATCTGAATATGAATATGTGCAGTTTATGATTCTGAACATGAGTATGCAAATTCTGAATATAAACACCAGCATGCAATATTCTATCAAACACAATGATAAGAGTTTAGAGATAGAGAATATTGCACACGACGATTATAGTGGTTCGGCTTAGATCAAGCCTACGTCCACTCTCCCACGCTGACAGCCGATAGGCTGGATTCCACTAGATGAATCAATGGAGGTTTACAACAAGTGATGATACTCTCTTTGATAGATCACACTATCCTCTCTCAATCACTCTTACAAAGCCTCTCAAAGATTATAACGTTAAGCTCATGGAGACAAGTATGAATCTGAATAACTCTAGCACTTTGGAATTGATGATTCTAATCTTACACCGTAATAGCACCATGGATCTCCTTTTATACTCCTTCACCCCCAAACTAGCCGTTGGACAGGTCTTCAAAGGATCGCTCTTCAATCTCTGATTGGACGCCATCAATCTTGATTGAACGAGACTGTATCTAGGGAGATTTGGTGACCGTTGGTGTTGAATCTGAACCCCTCAGATTCAGTCGCCCATACAACTCAATCTTCGATTTCCATAAGTGGAGTTGTTCAAATATGGAAGCTTTCTTGTCCCATGGAAGGTAATTTCCAATCAAGGATATTCTATCAATCATGTTATAGAAAAATCCTGTCAATCAAAGATTACAAACTTCCATAAATACCTCAGCAACATATGTCAGGCGTGGGTCTTCAGAATCTGGAATTAATATATCTCGCAGCTTCTGAACAGTCTTCAGAACCAGACTTCAGAAGCAGTCTCTTGAATCTGAATATATCGCTGCTTCTGAATAAGTCACAGTTTCTGAATCACTGCTTCTGAATAAGTCACAGCTTCTGAACAGAGATACACTGAGTTTGATGTTGATAGAAACCTTGTTGATGCTCGCATATAAGTCTTCACGAGATTAAGTCTTCAGAGGCAACACGAACCTCCATCTGAAGTCTTCAGAGGCAACACGAACCTCCTTCTGAAGTCTTCAGAGGCAACACGAACCTCCTTCTGAAGTCTTCACGAACCTCCTTCTGAATACAAGACTTCAACTTTCTCAGAAGCACATACGCGACGACTACTCCTTGAGTCTGAACATCCAACTAAGGTCAATATAAACTTTTCTTCTCAGATGCAATATCCAGAACTTCAGATGCATAATTCAGATGCAGTATCTTGAGCTCCATCTTCTGGTTCCTCCAAGCATATTGGCAATTGTGGTTCTACCTCACTGTTCACCTATCCAAGGTCCTTCCAAGCTTTACCAAACTTCCCGTTCTAGGCTTGTTCACCTCTACTTAGGTACCTTAAGCTTGTAGACACCTCTACGCCCAATGCCTTGGTCACCATTGATAGATAACTCATAACCTTCAAATATTCTGTTAATACATCATCTGCATAATGGCTTGTGATTCTTTCACCTGGTTCTACTCAACCAATAAACACATTAGTAGCCTTTGATTATTTTGTCATCTTCAAAACATCATGGGGGATTTTCCCTAACACGTCTGAGCTCCCTACTCAACGTCTGGGCTCCATACATCGTCTGAGCCCCTTAGAACATCGTCTGAGTCATTCTTGCCAGATTCAATTCCGTGTACCTATTATTTAACACTCGAATGTACGTTAATCTGCAAAATAGTATTTCATTACATTAACTCAGATATTAGAGATCATGGATTATTTTGTCAACTTCAAAATCAATTATGGATTTTTCGCAACAGAACCTATGTTCCTATTAAAAAGGACTGAATCGGCCATGGTTAAGTCTCGAAAATCACATCAGCTACGATGAAATCAAGAAATCATATTGGCTGTGATTAAGCCCCAAAAATTCTGTGCGCTATGATTCAATCGAAAAAAAAGAATCGGCACACACTATGAATGTCAATTTCAATTCTCATAGTGTGTAATTATGAAACAGGTCAATCATGACCATAAATCCAAAAATACAGTAATTCAGATAATATTTTCCAACAATAGTAATTCATAATTTTCACCTTTGTGGACAATGAAAAACATAGAATTGATAGAGGACCACTTACATGATTCCTCGAAAACCAAGCTAACCCAATAGAACAAATAGACTTCCAGAACTCTATCTCTGCAACTAAAACTCCAGTAGTGATGCGGGAGCATCGAGCTCTATCCATCGACTCGCAAGCTCAATTCAATCCTCGTAGGTTAATCCAACTGATGATGCAGGAGCAGCCGATTCTAAGGAACAAACCACAAGTTCCAACATGGTTCCATCGGTAAGTCAAGCAACATCAATGTTCATTCAGACCAAAATAGATTTTGGTTATAAACTTGCTACGATGGATCAATCAAGGAGATGTCGATATGAAGGCTAGCAACCAAACAGAATCTTGGTCCATTTCACCAAGATAGTTACCGATTTTGAAGCGGACCAACAACATATCAATGGGAGGTTGTTCTGAGCCATTTCCTTTATTATTTGGTGCTATTCAAAGATGGTTATTTGCTGGGTGGACGAATTTTGGGAATGATCCACAAGGCTCAAGAATAAGATTTCAAGTCTCCAAATCATTATTGCATTTCTTAGTTCCTTGGACTTTATGAGTCTTAATTTTGTTTTAGGTTTCAAGAATCAAAGTTCTAGTTTCTAAGTATTTTATTACACTTTCTGGTTCTTAGGACTTTCATGTGTTTTCGAGTTCCCGTGTCATTGTTGGTTGTTTAGTTTTCGAGTCTTTATTGCTTTGTCTATTTCCTATGTATTAGTCTTTCTATAAAAAGAGGCGAAATCTCAGTTGTAAGCTAGACTTGATCTAATGAATGCAAACTTGTGAGATTTTCCTTAGCAAATTTCTTTGGAGAGTGGATAACTCCTATCTGGTCTCTTTATCCTTGGAGAGTATATTACTCCTTGGTGGTGAGCCAAGAAGCCCTTTATCCTCGGCTGGTGGTTCGTCCTCTACGCCTTGGTGGCGAGCTTATCTTATCCCGAAGTTCTTTATCCTTGGCAAGTGATTCGTCCTTTAAGCCTTAGTGGTGAACTTTGTCAATCTCGATCTGTATCGTCGGCTGGTAGAGCGTCCTTTACGCCTCAGTGTAGATCGTAATATATCCTGCATTTGCATCATCCATTGACATCCATCCCCTCACACTCTGTTCTATCCTCAATTCCTTCCTTCATCACTCAAAACGACATTCGCCCACCCCGTGCACGTATCAAGTAGTCATCCAGTAACATCCTTCTATCCACTAATAATCTAGACTCCTTCAGAAACTCAATTTACTATCCAATTAGATTAGTCTCCTTAAACAACAAACCTCAAATACAAAAGAAATTACAAATGATCTTTTTTCTTTGTCCGTACCATAAATATGTAATAATCTTCAGTGTATATCCAATAATCTCCAAGTAAAACAATCCAAGTGCAATTCAAATCAATAAAATAGGCCATCATATTATTTTCTAGCACAACTTAACTTTCTTCTTAAATCTTACTTCCGTAATGGAAAAAAGACATCATAAGTGCCATGACTTTCGTACGACACTCATTTGAGTGCAACAAATTTTTTTCCATCATTTGAGTGCCATAACTTATGTATGGCGTCCACTTAAGTGTCATAAATTTTGTTTCAATCACTTGAGTATCATAACTTTAAAAAAATAATCACCACAAGTGCTATGTCACATAGGTTTTTCGACACTTGAGTGAACGTTTTAAATAAAAAATTGACACGTAGGTGATCGATTGAAAGTTATGACACTCAAGTAATTTTTTTATAGAATTTATGGCACTCAAACAATCGAAAAAAAGTTATGACATTCAAGTGAGCGACGTACGAAAGTTATAAAACTTATGATGTCATTATCCCCTTCCATATGCTGTGGATGATCTCCTTTAATTCAACATACCCAACAACAATTTCAATAGCAATCTCAATCACTAGGAAGATCATTAAATAAGAGACATTGAAAAATCAAATATCAATCCTCACATTTCTTTTAATAAATTATCAAAAAAGTCATAAACTTATTGCAATTGTGTCAATTCAGTCCTAAAACTTTTTTTTTCCAATTGAGTCATAAACCTTTTGTATTTGTGTCAATTCAGTCCTAAAACTTTTGACGTGATACTGCCCGTGCTGGCATAGCAATTTTAATAATATTTTAATATCTTTTCAAATTGTTTTTTCATTTTCTATTTTTTTTCATTTTTTTATTTTCTTTCTTTTATTTTGTTCTCCTTCTTCCTCCAGTTGGTCGCCGAATTGGCGACCGAGCAAAGGCGAGGGCCAGCGAGGCCGACCTCGCCGCCCCTCGCTTAGTAATCGACTGCAGGAAGAAGGAGAAGAAAAAAAAAAGAAAAAAAAGGAAAATTTGAAAAAAAAAAAAAGAGATTAAAATATTATTAAAACTTGTCACGTCAGCGCCGGTAGGTCAAAGTTGGCCGGATGAACTGAATTGGCATAAATGCCAAAATTTTAGGATTCAATCTGAAAAAAAAAATATCTAGGACTGAATTGACATAATTGCAATAGATTTAGGATTTTTTTTTTTTGATAATTTTCCCCTTCCAACAGTCCACATAATATTAGAACCTTATAAGGGACCGGAAAATTAATTATTTTACATACAACTTAGCAACTATTATCTTAAATAAAAATCCGGGTTATCACAACCGCGACCCGAAAGCCCTAAATTGGCAAGTTTGTCATCGCAACTTCACCAAAAAGGTAACATGTCCAAGAAACCTCTCCGGACGAGTACCTTCTTTTATTTTCTTTCATTGTTTATCCCTCTTGGCTAAAAGTAAGACTTCTCCGAAAATGGTATTCATATTCCTTATTTTGCTCACGGGCAATTAAACATGATAACTGGATAAGATAAGTTGCTGGTTTGCATTCTACCTCCCAAGCATGATGATTGCAGGAATTATTATTTATCTTCTATTGAAAAAGTAAAAAACAAAACAAAAGAAAAGAAAGAAAGAAAGAGGAAAAGTGGGTCTTTCGATGCAACTAGCTAGGGTTTAAGCTAGCCAGCAATAGCGAAGAGGCATGGACAAAATGTCATCTTGAGCACGCCAAAGGGGGAGGGGCGGGGTCTTCCAACACCACATCTCCCACTAACCCTAATGAGATTATTCTATCCTATGCCAAATGATTGGTTCTGACCTCGAGAAAGCTTCATCCTTTTGCAGTGTGTATAGGATCGTAAAGAAAGACAACCCTTTTGTCTCTTCAATCCCAATCTCTCTCTCTCTCTCTCTCTCTCTAGCCACAAACGAAATCATGGCATTTGAGAGCCTTTTTTGAATGAAATGAAAGGATGATTCCCCCGGCGTGCATGCCTTTGATTGACTGGTATTACTTTGATCATTGCCCTTTCTGTTGGAGTCACCTTGGTTGGGAGAAAATTATGGTTTTGAATACTTTTACTCTACGGACTTGTTAAATGATTGCTATGGATAAGAGTCGCAACCCTGTGTGAAAAAGGAATGTGTTGAAACTTTTATCTTCTTGAAAGATCTTAATTTCGGATCAAAACAATTGAAAGCGGCACTGAATCGATCTCACTCGCTTGATCCAAAAACTAACTCTACTCATTTGGTTTTTCTTTTATTACGATAATCGAGTTTTGAGTTTGGTTCTGAAAAAACCCCTTCAAGAAAGACCGAATCGAACAACAAACGATCCTATGTATCACCGCGAAACATAATTTATTAGTCTTTTCTTTTTTCTGGGAAAAGGTTGGATAGCTAAAACCACCAGAAGCTGCAATGGTTGGTGGGGAGAGGTTTATGATTTTTCAGCTTGAAGCCTTCATGGTGGATCTCCAACATGCCCCACTCTCCATGACAATATAGGAAAGAGGAACCATTACATCGCTGCTTTTAGTTTTGGGACAAGCTTTGCTTCTATCCTCACTTCTCGTTCTCAACGGCTGACTATAACACCACACCAATCATGACATACAATTAATGCCCGTTCACTCAAAATCCAGACACCGAGAAGCATTCGAGCGAATAATTTGTCGGATGTATTCGGTAGCAAATTTCAAAACAGACCATGTTTTAGGTCAGTCAATCGGTGGTGGTTGGGATGATTTAAACATGAAAGCAGATACCAATTGAGGACAGAAGATCTCATCAATTCAACTGTTTCTTGAGTAGGGCTTGAGAGAGATGCTAATTATGAGGCTGAGTGGACGTGTTCCAACCATCGATAATTAGCTCTAGGATGAACAAAGCATCAATTGAGATCATTGATTGAAGATAGTGTAGGATACCACGCAATATCTTCAAGCATCAAGAGACTCAAATTAAAGGAAAGATGTAGAAATATTTCATGATTGTATGGAAACAGAAGAACTACATATATTCAACAACCAAAAAGAATAATGGATGGGGAGACCACCAGCCGAAGGTAAGAGACTACATGACCTAATGAACATTGATTGAATCTACCAAGAAAATAAAAGAAAAATCTCTCTTCCAAATTGCTTAGATGGTTATTAATCGATGGAGACTGCTATTTGTGTTTGGTGTCTACCTTATGATAATACTGAAGACCAAATGATCAATAGTGTACGACTCTAATTTTATTTTTTTAAATCAATTGGGTCCTTGAACTATGTCACTTCTTCATCCGAGTCATTCTTTTTTGTAAGGGAAAAAAAACAGAATCATTGACGTGGACTTTCAAATCATACTACATCGCGGCTCACTAGACTTATTGTGGTGACACGGAGTAAGATATTGACAAAACAAAAAAGGTACAAACCCTTCAAAGAAACCCACACAGGAGGAGGAAGGGAAACAGAACGAAGGTCTGGCATCCCTCGTCCAGCCTAAATGAAGCAGTGGCGGTGGCCGCCACCGATGTTGGTCCTAGGTGGACACACACATGCACAGCAACCGTCACCAGCGACGACCCTTTCTATTGAAAGGTTCGTCACCCAACGTTCAAATTTCTGGCAGGGGATTGTTCTTCCCGACAGTCATGGACGGATTCAGGATCCAAGTGTCTTGTTTCTACAAACCTAAAAATATTTGTACTTCAAAGTAGATGGGTCTTTTCCCAACCAGAAATAGGACTAGGCTTTGACTGAGACAAGCCTAAGGAACTACGCCAAAATGAACAGTGTGCCTAACATTAGGTATTTCAACCTTCACAAAAATGAGTGCAAACATGCAGAGAAAAAGTCACTTCGCACTAGGGCCATTTACGAAGATATAGAAGATGTTTCCAGTAAGCGAAGTTGAGGGATACATAAAAACCAAAGATTCTAGGCACATAAATGTTGACACAAGTCCCATACCAACACATTATCAACAAAAAGATTGGTGCCGCTGGCAGCATCTTGAGGCCTAACTAAATGTGCAAAAGAGATGTCAAAGATACTCCCCTGGCAGTGCATGGATTTTACATCTAACCCACTTCATTGACTATCCAGAATGCCTATCACCTTGTATGAGAAACTACCGACCTCTCTCCATGGCGGAAATTAGCGGAATTAGGACTAGCCAATCCACTATTCACACTTGATAGACTTGTAAATGTGACGAACAAAGAGCAAAGACGCACGGAATCCCACCATCCCGAGCATAAGAAAGAAGCCATAGCAGATGCAGGCCATGTACCCAAAGAAGAAAGAAGTTTGCATAAAACCAGACATATCTGAACGGGCATAGTAGTAATACAAGCAGTATCCATAGATAAACAGCCCGGTTGACCCACCGCAAAGGAATGACCTGAAAATAAAAAATAAAAAAAATAAAAAAAAGTTAAGCATATTCTCCATTACATCATCTTTGCATAGTCAATCAATAAATTTACCATACTTTTTGCTTTATAGGCAGCACGACAAATTTTCAATACACGACTTTGAAAAACACTACCTCTGACAATATCAGATCCTAAACCAATACATTAGCATTAGGATGTCAGCTATAATTTAACAACAGAAATAAAAGCTAACAAATATAAGAAAATCAATGAGTCATATAGGAAAATATGGCAACGCCAAAAGCAAAGCGACCCAAAACGAATCATACCTCCACCACCATTCATGATCTTCTGCAGCAAGCTGGAAGTACGTCAGGGCCACGGTGATGAAAGCAGTCACAATCAGAAGGATAATGAATACGATAAACAGGATGCTGTATATCGTATAAATCCTGTGGCCCCATACACTGGCAAATATATAGTAAAGCTCAATATAGATAGCACTGAAAGGAAGGAAGCCCGCCATCGCCATTTGAGGAACTGTACTCCGATACCAAGGCAGTGGGGGAATTTCCCGAGGATACTTTGTGGTGCGACAAGGAGCTTGAAACTCAGCCTTGCTATTTTTGCCAGCAATCCCACCCAATACAAGTAAGGGAGCTGTGACCAGTGTCCATATGAGGAATATGACCACAATAGTACCAAAAGGTAATGCCGCCGTAGAATTGTAGGCAATAGCAACAGTGTTAAGGAAGCAGAAAGTAAGGAACAGTGGCCCACAGAAAAGGCAACCAGTCAGCAACAGATTCCTCACCTACAAAGTTCAATTGGAGAGTAAAATCGGCCCACATCATCAGGCAATACAAGAAAATATTTGACATAAAAGCTAACATCACACAAGCAAAATGCTGTCAAATACCCAGTTTGGTCCCTCAAGCTGGCAATAGAAAGAGGTAGCTGTATATCCTGCAATCCCCGAGGTGAGTGCATAGATGACCACCAGTGCAGTGAACAGTGCCCCTCGGTTATAAGGATAAAACACACCAACCAAGGCAAGCATGAATATGAACACCGTTCTGAGCATTAAGAGAATTGGATAGAAGTTAAAAGAATTCTGTAAAAAAGCAAAACCAATGATTCGCAAGTTCACATAAAAAAAGGTCCTTACAGTGTAAACAGCTGAGTGCCAGAACCAAGGGCTGCAGCAAATAAAGATTTGTGCTTTGGATAACGAAATACATCTCCGTGAATGTACTTCCATCCAGTCTCCTCTTGGTCATCAGCTTCTTCCTCATCCTGGGCATACCTAAATAATACCAAACAAAATGAAATTCAGAAGTTCTGGAAACAAATAAAAATGACAAATTCAAAATGAATCCTCACAATGTAGTCAAATGGAAAACTTACTTGACAAAATCATTTTTGAGCACTCGCATGAGAATTGTTGCAAGGAAACCAGTCAAGAGGAGAACCGTTACGCATGAATTGATAATTGAGAACCAATGGATTTCCAAATGATGTGGCAATGATGAAGAATGCGAGTACTTATCCATTCTTTTCTCAAAGGGAGTATCTGTTTCCTTCCATTTCACAGTGTACATAAACTGCGCATCAACATCCTTGTCCTCTGTTAGGTCCACCACAGAATGTGGGTCCATCCTAGCGCTAATTTCAATCACACGATCCTTGTTATAGAGAACATCAAATTGTATGTGTTTGTAGAGGAAGTATTTGTACTCGCTCGAGTCAGTTTTCCCTTCCTTATCAACCTTCCCTATGAATCCCCATATTGGCAAGTCATCATAGTACATCTGGAAGTAGTAGTCCTTTTTCACAGCAGCTCTGAACCTGGCAACTTCCTCCTTTGATAGCTTCCTTTTGCAAACAGCTTTGGAGTCATGCTCCTCCTTGAAGTTAAGTTTATAGGGAGCACTGACGAGCCGATCTCCATTGAGTACCTCACCAAGAGCTTCTGGTTTGTCTTTCACATGATCTGACAAATGATAGCGATCTTAGCACATGTGAATTATTCTCACAAGAAATGATCTTAAGCTGATCAATAGTATGAGAGAAAAAGCCTCTCTCCCCAACTGCAACCACCCCAATAATCCACCCAAAGAGCCGCCAAAGGGAAAAAGCAGATAAGAGGTAAAGGAAGCAAAACCATGAAAACACTCCCCATGCACAAGGTGGCTACTCCCTTCTTCTCTACGACACACGCAATTTGTTATTTTAGACTGCATTAGCTTCAGAAAGTCAAGGTCTTAAATATCCATCCAAAATAGCGATGGAACCCACTATAAGACCATATAACCCTTGAGCTTGACTATAGTAATGAAGGTTAAAGGCAGTTATTTTGTTTATGTGGCGTCAATGGATCAGAGACCTTAAATTAGGACAAATTAATCATACTTTCCACTTTACAGCCTCTCATTAGCTAAACTTGTGACATCTCCCTTTTTTTCACCAATAAGTGTTATGACTCGGGCATTTATAATGAACTGCTGAGCTTCGAAATAGTCCAAAACCCTCTATAATGACACATTTCATTATAAGCGCCACCCTTAAAGTCTGACAGTTAGACATGAACATCGTGAGTGATTCATTTCTGTTAATTTCCAGAAGGTTTCCCAGAATTTCTGGCGAAAGAGCTTTCGCCGGCACAAACTCCCCTTTCCACACGACCTCTTAAGCGAAAGAGAGGATCCGAAAAAGCTCACATAGCAACAAAGCTATATTGAAATTAACAGCTAAGTGACTCCACAAAGCAGTAATTTGCACACCATGAATTAAACCAGAAAGCATGTTGAGTACTGCCACCTTCATTCAACTCAGTGGAAAGGGAGAGTCGGGTAAAAAATTAGCACTTTCTTCATTTGTCAATGACAGCATCGTATCACTCATAAATCACTCAACTAACTACAAATGTTCAGTCAAGATAGAACCTAAAACCGCTTCGTGAAGAATAAAGAGAGATGCGAAGCGCACCTGGAGAGCAAAACGGCAGATCAAAGAAGCGGTAGGTTTCACTGCAAACAAAAAACGAGCCGGTAGCTCAGCATCAGCTTAGGCAAAAAAAAAAAAAAATCTGCAAAAAGTCACGCAACATCGAGAAGACGCGAGTAAAACAACATCACAGTCTTAAACGAGCTTCATAGTCAAGTCTAGCACCTCATCCGACGGCACCAAAGGAAGTGCACTAAAACGACAACAGATCCGAACGAAGATCTAGAACAAAGCTCGGAACCGGAGAGAAGTCGAATCAATCGACGAGCCGGGGGGCGGCAGGAGTTTACCTAGGGTTGTGGAAAGGCCCGACCTTGTTGGCGTAGAGAGGGACGGCCTCGCCCTCCTTGTAGCGATGGTCGGAGGCGTCGGATCTGACGCCGATCGCGAAGCAGGAGATCGCGAGCGAGATCGCGAGGAGACCGGTCGGATTCTTCCTCATGCCTTTCAAGATGCGGAATTGATGATCCTCAGGTTCTTGCTCGTTTAGGGTGAGCGGACGAACTCTGAGCAGAGATAGAAGTGGAAAAACGGAAGAAGATAGAAAGGAGGATCCGGAGAAGAAGAACCAACAAAAAAGCGAAAAATATTAGTCGATTTTTTTTTAATTATTTTCTTCGGAAATTGCATCGCAGTCCTTAGGATTTGATGATTTTCTAGTTTGGTCCCTAATAGTAGTGTTTTTGAGGATTTTGTTTTTTTTTTTTTTGGTCAGAATTTTTGAGGATTTTGTTGACAGCAACAAGACGGAGATTATTACTGAGCAGGTCCTTCGATCGAATCTAGCCTTTTACTTTTGGGAAAATGACATATATCTCAATGCGAACTATTCGATATTAAACAACGTCCATGAACTTTTGATTTATTCGATATGATCCCTGAATTATTGATAAATGTTCAATATAGTCATTCTATTTGTTTAAGGGACAAATTAAACGTTATTTAATAATGAGAATTGTTAGATGCTAAGTTGTAGTATTATAAATGATGAGTCAACATATTCAGTCTTTTCATCCATTTACTTTAGAAAAGGAAAAGGAAAATTAAGGCGTTGATGACGTTGATTACATATCCTGACTTTGGGATGATTACATACTTGAATAATTCACATGTTACTTTTTCTGTTGTCCACCGTTTAAATTTAATGAATTGAAAGTTACATCGGCGGATTCTGATAGCTTGAATTTGTGAAAGTACGTATTTAACATTTTCATATAATTTAGATACAAGATTACACATTCATTAATATTTCGGTGACTAAATTAAACAAATTAAAAATTCAAAAATGACGATGCGCGATAGGCCAAAGTTTAAGAACCATTGTGCCATCCTCTTTCAAACCTAGCCGGGACTCGAGTGAGCGGGACAATGAAAATTTTGAGTAAAACAATGAAATCTCCACTAGAAAGTTGATTAAACATTAAAAGATTGTCTTGGACGATATAAATCTAGGACAAGTGTTCCATCGTTCTCATGGGTTTCCAAGTATGAGAGCACGGCATATTGGATGATGTGATTAATGAACTTAAACAGCTTTAACCTGAAGAACAACCAAGGAGAACTTGTCTATAAATACATCACCGGACGATGAAACAGCCCTGAAGATGCCCGAGCCGCCCAAAGCGAAGGAAAGAGTCGATTAACACCATTAGTAATGTCATGGAGAAAACCTGGCATCATCTGTACGTATCAGAGATGGCTAAGACAGAAGACCGAGCCGGCATAGAGCGGCCATGCATAAGATCAACAGCTCCTGCCCATGTCCTGACCAGACACAGCAGACGGCGCCTCATGGCATTTCATCCAATAGGAAGGAACGTTGTGGGTCTTTGAAGCGTTATTGGAGCATAAACACTCTTAGTCGCTCTTGATAGAGCTGTATATGTGCCGGACATACAGCAGAGATGCGTAGAACCCCACGGACCCACACATGAGGAAGATGCAATAGCAGATCCAAGCCATATACCCAAAGAAGAAAGAGAGTTGTAAGAAGCCGGAGAAGTCCGACCTCCAATAGCAGTAATAGAAGCAGAAACCATAGACATACAGGCCAACCGATCCACCGCACAGAAAGGACCTAAAGTGAGCAAAATAATCAATTCAGTCGGTAGAAAGGAATAAAGACGTTTCGATTAAACGAAAAGGCTAACTATGGGACGTTGACAATGTCAAGAAACAGGATCTCATTCAGATAATATGCACATCGTAAGTATTAGCTGCATTTGCAAACAACAAACAATAAATAGCACAGCTATGACAATTGGAGCAACCATTACACTCTTCTGTGTTGCGTCAACTGTTTTCCGGCCAGTTTTCAAGCACCCTGATAATATAACATTCTTAAGGGTTTCTATGCTAGTCTCCACGCTACTTCAGTGGGTCATCCATGATTAACGTCAATGGGACTCAAGACTTAATAAGGGTCCTTCACATTCCATGATACTACAAGCACTTAAAATTTATGACTAGGAGACTAGGATAATCTGGTTAAAAAATTGCAATCACAACTCAAATTCAAACATATGTTACCGAGCACCACATTCCGGTCTTGATATGGTAGGATCGAAGTTAAACAGAAAGTGTAAATACTACCAGTCAAAATTGGTATAAGGCCCGCTAAGATCTGGCAATATCAGACATTCTTATAAGCCCACTCAAGTAGCATTTAATGAAGATAGGTGAGATGCTTGGTGATATGGTTAGTTCAATGTTAACTAACAATGTATGCCCAGTTACACTGCTTCAAGCATGTTTCAATTACTATTGTCTGCGCATCCTCAACCTTACAGTTTCCATGGAAACGTGAGATTTCCAACTTGAAGATATTGATACCTGGACCCATTGAAGGTAATATTGCTCAAAGAAAAACAAAAGAATAAAAAAAAAATCATGCAAAAGAATGTCATAAGTTCACTTTAATGCTTTTAGACAAGCTTGGTTCATGTGGATAAGGCCGACTTGGTATTGAAGGAATCGGAGCAATACACCAACTGGAAGTATGGGACATATGATCTATCCTACCTGCTTGGTGTGCGACTCAATTCTATGGTTCAATCCTAACGTGTTATAAGTGGGGGAATTTGTAATGTTCGGGTCTCACATGGTGTAGGATAGGATTGTTAAGTGATACATAAGTAGCAGCCTGCTCACAAAAAACCACTGCCAAAGTATTCCTTTGGGTGGCATGGCCCACATAAATCATGTTAGATCATCAGAGACAAATGAAGTACCTAAAAAGAGTGTACATGGTCTGTTAATCAGCTTATTAGTGCATATGGGAAAAATGCTAAAACACAATCAAGCCAAATTATTCCTATTTTATTTCTTCCAAGCCCGAAAATCTGAAAAATGCAGTTCCAACAAGCACACATATTCAATTTCAGTTGAACATTTGTACTGGCAGCAGCCATTCGATTCATGTGAAATGCACAGGCATAGCCTGTTGAACACTCCTCAATTCCTATAATTATATGTCCTACAATTTCATGGATGTCATAGTTATAGGCACTTGATCCTAAATTCCAATTAAAGTCAAGCAGCATGATTGCATGATAATCTGTCTTTGGTTGCCAAATTTGATGATATACATGGTGACTGGTTTCTCATATAAGGCTATTGTGTTTTAACATATCTGAACCAACTTTTGTCTTGTTTCTGTCATTTTAAAACCAGAAGATTGGTGTTGCACCTTCTGATATAGGTAGTGGGGTTTGGTCCAACTCATAAATTGTCCACTGTTCTTTTTCTTTTTGGAGGACCATCATTCACCTTTGACATTCAAATGATGAAATAAACGAAGATGGAAATAAATGGAAGGAAAGGAGATATCACTTCCATCTTTAGGATAAAGTTTGAAAAAGTGGCATTAGAGAGAGAGAGAGAGGTGTACCTCAACCACCATCGATGATCTTCAGCAGCTAGCTGAAAGTGCGTCAGAGCCACGGTGATTAACGAAGTTGTGATGAGTAGAATAACGAAGATGAAAAATATTGTGCTATAATGGGTGTAGACCCTATGACCCCACAGGCTGGCAAATATGTAATACAGCTGAATGTAGATCGTAGAAAAAGGTAATAAACCTGCCAGGGCCATCTGTGGAAGAGTGCCCCTGTACCATCGCAGTGACGGGACCTCTCTGGGGCACTTTGACGTCTCACAAGAAGTTTTAAACTCACCATGGCTCTTTTTCCCAGATATTCCCCCAAGAACAAGCAATGGTAATGCAAGTGATATCCAAATGAACAGTAATATCAAGATTGTTCCTAGAGGAAGCGCTGCATTTGCTTGGTAAGACACCGCGACAGTATTAAGGAAGCAGAATATAAGGAACAACGGCACAGATGATAAGGACCCCGTCAGCAGTAAATTTTTGCCCTGTTGTAAAACTCAGAAGATTAGGCTCAAGTTTCATGATGAAAATGATTGTGTTCAAATGGAGACGCTAAAGATATAACCTGTTAGAACATACCCAATTCTTTCCCTCAATCTGACAGTAGAACAAGACGGCTAAATATCCAGCAAAGCCAGATGTCGTGGTGTACAGGACTATCAATGCTATGAACAAATTTCCTCGGTTGTATGGATAATAGACACCCAGAAGCCCAAGTAGTAAAGTAAATGTGGCTCTGAAAAAAAGAGTTTAAATAATCAGAAGTTTAGAACACTAGAAGTTAGAGGACTGCCAATCAGCCTGTTGAGTAAGATGATCTCAGACACATTGATTGGTTAAGAAACTCACAGAATGCACAACTGAGCACCAGAACCGAGGGCTGCAGCAAACATTGACCTGTGCTTTGGGTACCGGAAGACATCAGAGCGGATGCACTTCCATCCTGTCTGCTCTCTGTCTACTGCTGCGTCTTCAGGTATCAAACTGCCCAGCGATCAAACATGTAAAAAACACATATTGCATAGCATAGAAAGAGAGATCAGAATAAGAACAAGGAAAAGAAGGTGACAAATGTTTGCACTCTTACTCATAGAAATCCTTCCGGATGACTCTCATATAGTAAATTAAAAGGCATCCAAACAGAATCAGAAACGTCACACATGCATTGATAATTGAGAAATGGTGTGTTGTAGAATGCCTTGACGCTGAATATTTCTTCATCCTTTCATGGAAATGTGCGTTTGTTTCTATCCAATGCACACTGTACAGCATCTTTATGTCCACTTCCCTGCCTTCAGTCAACTCCACTACCTCATTAGGGTGCATCAACAAATGAGTCTCTATTATTTGATCCTTATTGAAAAAGATTTCAAGTTCGAAATGCTGGTAAAGGAGATATTTGTACTCCGACTTATTTTTTGATGATCTGCCAACCTTTCCTATAAATCCCCAGATTGGCAAGTCATCACAGTACATCATAAAGTAATAATCCTGCTTAATTGCAGCTTGAAACTGAGAGACTTCTTCACTTGTCAACTTCTTTGCACATGCGACCTCTTGATCTTTCCGCTGTAGAAATTTAGCATTGAATGGAGCAGTTACTAGGCGATCTCCATTCAATATCTCACCGAAAGTCTCCTGCTTCTTCTCCATACGATCTGTCATAATGAAAATCTAGAGAACTAAGGCAAGATAGGACGTGTATACATAATCGGGGAAAAGGACGAAAGTGAGGCACTTGAACCCCAAACAAAACTTAGGTACACGTTGCAAAGCTAACCTGGTCGACAAAATGGAAGACTGTAATAACCATATGTTTCACTGTAACCATCACACGAACAGGAAGTAAGAAAGCATATACAATAACATTATTAAGAGGAAAGCATTATGTAGATTTGATAAATGAAAATACAATGTAACTATATCCAGCGGTAGAACACAGTATTGAACCTCAAACTGCCGCATTTAAACAACCATGATCTTAGCCGACTGCAAGCATACAACACATACTCCATTTTATCCTCTACAGACATCATGCTTAGAGGTACTCCACACTTTTCTAGAAAATGAAAGCTAGCTTCCTAAATTGACAGGTTGATAATTACCTTGGATTTTCAAATGGACCAACTTTGTTGACGTAAAGAGGAACTGCATCGTCAACTTTGTACCTATGCTCCAGCAAATCTGATCTCACATGACTGAAGCAACAAATGACAAGAAGAGGAACAGATAGAAGTACCACATATTTCTCCATTCCCATGTTATATCCAATGTCGAGATCAAACTAACTGTGATTTTAGGGGCCCTGAAGCATTAATGGAGGACCTACATGTTCAAAACAGAACACATGAGGGATATTCTTTTTGTCTTAATTTTAGTACATCACATTGATTTAGAACATCAAAAGATCGAGGGCAATTCGAGGGTTGAACACCATTTGTCCGTGGACAATGGTTCATAATCTGGACAAGAGTTACTTTAAAAAACCAGAAAAGAAGTCCATTGTCAAATGGTTGGTTTCCCTGATTCCATAGCCTAAGAGTGCAATGGCTAAAATTGCTGAAAGCAACATTGATATATTTAAAGTGACAGGCACGATTTTATCGAATGTTTAAGGTTGCTACACAATATTGGCATCTTTATCTTTTTTGAACTAATTTTCCTGAAGAAATATGTAGAGCTAAATATCAACTGTATGTGGGTTAAGGATGGGGAAAACTACTTAACCAATGGGATAGCCATCAGAGCTTATCTTGATTAAGTCTGCATTCATCGAGGCAACCACGAACATGACCTCTAATTGGTGGATTTACACAGTTATTATGGATCAAAAGTCATCACTTCAGGCCTGAAATTCCAATTTTAGAGAATCAGAATCAGAATCAAAACCTTGTTTGGACCACCAATGGCTGATGAACTAGGCACGTCCACCTTTTACAAACTCGTGATCTTGATGGTCCATGATCTGGAATTCAAAATCTTGAAATTTAGTAGCTTTCTGCCGAACATTTTAGAGCTTCTGAAATTCACATATTGTCTTCACATGAAGAAGCTTTGCACATTAAAAAGCTTTAGCAACTGAAATAAACACATCCTCATTCTTACGGAACAAAATAAGGGTCAAGTGGTCTTGGATTCACTACTATTTCTTGCATGTGAAGTTGATGTATTGAAATACCATACTACCAAATCAGTACAGAAGAAGGCAATGGTCTCAAAAAGTTCATTACTTGATAGGTTTTGGCATGCACCGAGAGATATGTAGTGCCAAACCTACCTAACGCTTTACATCAGTTTCAGCTCCACTGAGTCATTATCATTTTCAACTGAACTGATACATCTATGAGAACTGAGAAAAATGTCTAGCCTACATGTAAACAGCTGCATTAACTCAAAAAGGGGACATAAATGATCATTAAAGATGTCCGTGCATCAAGAAGCCCCTGGTTACAAAAAGTTGCTGCATATTTGTTGAAACTGCACACCAATATTTGCTTCAATAAGTGAATAAAGCAAAATATATCTTAGTTTACTGTTCTGACACAAGATGTATCCCCAGTTCTCCCATTAGCTAACACATATTCTACCTACGTTATGCAAAAATAAGGGAAGACAGAAGAGGACCATCTCGCCGCTTCCTCAACGACTTAGTAGTAGCTTTGGATAGAAACTGAAGTTTCAAGAGTGAAGATGGTCTTCTCAACTTGTGCGTGTGAATATCCTAAGAGCACGCAATCACTCGCCTATGTAAGAGAAAAGGCAGAGAATTAACTACTTCTACAGGTAGGTTCCATCTATGCTATTTGTAGTTTAATGACGCTTGCAATATGATCGCTAAACTTTGACTTCCAATCACCGGATTCAATTAAATTTGATTCATTTTCAGTAGATGCCTTCACCCCCGTCAACATTTTCCGAATACCCTTCAATCCGCATCACGTGAAAGAAGCTGGACGGCTAGCATCCGCCTAACCAGAAAACTGACTAGTTCAAGGGAACAGGGACATAGCCCTCAGAGCTACCAGGCTAGAGTACGAGATTGGGTAATATCAGTCGAGCATCTACATCTGTATGGCCACAGAATGTCCCCAGACCCGTGGCAAACCTGTGCCACTGCCACCTAATTCAGCTATATCTAGAAACATCAGTAAACTTGATGGACTGACGAGCTCTTGAATCAGAGACAGTTATTTAGCCCAACCCAACAAAGACCAGCAAGAAACATCCCATTTGGAGCTCGAACCGTCCTGACTCACCGCTACCAGCAAAAGCAACTATGACAGTGCATCCTGCAACTAAGTACGCTAGAGAGAGAGAGAGGGAGGGCGACCTTTGTTTATGTTGGAACTGAGCCGAGTGCAGGCGGATGGCGACGAGGCAAACGAGGAGCGGGACGCTCTGAATTCTGGATAGTGATTCATGGGCCGGCACTGTGTGTGACTTGACGAAGATGATGACGAAGTCTGACACAGCGCAATTCATCGTGTGTTGACAGCTGTCGACTGCGACCAAAAGTCAACAGGATTCGCTGACTCGGATCCCGAAGGGGGCTTGACTCGCGATTTTTCGGCCGGTTGGCCCAATTATGAGTCTCATCCCATTGCATGCTGGAGTTACATTACAGATAGTCTAAATATTTCTTAGGATTTAGGAACACTTTGAAATCGAACTAAACTAATAACAAAAGGCAGTTATTGGTTTAGTTTGAGTTGTCATTTCATTGGTTTGGGTTGAAATTTTCGCAAACTGATAAGTTTGGTTTAGATTCAGAATATCTCCAAACCAAACACGAAGGTTTCTATACAGGATAATTGCAATAGTCAGACAACATGACATAGGTTGTCACTAATTGCAATATTATTGTTTTGCCAAAAATGGGTGTTGACCCAATTAATGAAAAATATTTCACTAAAAAATTTATTTATTTTTTGTTTTTTTAATGAGATGTGTTTTGCGACAATTTCGAACATGAATTGAATTCGGCCTAACCATGAAGAAGAATAATAAATTCAAAGATCGATGAAAATTGAAAAGACATTAACATTGAAAAACTGAAAAACTACGTCGAGAATATGTGTTCATCACGATGGGTGATACAACGGGAAAAGTACAAAAAAGCTATTTTAGCCGGCCCTAGTTTTTCTGTCTCCTCTTCTCTCATCTCCCTCTTTTCTTCACACACTTTCTTCTTTAACCTCCATGGATGGGAGGGCTCGAGGTAGATCTCTCCCTCCCCTCTCCTTTTTCTTAGACGGTTTTGATTTTCTATTTCGTTTTCTTGATTTTTTCCTATTTGTGAGCTTTTCTCTTTTGATTTAGTCTATATCTGAAAGTTTCTATCTTCCGTTTTTGGGGAGACTTCTATCCCGATCTAGTTTAGATTTGAGTTTTTTTTTTTTTGTGTTTTCGAGATTTCACTTTCCTTCGATCGAATAAGTACCTTGTGTCGCGGATTCACTCCCGTCTCTATTTATTGTCGGCCTATTCGGCACTCCCTCTCAAGATTGTTAAATTTCCATATTGGGCCAAGTCAATTAGGGGCAAAGAATTTTAACTTGTGACAGGACCTACAGGCCAAGGGTTGGTCTCAGGCAGACAGTTTCTCGATTTTCGATAGTGAAAAAGTCCAGTTTCGAAGAAGATCAGAGGAGCTTGGTGAAGGTTTCGCTCTCACGGGTGTCAGATCTGTGTTCGTTCAACCTTTTACTCTGCTCGGTGATAGTGTTGGAGACACTAAACCTAGGCGCGCCCCTTGAAAAGGCAAAGCTGTAGCAACAGATGAAAATCTCGGTGTGTGCTCATTATTGAAAACAGATTCGGTGATCGGTTGTGTGAAGAAGTCATAGATATGCTCTTTGAGCGTGACCCATAACCTGTTATGATGATTCATCTTGTTATCTGAACTTTGTTTTGTTTTGAAATTGTCTTGGTTTGTAGTTTTTTTTGTTGGAATTGGTTTGCAGTTGAACTACTGTGTTTCTCTCTTGTATTTCGAGAGAATGAATGAAATGTTATTTTGACCAAAAAAAAGTTATAAAACTATTGCATTTGTACAGAATCAATAATAAACATGTACCAATTTTTTTTTCGTCGAAACATGTACCAATTGACTCCTAAATCTTTTAACGATTTGCCAATGTAATCCATCAAAAGCTCGTTTTGATAATAAAAAAATTAATGACATGGACGTTGGCCATCCTACGTGGCACAACCAGCACTGACGTGAACAAAATTTTTAATTTCTTAATATTTTTTCTAATCTATTCTTTTCTTTCTTTTTTTGTACAGCTCCAGATCGGCGAGCCAGCTGACCATGGCCAGCCATAGGCGAGGCCCAGCGACCCTTGTCAATCAAGGGCGAGGACCTCCGCGCCCCACCGACCACAAGTAGGCCCAATTACCCTCGCTTGGTCCAGGTGAGGGCATCGCTAGCCTCGCCAGCCGTGGGTGAAAAATTCAAGCCCTCGCCCAGACTGAGCGAGGGCCGTGACGCCCTCTCTAGCCACAAACAAGGGGCTCACGGCCTGACCCTGTTATGATGGTTCCTCTTATTATTTGAATTTTTTTTTTTAAGTTGTCTGGGATTTGTCTTGGTTTGCAATTGAACTATGATATTTCTCTATTGTATTTCGAGGAAGTGAATCAAATGTTATTTTGACAAAAAAAAAATCATAAACCTATTACATTTGTACAAAGTCCATCAAAAACCTTTCAATTGTACCAATTGAGTCCTACACCTTTTATCGATTTGCCAATGTAATCTATCAAAGGACAATTTTAACTAGAAATTGCTGACATGGACGCTGGCCATCCTACGTAGCACAACTAGCACTGACGAGAACGAATTTTATAATTTCTTTATATTTTTTGTGATCAATTCTTTTCTTTCTTTTTTTGTACAACTTTGGGCCGACACGTCAGCTGACCATGGCTGGCCACAGGCGAGCCCCAGGCACCCTCGCCGAGGACGTCCCCGCCCCGCTGGCCACAAGCAAGCCCAATTACCCTCACTTGGTCTGGCTGAGGGCATCACGGGCCTCGCTAACCATAGGTGAAAAAGTTAGGCCCTCGCCCAGACTGAGTAAGGGCCGTGACACCCTCTCTAGCCATAAGCAAGGGGCTCGCAGCCTGACTCTGTTATGATGATTCCTCTTGTTATTTGAAATTTGTTGTGTTTTGAAATTGTCTAGTTTGTCTTGGTTTGCAGCTGAATTACGATGTTTCTCTCCTGTATTTCGAGAAAATGAATGAAATGTTATTTTGATAAAAAAAAAAAGTCATAAACCTATTACATTTGTACAGAGTCAATCAAGAACCTTTCAGTTGTACCAATTGAGTCCTAAACCTTTTAACGATTTGCCAATGTAATCCATCAAAGGCTAATTTTGATCAAAAATTGCTAACATGGACCCTGATCGTCCTATGTGGCACGACCAGCACTGAGACAAACAAATTTTACAGTTTCTTAATATTTTTTATGATCAATTCTTTCCTTTCCTTTTTTTTTTCAAGTTTGGGCCTGCACGCCAGCTGACCATGGCCAGCCACAGGCGAGGCCAAGCGACCCTCGCCACTCATGGGCGAAGACCTCTGCACCTCGCCAACCACAAGCAGGCCCAATTACCCTCGCTTGGTCTGGGTGAGAGCGTCGCGGGCCTCGCCAGCCATAGGTGAAAAAGTCGGGCCCTCGCCCAGACCGAGTGAGGGCCGCAACGCCCTCTCTGGCCACAAGCAAGGGGCTCGTGGTGTGACGTCCTGAAATTTTAAGATCTATAAAATAAATAAAATTGTATTTTTATGGTCTAAGGGACAATTATCAGACGCGATTTATTTTGATCTGGAAATGGATTTGGTAAATCTCGAAGAGCCGGTCAGAGACCCTTCGCGCCCGAACCCCCTTCGCGAATTTACTCTTTAGCCCTAACATTATGCACTACAAGATAAAATATTCAAAATTTGACTTGACCCGTGGGCCCCCCATCCTTCACTTCAGCCACCCACTCTTCCCATCAGTCAACTTTTTTTCCTTTCTCCTCTGTCCTCTACCGTGCACCTACCCCCCTCCCATCACCTTTTCTTTTTTCCATTCTCTCTCTCCTCCCCTTCTCTCTCTCCTCTCTCCTTTTCCCCTCTCCTCTACAAGCGACCTGACCTCCCTCTCCTCTCCTTTGTTCCGCCCGACGCCGCCTACCACCGCTTCCACCGTCGCCCAGCAACCTCGCCGCCGTTCCCTCGCGAGCTCGCCAGCCCGTCGCCACCCCCCTACCCCCCTAAACCACGCCCTCTCCTCCTCCTCTTCAGCTGCGACACCACCGTCCTCCAGCCCGTCGTAGCCCTCCGCGCCCCTCGAGCTCGTCGTCCGGCCATCGCCCCTCTATCGAGCCACACGTGGCCCGCCACCCTCTTCCCCTCGTCGTCGCACCCGAGCCCCGTGAGCTCGTCGCCGCTCGTCGTGCCTCCTTCGCCAGTCGACCGAACTCCAGCCACCTTCGCAGCCGGTACCAAGCCGCGCCGCCGTCCTCCATCACTGCTGTGCCGCCCCTCCGTCGCCTTGCCATCGCGTCGACCCACCCCTCAGTCGCGTCAAGCCGACCCGAGCCGCGAGCCGCCCCCCCAGTCGGCCACCCGAGCTGCGGCCGCCTGCTGCCGCTGACCTAAGCCGCCGGAGGACCCCCGCATCCCGAGATCCGAGCCGTTCGGCCACCCTCAGCCCGTGAATAGTAGCCGTCGCTGCCGTCGTCACCGTTGCCGAACCGCTTAGAGTAGTGAGTTAGCCCCTAACTCTCTGTTAGGTCGCTAATTGCGTTCGGGATTAGCTTAATTAGCCTAATTAGGCATTGAAGTAGATTAATTATGGTTGATTTAGTTAGAAATCAGGTTTAAGTTAAATGACCGTAATTAAACAAATTAAACTGGTTATCTAGGTTGTCTATGGCTAATTGGTGATTAGACTTGATTGTTTGATTGCCTGCAATTGTTCGACCGCGAGCGAGCATTTGGTTAGAGCCGAGAGGGCGATGATTTGATTGACTGGTTGGTTAGTAAGCGATTTAGTCGCCTGTGGTCAGTTCAAGTATTCAAGTGCGATATGTTGATTTTGCTAACGACTGTTTGATGTGGTGATCAATGCATGATTGCTGATTGCTCTGGATGGGTTGTGATTGACTGTATGAGAATTGATCACCCGCATTGAGATGCAAAGTCTGGTGGATAATGTGCATATTCATGTGACCACGTGTGGAGTTAAATTGCATATTTGAGCATGAAAAATGGCCAGTGGCCGAGTTTTTAAGCATGATCATGTGAGCATTTGACTAAATGCCAAGATAAGAACCGATTGGTTGGATGATCTGCTTGTGTGGTCATATAATGAGATAAATCTGTGCCAGTCGTACGGTCTTTCCTAGTAAATTCGTACCGTGCAAGTCGTACGGAGCCACACAATCTATCGGACGCCGATCGCAGCTTGTGATGGACCGAAACCCCTATAGAGATTCCTGGTAGTTCCGTGTCGTGTCAGTAGTACGAATCCTACGAACTATCAGACGCTGTCGCCGAAAGTATGGGACGACGCCCGGTCATGCCAGTAGACACTGCCAGTCGTAGTGTTGAGCCACACCAGTCGTGTGCGCCGGGCCTTACGGCCGTTAATAATCGAAATACGTGTGGGGGTTTGTGCTTACAAGCTGTTACGATATTCTAGTTGTTTGCCTTGATTGACTGTCATGTCGAGTCAAGTATTGCATATGTGTGATCCAAGGCGTGGTAAGCTTGCATGTGATTGGCGTTATACTATTCTGATATGCTATGTGTATAGGTCGCCTGAGCGAGTCAACGCCCTAGCCGGGCTTAGGCGTTAGCTCATTGAGATTTATTTCTCACCTCGTCGTGGTTAACCCATTTTTCAGGTCCAAGGTGATGGTGAGAACGAGGGTGTTGTAGCCCCTCTTTTGGAGTAGATGAGAAGTTAACCTCTCCCGACCCATCTACCTTTTTTATTGGTCTTAGGGAGCCGCCCCGAAGAATGGGGTTATATTTATTTCTGTATAGCTCCGTAGGGTTAACGATCATCTACTTTTGGTGTTATGATGGAAATGTTCTTTGGCTGATTGATTGTGGTTGATTTTCTTGCTTTGCTATCCCCGCTTATGCTTACATCCGGGAGTGTTGCACGTTTTCGCATGCATGGTATATTTCGATAGGTCGTTAGCGTGCCTGGGACGTTAACCTTTATAACCTGAGGCTATTGGTAGGGATGTCGCGAGCTCGAGGATCAGGGCGTGACATCCCTGCCCAATGTGGTATCAGAGCAAGGTCAGCCTGAACCATTTAGTCATGGTCTGGAGTGATAAGGTACGTTGGGTTTTAGAATAGTTAGTAGGATCAAGACCTTGTGCATGTGATTGTTATTTGGCTTTTAGGCTATTGTGGCCTTAAGTTCTCATTGCATGTTGCTTTGGGCGAGCAGGAGCCCGTAGGGTCCTGCAGGATGAACAATCATATTCCGAGAGTGCCTAGAAGAAGAGCAACTCAGGAGGATCCCAGAGTGGGCGAGATCCTGCAGGTATTAGAAGTCTTAGGAGATATCGTGGGGCGACAAGTGAGGAACTAGGCTACTGCTGCTGTCACCCTGAACAAAGATCCGTTAACTGAAAACGGAAATGGTGAATAGCCGATGCACAAATTGGTGGAGCAGTTTCTGAAGCTGAAACCGCCTAGGTTCTTAGGAAGTGGAGACCTCGCGACTACCATCTCGTGGATCGAGGAACTGGAGAAGGCGTTCGCCCTACTAAGGTGTCCAGATGAGGACAAGGTCACTCTGGCCGTCTATCAGCTGCAGAGGAATGCGAGTACGTGGTGGAGAGCCTCCAAAAATAGGATCTTTCCCGAGGGTACGGTTCCGACGTGGGATGCCTTCATGGAAGCGTTTAACAACAAGTACTTCTCAGACACCGCGAGGGAACAGAAGATGGCCGAGTTCCTTCGCCTACGCCAAAACCAGCTATCGGTGGATCAGTATGAGGCCAAGTTCGCTAAGCTGTCCAAGTATGCATCGAGAATGGTGGAAGACCCCGTGGATAGGGCAAGAAGGTTTAGAGATGGGCTGAAACCCGAGGTTAAGAGTGTGTTGGTGCCGTTGAATCTGAAGGACTACAATGAGTTGTATGAAAGAACTCATATGGTAGAACGAGACGTAGCAGAAAGGGTAGCCGCATCTGGATCGCGGTTTGCGCCCTCGGGTCAGAATGATAATCGATTTGGGAAGAAGCCGATGTTTGGAGGGAAGCACCACATCCCACCGAACCGGAAGGGAGGCATCAGTAAGCCGGTGTTCAACCATGGAGATGTTTGCCGCTTGTGCCGGCAAAGACATGGGTATGCTCCGTGTCAGTTCCGTGCTGGAGCTTATTTTGGATGCGGTCAATTTGGTCATGCGGTGAGCAATTGCCTGAAGAGGCAATCGACCAGGCCGCAGCATGGAGGGCAGCCCGGAGGGAACGCATCGCAAAATCATCAGAATCGACCCCAGGCGCAAGGACGGGTGTTTGCTGTCACTCGAGATGAGGCGAAGGATTCGCCGACCATTACAGGTACGGTCCTCTTACACGACCAAGTTGCTGATGCTCTGTTTGATCCTGGTGCTACCTATTCTTTTGTGGCTGAGCAATTCGTTAAACTTGCTGATTTGAGTCCGAAAACGTTAAGTACTGCTGTTAGGATCTCTACGCCTTTAAAGGATAGCGTAGTGGCTGCTGTAGGTTGTCTTGGTTGTAAGTTGGTAGTATGTGGTCGTGAGGATAAGATAGATCTGATTGTGCTGGAGATGTTTGATTTTGATTTGATTGTCGGAATGGATTGGCTGGCGAAGCAAAGAGCCATGATGGATTGTTATCGTAAGGCGATTCAGTTTAGTCCGCTGGATGGGACTAGTTTTTCAGTTTGTTGGAAATCGAGGAGGAACCTCGATTGTGACAATTTCGTCGCTAGAGGCAACTCGTCTACTGAAGTGTGGTTGTTGGGGCTATCTGGCAACTGTGGTAGATGCGTCTGTTGAGGAACCTAGGTTGGAGGACATTGTTGTTTTGCAGGAGTTTCTGGATGTCTTCCCGTATGAGCTCCTGGGTTGCCGCCCGATAGAGAGATAAAGTTCGTGGTAGAGTTGGCCCTTGGGACGGTGCCAATCTCCAAGGCGCTGTATAGGATGGCGCTATCAGAACTTAAGGAGCTTAAGGTGCAGATGCAGGAGTTACTAGATAAAAGATTTATCTGCCCCAGTGCGTCGCCATGGGGAGCGCCTGTGTTGTTTGTGAGAAAGAAGGATGAGTCGTTAAGGTTGTGCATCGACTATAGGCAGTTGAACCAAGTGATGATCAAGAATAAGTACCTACTGCCAAGAATAGATGATTTGTTCGACCAGCTGCAAGGAGCTTCGGTATTTTCTAAGATTGATCTGCGGACGGGATATCATCAGTTGAGGATCAAGAAAGAGGATATACCGAAAACGGTATTTAGGACGCGTTATGGACATTATGAGTTCACTGTGATGCCGTTTGGTCTGACAAATGCTCCTGCTGCTTTCATGGATCTGATGAATCGAGTGTTTAAGGAGTTTCTAGATAGATTTGTGATCGTGTTCATAAATGACATCTTGGTGTTCTCGAGGAGTCCGGAAGACCACGAACAGCACCTGAGGACGATTTTGGAAACCCTGAGGACCCACCAGTTGTATGCCAAGTTCAGTAAGTGCGGGTTTTGGCTAGCTCGTGTGGTGTTCTTAGGCCACGTGGTTTCTGGTGAAGGAATTATAGTGGATCCGTCGAAGATTGAAGCAGTCATGGATTGGCCGAGACGAACCACAGTAATAGAGATCAGGAGCTTTTTGGGCTTGGCAGGCTATTACAGACGTTTTGTGTAAAGGTTTTTCGCTATAGCCTCGCCTTTGACGCGACTGTTGAAGAAGGACGTGAAGTATGAATGGACAGACAAGTGTGAGCGTAGTTTCCAAGAGCTTAAGCATAAGCTAACTACGGCTCCTGTTCTAACGATTCCGTCTGGTCCTGGAGGATTTGAGATTTATTGCGATGCTTCGCTTAGAGGTTTGGGTTGCGTTCTAATGCAGCATGGAAGAGTGGTAGCGTATGCTTCTCGTCAGTTGAGGCCTCATGAGTTAAACTATCCGACACACGATCTAGAGTTGGCAGCGATCATATTTGCTTTGAAGATCTGGAGACACTATCTGGTTAGAGAAAGGTTTCAAGTGTACACCGATCACCAGAGCCTCAAGTATCTGTTCTCTTAGAAAGAGTTGAACATGAGGCAGCGTCGTTGGATGGAGCTATTTAAGGATTATGACTGTGAGATCTTGTACCATCCGAGTAAGGCGAACAAGGTTGCAAATGCTTTGAGTCGGAAGTCAGCAATAGCCCAGATGATGGTTCAGGAGTGGCTTCTTTTGGAGGAAATGCGAGACTCGAACTTCAAGTTGGAAGTGAGCCATCTGTCGAATCTTATGGCTACATTGAGGATCGAGCCGGAAGTGCGGGTTAAGATTAAGGCATTGCAATCGACAAACCCTGCCATTCAGAAGATCCTTCAAGAGAACCCAGCTAAGAGAAGAGTCGACTTTCAGGTAGCCGAGGATGGGATACTAAAGTTTCGAGGACGTTTGTGTGTGCCTATTGATGAGGTTTTAAGAGAGGAGATTTTGTCGGAAGCGCACCGTAGTAGCTATAGTATCCATCTAGGGAGTACGAAGATGTATCAGAATTTGAAGCAGCACTACTGGTGGAGTGGAATGAAAGTAGGTATAGCCAAGCATGTGGTTAAGTGTTTGACTTGTCAACAGGCCAAGGCGCAGCACTGTAAGCCTGGAGGATTGCTGCAGCCATTAGAGATCCCAGAATGGAAGTGGGAGTACATCACAATGGACTTCATGATGGGTTTACCGAGGAGTCAGAGAGGTCATGATTCGATCTGGGTTGTGGTCGACAGATTGATGAAGTCAGCGCATTTCATCCCAATGAGAAAGGATTTTGTTTTGGACAGTCATGCAAAACTCTATGTGAGACACGTTGTGAGACTTCATAGGGTGCCAGTGACGATCACTTTGGAGTGATCCCAAGTTCACTGCCACATTTTGGAAAAGTTTGCAGGTAGCGTTGGGAACGAAGCTGCAGTTCAGTACGGCCTATCATCCATAGACGGATGGCCAGTCTGATAGGACGATTCAGACACTCGAGGATATGTTGCGGGCCTGTGTTCTGGACTTTAAGGGTAACTGGGAGGATCAGTTGCATTTGGTCGAGTTTGCCTACAACAACAGCTACCAATAGAGCATTAAGATGGTACCTTTCGAAGCGCTGTATGGCAGAGCTTGTAGGACGCCCGTATGTTGGGATGAAGTGGGCGAAAAGAAGATCACTGGCCCAGAGTTGGTACAGCAATCGATGGAAGCTGTCAAGGTTATTAGAGAAAGACTGAGGACAGCGTAGAGTCACCAAAAAAGTTACGCCGACAAGAGGCGTAGAACTTTGGAGTTCCAAGTGGGTGATCACATGTTCCTGAAGGTGTCGCCAATGAGAGGAACGTCACGTTTTGGTAAGAAAGGGAAGTTGAGTTCGAGGTATGTTGGACCGTTTGAGATTCTGGAGCGGATTGGGATTTTGGCGTATCGTCTTGCGTTGCTGCCGAAGCTTGCTAAGGTGCATAACGTCTTCTACGTGTCGATGCTAAGGATGTATAAGCCAAATCCCGCTCATGTGTTAAGTTATGAAGAGATCGAGTTGAACGAGCGAGCATCATACGTGGAGCGCCCGGTGAAGATCTTGGATAGGAAAGAGCAAGTGCTCCGGAACAAGACGATCCCTTTGGTCAAAGTTGTTTGGCAGCATCATGGCACAGAAGGAGCTACGTGGGAGAATGAGAAAGCTCTGAAGAGTAGTTACCCTTTTTTGTTCGAAAAGTTGTAACAATGGTGTAATTTCGAGGACGAAATTTCCTAAAAATGGGAGAGTTCTGACGTCCTGAAATTTTAAGGTCTATAAAATAAATAAAATTGAATTTCTATGGTCTAAGGGACAATTATTGGACGCAATTTATTTTGATCTGGAAAGGGATTGGGTAAATCCCGAAGCGCCGGTCAGAAACCCTTCGCTCTCGAACCCCCTTCGCACTTGGCCCTTCGCGAATTTACTCTTCAGCCCTAACATTATACACTATAAGACAAAATATTCAAAATTTAACTTCACCCGTGGACCCCCCACCCTTCACTTCGGCCACCCACTCT
Organism: Lenwebbia sp. NSW1173648; assembly: GCA_029784005.1. Lineage (NCBI taxonomy): Eukaryota > Viridiplantae > Streptophyta > Magnoliopsida > Myrtales > Myrtaceae > Lenwebbia > Lenwebbia sp. NSW1173648. Next base: position 10,822,530 of record JARCGZ010000010.1, read on the forward strand.
TCCCATCTGTCAACTTCTTTTCCTCTCTCCTCTCACCTCTCGCCTCTACTGTGCACCTACCCCCTCCCCTCCCATCACCTTTTTCTTTTTTCCTTCTCTCTCTCCTCTCTACTTTTCCCCCCTCTTCTGCGCTAGACCCGACCTCCCCTACCTCTCCTCTGTTCCGCCCGACGCCGCCTACCGTCACCCAGCCACCTCACCGCACCGCTGTTCCCCCCTAAGCTCGCCGCACCGCTAGCCTGTCGCCACCCCCTACCCCCCATGAACCGCGCCCTCTCCTCCTCCTCTTCAGTTGCGACGCCACCGTCGTCGAGCCGGTCGTCGCCCTCCGCGCCCCTCAAGCTCGTCGTCCGGCCGTCGCCCCTCCGTCGAGCCACCTGTGACCCACCACCCTCTTCCCCGCGTCGTCGCGCCCGAGCCCCGTGAGCTCGTCGCCGCTCACCGTGCCTCCTTCGCCCGTCAACCGAACTCCAGCCACCTTCGCGAAAGGTACCAAGCCGCGCTGCCGTCCTCCATCACTACTGTGCCGCCCCTCCGTCGCCTTGCCGTCACGCCGACCCACCCCTCAACTGCTTCAAACCGACCTGAGCTGCGAGCCGCCCCCCCAGCCGACCGCCCGAGCTGCTGCCGCCTACTGCCACTAACCTGAGCTACCGGAGGACCCCCACAACCCGAGATCCGAGTCGTTCAGCCACCCTCAGCCCGTGAACAGTAGCCGCCGTTCTCCGGAGCTTGCCGAAGCCGCCGTCGTCACCGTCACCGTCGCCGGACCGGTTAGAGTAGTGAGTTAGCCCCTAACTCTTGGTTAGGTCGCTAATTGCATTCGAGATTAGCTTAATTAGTCTAATTAGGCGTTGAAGTAGATAAATTGTGATCGGTTTAGTTAGAGACCGGGTTTAAGTTAAATAACCGCAATTAAACAAATTAGACTGATTAGATTGGATTGTTTGATTGACTGCAATTGTTCGACCGCGAGCGAGCGTTTGGTTAGAGCCGAGAGAGCAATGATTTGATTGACTGGTTGGTTAGTAAGCGATTTAGTCGCCTGTGGTCAGTTCAAGTATTCGAGTGCGATATGTTGATTTTGCTAACGACTATTTAATGTGGTGATCAATGCCTGATTGCTGATTACTCTGGATGGGTTGTGATTGACTGTATGAGGATTGATCACCCGCATTGAGATGCAAAGTGTGGTGGATAATGTGCATATTCATGTGATCACGTGTGAAGTTAAATTGCATATTTGAGCATGAAAAATGGCCAGTGGCCGAGTTTTTAAGCATGATCATGTGAGCATTTGACTAAATGACGAGATAAGAACCGATTGGTTAGAAGATCTACTTGTGTGGTCATATAATGAGATAAATCCGTGCCAGTCGTACGGTCCGTGCCAGTCGTACGGTCTTTCCTGGTAAATTCGTGCCGTGCCAATCGTACGGAGCCACACGATCTATCGGACATCGATCACAGCTTGTGATGGACCGAAGCCCCTATAGGGATTCCTGGTAGTTCTGTATCGTGCCAGTCGTACGAATCCTACGGACTATAGGAAGCCGTCGCCGGAGGTAAGGGACGATGCCTGGTCATGCCAGTGTTAAGCCACACCAGTCGTGTGCGTCGGGCCTTGCGGCCGTTAATAACCAAAATACGTGTGGGGATTTGTGCTTGCAAGCTGTTATGGTATTCTAGTTATTTGCCTTGGTTGACTGTCATGTCGAGTCAAGTATTGCATATGTGTGATCCAAGGCGTAGTAAGTTTGCATGTGATTGGAGTTATACTATTGTAATATGCTATGTGTGTAGGTCACTTCTCTCTTGTACTTCGAGGAAGTGAATGAAATGTTATTTTGAAAAAAAATAGTCATAAACCTATTACATTAATACAAAGTCAATCAAAAACCTTTATTGTTGTACCAATTGAGTCCTAAATCTTTAAATGATTTGCCAATGTAGTTCATCAAAGGCCAATTTTGATCAGAAATTGCTGACATGGACGTTGGCCGCCCTACGTGGCACGACCATCACTGATGTGATGGCCTGATTTTCCCGCTGGATTAAATTAATGAGTGAAGTGATTAATATTGGACGTTGTTTACCAGAAAAGGCTTAGGATTTTCCTCTCGTAGTGTGATCACTGGTGACGCCTTTAAGAAGGTCAATGAAATAGGCATTCCTACTGAGGTTGCGCAGAGAATAACATTTGAGGAGAAGGATTTTGAACGTTGGGGTAAAAGTTTTGTTCCGATTGAGCCCGTTTCGGAAATGGAGCGCGAATAAAACCCCTTGACCGAAATGCCCCTCTTCCACCGCCTCACACCATCCCTCACTATAAAAGGACCCAATTTTATCTCTCTCCTCATTTGCTCTCCCCCTTTTGCGCACACACACCCCCCCTCCCCCACCGAGCTTCCTTGTTTCCTCTGCCCGACCACACGACGCCTTCCCCCTCTCGATTTAGCTCGCCTCGGTGACGATGGCTGCAGCAACCACCCCTCAGCCCCACTCTTTGCCTCAGCTCAGCCGCTCGCCCTCTCGCCTGCAAACTTGGCCGTCCTCATTCCCCTCGGTCGCGCTCAAGAAGGAAGAAGCCAAGCTCGATCTGATGGCGATTCGAACTCCGTGCTCTCTGAGTTTAATCCTAAGGCAAGTAGACTCCTAATCTTGCAATTGGGTTGTCCTTTTGCCGTTTGATTGAGTGCAAATGGTGGGTCTTGAAAATTGGTATGATGAAGGGAAGTTTGGCTTGCATGTCGGGAAAATTGGCTTTGCATGTCCGATCTATTGATTAATCTAGCATCCTTGAGTTATGGATAGTTAGATTATGAGAGCTGATCATTTTGTTTATCGTCGAATCGAGGTGAATTGAAGTTGGATGGCAAGTGGGTACTTGGGTGTGAACCATGGGAGGAAGAGATGATCCGTGCTGGTTGTAACAACGATTGGGAGTTCCGTCTCCCCAAGTTTCGGACCAAAGGCAAGTGGAACCTCTAACCCTTTCCACTAGATTGTCTATTAGATCGCTGATTTGGCGCCACGACACTATTTGTTTTTGGGAATGATGAATTGAGGTTTAGCTTGGGGAATGAGAAAAATAGTTTGTATGTTTGACTGCTGCTTGAAGTAGTGTTCGTAGGATTTGGGTAGTCGGAATTTGTGTGCTGATCGCCTTGCTTGTCGTTGAAATGGCGTAACTTGAGGTTGATTTGGGTCTGATGTTCGGTCGTGGGCTTGGGCGTTTGTATGAAGAGTTGTCTTGCGTGTGGGTGCCTAGTGGTCTTGGATTGTCTAGTTGTGATGTCAATTTGCATGGCATGTAAGTATTAATGCATGCGTGTGGTTTCTGGCTTGAAAAGTGGGCAATCGAGCATGTCTGGTTGTTTGTCTTATTTGACGAGTCCAAAGTGGATTGTGCGTGTGTGGATTGTGTGGTTGGTGGTTGGTCTGCATATGAATTGGAATGAATGAACCTAGGGTCCCGTCAGCCTGTGTCCCGACGTGGACGTTTGATATTCGCCTATGTCAGGATGATACCCCGTGGGAGCCGGAGGGAAATCGGGAAGTCCACGGCCTGTGTCCCAATAGAATACCTGAGGCTTATGTCCCTCGGAAGCCTTGGAGTAAGGGAGAATTGAGGCATGTGTTCCTCGTGTTACCCATGGCCAGTGTCCCATTGATTAAAAGCTGAGATGTTTGTCCCTCAGAATCGAGGCCTGTGTCCGTTGGAGACGAAAATTGAGGCATGTGTCCCTCAAGTAACCATGGCCTGTGTCCCATGAAAAACGGTTCTGAATTGGAAGTGGAAACTAAACAACGGGTCTCTTGTATGCTCACGCGCGTGAAAGTCATATTGCACGATATGTGGCATCATTGTCAAGTCTTATGCATGCTTGTGATTGTCTACTCGTTATCGATGTCTTGTGTATGGTATGCGTGTTAAATCTTGCTTGGCATGTATAGGTGGGCTTTGCTCGATCAAGTGACGAATAGATGGTTTAGTTGATTGGCTTAGAACGTCCTACTAGCTGAGCTTTTAAGCTCACTCCCGTTGATTCACCCTTTTTCAGATAAGCTAGCCATTTGAGAAGTAGTTGACATGGATGGCGGCGTTGGGGCACACCAATGGCGACGGCAGATAATACCCCGGAGTAGATGCTCCCCTTTTGAATCCTCTCAGTGTATTCCGTAGTTTCGTCTGATGAAAAGATAATGTAACTAACTAGTATCTATATTTATAACTCAGATGTTTCTGTCATGTGGGAATTGTCGTGAATGTACGAGTGGAACAGATCAGTGAACCATATGAGTAAGGCCATACCATTTAGGCGTTGTGCCTACGTCTGTTGGAGTGCACTTATAATTGATTGTATGGCCGTTGATTGTCTTTAGTTTACTAAGCTTCCACATACGCCCTCTGTATTATACGTAATATCAGATTAAAACAAAAATCGTAAGTAGGTGGCGTGCCTAGGTAGTCACAACTGACACGAACGAATTTTATAATTTCTTAATAGTATTTTCTAATATATTCTTTTCTTTCTTTTTTTGTACAACTCTAGGCCGACGCACCAGCTGACCTTGGCCGGCCTCAGGCAAGGCCCAATGACCCTCGCCAGTCATGGGTGAGGACATTCGCGCCTCGCCGGCCATAAGCAAGCCCAATTACCCTTACTTGGTCTTGGTGAGGGCGCCGCAGGCCTCGCCAACCATAGGTGAAAAAGTCGGACCCTTGCCTAGATCGAGCGAGGGCCATGACGCCCTCTCTAGCCACAAGTAAGAGGCTCACGATCTGTGGCTGACGAGGGCATTGTGGCCCTCACCCAAACTAGGCAAGGGCGCGGAGCCCTTGCCAACCACAAGCAGGCCCAACGATCCTCGCCTTGGTGAGGGCATTGCGGGCCTCATCAGCCGCATACGAAAAGGTCGGGTCCTCGCCCACACCAAGTGAGGGTCGTTGCCCTTCCCTAGATCTCGCCCAAACCTTGCCGGACCATAGTTGGGGAAAGAAAAGAAGAAAGGAAAATTATCAAGAAAGTCCTAAACCTATTGCACTTTTGTCAATTCAATCCTAAACCTTTTAATTTTGCCAATTCAGTCCTAAAACTTTGCATTTGTTCCAATTTAGTCCTAAACCTTTTACATTTATGCCAATTCAGTCCATCTAGCCAACCAAAGTTGGCCGACGCTGACATGGATGCCGATCGGCACTAATATGGATGTCGGTCGGCGCTGACGTAGATAATGTTTAACAATATTTTAATATTTTTTCAAATTATTTTTTTAATTTTTCTTTTTTTTTCTCATTTCTTCTTCTTTACCTTTCTTCTTCCTCCGACAAGTCGCCGCCAGCGACCGACAAGAGGCTAAGGCCTGCAAGGTCAACCTCGCCGGCCTCAGGCGAAGCTCACTCCCGCCGACTACTAGCAAGGACAAGCCTCGCCGGAGCTCGGCGAGGTCGACCTCGCTCAAGCCAGATCCAGGTGAGATTACGCCTCGCTGTCGTTGTGCAAGACGCAACCTCGCCCAGATCTGCCTGGGCGAGGCTCACCCTCGCTAGTGGCTAGTGAGGTCGACCTCACCATCCTTAGCCTTTAGCCGATTGCCTGGAGGAAGAAGAAAGGTAAAGAAAAAGGAAAGAGAAAAAAAGAAAAAAAAGGAAAAAAGAAAATTTTAAAAAATAATTTGAAAATATATGATTAAAAATTGTCCACGTCGGCGTCCATGTCAGCACCGGCTGGCATCCATGTCAGCGCCGACCGGACAAAGATTGTCAGATGGACTGAATTGGCATAAATGCAAACGATTTATGACTGAATTGACACAAAAAAAATGTATATGACTGAATTGACAAAATTAAAAGGTTTAGGACTGAATTGGCAAAGTGAAAATAAGTTTAGCACTTTTTTGATAATTTTCTCCAAAAGCAAGTGTATGGTTTACATCATTAGACCGGCTCTTTAAAGATATCATTGGACCGCAATTCAATGATCGAATTTAGGTAACAACTGAAAATTGATATATTCAAAAAAAGGTTAATACCGGAAAAAACCCCAAACTGGTACACCTGTGATAAATTTACCCCAAATAATTTTTTTGACCACGAAAAACCCCAAACTGGTGCACATGTGACAAATTTACCACAAACTATTTTTTTTTTTACTACCAAAAATCTCAAACTAGTACATCTGTGACAAATTTACCATAAACTAATATTTTTTTACCACGAAAAATCCCAAACTATTTCACCTGTGGCAAATTTACCCTTGGTTAAATTAGGTTAATACCACGAAAAATCACAAATTGATACACATGTGACAAACAGATGGTAAAAATCCCAAACTAGTACACCCATGAATTGCCATGTGCCATCCAACTCGGCAATTCGACGTTAAATTTAACAAAAACTAATGAAAGGTAAATTTGTCACAAGTGCATCAGTTTGAAATTTTTTGTGATCAAAATAAAAGTTTAGGGTAAATTTATCACAGATATACCAATTTAGGGTTTTTCGCGTATTAACCCTTCAAAAAAAAAGTTCAAGTCAAAATTGAGATATGACCTAAAATTGATGCTTTTTAGGGGCAATGGGCATATGTTCGCTTGTAGAGGGCAATTCGAGCCCATGTGATGTGATAGATGAGGTGAATGCCATCAATTTTAACCTGAAAAACCAAGGAGAACTTGTCTCAGTACTATGAATACATCACCAGACGATGAAACAGCCCTGAAGACGACCGTGCCTACCAAAGCGAAGCGAAAGACACTGTTGGTACGAACAGATGCATTATAATGCACATGGTTGATTAACACCATTAGTTCTGTCATCGACAAAACCTGGCATCATCTATACTTATCAGAAAAGGCCAACACAGAAGACCAAGTCGGCGTAGAGCGGCCATACATAAGATCGACAGTTCACGCCCGTGACCCAACATCATAGGCGGGGCCTCATGACATTTCCATCCATAGGAAGGAACATCACGGGACTTTGAGGCGTTGTTGGAGCATAAACACCCTCAGTCGCTCTTGATAGAGCTGTATATGTGCCGGACGTATAGCAGAGACGCGTAGAACCCCACGGACCCACACATGAGGAAGATGCAGTAGCTGATCCAAGCCATATACCCAAAGAAGAAAGACAGTTGCAAGAAGCCGGAAAAGTCCGATCTCCAATAGTAGTAGTAGAAGCAGAAACCGTAGACATACAGACCAACTGATCCACCACAAAGAAAGGACCTGAAGTGAGCAAAATAGTTAATTCAGTCCATAGAAAGGAATATAGACCCTTCAATTAAAGGGAAAAGGCTGATCCTGGGATGTTGACAATGTCAAGAAACAGGATCTCATTCAGAAAATATGCACATCATAAGTATCAGCTGCATTCGCAAACAACAAACAATAAATAGCGCAGCTAAGACAATTGGAGCAATCGTTACACTCTTCTGTGTTGCGTCGACTGTTCTGAGGCCGGTTTTCACACACCAAGACAATATAACATTTTTAAGGATTCCTATGCTAATCTCCGTACAACTTTAGTGCGTCATCCATGATTAACTTCAATGGGACTCGAGACTCAATAAGGGCCTTGACATTCCATGATCCTACAAGCACTGGAAATTCATGACCAGGAGACTAGGATAACTTGGTGAAAGAATTGCGATCGCGATTCAAATTCAATCATTTGTTAAGCCAGCACCATATTCCGGACTTGACATGATAGGGTCGAAATTAAACAGAAAGTGCAAATTCTAAAGCTCAAATTGGTATTAGGCGTGTGCTAAGAGTTGGCAATGTCAGAGGTTCTTATAAGCCCACGATGCTTGGTGTTATTGTCAGTTCAATGTCAACTAACAACTTAGTCAGAGTTACATTACAATGGTTGCTTCAAGCATGTTTCAATTACTATTGCCAGCACATCCACAACCTTAGAGTTTTCATGGAAACTACGGGTGTCCAACTCGAAGAAAACGATACATGACATGAGTCCTATGCTTGACCCCTTAAAAGTAATATTGCTCAAGAAAATAGAAGAAAGATAAATAAACGTTTCACGCCAAAAAAATGCCATAAGTAAATTACTCATAATATCCTCCACTTGAATGCTTCTTTCGCAGGCTTGGTTCACTTGAATAGGGCCAACTTGGTATTTAATGGAATCAGAGAAATACAACAAGTTGTAGGACGTATAATATATCCTACTGCTTAGTATGGGTCTCAACTCTATGGTCCGATACTAATGTGTTATAAGTGGGGGAATTTGTAATGTCCACGACTCACATGGATCAGTAGAAGATTGTTAAGTGATACATAAGTAGTAGCCCACTCCCCAAAGATCACTGCCAAAGTAATCCTTTGGACGGCATGGCCCACATAAATCATAAAATGCTAAAAAAAAATCAAGCCAAATTAGGATTTCTTCCAAACTGGTAAATCAGAAAAATGCAGTTCTATTGAAGTATGTCCCACATCGGTTGACAATGAGTCTTAAATGCTCTTCATATTCATATGGTCTCCCTTCACCTATTAGCTTAAACTTTTGGGTTGGACTTTGTAATATGGTATCAGAGCAAGGTTATCCCTTTCGCGAATGTGTGTGGTCAACATTCCACGAGAATGTGCGTAGTCAAATTTTCACATGCCCGGCTTACACATAAGAGGGGGTGTTGAAGTATGTCCCACATCGGTTGACAATGGGTCTTAAATGCTCTTTATATTCATGTGGTCTCCCTTCACCTATTAGCTTAAGCTTTTGGGCTGGACTTTCTAACAAGTTCCAATAAGCACACGCTTAATTTCAGTTGAACATGTTTAATGGCTGTGGCCTTTCGATTTATGTGAAGTGCACAGGCACATCCTTTTGATCACTCCTCAATTCCCTATAGTCACAAGTCCTACAATTTCCCAGATATGAAAGTTATAGGCATTTGATCCTATATTCAATTAAGCCAAGCAGCTCGACTGCATGAGAAATTGTCTCTCGGTGACCAAAATTCTAATATTCATCGTGACTGGTTTCTCATACAAGGCTATTATTGTGTTTGACACATCTGAACCAACTTTTGTCTTGTTTCTGTCATTTTAAAACTAGAAGATTGGTGTTGGCCCTTGAGATGGGGTAGTGGGGTTTGATCCAACTCATAAATAGTCCACCGCTATTTTTTCTTTTGGGAGATGGAAGAAAAGAAGTTACACTTCCATCATTAACTAAAAGTGCGAAAACTGGTATTAGAGAGAGAGAGAGAGATGTACCTGCACCACCATCGATGATCTTCAGCAGCTAGCTGAAAATGTGTCAGAGCCACGGTGATTACCGAAATAGTGATGAGCAGAATAATGAAGACGACAAACATTGTGCTGTAAGGGGTATAGACATTGCCACCCCACAAGCTGGCAAATATGGAACACAGCTGAATGTAGATCGCAGAAAAAGGCAAGAAACCTGCCAGGACCATTCGTGGAAGAGTGCCCCTGTACCATCGCAACGATGGGACCTCTCTGGGGCACTTTGAGGTCTCACAAGAAGCTTGAAACTCACCATGGCTCTTTTCCCCAGCTATTCCGCCAAGAACAAGCAATGGTAATGCAAGTGATATCCAAATGAGCAGTAATATCAAGATTGTTCCTAGAGAAAGCGCTGCATTTGCTTGGTAAGACACCGCGACAGCATTAAGGAAGCAGAATATAAGAAACAACGGAACGGAAGATAAGAACCCTGTCAGCAGCAAATTTTTGCCCTGTTGTAAAAATCAGAAGATTAGGCTTTAAATTTCATGGTGAAAATGATTGAGTTCAAATTGAGATGATAAAGATAAAGCCTGTAAGAATATACCCAATTCTTTCCCTCAATCTGACAGTAGAACAAGACAGACAAATATCCAGCAAATCCAGAAGTCATGGTGTACAGGGCTATCAAAGCTACGAACAAATTTCCTCGGTTGTATGGATAAAATACTCCCAGAAGCCCAAGTAGCAAAGTAAATGTGGCTCTGAGAAAAAAGACTCTCAAAATGATCAGAACTTTAGAACACAAGAAGTTAGGAATATGCAGAACAGTCTGGAGTAAGATGATCTCGGACGCATTGATTGGTTAAAAAACTCACAGAATGCACAGCTGAGCACCAGAACCGAGGGCTGCAGCAAACAAAAGCCTGTATTTTGGGAACCGGAAGACATCAGAGCGGATGCACTTCCATCCTGAATGCTCTCGGTCTACTGCTGCTTCTTCAAGTATGAAACTGCCAAGCAATCAATTATGTAAACCACAGAGAGATATAGAATAAGCAAAAGGAAAAAAAGGTGACAAATGCTTGCGGTCTTACTGATAGAAATCTTTCCGCACGACTATCATATAGTAAGTTAATAGGCATACAAACAGAATCAAAAGCGTCCAGCAGGAATTGATAATTGAAAAAAACTCTATTGCAGACAGGCTTGGCGCGGAATACTTCTTCATCCTTTCATGGAAATGTGCGTTTGTTTCTATCCAATACACACTGTACAGTAGCTTTATGTCCATTTCCCTGCCTTCAGTCAACTCCACTACGTCGTCGTAGTGCATCCACAAACGAGTCTCTATAACTTGATCCTTATTGAAAAAGATTTCAAGTTGGAAATGCTGGTAAAGAAAATATGTGTGCTCAGAATAATTTGTTGATGATCTGTCAACCTTTCCTATAAATCCCCAGATTGGCAAGTCGTCACAGTACATCTGAAAGTAATAACCCTGCTTAATTGCAGCTTGAAACTGAGAGACTTCTTCACTTGTCAACTTCTTTGCACATGCGACCTCTTGATCTTTCCGCTGTAGAAATTTAACAGTGAATGGAGCAGTTACTAGGCGATCTCCATTCAATATCTCGCCGAAAGTCTCCTGCTTCTCCTCGATACGATCTGTCACAATGAATATCTCAAAAATTGAGGAACGATAGGACGTGTACATATGATCGGGGAAAAGGACAAAAGTGAGGCACTTGAACCCCCAAACAAAACTTAGGTACACGTTGCAAAGCTGACCTTGTCGACAAAATGGAAGACTGTAATAACCATATGCTTCACTGTAACCATCACACGAACAGGAAGTAAGAAAGCATATATAGTAACATCATAAAGAGGAAAGAACTACGTAGATTTGTCTAATGTAAAGGCTATGTATCTATTTCCAGCAGTAGAATATAGTATTGAACCTCAAACTGCCGCATTTAAACAACCATGATCTTAGCTGACTGCAAGCATTCAACTCAAACTCCATTGGCTCCTCTAGAGACATCATGCTTAGCATGCACTCCACACTATTCTAGAAAATGAAGAGCTAGCTTCCTACACAACATAAATCCACCATGGTTCTTGAGACTGAAAAGTTCATCGACAGGTTACCTTGGACTTCCAAATGGACCAACTTTGTTGACGTAAAGAGGAACTACATCGTCAACTTTGTACCTATGCTCCAGCAAGTCTGATCTCACATGACTCAAGCAACAAATGACGAGAAGAGGAACAGCTACAAGTACCAAAGATTTCTCCATTCCCATGTTATATTCAATGTCGAGATGAAACAAACTGTGATTTTAGGAGCCCTGAAGCATTAGGGGAGGACCTACAAGTTCAAAACAGAAGACTTGAGGGATGTTCCTTTTGGTGTTGATTTTAGTACATCGCAGTGATTTATAACTTCAAAAGATCAAGGGTAAAAATCAAGGTTTGGACACCATTTCTCCCTGTATAATGTTTCATACTTCTGGACAAGCAATACTAATAAACCCCAAAAGGAGACCATTATCAAATGGTCACTTTTCATTACGGTGGAACGTAAGTGTACAATGGCAGAAATTGCTGAAAGCAACGCTGATATAGTTAAAGTTACAGGCACAAGTATATTCCATGTTTAAGGTTGCTACACAATGTTGTCATCTTTATCTTTTTCGAACTAATTTTACTGAGGACATATAAAGCTATGTATCGACATTATGGGGGACAAGGGAAAGGAAAGCTACTTAGCCAATGGGATAGCCATCAGGGCTTGTCCTGATTAATAAGTTTTCATTCAAGGAAGCAACCACAAACATGACCTCTAATTGGGGGAAATGTTTACACAATTATTGCGGAGCAAAGTTATCACTTCAGTCCTGCAATTCCTATTTTAAAAAAATTAGAATCATAACCTTGTTAGGACCACCAAGGGCTGACAAACACTGCCACATCATACAACTCGTGATCTGGATGGTCCATGAAATGGAAATTCAAAATCTGGAAATTTAGTAGCTTTCCTGCAGAACATTTTAGAGCTTCTGAATTCACATTGTCTTCACATGAGGAAGCTTTGCACACTGAGAAGCTTTAGTGCTGAAATAATCGCATCCTCATTCTTAACAAACAGAATAAGTGCCAAGTGGTCTTGGATCACCTCTATCCAGGTCCACTACCAATCCCTGCATGCAAAGTTGACGGATGAAGAACACTATCAATACCAAATCAGTAAACAAGAAGGTGATGTTCTCAAAAAGTTCATTACTTGATAGGTTTCGGCATGCATCAAGAAATGTCTAGTGCCAAAACTACCTAATGCTTAACTAAGCCCTTATCATTTCCAACTGAACTGCTACTACCATGAGAAATGAGAAATATGTTCAAAATTTTCTAACTAGCCATCATGTCAACAGCTGAATTAACTACAAAGGGGGACATAAATGATCATCAAAGATGTCGATGCATCAAGAAATAAAGTAAAATATCTTCCTTATTTTCTTGTATCCCCAATTCTTCCATTAGCTAACACACGTTTCACCTACTTTATGCAACCAATCGGGTAAAACTAGAAGAGGACTATCGATAGTATTTTTCCCCAACGCTTCCTCAAGAATGAAGATGGTCTTCTCGACCTCAACTTGTATGTGTGAATATCCTAAGAGCATGCAAGCACTCACCTATGTAAGAAAAAGGCAGACATTAACTTCTTCTACGAGTAAGTTCCATATATGTTCACTGTACATTAATTAAGCTTGCAATCCAATCACTGAACTTTGGTTTTCAATCACCGAATTCAATTAAATTTGCTTCATTTTCATTAGATGCCTTCAGCCCTCCAATATATTCTGAGTACCCTTCGGTCCGCGTCACGCGAAAAAAGCTGTGCGGCTGGCATTTGCCTAACACGAAAATTAACTGGTTCAGGGAACAAGAACATAGCCTTCAAAGCTTCCAAGTAAGAGTACGAGATTGGGTAACATCAGTCGAGCATCTACATCTGTATGGCCACAGAATCTCCCCAAAGCTGTGCCGCCACCGCCGCCTAATTTAACTAAATCTATAAACATCGTTAAACCCGACGGACTAACAAGTTCTTGAATCAGACACAATTATTCAGCCCAACCCATCAAAGACCAGCAAAAGAACATTCCATTTGAAGCTCGAACCATCCTGAGTCATCACCACCAGCAAAAAGCAACTTCAACAGTGCACTGGTATGGTTACCAAATCAATCCCGAAAGCATTCCTGCAACTAGGTACGCTAGAGAGAGAAAGAGGGAGAGAGACCTTCGTTTACGAAGTTGACGAGGGGTTCGTAGCCCGGCACTGTGTATGTCCTGACGAAGGTGACGGCCAAGTCCGACTCGGCGCGATTCATGGTGGGTTGACTGTCGATGCGAGCAAAGTCAATGGAATTCGCTGGCTCGGATCCCGGAGGACGCGACCTTTCGGACAGTTCACGGCCGGTTCCGGAAGAAGGGATGTACTGTGAAGGAAACGAAAGATTTCAACTTCTAAAAGTTCGCCATTATTGCTTCGACCAAAAAAAAAAAATCCGCCATTATTGCGAAAAAAAAAAAAAAAGTTGGCCATTATTAAATAATTTTTAATCTCTAATGATACTTTTTTTTTTTATCACCAATCTCAAATGATACTTAAGAAAGAGTTTTCTATGATCTTTTTGTAATTTTCGCGTTTAGTTAAATAATATTCTTTTATGTTTTTATAATTTAATTGTGATTATATTCCTTTTTTATTCTAATAAGTATGTGGAAATATGTGCTTTTTCGTTATTCCTGACGGTTGAAGCTAGATAATCTAAATACATATTAAACTTCCTATTTGTAAATCGGCTTGAAAGTAGCAGTTTGCAGATTGATAAGTTCGGTTGAAAATATCTCCAAATCGAACCGCAAACATCTCTGCACATGATAAGTACAGCAGTCGCACGAATCAGTAACTTTTGAAAGCAGCATTGAGAAAGTGATGGTCACACCCGATGCGGGAGCATCGGGCTCTAGGCTCTATCCATCATATCTATTCTGCATTTGCATCGCTTCCTATCGGTTCCATCCCCATACACTATGATCTGTCCCCGATTCCTTCATCCATCACTCAAAACGAAATTCACCCGCCTCGCCCGCGCATCAGTAAGGCTCAATCTTGAGATGTCTCACCTCACGAAGGAAAAGACCCAAGTGCTTAATTGCTAGACCAACCACTAGACGTCGGAAAATTGATATCGATTGTCACTATATTCTATTACGAGAGAGAGAGAGAGAGCGCTTAAAAACATCGACCGCGGTATTTTGTGGTGGCCAGTCATTACGAGTTGTAGACTTTCAGGTTCGGCCACTGTTACCATCACGCCCTACCATAACCCTCCCTCCTCCCTCCTCCCTCCTCCCGTCCCCATCCGATCTCAATTATTTAATCCTTACAATGCAATTTACTGATAACCTTGGATCGAATGTTGCAACTTTAAATCCGAGGTCTTATGAAAAATGGAATATAACATATACCCCCGACATATTTTTTGATATTTTTTGTTTTTGTTTTATGCTCCGTAACTCTTCTTCATTCAGACTGGGTCAAAATAGCATAGCAAAGCATAATAAAAGTGCATTCCCCTATATTAATATGTTTGTGATTTACACGTGAATTACACATGGATGAGCCTAGTCATGGCCACGAGCCGTGTTGGGCCCGGAACCGACCCGAAATCGGCCCGGGTCAAACTTGGAACCAGCCCGTTGACCAGGCCCGCGGTTTCACCCCAGAACCTGCTCGTGGCATAAGGGCTTGGTTACAGTTTTATTCAAACCTTGAACCAGGCCCGGACCATTGGTTCCGGGCCGATTCCGAATAGTGAAAAAAAATTAAAAAAATTTATAAAAGAAAAAAGAAAAAAAGAGAAAGAGCCGTTGCTAACGGTCACCATTTTTTTTCTTTCTTAATTAATTTCGGCAACGGCTCTTTCTCTTTGGCGACCGTTGCCAACGGTCACCATTTTTTTTTCTTAATTAATTTCTAACCTATAATATAAATACCCCTTCCCATCTCTCATTTTTTTCACACAAATTATCTCTTCATCTCAATTCTCTCAAATTCTCTCTAACTCTCAATTATTCACAACATCCAATTTATTATTTTATTTTCTTCAATTACGTTCTCTAATTCCTTATTTTCTTTATTTATTATCTCCTTTAATAATTCCATATTTCAAATTATTTTTTCATACCCTATATTTTTTGCATTATACCATATATTTTTTCTATATCCAAAAAAAAAATTGACAAGTACAAGTGGAAGTGGAAGTAGAACTAGTGGCAACAGCAAGAACAAGGTGGGGGAATTTGATTATCCTCCTAGTCCTCATGATTATGAAGATTGGGGAGTCGAAGTTGATGTAGATGATGAAATCAATATTATTCCTAATATGGAGCAAGTCCAAAAGTAAGAGAGTCTTCATCGTCCTACCAGTATTGAAAAAATGTCAACAACAAAAGGGTGGGAGTTTACATCCGACATATGGGATCACTTCACGAAAATTGAAATCTTTGATATACCTCCAAAAAGGTATGATGTAGTTTGTAAAAATTGTGGGGGTAAAATATAAATATATCAGTTGAACCGAATATGGAACATTTACACGGCATATTAAGGCGAAACATCCAACCGAATCGGGAATTGACACCAAATAACAACAAATTTTCGGGTACGTCAATCCTAACACTCCTCTTTTATTTCATTATAATGAAAAAAATTATAAAGAAGAATTAGGTAAATTTATTTCCAATGAACATTTATCATTTAATTTTGGTGAAAGATTTGATTTTAATCAATTTATACAAAATGCATGTGTTCCACAAGCAAAATGTGTTCCTAGAAATACACTTAAACGCATAATTAAAGATCTTTATAAAAAAAGGAAAAAAAGATTTACAAATTATTTTTATAAATTTTAATGGACGTGTGCATATAGGTAGCGATATTTGGAGTGATCATTGGCGAGTTCATTCTTATATGGGTATAACATGTCATTAGATAGATGATAATTGAAATATTCAAAAAAGAGTTATTGCATTTAGAGTTTTTGATGATAGGTTATTGACACCTAAATTCTGACTAACATTTCTAGTCATTTTTCCATAAAAATTAGAACTAAATTTAGTTCTTGCAAAAAATAATCATGTAATTTTTCATATTTATTCATGCATCGCATTCAGACTAACGGCGGAAGATTCGAGCTTTAAAATGATAGGCGATCGGACTAAGCACGAATTTCAGGGAAGGCTCGGATTTAATCAGAAGAAGAAATATTTCCTCATGGACTGAATTGCAAATACGTAAAACCTCAAGGACTAAAGTGTAAATATTCAAAACTTGAGGGACTACTTTGCAAATAACCAAAAGATGGAGTTAGTGGAGAAATTAGAAGGGGAGATGGAGAAATGAAAATGAAGAAGGGGAGATTGAGAAAGGAAGATGAAGAATGAGAGATTGAGAAATGAAGATGGAGAAAGAGGGATGGAGAAGAGAAGATGGAGTTAGTGGAGAAATTAGAAAGGTGGATAGAATGAGGGAGTTATAAAAGGAAAAGAGGGGAGGAGTTTTTTGAGAGAAAGCTTTTGGAGAGAAAATTTTTTGGAGAAAAGAATCTTTGAGGAGAGTTTTTTTAGAGCTTTGGGAGAAGAATTTTTTTTTTTTTAGAAGAAGTTCTTGAGAGCTTGAAGAGAGATATAAAAAAGAATCATCAAAGTGAGGTGAGAAAATACTTGTGTGCGAAAGAAGAAAGAGTTCGGTTGAGAGATTTCCCGACCGAGTCTCCCTTGCCAATCCCTTCATCAACACAAAGCCGCAAGTCCATCCCCGTCGTTCGAGCCGTGGTCCAAGGTCCCGATCCACAAGACAATTCAAGGTTTGAACTCGGTAGTCGAATCCGCCAAATTAGGTAACGATTCTAATCTTTTTTTAGAATATTCAAAAACTTTGTTACCTAATGGATTGGAATCCCGATTAAATCTTCTCGGACATATCATTCCACCATACTTAAAAATTGCATCTTCCAAAATTAGCATCATGTAGATAATTGCACGTCTAATCCATCTTGTAAATATTTCGATTAGATTGCATTTTTATTAAACTTTCACTGCATACATTGCATGTAGTTTAATTCTTACATTTTCATAAAAAAGAAAACCCAAAAAATTGCACCTTTGGACTTGAAGTGAGAATGTATCAAAATTGCCAAGTTAAACTTTTTTCGTGAAGTTGATACCGAAAGGGCATTAATTAAAAAAATTAATGTAATCAAGTTCTCGGACCCTTAATCTCTGGTTCGTAGAAGTAATTTAGTTCTCCCGCTAATTTACTTAGGTTTCTAATCGGCCTACCAAGAAACGATTAGTGGTGACTCCAAGATAAATCTTTACATGAAATTGAACCTAAGTTGCGATTTGGTAGAACTTGGGAGGGTTCGAGTTAATTAATCTAATTAATTAATTTGGCAATCCATTAACCTAAAATTGGAAAAGCCGATTCTTTAGGTCGCGACAGCTTGGCGACTCCGCTGGGGATGCATTTTTTTTAAAAGAGGACTTAGGCCAGAAAATTTTCGCGATAATTATCTCTTTGCTTGGCAAATTTTGATTGAATTCTCATCCTTAGGTGTTAAATGGTCTTGCAGAATGGGAGTTATAAGGGGAGGAGTGTTTGGCTAACCCCTTTGTTTTATAGATTGTGGTGTTTGGAAATTTCTTATTTAATTTGTGCACCTTTTGAAGCAGTGTTTGGATTTAACTGTTATGCATGATTAATCGCTTTAGCACTACACCACACACTACCCGTGGCCGAACCCGGGCTACTAGTTTTAAGATGGTATCGAGATTGGATCCTAGCGTTCTCCGTGTGATCACGGTTGAAAGTTAGTCCGAATTCGATCCCGACTCTCTTTTCAAAAATGAGTTCCAAAAGTTAGAACTCGTGCTCGGTAGGATTACCGAAGCGGGGGTTATAATTTTTAACTCGAGAAGCTGAAGCTGAAAGACCCGGCTAATCCTGGTTACGTCAAGGGATCACGACTAACTTTGATTATGTGCGCGAGATTGTCGCCTTGCCGCAAGTCTTTCACTTCAATTTGCAAGCCTTTAGGATAGTTAGAATAAGGATAACTCACGAATCATGTGCATGTCTATGTGATTATTTACTTTCTTATCCTACGGTAAAGTATGACCCTCAACTTCATCTTGTCTTATATCAATTTTTTTTTTGGTCGGTCCATGATAATTAGGTTTGTGGCACGCGATCTATAGACAGTGGGACACAATGATATTCGTTTTGTGTATATTCCGAAGGCCGAGTTGAAGCAGATGTGGTATCGTCTAAGCATCGATGCACAGAGCTATGTCCTTAGCCGTATGGGTCACATATTGCCGCTCTTGGACATTCGATTACAGACTGGGGTTATGCAAGCACTCGCACATTTCTGGTGCTCGGATACCGCTACCTTCATTCTAGGATGTTCCTCCACCTATGAGGCCGGACACTTTGCGAGTTGAACTCATTGCGGCCAAGAATCATAGAACCGAACTCAGACGTCTTGATCAAACTTGGCTCAAGTCCAAGACTTGCCCACTGTCACTACCCAAGGCGGAGCTTGAAGGGAAGAAAAGCTTTACAATGCGAAGGCCCGATACATTCACCATCATTCCATACCGGCTCATATGCTTTCGAAATTCCCATTGGTGATTGTGAAGCCCACTCGTTTAGTCGAGATAGAAGCCTATGCGAAGAAGGCTCAAAAGGCAACAAAGCAAATGAAGACTCTGGTCAAAGAAAATGCACGACTTTGAAAAGAGTTGGAGTCCCGTTCATCTATAGATCGTGTTGCCTCTAAGAAGACGAAATGTCTTGATTGTCTTGATACGAGTCGTGTTTAGCTTCATTTCAGTTGCAAGTCTATTTCGTGACTTTATGGATTTTTTCTTGTAATAGAGGCTACTGTTTAGACTGACCTTCGGGTCTTCCGTATTTTTTTTATGAATTTTGTGATTCGAATTGGCTCACATGGTCTTCTTGAAAAACATCTGCAAGATCCCGGTCTATTATCTCAAAAATTTTCGGATCATTCCAGAGTGTTTTCCTTTTAATGTCAAACTTAAGACGAGTGATGAACTGCCTGGATTTTCGGAATTTTCCTGACTTCAGTTTAATCTCACTATATGCCACTAATAAATGAACTTTTTTTGCAAGAAGTTAAAACATGAAAGTGGTAGAATGGGATTTTAACTAGTGATCTGCAAATTTTCGGGCATCAATTAGCATTTTTGGTGGCCCATTTATCCTCAAAGAAAAAATCGGACAAGCCAGTTTTCTGAGAAATGTTTTGGAAAGAAGCATTAAACTGTATTGATCCGTCCAGGATTTCCCTAAGCTTAAAACATGAAAGTTGTTCATCCATGTCTTTTCCTTTTGTTCGTAAATTTTTGCAGTGTTTCGATCATTCTGTGAATTAATACGAATTTTCTCGTGAAAGCCGACGGAACTGGGAAATTGCCTGTTTCGATCCTTTGGTTTTGTTTATTTCGGTTTTCAGGTCTAGGAGGGTGTCATGGACCGACTCACCTTTTTGCTCATTGTGCTCATTTCCATCTCTACTTTTGTAGGTAATTTATCACGGAGTCCCCGCACCCTTATAATACCCAGTATTGAAGAAAGACGGTTGGGTGCGAGTTTGTGTAGACTATTGGGATTTGAACAAGGTTAGCCCGAAGGATGATTTTCCACTCCCTCACATTGACATGCTCGTAGATAGTACGGAAGGATTCGAGTTGTTCTCATTCATGGATGGTTTCTCTAGTTACAACCAGATTCTAATGAATGAGAATGACAAGATCAAGACGGCATTCACAACCCCGTGGGGCACATTCCATTACAGAGTGATGCCTTTCGGTCTAAAAAATGTCGGGGCAACATATCAACGAGCGATGGTTACCCTCTTCCATGACAAGATGCACAAAGAGATCGAGGTTTATGTTGACGACATGATCGCGAAGACCCGGCGTGGCCAAGATCATGTGGAAACCTTGACAAAGCTGTTTGATAGGCTCCGAAAATTCAAATTGCGCCTCAATCCGACAAAATGTGTCTTCGGGGCAGTATCTGGCAAACTACTTGGTTTCATTGTCAGCAATAAAGGAATTGAGATTGACCCGTCAAAGGTGAAGGCCATTTGTGAAATAAAATCTCCCACTTCAGTGAAGGAAGTTCGAATCCTGATGGGCAGGCTGAACTATATAGCTCGATTTATTTTCTAGCTATCTGAGACAGCTAAGCCTTTCTTTAAGCTTCTCAAGAAAAATGCGTTGATCAAATGGGATGAAGAGTGTGAACGGGCGTTCGACGAATTACATCAGATGACTGAGCCATGGCCATTTTGTATGCGGGGCATCGATGTGATTGGCCCTATTAACCCGAAAGCATCTAACGGGCATCGGTTCATCTTGGTCGCCATTGATTATTTTTCCAAATGGATCGAAGCTGCGTCATTTGTTGCAGTCACGGTGAAGAACGTGGTGAAGTTCATTCATCAGAATATTATTGCTTGATATGGTTCGTCGGAGGCCATAATCACTGATAATGGATCGAACCTGAATAACAAGTTGGTTGATAAGTTGTTCAATGAATTCAAAATCAAGCATCTGAATTCTTCCCCATACCGTCCTTAGATGAATGGAGCAGCAGAAGCGGCCAATAAGAACATCAAGAAGATCTTGGTTAAAACGGCTGAGAACCACCGAGATTGGCACGAGCCGTTGCCTTTTGCACTCATGGCATATCGGACATCGATCCGAACATCGACTGGGGCAACCCCGTACTCTTTTGTTTACGGCATGGAAGCAGTATTACCTGTTGAAGTAGAAATTCCTTCTTTGCGTATTCTATCTCAAGTCAAGTTGATTGAAGCTGATTGGATCCAACAGAGGATGGATCAATTGAACCTAATTGATGAAAAGCGACTCAGGGCTCTATGCCATGGCCAGTGTTATCAGCAAAGAGTTGCCAACAAAAAAGTTAAACCTCGACATTTTAAAGTGAACGACCTCATCCTACGAAAGTAGTTGCCAATAGTCTCCCTTCCGGAAGGAAAATTTGCTCCGAACTATGGCGGCCCATACATTGTGAAGAAGGTCCTTCCAGGAGGTACTTTGATCCTAGCTGAGATGGATGGTCGCATTTTCTCTAGCCCTGTCAATTCTGATTCTGTAAAGAAGTACTATACTTAGTTTGTACTCATACTGTTATTTTCAGTTAGTCTGAATCTATCAATGGGAAATGCCTTAAGCCGTATATGGGATGAAACAAAACACAAACATACGAGAACCATCTTTTCATTCCATACACCAAGCCTTACAACGAGTCATCGAGGGGGAAAAGTAAAACCAAATTGAGCCCTAATAAGCGTCACAAAGGAGCTCAACTGACTCTCTATACAGTTAATGCTCTGCACGCGCTGAGCACTCCGGGAATCGAGGTCTGCAAGCTTGAGAAAGAGGCGATCGCATTTCTCCTTGAGCCTGGTCCCGCTGGCTCCGTGATATTCAGAGGCGGACTCCAGATTCGGGATCAGGGCTCTCTCGAGGGCTATATCCACAGTCATGCATTCAAGCCTCTCTTCTAGCCATTCACATTGGAACTTCATCACGATGTCACTCGAGTCGTGCTCGTAGTAGGTCTGGGTCAGGGCTAAACGCCCCACCAGCCTATCCCTCTCACGAACCAACAATGAGACTCGTTCGTTGACGAGCTCGGCAGCCTTCTCGTGCTTGTCAACCAGGAAACGGGCCAATGCTAGAAACTCAGACTGATCCTAGTAACGAGCTCTCACAATACGAGCCAGGATAACCTCCTGATCAACGCGCCGATAAGCTTCTAGAAAGTTGATGAAAAGGGTCCGGAATGTCCTATACTCCCTCTCTAAATTGGTGTTTTCAATGGAAGCTGTGTCCATGCCACTAAATAGACTGAAGATCTCAGCTTCAGTATCTGGATGATGGGCAATATGAACGTAGCTTCGGCCAAGAAGATGATAAAGTCTCTCCCATTTGGCTAAAGCTCCGGTTGAGAGGACATGGTTGGAGGCCATTGTTATTGAAGACAGAAGAGAAAAGATTGAAGACAGAAGAATGATTAGAAGATTGAAACTGAGGATGCAAAGATGTTAATCTGCTCTGCGTCAAGTTCTAATTCTTATAGCAAGAGGAAAGTGAGGAAAGGTTACAGTGACGATCCTCGTGAAATCAGGACTAGGTAAAAATACAGGCTTTCGAAAGGAAGAAGCCATCATTTGCTCCCGCACCGAATAACGTCAATATCTACCATTCCGTGGAAGAAGCATTCAAGGCCAACCCAACAAGCTTACGGCTTCTACGAATTAGCTGCTTGTGCTACACCGTCTGAATTGTACGACAAAAGCCTATTCGTCCTTTTCGTCGGTGCTATCCTCTGTTCGTCCTTTTCGTCAGTGCCTTTTCCCTATTTCGCCCGTCGGTCGTGGACCCAACCCTGGTCTGCAATCTCGGGCCCAAGGAGGCCGAAAACTTCGCGAAAAGATTTGGAGGTCCCACCACATTAAAGAAGAAGAAGTAGAAGACAAACTGAGCGAGAAACACGGCAGATTTTTAGGAAAAGCACGCCTTTTCATGCAGAAGACGTGAAATCTTGAGAGAGACATCCTCTTGGTGTTTGTCATCCGTGTTCAAAAGAAAGCTTCAAAGCATACACGGCCACTCAGAAAAATACAGGAGAGAGTAGAGAGCCTTGAAAGAACAAAAATCAGTCAAAGATGTCTCAACCCAATATGTTTGAGAACCACCATGACTTGCTGGACATGACCAATGATCCGAATTTCATGAGCATGTTCGAGAGCCACCATCACTTTTCGGACATGACCAGCGAATGGAGCTCCACGAGCGAAGTGTTAAAGATGAGGGATTTTGAAGATCTCGGGACCAAATCTGGCACCGAAACCATAGAACACGATCCTTCCGGCAACGGCATTCAAGATCCTGACAACGACAACGACAACAGCAATGGTCGACCTTGGAAAAAGAGGCGCTTCGCTCAACGTCAAGTTCAAGAGATGGAAGCTCTCTTCAAGGAGTGCCCTTACCCAGATGACACACAAAGATAGGAACTGGGCGAAAAGCTTGGGTTGGAGCCTTTGCAAGTCAAATTTTGGTTTCAAA
This sequence comes from Lenwebbia sp. NSW1173648, assembly GCA_029784005.1. NCBI lineage: Eukaryota > Viridiplantae > Streptophyta > Magnoliopsida > Myrtales > Myrtaceae > Lenwebbia > Lenwebbia sp. NSW1173648. The sequence goes on from JARCGZ010000010.1 coordinate 10,846,019, forward strand.
ATAAGCGAACCCTATCGAAGGTTCAACATGAACGCCTGAATAATGTGATTCTGAAGGCTGAAATTGAAAAGCTCCAAGCAGAGCACAAGAGGTATGGAGAAGCTCTCAGCACTGCCACCTGCCCTAACTGCGGCGACCCCACCGCCCCCGGTGGAATGTCTCTTGATGAGCGGAATCTAAGGATTGAAAATGCTCGTTTAAAAGAGGAGATAAATAGGATATCTGCTATCGCCTCGAAGTACGTTTGGAAGCTATTGGTTTCCAACTACCCTCATCTCCCTCCTCACTCGTCGTCCTGTCCTCCAGATCAATTCCCGGCACAATCAAGTTCAGTTGGAGAAATGCATTGGGGGATCAATCTTACGAGGTCAGTATCAATGCCTGCTGAGGGAAGGAACATACATCCCCACGGGTCGAGTTGCCTTGGCGATGAGCTTGCTGTCATGGTCAACCAGTTCAGCGTTGATGAACCCCCAAAACTGTAACTTGTGATCCAAAGCCGGTGATTTTAGGTCCTCAAATACCACCCATCTGTACCTGGCTAGCCGATCGCCGGAGAACCTTCAGAAGAAGCTGGTGTAGGCCCAAGTTAGTAAAATTTCGTTTCATGCAATCCCCTGCGTGGGATATTTTCCTGCTTTCTAGGAGTCTGGAATTAGGGGAAGGGGCAGTGTTCCCTTTTTCTATGTTCAAATGCATGGTTTATTTGTTAAATCAGATTTGGCGCAAATCAATTTACGGACGATGCCTCTAAATGCCGTAAAGAAAAATGTTGAATAACCTCAAGAAGGGAAATTGCGAGTGAAAAGCATGAGCAAGCTTGAAAAGGGTAACCCTGTATCGTTTTCGATTTACCCTTAATCATTTCGATTCTAACGCGAGTTCATACCATTCTCGACAGGGGGTTGTCAACCGCAACGAGATTAGTGAAAAGCACGAGCAAGCTTGAAAAGGGTAACCCTGTATCGTTTTCGATTTACCCTTAATCATTTCGATTCTAACGCGAGTTCATACCATTCTCGACAGGGGGTTGTCAACCGCCACGAGATTAGTGAAAAGCACGAGCAAGCTTGAAAAGGGTAACCCTGTATCGTTTTCGATTTACCCTTAATCGTTTCGATTCTAACACGAGTTCATACCATTCTCGACAGGGGGGTTGTCAACCGCCATGAGATTAGTGGGAAACGAAGCCATCTGATATGACATGGAAAGAAATGTTGTTTTCATGCCAGCACTTAAAAGTGTGGCACCCCATGAACGCCAACTATGCCACGGTTTGGTAGCATGATGGAGTGACAATGATTCGAAACAACCCGGGTTCGATCCTCGAGGTTAGTGAATGATGTAAATATTGTCAATCAATAATAAAGAGCTTTTTGCACTTTCTTTTTTGCAGAAGAAGACAAGAATGCCCGACCGAACAAGACCAAAGACCTTAGGCAATTCTAAAACCTCGATGGTTGCAAATTCATTCACTCGTTTGCCGCCAAGCGGCGAAGCTGGTAAGGGGAAATTACAAATCACTCATGTAGTGAGCTCAAAGTGAAGAGAGGTGTTTCCACAAAAAAAAATGAATTTGAACATGCTTAGCATGCTTGAAAGGAGCTCACATTTGGCAAAATTTTATACATGATGTTAAGAAAGAATTTTTGATTAGGCCATCTATTGAATGAGAAACGTCAGAACGACGAAAGGCGAGCCATTTCCACACGCGTCCTGCATTTTTAATCCCTAGTGAGTTGAGAGGTAGCTAGATTCTGCATTCTCAAGGTAAAGGGTCTTCTCGCGAAAGGTACGATAGCCGAAGTGACGGAGGCATTCAGTTCTCTATCCAAACACTACAGGTTATCCATTGCAAACCCCTTGAGCGGCGGTTTCATTTCTTTACCTCTGTCAAAAACCACCCTACATCGGGGTCTAGATGAGGCAATTCCGGCAGAACATGAGGTAAATGGTTAGAAATTCTCTTGCTCAGACTAACATCAATCTTTCGAGTTTTGCTTTGCATTATACTCAAACTTTAATTCAAGTGTCTTAAGATGATGAAGAGCATTCATTTCTCTATCCAATACACTCTACCCTTTGCATAGCCCACTTGAGCCTACAAATTCATTTCTTAAACCCTTGTTGGTGATCATTGCTCATTCCAACGTGAAGACGGTGCCATCCCCAAGGGGCAGAATTGAAGAGAATCGGGTCAATAGAGAATTCCCGAATGAATTCATCTCATGTGCTAGATTTTTCATGTAATGTCTGGCATAATTTTTGTAAATTGTCTTATTGTTGTAATTCCTTAAAGAAAAAAAAGGGAATTCAAATCACGGGATTGTCAAAAAAGAAGAAGACGCAAGTGTAGCCTAAAAGAAAATGGCCCGCTCCCGAAAAAAATAATCGAGACGTCAAAAAAAAAAGAGACAAAAATTCAAGACGTCGAGACAAAAAGAAAAAAACGAGAGCCGGGAGTAAGAAAAGCGAAAGCTGATCTCATAGAAAATCTCAGGCATTAAAAAAGCAAAGTGCCTATCAAAAGCAAGGCCAATGTCCATCCAAACCCTTGTTCCCTTGTAAAGTACTTCCAAATTTTCAATGTACATGTTTGCATTTTTGTAAATCCCCAATGGGTCGACTCGTAAAGAACAATCCTAGAGGATCCAAATTGTAAAATGTAATCCTCGACTGAATTTATGCCATCTTCAAGCAATGATGGAATCAGCGGAATCAAATCTGGAAGGCCAAGATTGGTGATAAGGCAACAATGATCATCAACATCAAGCCCTTCTCATATACTTTCTGAGCTAAAATGGGCCTTTTCGTTTCTCAGTCCCAAATCCCAACATACGTTACAACCCTTGGAAGTCTCTTTTGATTAGGGCATTTGAGTTAACGTAGAGTTGAATGATTTTAAGCATCGCTCGAAGAAATTCGAGCAAGATTATTTCTCTCTCATTTTTGCAGGGTTCTTGACTTGTAAACTCGGAGCAGATGATGAAGATTCTCTTTCAAAAAGCCTTGACTCCACGGAGAGTCCCCTTTTGTGAACCTTTGACCTAGCCCTCATTACGGTCCTAATCAAGACCTCTAGATCGGCTCGGTCGTACCAATTGCGAGAATACCCAGACCCTTATCAAGCATAACGGTGACAGTTCTGAGTGATTCTCATACCCGCACCAATGGTCGGGTTTCAAAAGCCTTTTCATGAGAGTGAGTGAAAGTCCTTTCTGACTGAAGGTTCCTCATTCAATGTTGATTTTATCAAAAGGATCAAACAGATTTCCTTATTGATGAAATTCCCTAGTGAAGCCTTGTAATGCAAGCAAGCAAACGAGTTTTTACTGGCATATGATGTTGCATTTACTCTGATTTTATGCACATGATCATTTCAATCTCTACTTCAAGTGAAAAGACAGGTATGACACAGTCAGCTCGTCCATTCCTTCACCGTTTGCCCAGAAAATCCAGTTCAGGATCGACCTGCTCTTGTGATTTGGATATTTACCCAACTCATGATTGATATCATGAGGAATTTATCGACCCATGACCGACCTGCTCTCGTGGTCTCGATATATGTTATCAAAGTCATGATCGACCTGCTCTTGTGACTTCGACAAAATCCAGTTCAGGATCGACCCGCTCTTGTGATCTGGATATTCACCCAACTCATGATTGATATAATGAGGAATTTATCGACCCATGACCGACCTGCTCTCGTGGTCTCGATATATGTTATCAAATTCATGATCGACCTGCTCTTGTGACTTCGACATCTTCCGGTTCATGATCGACTCGCTCTTGTGATCTGGATATTTACCCAACTCATGATTGATATAATGAGGAATTTATCGACCCATGACCGACCTGCTCTCGTGGTCTCGATATATGTTATCAAAGTCATGATCGACCTGCTCTTGTGACTTCGACATCTTCCGGTTCATGATCGACTCGCTCTTGTGATCTGGATATTTACCCAACTCATGATTGATATCATGAGGAATTTATCGACCCATGACCGACCTGCTCTCGTGGTCTCGATATATGTTATCAAAGTCATGATCGACATGCTCTAGTGACTTCGACATCTTTCAATTCACGATCGACCTGCTCTCGTGTTCTTGATCTTTATCTTTACCCAATTCACGATCGACCTGCTCTCGTGTTCTTGATCTTTATCTTTACCCAATTCACGATCGACTTGCTCTCGTGTTCTTGATCTTTACCTGGTTCACGGTCGACCTGCTCTCGTGATACCTTTACCCAAGTCACAATCGACATGCTCTTGTGGTCTTGGTCTTATCTTTATCCAACTCATGATCGACCTGCTCTCATGAGGTTTTTACCTGGTTCACGATCGACCTGCTCTCGTGATACCTTTACCAAAGTCACAATCGACATGCTCTTGTGGTCTTGGTCTTATCTTTATCCAACTCATGATCGACCTACTCTCATGAGGTTTTTACCCGGTTAATGATCGACCTACTCTCGTGATACCTTTACCCAAATCACACTCGACATGCTCTTGTGATCTTGGCACTACATTTCTGACTCGCGGTGACCCGCTAAAACGATGGTGGTCCCAAGAGAAATTTTACCGACTCACGAAGACCCGCTAAAACGATGGTGGTCTAGAGAGACATTTGCAGCTCATGGCAACCCATTAAAACGATGGTGGTCCCAAAGGACAAAATGGTGCAGCTTGAACCATAACTCAAGCACATTTCATAATCAACATATCTTGCGTTGTCTCACATCAGAATGAGATTTCTGATAACAGATGGGCCCAACACCTTGAGATCCTTGCATCTGGAAGAAGCTTGGAAGTCAGGGGAATCATCAGCATCACGAAGTGTCTGGTAAAACAGGTATTTCATATGCAACCCATGCGCAGGTTTCCCCATTCTATTCCATGGAAGAGAGAAGCCTGGGCATGTTTTTAATTACAGTCTTGCATTTCATGCATCATCTTTATCTGCATAAAAAAATGGGATTAAAAGCCCACCCAAAAAAATAATCATTCATCAATTGCATTATCAGAATTTAAGTTCAATCTTGTCTTTGAGCGAAACCTCTACGAGCCTCCACTCAAAGAGGGGCAGCTGTTGACACCTAAATTCTGACTAACATTTCTAGTCATTTTTCCATAAAAATTAGAACTAATTTTAGTTCTTGCAAAAAATAATCAAGTAATTTTTCATATTTATTCATGCATCGCATTCAGACCAACGGCGGAAGATTCGAGCTTTAAAATGATAGGCGATCGGACTAAGCACGAATTTCAGGGAAGGCTCGGATTTAATCAGAAGAAGAAATATTTTCTCAGGGACTAAATTGAAAATACGTAAAATCTCAAGGACTAAAGTGTAAATATTCAAAACTTGAGGGACTACTTTGCAAATAACCAAAAGATGGAGTTAGTGGAGAAATTAGAAGGGGAGATGGAGAAATGAAGATGAAGAAGGGGAGATTGAGAAAGGAAGATGAAGAATGAGAGATTGAGAAATGAAGATGGAGAAAGAGGGATGGAGAAGAGAAGATGGAGTTAGTGGAGAAATTAGAAAGGTGGATAGAATGAGGGAGTTATAAAAGGAGAAGAGGGAAGGAGTTTTTTGAGAGAAAGCTTTTGGAGAGAAAATTTTTTGGAGAAAAGAATCTTTGAGGAGAGTTTTTTGAGTGCTTTGGGAGAAGAATTTTTTTTTTTAGAAGAAGTTCTTGAGAGCTTGAAGAGAGATATAAAAAAGAATCATCAAAGTGAGGTGAGAAAATACTTGTGTGCGAAAGAAGAAAGAGTTCGGTTGAGAGATTTCCCGACCGAGTCTCCCTTGCCAATCCCTTCATCAACACAAAGCCGCAAGTCATCCCCGTCGTTCGAGCCGTGGTCCAAGGTCCCGATCCACAAGACAATTCAAGGTTTGAACTCGGTAGTCGAATCCGCCAAATTAGGTAACGATTCTAATCTTTTTTTAGAATATTCAAAAACTTTGTTACCTAATGGATTGGAATCCCGATTAAATCTTCTCGGACATATCATTCCACCATACTTAAAAATTGTATCTTCCAAAATTAGCATCATGTAGATAATTGCACGTCTAATCCATCTTGTAAATATTTCGATTAGATTGCATTTTTATTAAACTTTCACTGCATACATTGCATGTAGTTTAATTCTTACATTTTCATAAAAAAGAAAACCCAAAAAATTGCACCTTTGGACTTGAAGTGAGAATGTATCAAAATTGCCAAGTTAAACTTTTTTCGTGAAGTTGATACCGAAAGGGCATTAATTAAAAAAATTAATGTAATCAAGTTCCCGGACCCTTAATCTCTGGTTCGTAGAAGTAATTTAGTTCTCCCGCTAATTTACTTAGGTTTCTAATCGGCCTACCAAGAAACGATTAGTGGTGACTCCAAGATAAATCTTTACATGAAATTGAACCTAAGTTGCGATTTGGTAGAACTTGGGAGGGTTCGAGCTAAGTTAATTAATCTAATTAATTAATTTGGCAATCCATTAACCTAAAATTGGAAAAGCCGATTCTTTAGGTCGCGACATAGGTATACGGCAAATAATATTTATAAATTAATTAGGTAAATTTTAGAAGAATATTATTTGCTTAATAAAAAAATTCAATTGATTTTGATAATGCCGCGGCAAATATTACTTCAATTGTTGAACTAGAAAAGATTTGTAAACCCGTTTTTGGTGGACAATTTTTTCACGTTAGATGTGCTTGTCATGTTTTAAATTTATGTGTACAAGATGGTTTGAAAAATCTTGATATTTTTCTTGTCCCAATAAAAATGGCAATGTAATTTTTATGGAAATATTCCCAAAAAATGAAAGAATGGTTAAAATTTGTAGAGCAAATGGAAAAAAATCAAAAGATTTTCAAGAGATGTTCCAAATCGTTGGAATTCTACTTACGAGTTGTTTAATGAATCTTTTACATATAAATTTTTTTTATGTGCATTTATTTCAGATAATATGAGTCAAATTAATTTATACCCACAAGAATGAGATATTTGCACACAAAAAATAGATATTTTAAAAGTTTTTAATGATGCAACTTATACTTTTTTCAGTGTTTATTATCCTGCTACGCATTTATTCTTAATAAAATGTATTAATATTGTTGGAGTTTTTGAAGAAAATGAAAATGATGATAAATTAAGTGACACTATTAGAACAATACAAACAAAATGGCTACATTATTATAGGAAAATTCCTATTATTTATTTAGTTGCTTGTGTTTTTTTATCCATATTGTAAATTAGATGGTTTAGGTGATTATTTGAATATATATTATGAATGTTTACATTTAATCGATGAGGTAAATATTAGAACTATACAAACAATGGTTAAAAACGCAATAATAGAATTATATAATGAATTTTGTTGTACATATTATCTAGGTGATAGTGGATCTTCTTAATCTAGTGACATACAAAGTGGGAACATAGATAAAATTAGTAGAGGGTACCAACTTATGTTGCATAGGCAAAAAAAGCAAAAGGGAGCAATAGGAAGTAATTCTGAAATAGAGAGCTATCTAACCATTTCTTTAGAGTTTGATGAATCTGAAGGCAGCAAAGATTTCACAATATTAGATTGGTGGAAGAGGTATTCCACCCAATACACAATTCTTGCTCTAATTACAAAATAAATTCTAGCAATCCCTTGTTCGACAGTTGTGGTAGAACAAGTATTTAGCGCTGGAGGCAATATTTTGGACAAACGACGTTCAAAATTAGCTCCCGATTCGATGGAGACTCAAGCTTGTGTTGATGATTGGACAAAGGCTCAATATAGACAATAAGAGATAGATCGCAATAATGAAGCCACATTTTTAATGACGGAGATACCACCAACACCGGTACTGGAATGGGTAACGACGATTAAGGATGAGGTAAGTATGGGGTTATCAAATGTAAGAGAACTACATGGGCTTTGATTCTTTTATCCCCAAGAAGATATGTAGGCGCTTAATGATAATTCATTAAGTTCAAGCCCCCTCCCCCTCCTTTTTTTTCCCCCTCAAATTTTATTACAATTTACAATTTGATTACAATTTGTATTTGATAATTCATTATTATTTTTTATTTCATAATTCATTATTTGATAATTTGATTAAAATTTTATTACAAATTCATTACAATTTAATTTTTATACTCAAAAACCGTAACCGAAATCGGTAGTCATGGCCACGGGTTGGAGACCGCCGGTTTCAGTTCATGAACCGGAACAAGGCCCGAAACCGGCAGTTCAAAATCGGAACCGGAACCTCCACTTAAGGGCTCGGTTCTGGTTCCCCCTAAATTGGAATCGGAACCACCGGTTCATGAACCGGAACCGGCGGTTCCCGGCCCATGGCCATGACTAGATGAGCCAAGCCTTGCAGGATCCTTTTGAATTACCGTGTCAACAAGTGTCATCAAGCCATTGAGTAAGCGTAGAATATAAAAAGCTCTCCATCTCCTAAGGCATTAAAAACTGTTAATTTTTTTCTGTTTGACCTTTAAAACATATTTCATGACAGACATCTTTGCAAAATCTTTCGTAATTTAGACCATCTTTGTTTCTCGAAAAATAAACAATATAAAGATATATATTTTTAAAATAATCGCTCATGTCATTTGAAATAATTAGTAAATGAAAAAAAAATATATCTCTCAACAATAATGTATATCTAAATATTTTCGTTGATGATAAAAAAAAATTATCGTTTATTCGTATTCGTAAGCGATATACGCGATTATTTTTAAGAAAATATTTTCCACATCATTTATTTTTCGCAGAACAAACGGGGTCATCGTTTGTGTATCCTACATAAATTAACAAACGAAAATAGTTTTTATTGTTTACGCAAATGTTTAAACACAAATTGCTATCGATAATGAAAATATTTTTCATTAACCTAATTAAATCAAGCGATACAAGTAATCATTTTTGAAAAATATTTTTCAAATCATTCATTTTTCGAGAAACAAACGAAATCGAGTAAGCCTCGAATGGTAGTTCTCGGCTTGGTCACTATGTCACTAGAAGGAGGGTCAAGGAATCTCCCTTCGAAGTAATATGGCGTGCAAAATATGTCTCGGGGATAACCACGATTCATGTTCGCTCGGTTTCGTTTGGTCCTTTTAGGTCTATTTTGTAATCCTTTGCAAGTTCATGACTCGCCGATGATAGCTCTTCGATCGATACTTTTTCTTTCCCCTAGAACGTGATTCTACGAATTGAGATGGTCCCACTGTCCAATTAGCTAGAATAAGAAATTTAGGACGATAGGTTTCGTTTGTTTCGCATAAAATGAATAATTTAAAAAATATTTTTAAAAAGTGATCGATTCAAATAATAAATCAATAAAAATATTTGCAGTATAATCGAGAAATTTATGTTTGAATATTTTCACAACTGATGAAAATATTTTTCGTTTATTATTTTTTTAAGCTATTGAGAATTTGTTCAAGAAAATGGGGTGGGGGGAAGCACGACATCTCATGTAACATCTACTAGCTTACCAGCCTAGCCGTTTGGGTCGTTGACTTTCATGATTTTTTCCCTTTTATTTTTGATGGTGATAGTGTCGTAGCATCAAGTTGTATTGTTTCACTATATATTTTTATGAGTTAATATCACGAAAAACCCAAAATTGATACATATGTGATAAATTTACCTCAAATTAATTTTTGAGCACAAGAAACCCCATACTGATGCTGTGATAAATTTACCCCAAACTAATTTTTTGACATCAAAAACCCCAAACTGGTATATCTGTGACAAATTTACCCTGCGTTAGTTTCTTTAAATTGGGTTAATACCATGAAAATTCTCAAATTAGCACACATGTGACAAACGGATGGTAAAAATCCCAAAGTTGTACATCTGTCAACTGTTACGTGTCATCCAATTCAACAATTTGACGGTAAAATATAACGAAAACGTGATGAATAGTGAATTCGTTACAAGTTACCATTTTGGGATTTTTTTATGGTCAAAAAATTAATTTGGGGTAAATTTATTACAAATATACCACTTCGAGATTTTTTGTGGTATTAATCATGTTTTTATAAGTGTTTTTCCTTTATTTCTATTTGAATAGTATTGCTGTGTTGGAATAGAGCTTTTGGAGTAGGGGTTGCCCCCTTAACTTGACGCTACTATATGACCATACTCGGCGGTAGCCATCCAGAAATGACGTCGAGTCTACTTTTCCCGCCATCACCCCATAAGCTGAGAGAAAATATATTTCTTCCCTTCGTCCCAAGGAATACCCTTGAATTTAACGTCCCAGAGTTTCGACGAAATAGTTTAAGGACTTTACTCAGGTCCAACTTCAAGTTGATACTAGAGGCAACAATCGCACAATTGGGTCACATATTCGACCCAACTAATCTAAACAAATAAATAGATAATAAATAAAGTCTAGAAAAAGAGAAAAAAGAAGAAGAAGAATGAGAAGAAGAATAGGGGTGAGCTATGTGATAGAGGGCAGACGATCCGTAAGAAGGTGCGAGAGGGCCTCTCTTTTTGTTATGAGCTTTTTTCTCATTCATTATTTTCCATTGTTTTAATAAAAAATTTAAAAATCGAGTTGTTATGATATTGCAATATGGTCGCTAAGGTGATAGATTTTCGAGTGCGTCGATTCCTCGCCTAGAACTCGAAAACTGAATCAGTCGGTTCCGGAACGATCGATTCCTAAACAGGGATCCCGGTTCTACTTAAGATCAAGTAACCGACCCAACAACTTTGTTTTGTGTAAAGAATTAGATCTTTATATTATAGTATAAAATTCACACCATTTCATTACAAAAACATATGTTGGTTAATTAGTTATGAAGTTATTTTATCATGTTATGTCGTCGTTTCTTCATGCTGGGACCAGGAACTGAGTTGGTTCAAGGTTCCCTAAACCGGGTACCGAACCGGTTCTCCCCAGAAACCGATCTTAAACCGGTCTATTCCGGCCACTTTGGTTTGATTCTCGAGTTGAATTGGACTCGGTGGTCACCCCAAACGGTCGCCATGTCATTAATTTCACAGAAGAAATTGAAAGCAATCGGATCACATTATTTACAAAAAGAATAATAATTCAGCATATTTAGTAACCGAAGTCGAATTTAGAAAAACCCAACAAAGAGTGCTTTTTTGTTTTATTAAAAAATTTCACGAAAATATTTTTCATAAAGATCATTTTTATGGAAAGTGTTTAGTTTTCCTTCGACTTGGCACGCTCTCCCAGCACGATTAACACAATCATGCCCTTACTTTTTTAATCGTTTAACATAAAAGATAATATAAATAGCTGTGAAGAGTTTTAATTTGCCAGCGACAGCGGCCGCACCACTCACGCCCCGCCACGTGCGAACTTTCAGGTGATCACGGATCCGAATCCACCCACTGCACGAATTTGATTGGTCAGATCTCGCCGACCCAATGCCGTCGTGATCTACGGAAAGGGACTACTTTAATTTTTTTGTCCCATGCTTAGGCATATGCCGAATCCTACTTGTTTTAGTGATGTAAGCCTCTGCCCCCCCGGCAAGTGGACGTTTTATTGTTCTTTTGGTTATTAAAGAACTATTTTAAACCCATTCCTAATATATATAAAAAAAAAAGAAATTTACGTGTCTGAAAGAATTAACGATTGATTTATTTCGTGAAACAATGAGCGATTTGACAAATAATTTTATAAAAAAGATTGGAATATTAGTTGATAAACAATATTGCAGTTCATGTCTAGGCATTCTCGTGCATAATAAAAATACATTTTTCGTTCATTCATCTTCGTGAGCTATACGAACGATCATTTTTAGGAAAATATATTTGAAATTGCTTATTTTTGGCGAAATAAACCGGCCATTATATGTATTTCTATATTTTTGTATTTATTGTTTTGAACGGGAAAATTACTTAAAAAGTTCTAAACCTATTGCAATTGTACCAATTCAGTCATAAACTTTTTCTTTTTGCCGATTAAGTCATAACCTTTTGTAATTGTGCCAATTCAGTCCATTTGGCTGGCTGACCCTGACGTGATAATTGTTCATAATTTTCAAAAATTTGAATTATTTTTTTGATAATCTTCTTTTGTCTTTTTTTTTTAGGGTTTGGCCCTGAGCCCCTTGGCGAGGGCCGCGAACCCTCGCTGCAGCTGGGTGAGGGTCGCGGGCCCTAGCCTAGAGGTTGGCGAGGTGCCAACCACCGGCGGAGGGATGAAGACATCCGTCGGCCCAACTAAAAGAAAAAGAAAAGGAAAAAAAGACAGAAAAAACTTATTAAAACATTTAAGAAAATTCAAAATTTTTTAAGATTATTAAAAAATTGCCATGTCAGAGTCGACCGGCCAAATGGATTGAATTGACACAATTGCAAAAGGTTTAGGACTCAATCGTGCAAAAAGAATTAAGATTGAATTAGCAAAATTGAAATAAGTTTAGGATTTTTTTTTTGGTAATTCCTCTTGTTTTAAACGGCCCTTCACATAAAATATAATCAAATTATAAAAATTACAAAATTTGGGACAGAAAAAGCAAAGAGTTAGAAGTGAAAGGGCTATGAAAAAACCTTGTTTAATACATTTAAATTGGTGAGAGATCGGATATTCACTTATGGAGAAGGAGAGTACGTATCGAAAGTAGTTAGTACCTACTCTCACCTGTGTTCATGGCCCCCACCCATTTGATGTTGAAGCGAGTTTTAATATTCCATTTGTTCTTTTTTTTTTATACAAAAAATTTTCCTTTAAAAAGATTTAGAAAACTACAAAAGAATACAATATAAAGGAAAACTAAAGAAGGATATATTTAAGGTCCTAAAGAAAGCTAAAAATATATTAAATTAAGGTGCGAGATGATGATATTATTTTTTATTATTTTGTTCTGTCCTACTTTCGACAAGGACGAGTAAAGCTCGGTGGGTTTCCCCTTCCCGCTTTTGTGCTCATAAAAATTAGGCCGCAATTCGCGGAACAGATTTAAGACAATCTCGAAAGTATTTGAGACGATTATATACGGATATGATTTTTGAAACCCGAATGCTTAAGATGTGTTTTCTTGAACATAACTGTGCCAGGGACACCTGAAAATGAAGTCGGCGGGTGAATGCGCGTTGTCGATTAAAAAAATGTAGAGTCGTGATTTTACAGCAAATCAAGCTGAAATTAAAAGAGAGCGAAGAAGCAAAATCATACTCAATACATAGCATATTAACTAAATTTACCTTTTTTTTCTAACCACCTATTTAATAACTTTTAAAACGTTCATAAACATTATTGTAACAATCTGATTCGACGAGGACAATAAGTGGTGGCTGGGGTCAGAGGGCCTGGATAAAGAGCAGCTCCTAGCAGGCTTCTAGAATGGCGAATGTGCCATGAATGAATCGGACTATGCACTCAACATGGGATAACGATTCTGATATTTATATATATATATATATGCGAGCACGAAAGCGAGAATTAACTCATGGAGGTGCCTCTTCATGCAATGGCAACGCTTTAGTTTTGGAACTCTAAAGTTAAGCGTGCTCAAGTGGGAGTACTATCGGTATCCATCTATCGGGATGAGTGGCCTACGGGAAGGTCTCACATGTACGTTAAAGGACAAAATCGTGAGGCTCGAGTTAAAGCGGCCACTATCTTAGTGAGTTAATCTATGGATGTCATAATTATAGCTCGTTATTGGGGGGACGACCAACCACCCGCGTATGGCGCAAGGACTAAAACGTACATTTTTAACTGTTTAGAGTCAAAGTGTCTAGCTTCTAAATTATATTTAGGAAAGAGTTTGCAATAATAAATCTCTATCAATAATCATACTTAAGTCCCACAAGCAATAGGGACATGGCTGAAAGTCAAACCACAAGGTTTGACTAAAACCGACACCCGGCATAAAAGAAGAGGAGTTGATTACAAAGAGGCGTGCGCCATTCACGGAGCATCTCACGTGGACTACGTTTAAAAGTAAAAGTGCAAAAGTTTCGAAAACAAATTAAATGGGTTTTGTAGTAAAGTGGTCGTGCATTTTTCTTTTTAAAAACTTTCGGGTTTCGCGGGAAAAAGACAAATATATTATAATTACTCGAAAAAGTCCTATAAATTCAGCGTGCGTGACGATAGATAAGATGGACTCGAGCTCTCCACTCGCGTCAACGGGACCACCATAAAAGTTTAATCTATTAGATGCACACGCAATTTTAATATTTAATTATTTTAAAACTCTTCCTCATGCGTAGGCTGGGCTTTGGCCGAAGTTAAGCGTGAGATTGTCTAATTAGAGAGGCAAATAGGAACTTGAAAGATTCGAATTTAGGACGTCCTCGCTCTGATAGCATGTGAGATTTTGTGGGACTACTGTAAATAATTTTAAAGACTTAAATTATTAGATAAATACGTGATATGATATTTAATTATTCTAACTCAAACGGCATGCATTTGCTTAGAAAATTGACCGACCGTAGGGATCTCTTTTCTATCGAGGCACGCAAACTCCCATTGTGTGAAGACGGGGAAACAAATAAAGTAGGACACGAACCCCTCATGTCAATCCCACGAGTCTTTTATCCATTCTCATTTACGGCTAGGACCGTGCCTGGCAGAAGACGGGCGGGACGGGCCTCGCGAGCGTCTCGAAGCACCCCGATGGGTAAAATAATAAATCAAGAAAAAGGGAAGGGAAAATTTCCGGCCTGAGTAACGAAATTCAGGAGAAATCACCGGACGCCACGTGCCGGCGCACGATTTTTTTTTTTTGAACGGTGGAAGTTATGGCCAACGCAGCCATCGATGGATCTCGGGTAGGGGCGAGGGAGGAGGTGGGGGGCGGATCGTCGCCTCCGAACAGCTGTCGCCGTTCCCCCTCCGCCTGTCGCTTTTCGTTTCTTTTTATTATATTCTTCTCTTGTGGTGGTACCGGCGGCGCCTGTGTATGTATGTACTCCGCGAGATTCTCACTCCCCCGCAAAGGTCAAATACCTAGCGACAAACTCCTACGTTCCATTTGAGCAAGCGCGCGCTCCTCATTCGCCATCGCCATCGCCATCGCCAGCGAGACGAAGGAAGGAAGAAGGAGAAGATAAGTGGGGAGACGAAGCTCCGAGCTCCGTCCGACCTCATACTGATCGGCTCTCTCTCTCTCTCTCTCTCTCTCTGCTCCCTTCCTCCGAATGGCTGCTCTCGCGGAGGAGGGGGAGCTGCTGCTTCCCTTCCGGATACTGGCCGAGGCCGAGAGCAGCAGCTCCTCCAACCCGACGGACGCCGTCATCTTCGTCGGGATCTGCCTGGTGCTCGGGATCGCTTGCCGGCATCTCCTCCGCGGCACGCGGGTGCCTTACACCGTCGCTCTCCTCGTCCTCGGCATTGCTCTCGGATCCATAGGTTCGATTTCGCCCTTCCGTTTCTCATTTTTTTTTCCTTTCCCCCGCTTGCGTTCTGGGAGCGTGGAGTCATCGGAGTTTGTTTTTGGGTTCGGGTATTCTGTTTTTGATTGGTTTAGTGGATAGCGACGCTAGGCAGCTTTGGAAGGGGGAAAAAAAATCAACGCCGAGACTAGTGTTGCCACGCTTCCCGAGCTTTTGTGAATTTAAACTACTGGATTGACTATTTTTGTCTGTTGTTCCTTGAAATTGGTGAGGTTGAGCGTTCTCTTTTAAGTGATTTTTGCTGGAGATTTGGCATCTACAGCTAAATTGGAGAATTAGAAGCTATAGAACATAGTTTGGCATTTGTATTCTTATTCAATGTAAAAACTTGTCAAGATTCTGAACTGTTTCCGGTAAACTCTCTTCTGCTAATGCCAGCTGAGTTTTCAGTTCATTGAATCATGTACATGTGAAATCTGGATCCAGAAAGCAAAATGTCAAAGATAAAAGTTGGGTTCTATTGGAATAACTTAACGTCCTCTCTAACTATATTTACATCTGTACATGTGATCACTGTCATGGATGTTATGGATGAAGCTTTGAGATGTTTGTCCTCTCCTCTCTCTGGTTTGACTGTTTTCTATGCATGAAGAAAGCGATCGGTAGGAACGTGTGGGCATACTTAGTGCATGAACATGGGAAGGGATTAGTCTTGTGCCAGCACATGGCTTCTATGTCGACTCTAATTAGCTCGCAGATGCCAAGTGTGATTATTTTCTCCTATGAAATGGCATGCCTGGGAGGCTCTACGCATTAAACGAAAAACCTCTGCGTGGAACGACAATATTTACTCTATAGTAAGAAATAGTGTTCTCTGGCTTCTTGCGGGTGCCTCGTGATTTGATTGCTATATTCAGATACCTTTTACTATTAGTTTGTCCTGTACTCTGATGACGGTCCAATTTCCTATTTATGCAAGGATGGATCAACTTTTGAGCAACATATTTTGCTCGCAAAATCTTCTTTAGAATTTCATGGACACTTTATCTAGTTAATTGAATTCTTCTAATTCTGCTGAAAGTGCTGATTGATCAATATAGCTACTACTATATGTTCACCTTCTACTGTTATGCAGAATATGGTACGCATCATCACTTGGGAAAGATAGGGGATGGCATTCGTCTTTGTAAGTGCTTTGAATTTGTTGGGTCAAATCGAAACCCCAAGCATTTGCAGATAGGCTTCTGAGAAACTGGTTTTTACGCTTCTAAGAGAGGTGGAATCTTCCTTTGTATGAAATTGTTTGTGATGTAGCAGTAACATTTTGTCCATATGATAACTTGTAGGGGCAAGTATCGATCCTGACCTTCTCTTGGCTGTTTTTCTGCCGGCCCTTCTTTTCGAAAGTTCATTTTCAATGGAAATACATCAAATAAAGGTTTACTTCTTATTTTTTTGCATCTTCCTGTCTATTTGAGTTAACCTTGGCATTGTAAAGAACACCTTTCCATTCTTCTTTGTCCACTGCCCACATTTTGGGAGCAGGCGCATTGTGGTTTTGTTCCTTTCCTTTTCTTGTGCCGGGGAGATCCTGTTTGTGGACTTCATTTTGAAACTAATGGCGCTTGTCTTTACCCTACTCTTGTGAAAATCATGAGGATTTCCATCTAGTTGTTATAATTAGGTGGGCGTTGACACATTCAAATATCAGGCTGATACCCGTAGGCTAGCCTCATATTATGACAGCGGCGACTGTACAACAACTTCTCAGGGCTTATAGTTCTGGAAAAATATGAGGCAACCTGTGTCCTTTCTACATAGGACAGCAGTAAATAAGCTTATATGGTTGCTGATAACTGCTCTAGCCCAAGAGTTCTTCGATTTGATATTATCTCCATTGAATATTCACCTATCAATTTGTATTAGAGTGTCACCATGGAGAGGTGAAGGTAGTGGAGAGATTGGAAGGGTGCATGTGGAGTTGTGGGGTAGTAGAGTGATGGAGGTGGTGGTATAGCGATGCAGCTGGTGGAGTCGGTCTGGTAGTTGCAATGACGATGCATTGATGGAAATGGTGGTGGTATAAGAGTCCAATCGGTGGTTGTGAAGGTTTGTGGTGATGGAGCTGGTGAAAGTAGCGGTCCACTGAGGATGGAGTTTGCAGTACTATTACTGTTTTGGATCGAATGGCAATCTCGAACCGGATCGGCCTCATAGGAGACTGAGCTTTATAGTCTATTGATCAGTTTTAATATTTGGTGAAAATGTATCTAAGCTTTAGGTAACATAAGTTAAAATGTTGTCTCCTTGACCCATATTGTTGCCTCCAGTTAGTCATGGCCACGGGCCGGTTTGGGCTCGGAACCGGCCCAGGTCAAACTCGGAACTGGCCCGTGGCATAAGGGCCCGGTTCCGGTTTCTTCAAACCTTGAACCGGGCTCGGAACCTCTGGTTCCGAACCATGAAATTTTTTTTTTTTAATTTTTTTTCTTTTTTCTTTACTAATTTCTAACCTATATAAATGCCCATTTCCATCTCATTTTTTTCACACAAATTCTCTCTTCATCTCAATTCTCTCAAATTCTCTCTAACTCTCAATTATTCACAACATCCAATTTATTATTTTCTTTTCTTCAATTACGTTTTCCAATTTCTTATTTTCTTTATTTATTATCTCCTTTAATAATTCCATATAATTTGTTTTTGATAATTTACAATTTGATTATAATTTGTATTTGATAATTCATTATTTCATAATTTCATAATTTCATAGTTCATTATTATTTTTTATTTCATAATTCATTATTTGATAATTTTATTACAATTTTATTACAAATTCATTACAATTTAATTTTTAAACTCAAAAACCGTAACCGAAACCGAAACCGCCGGTTCCATTTTCGGTTTTGAACTGGAACAGGGTCTAGAACTGGTGGGTTCAAAACCGGAACCGGAACCGCCACTTAAGGGCTCGGTTCCGGTTCCCCCTAAATTGGAACCGGAACCGGCGATTCATGAACTGTGGCCATGACTACCTCCAGTGTGGAAGAACCACTTCACAAAGGATTATCTTGTTTGTGCATGATACCTACTCTTTATGTTGGAACTAGGTTTTATGTGATTTATATGTCCTTCTTGCACTTGCTTGGACATCCAATAAGACAGTTCTCATTTCTCTTAGTTTTGTTTTAAATGGGCAGAGGTGTATAGTGCAAATGATTTTGCTAGCTGGTCCTGGTGTACTCATATCAACTTTCTGTCTTGGGTCTGCCCTGAAGGTATTCTGCGTGAAGCTATTCTTGCAAATCTGAAATTGCACTTGCTATGTATGTGATCACCTTTTCTGTTTCAAGAACTTAGTTTGGCTCTTTCGGTCATTATGCAGCTCACTTTCCCATATGACTGGAATTGGAAAACTTGTCTGCTGCTTGGGGGACTTCTGAGTGCTACTGATCCAGTTGCTGTAGTTGCTCTCTTGAAAGAGCTTGGTGCTAGCAAAAAACTAAGTACCATTATTGAGGGAGAGTCCTTGATGAATGATGGGTATCTACTTCAATATGTAAATCTATAAGTATATTGTGTTTCTGCTAGTGAATAATAGCAAGCAAGTTTTTAGATGAACTAAGCTTTTTATTCTTTGGATATATTGCTAATTCACTTTGTTCTGCATTTTTCGTCATCCATGTTCAGAACTGCGATCGTGGTTTATCAGCTATTTTATAAGATGGTTCTTGGCAAGAGTTATGACTGGGCAGCCATAATAAAGTTCCTAACTGAAGTCTCACTTGGCGCGTAGGTATCTCATTAGCATTGACAACTGCAACTCTATTTTTCTTGGTTATCTGACTCTTTCTTCCGTTTAGTGTATGCATAGGTCTTGCCCTTGGAATGATTTCTGTGTTATGGCTCGGGTTTATTTTCAACGATACAGTGATAGAAATTACTTTGACGCTGGCTGTGAGCTACATCGCTTACTTCACGGTATGTACCCCACCCTTAACAATTTTCTTAAACTTATATCAACTATCGATTGCCGAAACAGTTGTAGTGGCTTTCTGTATATATATACTGGTATTACACGGTCTTCTTTATCAGGACTTCCACTAATGTGCGGCTAATGTACTGCTGAACTGCATGAGACACTAGTTTCCTCTTTCCTTACTGCTTTATGTCGTTAAAACCCAGTCTTCCTGGGTCTGTTGCTATACATTTAAGGGTGTGTGTCTCTGAGTACGTGTGAATAGATACTAAGATAATCCTTACATTCAGCTGGGTCGACAAGCCTTCATAAATGGAGGGAGCAGGGATTAGCGTTCCTGAATGGAGAGCTTTGTTGTTGCATTTCACTAACACTTGATATCTGCAAGTTGTTGCATACTCAATACTATT
The DNA here is from genome assembly GCA_029784005.1 of Lenwebbia sp. NSW1173648. Classification (NCBI taxonomy): domain Eukaryota; kingdom Viridiplantae; phylum Streptophyta; class Magnoliopsida; order Myrtales; family Myrtaceae; genus Lenwebbia; species Lenwebbia sp. NSW1173648. Next base: position 10,865,763 of record JARCGZ010000010.1, read on the forward strand.
ATGTGTCGCTTGTCTTGTATAACAAATCAGCATAGAAATGCCCTGAGACTGGTAAATCTGATCATTGGCTTTGTGGTTGGCCGTGCTCGGCAGGGCTTGAAATGCAAATGGGTGGGCTTGGGAGAGTGCTTTATGTTGACAATTTTGGCCAGAATATTTATATGTATCTGTTGAAATGGTTGGACTGGGATCAAAGTTAGGCCTGGCCTTGGGCTCAGCCAGGCCCGGCCCGCTATTTGATCAGTTCTCATATTGTTAGGAAAGTAAATGTTCTATATGCCAAGGAAGGACTTATATTCAATTGATCCATTCTCATCTTAAGCTGTTGCAACAACGATAAGTTACTTTAGCACAAGGTTGGGACCTATATTCTATGTTTGTTTGTTTTCCTCTTAACTCACGTTGTATATATTCTATAGTTCGTGCAATTATCTCACCTGGTTTTATGAAACTTCTAAATATATTGTCATCTGGTAGAATTAAATCTTCAGGTCTTGCCAGTATGAGTATTTCTTGGTACGCACTTCAGTTAATAACCATTCTTGAAGTCGAAATCTGGATATTAGGATTTGTAGTCTACTTAAAAAGCCACATGAGTATGTATTTGGCTTATTTTCCATATAATTGCTTTACTATAGGCGTATTTGTCAGATAATTTTGATGTATGGTAGTTGGCAGGTTGATGATTGTAGTTTAAATGAGAGTCCAACCATTTACTTGGGAGAGAGTTATGTTGCACGCCAGGTGCAATGAGGATAGCATTTCTTGTGAACCACGTGATTGCCGAATCATTTAGATCAGCTGTACGGCCCGTGTAATCATCCCTACATATGATTCATTGATCTGTGACCATTGTTAACTAATTCTGTCTGTCCTTCCTCCTTCCATTATTGATCTTATTTCAATGGTCCCACAGGTGACATCAATCACCTATGCCTGGTGCTCAGCTTGATAACTCTCTTTGTAGGAGTAAACTTTGAAAATATCTCTTGCAATTGCTAGAGGGCTGCTTGTTGTGGGTTATAGCTAAAGACTGGTCAGGCCGTAGGGATTGAAATTTTCTAAAAGCTAGAAATTTCTGGTGGGGTTTCTTTTTCATCTTGTCAATAAGGAAGTTTTCCTTGTTTGTTCATGTGCATCAAGCTTTTAATTTTCCATAGTTAAAATTATCTCCATTGTCCTGATAAGCCAAATGAATGAATATGGAAATTAGTGGTTGAGCAATTTTCCAAGATCTTCATGCTATGCAAAGAAGACTGACAAAATTGTGTTGTTTTAATTAGGCTCAAGAGGGCGCTGATGTTTCTGGTGTTTTGACAGTGATGACTCTAGGAATGTAAGTAATTGCCATGGCAAAGTTTCTTTCTTACGACTTAAGTTAAACATCTCTTCAGATGATCGACTTTGGCAGGTTCTATGCTGCAGTTGCTAAAACAGCCTTCAAGGGTGATGGTCAAGAAAGTTTGCATCACTTTTGGTGAGCCTTTAATAATTGTTTTGTTTGAGCCACTTCATCTTAATGGAGTTTAATATTCTTGTGGTAGTTGAAACTGTATCTACTCTTTTAGAAGATATTGCTCTGGGTTAGAGTGGCATCAGATGTAATACCAAGTGCACTCTTGCATAGTCATGCATGGATTCTTTCTTGTGGAAACTGTATATTTGAGAGCTTGACTAGGTGGAGTTGGCAGTGGGAAGAGAATGACTTTAATCTATGATTATTCAATCCTGCACAAAATTAACCAAAGCCTATAGATTTCTGTGGAAATTTTCTAGCCTCTATTTTCAACCAACGTAAAGATCAGGAGATAGTTGCAAAAATTAAAAAGGTTGGGAGATTGCAAGTAATGGAGTATTTAGAAGGTATCTACATTTTGCCTTAACTGGTGATAGCAAGTTTGATTGTTGCCATAGTCGATTTTGTTGGCTAAAAGAGTACAGTAATTTGCTTCCAAAACATAGTTAAGAGTACTGCTGTACTCACTTTTAGAGTTTGTGCTATTAGACTCGACCTGGGAAGTTTGGAACACAGAGATTATTTGTTATCTTCCCTAATACAAGGGCATCCTGCCTAATCAGCTGTTTGTAGTGTATATCCTATCAAAGGAAAATTGCATTGGTATTGCATTTAGGTTATATAGATACAGTCATGCTGCATTTAAAAGAGTGATATGACTAGTAAACACCTTATTAATCTGAGGTCTGGTCTTTTCGGGAGAAATATGGTAAGAGCATGCATTGTGATTGTTGATCTTTCTTTGACATTAGTGCTACCTTTACCATCCAGGGAAATGGTTGCTTACATTGCCAATACATTGATTTTTATCTTGAGGTAAGTCCTTGTTTTGCTTGCCAGTGTCTATTCTTGCATATTGACAGTACAAAATGAATTTGACACTCTTATTGCACGTCCTTTGTGCAAGCCCCGCAAAAGGTCATTCTTAAGCTGAGCAACAATGATGGTGGAAGAACATACAAGATGTTTCCACTTTGATCTGCAACTGAAGGTGTAACTAGTCATGAACTCTTCGAAAATGCTACTAGCTAGTTTTCCTTGTATGATGTAACACAAACATTAATTAATGGAATATATGAAGAAAGCATCCTACATAGCCTGGAAAGAACTTGCTTAACTTAGCATCAAGCTAGTCCATTTAGCTGGTTAACCGTGTACCCGTCAGCCATCCGGTATGGCCATCGCTACAGTTTTAAAAAAATTGAACTCCAAAAGCTACAGTAAAGCTATAAGTTGAAAAATAAAATGCAAAAAGCGCCATCTTAAAGACACTGAAGTTTTAGCACAACTGCCTACTTTCCATCTCAATGATGTTGACAATGTTAGTGACTATTTATTTATATTTTGCTCTGCAGTGGAGTTGTAATTGCTGAAGGTGTTCTCAGTGATACAGATATTTTTGAACATGGTACCTTTTGCATCTATTCCTCATATTTTTGGTACTGTACTTGAAGTTTATCCTATGTCTTCTTGAATCAGTAGAAAATAAAATGGTAGGAGTTGAGTTTTCTTTGTTTTAGTCTCTTGCTTTTTTGAGTTCTTCCACTCTTGACTTTTGTAGTTCTTCATTTCATTCTCTTTGGGCACGGAGTTGTCATTTAGGCGAACGGATCATGTTAACCCCCACAATAATGTGGAAGCTGATAAAGAAAAGTTGTAGCTCCACAGAAGCTCTTCACTAGCATGTAACTGCATTGTGCCACTAAAAAGCTTTATACTGACTTTGGTTTCAGATCCAACTCCTGTTTCTTTCACTAGCCCTAGCGGCGTGTTGTGAGGTGGCCGAATTATCTAGTTAAGATCTTACCTGATTTATTAAATAGCTGGGACTGATTTTTTTTCATTATCCCCTAGATTGGATGAAACCTATCCACCTATATTCTCAATGACCCCATTGTCAATGGAAAACTTATTTTTCTTCCCTCCTCTTCATTTTCTCTCAGTGACCCCATTTTCAATGAAAACTTATTTTGCTTCCCTCCTTTTCATTTTCTTGCCTTTAAGCTTCTTAAGCCCCCCCTTTTTTTTACTGAACTCTCAATATGATCCTATCCTCACGCTAATGATGAACTACTTCTAGAAAGCACCCAATCCTCCAGCTTGTTGCATATGCACACCTCCTGCATGCAGTCTTGAACCTGTTGCTCGAATCCTTTCCACAAGGTTTCTGAGCATTGATGATATCCCCTTCAAGATGCTGAAAAGTCAGTAACGAGTCCCGAGAAGAACATCACTCTCCACACCTCTGCTTGATGGTTAATTTAACAAAGTCTTTTTAACCTGCCAAGTAATGTCCTGGTAACCCTGAGGAATATGAGGCATTCAGCCACTCACTCTTCCAGGCGATACAAGAAAATACCTCTCTGTACTGAGATTCAAGAATATATGGTTCAGCTGCTTTATTTACAAAACTTGTTAAAAGAGCTTGTACTGACAACAATTTTATGCTCCAACACAATTCGAGATCACACTTAATTCTTGAAGACATGCTTGGAGGCATGAGAAATAGAGACCTTTGTCAAATTTACTGATACATCAAACAGGCAAGCTGTCTTAAAAGAGAATGGAATGAACGTATATGCTGAAAACCCTCGAGTAGTCATAGGTTCAAAGTAGGAAATTATAATCTTATAGGAAAAAGCGATTAATATCACCTGATAGCTGATAAATTTAAAAGTGAAGAAAACAAAATGGAATTCAAACACGGAAAATATTTTGGCCCACATCAATTAGCCAGTTTGAAGTTAGGATTTAAGTAAACTCCAGAATATAATATTTTCAGGAAGAGATGCTGATTGGATATATAGAAATTTTGTAGATGCCATTTTATTAGACCTTCTTTTTGCATCTTTTCCGTTGTATAGAATATTCTGATTATTTTAGTAAAGGTCTCTTCTTTTTTTTCTGGTGGAACCTTTTCCATGTCAAGGGATCTGATTGGATTCTTTTTCCTTTCCTCGCTTTCAGGAACTTCATGGGAATACCTCATTCTTCTTTATGTTTTTGTACAAGCATCACGTCTTGTAGTTGTCACAGTCTTATATCCATTTCTGCGTTACTTTGGCTATGGTTTGGACTGGAAAGAAGCCACTATCCTCACTTGGTCTGGCTTGCGTGGGGCTGTTGCCTTGTCTCTCTCCCTTTCAGTTAAGGCAAGTATTCATTGCTCAATCTTTCACAAATAATCATGCTTCCATAGATGGCATAGTCACACTTCAAACATGAATGTTTGTACACATGTTTTTCTCAACAAAGGTTCTTCTGTGACAATTAAAACATTCCATCTGATTTTCTGGTCTAATTGTACTCTCATGTCAGTTTCGAAAAATGTTAAACACTATGTGGACCTGTAAGTGTTGTATTCTTGTATAAGCACTTCTATTTGTACCCCATGTTGCACATTACCTCATAGGACTTCTATTTGCCCCTTCCTGTTAGAAAGGAAATCTAACCACCTAGGGCATCTTGGTCTTATGTCATAACACTCAACTAACTACAGTCCTATGTGGAAGTAGGATGCAATGTATTCCGAAACATTTCACTCAAACTTGTTTACTAAGTGATGTGCTGGGGATTTCAACATGCTCCACTACATTGTATAGAGACGTGTATAATAAGGCACTAATCAAGTACCATCACATTTAGTGACTCATTGAATTTGTAAAGAACTCTTGAGTTGCATCAGTGGGATTAGTTTGCCAGACAGCTGTAGCATGACGTTTCAGATCTGTAGTCTTAAACAGTTATCATTTTTGGTTTTACTTCTCTTTTTCCATCTCTTTCCAATATCACACAATACCTCTGTCACAACTCGGGGGGATGAGAGTCCAGCTAAATCATTTATTAACCAAATGACAACACTCTGTGTTGTAATATAAGAAGGCCTTTTGTACTTGACCCGGTCTAAACTAAACTTAACTACTGACACCAACAGTACTGGCACTAATGAGACAGGCAATGATGGTAAAGGAGGTAGCAATGTTGATAGTGGCAAAACAGAAAAAAAGTTGATTCAGAGACAGTGGTGTGCTGGCTGATGCACGTTGCTATTGATGTCAAATAATTGGTTCAAGATGGAGGCGGAGTGACAGGGTAGTTATCCAATTTAGGGGGACAAACGTAGTTCATGTGTGGGTGGCAGCTTTATGTGGATGAATGCACTAGGTTCACTTGGGTAAGGATAAAAGTTGTACTCAGGGTGGCACTGGGGATCAGGGACACCTCCAGGGATCAATCGCTGGAAGGAGCACTAGACCTGTTCTGCTCCATAAATCTTACCAATAAAAAAAATGCTGAAGTGCCACCTCGAGTTTGCGAAGAGAATGGTAAACATGGAGTCACAGATTGTTTTCCGAATAATTAATTGGATAATGGCCTAAGGATTACTCAACACTGCCCCTGCAGTTGACACTTGATAAATTTATCGAGGTCCACAAAATGCAATCAACTTAGCGTAAAGTTGAATTGGGGCCTTCATTGCTTGAATTGATTGCCTTGTATCTTTTAAAAGATAAATATGTGACATTGGGCTTGTTAGAAAGTATTGTTAGTAGTAAGGGCAGAATGGGAATAAGGGTTAAGCTTCATAAAGGGGAGGTTATTCTTCAACACACAAGGACAGAGGATCAACTCGCAGATTTCTTTACTAAGTCTTTACGGGGAAATAGAGTGAGCTTCTTATGTAACAAGTTGGGATTATTTGATATCTACATCCCAACTTGAGGGGGAGTGTTAGGAAGTATTGTTAGTAGTAAGCGTAGAATGGTAATAAGGGTTAAGCGTGCGTGCGCACACACACACGTGTGTGTGTGTATTTGTAACCCTATTCTGATTTTTGAGATAATAGAAAATGATAATCTCTTTGACAAGGCTGTTATATGGTGGATATAAGTATGCAATGCCTATATCACATTCAGTTCTCTTCTTTAACATCTGAAATTGTAGTGTCTCAAGTGGAATTCAAGGAAAATCTCCATTATCCCACATATGCAAAATTTCGTTTTATTTTGTTCTTGATCCTCGCATTATGTCTATTTTACAAGTTATAATGCCGTTCTCCTGTTCACAACTTTTCTCTTTTCTGATTATTTAATAGGGCTCGAGTGGCAGCTCAGCATCTCTCAGTGCTCAAACAGGGACTCTGGTATGTTACATCAGAAAGATGCGATTAAATGATGAATTCTGAAAAACATGGATATGAACTGTGAGTTTTTACTTCTTGCAGTTTGTCTTTTTCACTGGTGGAATTGTCTTCTTAACACTTACTATAAATGGATCAACAACACAGTTTGTTTTGCATCTTCTTGGCATGGACAAGCTATCATCGGCTAAGGTGAATTTTAAATTTGGTCTGAACAGTTTATTATCTCGAGGCCAAAAACAAAAGGAACATAGTATCCTAGTCTCTCTTTTTTTTTTTTTTTATCATTTCAACCAATGATGACTATGGTTATTGCTTGAAATTTGAGATAACTTTATCGAGCATATGATACCATAATGAATTGACAGTTGGTGAAGATTCCTTCTCCTACCTTTTCTTTTCTTGATGGTTTTCTCTTCAATTAATTTTCAACTACTATGTTTTGATTTTCCCCCGGTTTTTGGGTGAAAAATAGGAAGATGATGTTCTTAGAGCTGATAATCTATTTGAGTCAATGCATAGTGATGACATCTAAGGCAAAAAGGACAGCCTTTCAGTCTACTTTGACAAACAGAGATATTGTCTTTAAGATGGAAGAAAAGGTCTCCTGGCATAGATAAGAGATGGCAATAGACCTTAGCTTTAGCTGACCATGGAATTACTATTAGCTGTTAAGTAAATTTCACCTTTCTATTCCACAAAGCTCAAAATTCTGTTGTTCCATTATGGTGTACATATTTTACTCTGGTATCTGTGACAGAGACGCATATTGGAGTACACAAAGTATGAAATGCTGAACAAAGCTTTGGAGGCTTTTGGTGATCTTGGAGACGATGAGGAACTAGGACCTGCTGACTGGCCTACTGTGAAAAGATATATTGCAAGCCTAAGTAATTTGGAAGGGGAGCAAGTGCACCCTCATACTGCGTCTGAAAGTGATGCGGATCTTGACCCTATGAATTTGAAAGACATACGAATTCGTCTCTTGAATGGTATATTTTTCATTTACCGCATTTGCTTTTTGCTGCAGCTACCTGAGTCTCACCATTGCACGCCATTATTAGTTTTAGACTTAAGAGAGGCAAAATCGCCTTATGTATCGGCAATCACTGTTGCTTGTTAAGCTTGTTTTGTTTTACATTTCTTTCATTAAAACATGAATAGGATGGTTTGGACCAAGGAAGAGCCTTGTCTGGTTGGTGTTAATTTAACTGATAGAAAATCCTAATGGTTGAACTAGGCGCATGCTGTTCTGACCAAAAAAAAAAAACTAGGTGCATGCTGCATCAATAAGATTTCCTTAGGTGAGATTGAGGGGAGCCAAACAGAATGTTCGCTACACCAAATCTTCGAAATGAGAGTCAACTGGGTACTATTCTGTCACAGGCTCTCCTCTTTTTTCAACTCAACAACAGCCGAAAAATGGTTGAGGGGATTGGATATGAAACTCTCTCTTCCTTCAGTAACTCTTACATTTCATGCCAAAGGTCTTTCCCACAGAACCTGCTGCCCGCAACTTCTAACAGTGACAAAGTTCTGACCCACATAGCTTTAATGCAAGGGCAAAGCAAAAGCAGATGATCTGCTTTCTTTGTTCACCCTTTACTGGGAAAATATCTGCTGACGACTTCTTCAGCTTTCACCTCTCCGACAGATGGTTTTGATGCTGCAAAGGTCGACATATTTATCGAGGGAAGCTGTTAGAGACAACCCTGTTTAATATGCCTTAGATAGTGATCAGTAAATTTTTATTGCAGGGCGGAGTATGCATTATGCTCAGTTTATATGCTATTGACAGAACTGGGCAGGTTTGACCGGTTCAATAGTTTGAACCTGAAAATGGTTGGAGGTCCAGTTTTCTTCTTAAATTAATAATTGCGTTCCCATCATGTCAACTGATGAATTGGTCAACTTAGTTTGAGCAGATCTTTACCATTTCAAAAATGTAAATTTGGATATTTTTTGGAAGGAATTTGAACCCCAATTTCTTGAAACTTTGGACATGCCTCAACCACTGCAGCAAACACAATCTTTCTTGTTACATGCCAGTATTTAGACATACTAAGTTAACGAGCTTCACATCCATAAAACATAAAAGCTGCAGGAGGAATGTTGAACATGTCACCTTGAGGATTGAAGGACTTCGTCCTTGCCATTTTTCTGGGCAAGATTCGTGTTAATGGCTGCATGAGTTTATTATGTATACTAATATTTATTTGGTGACATTACCTCATATTGAACCAGCTGGTTTAACTGATCCAACTGTAAATTGTCTACAAGCTTTGTATCATTCGAACTTTGCCACTTTTTTTAAAACAGGACTGTTAAAGTAATTTGGTGAGAACTTTTTACGTGCCATGTCATCTTTGTAATAGCTTTTGTCTAATAAAGATTGTTGTCCATTGGCATCCTAAGCATGGTCACTGATGAGTACTTTCCCTTTTGATTTACTTTTGCAAACTGTACCCTCCTACCTAATGAATGCTTCAACTCTAGTTGAAAATTCTGTTGTACTTTGGTTGTATATTTTGCTTGTTTAAGCTTGGCAATCTATTTGTTAGCACTAGTTTTTGGATTACATTGTCATTTTCTTAAAAAAGCGATTAGTAAATATTCTTTGTTGACTACCACGTTGCGTAGATTGTTCTAATGCAATACACTTGACAGCTGTTTTGGAACTGAGATGTTGATGTTTCCAGTATTGCTAAACAATTCTTAATTTCAGGTGTCCAAGCTGCTTACTGGGGTATGTTAGATGAAGGAAGGATCAAACAAACTACTGCAAACATTTTGATGCAGTCTGTAGATGAAGCAATTGATACGGTCTCTCATGAGCCTCTGTGTGATTGGAAAGGCTTAAAGTCCCATGTGCATTTTCCAAATTACTACAGGTTTCTTCAAAGCATCTGTCCACCAAAATTGGTTACCTACTTCACCGTGGAAAGGTTGGAGTCTGCATGTTATATTTGTGCAGCCTTTCTTCGTGCCCATAGAATTGCGCGCCGACAACTACACGACTTTATAGGTATAATCTATACGGGAAATGCTCAACTTTTGGCTGAGAAATGGTTCTCTTTCTCTCGTCCATTTCCTGCATATTGTTGAAAGTCTCTGTATCATAGCAAGTAATCTTTTATTTTAGGCCGTATACGACTGCCCAGACCATTTTCTTATCCACTGTTCAACAGCTGAAGAGCTAAATTTGAAGTTTAATAATTTTAACCAGTCCTTAGGCTTTGAAGTGCGAATGATTAGTTAATGAAATATCGAAACTGATGGCCTTTTCTTTTCTTCTTAAAGAAGCCCTGAAAGTTTTCTAACTTGGAGAACTTGTGAGAGCAATAAATTTTTATTCTTTGATGCATGTAGTCATCCTAGCGCGTCTTCAAAATTTGATAAGTTCACCCGAGCTTATCGTATCAATGAAAACTTACTCGAGTCATGATCAGAAACAAGTATTACTATATGTAGTGCATGGAAGTTGGCCTAAGATACCACTTGACTGCTACAACGACCAAACAAAAAATAATAAATTAGTCTTACTCTGTGCAGGATAATAAACTATGACAATCTGTGAATTATTGTGATCATTAAAATGGAAAATATCTGCTTTAATCCTATCAAGTTAATTAAAGACGAGGGAAAAATAACCGAATGGGGATTGGAACCTCGACTAAATATGAAGAATTATATATAGTAGTGACTACTGTACTGGGGATAAGATCCAGCATTGGTAAGACAGAAAGGGAAATGCCTGCACCATTGTTTGATACCAATCTGTTTTTATGCAGATTAATATCAGGATTGAGGTCGCGGGGGGGGGGGGGGGGGGGGGGGGGGGGGGGGGGGCGGCGAAGGTTTTTTTTTTTTTTTTTTGGGTTCGGTTTGGGGTGGGGTTGGGGGGGAGGACTTCAAGTAAGATGGATATAGAAAAAATAAACTATTAGATGCATGACATTCAAACTTTTATGAGAAGAAAGGTAAAATATGTTCCATCCAATGGTAAAGTGGAAACTCTAAACTATGGATGCAGGCTTTTGCTATAAGTTCTTGTTTCCTTGTTCTCTAGAGGGACAATCATTCTAGGTCCTTTTCTCTGCTGATGTATGCTTTTTGCTACTGATACATGTTAGTAGATGAAAATGAGCATGATTGAATGTAAACTTGAATAATGTGTGAAAAAATTGGGATTCAAGAGCTCTCTTAGTAGGTTCAAGACAGTATATGGAGTGGGATGCATTTCGAGATTATAATGAGAATGCAAGACTAGGAAATACCAATGGGGTTATAAAAAGGATGGAGAGAAAGGTAGAGATGCCATTTTCATTATACTAGCGGAACTGATGAAATGGAAGTTCATATGGTATGTCGTGCAGGATGCTACCTAAACTTAAAGACAATTCCAATTGGAGTGCAAAGAAGGCAAATGTAGTTTACTGTTCAGATTGTTGAGCAGTAAGCACCAAAGAAAAGTTGGTTTGCGCAATCTGAATGAGATGTCTTCCTTGAGGTAGTCTGGAAGGTTATGTAGGGCATGGTTCACTCCGACATGTGGATAAAAAAGAGAAGCGGAACGTCCCTTGTCAGGAATGTGGTATGATAGGGCTAAGCTTCCTTTTGTCGTCTAGTTGGAATAAGAAACATATTGTAAAGTAACGTCGAAGATAATATAGATAATGTACACACTTAAATCTTGAATAAGTCATTAAGATGCATGCCCACATAAAGATTTTGAAATTTACTTTCGAACACGAATTATCATAAAGAACATATCAGGTGAAAGTAACATGGTTATATATCCAACACTTATTTTGGTGTTCCAAATCTCTAATGTAACGGTAAAATAGAAAGTTCAATTGGTAGGTATTGATAGAGAAACATGGTATTTTGGTTATTGATTTATAGAGAAATGGGATATGACCCCTCAGCCCGACATGTGACAATGATCCTTTAGATGCTGAATGAGGATATAAAACTTGATGAAGGGGACTCAAGCTAAAGAAGTACGTGGAGACTCAAAAAGGCTTGAACAAAAACTTTATGGAACGTCCATTAGTAAATAGATCTTGCAGAAAAGTTATGGTACTAAACAAAGCACAATGGTGCAAAAGCATCAATAAAGCCAACTTGACGGATTTGCTTTTATAAGTTACCATGCAATACGTTCTTTAAGTTGTCCTATACTTCAATTTGATCCTATAAAGATATTTATTTAGGAAAAGTGGATTGCAACTGTTGAGGTAACACACAGCAGAAAGCATTCATAACCATAATGCAGCATATTGATTTGAAGACGACCGGATGCTCTCTTAACTCTCCATATACTAAAAACCTGGCTAAGAACGTGTTACTCTTTCTGTTTGGCACTGCTTCCTAGATATATAGGTCTAATAGATCCATTCATGGGGTTTTCCTTTGGAAAGAGTACTAATTTCTTTGGTCTCTACCCATTAGGTGATAGTGATGTGGCTTCTGCTGTCATCAATGAAAGCGAGGCAGAAGGAGAAGAAGCAAAAAAATTTCTGGAAGACGTCCGTGTAACATTTCCTCAGGTTAATAAGTGTGAATCTCTTGCTCTTCTGTCTTTTAGCTTACCCTTACTAGCCAAACATATTGGATGTGTATGCATTTACTGCTGATGTGATAGTCTTTGTGTCTGATTGATTTTCATATTGGCAACTGTACCAGGTTCTCCGTGTGGTTAAAACGAGACAGGTTACTTATTCCGTTCTGAATCATTTGATTGATTATGTCCAAAATCTTGAGAAGGTTGGGATATTGGAAGAGAAAGAGATGCTTCATCTCCATGATGCAGTGCAGGTACATTTCAGTGGCTTTCCATTAACTGTGACATTTGATACTCCGTAGCTCACAATAGTACGTAACTTTTAACACAGACCGACTTGAAGAAACTTCTGAGAAATCCTCCTTTAGTTAAGATGCCCAAAATAAGTGATTTAGTTAGTGCGCATCCCTTGCTGGGTGCTCTTCCTTCTGCGGTCAGTGAACCACTCAAAGGCTCAACCAAGGAGACAATGAAACTACGTGGTGTGACGCTATACAGAGAGGGCTCCAAGCCAAATGGTATTTGGCTTATATCTAATGGGATAGTCAAGGTAAGTTTACAGAGCATGGGGAAGATGGATTTTCCCACTTATTCAGTTGAAGATCTTTTTCTTTTGTTCTAATAGCTTTTTTGCGGATCTTTGGCAGTGGAGTAGTAAGAGCATAAGAAACAAGCACTCATTGCATCCAACTTTTACATATGGGAGTACACTTGGCCTGTATGAAGTGTTGAGTGGGAAACCATGTATCTGTGACATGATTACAGATTCTGTTGTTCTTTGTTTCTTTCTGGAGTCTGAAAAAATACTCTCGGTGCTTCGGTCAGATCCTTCAGTAGAAGATTTCCTCTGGCAGGTATGACTACTATGTATATCCTTTAGCGAGCTTGCAGAGGCATATATCTGATATCTGTTCTAGGGACTTAATGTCTGCATTAAGATCTCTGTCATAGATTAACAGACATCTTTTCATTGCCAAAAGGGTATCGCTTTTTCCTGGATGATGGTTTACTTATTTTTCTATTTGGTAATAATCCATGAATTTTATTTAATTCTTCATCGAATGATCAAGGATGTATTGCTGAGTATATTTACTTGCAGGAAAGTGCTATCATTCTTGCAAAGCTCTTGCTTCCTCAAGTATTTGAGAAAATGGCAATGCAAGAACTGAGAGCTCTTGTTGCCGAAAGGTCAGAAATGACTATATACATTAGAGGAGAAACTATAGAAGTACCCCAACATTCCATTGGATTTTTGTTAGAAGGATTTATAAAAACACAAGGTGTTGAGGAAGAACTGATTACATCGCCAGCGGCGCTATGGCCTTCGCATAGGAATTCTAGTTTCCGAAGTCCAGATACATCAGGTAACCTAATCTATTATCTGTTGGGAAGTGTGTCACCAGATCATTATACTCATTTTTGATTGATTCCGGCATCTTTTGAGCAGAACACTGAAGCCTTGACTCTTGCAATTTCTTCTTCAATACTTCAGCTATGCAAACTTTCTACTGCTATTTGCAGATTCATGTACTGTAACTCTTAGAGAGGACCTTAGCTATGAGGGTAGCGGTAGCCTAGCTAACATCTTTCTTTTCACAAGAAAGTGATGCTCTTTTTAGCTAGATACAGTAAAGAAGATAAACTGTGATTAAAAGGTTCGGTTAGTTTCTATAACCACATATCAGGTAGGAACAACGATGTGCTCCCCTGAGCTTACCGAGCTGTTTTGTAGGAGAAGCCAAGTCATGAATTTGTTTCCGTTGATTTTTGGACATAATATATTAATTATGCTTCTGTAAATGGTGTGCTACTATGTTATTGACTGCTAATTTAGTGAGCCCATTGCAAACCAAAGATATGGATAGTGTATCATGGAGAGAAGTACTAACACGAAGTGTTTTGCAACTAAAGCTTTTATTTACGCTAATGGGAAACAGGTATTAGGACTGTCAGTTTCTCCCATCAAGGATCCCGGTATCTCGTGGAGACTAGAGCTAGGGTTATTATTTTTGATGCTGCGGCATTTGAAGCCGACAGCGCTCTTCAAAGATCGTCTTCATTGGTTCCTCATTCGGTAGATCAGCCCCTCAGAACCCACAGTCGGGAACATGGCAGTCTTATGAGCTGGCCAGAACATTTCTACAAGGCTAGGCAACATAGAGAGAGCCATGAAGAAAATAATCGACAAGCAAACAGTATGTCTGCCAGAGCAAGGCAGCTGAGCGTCTATGGCAGTATGGTACGGTCAATTTCTTTTCACTGAGCTTATAGTTGCATAGTTCTGGATACTATTGACTGGGAAAGTTTTTGATAGTGAAAGCTTTTTAGGATGCTGGTATATAGAAGTCTGTGTCACAGGGACTGGATTTCCTTTTTTCTTTTGTCCTCTGCATGGAGTTCTAATGCTGAGTTAATTGCAAACTCTTTTAACTTAGTCTCAGCTGCGTGTCTGCACTCGGCAGTCAGCACTAATTATACCTTCTCTGAATTCACAAGGTGGATGTTCGTCTCCGAAATCGAAGCTTCTTCAGAGCAAGCCGGCCAAAGACTTCACATAGCCAGTCGTATCCAAGGGTTCCTTCGAACCAGGATCGACCGCTTATCTCAGTCAGATCTGAAGGGGCTGCTACTGCAGGGGAGAGCCTTGAGGTGAGGAAGTTCACTAGACCAGTTCCTCCACCTCAGCTTCAGAGTACAGACACGTTGGGAACTCATGCGGATGACTCCAGCGATGATGAATACGGAGCTGAAGAAGTCATTGTGAGAATTGATTCGCCCAGTCGACTTTCATTTCGCCATGCTTCTTGAAAGAGAAGGAAGTTTCTTTTCAACGTCGTAGTCAATGTTTGTTAACAATTATTGCTTTCATTGTCTAGTGCATGTAAATTCCATGTCCCTGACAGTACTCTTACGAATGCTTCATTGTAAGAAAGATAGCGATGAACGATTAAAAGAAAATAAAAAAATTAAGGGAATGAAGAAATAAGACATTCGAGGAGGTATAAGTGGCAAGTCAAAGCATTGTTGACTCTATAGCTAGTCCTTTTTGTTAGTACTATTGTTTCTTCGTGTTCCCCCCTGGTTCATCTTTCATTTGATGAAGCAGTTTACTAAATTGTGTTAAGGACAGACCGCGGCTTTGGCAATCTCGTTATTCGGTCGTGCTTAAAGCACGGTACAGTCGCACTCGATGCGGAGATGGGAAATTGAGGATTGGCAAGAGCAAATGTTAGATGGGCAATGCTTCACGATAACTTAAGACTTCGGCATATCGATGTTGCCCTTGTGATCTGGAGTGACATTCCAATACCGATGATCCTGGTAGGCTTACCGTCCAAAGATTCCTCCACATTGAACTTCCTAACTCCTCCATCGGGTGGGACTCCATGAGCAGAACCTTGTCTTCTTCCTCCTCATCAGGAGATCCATCCACGTTGTTCTTTTCCAAACATAGAGACCACATCTTAAGTACAGAAGGCCATCGTCCGACGTTGTCTACAGAGACACCCGTTGCACTCCTCATTTTACCATAACGGCGCACCAAATTTTCCCTAGGACTCAGAACAAACGAAGGAATAGACGGCGGGTTGTCTCATCATACCTCTCACAGATGGAGCTAAACCTCTCGATGCCAGCAGCACCACCTTGAACAACTCTTTCCTTCACTAGTTACCAACAGAAAATCTCAACTTCGGTTGGCACCGGATAGCATCAAACTGTTGATTCATTGTAGGAGCTTCGCCGGATAGCATCAAACTGTTGATTCATTGTATGAGCTTCCAGGCGAAGCGCTAGATACTGTGTCATGAGCGAAGATAACGCAACTGTAGTGCTGCATATAAGTGAATGTACTCAGTTATCAATGGTAGGTGGACCTGAGGCACAATTTGGTGGGTCTGAGCAGATATATTCATTCTTTCGCTCCGAGCCCCGCTTCGGCTCTCCTATAAAAGTTCTTTTAACGACAGAAAATTTGTTGTTCTTTATTTCATAGGGGAGCTTAGAAAAGGACTTTTACACCCGATAACCTGATACACCCGTGACCCGCCTATTGATCAAGTCTAGTCAAAGGAACTTTTGAGACTTGTCCGACATAATCGGGACAATGCCAATGTCAACCGGTAGAATTCACGTACACTCTACCAATTGGTAATAAGCTCCACTGCCCTACAGCATTTACGTTAACAACCACTCTAATGAACAAACGATTTACCATCCCCATATTGTCGTAAGAGATGTATTTTTCAACTTGTCATGCTCAATATTTCTCTTTAAGTTGATCCAATTATTTGCATTGTACTCCTTTCAATCTCAACTAGAAAAAGAGGTTTTAACAAAAAAAAAAAAAAAAAAACAAGGTGCTTGGAACATCCGTTTGTGACCTCTCTCTCTTTTTTATTTTTTTCCTTTTTATGCAATTAACTGGCTAATACAACCCCTAAATGAAGTACCGACTCAACAAGATCAAAAGTGATGAAATCAGTAGATCAAAGAAGATCAGCAACACAGAAAAATAACATATAGATGAGGACCAATACATAGATTTGAGTACATTAATGCAGGACTTCCTCCAAATCCATCTATTGTCGCCACCATTTCCCATGCCAAAACCAAAATTCTATCTACAAGAAGTTCCAACTTCATTAGACCCTCCACGTACAAACTCTACAGCACTAGCCTCCACAAACTGCCCCTCCAATTCAACCAGTCCAATCCCAACTTTTGGGGGAAGAACACTAGAAAAGGTGTTTGATCATCGTAAGAGCAGAACACGGAGACTGAATTGAGACGTATTGTAGATTTAAGTAGATAAAAACTTACACGTCAGTAATAATTTTATCTGACAGAACTCCATGGTAAGTACCACTTCTTCTCCCTCCAATTGGAAGTTCCCTGAACCAGAAGCCATCCATTGGAGGACTTAATGACCAAGCTGGATACATAACCACTAGCAATGATGCATCACCTTTCATGCCTCGTAAAGCATTCCGACCTCAATACGCTGTGGCAGTGGCACCCCCAAAGCAGGCAGTGCGGACCTGCAATTATTGTGCAAGACTTCATAGAAGCCAAGCAGAATCCTATCGAACCAGCCACAGCTATCGCTTATGTAAAACCTAGTCTTCCCTCGTATGTGTACGACACCGGCAAGCTTAGCCTCTTCTATATAAGCAACTTCTTGATACACTTCCTCTGGCGAGCCAGGCAACGAGAAACTCGAGCAGGTCCGTAAGTGTGCAATCAGCGCATTGGTAACTTGAGTGACCAAGTCGTCTCCTTCATGATTAAGTGAATCTGCATATCCATACTGAATCACACATCCATAAACTCCTTTGAGGCCCAGTTTATTTACAACAATTCTCTCATGTGGAGCGACCTTTGGAACCAATAAGTATCTTAGAGTAGTAAATACAGTGACTTTGTGAAGAGATCTCATGTTCTTTATGTAATGACCAAGAATGGGAGTAAGCCCATCTTGAATATTGGTGTAAAAGAAGCATAATCCAGGAACCCTTTGTATACCAGGCTCAGACAATAATGTCTCAAGCCTGTCGAGGTTTATCTTATGTGTCAGCTCATACTCCATCTTTCTCTGCCTTCCATAGAACCAACCAAACATGATAAAGGCGAGAATAATAGATATGGCAAAAGGAATCCATCCACCCTCAGGAATTTTTGTGAAAACAGCGCTGACATAGACACCTTCCATCACAAAGAATACACAGAAATAAAGCGCAACCAGCGCTATGGGAGTTCTCCAAATCATGATCATAACCAGGGTTAAGAGGATAGTGGTGATGAGCATGACTAGACTGACAACAACACCTGCAAGAGATGCTTAGGTGTTAGTGAAGTCTTTCCATATGATTATCAAATGTACCCAAACAAAAACAATATCATTTATACTATGATAAACTTTTTCATGGAGTGCCAACACTTACTTTCAATAAAGAGATTATGAATGCTTGATTGGGTTAACTGTGTAAAGAGATTTTATTCAGTACGCTATTGCACCTTGCTTAAGCATATTTCATATTCAGCATCTTGCCTTCAAAACCTTTATAGAAAGATTAGAAGTATCAAGGTTAGAAAGTACTCATTTAATTTTCGACCAAAACTAAAAACCATTATTTTTAGTCTGACAACCATACTACCTAGGGTGACCTTAAATTTCCATAAGCACATATTTAAAAAATTGAGGTGTTTAGTACGAAATAAATCTCAAATCTCAAATGCCAAAAGCAAAAAGTTGAAAAGCAAAACTCCAAGCAGACCGTCACAATCTATCTTCTTTATTCCGGTGGTCATACGCAGAAATTTTGGGGAAAAGAAGATGACATTAATGCAGCAATAGCATACTAAAATGGTTGCTGTATCATCTAGAATTCAGGATATGATATACCCACCAAAAGCATTGCCAATATCTTTTCCATCTCCAAAAATAAGAATGACGGCAACACAGAGGATCATGAGGATGTAATTAATTTCTGGAGAGTAAACTTCGCCTTCTTTGATGCGGGAAGTATGAACCACCTTTACTCGAGGAAAATAATCAAGTACTACAGATTGCTTAATTACAGAAAAGGTAGCTGATATTAACGACTGGCTTGCAACAATTGCTGCAAGTGTGGCAACAACAAACATTGGCCAGTATATAGGTTCTGGAATGAACTTGTAAAACCCATCCTCGTGATCATTAGGATGACGAATTAAGTACGCAGTCTGGCCAGCATATGTTAGTACCAGTGATGGATATATTGTACATAGAAATGCTATCTGTCGAGGAAAAGAGGCATTAGACTGGTACGTTGTAAAGAAATCAACACTAAGATCTTGGGTGAGGAAGGTTCACCTGGATAGAAGTCCGATTGAAATGACCAAGATCAGCAAACAGAGCTTCTGAACCTGATATTATAAAAGAGAGTCACATGAATGCACCATGTTTACCATTGTCAGAAGCACGAGTTTATCTTAATGCACATCCGCAACATGAGCTTAGTTCATTATTAGGCATCAGTGGGTACTGAGAGCAAGTTTGAATCCACTATGGCCCAGTCCAATCAGTCGCATTACTGGAGAGAGAGAGAGAGAGAGAGAGAGAGAGAGTAACTACTGGAACACAAACTGGAATAGGTATTTCAGATTGCGTCGTGACATAATTCATCCTTGTACATAATATAAAACAGTGGCAAAATTTAAAAGGTAAAGACTAAGATACTAAGTAATCCATCAGGGCAATGTATCAGTAAAACTCCTTTTGCCTATCAAAGTTTATAGCTCAAAGTAAATTGCATGAACAAGCAAATGATTCAGGAATTATTCTGTAAAGCGGACATTTAAAATACAGCAGCAAAACCTGACAAAATCCTCAAAATTACATAAATGCCCTCGTAAAACCTGACAACCTGGAAGTACCCATAAAAATCGTAGTCTAAATTTCCATGACTCCTATACTTACCATGTGCAACAGTTCAAATGAAAAAGGATCCATACTTCTATTCAAGTCACAAAAATGCGATCCTGTCAGTCTTGGAGCTCGTGTAATGTAAAATAACAGTAAGCTCACCTGTAATACAAAGCACAGTTCCACCAAGTGATAGCCAACCTTCCTTGCCATTTCTCCAAAAGAAATGGACAATGTAGTGTGGTGACACGGCCTTGAGTATACTCGGATAATGCTTTATGATGTTGTAAATTCCTACAAGTGGAGTGGTCAACGTCCATGCTCCCATGATGGGAGAAAAGAGGAAACTCACTTTAGATGTACCAAACTTTTGCAGTAGGAATAGAATGATAAGAACTATCGCAGAGAGTGCTTCCACCAAAGCTGAAAAAAAAGTGAACATCTGTAAACCTACGAATGCTGGATTCTCTTTTTATTCACTACAAACTTAACACGGAACTTATGGGCTTAACAATTTCCCACCTTGAAAAAAATAAAATAACATGGTTAGTAGTTGATTCTTACATTTGCTGACAGAAGGAAAAGGTGCTCTTACTCCATCCATTGCCGATAATACTATCAACAAATATAATAAGTTAAAAACTCGAAACCCCAAACAGAAATCTCAGCAAAGGGGAAAAATGGCATGGTGACTAACCTGAAATTGCAGGGGTAAGAATACCATCACCGATTAGCATACACATCCCCAACATAGCAATAAAAAGCAGTACCCTCCTCGCAACTATGCTCTGTTCAAAGAATTTTCCAAGCCGACTTTGCTTTTCAGTGCCCTCAGGCAGGCCATGACGTAGAAAACCAGAGTTTGATTCTGCACGTTTGGAATGGAGGATGCCAACATCCATTTTCCTACATAGCAACGAGTACAATGCAAACGTCCCACCTGCAATATCAGTTGTCTTCATCATCCAAAAACATAACAGCTCATAATTATAAGAGAGCAATCAATTTAAATTTCCAAAAAACCGTCAGAAAGGTCAAAAGGCCATATTGAAGGAGAACTGAACATCATCACACACCTCATAGCTATTGCCATGTTTAAAGTACTTCATTGGAAATTCATTAAGTTGTCCGACACTTGAAAAAACATACTGGAATGTCATTTTAATTTTTTTAAGTGTTTTAGGAGCAAGTATACTGCAGAGATTAAGTTAATGATCAATAAGCTTCTGCGCTTCCCTTAGGCTAATAAGGTTGTGCATCTCTTCTGCTCAAAACCTTATTGTGAATATGAGCCAGCAAAGAAAACAGTGTCATCTCAGGAAAGGAAAGGGAAACCAACGGAGAGCGAGAGAGAGGCAGTCTGCGCACACAGATTCATAGTCAAGCCTCCTTGCTCACACCTTACCGCGTATATGAAATCATACAACAAGGGGGTTTTCGAACTTCTCCATGAAACACAGTTTAATTCCGCTCTAAAACTTCCTGCAATATTTTCTTTTCATTTCCTCTTTGCAATAATAGACACTCCATAAGAAAAGGATCTCCATCGTTTAATGACCACGAGAAAGATTCAATCTGTTTCCAAACAATAATTGTATGACTCATGGAGTGACTCCGAACTACTCAGCCTCGTTAACGGCTTAAACCACGATGCTCTAGGACATTGTAAAGTCCACTTCTGCTGGAAATACCATTTTGCAGGTCATAGAATTTCTAAATTGTTTTACTATTTTCAATTTCCAAAAACCTTCCTTCAAGCGTCACTCCTGCCCCAATTTTCGTTCTTTCTATTCAGTAGCGTACTTTTAGCAAAAAATCGAGTAGAACCATGAAAGAAAATACTTTACCTGGCTCTCTCAAAAAACAAAGAGCGACTCCAGTACAAACCTAGCTTTTCAAGAGAGAGAACTACTCCAATAGAGCTTTCAAGCCTTTGCAGTTCATGTCACCAACTTTAAATTCTTGAGCCAACAGCTGCATGCAGAACTCTGGATAACCACTTCTTCGACTAGACTGGTGTTAAAAACATAGAATAATGTGCAATGGTGTATGTAGAAGGAGCTAAAGAGAGTGGACTAGAGTATATGGGAACCAGTAGGATTAGCAAAGCAACTGTATGAAATGAATATAATGCACCAACCCAGAAAGCGAACCAACGTAAATAGAAAATTTAAATAGGTTCTGGTGTTGACCTTCGCCTTGATCATCAGCTTTGAGAGCTATTCCAGCGTACTTTACAACACCAATGAGGGTGAGTGTCCAAAACATGATACTGTAGATCCCCAAGTAGTCTTCTTCTGTTGGAGACTTTAACAGCATTGATGGGTACACATATAGGGGAGATGTTACTAGGCCTCCAAACACGACCCCAAGTGTCTTGTAGGCAAGTATCAGAGTAGCCCATCTTCCCTTCCCCTATTTCAAACACTTTCTTTACTCAGAACATATGACTGATCTTAAAATTGTTAAGGTATAATTCAAACAGTGCAATAACAAAATCCAAAATATATAAAAGACAAAAATCGGGAAGCAAAAACCACGTAAACAAGGTTCAATCGCAGCAACTTTCGTGGCCAAAGACATGGTTACATGCTTATTAGCTGTTACACAGCAAACAGTGTCATGATTGATACACAAACAGTTGATATTTTCTGCACAAACAGTTGTTCCTCATGATATCTGAGCTTGAAGTCCGAGTTTCCAGTTCTTAACACTCTCTGATCTGGTTATTCTGCTTATATTTCGTAGTCTCTTTGATGGGCAAATACAAATGTAATGCCCCGCGTCCGCAAGAGGAAGATTGCCCACAAATATGCTTGACGTCTTTTAGCCATTCAGCTAACATGCATTATTCAATTGTAAACTCGCACTTGGAAATCACAACAAAAATGAAAAACAATACGAAGCTCAGCCCGACCCAGCTAATCGGGACATTCAGAAACCAGAGCGTTCACAATCGACAATGAAAGATGAAGAATCACAAAGGCCTCATCTTTCTCCACGGCAATCCCACTTAGAACCCGAAAAACTCGAGCTTTCTATTTTGCCACACAGATAGGACGAGACAAGACAAAGATACCCATATTCAAGAAAAGCGTCTGTACATACACACACACAGAGTACCTTGTCCAGAAGATGATGACTCGGCGAGCCGCGAGAGTCGAGGAGGTGATGGTGGTGGTGGCCGTTGCTGTGAGCGGTATCAGCCACGATCTCCGAGAGAGCCGCCGCCGGTTCCCGCGATCCGACCGGTTGATTCGTGGGCATCTCCCCCACCACACACACACCCCCGCCCAAGCTGACAGCACTCGCTTTCTCGTCGCTCGATTTCGTGAATGTGAGAGTTTTTGAGACGACTCTCTTGCTTGAGCCCCCTTTCGGCTCTTATAATGGCGTCCCTTCATGTCATGTGATTTCTTCGATATGCTCTAACGACGGCCCACCACCACCACAAACTCTACGTAATCCAAATCATCACCCACTAATGTTTCCATGCAAAGAATGCGCACCAAACAGACAGACCAGGAACATCACGTGCGCGAGCCGAATTCCTAACAAGCGGTTTCAATACACAATTACAATCGAACCCGTGTCGCGTGTCTAATTATTTCGAACACGTGTGCCACGAGGTTCGACCATTTTTTTTTAAAGCCAAAGTCCTAATACGTGATAATATGTGATCTTGCGATTGTGGGAGCCTAAATAGGACAATAATATCCTCATAAGTCTATCTTGGGTATATTTCTTTTGGAATGTGAGAATTGTTTTGGACGAGAGATCTTTCGAGTTCTATCATGAATTTGAAAGGCATGTGCAGTTTTATTGGGGGGCGAGACTGGTTTTTGATTAAGGTGTTTATTTGGATTTGCCCAAGAAGAGCAATGTCATATAATTTTTTAGAAATTGGGAAAGGGAATGTTTGGGAAAATTATGAAAAGTATTATATGTAAAACTATATATTAATAATAACTATATCCTACGTAAATAAAAGTCCAGGCACATAACTGGGGGAATCCCAAATAAGGGTCTGAAGTGCCATAATTTTCTCAAAAGATGGTCCAAAGTGGATATTATTTTAAAGGGTTAATACTATGAAAAACCCTAAACTGGGACACCTGTGATAAATTTATCACAAACTATTTTTTTGACTACCAAATACCTCAAACTGGTACACTCGTGACAAATTTACCCTAAATTATTTTTTTGACTACGAAAAACTCCAAACTGGTACACCTATGACAAATTTACCCAAAAATATTTTTTTATCGTAAAAAACCATAAATTGATACACATGTGACAAATTTATCCAAAATTATTTTTTTGACAGCCAAAAATCTTAAATTGGTACTCTTGTGACAAATTTACCCAAAACTAATTTTTTGACCATAAAAAACCCTAAACTGGTACAACTGTGATAATTTTACCCTCACATATGTACTGGTTTGGATTTTTCATGGTATTAATCATATTTTAAATAAGGGCATGAAATGGTTATATAAGTCTCAAAGAAGGGTCTTACCTCGCCGGCTCACCAAATCTTCCAGCTGGTCAAGGACATGTTCGTCCTTTTATTTTTTTTTACGAAATTTTTCCTTTTTTTTCTTTTCTTTTTAATGTTTTTTCTTTCCTTTTTCTAGTGACCGGTCTTAGGTGATGGCCGGCGGCCAATGCCCAGAAAGAGTTGGCCGAGGGTCGCCCTCACCCAATCCGACGAGGCTACCCTTGCCTTACTATAGGGAGGCCACCCTCGACGGCCACAGGCAAGATCTGGCCTCGCCCGTGGCATGTTTGGCTCTAGGCTAGGCGACCCTCACCTAGATCTAGCCAGGGCCACGAACCTCGCCAGCAGTCGACAAGGGTCGCCAGGCCCTTACAGGTCACAACAAAGAAAAAAGAGAAATGAGAAAAAAGAAATTAAATAAGTATGTAATTAAACATTCAAATTATATTTGGACGAAAATGCCATTGATTGGCTAAATATTTGGCTAGCCGACGAAGTCAGGCTCTTATTTGAAACTGTCATGTCCAGACTTAAATCTAGACTCTTTATTTTATTATTATTTTGGACATGAAAGCAAATAGAATACAAGATTTTCTAGGTAAAGCCTTTGCTTTTCTCTTTTCCTTTATTTCCTCCAAAAAGCTCATTTTAGTGAAAGAGTGGGGCATCTATAGTCACATCAAACATGAGCTTAAAAACAAAAACACTACGGTCGCTTGACTTGACAGAACCCAACCTCTTTTGTTTGAAGCTTTGCTTCAACCCCGGTTGGTCAGAATATTCCACCACGAGCCGTGATATTTAGGACTTAGGAGGTACATACGGCGTTTGAGATTGTGACCACAGCAGGAAGACTCTTCAAAAGATTTCAAAACGTTTATCAAAAGACCAGCTTCATCCTGGGCGAGTCTACGGTTTCCCGCGAGCATCCGTGGCCTTGCAATCTTTTACCGTCGTACTGAAATGCCGTAAATCTCAGTCGCTCGGCTGATCTGGGCGTAATATTATAGCTTTCCGCTCCGACAATTGAAATATACCGAAGCACACGATGTGCACGATAGACCATAGAGATAGACCACTTCAACAAAATTGGCCATGCGTGGACATGACCGGCGTCACTTGTGATGACTGCCACAATGAGATGCCTCCAGCGACCTTTGGTGGGCACTTTGGAACGTTCCCCACCCCACCTGATCTTTGATGACTGCCACAATGAGATGCTTTCCGATGAAGGTGCGTGTTTTGGATTTGCTTAAGAAGAATATTCTTATTTCTTTATTTAGAAAAATATTCAAATATGGAAAAGATTATCTGGACTTTGTGAATGCTCTTCTTCCTTTTCGCTCGTGGGAACTGTGAATCTTCTTGCAAAGTGGAACATATAGGGCCACCATTTAGGACGGACCCACCTAAAAATTGTCCACGAGCCCATTATATGTAGGACTTAGGAGGTATAGATGATGCACGAGGTTGTGACCCTCAGCAGTAAGACTCGTCAAAAGATGTCAAAAGTTTTATCGGATGACCAACTTCATCGTGTGTGAATCTAGGGTTTTCTGTAGGCAGCCGTGCCCTCGGAATCTTTCGCTATTAAATTGCAATGTCATAGATCTTTGCTGTTCCACAGATCTCAGCTCAGGATGACGACGTTTAGCTTCAGGTGTGGGGTTCGACTTCCACGCTCGGCAACGAGGCAAGGTATAATTCAGAGAGAGCGGAGAGCTAGAGAAGAGCCGAAAAACATAAAATAAAGCATATCTCGGCTTGGGTGATTGCGATATTCTACGTTTCGACCCAATAGTGAAAATCTGTTAAGGCACAGTGCGCATGACCACAACAAAAATTGGCCACTCGCGACGCATGATTGGTGTCACTTATGAGAGTCCCCACAGTAAGATGTGTCCAGTGATCTTTCGTAGCACTTTGAAATGACCCTATAAAGATGAAATCATCCGTGCAGAGGTTTATTCCCTTCTTCATGATGGAGGAAGATTGCTATAGAGAAGCTTCAAGAATTTAACTAAGGAGTTGTACTCATTGTTCTTCTCACGGTCATACAATATCAAGAATATTGTTAGAAAAAAGTAGGAATGTCTTTGGGATAAATTCTTACGTTAGAGATATTTTGACAACTCCGTTGATTCTCCATACTTTCAAGGTCATGCGTACATATCCATTTGATTATGCATATCTTGATTGTTATGTTTTTTTAGATAGTCATCTTAAAAAACCCATAAATAGGCTCCCAGTATCAACCGACCTAATCAATGACCCAGTACAAGTAATAAGGACCGTCTCACGTGATGGTTGCAGTACCGGAACTTTTTCCGTGCAAAACCAGGTATGAAATGCATGTAAATGCCAGACAAAAAGTGTCAAACCAACAATGATGATCAGATGAAACCAATCGATGTCCTTTAAATGTCTTTATAGTTTGCCAGGAGAGAATTACCAAAAAAGTTCTAAACTTATTGCAGTTATGCCAATTCTGTCTTATAATTTTTTGAAAAAAAATAATTAAAAAGAGTGAAAAAAAGTGTCCACGTGAGCGTCGACCGTGCCACGTAGGATGACTAGCGTCGACCAGCGATTTCTGGCCAATAGGAGTGAATTGGCAATTTATCATGCGAGCTGTGCTGACCAGAACGAATTCAAACGAAGCGACAAGGACTAACAAGTTTACATGCGGATGTCAATCAAAAGCATGCCTAATGGAATGGGCACTGGACTATCCAATCTGTCCTGGTTTTTCGTACCAAAAGTTGAAATAAACTAAAGCGGTGGCTTACCTGAGGCGTCTCACGCGCGAACTAGCCAAGAGCTCAACAATGGTGGGAGCCGAAAATAGAGCTGAGCCAAGCAAGGGGCTAGTCCTGGCGACTCTAGGAGGAAAAAAAGTGCTTGGGGTTGTAACCGGGGTTAATACAACGAAAAATTTTAAATTGGTATATTTTTGACACACCTCAAATTATTTTTTTAATCACTAAATACTCCAAACTGGTACGCTTGTGATAAATTTACTACAAATTATTTTTTTGATCGCGTAAAACCCTAAACTGGTATTTTTGTGACAAATTTAAGCTAAAGTATTTTTTTGACCACAAAAATCCTTAATTGGTACACCTGTGACAAATTTACCTCAAACTAGTACACTTGTGAAAAATTTACCATCCGTTAGTTTTCGTTAAATTGATTTAATATCTCTAAAAATCCCAAATTGATACATCTGTGACAAACAAAGGGTAAAAATCCCAAATGGGTACACCCGTCAAATGTCACGTATTATCTAACTCAGTAATTTGATAGTAAAATTTAACGAAAAATAACGGAGTGTAAATTTGTCACAAGTGTACCAGTTTGGGATAAATTTGTCACAAGTGTACCAGTTTATGATTTTTGGTGGTCAAAAAAATAGTTTTGAGTAAATTTGTCACAGACATACCAGTTTGAGGGGTTTTTTGTGGTTAAAAAGATAATTTGGGGTAAATTTATCACCGTGTACCAGTTTGAGGTTTTTCGTGGTATGAACCCTAACCAAGGCGGCAATGCCTGCTTGAGTTGGACAAAGATAACGAAAAAATTTGATTATATCAATGCAACAAATTTTAGATTTTGACTGCACTTTTTAAAACTTTTAAGACTTACTTATACTTTTATAACAAATTTTAGGATTTTTGGTGAGAAAATTATCAAAAATGTCATAAGTATACTTCAGTCATAAATATTTTTTTTTGCTAATTCAGTCATAAACCTTTTGTATTTGTGCCAATTCAATCGATCTGGCCAACTTTAGCTGGCCGGCGCTGACATGGACGTCGGTCGGATTGGCTTACGGCTGTAGGAAGAAGGAGAAGAAAAAAAAAAGAAAAAGAAAGAAAAGGAAATATATAATAAATAAATAAATAATTTGAAAAATATTACAATACTATTAAAGATTATCCACGTTAACGCTGGTCTAGGTCCATGTTAACGCCGGCTCGCCAAAGTTGTTCGGATGGACTGAATTGGTAAAAATGCAAAAGGTTTAGGGCTAAATTGGCAAAAATAAAAAAGGTTTATAACTGAATTGACACGACTGCAATAGGTTTTGGACTTTTTTGGTAATTTACCTGACTTCTAGTGCACTTATCCTAACTAAAGATAAAGAAGTTGGAATCATTTTCTCCCCCACGAATTAAATAAATGAGCCAACTCGCCTGAATATTTTTTACATGGGAGAAGAACAGCATAAGTGCCAAAAGTTGTGTACGGCGCTCACTTTGCTGCCAAAATTTTATGCCGGATCACTTAAATGCCAAATCGAAGACAAAACGATTACTTTAGTGTCTTCGGCGAGAAAATTCGGCCAAAATTAATATGTGGCATTTTGATTAAAATTTTAATATTAAGTGATATCTAAAAAAAAAAAAATAGGTCTCGTGGACTTCTAAACTAATAAAAAAATTAAAAAATAAAATTAGATTTAAAAAAAGCAAAATTAAAAATTTTATTTAAAATAAATAAAAAAAATTTAGCTTAAAATTTTAACAAAAAAAGCTAAGAAAAAGGGGATGCTGGTTATCGATCCCGGTCTTTCTTCTTTTTTTATTTTTTTATTTTTTTTATTTTTTACTTTTTTGTTTAATTTTTAAGCTTATTTTTTAATTTAATTTAAATAAAATTTTTGTATTTAAAAAAAATTAGTTAATTTTTTTTAAATCTAATTTAAATAAAATTTGTATTAAAAATCAAATTTGAACCAAATTGACGTTGTCATAGCCAATACCATCATTTTTCATTAGTCCAAATGAACGGAGTTAATAGAAGGATTCGTTTGCACCAATTTGACAAATTTTATGACTTGATATACTTTTTGTAAGTTTTAGGACTCAATTCCATATTCGTGGCAAGTTTTAGGACCTCTATTGGACATGTCCTTTTTTTTTAATTTTTTTTTATCTCTTTTATTTTTTTAAACTAATTAAGTTTGTAGTTTTATTTTTTAATATTTTTTTATTCTTAGCTCTTTTTTTTTAATTGCAGACTGAACCTTCGGCTAGTCACGTTAGCTTCATATACCATAAAAGAATGCCGCGTCGGGATTTTCGGCCAAGCATATCGGAGTTGGCAATTAAGTGATTGTTTTTAAAAAAAAATTGGCATTGAAGTGATTCGGACGAAACTTTTGACACTAAATTGAGTGCCGTACATAATTTTTGGCACTCCTAGTATTCTTCTCCCTTTTTAACATTATTATTGTAGTAGACAGGATTTATAGAAATAGAGGCATAATTTATGATTTTCATGAATTTTATATTTGCGTATGACTATCATCCTAGAAATTACATTGTCATTAACATATGTGACGGATTATGGTGAGAAATGAGAATTATACTGTTTAAATGGTCTTTGGTTATGAGCTAGGAAGCACCGACACTCTCCGGAGGCCTCCGTGTTGTGTCCGACACTCTCCGACACTCTTTGACACTCTCCGACATGCGATCCACATATGATCAGCACTCTAGACACGCCAGCGACACGCGATTCCAGCATCTCAACACACCATTTCGACACGTACGTGGTCAATTTTAAGCATTTTCAATAAATTATGGGTCAAAATGTAGATTCATCAAAGATACATATACTTAAGTCATATATCCAGTGACCCCAAAATTAATATATCCAGTCAGTAAAAAAAATTAATCATGAATCCCTAACAGAAGAAAAATAAGAAAAAACTCACTAATATTTTTATATAATCATGTATATACAAAAATATACATTTAATATACAACGTGTCCCAATGTGTCGGAATCCTCTATTTTTTTAGATATGACGTGTCGGCGTATCGTGTCGTGTCGAGTGTCACGTGTCGGTGTCGGTTCTACTTAGGTTATGAGAACTAATGTAAAAGGAGAAAGGAATGCTTGGGTGTTTGTTATAGTAAAAATGACTATAAATTAGTGCATTGATATAGGGGAATTTCCGAGGCCTATCCACTTCCAAGAGCTTTCCTTCTATAGGGTTTATAACAAAGAAACAACGTAAAAGGCGCTTGTTAGAAAGAATATCATACCTATTAGTTTTTATCCTAGCATTATCGGCGCTAAAATATTTTGAAGTCTAAAAGTAAGTCACCCTACTCAATTCATACGACACTCTTAACCATTTAATTGATCAATGATTTGCGTTAACATCATGTAAAAATCTCCGGTCTTTTACTCAAGGCCATGACCCATCTTCTATCGTAAAGTTCACGGCTCACTTTCGTTGAAAACAAACGTATCTTACAACGTACAACTAATAATTAAAAATTCAAGCTACATATGATTTGATTAAGGTGAATGACTGAAACCTCGTGTGGCTACTTTTACCGATAAGAACACCCTCACTTAAAAACTACCATAGTGTTAGGCGATCTTAGATTTCTCATAAGTTATATATATATGGTTAAAGACTTGCACTTTCAACTTAGGCAAAATGACATAAATGGTCACTGAACTTTGACCCAATGTGCAATGTAATCCTGCACTTTTAATTTGATCAATATGATCCCTGAACTTTTAGAATTTGTTCAACTTAGTCCTTGAACTATAGTAAGATGTTCAATGTAGTCCTTCCATTAATTCAAGTTCAGGGACTAAGTTGAACATGTTCTAAAAGTTCAGGGATCATATTGATCAAATAAAAAGTCTAGGAACCACATTGCCCATTGGGTTAGAGTTCAAGGACCATATTGGTCAAATTAAAATTTCAGGAACTATATTACACATTGGGTCAAAGTTCAGGGACTATTTGTGTCGTTATCCCTCCAACTTATGAATCATTAATGACTGGAGAGAACTTTGGGAGATAGAAATCCACACATGAGTAGGGCTGGGCACTAAGTTGTGCGGGCCCACGTGTTGAGCTCTGGCCAGGTTATTCAAAAAGTTAACTTATAATTATTCAATGAAAAAGAAAATCACGAAAATGAGACAAACTGAGACTATTAGTTCAACTATTTAAAAACATAAAAAAAAATGGTTAAAGAAAATTAATGAAAAACACCTATTCAATCAAACCAAATCGAAATAGAAGAACAACTTCACATAATTTGAAAAACAAAACTATGGCAATCACACCCTACCACAGCCATTGTCTTCTTGTTCATGTTGGGCACATTCCTATGGCAATCACACCCAACCACAGCCACTCCTAAATTTTCCATAGATAAGTTGGATTTGTTGTCTTCACAGATTTATTGGCTAGTACTAAACTTGGACTCCAATGAGACCATAGACGCTGACGGGGTCACTAAATCAAGAGCCGTGGTGGAAAAAAAATCGGCAAAAATTGGTGGCTCTTTCTTCCATCATTTTAGTACGTTGACGTTATCTTCACCAACTATATCAATGTATTTATAGAAAAAGACCAAGGCCTAACACAAGGCTGTGGGGTGCTCTTCTTCTTGCAAAGCAAGGACCATATAGGTTTCTAGGCACTGCTCGATGAGGGTGCCGTCCCCGTCTATGGGGTAAAACGCGTTGTATCGAATTGACTGGTGTGTTCATTATACATATTCCGGAGACTACTCTTCGTCATCGCCAATGTCTGTTCCTCTTGGACCTCTTTACCCAATCCCAAATTTTCGTGATATTGAACAAGGAGATTTTCGAGCCCCTCCAAGTTCAACCTCAAGTTAAAAAATGTCCCAAAAAATAAAATAAAATAGGCGCACAATATCTTTCTAACATTTGAGGAATTCCGCCTTCATGGCAACTGTTGGTGTGACACTAGTTATTACTTGCATAATGTATATTTTCTTGCTTCAATTTGTTCAAAGTCGAGAACTTTGAACAAAATTGCCACTGTTCTAGCCGCCGGCCGACGAAGATTTGGCCTGCCGGTGAGCTCGGGCCCTTATTTGAGTCTGAGTTGGTCAATTTAGGTCCTTACTCGAGACAATGTCCATTAAGGCTCTCTTTTGACAAATCGGCTCAATTTACAAACCCTTATCTGGAATGTTTACTTTTAATTACCCAAATGTGTTTTTTAAGCAAAGGTACGAGTTTTATTTTGCCAACAGAGGCTTGGACCAGATATGTAAAAACAAAAATTAGAGAAGTTGGATTATTTTCTTCCACAAAGAACTGAATAAATGAGCCAACAAACTAAGATAGCTTTTGCATTATCATTGAAATAGACAGGATTTAAGGATAAAAAAAAAATGCATCGTTTATGGTTTTTATGAAGTTAATATCTATGTATAGCTATTATAGTGAAAATTACACTGTGGTTAACAGATGTGATGAAACCATAGATTATGGTGTGAACCTTATTATTTAGATGGTGTGTGTTATTAGGACTAACTTGATCATCACGTTTATATCTCCGGCTTTTTATCAAGTCAAGTCTATGACACATACCGCGCTTCTATTGTGAAGTTAACGGCACCCTTTCATTCAAAATACAATAAAGCATGCACACCGTACAACTAATAATTTCTTATAAATTTGAAAGTTCATGGTGAATATGATTTGGTTTAGGTTCATGATCGAAATCATCGCGCGGCAAATTTTACAAATATGAATATCCTCACTCGGAACTACCGTAGTGTTTGGCGATCCTAAATTTCGCTTAAGCTTTTTATATCTATGGTTGAAGGCCTTTGTTCCAACTTACGAATCATTAATGGCAAGAGAGAATTATGGGTCGTTTCGGGCCTGAGCCAAGTTTCTTGAAAAAGATCAATCTAGAATTTTCTTGATGACCATTGAAGAAATTTATTGAAACACACTCATTTAATTAGTCTAAATAATAACACAAATATTTCACGTAAAATGAAAAATATAAAGATATATAAATGTGTGCTAAAAATGATTAGACGCAAATTACGCCAAAATTGAATGTCTAATATATTCGTTATCTTGAGTGTCGTGTCCCTCCTTATGATACATGATATACTGTTATCGTTGTCCTCTTGTTAATGTTTGGCACATTCATCTAGACTAAATTCTTACAAAAGTCACTCACGCTCCACGACAGTCATTTTTTAAATTTTTCGTAAAGAAGCTAGACCTATTTATCTTCCAAGATCCATTAGCTACTACTGCACATGGACTTTAATAATGTTGTTGGTAGCGTTATCACTTAGAGGGGGTGATTAGGTGATTCTGAAACTTGTTTTGACAATAGTGCGGAGTTAAAACAAACGAGCTCAGAATTTAGTTTAGAGTCTTATCAAGACAAGATCTGAGATGATCTCAGAGTCTGCCCATGCACAATCAACTATCAAGTATAATGTAAAGGAGAGTTTAAGGGATAGAAAATTTGCATATATAATTTATAGTGGTTCGGCTTTGTTCAAACCTACGTCCACTTCTTCACGTTGACAGCCAATTGGCTGGATTCCACTAGTGAATTGCTCAGAGGTTACAACTTGATAATCTTCGAGTCTATAGACCACTCTCGTCTAGTACTCAATCAATAAGTATAAGAACCTCTAAGGACTAACAGTGTATGGATCAATAATGTATAAAGGACGTTGAAGCTTTCTTAAACTTTGGAATTCTAGATTCTGGACTCTCATACTCTCTTCAGCCTTGAAGTCTCCTTTTATAATCCCCCACCTTCAAACTAGCTATTGCAAGGTCTCTCGAGGATCACTCTCCAAACTTCCCGGTTGGACGAGATTGTATGCCAAGGATTTCGTAGCCGTCGAGATTAGAAAATAGAACCTCCCATTAGATCAAATTGCCTATACAATCATAATCTGGGTTTCCAAAGATAGAATTCTTCATTTGGTAAATAGTCGTCTTCTTCCTTAATCCACGTCCTTGATTGACACTCAATAATCTTCATGATTGATAGTCTTCAAGAACGAATCCAACACATTTGTTAGCCGTTGTGATAATATAATATCTCAACATTAACATCTTGATTTTATCTCACAGTAATCTGATCGTTGCATTTGAAATACTTCTTCCGAGCCTGAGCTTATGCGACAGCGTCTAAGTTTCACTTACAAGATTAATTCCTATTTAACCATTCCTCAACCTCTGAATGTATTAAGGACAATCTGTAAAATAAGTATTTCATTGCATTAACTCAGATATTAGGGAATATGGATTGTTTTGTCAACTTCAAAATCAATTATGGATTTTTCTCAACAAATCATACCGTAGACACCGTTGGGGTCTGTAAGTCACGAACCATGGTGGAACAAAAATAAAAAAGCTAGTGGTTCTCCTCTTCCATTACCAACTCTATCAATGTATTTGGTGTAGTTTGTTCTCAAGTACCTCACCCACTAATGGGTAGATGAAGACGAAAACCTAGCGAATGGCTAGGGTGTTCTTCTTAAGAAGCAAAAACAATATAAGTTTCTAGACATTGCTCAATGAGGGTGCCATGTCTGTCCATGGGGTAAAACTCATCGTATCGAATCGAGATCGACTGACATGTGCAGCACACACATTCCAGAGTTAACTCCTCTCCATCAACAAAAATCATTTCACTTAGAACCTCCTTATCTAGTCTCAAATTTTCGTGATATTTAACTATGAGAATTCCGAGCCCTTCCAACTTGAATGGCGCGTACCTGACTCATCTCTGTTATATGTGGAGCAAATTTACTGAGAGATTTCTATTGGTAGTTTGTTTGTAAAACAAACTAAGAGGTGTCTTGTCCCACATCGAAAGGATGTGAGTGCGCACGTGGACTACATTTGGCACTAATCAGCAATTACTATTCTTTGTTTATTGAAATTTGAAATTATTATTATAAATATTATTAATAACTGTTGTGTCCTAGCGAAATAGTGTGACTGTTCACAAAGGAATTACAGTTATTTTTTATTTTTTATTTCAAATTTAATAATAAAATAATCATTTTGATTAGCGAAATAGTGCGACTATTCGCAAAGGAGTTACCATTTTTTTTATTTTTTAATTTCGAATTTATATTAATTTCTTATACCCTTTGGAGTGTTTGTGTCTATTCTGATGTAACTACCGGTTCGGACACGAAGAGTTGTGTCCGAATTAACTTCCTTTGGAAATGAAGGGTTGTGTTCGAATTAACCTCCTTTGGGAATGAAGAGATGCGTTCGAATATAGTTATTTTCGAAATGAAGAGTTGTCTTCTCTTCACTTATATATTCTTACTACGGCTCTCTTCATTTTACTCTTCAATTTTTCAGAACTTCTTCTTCCATTTTGTCGCTTCTTTCCGAACGAGAGATACAACAATTATTTCCAATTGTTTCCCTTGAGAGATCCTGGAGAAATATCAGAATTGCTATCTGCTATTCTCATTGAGACTTTGTTGTATCCTGGAGGATATTTGCCGGAAACCATTAGCAACGTTGTGGGGGCAAATAAATCCTTAAATAGAGTGTTATCATGCCTCAAAGTCTGATTCCGTTGTTCATCCCATTCCCGACGAAATTTCCCAACAATTTCAATAACACAATTTTGCACAATAATTTCATAAACAATAATGGTTGCTCTATGTATTGTAATAAGTAATATTACATTGTCTACAAAACCTTGAAATGAGCAATTTTACATTATCCACATAGTCTTCACATTCAAAATTTGAATTTAATGAACATTGTGCGTTCGATACTAATTTGAATTTACGTTTCAAAGTTACTGAAAGCTGTAAATATCTGTACCTTCTTCGCACCATCGAAGGTTTTTTCACGCACATGGTGTGCGCTCTTTTATTATTAGCATAAAGAAAGACCTCGAGAGCAATTTATGAGATCCCCCCCAGTTTGAAAAAGGTTTTCTTGCACAAGCTCCATGTTTCGTGTGATACATGTGAGAATCAAGGTTATCACCACTCATTAGGAAATGCCACAGATGGCATCAGTCCTGGCATGACTGATTGCTTTACCAACCAGCATGTACAAAAACATGATATCCGCAATAGAAAAAAAAAATAAAATCCAATTCGGGTCTCTCTGGTTGAACTAGGATCCTAATTCTGTGTTGAAATACTATCCTACATCGCTTGACAATTCGTGTATGCTGTTTACATTAGTGTGATCTTGTTCAATCTAATAACTATTATAGTATCAGAACCAGCACTATCTCCTTCACGTTTGTGTGTCCATCCTAAGTAGTCAAATCCCATGTGTCGCTTCTAATCATACTTGCACGTGAAAGGACGCGATGAAATATTGTCTCGCACTGCTTGATAACGGGTTTTATATGCTCTTTATTAGACTTTCTATCACAACTTACCATGTGGGTGCAAATAGAAACTTTCTACATTGGCAGATAAAATAAGTTAATAGTTAGATTATTCAAGATAAGCGACATAAAGACTTTGAAGTCTCATTGTATGTGGTGGCTTGACCGGACGGGTCCGTCTTGGACGGCATTGACTTAGAAATCTTGAGTCATGCTTTAGAATATGGAAAAGATTTAGTGCCTTTTCCTCGTGAATCTAGCCAAGACATCCGTTTGACCCAAACCTAGCACTTATGTATTCATCGAAACCCTAGTTGGGAAATTGCGAAGAACTATGGCGTCCTACACGAGCTTTTGGGAAAACTATTTAAAAAACTTTAAATATTTTGTACGAATGTTAATTCAGTCTCAAAGCTTTTGATTGGCTACTCCAATCCTTAACATTTTGATGATTTATCAATATAGTCCACCGGCCAATTCTGGCCATTACGTGGACACTAGCTATCCTATGTGGCATGGCCGGAGTTGACATGAAATTTTCTATTTTATTAAGAAATTCTAGTTTTTTTCTTTTTTTCCTTTTTATTTTATTTTATTTATTTATTTCTTATTTCCCTCCACCGGTCTACAGCCTCGAAAGTGGGTGGCGGAGGTTGTCGTCCTCGCCAAATCAGGGCAAGGGCGTCGAGACCCTTGCCCGGTGGCTAGTGAGGGTCATTGGCCGTCGCTTGTGGCCAAAGAGGCCACAATATAAAAACAAAGAAAAAGTAAGAAAAGAAAAGAAAAAATAATGACTTAAAATTTTTACAAAAATTGTCCACATCAGTGTCGAGCGTGCCACGTCCGCGGCTTGGCATCCACATCAGCATTTTCCAGCCAAAATTGGTCGGAAGGACTAGATTGACAAATTGTCAAATGATTTAGAACTAAATTGACCAAATTAGAATGTTTAGGACTTAATTGAATCTATACACAATACGTTTAGGTCTCTTTTGGTAACTATCCCCTAGCTTCTAGTTTAAGCCTAAGCTCTTCTGTGCACTTTGTGTTATTCCAGCATTGAAATTCCGTCGTTCAAAAGCTCCAACTAATGTAAGTTGTATTAGTACAGAGAGAGAGAGAAGCTGTTCTTTTGATTCGCGAAAAAAAAAATTATTTAAAAATTATTTTCTAAAATCAATCGCTTAAAAAACGATTGAACGAAAAGTATTTCATCGTCCACAAAAAAATATCTGGATATGTTGTCGATAATGCAAATCTATTTTATTGGCTAATTATCTTGCAGCGGGCATAAGAATAGGAAAATGGAGATAGAAAATAACTTATGATGGACAAAACACACATCGTGTCCAAAAAACGTTTCTTTTCAAAGGCACGACAGCTTTCGTCCAAAGTTTTCTTTGGTCGGGTCGGGCCCAAACAGTTTCCTTGATGTCTTGACCATTTGACACGTCTTGCAAGTTGAGCACGACTTGGAATCTTGAGGCTGGCGACCAGAGGATGGACGAGAGAAAAGATGTTGTTACCGTCCTCTTTTTTTTTTTTCTACATTTTTTTTTTGTGAATGAAAAAGATAATATTCCATGAAGGAAGCCTCGGTTTGCCATTATAAATGGAACTTCTCAGGTTTCATTTTAAACAACAATGGCGTCCTACTTCTCCCTTTACTTCGTGCCTACACTCTTGCATGCACTCTCTGTCATACGTGCCTTCGAATTCAGTCACTCCAATGCCTTAACAAATGTAAGCTGCCTTGTCGCGGAGAGGGAGGCTCTTCTGAAGTTCAAGCAAGATCTCACTGATCCTTTGAGACGTCTGTCGTCGTGGACCGGCAAGCAGTATTGCGAGTGGGAAGGAGTCGTATGCAGCCAGAGGACCGGTCACGTCTTGAAGCTCGATCTATATAATTGCAGTCTTGGAGGTAAGACACATCGTTCTCTTGGCGAATTGAAGCATCTGAAGTTGTTAGACCTCAACTCCAACAATTTCAGTGGTCATCTACCCAATCAATTTGAAAATTTCAAAGATCTCGAATCCCTTGTTCTTTCATCTAATTTCAAGAGAGCTTTTGGATTCCAATTATGCAAATAAGAGGTTCTTCATGATCCATGTTTTGTAATCCTCGTGCCCATTTAATTTGTTGATAGATGTCACTAACAGTTTTTAGCATTTGTCGTCACTTTTGTGAGTTGCAGGCGATACCCTTCACGAGAGTGCAGACTGATTTATCCAGTTCTGGCGACATGCTGCTATGGAGCTTATAGTTCCTTTCTTCATGATGGAAGATTGCTATTGAAGCTTCAAGTAATAAAGATGTTGTACTCAGTGTTTCAAAATTACTGATTGCTCCAGTGTTTTACTAAGATTTGTTGTAAAAGTCATCGATGCTTTAAATTACTCTCTTATCTAAAACTACCAGTCTTCATTTGGGAGATAAATCGAGTTTTCCGGGTTAAATTACCCACTAATTCTAACTTTCCTAACTCTTATTTGAGTAAATTACCAACTTTTGTTTGATTATTTCGAAACTAACAACGGTGTTAGTAATTTACCAATATTTAAGTTTGGAGCATACGACCTATTAAATTTTATTAACTCTTTTAGGAAACTACCAGGCCTTGTTTAAGTCATTTTACAAATGTTATCTGATTGTTTGCAATTACCAACCTTCCAATACTATACAAAGTTATTTGCTAAAGTTAGAAAGATGTTTTAGCCTTTAAAGGCTCACGCTTTTAACCAAAAATTTCATTAGAGCCCGCGCTTTATGCTGAGACAAATGATACTGATATGTTGTGACAGAATGGACAAGTTCTCTTAGCATACATAGGCCGTGTATAATAGTCATTAATCTGGAAGATCTCTAATCTCACTACATATTAAATTTATTTCCTAAACTGGTTCTCAAATGCATTTATTGCCTCTCCACTTACCTAAAACATTCTCTCTCTTTTTGCTAGACAAATATATACATGCGCTCGCTCTTTTGCTAGTACTAATTCCATCAGTGCAATTTGAGGGCAATGTTAAAAATTGTTCCTATATTCTTATCCACTACTGGTACGTATATTTTCTTGCTTCAATTGGGGCCTTTTTCAATTTTGGTCAAAGTAGAGAATTTTGGACAAAATTGCCCCTGTCAGTGAGCTCTAGCCCTTATTTGAGACTAAGTTGATCACTTTATGTCTTTATTTGAGACAAGATCCATTTAGGTCGTCTTTTGACAAAATGGCTCCACTTTAATTTCTTGTTTGGAATTTTCACTTTTAGTCACGTCTTAAGCTAAGCTACAAGTTTTATTTACTAGCAGAAGCTTGGAGCAGATATGCAAAGACAAAAGTTAGAGAGAAATATCATTTTCTTCCAAAAAGAACATAACAAATGAGCCAACAAACCAAGATAGTTGTTTACATTATCATTGAAATAGATAGGATTTACGGGAAAAAAAAAAGAGGCATCAATTATGGTTGAAATTACATAGTCGTTAACAGATGTGATGCGACTATAGATTGTGGTGTGAACTTTATTATTCGAATGGTGTATGTTATTAGGACAAATGGAGGAGGAGTAAGAAATTGATTTGAAACAACGTAAAACGCACTTGTTAGAAAGAATGTCCGATATATTAGCTGAATTTTAAAAATTATTTTAAAGTCTAAAAGTAAGTCTCCCTAGTCAATTCTTATGATGCTCCTAAACCGCGTAATCAAACAATGGTTTGCTTGATTACTCAAGTCAAGTCTATGACACATATCGCACTTTCATCGTGAAGTTCACGACTGCCTTTCATTGAAAATACAATGACGCATGTACACCCTACCATTAATTATTTTTTTTTATAAATTTAAGAAGTGGCTAATTTTTACCGACATGAACATCCTCGCTCAGAATTAATGCGGTGTTGGGCGATCTTAGATTTCGCTTAAGCTTTTATATCTATGGTTGAAGACCTGCGCTTCCAACTTACGAGATATCAATGACAAGAAAGAATTGGGGTAGATAGAAATCCTCACACCATTACGGGTGTTCTTTTTCTTACGAAGCAAAGACCATACAAGTTTATAGACGTTGGTTGATGAGGGCGCCATCTCCGTCCATGGGGTAAAACTCATCATATGGAATTATCCGGCATGTGCAGCAGATAGGGAAAATTGTCAAAAAAGTCATAAACCTTTTACACTTTCGCCAATTCAGTCCTAAACGTTTTAAGTTTGTCGATTGAGGTCTAAACCTTTTCACCTTTTGTCGATTCAGACCTATTAGCCGGAAATCTCTGACGTGGCACCGCCGGTATTGATGTGGACAAATTTTAGTAATATTCTAATAATTTTATAAAAAAAGTTTGATTTTTTTTTTCTATTTTTGGCTTCAAGGCTGGCGGGCCAATCGGATTAGGGCCGGCAGGGGTCGCAGGCCCCTGGACGAGAGTCGGCGAGGGCCGGCAACCCTAGCCGAACCCTAGGTGAGGGCCGTGAGGGCTTCACGGCCCTCGCCATCGCGGGCCACGGTGAGGACGTCGTGGCCCTCGCCTGCCCTCGCTGTGGCCATATTTGGCCACCGACGAGTGGCCCGCAATGGCAAGGGCCGTGACCCCTCGTCCGCGGCCGCGAGGGATTCATGGCCCTCGCCCAGGTCTGGCTGGTGTTGTCGGCCCCTGGGCAAGGCCGGTGACCCTGCTGACCGGGGTCGCCGGCCTTAAACCCTAGGAGCCCTAAATCAGAAAAAAAAAATGAAAAAAAAATTCGATTTTTTTTAAAATTATTATAATTTGTCCACGTCAGCGCTGACGGTGCCATGTAGAATGACCGGCATCCATGTCAGCGATTTCCGGCCTATAGGATTGAATCGGAAAAAGGTAAAAAGGCTTAGGACTAAATCGGCAAACTTAAAAGGCTTAGGACTGAATTGGCAAAAGTGTGAAAGGTTTAGGACTTTTTTGACAATTTTTCCGCAGCAGATATATTCCAGAGTTAACTCATCTCCATCACAAAAATCCGTTCCACTTGAACCTCCTTACCCAGTCTCAAATTTTATACTATTGAACAAGGAGGATATTCAGGCCTTCCAACTTGAAACTCAAAGCCAAGTCAGTGGATCCAAAAAATAATGATAATAAAGCAGGCGAAACGTCTTCATTGTTAGAGGAATTCCGCCATCATGGCAACTATCAATCAATTACCCTTTAATTAGTATATTCGAAT
Organism: Lenwebbia sp. NSW1173648; assembly: GCA_029784005.1. NCBI lineage: Eukaryota > Viridiplantae > Streptophyta > Magnoliopsida > Myrtales > Myrtaceae > Lenwebbia > Lenwebbia sp. NSW1173648. Next base: position 10,907,254 of record JARCGZ010000010.1, read on the forward strand.
GGCACGTCCCCGAACTTATCTATTTTCTATGTGAAGCAAATTCAGTGGGGGATTTCAACTCAATCGGACCATTTAAATTGTTCTCCCACACTCGTATAACTTTGAAGTGGTGCTTGTTGGTATCAACATAGTGAATGAGCGATAGGGGAAGAATGTTGGTGTCAACATAATTATTTTTCAACGGTTTGCTTGATGTCTTGACCATTTAACGCGTCTTGCAAGTTGTGCACGACTTGGAATCTTGAGGCTAGCGGCAAGAGGATGGACTAGAGAAAAGATGTTGATTTCGTCCTCATTTTTTTTCTACATTTTTTTTTTTTTGGGAATGAAAAAGATAATTTTTCTTGAAGGAAGCCTTGTTTTACCATTATAAATGGAACTTCTCAGGTTTCATTTTAAACAACAATGGCCTCCTACTTCTACCTTTACTTCGTGCCTACACTCTTGCATGCACTCTCCGTCATACGAGCCTTTGAATTTAGTCACTCCAATGCCTTAACAAATGTAAGCTGCCTTGTCGTGGAGAGGGAGGCTCTTCTGAAGTTCAAGGAAGATCTCACTGACCCTTCGAGACGTCTGTCGTCGTGGATTGGCGAGCATTGTTGCGAGTGGGAAGGAGTCGTATGCAGCAAGAGGACCGGTCACGTCTCGAAGCTTGATCTATTTAATTGCAGTCTTGGAGGTAAGATACATCGTGGTCTTGGCGAATTGAAGCATTTGAAGTTGTTAGACCTCAGCTCCAACAATTTCAGTGGTCATCTACCCTATCAATTTGGGAATTTCAAAAATCTCGATTCCCTTTTACTTTCATCTAACTCGTTTTCAGGTCCTATTCCTGCTATTGTGGGTCAATTATCATCTTTGGGATATTTGGATCTCTCTCATAACAATTTGAGTGGGAGCATTCCAGAAAGTATTGGGCGACTATCCAATCTAAAGGTGATGGACTTTGGTTATAATCGATTGGATGGAGTTGTCAACGAATTTCACTTGGCAAATCTCACCAGCTTGACTTTGTTTGCATTATGCTCGAACGAGCTTGTTATAGATGTTAGCGCATCTTGGGTTCCTCCTTTCCAGATAAATTCCATTTACTTGTCAGGTTGCAAAGTGGGACCAGAATTCCCAAACTGGCTACGAACTCAGAGGAACATTTCGGAGTTGCACATGTCAAATGCTAGCATCTCAGGTGAAGTTCCCCATTGGCTACCTGATGTTTTATCTAACATTGTAGATTTAGATCTCTCGGACAATATGCTCAGAGGCAACATATCCGGGATTATTGGGAAAATGACACCACAATTATGGCGAGTGTCACTTTATGGAAATAACCTCCGTGGCGACATTTCAAATTCATTATGCACGTTGCATGAATTGTCTTATCTTGATCTCTGTAAGAACCAATTGTTTGGGAGACTTCCGCGATGTTGGGGGAATTTGGTATGGATTTCATTGGGAGACAACAAGTTAAATGGTCCGATTCCAAACTCTTTATGCGATTTAGAGAATTTGCAAGTTCTAGGCCTACACAAAAATGGCTTGAATGGAGTGCTTCCAGAATGTTTACTAAAGCTAGATTTGGCAATCCTCGATCTCAGTGACAACCTATTCACTGGTAGAATACCTCCGTTTAGCTCTTCAGTAGGTGTAATCGATCTTGGGAGAAATTACTTCACCGGGGACATTCCTTTGCAGTTATGTCGACTTCCTTATCTCCAGTATTTAAGCCTAGCGCAAAACAACCTCTCCGGAGTCATTCCTCCTTGTTTTACCAACTTCGCGCAGATGTGGGCCGATTCTAATTCTAATCCGTCGTCTTTGGAATACGGGAGAAGTAGGTGGTTTCCCATTATGGTTAATATAAAAGGAGAAAGCCGAGAATTCACCAGCACACTCCAATATTTGTTTTCCATTGACCTTTCAAGCAACGCATTAGAAGGACAAATACCGGAAGGGCTAACTAAGCTTGCTCAGCTTCAGAACTTGAACCTCTCCCAAAATAAGCTGATCGGAAAAATCCCTTCGGATATTGGCAACTTGAGATATTTGGAATCGCTTGATCTATCCAGTAATAAGCTATCAGGTGAAGTCCCTCCTAGCATATCCAATTTAGGCTTTCTAAGTCGTTTGGATCTTTCCTTCAACAATCTATCCGGTCGTGTTCCATCAGGCAATCAGTTAAGCACTCTGGACGCTCAATCTGTATATCGCGGCAACGATGGACTTTGCGGAGCTCCTCATTTGAAAGCTTGTCCTGGGGATGAGCATAATGATATGGACAGACGGGGTGGTCACAATATGAACGAGGATGAGTCTGATGAAAGCGACTCCGTTGTTGTTTGGTTTTATTCAGGATTGGGACCGGGTTTCACAGCGGCATTCTTGGGATTCTGTGGCATATTACACCTCAGGCAAACTTGGAGGATCTCCTATTTCCGGGCGGTGGATAGGATTATCGAGAAATCGTGGATCGTGGGGATGATTACCATGCTTTGGTTCAAGAGAGCTTTTCGATTCCAATTATGCAAATAAGAGGTTGTTCATGATCCATGTTTTGTAATCCTCGTGCCCATTTAATTTGTTGATAGATGTCACTAACAATTTTTAGCATTTGTCCTCGCTTTCGTGAGTTGCAGGCGATACCCTTCATGAGAGTGCAGACCGACTTATCCAGTTCCGGAGACATGCGCCCCAGCAACTGCTATGGAGCTGATAGTTCCTTTCTTCATGATGGAAGGTTGCTATTGAAGCTTCAAGTAATAAAGATGTTGTGCTCATTATTCTCCAACACTTCTCTCTTTCTTTCCATTTTGTTATACAAACAAAAACAAAACAAAATCTCTTGGTTTTGTCCAAGAAGATGCATATGTTATATGTAAAATGGGCCTCACTATGCGAGCCAAAATTAAACGAATGTGCCGTTCTGGTAGGGTCAAAATTGGAATAACGTTTTGTACCGTTAGCAATAACATTTTGATCAGCAACTTGTTTAGTGGAGAACGCGTTAGTGAGTTACCAACATTAATACGAAAGTACCAACAGTTACTAGATTGTCTGAAATTACTTATTGCAATAATTTGCTAACATTACTGCTTAATTTACCAATTTGCTAACGTTACCAACTTTTTATAAAAAAATTACGCACTCTTATCTTAGTCCACTTATCAACATTTATCTCAGTGTTTCAAAATTACTGATTGCGCCAGTATTTTACTAAGATTTGTTGTAAAAGTCATGGATGCTTTAAATTACACTCTTATCTAAGACTACCGGTCTTCATTTGGGAGATAAATCGAGTTTTCCGGGTTAAATTACCCACTAATTCTAACTTTACTGACTCTTATTTGAGTAAATTACCGACATTTGTTTGATTATTTCGAAACTAACAACGGTGTTAGTAATTTACCAGGCCTTGTTTAAGTCATTTTACAAATGTTATATGATTGTTTGCAATTACCAACCTTCCAATACTATACAAAGTTATTTGTTAAAGTTAGAAAGATGTTAAATTTCCTAGTTCTTATAGGAAATTATCAACTTGTTTATCAGTAACAGAAACACGTGAAAATACTTCACATATATGAGCTTAGAAGTGGTGTCGCTTCTTACGAAAGTTAGGGTTGCTTTCTAGAGAGCTCATGAAATAGGTATAAGCACAATGCCATAATAGTGCTGAGTAAATATGAACTTCTAGCTGAAACAAGAGGTTAGCATATGTGCGGTATGTCCGATTCTATTACATAGAGTAACAAGTTTAAAGCTAAGCTACTTGTAACTTTGATAGAGTTTTGAGATACTTGCACTAAATAAAGGTTTAACTCGAAAGAGACCTTTATGTAGGTATATTAATCTCATGGAAATGTTGGCTGTATTTTTTGAGAAATTTTATTTTGTAATTTTGTTTTACAAACAAAGTGAGGCATTGTTGGTAGTTTGTTTGTAAAACAAACTAAGAGGTGCCTTGTCCCACATCGAAAGGATGTGAGTGCGCACGTGGACTAGATTTGGCACTAATCAACAATTACTATTCTTTGTTTATTGAAATTTGAAATTATTATTATAAATATTATTAATAACTGTTGTGTCCTAGCGAAACATTGTCACTGTTCACAAAGGAATTATAGTTATTTTTTATTTTTTATTTTGAATTTAATAATAAAATAATCATTTTGATTAGAGAAATAGTATGACTGTTCGTAAAGGAGTTACAATTATTTTTTATTATTTTTTAATTTCGAATTTATATTAATTTCTTATACCCTTTGGAGTATTTGTGTCTATTCTGATGTAACTACCGGTTCGGACACGAAGAGTTGTGTCCGAATTAACTTTCTTTGGAAATGAAGGGTTGTGTTCGAATTAACCTCCTTTGGGAATGAAGAGATGCGTTCGAATATAGCTATTTTCGGAATGAAGAGTTGTCTTCTCTTCACTTATATATTCTCACTACGGCTCTCTTCATTTTACTCTTCAATTTTTCAGAACTTCTTCTTCCATTTTGTCGCTTCTTTCCGAACGAGAGATACAGCCATTATTTCCAATTGTTTCCCTTGAGATATCCTGGAGAAATATCAGAATTGCTATCTGCTATTCTCATTGAGACTTTGTTGTATCCTGGAGGATATTTGCCGAAAACCATTAGCAACATTGTGGGGGCAAATAAATCCTTAAAGAGAGTGTTATCATGCCTCAAAGTCTGATTCCGTTGTTCATCCCATTCCCGACGAAATTTCCCAACAATTTCAATAACACAATTTTGCACAATAATTTCATAAACAATAATGGTTGCTCTATGTATTGTAATAAGTAATATTACATTGTCTACAAAACCTTGAAATGAGCAATTTTACATTATCCACATAGTCTTCAAATTCAAAATTTGAATTTAATGAACATTGTGCGTTTGATACTAATTTGAATTTATGTTTCAAAGTTACTGAAAGCTGTAAATATCTGTACCTTCTTCACACCATCGAAGGTTTTTTCACGCGCTCTTTTATTATTAGCATAAAGAAAGACCTCGAGAGCAATTTATGAGATCCCCCAGTTTGAAAAAGGTTGTCTTGCACAAGCTCCATGTTTCGTGTGATACATGTGAGAATCAAGGTTATCACCACTCATTAGGAAATGCCACAGATGGCATCAGTCTTGGCATGATTACGTGATTGCTTTACCAACCAGCATGTACAAAATTATGATATCCACAATAGAAAAAAAAAAAATCCAATTCGAGTCTCTCCGGTTGAACTAGGATCCTAATTCTGTGTTGAAATACTATCCTACATCACTTGACAATTCGTGTATGCTCTTTACATTCGTGTGATCTTGTTCAATCTAATAACTATTATAGTATCAGAGCCAGCATTATCTCATTCATGTTTGTGTGTCCATCCCAAGCAGTCAAATCCCACGTGTCGCTTCTAATCATACTTGCACGTGAAAGGACGTGATGAAATATTGTCTCGCACCGCATGATAACGGGTTTTATATGCTCTTTATTAGGCTTTCTATCACAACTTACAATGTGGGTGCAAATAGAAACTTTCTACATTGGCAGATAAAATAAGATATAGTTAGATTGTTCAAGATAAGCGACATAAAGACTTTGAAGTCTCATTGTATGTGATGGCTTGACCGGACGGGTCCGTCTTGGACGGCATTGACTTAGAAATCTTGAGTCATGCTTTAGATTATGGAAAAGATTTAGTGCCTTTTCCTCGTGAATCTAGCCAAGACATCCGTTTGACCCAAACCTAGCACTTATGTATTCATCGAAACTCTAGTTGGGAAATTGCGAAGAACTATGGCGTCCTACACGAGCTTTTGGGAAAACTATTTAAAAGACTTTAAATATTTTGTACGAATGTTAATTCAGTCTCAAAGCTTTTGATTGGCTACTCCAATCCTTAACATTTTGATTATTTGTCAATATAGTCCATCGGCCAATTCTGGCCATTACGTGAACGCTGGCTGTCCTATGTGACATGGCCGGAGTTGACATGAAATTTTCTATTTTATTAAGAAATTCTAGTTTTTTTTTTCTTTTTTTCCTTTTTATTTTATTTATTTATTTCTTATTTCCCTCCACCTGTCTACGGCCTCGAAGGTGGGTGGAGGAGGTTGTCATCCTCGCCAAATCAGGGCAAGGGCGTTGAGACCCTTGCCCGGTGGCTAGTGAGGGTCATTGGCCGTCGCTTGTGGCCAAAGAGGCCACAATATAAAAACAAAGAAAAAGTAAGAAAAGAAAAGAAAAAATAATGACTTAAAAATTTTACAAAAATTGTCCACATCAGTATCGAGCGTGCCACGTCCGCGGCTTGGCATCCACATCAGCATTTTCCAGCCAAAATTAGTCGGAATGACTATATTGACAAATTGTCAAATGATTTAGAACTACATTGACCAAATTAGAATGTTTAGGACTTAATTGAATCTATACACAATACGTTTAGGACTCTTTTGGTAACTATCCCCTAGCTTCTAGTTTAAGCCTAAGCTCTTCTGTGCACTTTGTGTTATTCCAGCATTGAAATTCCGTCGTTCAAAAGCTCCAACTAATGTAAGTTGTATTAGTACAGAGAGAGAGAAGCTGTTCTGAAATTCAGGAAAAGGAAATGAGGATAGCTTTGGCGTAGGCCGAAGTTTGCTTTGATGGCTCATTGCCTCCCCATATAACATTTTGTAGCCTCCCACAAGTTCCATATCAAAGAGAAAGAGCTCATAAACCATTCATGGACTGTTGCCTCCTCATCATGACTCCCGCATCAGTTGGTGGCTTATGATTTGTGGTGGAAACAGAAACAAAAAAAATCGATGAGAATTTGTTCTTGTTTAGAGTTCTTTTGATTCGCGAAAAAAAAATTATTTAAAAAATATTTTCTAAAATCAATCGCTTAAAAAACGATTGAACGAAAAGTATTTCATCGTCCACAAAAAAATATCTGGATATGTTGTCGATAATGCAAATCTGTTTTATTGGCTAATTATCTTGCAGCGGGCATAAGAATAGGAAAATGGAGATAGAAAATAACTTATGATGGACAAAACACACATCGTGTCCAAAAAACGTTTCTTTTCAAAGGCACGACAGCTTTCGTCCAAAGTTTTCTTTGGTCGGGTCGGGCCCAAACAGTTTCCTTGATGTCTTGACCATTTGACACGTCTTGCAAGTTGTGCACGACTTGGAATCTGGAGGCTGGCGACCAGAGGATGGACGAGAGAAAAGATGTTGTTACCGTCCTCTTTTTTTTTTTTTTCTACATTTTTTTTTTTGTGAATGAAAAAGATAATATTTCTTGAAGGAAGCCTCGGTTTGCCATTATAAATGGAACTTCTCAGGTTTCATTTTAAACAACAATGGCGTCCTACTTCTACATTTACTTCGTGCCTACACTCTTGCATGCACTCTCTGTCATACGTGCCTTCGAATTCAGTCACTCCAATGCCTTAACAAATGTAAGCTGCCTTGTCGCGGAGAGGGAGGCTCTTCTGAAGTTCAAGCAAGATCTCACTGATCCTTTGAGACGTCTGTCGTCGTGGACCGGCAAGCAGTATTGCGAGTGGGAAGGAGTCGTATGCAGCCAGAGGACCGGTCACGTCTTGAAGCTCGATCTATATAATTGCAGTCTTGGAGGTAAGACACATCGTTCTCTTGGCGAATTGAAGCATCTGAAGTTGTTAGACCTCAACTCCAACAATTTCAGTGGTCATCTACCCAATCAATTTGAAAATTTCAAAGATCTCGAATCCCTTGTTCTTTCATCTAACTCGTTTTTCAGGTCCTATTCCTGCTACTGTGGGTCAATTATCATCTTTGGCATATTTGGATCTCTCTCTTAACAATTTGAGTGGGGGCATTCCAGAAAGTATTTGGCGACTATCCAATCTAAAGGTGATGAACTTTGGTTATAATCGATTGGATGGAGTTGTCAGCGACTTTCACTTGACGAATCTCAGCAGCCTGACCTCGTTGAGTTTAGAGTCAAACGAGCTTGTTATCAATGTTAGCGCATCTTGGGTTCCTTCTTTCCAGATTCATTACATTTACTTGTCAAATTGCAAAGTGGGACCAGAATTCCCAAACTGGCTACGAACTCAGAGGAACATTTTGCAGTTGTTCATGTCAAATGCTAGCATCTCAGGTGAAGTTCCCCATTGGCTACCTGATGTTTTATCTAACATTACGGATTTAGATCTCTCAGGCAATATGCTTAGAGGCAACATATCCAGGATTATTGGAAAAAAGACACCACGATTATGGCATGTGAGACTTTCTGGAAATTACCTCTCTGGCGACATTTCAAATTCATTATGCACGTTACATGAATTAGTTTTTATTGATCTCTCTAAGAACCAACTGTCTGGGAGATTTCCGCCTTGTCGGGGGAAGTCGCTACCTTATTTGATATGGATTTCATTGGGAGACAACAACTTAAACGGTCATATTCCAAGCTCTCTATGCGATTTGGAGCGATTGCTGTATCTAGGCCTACATAAAAATAGCTTGAACGGAGTGCTTCCAGAATGTTTACTAAAGCTAGATTTGGAAATCCTCGATCTCAGTGACAATCTATTCACTGGAAAAATACCTCCATTTACCTCTCAAGCACTTCAGGTAATCGATCTTGGGAGAAATTACTTCATCGGGGACATTCCTTTGCAGTTATGTCAACTTCCTGTTCTCCATTATTTAAGCCTAGCGCAAAACAACCTCTCTGGAGTCATTCCTCCTTGTTTTAGCAACTTCTCGCTGAAGTGCGCCAACTCTGATTTTATTCCGTTGCCTTGGGAATATTGGCAGAGGTGGTGGTTTCCCATTGTGGTTAATATGAAAGGAACAAGCCGAGAATTCACCAGCACACTCCCATATTTGTTTTCCATTAACCTTTCAAGCAACGCTTTAGAAGGACAAATACCGGAAGGGCTAACTAGGATTGCTCCACTTCAGAATTTGAACCTCTCCCGAAATAAGCTGATCGGAAAAATCCCTTCGGATATTGGCAACATGAGATATTTGGAATCGCTTGATCTATCCCGTAATAAGCTATCGGGTGAAGTCCCTCCTAGCATATCCAATCTAGACTTTCTAGGCGGATTGGATCTTTCCTTCAACAATCTATCCGGTCATGTTCCATCAGGCAATCACTTAAGCACTCTGGACGCTCAATCTCCTTATCGCGGCAACGATGGGCTTTGCGGAGCTCCTCTTTTGAAAGCTTGTCTTGGGGATGAGCATGATGATACGGACAGACGAGGTGGTCACAATATGAACGAGGATGAGTCTGATGAAAGCGACTCCGTTCTTGTTTGGTTCTATTCAGGATTGGGACCGGGTTTCACAACGGCATTCTTGGGATTCTGTGGCATATTACATTTCAAGCAAACTTGGAGGATCTCCTATTTCCGAGCAGTGGATAGGATTATCGAGAAATCGTGGATTGTGCGGATGATTACCATGCTTTGGTTCAAGAGAGCTTTTGGATTCCAATTATGCAAATAAGAGGTTCTTCATGATCCATGTTTTGTAATCCTCGTGCCCATTTAATTTGTTGATAGATGTCACTAACAGTTTTTAGCATTTGTCGTCACTTTTGTGAGTTGCAGGCGATACCCTTCACGAGAGTGCAGACTGATTTATCCAGTTCTGGCGACATGCTGCTATGGAGCTTATAGTTCCTTTCTTCATGATGGAAGATTGCTATTGAAGCTTCAAGTAATAAAGATGTTGTACTCAGTGTTTCAAAATTACTGATTGCTCCAGTGTTTTACTAAGATTTGTTGTAAAAGTCATCGATGCTTTAAATTACTCTCTTATCTAAAACTACCAGTCTTCATTTGGGAGATAAATCGAGTTTTCCGGGTTAAATTACCCACTAATTCTAACTTTCCTAACTCTTATTTGAGTAAATTACCAACTTTTGTTTGATTATTTCGAAACTAACAACGGTGTTAGTAATTTACCAATATTTAAGTTTGGAGCATACGACCTATTAAATTTTATTAACTCTTTTAGGAAACTACCAGGCCTTGTTTAAGTCATTTTACAAATGTTATCTGATTGTTTGCAATTACCAACCTTCCAATACTATACAAAGTTATTTGCTAAAGTTAGAAAGATGTTTTAGATTTTAAAGGCTCACGCTTTTAACCAAAAATTTCATTAGAGCCCGCGCTTTATGCTGAGACAAATGATACTGATATGTTGTGACAGAATGGACAAGTTCTCTTAGCATACATAGGCCGTGTATAATAGTCATTAATCTGGAAGATCTCTAATCTCACTACATATTAAATTTATTTCCTAAACTGGTTCTCAAATGCATTTATTGCCTCTCCACTTACCTAAAACATTCTCTCTCTTTTTGCTAGACAAATATATACATGCGCTCGCTCTTTTGCTAGTACTAATTCCATCAGTGCAATTTGAGGGCAATGTTAAAAATTGTTCCTATATTCTTATCCAATGCTCACTTTGGTTCTTGAATTTTGATTGTGGCCAAATTGGCCCTTGTGCTCTCTTAATGAAATCAATTTGATCCGACTGGCATTTGACACGACAATTCAAGTTAGCCATGCATATGACTCGCCTTTGCTGCTGTGACTATACGCGCCACTACCCACATCATTAAAACTTGAAAAAGAAATAAGGGCAAAAATAGGGACGCGCGAATCCAGCACCCACGTCATGTCGTGTCCGACACTCTTCGATATGCGATCACCATGTGGTTAGCGCTCCAGACACGCTAGCGACACGCGAATCCAGCACCCCAACACGCCATTCGACACGCACGGGGTCAATTTTAAGCATTTTCAATCAATTATGGGTCGAAGAAGAAGAAAAAACTCAATATTTTCTTTATACATGACAATTTATTTTGTATATATAAAAATATACATTTAATATACAATGTGTCCCAACGTATCGGAATTCTGTACATTTTGATGAATGATGCGTCGCGTGTCCGTATCGGTGCTACTTAGGCCCTTGCTAGGAGCAGGTGATAGAGCGACCTCGCGTGGTGTGTCGAAAGTACCTCATGAGGGCCAATCAACCTTCGTCTGATCTTGGCGAGGGCCACAGCCGTCATCGGTGGCTGTTTAAGGATCGAGGGACTAAATTGATTTCAAAAACGAAATTGATGTCATTGAAAGAGAACAAGGACCAAATTGGCCAGAATCAAAGCTCAAGCATTGTCCCTACATATTTTTGCCTAAACAAGTTCCTATCTATACACATTTATTTTCTCTCCATATTTTTAAAAAAATTCTAAATGAGCAATTATTAGTACGCTAAGGGAAGAGCAAATTCTTGGCCAAAAAAGCAAATGACAGATTTTCTATTGATTGGGAACAAAGAAAGGAAATATTATGGGAAAACGACTTTTTATTAAGGGACAATACAATGAGCCTGGGCCCATTGAACAGAGAATGACCCTATTGCATTGGCAAATTTTATTTAGCAAATCCCTAGCTTTCTCAGGCCATTACTTTGACTAACATCCTCCTCCTAGATTGGACCGGGCTCAGCATTTGTCTTGTCTCTCACGGGACAGTATATCCTGCCGTTAATAAACGAAGGAAAAATAAAGAAGACGAAAACATCATTAATCTTGGATGATATATGATTATTATAAGTGGCTACTTAGTGGATTGTTAGGTATAGGATAGTTATACTCACTCCCGCATTTCTTCCCGGCAGGCCTGTTCCTAATGTTACACCTCTTCGGGATCGAGATAGCCGTGCCCGGCATGATCCCGGCCTGCTTTGCCACAGGAGAGAGCAGGACAGCGCAGAGGCAGCGAGGAGCGGTGCGGATGAGTGCGTTGACCTTGGCACAGCAGGTGGGCGGGACCTTAGCCCGGGCGTCTCTCGCTGCCCCCAGGCAAGGGCTCAGGCTGGCGGTGGCCGACCGGACGGGGGTCCTCCCGCACTCCCTGGCCGCGCTCGCTTCCCGAACCAAGCCGTTCGAAATCACCAGTACCATCAAGATGGACAAGGGCACAAGAGAGTTCCGAGCCACTCTTGTATTTGGGATAAGTTTCTCTATTCTAGGACTTTGCTCTTATAAGTTGGTGTTGTGGAGAGAATGTTAGGACAATGACTCATTATATACACACAACACAAGCCATGGACGACGTAAGATTGCATTGAAGCTTCAAGTAGTAAAGAAGTTGTGCTCACTATTCCCCCAGTCTTTTCTCTTTCTTTATATTTGGTTGTAAAACAAAGTAGGAAATTGCTACTTGCATAGAGTATCTTTTCTTGCTTCAATTTGGGGCAAAGTAGGAAATTTTGTACAAAATTGCCCTTGTTCAAGCCGCCGGCCTGCGATGATTTGGCCTTCCGGTGAGCTCTTTTTTGAGATTAAGTTGGCCACTTCAGAGTCTTATTTGAGACAATATTTACTTTAGGTTGTCTTTAGAGAAAATGGCTCTACTTCAAGCCATTCTTTTGAAAATTTCCTTTTATAATGACATAAATATGTTTATTTTAAGGAAAGGCACGAGTTTTATTTACTAACAAGCCTCGGAGCAGATATGCAAATACTAAAAATAGAGAAGTTGGAATCATTTTCTTCAACAACGAACTGAATAAATGAGCCAACAGACGGAGTTAGTTTTACCATTATCATTGAAATAAACATGATTTATGGGGAAACAAAGGCGTCATTTATGGTTTTTATGAAGTTAATATCTTGGCTATTATCGTGTAAATCACATTGTCCTTATCAGATGTGATGAAACTATAGATTATGGTGTGAACTTTATTATTTAAATGGTGTAGGTTATTAGGACTGATGAAGGAGTGAGGAATGCTTGAGTGCCTGTTATTGTAAAATTGATTGTAAATCAGTTCACAACATATTTGCTTGAAATTTCGGAGGCCTATCCACTTCCAAGAGCTTTCTTTCTAGGGTTTGTACCAAGGGAACAACGTAAAACGCACTTGTTAGAAAGAATAGCCGATGTATTGGCTAGATTTTGTAAATAATTTAAAGTCTAAAAGAAGGCCTCCTTAGTCAATTCTTATAATGCCCCTAACCACTTAAGTAAACAACATATTTGCTCGATCATCACGTTAATAGCTCCGGCTTTTATTCCAGTCAAGTTCATGTTACACACCGCACTTCCATCGTGAAGTTCACGGCTCCCTTCGGTTCAGGTTTGGTTGAAAATTCAATAAAGCATGTACACAACTAATAATCCAAAAGCTTAAATGGATTTGGTTCAGGTTCATCACGTATAGCTGGTGTTACAAATATTAACATCCTCACTCAGAACTACCGTAGTGTTGGGCGATCCTAAATTTCGCTTAAGCTTTTATATCTATGGTTGAAGATATGCACTTCCCATCTTACGAATCATTAATGACAAGAGGGAATTGGGGGAGACAGAAATCCATACACCACTACACCACTAGGGTTGGGCGCCGGGTCGTTTTGGGCCCGAGCAAGTTTCTTGAAAAGATTAATCTATAATTTTCTTAATGATCATTGAAGAAAATTAATGTAAAGCACTCATTCAATTAAACTAAATTATAACACAAATAAAATTTCACATAATGTGAAAGAAAAATGCATATAAACGTGTCCTAATAACGATTATACACAAATTACACCAAAAGCGAATGTCTAATATATTACACATCTTGGGTGTCGTGTCCCTCGTTATGATTTGGATGATACACTGTCCTGGTTGTCCTCTTGTTAATATTTGGCACATTCATATAGACTCAATTCCCTCTTGTCATTAATAATACCGTAGACACCGCTGGGGTCGGTAAGCCACGAACCATGGTGGCAAAAATAAAATAAAAAATCAAACAGCTAGTGGTTCTCCTCTATTACCAACTCTATCAATCTATTTGGAGTAATTTGTTCTCAAGTACGTCACGTAGACACCTGAACTCATCTCCGTTATATGGGAGATTCAATAATACACTTTTGCACAAAGAATTTCATAAAAAAAACAGTGCTTGCTATATGTATTGTAACAAGTAATTTTACATTATCTACAAAACCCTGCATTGAAAATAACAAAGTAAATTACGTGTAATCCACATAGCCTTCACATTCAAAATTTGAATTTAATTAACACCGTACGTTTGATACTAATTTGACTTTATGTTTTAAAGTTACTCAAATCCGTAATTTTCTGTACCTTCTTTACATGATTGAAGTTTTGTTCTTTTCTCATGCACAAGGCGTGCGCTCTTTTCTTCTTAGTATATATAAAAAAAAGACCTCGAGAGCAATTTACGAGATCCCCTATCTGAACAAGCTCCATGAATCGTGTGATACATGTGAGAATCAAGTTATCATCACTCATTAGAATATGCCACAGATGGCATCAGTCCTGGCATGACTATGGGATTGCTTTACCAATCAGCATGTACAAAAACAGGATATGCGCAATAGTAAAAACAAAGTAAATTCGGCTCTCTCCGGTTCAACTAGGACCCTAGTTCTTCGTTGAAATATTATCCCACATCGCTTGACAATGAGTCCTGTATGCTCTTTATATTCATGTGATCTTATTCAACTTAATAACTAGGAGAGCATTGTGTGTCCACCCTAATCAGTCAAATTCCATTTGAGAGTAGTCTCTTTATGAGACTTTCTATCAGAACTTACAATATGGGTGCAAATAGAAACTTTCTACGTTGGCAAAAGATAAGATGAGTGGCAGTTAGAAAATAATAAACGACATAAGATTTTGAAGTCTCATTGTATTTGATGGCTTAACCGAACGGGTCTTGGAGGGCATTGACTTGCAAATATTCAGTCATGCTGTAGGATATGGAAAAGATTTAGTGCCTTCTCTCGTGGATCAAACCAACTAACTTTTGGGAAAGTTATTTAAAAAACTTTAAATTTATTCTTTGTATTTGGCTACTACATGTGAGATTTTATGAGACCAATGCCAACTGTTCTAAAAGCTTAAGCTTTTAGATGAAGGTGTGGTTTAATAGAGTATGACAGCTTTTTAATCATATAAACTTCGGAAAATTTCGCTGAAGAGGAAATGAGAACTGCTTTGGCGTATGCTGAAGTTTGCTTTGATGGCTCATTGCCTCCCCATGTAACATTTTTGTAGCCTCCCAAGTTCCATTCCATGTCAGGGAGAAAGAGCTCATAAACCATTCATGGACAAATACCCACTTCAATATAAAGAGCTTTGATCATGCGAGCAAATTCTGAAACTGTTGCCTCCGTATCATGACTCCCGCATCTCACGCCAAAAAAGAAGAAGAAGAGAGAGTATCTTTTTATTTATTGATCACTCCAGCAATCAAACAAAGAACAATAACAGTTGGTCGCTTCTGATTTGTGGTGGAAACAGAAACGAAAAATCCATGCCAATTCATTTTTTGTTAGGGTCTTTTGTTTCGTGAAAAGCGAATTATTTAAAAAATATTTGCCTAAAATCAATTGCTTGTATCGCTTAAAAGAATGACTGAACGAATAACATTCCTTCGTCCACGAAAATATTTATATATAAGTTGGTATCGATAACACAAATAGTTTTTTGTTGGCTAATTATTTTGCAGCGGGCATAAGAAAAAGGAAAATGAAAATTAGAAAAGAACTTATGACGGACCGAACACTATTTTTTTTTTCCCTCTCACAACACGAAGAAAAGTCCAAAAAACATTTCTTTTCAATGGCTTCCACTGTCTACGACAGCTTTCAGCCAAAGTTTTCTTTGGTGGCAATGTTCAACTTATGCCTTGACCAACTTTTTTTTTTCCCTGGTCGGAGATGTCTTGACCATGTAACGCGTCTTGCAACGCACGACTTGGAATCTTTAAGTCGCTTCAGGGGGCTAGCGACCAGAGGAAGGACTTTAAAAAGATGTTAATTTCCTCCTTATTTTTTTTCTACATTTTTTTTGTGAATAAAAAAGATATTATTTCTTGAAGGAAGCGTCGGTTTACCATTATAAATGGAAGGTTTCATTTTAAACAACAATGGCGTCCTACTTCTACACTCACTTCGTGCCTACACTCTTGCATGCACTCTCTCTCGTTCGAGCCTTCGAGTTCAATCACTCCAATGCCTTAACATATGTAAGCTGCATTGGCGTGGAGAGGGAGGCTCTTATGAAGTTCAAGCAGGATCTCACCGATCCTTTGAGACGTCTGTCGTCGTGGACCGGCGAGCGTTGTTGCGAGTGGGAAGGAGTCGAATGCAACAGGACTGGTTACGTCTTGAAGCTCAATCTATATAATTGCAGTCTTGGAGGTAAGATACATCCTGCTCTTAGCGAATTGAAGCATCTGAAGTATCTATACCTCAGCATCAACAATTTCAGTGGTCATCTACCCAATGAATTTGGGAATTTCAAATATCTCGAATCCCTTGATCTTTCAGAAAACTCGATTTCAGGTGTTATTCCTACCACTATGAGTCAATTATCATCTCTGATAGATTTGGACCTCTCTTATAACAATTTGAGTGGGAACATTCCAGAAAGTATTGGACAACTATCCAATCTACAATGGATGGACTTTGATCATAATCGATTGGATGGAGTTGTCAGCGAAATTCACTTGGCAAATCTCACCAGCTTGACCTTGTTGAATTTAGGGTCGAATGAGCTTGTTATCAATGTTAGCGCATCTTGGGTTCCTCCTTTCCAAATAAGATATATTAGCTTGTTAGGTTGCAAAGTGGGACCAGAATTTCCAAACTGGCTTCGAACTCAGAGGAACATTTTGTATTTGCTCATGTCATATGCTAGCATCTCGGGTGAAGTTCCCCATTGGCTACCTGATGTTTTATCTAACATTGAAGGGTTAGATCTCTCTGGCAATATGCTCAAAGGCAACATATCCGGAATTATTGGAAAAAGGACACCACTATTAGAGAGAGTGTCGCTTTCTGGAAACAACCTCAGTGGTGACATTTCAAATTCATTATGCACGTTACATAAATTAGTTTTTCTTGATCTCTCTAAGAACCAACTGTCTGGGAGATTTCCGCGATGTTGGGGGAAGTCGCCACCTTCTTTGTTTGGGATTTCATTGGGAGACAACAAGTTAAATGGTCAGATTCCAAACTCTATATGCGATTTGGAGCAACTGCAAATTCTAGGCCTACATAGGAATGGATTGAATGGAGTGCTTCCAGAATGTTTACTAAAGCTAGATTTGGCAATCCTCGATCTCAGTGACAATCTATTCACTGGAAAAATACCTCCATTTACCTCTCAAGCATTTGGGGTAATTGATCTTGGGAGAAATTACTTCACGGGGGACATTCCTTTGCAGCTATGTCAACTTTCTTCCCTCCAGTATTTAAGCCTAGCGCATAACAACCTCTCTAGAGGCATTCCTCCTTGTTTTAGCAACTTCTCGCAGATGTGGGCCAATTCCACTCATATTTCAGATTTGGTTGCGTCGTGGGGGATTCCCGTCATGGTTAATATAAAAGGAATAAGCCTGGAATTCACCAGCTCCCTCCAGTATTTATTTTCCATGGACCTTTCAAGCAACGCATTAGAAGGACAAATACCGGAAGGGCTATCTAGGCTTGCTCAACTTCAGAACTTGAACCTCTCTCAAAATAAGCTGATCGGAAAAATCCCTTCAGATATTGGCAACTTGAGATATTTGGAATCGCTTGATCTATCCAGTAATAAGCTATCGGGTGAAGTCCCTCCTAGCTTATCCAATCTAGACTTTCTAAGCCGATTGGATCTTTCCTTCAACAATCTATCCGGTCATGTTCCATCGGGCAATCAGTTAAGCACTCTGGACGCTCAATCTCCTTATCGCGGCAACAATGGGCTTTGTGAAGAAATGCTAATAAACTTGATTTCCAAGCTACATAATTTTTATGTCTTTTTTGTTAGGCATGTTTGTTAGGCATGTTGTTAGGTATGTTTGTTAGGCATGTTACCACATGTTGTAATCTTTAGACTTTGTGTTAGGCATGGTTGCATTTGTGTTGTAGTTTTTTGACCTTCTTTTGGTTTATTGAATGTTGTGTTCACAAGGGATTGTGTGAGCTATAAATACATGAGGGTTGTTCATGTATCCATAAGAGAGAAGCCATAGAACTCCTAGTGAGCTTCATATTGTATCCCATCCGAAGTTGATTCCAATAAGAATATTTTTCTCCATCCATTTTGTGCCTCGTTTCGTATATCCGAGAGTCACCCTTCTTTGTTTTTTGGTTCCAACATTTGGTATCAGAGCTAGAAATGGCATCCACTAGTTCCGTTCAAATGCAGCTTCCAAAGCTGAACGGAAAGAATTTCAACAACTGGTCCGTCCAGATGAAGGTTCTTTTCAAATCGCAAGATTTGTGGAATCTGGTTGAAAATGGCTACAACGAAGTGGCCGATGCCGTAGCATTCGAGGCTTTAAGAAAGGAGGAGAAAGAATCTCTGGTGGAGTCCCGGAAGAAAGATCAGAAAGCATTATATGCGATTTTTCAAGCCGTGGAGGAAACGATATTTGAAAAAGTATCGTGTTCGGAGACCGCAAAAGCAGCGTGGGATATTCTACAAAAATCCTACAAAGGCGACGATCGTGTCCGGCGGGTGCGGCTACAAACACTTCGAGGTAATTTTGAGTCTTTACGCATGAATGACTCTGAACCAATCTCAGCATATTTTGATCGTGCTCAAACCATCGTTAACCAATTGAGGGTTAATGGTGAAGAACTCCATGATGTACGTGTCGTAGAAAAAATCTTGAGGTCTTTGACCGAAAGATTTGACTACGTCGTCGCCGCGATCGAGGAAGGGCAAGATGTGTCAACATTAACATTGGAGCGATTGATGGGTTCATTGTGCTCACATGAGCAAAGAATGAATCAAAAGTCTATTGGTTCAGTTCCCGAGCAAGCATTGCAAAGTCGGGTCGCCCCATCAAATCGAGGAGGCTATCAAGGTGGTCAAAGTCACGGAGGAGGCCGAGGTAGAGGTGGAAATCCAAATTTCACCGGAAAATTTAAAACACGTGACAAATCAAAAGTCAAGTGTTTTAAATGTAACAAATTCGGACATTACAAATCCGAATGCCATGCAAAGGCGACGTACGAGCAGGTGGAGCACGCACATGCCACCGATGCTGAAGAGTACATGGTACTAGCATGTACGAAGGATGACTCAAGTATCGTAGATACCAACACATGGTACCTAGATACTGGGTGCAGCAATCACATGACCGGCCGAAAAGAATTATTCTCGCATTTGGATGAAATGAGTCGTGGTGAAGTCAACTTCGGGAATAAATCAAAAATTCCCGTGATGGGCAAAGGTAACATTAATATCAAATCAAAAGATGGTACTAATGTAGCTATTGCAGATGTTTACTTTGTGCCAGGACTTTTTTGGAATTTGCTAAGTGTTGGGCAACTTTCCGAAAAAGGCCACAAAGTTCACATTGAAAATGGAGTTTGCACCATCAGAGGTGTCAACAACAAATTGATCACGACGGTACAGATGACGAAGAACCGGATGTTCCCCATGACTCTGCAGACGAAGAATCTCTTGAGTTTTCAAGCAATGATGAAAGACAACAACTGGCTGTGGCATCTTCGATTTGGGCATTTAAATTTTCGTGGACTAAAATTACTAGTCCAGAAAAAGATGGTGACCGGTATGCCTTTAATTGACAGTCCAGATCACTCATGCAAAGGATGTCTCGTTGGAAAACAACATCGAGAATCATTTCCAGTTGGGAAAGCCAAAAGAGCAAAGCAGCCTTTGGAGCTGGTACATACAGACATATGTGGTCCTGTTGAGGTTGAATCATTCGGACAAAAAAGGTACATGCTAATTTTTGTGGATGATTTTACCAGAAAAACTTGGGTATATTTCTTGAGAGAAAAATCTGAAGCTTTTGGCAAGTTCAAAGAATTTAAAGTTTATGTTGAAAAACATAGTGGCTTTAATCTAAAGATGTTGAGATCGGATAGAGGGGGAGAATTTACCTCAAATGAATTTGACAAATATTGTAAAATTCATGGAGTAAAACGTCAGTTGACTGCCAGCTATACCCCTCTACAAAATGGTATAGCAGAAAGAAAGAACAGGACAATCTTTGAAATGGCAAGAAGTAAGTTGAAAGCAAAAAATTTGCCCAAGAAATTTTGGGCAGAAGCTGTTGCATGTGCTGTATTTGTACTAAACAGGTGTCCAACAAGGAGTGTTCTTGGAAGAACTCCAGAAGAGGCTTGGAGCGGCAACAAGCCAAATGTTTCGTTCCTACGAGTATTTGGGTGCGTGGCATATCCCCATATACCTGATGAACGGAGGAAGAAGCTGGATGACAAAAGCGAGAAGTGCATCTTCATTGGCTACAGTGATACAACTAAAGGTTATAAGCTATATAACCCAGTCACTGACAAGGTAATCATCAGCAGGGATGTCCAGTTTTTTGAAGATGAAGCGTGGGACTGGAACCAGAAGGGTGACCAAAAAAGCATTACCATCGAAGATGAACCACTGGTGGGTGAGACAGAAACACCTTCATCATCTTCAAATAGTGGTCCATCTTCTTCATCATCTTCAACTGGTGGTACATCTTCACCAACAGCAGCTTCAGAACCACAACTACGTCGTTCACAACGACTGAGGGAGACGCCAGCAAAATTCAGGGATTATATGGTCACAAGATACGGTGACAGTGAGAGTAACGGAATCACTGATGAAACACTGGTAAACTTTTGTTTATTTGCTGAATGTGACCCTGTAACCTATGATGAAGCAGCTGTAGATGAGAAATGGATTCAAGCAATGGATGAAGAAATTCACTCCATTGAGAAGAATAACACATGGGAACTAACTTCTTTACCACCCGGTAAGAAACCCATTGGTGTCAAGTGGGAGTACAAGACGAAGTACAAACCCGATGGTCAGGTGGACCATTACAAAGCCAGACTGGTTGTAAAAGGCTACAAGCAAAAGCCAGGTATTGATTATTTTGAAGTATTTGCACCAGTGGCCCGGATGGATTCCATTCGGATGATCTTAGCGCTTGCAGCTCAAAACCGTTGGGGGATTCATCAAATGGATGTAAAATCAGCATTCCTAAATGGCGTTCTTGAAGAAGAAGTCTACGTGGAGCAACCACAGGGCTATGAGAAGAAAAGGCATGAAAATCAAGTCTACAGGCTGAAAAAGGCATTGTATGGGCTAAAACAGGCACCTCGTGCTTGGTACACGCGTATCGACACATACCTGTTGGAGCATAAATTTCAAAAGTGTCAGTATGAGCATACTATGTATATCAAGTCAAATACTAACGGTGACATCATAATTGTGTGCCTTTACGTTGATGACTTGATATTTACAGGGAGTTGTGAAAAAATGTTTGCTGAATTCAGGGAGGCTATGACAAGCCAGTTCGAGATGACTGATTTGGGATTGATGTCCTATTTTCTTGGCCTTGAAGTGAAGCAGACATATGATGGCATATTTATTTCACAGCAGAAATATGCTAATGATATTTTGAAGCGATTCAAAATGGAATCACTCAAACCAATTCGGACTCCCGTAGTAGAACGGTTGGAGTTGAAGAAAGAAGGAACCGGTGAACTGGTAAATCCCACTTATTTCAAAAGTATCGTTGGTAGTTTGAGATATTTGGCCTCTACTAGACCAGATATTACATATGGAGTGGGAATTATTAGCAGGTTCATGGAAAAGCCATACCAATCACATTTGCAGGCAGCAAAAAGAATTTTACGGTATGTCAGTGGAACTCGTGACCATGAAATTCTATATTCTTGTACTGACAATTTTAGTCTAGTGGGTTACACAGACAGTGATTGGGCTGGCGATACTGAGACTCGAAAGAGTACTTCTGGATATGCTTTCTTTCTCGGATCGGGAATAATTTCTTGGTCCTCGAAAAAGCAACAAGTTGTTGCACTCTCGACAGCTGAGGCAGAATATATGGCGTTAGCTGCAGCAGCGTGTCAAGCGATATGGCTTCATAGGATGATGAGTGAATTGATGCATGAACAAACAGGTCCTACCAAAATGATGTGTGACAATAAGTCGGCTATTGCATTAGCCAAGAATCCTGTATTTCATGGCAGGAGCAAGCACATCGATATCAAGTATCACTATATTCGTGAGCGAGTCAAAGATGGCGAGATTGAACTTGATTTCTGTAGGTCCGAAGACCAGATTGCAGATATCTTGACAAAACCATTGAAGGCGGATTCATTCGAAAAATTAAAGAAGATGCTTGGTATTGCTGATTATGGAAATCAATTTTAAGGGAGGCTGAAGAAATGCTAATAAACTTGATTTCCAAGCTACATAATTTTTATGTCTTTTTTGTTAGGCATGTTTGTTAGGCATGTTGTTAGGTATGTTTGTCAGGCATGTTACCACATGTTGTAATCTTTAGACTTTGTGTTAGGCATGGTTGCATTTGTGTTGTAGTTTTTTGACCTTCTTTTGGTTTATTGAATGTTGTGTTCACAAGGGATTGTGTGAGCTATAAATACATGAGGGTTGTTC
Organism: Lenwebbia sp. NSW1173648; assembly: GCA_029784005.1. NCBI lineage: Eukaryota > Viridiplantae > Streptophyta > Magnoliopsida > Myrtales > Myrtaceae > Lenwebbia > Lenwebbia sp. NSW1173648. Next base: position 10,929,742 of record JARCGZ010000010.1, read on the forward strand.
ATGTATCCATAAGAGAGAAGCCATAGAACTCCTAGTGAGCTTCATATTGTAGCCCATCCGAAATTGATTCCAATAAGAATATTTTTCTCCATCCATTTTGTGCCTCGTTTCGTATATCCGAGAGTCACCCTTCTTTGTTTTTTGGTTCCAACACTTTGCGGAGCTCCTCTTTTGAAAGCTTGTCCTGGGGATGAGCATAATGATAGGGACAGAGAATTTGATCATAATTCAAGTGAGGATGAATCTAATGAAGATGGCTCTGTTGTTCATTGGTTTTACTCAGGATTGGGATCGGGTTTCGCGGTGGCACTTATGGGATTCTGCGGCATATTACATGTCAATCAATCTTGGAGGGTCTCCTATTTACGAACAGTGGATAGGATTATTGGAAAATTGTCAATTGCAAGGATGATTACCATGATTTGGTTCAAGAGAGGTTCTCAATTTCAGCTATGCAAAAAAGACGTTAACTAGTGAGTGAAATCAACCTCTCTCTCTCTCTCTCGTGATTCATATCAGTCGTTCTCTCATACTCATTTAATTTGTTGATAGATATTGCTAATTGTTTCTAGCATTTGTCCTCACATTTATGACGCAGGTGGCGCCCTGCATGAAAGTACACAAAAATAGATTTTCCAATTACGGACGTGCACCACCACAACTGCTATGGAGCTGATAGTTCTTTTCTTCATGATGGAAGATTGCTAGTGAAGTTTCAAGTAATAAAGATGTTGCACTCATTATTCTCCAACATTTCTCTCTTTCTTATATGCAATTTCGCTTCGCTTTCCTTTAAGACGACACGTGGTGAAAATGGGAACTGACTGACACTCTTGTTCTCGATCATTCAATTCCAGAGACATGCACCACTGCAACTACTATGAAATTATAGTGCCTGCCTCCTTCCTTCATGACGACGTAAGATTACTAATGAAGCTTCAAGTAGTAAAGAAGTTGTGCTCACTGTTCCCTCACTTTTTTCTCTTTCTTTTTATTTGGTTATAAAACAAAATCTCTTGATCTTCTCCCTTTCATAAACGCCAGTGCCATGGTGAAAAGAACTAGAAAACTGGTGGACCTCCTCTTCCATCACTTCAGAACGTCGATATCATCTTTACCAACTCTGTCAATGCAATTAGAGTAAACTCATTGCTAGACACTGCTCGATGAGGACACGATCTCCGTCTGTGGATAGAACTCGTCGTATCGAATCGACTGTCTTATGCAGCATATATATTTTTGAGCCAACTCATCGGCATCACCAATATTTCTTCCACTTGGACCTCCTTCACCCAGTCCCAAATTTTCGTAATATGTAACAAGAAGAGTTTCAAGCCTCCCCAACTTGGACCTTAGATCCAAAACAGAGGATGTAAAAAAAAAAAAGAGGTGAAAAAACCACACAAATTACCACAAATTTGGGTGTCGTGCCCCTCATTGTATTTGATGGCTTAACCGAACGGGTCTTGGAGGGCATTGACTTGCAAATATTCAGTCATGCTTTAGGATATGGAAAAGATTTAGTGCCTTCTCTCGTGGATCAAACCAACTAACTTTTGGGAAAGTTATTTAAAAAACTTTAAACTTATTATACGTATGTCAATTCAGTCGCAAATATTTCTATTTGGCTACTTCAGTCCTAAACCTTTTGATGATTTGCCAATATAGTCTTCCGGCCAATTTTTATCAGAAATTATGACGTGGATGTTGATCATCCTTTGAGGCGCAGCCACAGTAAACGTAAACAAATTTTTTAAAAAAATTCTCCATTTTATCTTTTTTTTCCTTTTAATTCTTAATTTTCTTATTTGCTTCCTCCAGTCCACGGCCTCAACAGAGGTCGTCGGTCTTCTCCAAATCAAGGCAAGAGCGTTAGGACCCTCGCGAGATCTAGACGACGGGCCGCAAGCCCTCACCCAATGGCCATTGAGGGTCGTTGACTGTCGTCTATGGCCAGTGAGGCCATAGTAAAAAAAGAGCTTGGCAAATTTGAGTGGGAACATTCCAAAAGGTATTGGGCGGCTATCCAATCTAGAGCGGATGAAATTTGTTCATAATCGATTGGATGGAGAGCATTTGAAGTATCTAGACCTCAGCTTCAACAATTTCAGTGGTTACCTACCCAATCAATTTGGGAATTTCAAAGTTTTCAAATTCCTCGATCTTTCACATAACTCGATTTCAGGTCCTATTCCTACTACCGTGGGTCAATTATCATCTCTGAGATCTTTGGACCTCTCTAATAACAATTTGAATGGGAACATTCCAGAAAGTAATGGTCGACTATCTAATCTAGGGGTGATGGACTTCGGTTATAATCGATTGGACGGAGTTGTCAGCGAACTTCACTTGGCAAATCTCACCAGCTTGACTTGGTTTAGCTTGGGGTCGAACGAGCTTGTTACAAATGTTAGCGCATCTTGGGTTCCTCCTTTCCAAGTAAATTCCATTGAGTTGTCAAGTTGCAAAGTGGGACCAGAATTCACAAACTGGCTTCGAACTCAGAGGAAGATTTCGCAGTTGTCCATGCCAAATGCTAGCATCTCAGGTGAAGTTCCCCATTGGCTACCTGATGTTTTATCTAACATTGAACTGTTAGATCTCTCTGGCAATATGCTCAGAGGCAACGTATCCGGAATTATTGGAAGAAAGACACCACGATTAGGGCTCGTGTCACTTTCTGGAAATAACCTCAGCGGTGACATTTCAAATTCGTTATGCATGTTACCTCAATTGTATTATCTTGATCTCTCGAAGAACCAACTGTCTGGGAGGCTTTCGCGATGTTGGGGGATGTCGCTAAATCTTTTGCAATGGATTTCACTGGGAGACAACAAGTTACATGGTCAGATTCCAAGCTCTCTATGCGGTTTGGAGCATTTGGAAGTTCTAGGCCTACAAAATAATGGCTTGAATGGAGTGATTCCAGAATGTTTACTAAACCTAGACTTGGAAATTCTCGATCTGAGTAACAATCGATTAGAATACCTCCATTTGGACGACACTTTCGATCATTCAGGATAATCAATCTTGAGAGGAATTACTTCACCGGGGACATTCCTTTGTCGCTGTGCCATCTTGCTAATCTCCAGTATTTAAGCCTAGCGCATAACAACCTCTCTAGCGGCATTCCTCCTTGTTTTAACAGCTTCTCGCTGATGTGGGCCAATTCTAATTTTACTCCGTCTCTCCCAAACGGGTGGGCGAGTCTTTTCGTTATGGTGGTTAATATGTGTTGGGAGCGCGCAGCAGAAACCCGATACCTTCACTCAGGGAGATCGCCAAGAGGGAGCCCAAGTCCGAGCCTGTCAACATATCCAGTTGGACCTACCTTCACTCAAAAGCTTAAGCCAATGAGTTATGGGCCAACTAGGATAATATTAACTGCTCAACACCACACTAACACAACTCACACGTGCATCCTAACAATCTCCCCCTCACGTGTGAACACTTACTTATCTCAAGTTGTATCTCAAGTTGAATATCCAAGTGATTGTAATGCACACCCGCAACTATGCACCTCAATCAACCAACATCAACTGCTAACTTGGGATTAAACTTGGGATTGTATCACCCATGGTCTCAATCTCACGTCACCAGACCAACTGTCCATGGTTATTTCTTGCCAAGACCAGACCAACTGTCCATGGTCTCTTCTCGCCAGACCAACTGTGATGGTAATTTCCACCCAAAACAAGCGTCGATCATGAGATTTCTACTATCGACTCTAATACCATTTGTTGGGAGCATGCAGCAGAAGTCCGACACTTTCAACAAGTCCGACACTTTCAACCGGGGAGATCGCCAAGAGGGAGTCCAAGTCCGAGCCCATCAACATATCTAGCTGAACCCACCTTCACTCAAAAGCTTAAGTCTATGAGTTATGGGCCAATTAGGATAATATTAACTGCTCAACACCACACCAATTATCCGATGTGGGACTTCTCTAACACAACTCACACGTCCATCCTAACAATATGAAAGGAACAAGCCTAGAATTCACTAGCTCACCCCAATATATGTTTTCCATTGACCCTTCGAGCAACACATTAGAAGGACAAATCCCGGAAGGTCTTACTAGGCTTGCTCCACTTCAGAATCTGAACCTCTCCCGAAATAAGCTGATCGGAAAAATCCCTTCGGATATTGGTGACTTGAGATATTTGGAATCGCTTGATCTATCCAATAACAAGCTAATGGGTGAGATCCCTCCTAGCATATCCAATTTAGACTTTCTAAGTCGTTTGGATCTTTCCTTCAACGATTTATCTGGTCCTATTCCATTAGGCAATCATCTAAGCACTCTGTGTTGGAACCAAAAAACAAAGAAAGGTGACTCTCGGATATACGAAACGAGGCACAAAATGGATGGAGAAAATATTCTTATTGGAATCAACTTCGGATGGGATACAATATGAAGCTCACTAGGAGTTCTATGGCTTCTCTCTTATGGATACATGAACAACCCTCATGTATTTATAGCTTACACAATCCCTTGTGAACACAACATTCAATAAACCAAAAGAAGGTCAAAAAACTACAACACAAATGCAACCATGCCTAACACAAAGTCTAAAGATTACAACATGTAGCAACATGCCTAACAAACATGCCTAACAACATGCCTAACAAACATGTCTAACAAAAAAGACATAAAAATTATGTAGCTTGGAAATCAAGTTTATTAACATTTCTTCAGCCTCCCTTAAAATTGATTTCCATAATCAGCAATACCAAGCATCTTCTTTAATTTTTCGAATGAATCCGCCTTCAATGGTTTTGTCAAGATATCTGCAATCTGGTCTTCGGACCTACAGAAATCAAGTTCAATCTCGCCATCTTTGACTCGCTCACGAATGTAGTGATACTTGATATCGATGTGCTTGCTCCTGCCATGAAATACAGGATTCTTGGCTAATGCAATAGCCGACTTATTGTCACACATCATTTTGGTAGGACCTGCTTGTTCATGCATCAATTCACTCATCATCCTATGAAGCCATATCGCTTGACACGCTACTGCAGCTAACGCCATATATTCTGCCTCAGCTATCGAGAGTGCAACAACTTGTTGCTTTTTCGAGGACCAAGAAATTATTCCCGATCCGAGAAAGAAAGCATATCCAGAAGTACTCTTTCGAGTCTCAGTATCGCCAGCCCAATCACTGTCTGTGTAACCCACTAGACTAAAATTGTCAGTACAAGAATATAGAATTCCATGGTCACGAGTTCCACTGACATACCGTAAAATTCTTTTTGCTGCCTGCAAATGTGATTGGTATGGTTTTTCCATGAACCTGCTAATAATTCCCACTCCATATGTAATATCTGGTCTAGTAGAGGCCAAATATCTCAAACTACCAACGATACTTTTGAAATAAGTGGGATTTACCAGTTCACCGGTTCCTTCTTTCTTCAATTCCAACCGTTCTACTACGGGAGTTCGAATTGGTTTGAGCGATTCCATTTTGAATTGCTTCAAAATATCATTAGCATATTTCTGCTGTGAAATAAATATGCCATCATATGTCTGCTTCACTTCAAGGCCAAGAAAATAGGACATCAATCCCAAATCAGTCATCTCGAACTGGCTTGTCATAGCCTCCCTGAATTCAGCAAACATTTTTTCACAACTCCCTGGCTTTTGCTTGTAGCCTTTTACAACCAGTCTGGCTTTGTAACGGTCCACCTGACCATCGGGTTTGTACTTCGTCTTGTACACCCACTTGACACCAATGGGTTTCTTACCGGGTGGTAAAGAAGTTAGTTCCCATGTGTTATTCTTCTCAATGGAGTGAATTTCTTCATCCATTGCTTGAATCCATTTCTCATCTACAGCTGCTTCATCATAGGTTACAGGGTCACAGTCCGCAAATAAACAAAAGTTTACCAGTGTTTCATCAGTGATTTCGTTACTCTCACTGTCACCGTATTTTGTGACCATATAATCCCTGAATTTTGCTGGCGTCTCCCTCAGTCGTTGTGAACGACGTAGTTGTGGTTCTGAAGCTGCTATTGGTGAAGATGTACCACCAGTTGAAGATGATGAAGAAGATGGACCACTATTTGAAGATGATGAAGGTGTTTCTGTCTCACCCACCAGTGGTTCATCTTCGATGGTAATGCTTTTTTGGTCACCTTCTGGTTCCAATCCCAGGCTTCATCTTCAAAAAACTGGACATCCCTGCTGATGATTACCTTGTCAGTGACTGGGTTATATAGCTTATAACCTTTAGTTGTATCATTGTAGCCAATGAAGATGCACTTCTCGCTTTTGTCATCCAGCTTCTTCCTCCGTTCATCAGGTATATGGGGATATGCCACGCACCCAAATACTCGTAGGAACGAAACATCTGGCTTGTTGCCGCTCCAAGCCTCTTCTGGAGTTCTTCCAAGAACACTCCTTGTTGGACACCTGTTTAGTACAAATACAGCACATGCAACAGCTTCTGCCCAAAATTTCTTGGGCAAATTTTTTGCTTTCAACATACTTCTTGCCATTTCAAAGATTGTCCTGTTCTTTCTTTCTGCTATACCATTTTGTTGAGGGGTATAGCTGGCAGTCAACTGACGTTTTACTCCATGAATTTTACAATATTTGTCAAATTCATTTGAGGTAAATTCTCCCCCTCTATCCGATCTCAACATCTTTAGATTAAAGCCAGTATGTTTTTCAACATAGACTTTAAATTCTTTGAACTTGCCAAAAGCTTCAGATTTTTCTCTCAAGAAATATACCCAAGTTTTTCTGGTAAAATCATCCACAAAAATTAGCATGTACCTTTTTTGTCCGAATGATTCAACCTCAACAGGACCACATATGTCTGTATGTACCAGCTCCAAAGGCTGCTTTGCTCTTTTGGCTTTCCCAACTGGAAATGATTCTCGATGTTGTTTTCCAACGAGACATCCTTTGCATGAGTGATCTGGACTGTCAATTAAAGGCATACCGGTCACCATCTTTTTCTGGACCAGTAATTTTAGTCCACGAAAATTTAAATGCCCAAATCGAAGATGCCACAGCCAGTTGTTGTCTTTCATCATTGCTTGAAAACTCAAGAGATTCTTTGTCTGCAGAGTCATGGGGAACATCCGGTTCTTCGTCATCTGTACCGTCGTGATCAATTTGTTGTTGACACCTCTGATGGTGCAAACTCCATTTTCAATGTGAACTTTGTGGCCTTTTTCGGAAAGTTGCCCAACACTTAGCAAATTCCAAAAAAGTCCTGGCACAAAGTAAACATCTGCAATAGCTACATTAGTACCATCTTTTGACTTGATATTAATGTTACCTTTGCCCATCACGAGAATTTTTGATTTATTCCCGAAGTTGACTTCACCACGACTCGTTTCATCCAAATGCGAGAATAATTCTTTTCGGCCGGTCATGTGATTGCTGCACCCAATATCTAGGTACCATGTGTTGGTATCTACGATACTTGAGTCATCCTTCGTACATGCTAGTACCATGTACTCTTCAGCATCGGTGGCATGTGCGTGCTCCGCCTGCTCGTACGTCGCCTTTGCATGGCATTCGGATTTGTAATGTCCGAATTTGTTACATTTAAAACACTTGACTTTTGATTTGTCACGTGTTTTAAATTTTCCGGTGAAATTTGGATTTCCACCTCTACCTCGGCCTCCTCCGTGACTTCGACCACCTTGATAGCCTCCTCGATTTGATGGGGCAACCCGACTTTGCAATGCTTGCTCGGGAACTGAACCAATAGACTCTTGATTCATTCTTTGCTCATGTGAGCACAATGAACCCATCAACCGCTCCAATGTTAATGTTGACATATCTTGCCCTTCCTCGATCGCGGCGACGACGTAGTCAAATCTTTCGGTCAAAGACCTCAAGATTTTTTCTACGACACGTACATCATGGAGTTCTTCACCATTAACCCTCAATTGGTTAACGATGGTTTGAGCACGATCAAAATATGCTGAGATTGGTTCAGAGTCATTCATGCGTAAAGACTCAAAATTACCTCGAAGTGTTTGTAGCCGCACCCGCCGGACACGATCGTCGCCTTTGTAGGATTTTTGTAGAATATCCCACGCTGCTTTTGCAGTCTCCGAACACGATACTTTTTCAAATATCGTTTCCTCCACGGCTTGAAAAATCGCATATAATGCTTTCTGATCTTTCTTCCGGGACTCCACCAGAAATTCTTTCTCCTCCTTTCTTAAAGCCTCGAATGCTACGGCATCGGCCACTTCGTTGTAGCCATTTTCAACCAGATTCCACAAATCTTGCGATTTGAAAAGAACCTTCATCTGGACGGATCAGTTGTTGAAATTCTTTCCGTTCAGCTTTGGAAGCTGTATTTGAACGGAACTAGTGGATGCCATTTCTAGCTCTGATACCAAATGTTGGAACCAAAAAACAAAGAAAGGTGACTCTCGGATATACGAAACGAGGCACAAAATGGATGGAGAAAATATTCTTATTGGAATCAACTTCGGATGGGATACAATATGAAGCTCACTAGGAGTTCTATGGCTTCTCTCTTATGGATACATGAACAACCCTCATGTATTTATAGCTTACACAATCCCTTGTGAACACAACATTCAATAAACCAAAAGAAGGTCAAAAAACTACAGCACAAATGCAACCATGCCTAACACAAAGTCTAAAGATTACAACATGTAGCGACATGCCTAACAAACATGCCTAACAACATGCCTAACAAACATGTCTAACAAAAAAGACATAAAAATTATGTAGCTTGGAAATCAAGTTTATTAACATTTCTTCACTCTGGACAATCAATCTGTGTATCGCGGCAACGATGGGCTTTGCGGAGCTCCTCTTTTGAAAGTTTGTTCAGGAGATGAGCATAATGATATGGACAGACAATATGGTCATGATTCGAGAGAGATGAATCTAATGAAGGCGACTCTGTTGTTAATTGGTTTTTCTCAGGATTGGGTTTGGGTTTCGCGGTGGCATTTTTGGGATTATGTGGCATGTTACATTTCAAGCAACCTTGGAGGATCTCTTATTTTCGTGCGGTGGATAGGATAATCGAAAAACTGTCTATAGAGAGGATGATTACCATGCTTTGGTGCAAGAGAGCTGTTCAATATCAGCCACGCAAATAACAAGTTATTTAGTAAGTAATATATATAGCTTCTTTTTCTCATGCTCATTTATTTTGTCGATAGATTTTGCTAATTGTTTCTAGCATTTTCCCTCAAATTTATGACTCGCAGGTGACACCCTGCTGGAAAGTACAAATTGATTATCCATTTACGAACATGGCACCGCTGCAACTGCTATGGAGCTGATAATTCCTTTCTTCATGATGGAAGATTGCTATTGATGTTTCAAGTAATAAAGATGTTGTACTCATTATTCTCTTTCTTTCCATTTGGTTATAAAAACAAAAACAAAATCTCTTGCTTTTGTCCAAGAAAATGCATATGTTATATGTAATATGAGCCTGCCTATGCGAGCCATAATCGAACGAGTCCACCGTTCTATGCCGGTAACATGTGAAAAGAGGGATAGCTACCCAAACACGACAGCAATAAAATTTTGATCCGCAACTTGTTAACACGTTAATAAGTTACCAATACTTTTACGAAACTACCAACAGTTACTAGATTGTCTTAAATTACTTAGTTCAATAATTTACTAGCAATCTACAAAAATTACAGATGTGTTAGCAATTACCAATTTTTCATAATAATAAAAAAAAAACAACTCTTATTTGAGCCCACTTATCAACATTTATCACATCGTTTCAAAAATTATTGATTGCTTCAGTATTTTACTAAGTTTTGTTGTAAAAGTCATCAAAGCTTCAAAATTACGCTCTTATCCAAAACTAGCGGTCATGATTTGGATGATATGCCGAATTTTTACGTATTAAGTTACCAACTAATTTTAACTTTACTAACTCTTATTTGAGTAAATGACCAACATTTGTTTGATTGTTGCGAAACTTACAGCAGTATTTATATTTACCACTATTTATTTTTGGAGCATAAGAACTATTAAATTTATTAAATCTTCTAGGAAATCGCCAACCCTTGTTTAAATCATATTACAGACGTTATTTGATTGTTTGCAATTACCAAGCTTCCAATACTTTACAAAGTTATTTGTTAACGTGAGCACGATGTTAAATTTACTACTTCTTATAGGAAATTACCAACTTTTGTTTGAGTCATAATTAATGATCACTTAATTATTTTCAAATTCCAATTGTTCAGATAATTTACCAGCATTTCTCACGCTTATATCTAAAAATTTCATTAGAGCCCGTGCCTTATGCGGAGACAAATCATACTGATATGTTGTAGCAGAATAGACAAGTTCCCTTAGTTTACTGAGGGGATTGTTAGGTGTATGACAATTATACTCCCTCCTGCATTTCTTAGTGGATTGCTAGGTGTATAATAATTATACTCCCTCCTGCATTTCTTTCCGGCGGGCCTGTTCCTAATGTTGCACCTCTTCGGGATCGGGATAGCCGTGTCCAGCATGATCCCGGCCTGGTTCGTGAGAGGAGATAGCAGGACGGCGCACAGACAGCGGGGAGCTGTGCGGATAAGCACGTCGACTTTGGCAAAGCACGCGGGCGGGACCTTAGCCCGGGCGTCCCTAGCTGCCCCTAGGCAAGGGCTCAGGCTGGCGGCAGCAGACCGGACAGGGGTCCTCCCGAACTCTCCAGCCTCTCTCACTTCACGTGCATGTATGTTTGTGTTCTTCCAACGCCTCAGCCTATGTTATGTTCTTCGAGAGAAGTTGAAGCATGTCTGTCCACTTTGCTTGAAATTCTCCTATTGTGTTGGTAACCGATTGAACCATGATACTTTGCCCCTATGCCCACCAGATTTCTTCAACTGCACACCGACTTCTTTTTGCAAACCACGTCTTGCATTGCATTTCAATCACTTGTCGTCTTGTATTTTATAACTTCTTTTCCACCTATCAAAATGGCTTTTCTTCTTTTATAATTTCCACAACGCGAATGCCTCCACGGGCTTCTCATAGTCCCTTGTGACAACTTCCCCAAATATCTTGTAGACTTGTAAATTTGTTGCCTCGACTTCGAACTACTCCTCCTTCTTCACTTTTCTTCTATTCGACCTAGGCTTTGCATTTCTTATGTGCAAATTTGCTTCGCTTAATCTTGATTTACTTTCCTTTAACGTGAAGTAGTGAGTTTATAGGATAAACCCATTAAATGTTACTCACATTAACATTAAACACCTTTCAAGATGAAACGTGGTAAAAATGGAAAATGACACTCTTAGGGTTCGTTTGGTTCAGCTTTGAAAACGGGCTTTAAGTAAATGCAAATGTCTTTAGCCTAATGACTTTGGGGAATTGCAAATGACTTTTCATTTGAAATGTAACTTTGGGTTAAGTAGTATTTGGAAAAAAAAAATTGCAAAGGGCTTTTGGCTGCATATTTTTATTTATTTTTTTCATTATTGAAAAAATCAAAACCCTTTCCCGGCCGACAAGCTAGATTTGGCCAAATGCCCCTTGAAATGACTGCCCAAACACCCCATCATTTTTCCAAGGGGCTTTAGAGGCCCCAAGCAATCTGAAAAAGCTGAACCAAACGCACATTTATTCTCGTTCATTCAATTCCAGAGTCATGCAACACTGCAATTGCTATGAAATTATTGTGCCTCTTTTCTTCATGATGACGGAAGGTTGCCATAAGTATTAAAGAAGCTATGCTCATTACTATCCCCCTTCTTTTCTCTTCCATTTTATTTGGTTATCAATGAAAAAAAAAAACTCTTGCTCTTCTCCCTTTGACAAACGTCGGTGGATTCAGTATATCACGAACCATGGTGGAAAGAATTAGAGAACCGGTGGCTCTCCTCTTCCATCATTTTAGAACATCGATGTTGTCTTCACCAACTCTGCTAATGTATTTGAGCAGTCTGTTCCCAAGTACACCTCCAACTCATTGGTAGATGAAGATGAAGACCTAGCGAAAAGCTGTGATGTGTTCTTCTTCTTGCGAAACAAAGACCATACATGTTTCTAGACATTACTCGACGAGGGCTAAATCTTCGTCCGTTGGTGAAACTCGTCGTATCAAATCGACTGAGTTATGCCTCATACATATTTCGCAGGCAACTCATTGCCATCACCAATATCCGTTCCACCTGGACCTCATCATCCTGTCCCAAATTTTTGTAATATGGAACAAGAAGAGTTTCTAGCCTCTCCAACTTGAACCTCAAATCCAAAACACTGTTCGCAACAAAAACAGGCTGAAAAACCTTATACTATTTTAGGAATTTCACCTTCTTGGCCACTACTGGTACGTATATTTTCTTGCTTCAATTGGGGCCTTTTTCGATTTTGGTCAAAGTAGAGAATTTTGGACAAAATTGCCCCTGTCAGTGAGCTCTGGCCCTTGTTTGAGACTAAGTTGATCACTTCATGTCTTTATTTGAGACAAGATCCATTTAGGTCGTCTTTTGACAAAACGGCTCCACTTTAATTTCTTGTTTGGAATTTTCACTTTTAGTCACGTCTTAAGTTAATCTACAAGTTTTATTTACTAGCAAAAGCTTGGAGCAGATATGCAAAGACAAAAGTTAGAGAGAAATATCATTTTCTTCCAAAAAGAACATAACAAATGAGCCAACAAACCAAGATAGTTGTTTACATTATCATTGAAATAGATAGGATTTATGGGAAAAAAAGAAGGCATCAATTATGGTTGAAATTACATAGTCGTTAACAGATGTGATGCGACTATAGATTGTGGTGTGAACTTTATTATTCGAATGGTGTATGTTATTAGGACAAATGGAGGAGGAGTAAGAAATTGATTTGAAACAACGTAAAACGCACTTGTTAGAAAGAATATCCGATATATTAGCTGAATTTTAAAAATTATTTTAAAGTCTAAAAGTAAGTCTCCCTAGTCAATTCTTATGATGCTCCTAAACCACGTAATCAAACAATGGTTTGCTTGATTACTCAAGTCAAGTCTATGACGCATATCGCACTTTCATCGTGAAGTTCACGACTGCCTTTCATTGAAAATACAATGACCCATGTACACCCTACCACTAATAATTTTTTTTTATAAATTTAAGAAGTGGCTAATTTTTACCGACATGAACATCCTCGCTCAGAATTAATGCGGTCTTGAGCGATCTTAGATTTCGCTTAAGCTTTTATATCTACGGTTGAAGGCCTGCGCTTCCAACTTACGAGATATTGATGACAAGAAAGAATTGGGGGAGATAGAAATCCTCACATCATTACGGGTGTTCTTTTTCTTACGAAGCAAAGACCATACAAGTTTATAGACATTGCTTGATGAGGGCGCCATCCCCGTCCATGGGGTAAAACTCATCATATGGAATTATCTGGCATGTGCAGCAGATAGGGAAAATTGTCAAAAAAGTCATAAACCTTTTACACTTTTGCCAATTCAGTCCTCAACGTTTTAAGTTTATCGATTGAGGTCTAAACCTTTTCACCTTTTGTCGATTCAGATCTATTGGCCGAAAATCGCTGAAGTGGCACCGCCGGTACTGACGTGGACAAATTTTAGTAATATTCTAATAATTTTATAAAAAAAATTTGATTTTTTTTTCTATTTTTGGCTTCAAGGCCGACGGCCCGATCGGATTAGGGCTGGCAGGGGTCGCCGGCCCCTGGGCGAGAGTCGGCGAGGGTCGGCAACCCCAGCCGGACCCTAGGTGAGGCCCGTGAGGGCTTCACAGCCCTCGCCATTGCAGGCCACGGTGAGGGCGTCGTGGCCCTCGCCTGCCCTCGCTGTGGCCATATTTGGCCACTGACGAGTGGCCCGCAATGGCGAGGGCCGTGACCCCTCGCCCGCAGCCGCGAGGGATTCATGGCCCTCGCCCAGGGTCTGGCTAGTGTTGTTGGCCCCTGGGCAAGGCCGGTGACCCCTGCTGACCAGGGTCGCCGGCCTTAAACCCTAGGAGCCCTACATCAGAAAAAAAAAATAAAATAAAAATTCGATTTTTTTAAAATTATTATAATTTGTCCATGTCAGCACCAGCGATGCCATGTAGAATGACCGGCATCCATGTCAGCGATTTCCGGCCTATAGGATTGAATCGGAAAAAGGTGAACAGGCTTAGGACTAAATCGGCAAACTTAAAAGGCTTAGAACTGAATTGGCAAAAGTGTGAAAGGTTTAGGACTTTTTTGACAATTTTTCCGCAGCAGATATATTCCAGAGTTAACTCATCTCCATCACAAAAATCCGTTCCACTTGAACCTCCTTACCCAGTCTCAAATTTTATACTATTGAACAAAGAGGATATTCAGGCCTTCCAACTTGAAACTCAAAGCCAAGTCAGTGGATCCAAAAAATAATGATAATAAAGCAGGCGAAACGTCTTCATTGTTAGAGGAATTCCGCCATCATGGCAACTATCAATCAATTACCCTTTAATTAGTATATTCGAATGGCACGTCCCCGAACTTATCTATTTTCTATGTGAAGCAAATTCAGTGGGGGATTTCAACTCAATCGGACCATTTAAATTGTTCTCCCACACTCGTATAACTTTGAAGTGGTGCTTGTTGGTGTCAACATAGTGAATGAGCGATAGGGGAAGAATGTTGGTGTCAACATAATTATTTTTCAACGGTTTGCTTGATGTCTTGACCATTTAACGCGTCTTGCAAGTTGTGCACGACTTGGAATCTTGAGGCTAGCGGCAAGAGGATGGACTAGAGAAAAGATGTTGATTTCGTCCTCATTTTTTTTCTACATTTTTTTTTTTTTTGGGAATGAAAAAGATAATTTTTCTTGAAGGAAGCCTTGTTTTACCATTATAAATGGAACTTCTCAGGTTTCATTTTAAACAACAATGGCCTCCTACTTCTACCTTTACTTCGTGCCTACACTCTTGCATGCACTCTCCGTCATACGAGCCTTTGAATTTAGTCACTCCAATGCCTTAACAAATGTAAGCTGCCTTGTCGTGGAGAGGGAGGCTCTTCTGAAGTTCAAGGAAGATCTCACTGACCCTTCGAGACGTCTGTCGTCGTGGATTGGCGAGCATTGTTGCGAGTGGGAAGGAGTCGTATGCAGCAAGAGGACCGGCCACGTCTCGAAGCTTGATCTATTTAATTGCAGTCTTGGAGGTAAGATACATCGTGGTCTTGGCGAATTGAAGCATTTGAAGTTGTTAGACCTCAGCTCCAACAATTTCAGTGGTCATCTACCCAATCAATTTGGGAATTTCAAAAATCTCGATTCCCTTTTACTTTCATCTAACTCGTTTTCAGGTCCTATTCCTGCTATTGTGGGTCAATTATCATCTTTGGGATATTTGGATCTCTCTCATAACAATTTGAGTGGGAGCATTCCAGAAAGTATTGGGCGACTATCCAATCTAAAGGTGATGGACTTTGGTTATAATCGATTGGATGGAGTTGTCAACGAATTTCACTTGGCAAATCTCACCAGCTTGACTTTGTTTGCATTATGCTCGAACGAGCTTGTTATAGATGTTAGCGCATCTTGGGTTCCTCCTTTCCAGATAAATTCCATTTACTTGTCAGGTTGCAAAGTGGGACCAGAATTCCCAAACTGGCTACGAACTCAGAGGAACATTTCGGAGTTGCACATGTCAAATGCTAGCATCTCAGGTGAAGTTCCCCATTGGCTACCTGTTGTTTTATCTAACATTGTAGATTTAGATCTCTCGGACAATATGCTCAGAGGCAACATATCCGGGATTATTGGGAAAATGACACCACAATTATGGCGAGTGTCACTTTATGGAAATAACCTCAGTGGCGACATTTCAAATTCATTATGCACGTTGCATGAATTGTCTTATCTTGATCTCTGTAAGAACCAATTGTTTGGGAGACTTCCGCGATGTTGGGGGAATTTGGTATGGATTTCATTGGGAGAAAACAAGTTAAATGGTCCGATTCCAAACTCTTTATGCGATTTAGAGAATTTGCAAGTTCTAGGCCTACATAAAAATGGCTTGAATGGAGTGCTTCCAGAATGTTTGCTAAAGCTAGATTTGGCAATCCTCGATCTCAGTGACAACCTATTCACTGGTAGAATACCTCCGTTTAGCTCTTCACTAGGTGTAATCGATCTTGGGAGAAATTACTTCACCGGGGACATTCCTTTGCAGTTATGTCGACTTCCTTATCTCCAGTATTTAAGCCTAGCGCAAAACAACCTCTCCGGAGTCATTCCTCCTTGTTTTACCAACTTCGCGCAGATGTGGGCCGATTCTAATTCTAATCCGTCGTCTTTGGAATACGGGAGAAGTAGGTGGTTTCCCATTATGGTTAATATAAAAGGAGAAAGCCGAGAATTCACCAGCACACTCCAATATTTGTTTTCCATTGACCTTTCAAGCAACGCATTAGAAGGACAAATACCGGAAGGGCTAACTAAGCTTGCTCAGCTTCAGAACTTGAACCTCTCCCAAAATAAGCTGATCGGAAAAATCCCTTCGGATATTGGCAACTTGAGATATTTGGAATCGCTTGATCTATCCAGTAATAAGCTATCAGGTGAAGTCCCTCCTAGCATATCCAATCTAGGCTTTCTAAGTCGTTTGGATCTTTCCTTCAACAATCTATCTGGTCGTGTTCCATCAGGCAATCAGTTAAGCACTTTGGATGCTCAATCTGTATATCGCGGCAACGATGGACTTTGCGGAGCTCCTCATTTGAAAGCTTGTCCTGGGGATGAGCATAATGATGTGGACAGACGAGGTGGTCACAATATGAACGAGGATGAGTATGATGAAAGCGACTCCGTTGTTGTTTGGTTTTATTCAGGACTGGGACCGGGTTTCACAGCGGCATTCTTGGGATTCTGTGGCATATTACATTTCAAGCAAACTTGGAGGATCTCCTATTTCCGGGCGGTGGATAGGATTATCGAGAAATCGTGGATCGTGGGGATGATTACCATGCTTTGGTTCAAAAGAGCTTTTCAATTCCAATTATGCAAATAAGAGGTTGTTCATGATCCATGTTTTGTAATCCTCGTGC
The DNA here is from genome assembly GCA_029784005.1 of Lenwebbia sp. NSW1173648. Classification (NCBI taxonomy): domain Eukaryota; kingdom Viridiplantae; phylum Streptophyta; class Magnoliopsida; order Myrtales; family Myrtaceae; genus Lenwebbia; species Lenwebbia sp. NSW1173648. The sequence goes on from JARCGZ010000010.1 coordinate 10,946,756, forward strand.
CCATTTAATTTGTTGATAGATGTCACTAACAGTTTTTAGCATTTGTCGTCACTTTTGTGAGTTGCAGGCGACACCCTTCACGAGAGTGCAGACTGATTTATCCAGTTCCGGCGACAAGCTGCTATGGAGCTGATAGTTCCTTTCTTCATGATGGAAGATTGCTATTGAAGCTTCAAGTAATAAAGATGTTGTACTCAGTGTTTCAAAATTACTGATTGCTCCAGTATTTTACTAAGATTTGTTGTAAAAGTCTTGGATGCTTTAAATTACACTCTTATCTAAAACTACCGGTCTTCATTTGGGAGATAAATCGAGTTTTCCTGGTTAAATTACCGACTAATTCTAACTTTACTAACTCCTATTTGAGTAAATTACCAACATCTGTTTGATTATTTCGAAACTAACAACGGTGTTAGTAATTTACCAATATTTAAGTTTGGAGCATACGACTTATTAAATTTTATTAACTCTTCTAGGAAACTACCAGGCCTTGTTTAAGTCATTTTACAAATGTTATATGATTGTTTGCAATTACCAACCTTCCAATACTATACAAAGTTATTTGTTAAAGTTAGAAAGATGTTAAATTTCCTAGTTCTTATAGGAAATTATCAACTTTTGTTTGCGTTTAATTATTTTTAATTCCAATTATTCACATAATTTACCAACAATAATTTGCACAGCAGACATTTTAGCCTTTAAAGGCTCACGCTTTTATCCAAAAATTTCATTAGAGCCCGTGCCTTATGCTGAGACAAATGATACAGATATGTTGTGACAGAATGGACAAGTTCTCTTAGCATACATAGGCCGTGTATAATAGTCATTAATCTGGAAGATCTCTAATCTCACTACATATTAAATTTATTTCCTAAACTGGTTCTTAAATGCATTTATTGCATCTCCACTTACTTAAAACATTCTCTCTCTTTTTTCTAGACAAATATATACATGCGCTCGCTCTTTTGCTAGTACTAAATCCATCAGTGCAATTTGAGGACAATGTCAAAAATTGTTCTTATATTCTTATCCAATGCTCACTTTGGTTATTGACTTTTGTTTGTGGCCAAATTGGCACTTGTGCTCTCTTAATGAAATCAATTTAATTCTTGAAATCAATTTGATCCGATTGGCATTTGACACGACAATTCAAGTCACCCATGCATATGACTCGCCTTTGCTGTTGTGAGTGTACGCGCCATTACCCACATCATTAAAACTTCAAAAAAGAAATAAGGGCAAAAACAGGGGGAAATTACAGATTTTCTATTGATTGGGAACCAAGAAAGGAAATATTATGGAAAAACGATTTTTTATTAAGGGATAATACATTGAGCTAACTGCTCCAGTGGTGCAGGTCCATCAAAATACATAATTATTAGTTACCATAGATAATGCCATAAATGGGCCTGGGCCCATTGAGCAGAGAATGACCCGTTTACATTGGCAAATTTTATTTAGCAAATCCCTAGCTTTCTCAGGCCATTACTTTGATTAACATCCTGCTCCTAGATTGGACCGGGCTCAGCATTTGTCTTGTCTCTCACGGGACAGTATATCCTGCAGTTAATAAACGAAGGAAAAATAAAGAAGACCAAAACATCATTAATCTTGGATGATATATGATTATTATAAGTGGCTACTTAGTGGATTGTTAGGCATAGGATAGTTATACTCACTCCCGCATTTCTTCCCGGCGGGCCTGTTCCTAATGTTACACCTCTTCGGGATCGAGATAGCCGTGCCCGGCATGATCCCCGCTTGCTTCGCCACAGGAGAGAGCAGGACGGCACAGAGGCAGCGAGGAGCAGAGCGGATGAGCGCGTTGACCTTGGCGCAGCAAGCAGGCGGGACCTTAGCCCGGGCGTCTCTCGCTGCCCCCAGGCAAGGGCTCAGGCTGGCGGCGGCCGACCGGACGGGGGTCCTCCCGCACTCTCCGGCCGCGCTCGCTTCCCGAACCAAGCCGTTCGAAATCACCAGTACCATCAAGATGGACAAGGGCACAAGAGAGTTCCGAGCCATTCTTGTAGTTGGGACAACTTTCTCTATTCTAGGACTTTGCTCTTATAAGTTGGTGTTGTGGAGAGAATGTTAGGACAATGACTCATTATATACACACAACACGAACCTTGTAGAAGGAAGGGAAGTGAAGAAAGGTGATGGGTTTTGGGATAGTGGGGTGGTTGAGTAAACCCTACGTGGAAGAAAATTGGAGGGTTCGTGGGCTTGGCTCGTGCCTTCAAGAGGGTAATTATAACTGTCGAATGTCTGCCGCTCATGCTTGTTGATAAAACCCAGTGAGTCTCCCTCTCATCAGACGACCCGTCGGTTCCTCCTTTTGTTCAGTTGGAAGGGATTGCGATCGTGGGGTTGGTGAGATTGGGAAGGATCAAGGTGTGAACATGCAGGACTTTGGTCTCGCGAAGTTTCTATTAGGTCTACTTTTGCTCAGCATGCGAACGTAAAGTCCCATGATTGAGTCCTCCCACTAAGGGTTTCGTTAGATCACAAGTGCGCATGCCCTATGTTATAGATAACAAACTGTATACAAAATTAGGGTAAGGGTTTCAATGCCATGAATAGAAGGTGTAATTTGATATTGAGTGGAAAGCTAAAAGGATGGAAAAATGACTTGGAGAAAAGAGGCGTAGGCAAGGAAAAAAAAATCGATAGAACATTAGTAGAAAGTTGGTGAAGCAACTTTTGGTAAATATGATGTGAGGTAGGGTGTTTTATTTCTCTTTCTCAAAGACGAAACTTTGGGTAAACCCATACCTAGGGATAATTGTCCAAAAAATGTTAAATCTATTGTATGGCAGCCCATTCAGTCTTAAATTTTTTAATTGTGCAAATTTAGTCTTAAACCTTTTGACAATTTGCCAATTTAGTCCTAAACCGTTTAAAGATTTGCCAAGTTAGTCTCAAACCTATTTTTTTTTTTTTTTGTCGAAAGAAAATTTCCATCATTAAGCTAAATAATACTCAAGAGTTACATAGAAGGATTTCAAGCCTAGCAAATCGTTATCACTCGAGGCTCTAGAAGACAACATTTGGCATGGGAATTGTCTCGTCGACAAATGCAAGTTTAGGCTTTTTGTCCACATTGCCTAAGTCATGGCTCCAGCTCGAATTGAATAGCTGTCTTAACCAATCAATGGTTGAGTTAATCTCTCAACCTGGATAATCAGCTGGATGAATATGGAATCGTTCATTCGTATCGATCATCATCAAGCCATGTGGTCTGACTTCTTGATTGAATAGTTGTTACGTTTAGATTCATAGGAAGGAAGCCACGAGGATCTATGGTGGACAATGAAATGAGTTTGTAAATAATACCCAATAAAATTTGGAATAATCAAATTCCAATACGAAAGCTTAAACTTTTCATCGTGTCTCTATTTATATATACAAGTATGAGAAAGTATTTATCTATAAGCAAGATCAAAACTTTCAAAAATTCAAACTAAACCTACCTAGCAATTTATAAAGCATAAGTTGGGTTATTATCCTATCTCATACAATCACACAATCTGATCGTGAATTACTTTTCAACTTTACGCAAATCTTGACAAGTGTAGTAAATAAGTTCAAGAAAAGTATGAAATACTAGGAAATAGTGAATAAATTGAATAGATCAATCTTGAAGCATACTGTAATAGAAAGGCAAATTCTACAGCAGATTGGGTTGCTAAGGCCTAGCGACATAATTTGCCTTCCATCGAATTAGGTTTCCAACTCACCACAAGTTCTTTTGCATTTGCTTTGTCATGAATCCCAATTTGTGGGATCCCATGTTTAACTCTTTTGGTTTGAATAAAATTCACTTTCGACCAAAAACAAAAAAACAAAAAAAAAACAAAAAAAACAAAAGAAATCTTCAAGGCATAAAGTGAACATCAATTTTGCTTCTCTGTCCAAGAAATTCTACTAATCTAATCGCTGCTTGTTATTCAACTTAACAAATTCAAATTCGTAACAAAATGGAAAGCTAACTTTGATCTTTCCCATTTCTAAGGGAAAAATGGGCAAATTTGTCGGTTTAGGGACCACAAGAAGATTGAACATAGTAACAGACACGTGCTCATTGAAATTCATGAAGGGAACATGTTTACGAAAATTTGTAAATTTGAAAGACACTTCAAATTAAATCCGTCATTGATTGCGTGAAAAGAGAAAAGATGATATAATTGACCAAAGAAAATTGAGGCGAAGTATTTTAGTCGTTCCGTAACTCTTGGGGAAGCGCAATTCGGAGTTTGAACTTTCTTGTACTATCGAGTTTTATAACTATTTTGATTTCGATGATTAAGTGTTCCAAGTCTTTTAGTCGGTGCAATCAAGTCATTTTATCACCTATTATCTCTATCATCATAAAAATGTTATTTCGATAGTGCTTACATGACAAAACTTTGTATGCGATCTTGATGTGGTCCTTTCCGCTATATCGGTAGAATAAACGAAATCAAGTGCATATGTATTACGGAAAATAAATAATTTAGAGACATTTCTCTAAAATGTTTGCTTGTATCGTTTAGGCAAATTAGTCATCAACATCAACATCACTTTTATCCCAAATTAGTTGGGGTCGGCGGTCGACGAACCCAAAAATAAAATAAAATAAAATAATATATATTATTTGTTTCAAAGAATGACCTGACCAAGGCCACTTTCGTCATTTCCTTTTGTTGATTTCCTTTTTCTTTTTTATTTTATTTTTTCCCATTTTTGTTTTCTTTTTTCCTTTGTTTCGGCTCGCCGGCCGTGACAAGACGTCCCTCGCGGCCGTCGAGGGTGGCCTCACCTGGGCACAATTTTCTCGTTTTCTTTATTTGAAATAAGGTCTACTTTAAATTCTTATTTGATAAAATGAGAGCATTTTAAGTCCTTATTTGAAATTTTCCCTAAAATTAGAGCTCAAAATTCAAAAGTGTTCTTATAATAAATTCTGAATATTGAATTATTTCAATTAAATGTATTTAATAAGTGTCCCAGAACAATAATTGAACAATAGAAGAAACAGAAAATTGAGCGGCAAAGAATTTCACATTAAATTCTCCCTCGGAATTGCTTCGGACCGCGGAGTTACCAACCTCGGAAATACAGAAGTTATCTTCGACCTCGGAAACCGTGATGCGACCTCCTCCTCCTCCTCTACCTCGACACAGACCCAACGGATCCGCCAACTACCGTTCTTCTCCTTCCCGATTTCCCTCCTCGCTGTTCGCACACCAAATTTTTTTTTACGGGTCAAGTTTTTTCATCGCAATTCGCTAATAATTCGGTCGCTGACGTCGGCTGCGTCAGGGAAATGTGAATCCTTTTCTTTGCCCATACTCCATTCGTCCGTTTTATATCGCCCTGTCAAAGCGTCTGTCTATCAATCTATCCATCTCCTTGTCGATCGCTTCGGTGCCCGTTCCTCATTTCGTCCTCTTGACTGTGTTGGGATTAGGAATCTCGCCCGATGAAGAAGAAAGGAGAGATGGGTTCTCAGGAAGAAGAGAGATTGCTCTTGGAAGACGGACTTCCGGAGGTATCTTGATTTCTTTTCTTGTCCTTTTTCCTTTTCTTGCTTTGACTTTTGATCACCCATCTGCTTGTGCTCTCTGTTTCCTTGCTTCTTTTTTCTTGGGTTAGATTTCGTTAGTTTGTGGTGGGCGTGTTTCCAATTTACTTATACTGATGCTGAAAATTCTCTCAATTTGTTAGTTTATGAGCCTCAAGAGCTTAACTCGATAATGAAAATTCAGCTGGCAGGTGTAAATGACGGCTGAAATTGGTCATACGTGTATCCACAAAGTTATCGAGTTTGTTGATCGGCGATGAGCGTCTTGGTTTCCTTTTGTGTTCTGGGACTTTCTGGATAGATGTCGATAGATATTGCCAAGTCTGCATTTTCTTTTCATTTAGAGGATCGTGCTTTGCTAGTAGCTGTCATGATGAGTTTTGAACTTGTTTCAGCAGTGTAATTGCCAAATGGTTTGGAAATTAAGTTAATGGTTGGTCTAATTTTTTCTCAAATGCCGTCTGATGTGATTGCTGTGATTGCGGATTGAGCTTTGAAGTCAAAAGCAATAGAGGTCCTAAATGGCACTTGGATTGCTGCTAACCGCCAGTTTGTGGACAACACTAGGAGGTTTTGGTTTGGATAATTTCCTACAGTGAGGACCTGGTGACAAGTAGAAGACATCAGTTGTAGTAGTTTGGTGTCTAGGAAAAAACTATCTTACTGTGAAGGAGTATGGTTGTTGCAAAATGGTTGCAGTTCAGTTTAAATGGGATGAATTGCAGAATTTTTCTCTTCTTGCTCACTATTACTGACTTTCTTGATTCTGTACCGTGAAAAGAACTTTTTTCCTTACTGATTCTGGTACATCTTAGCATCTTCTGAGGTGGATCTAGTGGCGGATTTTTCTCTTTTAAGTTGCTGATGTAATCATTGCAATGTACTTGTTACCATGATTCACATGTCTTTCTATCGAAGAGGCACCTTGAATTGGGGCTTGTCCAAGACAGAGAGGAGATGAGATTTTTTTATTTGCTTTGTAGTATCAGTTGTTCGATGATGATGAGTTATTTTACTCAGAGCTTGTAAAATGTAAGGAGCAGTCTCCCTAGAGTGTAAAGTAAAAAAAAAGAGAGGCTTTAATAGTGCTAGCTGATGACACCAAGCTTACTGCACCTCATTCTTTTTGGTTTTGGACATAGTACGTCCTTCTCCATTAAGATATAAAAAATACAAACACTCTTGAAATTTTGGTCATGCAAATATCAGAACTGTTGATGCTATTTTATTCATCACATTTGAACTATGTCACAGAAAAAGCAGAATGGACTGTACACTGGAGATGGCTCTGTTGACATCAATGGGAATCCGGTTTTGAAGAGCAATACTGGGAATTGGAGAGCTTGTCCTTTCATCCTAGGTAATGGAAAGATGATATTTGTTAATCTTGCGTGGACTTTATTTTAGTGAATTCATTATGTATTAATATCTGGAATGGCGAAACACAGGCACTGAATGTTGTGAACGTTTGGCCTTCTATGGGATTGCTACGAATCTTGTTAGTTATCTGACCAACAAAATGCACGAGGGAAATGTCTCTGCTGCAAGAAGCGTTACCACTTGGGCAGGCACTTGCTATCTTGCACCTCTTATTGGAGCGGTGGTAGCAGATGCTTATTGGGGAAGATATTGGACGATTGCTGCCTTCTCCACAATTTACTTCTTTGTAAGTAGTCGAACTAATTCGTCACCTAGAAGCAGATACATGAGGAAATGAATAGGGTTGATTCACCATAAGAGATTCCATCCTCTTCAATATAATATCAGATAAATAGATATTCTCAATGCTTTCATATTCTTATTGTCATCAACTTGTGAAGAAGTGGTAGACCTTTGTTTGGATGATACCTTCTAAAGGTAGAGGGTAACTCCAAAACCTAAATTTAGTCACTGCTGCATCATAATGCTTCTAACTTCTGCTAGATTAGAATTATCAAAAAGTGTAGCTTTGTCGCTAATAACAATTAGAACAAATTGCAGAACCTTGCATGCACGGATTAAAACTGTGATACTCATACATCACACCTGGATTACAAAACAGTAACTTTGCATTTCTGTACTAAAGTTTGCTTTCTATAGCATAACTATAGCTTTTGGCGAAAGTGTGTTCTTTCGGCATCACATCAATGTGGATATATGCTGTCAAAGTTATAGGAATACAATATTATCGGGGATTCAAGCTCTATGTTAGTTAGTCAGCGCTGTATGTGTCAAGTAATGCCCATTGGATATTCAAAATGGGTGTTCAAAGTGCACTTCAATAGTTCAGTATTGTTTACTAGAGCAATCATCATTTCCTAAAAAAGTAACCTTTCTCAATATCAACACTAATTGAGGCACTTTTCTTCTCTTAGTGCTTAATGGGAAGGCATTAAAAATCATGTCATGATTATTCATAGGACCTGTCTTCTTTTAACAGTGGCTTGAGTCTTGAACTGATAGAATTGCAATACTTCTAGTTAAAGGAAACAGAGTCATAAGTATTCCTTTGGACCGAAGCAAACACGTTGTCAAAAGGCACAACTGAAGTCATAAGTTTTTTCTGACCAAAAAAAGAAGTGACAAGTATTTTGAAGAGGGGCCAAACTATAGCTTATTTGTCTAAAATGTTGTGTGTTTATGTAAATTGGCTATACTGCGTAGGATAGCATTTTGGCTCAACAAGAGTAAGAAACAATAGTGTGGCAAGACATGAGTAAATGATCAAGTGATGGAGTGATCTTCTCTTATCTTGTACTTGTAAGTGTTTTCTCTTACCATGACCCATTCTTCATGTGCATGTGCATGGCCTATGCACTTGCATGAGGAGGAGCGAGAGTCTTGTTCATACAAAAACTTCCCGCTTGAAATTTATCCGTATTCTTGTACAGGGAATGTGTACCTTGACTCTCTCTGCAACCGTTCCAGCATTGAAGCCTGTAGAATGTGTTGGTTCTTTATGCCCGACAGCTACCCCAACACAGTATGCAGTGTTTTTCTTCGGACTCTATCTGATTGCCCTGGGAACTGGTGGGATCAAACCATGCGTGTCGTCTTTTGGAGCAGACCAGTTTGATGACACTGATCCTAGAGAGAGGATTAAGAAAGGATCCTTTTTTAACTGGTTTTACTTTTCCATTAACATCGGTGCTCTTATTTCCAGTAGCTTGTTGGTTTGGACTCAAGAAAATGCTGGCTGGGGCTGGGGATTTGGTATTCCTGCATTATTTATGGGGATCGCTATTGCCAGTTTCTTCTCAGGCACGCCCCTTTATCGTTTCCAGAGACCTGGGGGCAGTCCCATCACAAGGATGTGCCAGGTTTTAGTTGCCTCATTTCGTAAGTGGAACATCAAGTTACCTGACGATGATAGTCTCCTTTACGAAACGCAAACCTCGGCGATTGAAGGAAGTCGTAAACTGGAGCACACCGATGAACTGAAGTATGTTTTACTCCTCCAAACCTCATCTTGAAACCTCTCAATTAGTCTATGGCTGATTGGGTCTGCATTTCAAAGTAAAAGAGAATGGCATCAAGTTTGGCACTTTTTTGTCATTAGCCATTTCTTAAAGCTAAATAGTGCAGATATATTTCTTTTAAACTTTGTGTAGGTTTGTCTTTTAGAGTTTTATGATTTCGTAAATATATGAAAAACATCTTGATCATTTGTAGCTTGGGCTATTATGGTCTTCCTGTCTTGTCCAAGAAGTTAATTTAAGTTTGTTCTACCAAACATGTACTACTAATAGACCTAGGGACGACTCTTGAAGAGACCTTGATTATATGGATCGGGCAAAGGACATATCTCTAGACGAGTTCCAATAGTATAACAAAACCCATGTAAGCAATGCTGTTGTCTTCCTGTTGCCATTGGTGTAAACGTGTGCTACGAATGATTCCTCTGCTGATTTGTGCGTTGTATATACATTATCTCATAGAGACATATTTAAGATTGTTAGGATAAGATAAGTCTCCTTGTTTATCAACTCTGTTGGTGCTGCCTGAGTAGATGATGAAGACACTTGAGCGTTTTCTCTTGGTGGCTGCTGCCGCTAGTATTATGAGCTATGCATGATTTGTCCCTGGTAAAGTTTTGCATGCTTCTGTCGATTTCAGACCACTATGCTCGCTATTTGACTGTGTTCAACTTGAATACAAGAATGGGGATGATTCACAAACTTGATGTTGCTTACAGATGTCTCGACAAAGCTGCTGTACTCTCAGATGCAGAGGCAAAAAGTGGGGACTACAACTCGTGGAGGCTGTGTACTGTGACACAAGTGGAGGAGCTCAAGATTCTGATCCGCATGTTCCCCATCTGGGCCACTGGAATCGTGTTCTCAGCTGTCTACGCACAGATGTCCACAATGTTCGTGGAGCAAGGCATGATGATGGATACCACTGTCGGTTCCTTCACCATCCCTCCGGCGTCCCTCTCCACATTCGATGTCATCAGTGTGATCTTCTGGGTCCCGGTATATGACAGCGTCATTGTCCCCATTGCCCGAAAATTCACTGGAAAGGAACGTGGATTTTCGGAATTGCAGCGGATGGGGATTGGCCTCTTCATCTCAATGCTCGCAATGTTAGCGGCTGCTGTGGTGGAGATAAAGAGGCTGCAATTGGCTCGGGAGCTCGGTTTGGCCCACCAGGATGTGGCGGTCCCACTCAGCATCTTGTGGCAGATACCCCAATACTTTCTTATTGGTGCAGCTGAGGTTTGTACCTTCATTGGACAGATCCAGTTTTTCTATGATCAGTCTCCTGATGCCATGCGGAGCCTGTGCAGCGCACTTGCGCTCCTGACCACTGCGCTAGGTAATTACTTGAGCTCTTTGATTTTGACACTTGTGACGTACTTCACGACTTCGGGTGGCAAGGCCGGGTGGATTCCGGATAACTTGAACGAGGGACATCTTGATTATTATTTCTGGCTTCTGGCTGGACTCAGCTTCTCGAACATGCTGGTCTACGTCGTTTGTGCCAAAAAGTACAAGCACAAAAGGGCCACTTGAGGCTTGCTCCAAGTCCTTTGCACGATGAATCTGTCACGATGATTCGGCCCTTACTGTATATAGGAATTAAGCAGGTCAATTGGTTATGTACTCGTCCGACAAACGATGATTGCTGCAGTTTCATCTGATTTATTCCTCTTCTTCTCGGCGTGCTATGTTTTCTCGTGTGCCGAATGTGCTTAAAGATTTGTGTGGGGGTGGATGTACGATGCTGTAATCAATTCGCTGCTGTTTTTACGGTCCATTTGTCCGAAATCTCAAACATTTCCCATGTTTGCCATTGGTGATCTAGTCTAAAAACCTGCTCAAGCGAAAATCTTTTGCCTGTAAAAGTTAGGAGCAGTCACTGGTTTTGAGGGAACATTACAGCTGAAATGAGAGGGGTAATGATACTCAGATTGAACATTGATATGAACTTATGCTGCTCTGTCCGACTGTATCGATTCGGATTCACCCACATTTTACTTTGGTACCTAAGGTTGGTTTCATTGTTGCCAATGCTTGTCTAGAATTGGCCAGGTTTCGGCACTCAGAATCGATATCTCTAGTGCATCCGAAAACGGTGTATGTGAACGAGAACGAAACCGGAAAATTCTGTTATCGATAGGATTTGTTTGTCCGACAAATTCCCATGATCAGGTCAAGGTTGAAATGTGGAATTGAGAAATGGGTCCAAAGGACTCGAAGACATGAACTAAACTTCGACACCTACAGATAATGACCAATTAGCTTAAGAAAAATACCCCACCTTTTGGCATTGTCGCAAAATTAACACCAACTTTCAAACATCTCATAAAAACACGCAAACCTTGTACCGTTGCTGTAAATCAACACGGACTTCAAATCATCTCGAAAGAATTACATAAGTCTTCCCTCACGAAATCAACCCGAAAAAAGAAGTCCCTTACTGGTCGCTTATCCCGTCACAGCAGATCGTCCATACTTTCTTTATTGATAGATCACTGGAAAAATTGTTCAAAAAGTCCTAAATCTAGTGTACTTTTGTCAATTCAATCCCAAATCTTTTAATTTTGCAGATTGAGTCTTAAACCTTTACATGTTTTGCCAATTGAGTTCATTCGACTAATTTTGGCCGAAAATCACTTGCGTAGGAACTGGTTGCCCATGCCCACCCAAGCGAGTGCCGCCCACGCCTGGCGAGCCTCACCAGGGTGCCGGTGACCTCCACCGGCCATCGACGAGGCTCGGCAGAGGGAAACAAAAAAAAAAATTAAAAATGATAACATAAAAAATGAAGGAAAAAAATAAAAAAATGAAAAAAATATTGAAATATTATTAAAAATTATCTACGTTAGTGCCGGCCGTGCCACGTGGGATTGCCGGGGTCCACGTCAGTAATTTTCGGCCAAAATTGATCAGATAGACTCAATTGCAAAATCCGAAAAGGTTGAGAATTCAATCGGCAAAATTAAAAGATTTAGGATTGAATTGACAAAAGTACAATAGATTTAGGAATTTTTGGACAATTTTCTCCATCACTGCGAGCTACTTCCAAACTATGGGCCAACCAATGTCTTGCATTATGTGCATACCACTGTTGTTCGCCATCGTATAAATGTTGTTTAATGTGGCTGTTCTCCTATGCAACAATCAATTTTCATCATGACATAATCATACGCTTGTAATTTATGGAAAAAAGTTACTCAATCAGTCCTAAACCTATTGTAAAGATGCCAATTCATTCCTAAACTTTTCAATTTTGCCAATTTAGTTCGAAACCTTTGTGCGAAACTCCAATATAGTCATTCCGGTCAATTTGAAAATCGATGATGTGGCAGTCCGGTCATCGTCGACGGTTTTACATGGCAAACCGTCATGTCAGCGATTTCTGATAAAAATTAGCCGAAAGAACTACATTTGAACTTCGCGCGAAGGTTCGGGACTCAATTGGTAAAATTAGAATGTTTAGGATTGAATTGACATCAGTACAATATGTTTATCATTGATTGGACAATCCTCTAATAAATGAAGCATAATTGTTGGGGGCTTATCACATGACATGACCCCCGCTTTTGGCATCCCCACAGCAAACTATGTTTTGGTTCCACAGCAAGAGTCAAGACCTTGGAGTAATAAATCACCTAACTCATATTTGTCTTTAATATATCTGTCATCATCATCATATAATGCCTGGATTTAGTCAAACTTGGGCATGCCATTAGTACATCCAAAAAGAGAAAAGATCTTTGCTTTGACAATTTGGTCCCCATTCCCAATTCTCATTCCCAGGAATTCTCTCCGTTTGTCTTTCGTCAAATTTTCCACAAGAGCCGTCACATTCGTACAAAGAAAATGAAATTAGGAGGGGTGCGGAAAACAGCTAAGATCAAGTCAATTAGCAAGATGATAAACAATATTTTTTTTTGGGTCGAATATAACACAATTAGTGTTCTTTTAGTGTTCCGGCCCGATAATTTAGCGCACTAAACTAATTTCGCCTTCTGGGTCCAATCAAAAGAAGGTATCTACATCAGGAATAATCGGGACATTTGTGGAAATTATAACTTATTTTGGACTTAATTCATGAGGTCATTCAGAATAAAATAATAAAAACCACGAGCTCGTTTCTTTGTTGATGTATGAAACCTTCGTAACAAGGAGATCCGAGAAGGAGCTAGTTAAAAACTCGAGTCTATCGACATATTTAACGAGACTCATCTTCACTCAAAAGTTTAAGACGATTAATTATATATGAGCCAACTCGGATATATTTATTTTGACAAAAAAAAAAACTCGGGTATATCTATAATTTATTGTATTAGCTCAATCCATCAACTACATGAGATTCCTCGTTGCTGCGGATCAAACCCATCATTGTTCTCTCTTGTTGAACCTGTGAAACAGATAGTGACGATTCAAATATAAAGAACCCTATCTAAATTCCTTGCCTTTGATAATCGAGCACGAAAAGTCAAAGCTTGCTGCTGGGACCCACTTCATGCATCAACTTTCTCACATATTGCCTGGATCAACAGGTGGCCACGGCCACTTTGGTCAAATTGTAAAAAGTTCGACAGGAAAACGTGGGACTACCCCCGAAATGAACAAGGTCATTGTGTGCATGTATGTCTCTGCCTTGATTTACGGTCTCTTTCGAGAGAGAAATTATTCGAAGTTGGTCCACCAGAGCTGGAACTCCGGAACAACCAAATAAAAAAAACAAATAATAATAAAGGGCATCTTGAAGAGGAACATGTGTCTGGGATTACAAGCAAATGTGAATGAGGTGTCAAACCTCCAATGTTTTTCTTTGAATGGAATCAAATGTGGCATGGAAAAAGATCACGTGGGTGGATGTTTTTCCTCGATATAGATTGCTTGTAACTGAACCAGCTGTATCATATGGCGTGTACGTACCAAAAAGCAGTACATATGACTTTGCTAATTACGCCAGTGCTTATGTATAGTTACATTTCTCATTCTGGAATGGTTATATGATCTACTTTCGGAGTTTTCAATCAATGCAGGGGGTCACACGAGATGGAAGATCAACTGGTGCAAAAGTTCATGTGTCCCTTTCCCTAACTTCCCCATATAGGATCCATTTGTTCAGTGCATTGATCATAATCGTCCCTAGCAGAGGTCGATCTCGGGTTAATGGACGATTTATAATCTTATAGTGATTTCGATTCGCGGGCATGACACAGGTAAGCGATTCTCTTTAGGTTAACCTAGAAAGTTAGAATGAAAATGGGCCACTCCCAACGTCTTTCTTTGAACGGACCTCTCGGTACCACATTCTGAGGAGCAGGTTGAGAGCTGTGAATTCACTTTTGTTTGTTGAAAAGTAACAGAACAACTCCCTCTTCATGGACTTCACTGCATCACGAGATGTCAACAGCACATGATAGGGAGATCGATCTTTTATTAGGTAATTTAAGAGTACCACGTGACGATACTCGTGTATTCCTAAGAATGACAATAATCCATCACCCAGTTCCTTCACCTTTCTACTTAATTACCGCTCGTTGTGATTGGACGCATGTCTACTTCTCCTTGTGGGATTGGTGAAATCTTGTAAACCCTAGCACTTCAATGGATCATATCCCTTCCTGTCAAACTGCAACCATGCAAAGGTCAACTGTGGCTCTGAGGCATCGAAATCATGTGCACGTCTGTTGTTATAAACACCAAAAAGGTTGTCTTTGGAATAACGTTGGACACATCTCAATTCGGTCAAACCAGTATGTCATGTTTGAGGTTCTTTTGTTGGGGGCTGCGTCTTCTACGTGAAGGCGGTGCCTACTCTTGAAAAGCATCGTAGTGATGCAGAGCTAGTTTGTGTGGGATTCTACTCTCTTGACATAATTAGATGTGTTGAATTTGTTTACTGAAGCTACCATAATTGATTCAAGAAAGCATGTTGTTATTTGTGTCAACCCCTTTGAATTCCAAGTCAGTTTCAGCTCATGCAAAACATGCAAGATTAGTCATTCAACAAGCCTAATCTAGACTCATTTTGTACATTATATTGGTAATCATACTTCAAGAAAACAAGAACCTCCATCGAGCCGGCAAAAAAAAAAATGCACGTCCTAAATAACTTTGGCCTAGCAAACATTGTGAATGAGAGACTTTAGGAACTTAGCAAAATGAAAAGGAGAACATTTTCAAAAAAAACTGATGGACCTTTTTGACAGCAAATGAGGCAAGTAGGCTTTGGTAAACGCAAAAGATGAAGAAAGACAGGAAGAAACATACCAACCTAATAAATAGGAGAAGGGCTTTTGGTATGTTGACGACTTTGGCACTCTACAGAGAGAGAGAGAGTGTGTGTGTGTGTGTAAAGGTCAAAGCGGAGCAGGTGGAGTTATAAGTGTGTGTTTACAGATTGGGCAATGATGGCAATTCTCTCTGTCTTACCTCCTTTTACAGTAGTCTCTTCTCATGGATGCAATAACTTTTGACCTTTGATGCAAGAGCAGATCAGAATCAGAGATTTTATGAGTATATCTTCCATTATAAGAGTCTCTCTCTCACACAGACACACAAGTTCAGATATGACCA
This sequence comes from Lenwebbia sp. NSW1173648, assembly GCA_029784005.1. Classification (NCBI taxonomy): domain Eukaryota; kingdom Viridiplantae; phylum Streptophyta; class Magnoliopsida; order Myrtales; family Myrtaceae; genus Lenwebbia; species Lenwebbia sp. NSW1173648. Next base: position 10,962,344 of record JARCGZ010000010.1, read on the forward strand.
TTTCCTTTAAAAACACAGCAAACAACAGAGCTTCAAAAGAAGTAACCCACATCCTAAGTCCAACCCTCTGTCTGCATCTCTTGTGGATCAATTAGTAGAAGCAAAGGCAAAGCAAGCTAAAGTGGAATGGCTACATGTGATAACTCCACATTCATGTAAGACAGCGAGTGTGTCGAGTTCGAGGGTGTTTGTAAGAGAGGTACCTCCTTTTCGGAGATGATGACACTGATATAAGCACGGTATATCTCAGCAAAGAGACAGGTTGCTCATAGCCACAAATTTATTAGTGAAACTTTCACTTTGAGAGAGAGAGAGAGAGAGAGAGAGGGATTGATGGGGGGAGTGAGGCAGTACATAAGATCGAAGGTGCCACGGCTGAGATGGAGTCCGGAGCTTCACCGCTGCTTCGTGCACGCTGTCCACCTTCTCGGCGGTCATCGCAGTTACGTATTACATGAATATCCTCTCTTCTTCTTGATATGATTCATTTGTTTTCACTTTTAATGCTTGTACGATTTGTGTGATGTGCTTCACCATGATTGTATTCCAATCTTTATATGTATCTCAGAGGCCACACCCAAGATGGTTCTTCAGCTCATGGACGTGAGGGGACTGACCATTTCCCATGTCAAGAGCCATCTCCAGGTAAAGAGGTGGTGTTAGCTTTTTCCAGAAGTTCTTAGTGATGTTTTTGGACAAAACCTTTGCTAAGTGTTTGAATACAGTCGACAACTTTTGATGCTACTTGATCTTCTCACTGATTCAGAGTCATGTACTCAGAATTCGTCCCGACACTTTAAAAGACTCATTCTTAGTAAACTTCTTATTAACTACCTGTATTTCTCTGATCTCCGTCTCCCTCTCCCGCAGATGTACAGGAGCATGAGAAATGACTCGGACAGACAACAAGGTAACTTAGCTACAACAACAAGCCCTAGGGCTTGTCTTCGTGTTGATTTCATAGTTTCAAATGTAGAATAGTGCATGCCCTAATTTAATGGCAGATTTTCTACTTCAGTGACGATGTTGCATTTCAACATCTCTTGGTGGCCTCCCATCATCACTTCATTCATTGAGCTCTGCCAAAAACACAGAAGTGCATACAACCTTTCACAAACTAGAGCTAATCACCAAGCAGCCGGCGAGGGCGAAAGCCCCCGCCGGCCCTCCTCTCGGTTGTAGTTCACATAGAATCTTGGATACGGATACTCATAAGTACCTATGTATATATGCCTAGAATCACAGACTTCTCTATTTGAATCCTTTTTTTTTATATATTGACCTGTGTAAACACCATTTGTTTGCGGTTACAGATAGGAGCCGCACCAGTGCTGGACAAGAAAGCCCATCTTTTGAAGACGATGAACCTGATGGGTGCATAATAGTCGAACAACCCGAACCCGGCGACAGAAACATTCTTCACGCATCCTCGAAACCCAGCAAAGGAGACTCGTCGGAATCGGATTCTCGGTCATTCATGCACTGTGCCTGCGATTCGCTCGGGTGTATAGTGGAGACGGCGGCGGTGGCGGCGACCACAAGTTTGGTGGCAACTTCATGCACTGATCTGCAGATGATGATCCAGCCCGAGCACTATGCAGTGGCAGAATCTAATTTTCTCCAGGTACGCACACAAAGGTCCTCCGGCCTACACTTATGCTTGTATATAATGGTTTGGTGTGGTCTTGATTTTTAGCTTCTTACTTTTCTTTTCCTCTTATTTGTGCGGTTTAAAATAATACATTTATGTAATGAGAAATATCTCGATCTTGGGAAATCAATCTAGAAAAAGAGCGCACATATTACGCATGAAGAGAAATAGTGAAAAAAATCAAATTAATCAAAAAAGTTATATGTAAACATTTTGATCCAGTTGTTGTAGTGAAAAAAATCAAATTAATCGAATGCGCATTCTGACTGCCACTCAAATTGTAGTGGATTGATATGTTAGAAGAAGTTTAATCGAATGCGCATTCTGACTGCCACTCAAATTGTAGTGGATTGATATGTTAGAAGAAGTTTAGTCGTGTTATATCTTTCCTAACTACTAATGTTGTGGGATTTCTTCCATAATTGCAGTTAATTTCCGTGATTAGCTTAATTAAAGGCCAATGTATAATTCCGACTCAATACTCCCTGATTTCAAATTCAGTGTTCTAATAATAGCTGATGAGATTGTTCGCACCTGTGCATTGGCATGTATATGAGGGTGCATCACAGTGTTCGTCCCATCAAGCAAATTCAAAATCGTTCCGTTTCATATTTTTTCATAGTCCGTATCGATTCTTTCGACATTTTATCTTATTCAAACAGATAGCAAAACCAGAAGAAGTTCAAGATCATGTGCCGCAAAAGAAGACGAAACGAATGAGCACGAGGAGAAGTGATGCCGGACAACTCAAAGACGTTGACGGCTGTGGCTGCGAGCTGTCGCTGTCGCTTCCGATGAGTACTCAACCGTCTTCGCAGAGAGGTAACGCGACCTCAGAGAGCGGGATCAGCGAAGCGATATCGTCAACCTCGTCCCCGAAACTCTCCTCGTACTCATCCTTTGAAGAGCCCTGTGTCAACTTGGACCTATCCATTGCTCTTGGCGGCGCATAATTCATCTGATCATGTTTTCTTCCCTCAATTCATGCTGTGTTTAGTTCCTTCCCTGAAGCATTTGTTCTGTAGGTACTAACTTGCTGGCTTCAAAAGACTCTTAGATTTTGAATAGATTTTCTTGTCCCCGGAAGAGCAACATCATCACCGTTAATGGCCTCTTCATAGTCGTGCTAGTTAGTTTATGTTTCCGCGCTAAGGGAAGTGAGCACAGTTTGTCAATACACTTGAGTTCCAAATCCTGTGTGCTCCTCTGGTGATCTGTTATCCATGACAGCTTGGTGATTCATGTTGCAGAATATAATATGCTTGACTTGGTAATCGACGTTGCAGAATACTAATGGATTCGTTATGAATGATTTCGATCTAGTTCATGGCCTATTAGAAGTAGAAGGCGCTCTAGTGGAATCTTTGCGGACAGAAAAAGATTACAATCACTTTAATAACAATCGAAGGACATTGCTTCTTCAACCCAAACTAAGGAATCCTTAGATATGATGCAAAACGGATCTTGTTCTGTCGTTGATGAAGATTTCTATATGAAGAATATGTATCAAAACAAGGGCAAGAGCTAGTTATGCATGAATGAGCAAGAGCTAGTTATAATCAGCCTTAAGGTAGCAATCCTTCACTAAGTCTTACAGAACAAGGGCGCACATACTATGAATGTCAGAACTATTGTCTAATCAGGGAGTATTTAAAATGAGGATATCAGATGATCTTTCAAAGTAATTTTGAAGATTGCTACCATCAATGAGTCAATAGGAAAATACACTCTTGTTCAGGGAAAAATTTGAGTGAATAATTACAAAAGCATAGTTGACTTGCATATCCGACACCAACACTGCATTTTGCAAGTTGTTCATGGAGAGATATATTTCAACTCTAAAGGAGAAAGGAAAAATAAAATGTAGTGTAGTCTCAGTCGAATATGAGAGCACCGAGACACTGAGACATAAAACAGAAAGATCAATATTGCTTCCCGAATCCCAATATGTTCTAAACGATCAAGAAATTATTAGTGTATTCCTACTCCTCACGGAGGCCGACCTTTAGTCCAAAACAAGTTAAGATGTCAACTTGCATGGACCGGAACTGTTCATTGACGTGACTATATCAACCTGTTGCATCTGCTGAAAGCCGACTAGCACGAATGGATTGCAGTTGGATTCTGTTGTTTCATCTCTTCATGGTTCTTTGGAATCCAAGGCCAGAACCACGAGCAACTTCCATTTGAAGATTGCACCGCTATGAGTTGCTGCTATAGTCCACAGACTTACTTATTCTTTGACTTAGCCTGAGGAACCAACGCCTTGACACACAACCGTGGCTTTGTAGTGACCAGTTTTTGTGGAAGAACTGATACTGCGGCCACCAATGACCTACTAGGAACAGCCGAAAGGGGTAGCAGCTCAACCAGAACAGAAATCTGCAATAAAAGAAGTCAGATAAACATGAGAGAGAGAGAGAGGGGGGGGGGAGTGGCTGAGGGGTTGAGCTCTACCTCGGGGTTTTTAAGATCTACAACTGAATCTGATATAGCATCCTTAACTGCTGCAGCTACGACTTCAAAGCATTTGTGGCGGTCCAACAAAGGTAGTAGATCAGAACCATCAGATTTATCTTTTGAATTTTTCCGCTCCGTCTCTTCAAGTCCTCTTCTATTATATCCAACTGCAAACTAGAGGCCAATGGAAGAGTCATTCAATTCGTGAGCAGACAGATTCACAAGATGGACCAATTTATGAGGATGCATAACGAGATCGTAACAGCTCTGATTTGATTGAAGGGCAAGAAGCAACAGTTAAAACAGATTAGGAAATGAAATCCCCAAGTGTCACACTTAAAAAGAACACAGAAAGGGGGAAGGGACTAAAGCGATAAATAGATAACTAGATCTTCTTATGATACAGATAGAACGTGTACCTTTATTGGTAATGCAAGTCTGCTTGGCCTATCCTTTAAAAACTTGAGGACAAGCTTTTGGACAACAGTCCTTAGGTCTGGCTCATTCAAACTGCATGTAGCTTGGATAGGGAAAATTCGATGACACCAACTGCACCGGAAAAACCGACATCTTTAATTGGCATTTGAACAAATAAATCCTAAAATGCAGTTTGAACCAAAAGTTAATAATAAAGTCAGAGTTCCGTGCGATAGCATTCATCAAAATTCAAAGTAACACATTTTTAGAAAGATCACTTCAAGCTAAAATTCTCACAATTTGCAAAACAGCGGTCAGTTTAATCAAATGCTAGCTACAAATACATAAGAAGTTATGTCTAGAAGCTACAAGTTTCAGGGAATGAGGAAAATACTTGGTGCATTTTCCACAACCAAAGATCCACGAAAAACCTTTCCTTTTTTCCCATTTTTTTGGACAACAATATCAGCAAAGATGTCTCCTTCAAATAAAAAGGCTTTCATTATTGTCCTTCCTGCCAGTCAAAAAGCATATTTGCAATATGCCGAGTTCTTTGCAATGCATGCTTAACTGCAATTGTAGGGTGCACTAATGGGCGATTAGATGGCCTTTATTATATAAAAATAATATTTCAATTGATAAAAACTACAATGAACTTTGGGGCGGATTTAAATGTTACATATATGTTATTCAAGAGAATATGGGCATTTATCGTTAAAAAAAGCCATCAAAATATCTAAAGTAAAAGTCAAAAGCACATTAGTCAAACCAAACACTCCCATAACTTACCTGTCATAAGTAGCATAAATATGCAGCAATCCTATTATACTAGAGCGGGTAGAGTTTAAGCTGATCAAGTAAAATATATATGCCTCATTGAGGGTAATTTGCACATCCGTTTTTTCTTTTCTTTAACTTTCAACTTAGAGGACTCATCCACCAATGCCAAGTTTCGCTGTCATATGGGGTGCAAGAAGGTCTATGCAACAGCAGTGACTCCTAGCACATTGCCCAATCCTAAAGTACCAAGCCAGGTAGGAAATGCATGTTATCAACTAGGGATCCAATTCAGTGTCTAATGGCAAGGAAGGAAAAGAAACACTCACTGTGGGGAACTTGAATCTGCAGATCCCAGGGAATCAATAATATCAGACACAATTTGAATGGTGTCGGCTGAATCCTCATGGGGGAATGTAAAGAGAAGCAAACCACTCCCTGTCAACTTGACTAATGAAAGTGCTTGAGATTTATTCGCACTGGTGTCTTCCTCTGTTTGAGAAGATACATCTTCTGAAAGCTTAACTGCCAGTTGAATACCAAAGTTGGAGGCAGTTAGACAACGTTTTGCAGATATCTAAGTACGTAGTGATTGGGTTTTGACCAGAAGAGTACCATCCTCGTTGCGATTCTGATCTGTTGAATGCCCACACTCGGCACCATTGGCACCTTCCTTATCCAATTCCTCAGGACATACTTTCCTTCTCTTAGGAGTTAACTTTGCATCAGCCACCTCCAAGTTATTACTCTCCCTAGCAGAAAATGTCCCATAACACTGCAAATTCATTCATTACAGAGCTAAGGATGATGAAATTTCACTATCCTAAACAGTAAAAGGAAGACCCATTTCATTGAGCTATTTCAAATTAGTTCCACAGGAACCACTCTAAGATCAGGATATCACTAATCAATGCAAATTACACTTACTCAAAGGAGACCCAATTCTTCACTCTAAGCTACAAGCATAAATCAAAAATACACTACTCAAACACATTATGTAATTAATCAGTAGTATCTCCTTCAGTCGCGCTTAAAAGGTTCAACTTTTACAAGGCAACGAAACCTTTTCAAGGAGGCACATGGCTTCTTTGGTTGCGCTCTTCTCCCTCTCTGAAGAAAGGAAAAGGGACAAAAAAGAAGACGTTAACCTAAGTTTCAATCATCGAATTGACAACTAAAAAGCGAAGGAGAGATGGTACACTGATGGTGCAGGTGATGAGGAAGCCGGAGTGCGAGCGTCGGAGGAGGGAAGAGGGGGCGTTGTAGTCGAAGCGAGGGATGCTGATGACAGCTGAGTGCTGCTCCCATGGCGTCATCGTCGTCTTCTTCTTCGCCTTCGCTTCTTCATCGTTGTCTTCTTCTTCTTCTTCTTCCATTTCTCTTTTCTCTCTGCTCTGAGTCGGTTCCATAGTCCAGTTCAAACTCTTGTCTCCGCCCTACCGATTGGTGAAACTCCGGCGGCTTTCATTTACAGTGAAAGTTCGACCCGACCACCCGGTTCGTTTTCCCAAAACGACTCGACCGGTATATCCAAATATTTTCCAAACTTCTTTTTAATAAAGGATAAGATTATACTTAATTACAAAAGCACAAGATTTCTAATTAGATTGTTTATTTAGTCTTTAGTTAACTCTATTTCAGAAGATACTAGGAAAGAGCTCAAAGTTGACTAGAAATATGATTGATCTTCCTAACATGTTATTGATCAACTTTACACGGAATTTTTGTCGAAAAATTACTAAAAAAGTCCTAAACATATTGCAGTTATGTCAATTCAATCCTAAACCTTTTTTTGTTGTTGCAAATTCAGTCATAAAACACTTTGCATTTATGCCAATTCAGTCTATCAGTGCTGACGTAGAAGCCGGTCGGTGCTACCGGCACTAGCGCGACAATTTTTAATAAGTACTTATCTACTTTTTATTTTGTGTTTTTTTTTTCTTCTTTATCTCCTCCTTCTTCCTCCCCCAACATTAATCCATGAAATTGTCATAAAAAGGGCTTAATCTTAGCCATCCATTGGGACATGTAATCATGGCCATCAATGTGGTGACCTAGGCTCGCCATTTGCTCCCATAAGTTGATAGGTTCCAGAAGTGATTTTTCTGTCAATCTTACATCCGGCGAGATCTGCATCTGAATATCCCTTTAGAATGAAATTAGAATCTTTTGAATACCAAAGTCCATAGGCTGGATATGTTTCGATATATTTGATGATTCTTTTTATTGCGGATAGATGTGACTCTCTTGGGCTTGTCTGAAATCTTGCACATAAGCAGACACTATATAGAATATTTGGCCTGGAATCGGCTCGTTGACCAGGCCGGCAGTTCCAAACAGGAACCGGCCGGTGGCTTACCGGCCGTTTCCAATGAAAATGGAGATTTAAAACAAGAAGAAGAAAAGATCCCTTGTCAGTTGTCCTAGTTCATGAAACACACCCCCCCCCCCCCCCCCCCCCCCCCCCCCCCCCCATCAGGAGTCCACTGTGGGACCGAGTACCAGGCAAAAGACAACTCAGAGATAGCCAAGTTCATGCAATTATGCAGTTAAAAATAGTGGAGAAATTCGATGACTTTTCAGCCATCTTAGACTTGCTAAGCATAGATTATAAAAAATGAAAAGGGTCTAATGGCAATCATTAGGAGGTGACTGAGCAAAGCTGATAATATCCATGGTGTTCCCAACGGAAAGGAGAACACACATGGGATATCGAGTACTTGAAAAGAGATGGTGAACCAAGCCGGCCCTATCATGACATCCAGGTCAATCACACCTTGAGGCAAGGGTGACCATGCCGTCGTTGGGCGAAGCCGAGCTCGCCCAATGACGGTGAGGTCGAGCCTCGCCCAATCATGGGGAGGCTCGGCCTCGTCAAATCTGGGCGAGGCTGGCCCTCGCCTCTGGCCAATCGTCGATTTGGTGACCAGCTGGAGGAAAAAAGAGAAGAAGAAGAAAAAAAGAGAAAAAAAAAGGGAAAGAAAAGGAAAAAGTAAATAATTAAAAAATATTATTATTAAAATTGCCACGTTAGCACCGATCGATAAAAGTTGGCCGAATGGACTGAATTGACACAAATGTAAAAGGTTTAGGATTGAATTAGAAAAAAAAAAGTTTAAAACTGAATTGACACAATTACAATAAATTTATAACTCTTCTAATAATTTTTTCAAATTTCTTGGATATCTCTATTAATAGCAAACAATATGCAGCAACTCAACTCTCCCGCAGACCCAAAAAAGAGAAAAAGAAAAAAAACTCTCCCGAAACATGCCTAATATTCATGTTTCAATCTTATTGCAGAATGTATATTATTCGTCCTTCAATTTTGGCTCAATACATAATATCATCTTTTAACTTTTAATATGTTTGATATGGTACTTAAACTATTCTTAAATGTTTGATGTAATATTTAAACTTTTAATTTATTCAATCTAACCTATCAACTTCCTATCGCAAAATCAAATTAGTCGTTCGGCACTATTCATAAGTTTTCCTAATTACACTATTACCCATATGTTTGGATGTCTTTTTATTTCAATTAATTTCCCAAAGCAACAAAAGTTGGATTATCTTTTTATCACCTTTTACGCTTTTTTGTCTCTATTAATATTACAATAGCTCCATATAATTTTTTTAACTTGTGATTTCTACACAGTAAAAATAGAACCTCATTTATAGTAGTATCGGGCGACATCCCCGCTATCTAATAATCTAGTTTACCCATTTGACTAGATTTAATTAAGAAAACACGGAAATAGAAAAACTTGAAAATTTTATCTATCTAAACTTTATATGGCGAGGCGAGGTGAGGCCTCGAGCTTGTCCACCCTCGCCTTGTCAGATTTGGCAAGGCTGGCGAGGCTCGAAAGTCTTTTAAGGACTTACATATCCGCCCACGGTGGTGGAGATGATTTTTGGGCTATGTAAGAGAGACTCGAAAGTCTTGGAGGATTTACATAGCTGCCACCCATCTAGCATTTCTACTTTGAGGGACGGAGACATCGGATTGGGAGGCCGTTTTGGAGAGAACCATGGTGGCGGCGATGACTTTTGGGCTATGTAAGAGACACTTGAAAAGTCTTTGAGGATTTACATGCACAATCACTTGCAAAATAATTTCTGCAAAAGAACCGTGCAGTATGGATTCACAAAAAAGAAAAAACATACACACAATCGGAGGAACCTCAGCTAACCTTGTCCGCTTGGACTTATAATAATCAACTCCGTGTAAGACAGTACATTATAAATTGACTTTGCTCCCTTTCTCTCAGCTGTTACCCCTCGTTCTCTTCCTCTTTCAAAAAACATTCGCTCTGCCGTTACTTTGCTCTTCCTCTTCCTCTTTCTCCAAATATATACGAATCCGAAAATGCCCGTCATCGGTCATGATCAAAGGAGGAACATGCATGCCGTACTCACCTTCATCGTTCCAGCTCTCCTCAACTTCATTACTGTGAAGTACCAAGGGAGGCCCAACTCTCCGTTTGAAACCCATCCCGTCACCGTCTTCTTCTCCTTCTCTGCTCTCCTTCTCTATTGCTCCTTGTCCCTTCCGCTTGTTGCTCATATACCAGCCTTTAATTCTGCTTCCGGTGCCCACATCTATCGTTTCCTCATGATCCTGTCCTTTTCCCTCTCCATTGCTCTGCCTACGTCGTTATTGTTCCGAGGCCTCTCCTTCTTTCTCCTCCATCTGCCGTGGCTGATACTGCTCTCTGTAGCTCACTTGTGCGGTCTCGTTCAGAAACTCATACGACTGGTAAGGCAAAAGATTCTAGCATTCGTATTCATCCATTTGCTTGGCCGTCAACTGCAGAGAGGAAGAGCGCCACCGCTTCTGCCACATGCAACTGCCGATACGTATCTCGTGCTACAATTGTAGTACCTGCCAGAATTCAACGAGTCATCCTTAGAAGCACAAGAAGAAACCAAGGAAACAGCAAGCAGGAAAAAACATAAGTAACATTACATGTATGAGATGTTTACTTGGATTTGTATACTAAAGAAAGTCACTGTGACAATAAATAAGAAATTTTATTAGTGTCGTAACAATTGTACATCGATTTGAGTTTAAGATTTCAAAATCAAATATCTCCTAAACAAAGAATTCGATTGCTGATGGTGTTGAATGAATTAGAATCTGTGCTATCGGTCATTGATTGGAAAAGACAGAGAAGAAGGTTAAAGCCAAAAGTCAGCAAATTGAAGAACTCCAAGCAAACAAAAAATTGAAGAAAATCAAGAAGTACACCTTTTTACACAAAACTACTCATAGTTGATGTTTGTATGAGATAGAAGAATCATTATCCACGGAAATATTAGATGAAGCGATAAGCTTATTTGGTGACTTCGGGTTTTTACACGTGAACACTTAAGCCGCAAAATAGATGAATCGATAAGCTTATTTTGGTGACTTCGGGTTTTCAGTCCTTCAACCCCCAAATTAGCCAAACCAAACACTCGCATAACTTCCATGGTCATAAGTAACACAATATGCAGCAATCCTATCATACCATAGAGGGTAGAGTAGAACACTCTAAGCTGATGAAGTAAAACAGATATGCCTCATTGAGGCTTAGTTGCACTTGTGTTTTCCCTTTGCTTCTAGCTTAAAGGATTCATCCAACAATGCCAGGTTTCTCTGTCACATGAGTCGCAACAAGGTCTATCCAACAGTAGTGACTCCTAGCATATTTCACAATTCTAAAGTAACAGGCCAGGGTAGGAAATGCATGAATTCAACTAGGGAGCCATTTTCAGTGTCCAATGTCAGGGAAGGAAAAGATGAACTCACTGTGGGGAGCTTGAATTTCCAGATCCCAGGGAATCGATAATATCAGACACACTCTGAATGGTGTCGGCTGAATCCTCATGGAGGAATGTAAAGAGAAGCAAACCACTACTCATCAACTTAACTAATGAAAGAGCTGGAGATTTGTTCACGCGGATGTCTTCCTTTGTTTGGGAAGATACATCTTCTGAAAGCTTACCTGCCAGATGCATAGCAAAGTTGGATGTGGTAAATTTGACCAGAAGAGTACCATCCTCGTTCTTATACTCATTGGTTGAATGCCCACGCTCGGCACCATTGTCACCTTCCCGATCCAATTCCTCAGGACATACTTTTCCTTCTCTTAGCAGTTAACTTTGCGTCAGCCACCTCCAAGTTATTACTTTCCCTAGCAGCAAATGTCCTACAATACTGCAAAAGCATTCGCTACAATGCTAAGGATGATGAAACTTCGCTATCATAAATAGGGAAAGGAAGACCCATTTCATTGAGCTATTTCGAATTAGTTCCACATGAACCAGTCTATGATCAGGATATCACTAATCAAGGCAATCACACTTACTCAAAGGAGATCCAATTCTTCACGAACACATTATGTAATTAATCACTAGCATCTCATTCAGTCACTCTTGAAAGGTTCAACTTTAAGAAGGCAACGAAACCTTTTCAAGGAGGCACATGGCTTCTTTCAATCGTCGAATAGACAACTAAATAGCGAAGGAGAGATGGTACACTGATGGTGCAGGCGATGAGGAAGACCGAGTGCGAGCGTCGAAGGAGGGAAGAGGGAGCGTCGTAGTCGAACCCAGGGATGCTGATGACAGCCGAGTGCTGGTCGTCTTTTTCGTCCTCGCTTCTTCATCCCTGTCTTCTTCTTCTTCCATTACTCTTTTCTCTCTGCTCCGAACCTCCGAATCTCTGTTCCATAGTCCAATTCAAACTCTGTCTCTGCCCTAAAAGATGGTGAAACTCCGACGGTCTTCATTTTCGGTTTAAGTTCGACCCGACCACCCGGTTCGTTTTCCAAAAACGACTTGACCGTCTTATCCAAACATTTTCCATTCCTCTTTCATTGGATTACATTATTTTTTTCACAAGATTTCCAATATGATTATTTAGTCTTTAGTTAACTGTTTTGTAGAAAATATTAGGAAGGAGCCGAAACTGAACCAGAAATGACTGATCTTGCTAACTTGTTGTTGATAAACTTTCCACTGAAATTCTTGATATGTATTAATAGCAAGCAATATGCAGCAACTCAACTCCCGTGGAAGACGCCCAATTCTCCAAAAAGTTATAAACTTATTGCACGATTAATTTAGTCCTAAATTTTTCAATTTAGTCAACCTTTTGACAATTTACTAATGTAATCTTTCTAGCCATTTTTTTGTCAGAAATTGTTGTTGTGGGCACCGGCCGTTTTACGTGGAACGATCGGCACTGACGTGGTCGATTTTTGCAAAAAAGAAAAAGGAAATTAAAGAAAAAAATTCAAAACATTGGCCAAAATGACTATATTGGCAAATCAGAAAAAAGTTTAGAACTAAATTGACTAAATCAAGAAAATTTAAGACTTAATTAAGAGTTGCTGCAATGAAGAGCAATAGCGAGACATGTGGCTTAAGTTTGCGTTAATAAAGTAAAGATGAAGGTGAATATTGCCATTATTGTGCGCTCAGACTTTTGATGCAGCTCGAGTCGGAGCCCAGACTTTTGATGCTTGATATATGGAGGGAAAGGGGTCGAATAACTTGTTGATTTATCATGTGGCGTTTGGTTAGTCAATTCCTATTTTCACCGCCAATAGGCATGCGGTCTTATTGATAAAGTGTTTGAGGGGTGGGGGCGCTAGTATCATAGATGTGGGGTTCGACTCTCGTGCTCTATAAAAAGGCAGAGCAAAAGTATGAGAGGGGAGAATAAGAGATAGGAAATGTAAAAAAAAAAAAAAAAATTCCTATTTTCACTGGACTTGACTGCAAGACAACTGTGAAATGAATAGTAATGTTGCCTTTTTAATGGGTAGAGAACTGCTGAGAAACGATGGACCACGAAAGCGACCTCAATGAATTTCATTGGACGTCCGAATTCGTCTTTGTAGCATTTCGATTGAAGCTTCTGTATATGTACGCGTGTCAATCAATGTGAGCCGCATTGACGGAGTTCTTCGACTTAAGTTGGACAGTCGCACTAAAGCATCGTGCATATAGACTTTTTTTTGGAAAGTCCGATGGTCGAAATTTTGCATCGATGACTTTTTTTCTTTTTGGATCCAAAAAAGTTTAAAGCACGATGCTTTAGTCGGACTAAAGCGTAAGACACAATTGGGCGCGGCCAATAGTTATGGCGGCATGCTGCAACGGAAGTGGGAGGACAAGGTGGAAAAATCTCTCGGATCCAAATCTCGAGAGAGAACTCCCATGGAAGGGAGAGAAAAGCTCCCATTAAGGGAGAGAGCCATTGAGTTTGGATGCCGGAAGTTTGATGAAGCAATATTTTTTTAACATTTTTTCGACCAACATGGCTTGCCGAAGATCCAACGTGACAATATTCCTGCATAAATGACCTAAACTTGTGAACAGTGTTGAAGCACTGATTGGACTTTGTTATGGAAAGATGAGGGACTAATTGAACAATTTGAAAGTTTAGTGACTAGATTGAACATTTAGAAATAGTTCATGGAGCATATTGGAAAAATTAAAAGTTTAATGATGAGATTCCACATCAGATCAATGTTTAAGTTCTATTCTGTCGTTTCCGTTTTCCTATATACAATGTGATTTTCATTTAGTTTCCTCGCCATACGGTGACGTTGTAGATGATCATAGAGCTACATTTATGCATAGGGCCTTTTCCCCACCTCCATTTCTTGTATCTTGCACGTTTGTCATTACAATTGGAGTTCATGTTGTGCGAATTTGGGGTTTGCTTTTGCTTAACCAAATCAAACTCAAAAATTTTCATAAAGCTTTGCTTGTCTTACTTATGGGAGAATCTGGTGCGCCTATCACCTTACAATCCTAAGAGGACGCAAGGTTGACTGGCCTTGTTGGAGTCCCGTGGAGGGAAAAATTCTAAAAAGATTCCGGTACATGTGAGTCTAACGCATGTGAACCCTTGATTTTGATGGGTCCCACGGGGACCGACATGATTTAAGGACCGAGATGCAGTTGGCTCACATGAACCCGAGGCACCCAAGAATATCTCCGAGAGTGTGAATGTGAGAACAGGGTAAAGTAAATTCACTCAAGAATTTGAACAATCCGAAAAATAGTTTCCGCAAAAGATCATGGAATGATGATGCGCCAAAACAAAAAAGTGGGTGGGGCAGGGGACTTTTGGGCACGATTCCCCCAAAAACTCAAAATCACTTTGGAAACGCATGTGGGATCGATTTCATTACTTTTGGAGAACCCAGAGAGAGATAAAATTTTGAAGGGACCGGGGTATGGAGGGTCACCTTACCGTCTGCATTGGAATTGTGTTTTTTAAGAATCTAAGAATTAACATTTTATTAAAAAAAAAATCGCGTGCGGGGGAATTTATCGTCGAGAGCATTAAGTAATCGTTTTTGGGAAAATTGTCCAAAAAGTCTTAAACCTATTATACATTGGCCAATTTAGTCCTAAACCTTTCAGTTGTATCAATTTAGTTCTAAACCTTTCAATTGTGTCAATTTAGTCCTAAACCTTTTGAAGTTTTATCATTTTAGTCATAAACATTTTAAAGTTTTGCTAATTTAGTCCTAAATTTATATTGGCAGAAAGGACTTCATTGACAAATTATCAAAAGGTTTCTAAATCGGCAAATCGTCAAAAATTTTAGTACTAAATTAGCATAATCGAAATGTTTAGGATTGAATTGGCAAATCGTCAAAAAGTTTAGGACTAAATTGGCACAATTAAAATGTTTATGACTAAATTGGCTGCAGTACAATAGGTTCATGACTTTTTGGATAATTATCCCTATCGTTTTTCACACCAATATGGCATTGAGTAATAACTCTGAAAAGTTTTGGCATTAAGAATGGGGAAAATTCCAAAAAAGGGCCCGAAGTCCTCTCATTTTCTCAAATAAGGGCCCCAAGTGAACCTTGATTCAAATAAAGGCCTGAAGCGACATAATATGTTTCAAATAAGGGCCTGAAGTGGTTATAGAGTTTCAAAAAAAGGCCTGAGTTAAAGGGCATTTTCGTCATTTCTCATTTTGATTATTTATTTATTTATTCCCTATTTTTTCCTTTTCTATTTTTAAAAAAATTTTAAAAATAAAAAAACAGCCCACATGCGGAAGGGCTGCCCCCTCCCGCCTGTGGCCGCCGGCCCACCGCAGGTGGGGGGTCTGCGGGGGCGGCGACGGCCGGCGAGGTCGCTGGCGCCTCGGCGAGGGCCTCTGGCCCTCGCCAAAATCGGGAGAGGGTCGGGCCCTCTCCCGGATCTGGGCTAGGGCCGGCGACCCCTGCCCAAGTCCGGGCGGGGGCCGCCGACCCTCGCCAAGACCAGGGCAGGAGTCGCCGCCCTCCCCTAGTCAGGGCGAGGCGGGGGCCGGCGACCCCCGCCTAGATCCGGGAGAGGGCCCGACCCTCTCCCTGTTTTGGTGAGGGCTAGTAGGCCCTCGCCTCTGGTCGGCGGGGTCGCCGGCGACTTCGCCGCCTTCGCCGCCCCCGCCGACCCCCCATCTGCGGTGGGCCGGCGGCCACAGGCGGGAGGGGCAGCCCTCCCGCCTCTGCAATGTTTTTTTTTTAAATTTGTTAATTTTTAAGGAAACAGGAAAAAAAATTAAATAAGGAAAATGACGAAAATGCCCTTGAAATTAGGCCCTTTTTTGAAATTTTATAGTCACTTCAGGCCCTTATTTGAAACAACGTTCACTTCAGGCCCTTATTTGAGAAAATGAGGACATTTCAGGTCCTTATTTGAATCAAGGTTCACTTGTGGCCCTTATTTGAGAAATGAGAGGACTTCGGGCCTTTTTTTGGAATTTTCCCTTGAGAATGAGCACTTATGACACTTCTAGCTTTCTTATAAGGACCTTTTGGATTGGAATGAAATTTGGGTGAATCCACGTAGAATGATTTTCTTGAAGAAATCATTTTCCGAATATTATAAGCCCAAAAAGTTTACACGTAAGTGATTGTCTTGAATAATTTTTGACGCTTTTGTCCATCGAGCGTCCCAATCAGCGTCCGTAGAATTTTGCATCGAAAGCTTCGGGCATGATTATTCCAAGTTCTTCGACTTAAGTCGGACTAACGCATCGTGCATCAACTTTTTGGATAATCGGATGGTCGGACTAATTACAAGACGATTACCGATAATTACATGTATCTTATAGTTTTTTTTCTTTTACGAATAAAAAGGTTATTAAGAGACGATTAGTTCAATTACCATCATTATATTATCACAAGGATTCCACACTAGCGACGGAATGTACTATTTAAGTCGTAACTATCCAGTCCAACCATAGGCACATGAGTCTGTCATTGCGGTCTTAATGGTGTACAACAAGCTCGGACAAGATAGCAAATGCCTAAAACGGGACATTCACTCACGACACGGTTAGAACTTGATATCATTTCATTGAAAGTATTGTGACAACTCTTTTACTATTGGGCTATTGCGCTCGGTGATGTTGCCTGTACGATTGAATGACATGGCGATGATGTCATGTCGAAATATACAAGTATTGTTGCCTACTTAAATTATTTCCAGAGTCATTTAAATAGTTCATGGTATAAGTCCCTTCTGGATCAAATGGAACTTGAGATCGATATCAAAGTAAAGCAGGATTGGAACAAGAGCGTTGCAATTAAGAAATGGTTAAGAAGAGTTGTCTCTCTCTTCTCTCTACTCAAATGGTCAAACCTGTGATTGCTTCAGCGGAATTTTCTTCGCACACAAAATGACAAGTTCCGCGGCTTAAGTCGGACTAAAAGCCTCGTGCATAAAAAAGTTTCTACTGCATATAAGACCGACAAGCTTTTGGTGCCAAAATCTTTCTCTGTCGGGCTTTGGATGGAGTAAATAGTAAGACGAATTCGTTATAAGATCACTTGCTCTGTTTCGCGACAATTGCTCTGCCATTGCACCTCGATCTCTGGCTCTTTCTCAACATTCGCCTCTGCTGCTGCTGCTCTTCCTCTTCCTCTTTCCTCCAAACATATACGGATCCAAAAATGCCCATTCCTGATCATGATCAACTGAGAAATATGCACGCCGTACTTACCCTCGTCATTCCGGCTCTGCTCAACTTCGTCACCGTGAAGTTCCAAGGGAGCTCCAACTCTCCATTCGAAACCCGCCCCATCACCGTCTTCTTCTCCATCTTCGCTCTCCTCCTCTATTGCTCCTTATCCCTTCTGTTCGCTCTTCGTCTGCCGGCCTTCACTACTGCCTGCGGCGCCCGCGTCTTTCGCCTCCTCGTGATCCTGTCCTTTTCCCTCTCCATTGCTCTGCCCACGTCGCTGTTGTTCCTCGGCCCCTCCTTCTTGCTCCTCCATTTGCCGGTGCTGATACTGCTCTCTGCAGCTCGCTTGTGCGATCTCGTCCAGAAACTCATTCGTCCCGTGAAGCAAAAGATTCTAGCATTCGTTTTCGTCCGCTTGTTCCGCCGTCGACTTTTTGGAGGAAGAGCGCCCCCGGTTCTGCCACGTACGGTTGCTGATACTAATTTCGCGTTGGAACCGTAGTACCTGCGGGAGTTCAACTGGTCATTGCTAGTGGCCCAAGAAGAAACAGAGCAGACGGCAAGCAGGAGGAAATATGAGTAATGTTACATGTTTGAGATGTTAACTTAGATTCATATGCTAAGAAAGTCACTGTGACAATAAATAACAAATTTTACTTTGTGTCGAAATATCGCACATTGATTTGAGTTTAAGATTATCTCTCCCAAACAAAGAAGGCATTTGCTGATGGTGTTGAATGCATTAGAATTTGTGCTATCAGGAATAAAAATTGATCGATCGAGGAGGAAACCTCTTTGCGCGAAGCTACTCATAGTTGATGTTAGTATGAGATAGAAGAATGGTTATCCATGGTGATATTAGATGAATTGATAAGCTTATTAGGTGACTTTCGTGGTTTTTATCTTCTTTCAAATTTATGTCACTGTACTCTTATTCAAGCATTTATCTGAGTTGATCCATCCGCGGCTGCTGAGAAATGACGGACCACGAAAGCGACCTCAATGAATCTCATTTGGACGTCCGAATTCGTCTGTCTTCTATCGATTCCTCAGCAGCATCCAAACAACCGCATTGAATTCTTCTTGTCGATTGATGTTATATATGTATGCACGTCGTCAATGTGAGCCGCATTAACGGAGTTCTTATGCGATTTTGCGCTTGTCTCGCTTTGAAGGCACTGTTGAATTCTCTTATCCAGCGTTTGCGGCCGGTTCGCCAATCGTGAGTCAGTTCTGCTTTAGAACATACAGATTCACAAGATGGACCCATTTGTGATTAGCATAACAAGTTTGTGAGAGCTCGGATTCTATTGAAGGGCGAGGAAAAGACTTCGTGCAACAGGGTAAGAAGCGACTGTTGAAACAGATTAGGAGATGTAAAATCCTCAAAGTGCCACACAAAAAGAAAAGACAGAAGGGGGAAGCGCCTGAAGATACAAGTAGATAACTTGATCTTCTTATGATATAGTACCTTTACCCGTAGCCCAAATCTGCTTGGCTTGTCCTTTGTAAACTTGAGAACAAGCTTTCGAACGACAGTCCTTAGGTCTGGCTCCTTCAACCTGCATGTAGATCGGATAGGAAAAAGATCGATGACGCCCAACTGCACCGGAAAAACCGACTCGCAATTTGCAAAACAGTGGTCAGTTAAATCAAATGATAGCAAATAATAAAGAAGAAGTTAGTCTACAAGCTACAATTCCCAGAATGGAGAAAATTCAAGGTGCATATTCCTCAAATCCACAAAAAGCCTTCCCTTCTCTCTCTTGGTTTTTGGAGAAAAGGGTCAGCAAAGATGTCTCCTTCAAGAAAAATGCTTTCATCATCGTCCTTCCACGCTAGCCTGAATGCACATTGGCATTATCTGCAATGCATGCTTAACTGCCATTATACTGTAGAGGGCAGAGTAGAATTTTAAGCTGATAAAGTAAAACAGATATGCCTCATTGAGGCTTAGTTGCACATCTGTTCCTTCTTTCCTTTAACTTCTAATTCAGAGCACTCATCCATCAATGCCACAATTTTCTGTCACATGGCTTCTTTAGTGGCGCTCTTCTCCCTCTCTGATATAAGGATAAGGATAAGGAAAAGGAAAAGGAAAAGGAAAAGGCGTTAACCTATGTTTCAATCATCGAATTGGAACCCACCCATGGGTGGCTCAGTTGGTTAGGGCGCACTGGTCTCAGGTTCGATTCCCCATCTGAGCACCTGTGATTTAAGTGGGGGCTATGGCGATAGGTTGCTGTGCTAGTCTCGCCCGAGAAATAATCGAGATGCGCGCAAGCTGGCCCGAACACCTCGGTTACCAAAAAAATAAATAAAAAATCATCGAATTGGAAACTAAAAAAGCGAAGGACAGATGGTACGATGGTGCTTTACGAATGTATTCCCTTCTTGCTTTACGACAAGGTTGGATTCTTCTCTTTCTATAAAAGCGCAAGATTTCTAATTCGTGTAATTTGAAGTCTTTAGTCAGCTCTTTCCTGGAAAATACTAGGAAGGAGCTTCAACTTGACCAGAAAGATGACCGATCTTGCTAACCTATTATTGATAAAATCTACACTTAATTTCTTGAGATCTATTATAATAACTATAAGGGGTGACATTACTGTTCCTTAAACTTGAACCCAATGTTAATGTCGTTCTTGAACTTTTACATTATTCAATGTGGTCGTTAACCTATTTCTAAATGTTGGATCTAGTACCTAAACTTTCAATTTGTTCAATCGCCCTCAGCTTTCTATAGCAAAGTCAAACCCACCCTTTGATACTATTCACAAGCTTTCGTACATACATTATTGTCCGTTTTTTAATATCTTTTCATTTCAATCCATTTTCCGAAACAACAAAAAAACGTGCTTTACCTTTTTTACTTTTGAAGTCTCTATAAATATTACGGTAAAACAAGAACTTCATTTGGAGTTTTGTCGAGTTGATAATCCTGCTATGACGTGGAGGGTAGATTTGCGTCAAGTATACCAGTTTAGAATTTTTCGTGGGATGCAAATTAGTTTTAGATAAATGTGTCATAAGAGTGCTAGTTTGAAATTGTTTGCAATGCAAAAACCAGTTTGGGAAGATGTGTCATGTAGGTACTTGTGTGGCATTTCTTTAATATTATTATCATATTAAAATATTTTCATTTCAATCCGTTTCCAAATCAACAAAAAACATGCTATCATTTTTGTTACGTTTATAAGTTTTTATTCATATTATGTAAAACTAAAACCTCATTTAGAGTTATGTTGAGTTGATAATTACGCTATGACGTTGAGGGTAGATTTGGGTCAAGTATACCAGTTCGGAATTTTCCCTGAGACCAAAATTTGTTTAAGATATATGTGTCATGAGAATACTAGTTTGGAATGTTTTGCAAGGCAAAAATCAGTTTGGGAAGATGTGTCATCTAGGTACTAGTGTGGCATTTTTCAATTTTATTATCCCTTTTAAGAATAAATATTTTTTTAAGGATATCCAAACGATATTAATTTATTTATAGATAGCTAAAGTTTGCAAGCTTTTGTGTTTTGGGCTTTCTTAATTAAATTTATAAATTTTCACCCAAAAAAAATTAAATTTATAAATTAGGAAATTAAAATAGCAAAATATCAACCCGTTATTTCTCCAAATGAGGTTCTACTTTTATTATTATGGAGATCGGAAAAAGGACACTAAAAATGCCTTAACATTCATACAACGCTCACTGTAGTGCTAAAACTTGTTGCCGGATCACTTCAATGCCACGTTGGAGAAAAAAATAATCATTTAAGTGCCTTCGAAGACAAATTTTTGGGAAAAAAAAAATCCTACATGACTTTTTTAATGAAATGTTAATCATACATGTGTCTTTATAAAATAAAAAATAAGTAAGTCCATCGTGAACAATGAGGTGACCCTTTGGGACAAAACGATGCCGCATCCTTGACATTTTGGGGGCAGGATCTGCATTTTCGTCTTCTTGATGTTGATTCTTCTGCAGAGGGCTAGAGTAAAAGTGTCACTTTGAACTTAAATCCAAGAACAATGCTGGATGGCGTTTTTGTAGTTAAATCCGAATTGCCACTCTGAACCGCATTTTTGTAATAAATCCCCATTTTGTAAATCCGACGAACGCTTGCTTCACAACGTTGCTATTCAACAAGCATGACAACGCTGAATGGCATTTTTGTAAAGCCGAAGAACGCTTGTTTCACAACGTTGCTATTCAACAAGCATTTTTCGGACAAAAAAAAACAAAAGAAAAACAAGCAATTGTCGGATTTACAAAAATGCCATTATCTAATGGCATTCGTTCTTGGATTTTTCCAGGAGTCCCTGTCCGATTTGTATCCAAAGTGAATAGAATTTTGTAAATCCGACCAACTTTGCTATTCGCAAAGGTGATATCCAACATGTGTTCTTCGTATTTACAAGAATGCCATTCGATAGTGACATTTAAAAGTTTCGTTTAGCTAGAAAAAATACCGTAAAGATCCCCTCTAGCTAAAAGAAATACCGTGTGTCCTTTCTTCGACAGGACACACGGTAATATGAAACTTTTAGCTCTCTTAACCATGTGTAAAAGTTTCATATTACGTCATCATGTCTGAGGGATCAAAAAAGAGGGATCAACAGGGATCACGAGGGATCTAAAAAAAAAAGAGATCCCTCAGACATGACGTAATATGAAACTTTTAGCTCTCTTAGTTTCTTTTAGCTAAACTAAAAGAAAAATGGGACTTAATAGTAAGACGAATTCGTTATAAATGTTTCTCAACGATTGATCTGCCATTGCGCCTCGATTTCTTGCTCTTTCTCAACATTCGCCTCTGCTGCTCCTCCTCATCCTCTTTCTCCAAACATATACGGATCCAAAAATGCCCATTCCTAATCATGATCAACTGAGAAACATGCACGCCCTACTTAAACTCGACCTTACTATTTTTGAAGCATAGATGACGGGGGATATTATTGAAGCATAGATGACAGTAAAGTTACCACTTTTGTAAAAACTAGTATACATCAACCAAATCATAGGGAATGATATTGGTACACCTTATTTGTTGCGACCTGGAGATTATGGAACCTTTGGGCCCGCCTCTTGCGAGTGTGAAATGAACATGAAATCAACCTCGTGCGGACTCGACGTTTCGGATCCGATCTCAACAACTAACCGTGGTCCAGTCCTAACTCAACCCCGGTTACCCCCTTCCACGTTCAGAAACCGGCACGTGTCTCCATCGAACGGTCGCCCCCAACTTTCACTAGACATTAACCTCCCCGACCCCTCTATTTATTCCCCCGCCATCTTCTCCTCCTGCCAACACTTGAAATTTTCATCCCCACAGCTCCGTCGAACCATCGACTCTCCACCAAGCAAACCCCTTCTCACGGCGGTGGTTCACCACCCAACAACCCTCCATATAACCCACTCTCGATCTCTCGAAACCCTCCACTTCCACTCAGACACGTCCAAGGCACAGACCGAGAGACACGAGCGCTCCAATGGAAGCCGAATCATCACCGTGCGTGGCGCGCCAACTCTCTACTGCCCTTTCATCGCCGAACGTCCAAGTGTCTCCCTTTTCTCACCCAATTGCGTTTTCTTGATGCAGGTTCGAGATGCTGGCGAGCTTCTTGAGGGCGTGCATTCCTGATCATGATCAACTGAGAAACATGGACACCGTACTTAAACTCGTCGTTCCGGTTTTGCTCAACTTCGTCACCGTGAAGTTCCAAGGGAGCTCCAACTCTCCATTCGAAAACCACCCCATCACCGTCTTCTTCTCCATCTTCGCTCTCCTCCTCTATTGCTCCTTATCCCTTCTGCTCGATGCTCGTCCACCGGACTTCACTACTGCCTACAGCGCCCTCGTCTTTCGCCTCCTCATGATCCTGTCCTTTTCCCTCTCCATTGCGCTGCCCACATTGCTGTTGTTCCCCGGTCCCTCCTTCTGGCTCCTCCATCTGCCGTTGCTGATACTGCTATCTATAGCTCCCATGTACTGTCTTGTTCAGAAACTTCGTCTGGTCCAGCAAAGGATTCCACCATCCTTTTTCATCCGATTGCTCCCCCATCGACTGTTTGGAGGAAGAGCGCGCGCCCGGACTCTGCCACGGATTCTGCCACTTACGGAAGCCGATACCAGGGTTGTCAATGGGTCGAATCGGGTCTTGTTCAGAAACTTAACGATGCCGAGCTTGGCCCGAATTTCAGATATTTTCGGGCCGGGTCGGTAGGCATTTTTTATTTTATTTTATTTTATTTTTTATTTAAAAATTATGAATCAAATTCCAAAATTTCAGATATTTCAAGAATTCAATATTTCTGAATTTAGATTGTATCCACTTTTTCATATTCGATGCCCGAATTTCGTAAGTCCCATATTTTCGGCCCGATATGCATTCCGTGTTGGAATTAGGGGCGTCAGAAAGGCCCGCGCCGGCCCAAAAATATCTTAAATTTTCAGGCCGGGCCTCCTTGGTCTTATTTTGGTATGGGCCGATACCACTAAGGCCCGAAAAATAAAAGGATAAGGGCTTGGTATCACTAGGGCCCGAAAACCTTGACACTTCAGACACTTCTTCATCTCCTGAACCGCCGTCTCCTACGTCGCGAAGGAATGATGTAAATCTTGTGAAAACCCTAACGGGGAAAACCATCACCCTCTGTCGAGTCGAGCGACACCATCGACAATGTGAAGGCCAAGATCCAGTACAAAGAGGGCATCCCCCGGACCAGCAGCGCCTCTTCTTCACCGGCAAGCAGCTCGAGGACGGCCGGACCCTCGCCGACTACAACATCCAGAAAGAGTCCACCCTCCACCTTGTCCTCCGCCTCCGCGGCGGCGCCAAGAAGCGTAAGAAGAAGACCTACATCAAGCCCAAGAAGATCAAGCACAAAAAGAAGAAGGTCAAGCTCTCCGTCCTCCAGTTCTACAAGGTCGACGACTGTTTTGTTTATGTTTGTTTGGGTTGTTGGGATGGTGTCTCATTCGGTCTGTGGATCGTTTTTTAGTTGCTAATGTTGATTCGAGTGCAAAATGCGATTGTTCTTGGTGATTGTTTTGTCTCCTTTTTAGGAGTAAATTGCAAATTTTCACTTTGGCAGTATGATGCGATATCCTGTTTCAGCTATTGGCTTGTCTGGATTTCAATCCTAAAATGTGATCTCGCTGAATTCAGTTGTCAGTAATATGTGTTCTATACTCTGTGTTGCTGTAATCTCAAAACGTACACAAGCCTTGTTTGAAAGAATATATAACTCTTCTCTGATTCTCAAGTGACCTTGTGGCCTCTATTGCATTAGACTGATAATTCTCATGTGCTATGCAAGATTGCTGTTGGATTTATTAGATCGCCATTGGATTTGGTGGTTTAAAAAATTTCAAATGGTTAATCCAATATCGCTTCATGCTATCATCACTGCATTAGTCTGAGCATTAACTTTAAATCCCTTTTGTCCATATGGGTGGTCCGTCTGGACATTTTTAACTTTATATCATCAATGAGAAGTTATTTTGTATCTTTGAACGATCAGATCGGAGTTTTGATGATAGCTCTCGTAAGGCCGACAAGAACTCTCCAGAAAAAAGAGAACTTATCTTTGCTTGCCTAAAGCAACTCTTTAGTGCTTGAAGTGGAGATGTTTGAATGAAATTAGAGGGCTACAGTACAACCGTACTCTAACATGACCCCTGATCTTTTTGTAATTAACGTTGAATGTTCAATTTGTTAGATGTCTGAAACGAGTGCTTCAAGTTGGTGGTTCAGCTACCATTAAAATATTGCTAGCTTAGTTCATTCTTTTTCCTGAACAAATTCATAATGTCTTTGCTTGGCAGAGTTAAAGAAGAAAGCGGTAATTGTTGGACTGACCGGATTTTAGGAAAAGTCAATCCAGCCCACTGGAAAGCAATAGATCCAAACTTCAATTGCTATGTCTAATAAATATCAAAGGCTCGTGTTCTGCCTAGTTCAAGTTCACTGGATTGATTAAGTTGTTATATATGTGTGTTGTTCATCCTTGATTATGACCTATCAGGAAATTTATTGTGTAATATATGGTTTTGCAATTTATTCTCTATTCATTTGTTGATGGTTCATCTTATTTAATACCCTGCTGAAGACTGACTTATGTTCATTTTGAATTCTTACTCTAGGATGATCTTGGTTTTGTAGCGAACTTGGCCTTGATGGTTACAATTGGAAGTATCAGCCTTAGCTACAGGTGTACCACCTGAAAAGGATGAGAAGATTGCCATATTTTCTGATGCCTTGAATCATGCATCCATAATTGATGGAATTCAAAGTGTGGAAGTTTTCATTTATGGACACTGTGACATGCTTCACCTGGATGAATTGCTGGAGGTTCCACTTTGTCGAATTAGTTGTATAAATTTTGAAAAAATAAAAGAACCCGCTTCATTGTCGAGACTCTCTAGCAATAATGATAAGTTCAAATGTCCATCCAGCTTGTCTGTACTTTGATCAGGAGGCTCATTAAACCTTAGATTGTATTTGCTTTTCTTGTTCTCTTTGGTCCTTTTTCTTTTGTCTTTTGGTTTACTTTAGAATTTGGATTGAGCTGACAGAGTTTAGAGGGAGTATGAGAATAGCTCCATGGCTCAAGTAATTGTGAAGCATCATGAGATGTCACAAGACAACTTGAGGTGATTTATTAATCTTTATAGCATCCTCTTGCCTTCTTTTTTGGTGGTCCAACGTGAACATCCATAAGACAATTTGTGATTAGCTTCATGTATACACAAACAAATTTCAAAGTAAAAAATTCAGATAACAAAATCGCTGCCGAGCTAAATTTTAACGAATATGAAAAAGTGGATACAATCTAAATTTAGAAATATTGAATTCTTGAAATATTTGGAATTTTAAAGCTTGATTCACAATTCTTAAATAAAAAAAGCCTATTGACCCGGCTCGAAAACATGGGACTTATGAAATTCGGGTGTCGGGCCAAGCTCGGCGCAGCTAAGTTTCGGGCCGGGTTCGATCTCTATGAGACCTTGCCCGACTTGGCCCATTGACACCCCTGGTTGGAACTGTAGCGCCCGACTTGGCCCATTGACACCCCTGGTTGGAACTGTAGCGCCTGTCGGAGTTCAATCGGTAGTGGTGCAAGAAAAAACAGAGGAAATGGCAAGCAGGAGGAAATATATGAGTAATGTTACGTGTTTGAACAATAAATAAGAAATTTTATTGGTGTCGAAATATCGTATGTCGGTTTGGAGTTTAAGATTATGTCTCCCACACAAAGAATGCGATCACTTATGGTGTTGAATGCATTAGAATTTGTGCTATCCGTGATTGATTGAGATATAAAAAGAAGAAGATAAAAGCCAAAAGTTGGCTGATTAAAGAAATTCCAAGCAAATAAAAAAAAAATTGATGAGTTACTATTCATAGAGATATTAGCTAAATCGATAAGCTTTTAGGTTTTGGGTTTTTACACGTGAAGACTTAATGCCCCAAATGCCTTGATATCCATGGCAAACTTGAAATAAAACCGCAATTTAATTTTCTGAAATGAGCCGCGCATTTTCCACTCCTTTCTTGGCTAATACACTCCTTATTTTAGTGTTTCGACCATATTTTCCTCTATGGGTCCCACCTTTTCAGCATCCTTAATTACCATTCTACCAAAAGTGCTCCCTTTTTCTTTATTTCTTAAAATGATGTCCCTTTGGTTCCTTTCTTATTCTTTTCTTGTGGTCTCACTTTCAATCTTATCTCTCTATGCTGGTGGTTATATTGGTGGTCAGAATGGAGACTCGTTGCGCTTCGACCCCGTGGCCGGGCTGTAATGTTGGTAGTGTTGCCGGGCTTTGGTCTGGGTCTTGGTATCCCAAGTAGGCCTCGGTGAACCAGGGGTGGATGAAGCTCGGACGAGAAAAGATCCACGGGTGAACACTTGTCATGTGGTCGGGCAACACCATTGATTGATTTCCCGCTAATCTCTCTATCTCTATCTCTGTATCAATCCAAGTACATAAGAGTTTATCGAGGTGGTTTGTGCAAAAATTAAAAGGATAGTTTGCGTGGGTGAGAGAGAGTGAAGTAGGGAGAGATGAAAGCAAAGAAATGGTATGCTGAGGGTGAGACAGTGGGAGAGAGTCAAGAGCGGTTAGCTAAAGCAGATATTACTCAGTATGTTTGTCATGGTGAATAACAAGAGGAAGAAGAAATCGAGAGATCAAAGGGAGGGAGGGAGGGAGGAGGAGGAGGATTAAGATGTTGGTGGTCCTATAGTTCACGGTCATAATAGGTATTTAGTAGCATAGACAACAAAGCAATCACGCGATGTTTTCTACACATGTAAACATGGAGAGGACAATTGTAAGACGAACAGTGATGTCGCTTTCTGAATGAGTAGAGATTTCATTTATGTCTCTAATCTTTTGTCGGTTTATTTCGTTATGGCCCTCATTGGAAAATGGTCAAGGCTCCATCCCTTGATATGGACCCCGGTCACGGATAATCCGTGATTGAAGTCGAATGCGCATTTGGTTGCCTCTCAAATTGTACTGGCTTGACATGTTAGAATAAGTTTAGTCATGTTATATCTTTTCCAACTACTAAGGATGTGGGAGATCTTCCATAATTGCACTTAATTTCCGTGATTAGCTTAATTAAAGGCCAATGTATAATTCCAACTCAATACTCCCTGATTTCAAATTCAATGTTCTGATAATAGTTGATGATATTGTCCGCACCTGTGCATTGGCATGTATATGAGGGTGCATCACAGTGTTCGCCCCATCAAGCAAATTCAAAACCATTTCGTTTCATGTTTTTCATAGTCGGTATCGATTCTTTCGACATTTTATCTTACTCAAACAGGTAGCAAAACCAGAAGAAGTTCAAGATCATGTGCCGCCGCAAAAGAAGACGACACGAACGGGCACGAGGAGAAGTGATGCCGGACAACTCAAAGACGTCAAGGGCTGTGGCTGCGAGTTGTCGCTGTCGCTTCCGATGATTACTCAACCTTCTTCGCAGAGAGGTAATGCGTCCTCAGAGAGCGGGATCAGCGAAGCAATATCATCAACCTCGTCCCCGAAACTCTCCTCGTACTCATCCTTTGAAGAGCCTTCTGTCAACTTGGATCAATCCATTGCTCTTTGTGGCGCATAATTCATCTGATCATATTGTCTTCCCTCAATTCTTGCTGTGTTTAGTTCCTTCGCTGAACCATTTGTTCTGTAGCTGTAGGTACTAACTTGTTGGCTTCAAAAGAGTTAAGATTTTGAATAGATTTTCTTGTCTCTGGAAGAGCAACATCGTCACCGTTAATGGCCTCTTCATAGTCGTGCTAGTTAGTTTATGTTTCCGCGCCAAGGGAAGTGAGCACAGTTTGTCAATACACTCAGTTCCAAGTCCTGTGTGCTCCTCTGGTGATCTGTTATCCATGATGGCTTGGCGATTCATGTTGCAGAATATAATATGCTTGACTTGGTAATCGATGTTGCAGAATACTAATGGACTCGTTATGAATGATCTCGATCTAGTTCATGACCTATTAAAAGTAAAGGCGCTCCGGTGGAATCTTTGCAGACAGAAAAAGATTACAATCACTATAATAACAATCGAATGACATTGCTTCTTCGACCCAGACTAAGGAATCCTTAGATATGATGCAAAACGGATCTTGTTCTAGCGTTGATGAAGATTTCTATATGAAGAATATGTATCCGAACAAGGGCAGGAGCTAGTTATACATGAATGAGCAAGAGCTAGTTATAATCAGCCTTAGTAGCAATCCTTCACTAAGTCTTACAGAACAAGGGCACACATACTGTGAATGTCAGAACTATTGTCTAATCAGGGAGTTTTTAAAATGAGGATATCAGATGAACTTTCAAAGTAATTTTGAAGATTGCTACCATCAATGATTCAATAGGAAAGTACACTCTTGTTCAGAGAAAATTTTGAGTGAATAATTACAAAATCATAGTTGACTTGCATATCCGACACCAACACTGCATTTCGCAAGTTGTTCATGGAGAGATATATTTCAACTCTAAAGGAGAAAGGAAAAATAAAATGGTCGGAACAAGTTGATAGGATCTCCTTTTTTACGTCCCCATGCCCCTCCCGCGTGGCGACATGGGGGCGAAAAAGATATTATTAGTCTCGGTCGAATATGAGAGCACCAAGACACTGAAACATAAAACAGAAAGATCAATATTGCTTCCCGAATCCCAATGTGTTCTAAAGGATCAAGAAATTATTAGTGTATTCCTACTCCTCACTGAGGCCGACCTTTAGTCCAAAACAAGTTAAGATGTCAACTTGCATGGACTGGAACTTTTCATTGACGTGACTATATCAACCTGTTGCATCTGCTGAAAGCCGACTAGCACGAATGGATTGCAGTTGGATTCTGTTGTTTCATCTCTTCATGGTTCTTTGGAATCCAAGGCCAGAATCACGAGCAACTTCCATTTGAAGATTGCACAGCTGTGGGTTGCTGCTATAGTCCACCAACTTACTTATTCTTTGACTTAGCCTGAGGAACCAACGCCTTGACACAGCCGTGGCTTTGTAGTGACCAGTTTTTGTGGAAGAACTGATACTGCGGCCACCAATGACCTACTAGGAACAGCCGAAAGGGGTAGCAGCTCAACCAGAACAGAAATCTGCAATAAAAGATGTCAGATAGACATGAGAGAGAGAGAGAGAGAGAGAGAGGGGGGGGGGGGGGGGGGGGGGGGGGGGGGAAAGGGAGAGAGGGAAAGGGGGGGGGGGGGTGGATTGAGCTCTACCTCGGGGTTTTTAAGATCTACAACTGAATCTGATATAGCATCCTTAACTGCCGCAGCTACGACTTCAAAGCATTTGTGGCGGTCCAACAAAGGTAGTAGATCAGAACCATCAGATTTATCTTTTGAATTCTTCCGCTCCGTCTCTTCAAGTCCTCTTCTATTATATCCAACTGCAAACTAGAGGCAATGGAAGAGTCATTCAATTCGTGAGCAGACAGATTCACAAGATGGACCAATTTATGAGGATGCATAACGAGATTGTAACAGCTCTGATTCGATTGAAGGGTAAGAAGCAACAGTTAAAACAGATTAGGAAATGAAATCCCCAAGTGTCACACTTAAAAAGAACACAGAAAGGGGGAAGGGACTAAAGCGATAAATAGATAACTAGATCTTCTTATGATACAGATAGAACGTGTACCTTTATTGGTAATGCAAGTCTGCTTGGCCCATCCTTTAAAAACTCGAGAACAAGCTTTTGAACAACAGTCCTTAGGTCTGGCTCATTCAAACTGCATGTAGCTTGGATAGGGAAAATTCGATGACACCAACTGCACTGGAAAAACTGACATCTTTAATTGGCATTTGAACAAATAAATCCTAAAGTGCAGTTTGAACCAAAAGTTAATAAAATAAAGTCAGAGTTCAGTGAGATAACATTCATCAAAATTCAAAGTAATACATTTTTAGAAAGATCACTTCAAGCTAAAATTCTCACAATTTGCAAAACAGCGGTCAGTTTAATCAAATGCTAGCAACAAATACATAAGAAGTTATGTCCAGAAGCTACAAGTTTCGGGGAATGAGGAAAATACTTGGTGCATTTTCCACAGCCAAAGATCCACGAAAAACCTTCCTTGTTTTTCCATTTTTTTGGACAACAATATCAGCAAAGATGTCTCCTTCAAATAAGAAGGCTTTCATTATTGTCCTTCCTGCCAGTCAAAAAAGCATATTTGCAATATGTCGAGTTCTTTGCAATGCATGCTTAACTGCAATTGTAGGGTGCACTAATGGGCGATTAGATGGCCTTTATTATATAAAAATAATATTTCAATTGATAAAAACTACAACGAACTTTGGGGCGGATTTAAATGTTACATATATGTTATTCAAGAGAATATGGGCATTTATTGTTAAAAAGAGCCACCAAAATATCTAAAGTAAAAGTCAAAAGCACATTAGTCAAACCAAACACTCCCATAACTTACCCTGTCATAAGTAGCATAAATATGCAGCAATCCTATTATACTATAGCGGGTAGAGTTTAAGCTGATCAAGTAAATATATATGCCTCATTGAGGGTTATTTGCACACCCGTTTTTTTTCTTTTCTTTAACTTTCAACTTAGAGGACTCATCCACCAATGCCAAGTTTCACTGTCATATGTGGTGCAAGAAGGTCCATGCAACAGCAGTGACTCCTAGCACATTGCCCAATCCTAAAGTACCAAGCCAGGTAGAAAATGCATGTTATCAACTAGGGATCCAATTCAGTGTCTAATGGCAAGGAAGGAAAAGAAACACTCACTGTGGAGAACTTGAATCTGCAGATCCCAGGGAATCAATGATATCAGACACAATTTGAATGGTGTCGGCTGAATCCTCATGGGGGAACGTAAAGAGAAGCAAACCACTCCCTGTCAACTTGACTAATGAAAGTGCTTGAGATTTATTCGCACTGATGTCTTCCTCTGTTTAGCTTACCTGCCAGTTGAATAGTAAAGTTGGAGGCAGTTAGACAACGTTTTGCAGATATCTAAGTACGTAGTGATTGGGTTTTGACCAGAAGAGTACCATCCTCGTTCCGATTCTGATCTGTTGAATGCCCACACTCGGCACCATTGGCACCTTCCTTATCCAATTTCTCAGGACATACTTTCCTTCTCTTAGGAGTTAACTTTGCATCAGCCACGTCCAAGTTATTACTCTCCCTAGCAGCAAATGTCTCATAACACTGCAAATTCATTCATTACAATGCTAAGGATGATGAAATTTCACTATCCTAAACAGGAAAAGGGAGACCCATTTCATTGAGCTATTTCAAATTAGTTCCGCATGAACCAGCCTAAGATCACGATATCACTATAATCAATGCAAATTACACTTACTCAAAGGAGACCCAATTCTTCGCTCTAAGCATCAAGCATAAATCAACCATACACTACTCACACACATTATGTAATTAATCAGTAGCATCTCATTCAGTCACGCTTAAAAGGTTCAACTTTTACAAGGCAACGAAACCTTTTCAAGGAGGCACATGGCTTCTTTGGTTGCGCTCTTCTCCCTCTCTGAAGAAAGGAAAAGGAACAAAAAAGAAGGCGTTAACCTAAGTTTCAATCATCGAATTGACAACTAAAAGCGAAGGAGAGATGGTACACTGATGGTGCAGGTGATGCGAAGCCGGAGTGCGAGCGTCGGAGGAGGGACGAGGGGGCGTTGTAGTCGAAGCGAGGGATGCTGATGACAGCTGAGTGCTGCTCCCATGGCGTCATCGCCGTCTTCTTCGCCTTCGCTCCTTCATCGTTGTCTTCTTCTTCTGCTTTTTCTTCCATTGCTCTTTTCTCTGTGATCCGAGTCTGTTCCATAGTCCAGTTCCAACTCTTGTCTCTGCCCTACCGATTGGTGAAACTCCGGCGGTTTTCATTTACAGTGAAAGTTCGACCCGACCACCCGGTTCGTTTTCCCAAAACGACTCGACTGGTATAAGGCGAAGAAAAAAAAAAAAGAGAAAAAGAAAGGGAAAGAAAAGGAAAAGTAAATAAATTAAAAATAATATTATTAAAATTGTCACGTCAACACCGATCGATTAAAGTTAGCCGAATGGACTGAATTAATACAAATGCAAAAGGTTTATGATTAAATAGGCAAAAAGAAAAAATTTAGAACTGAATTGACATAATTGCAATAGATTTATGACTTTTTAAATAATTTTTTCGAATTTCTTGGATATCTCTATTAATCGCAAACAATATGCAGCAACTCGACTCTCACGAAAGACCCCTAATATTCATGTTTCTATCTTATTGCATGTAGGGAATGTATATTATTCGTCCTTCAATTTTGGCTCAATACATAATATCATCTTTTTAATTTTTAATATGTTTGATATGGTCCTTAAACTATTCTTAAATGTTTCATGTAATATTTAAACGTTTAATTTATTCAATCTAACCTATCAACTTCCAATAGCAAAGTCAAATCAGTTGTTCGACACTATTCATAAGTTTTCCTAATTACACTATTACCCATATGTTTGGATGTCTTTTTATTTCAGTTTATTTCCTAAAGCAACAAAAGTTGGGTTATCTTTTTATTACCTTTTACGCTTTTTGTCTCTATTAATATTACAATAGCTCCATATAATTTTTTAACTTGCGAATTCCACACAGTAAAAATAGAACCTCATTTATAGTAGCATAGGGTGATATTCCCGCTATTCTAATAATCTAGTTTACGGATTTGACTAGATTTAATTAAGAAAACACGGAAATAGAAAAACTTCAAAATTTATCTATCTAAATTTTATAGGGCGAGGTGAGGCTCGGCCTCGAGCTAGTCCACCCTCGCCTTGTTAGATTCGGCAAGGCTGGCAAGGCTCGAACCTCGCTTACGGCCCGCGACCAGCTGAAGAAAAAAGAAAAAAAAAAGAAAAATAGAGAAATAATTAAAATTTCAATTTTTTTAAAAAGGAAAAAAAAAACCAATAATAGAGAATTATTAAAAGGAGTGGACAGAGAAAATTGATTTTCCTCCGAACGGCAAAAAATATTTTTCTCTTCATTTTCAAATTTGAGCTGAATACTGAAAAACATTGTTATTTTCTTGGAAAATGACTTTCTCGAAAACATTTTTTGGAAACACTTCATTTTTCGAGCGAATAGGGCCTAAATATGCTTAGATGAAACTATCACAAAATTTATGAAGACCAAAAAGGTAATAAATAGTAGCATACTCTTTTTTGTTGATTTAGGAAATGGTTTGAGATGGAAAGATATTAAAAAGTATTGAAAGTTCGAGCTATCGGAGAACGGCCTGGACCGAAGAATCGCATGCATCACCTAGGGAGGGAGGTCCGGACATAGCACGAGGCGAAGGTCGAGTGGACGGAGACGTTGGATTGGGAGGCTGTTTTGGAGAGAATCATGGTGGTGGAGATGACTTTGGGGCTATGTAAGAGAGACTTGAAAGTCTTTGAGGATTTACATGCCCAATCACTTGAAAAATAATTTCGGCAAAAGAACCATGCAGTATGGATTCACAAAAAGAAAAAAACATACACACAATCGGAGGAACCTCAACTAACCTTGTCCGCTTGGACTTATAATAATCAACTCCGTGTAAGACAGAGTACATTATAAATTGACTTTGCTCCCTTTCTCTCAGCTGTTACCCCTCGTTCTCTTCCTCTTTCAAAAAACATTCGCTCTGCCGTTACTTTGCTCTTCCTCTTCCTCTTTCTCCAAATATATACGAATCCGAAAATGCCTGTCATCGGTCATGATCAAAGGAGGAACATGCATGCCGTACTCACCTTCATCGTTCCAGCTCTCCTCAACTTCATTACTGTGAAGTACCAAGGGAGGCCCAACTCTCCGTTTGAAACCCAACCCGTCACCATCTTCTTCTCCATCTCTGCTCTCCTTCTCTATTGCTCCTTGTCCCTTCTGCCTGTTGGTCATATACCAGCCTTTAACACTGCTTTCGGTGCCCGCATCTATCACTTCCTCATGATCCGGTCCTTTTCCCTCTCTATAGCTTTCCTTACGTTGTCGTTGTTCCCAGGCCTCTCCTTTCTCCTCTATCTACCGCTGCTGATACTGCTCTCTGTAGCTCACTTGTGCGGTCTCGTTCAGAAACTCATACGACTGGTAAGGCAAAAGATTCTAGCATTCGTATTCATCCATTTGCTTGGCCGTCAACTGCAGAGAGGAAGAGCGCCACCGCTTCTGCCACATGCGACTGCCGATACGTATCTCGTGCTACAATTGTAGTACCTGCCAGAATTCAACGAGTCATCCTTAGAAGCACAAGAAGAAACCAAGGAAACAGCAAGCAGGAAAAAACATAAGTAACATTACATGTATGAGATGTTTACTTGAATTTGTATACTAAAGAAAGTCGCTGTGACAATAAATAAGAAATTTTATTAGTGTCGTAACTATCGTACATCGATTTGAGTTTAAGATTTCAAAATCAAATATCTCCTAAACAAAGAATTCGATTGCTGATGGTGTTGAATGAATTAGAATCTGTGCTATCGGTTATTGATTGGAAAAGACAGAGAAGAAGGTTAAAGCCAAAAGTCAGCAAATTGAAGAACTCCAAGCAAACAAAAAATTGATGAAAATCAAGAAGTACACCTTTTTACACGAAGCTACTCATAGTTGATGTTTGTATGAGATAGAAGAATCATTATCCACGGAAATATTAGATGAAGCGATAAGCTTATTTGGTGACTTCGGGTTTTTACACGTGAACACTGAAGCCGCAAAATAGATGAATCGATAAGCTTATTTTGGTGACTTCGGGTTTTCAGTCCTTCAACCCCCAAATTAGCCAAACCAAACACTCGCATAACTTCCATGGTCATAAGTAACACAATATGCAGCAATCCTATCATACCATAGAGGGTAGAGTAGAACACTCTAAGCTGATGAAGTAAAACAGATATGCCTCATTGAGGCTTAGTTGCACTTGTGTTTTCCCTTTGCTTTTAGCTTAAAGGATTCATCCAACAATGCCAGGTTTCTCTGTCACATGAGTCGCAACAAGGTCTATCCAACAGTAGTGACTCCTAGCATATTTCACAATTCTAAAGTAACAGGCCAGGGTAGGAAATGCATGAATTCAACTAGGGAGCCATTTTCAGTGTCCAATGTCAGGGAAGGAAAAGATGAACTCACTGTGGGGAGCTTGAATTTCCAGATCCCAGGGAATCGATAATATCAGACACAATCTGAATGGTGTCGGCTGGATCCTCATGGAGGAATGTAAAGAGAAGCAAACCACTACTCATCAACTTAACTAATGAAAGAGCTGGAGATTTGTTCACGCGGATGTCTTCCTTTGTTTGGGAAGATACATCTTCTGAAAGCTTACCTGCCAGATGCATAGCAAAGTTGGATGTGGTAAATTTGACCAGAAGAGTACCATCCTCGTTCTTATACTCATTGGTTGAATGCCCACGCTCGGCACCATTGTCACCTTCCCGATCCAATTCCTCAGGACATACTTTTCCTTCTCTTAGCAGTTAACTTTGCGTCAGCCACCTCCAAGTTATTACTTTCCCTAGCAGCAAATGTCCTACAATACTGCAAAAGCATTCCCTACAATGCTAAGGATGATGAAACTTCGCTATCATAAATAGGAAAAGGAAGACCCATTTCATTGAGCTATTTCGAATTAGTTCCACATGAACCAGTCTATGATCAGGATATCACTAATCAAGGCAATCACACTTACTCAAAGGAGATCCAATTCTTCACGAACACATTATGTAACTAATCACCAGCATCTCATTCAGTCACTCTTGAAAGGTTCAACTTTAAGAAGGCAACGAAACCTTTTCAAGGAGGCACATGGCTTCTTTCAATCGTCGAATAGACAACTAAATAGCGAAGGAGAGATGGTACACTGATGGTGCAGGCGATGAGGAAGACCGAGTGCGAGCGTCGAAGGAGGGAAGAGGGAGCGTCGCAGTCGAACCCAGGGATGCTGATAACAGCCGAGTGCTGGTCGTCTTTTTCGTCCTCGCTTCTTCATCCCTGTCTTCTTCTTCTTCTTCCATT
Organism: Lenwebbia sp. NSW1173648; assembly: GCA_029784005.1. NCBI lineage: Eukaryota > Viridiplantae > Streptophyta > Magnoliopsida > Myrtales > Myrtaceae > Lenwebbia > Lenwebbia sp. NSW1173648. Next base: position 10,999,186 of record JARCGZ010000010.1, read on the forward strand.
ACTCTTTTCTCTCTGCTCCGAACCTCCGAGTCTCTGTTCCATTAGTCCAATTCAAACTCTGTCTCTGCCCTAAAAGATGGTGAAACTCCGGCGGTCTTCATTTTCGGTTTAAGTTCGATCCGATCACCCGGTTCGTTTTCCAAAAACGACTTGACCGTCTTACTCTTATCCAAACATTTTCCGTTCCTCTTTCATTGGATTACATTATTTTTTTCACAAGATTTCCAATATGATTATTTAGTCTTTAGTTAACTATTTCGTAGAAAATACTAGGAAGGAGCTGAAACTTAACCAGAAAGATGACTGGTCTTGCTAACCTGTTGTTGATAAACTTTCCATTGAAATTCTTGATATGTATTAACAGCAAGCAATATGCAGCAACTCAACTCCCGTGAAAGGCGCCTAATTCTCTAAAAAGTTATAAACTTATTGCACGGTTAATTTCATCCTAACCTTTTCAATTTAGCCAACCTTTTGACAATTTACTAATGTAGTCTTTATAGCCATTTTTTTTTAAATTGTTGTTGAGGGCACCGGCTGTTTTACGTGGCACGACTGGCGCTGACGTGGTCGATTTTTGCAAAAAAGAAAAAGGAAATTAAAGAAAAAAATTCAAAACATTGGCTGAAAGGACTAAATGGGCAAATCAAAAAAAAGTTTAGAACTAAATTGACTAAATCAAGAAATTTTAAGACTGAATTGGTCTGGTACGATAGTGGATAATTAAGAATTGCTGCAATGAAGAGCATAAGCGGGACATGTGGCTTAAGTTTGTGTTAATAAAGTAAAGATGAAGGTGAATATTGCCATTATTGTGCGCTCAGACTTTTGATGCAGCTCGACTCGGAGCCCTGACTATTATTGATTGATGTATGGATGGAAAGGGGTCGAATAACTGGATCCAAAAAAGTTTAAAGCACGATGCTTTAGTCGGACTAAAGCGTAAGACGCAATTGGGCTCGGCTAAAAGTTGTGGCGCATGCTGCAACGGAAGTGGAAGGGAAAGGAAGGGTAGGGTCGTGGGGTGGTGGAGATGAAGGTTTCCACTGGAGGTGTAGAGGACAAGGTGGAAAAATCTCTCAGATCCAAATCGGGAGAGAGAACTCCCATGGAAGGGAGAGAAAAGCTCTCATTAAGGGAGAGAGCCATTGAGTTTGGATGCCAGAAGTTTGATGGGGCAATATTTTTTTAACATTGTTTCAACCAACATGGCTTGCTGAAGATCCGACTTGACAATATTCCTGCATAAATGACCTAAACTTGTGAACAATGTCGAAGGAATGATTGGATTTTGTTATGGAAAGATGAGGGACTAATTGAACAATGTAAAAGTTTAGTGACTAGACTGAACAATTAGGAGTAGTTCATGGAGCATGTTAGAAAAATTAAAAGTCTAATGATGAGATTCCACATCAGATCAATGTTTAAGTTCTATTCTGTCGTTTTCGTTTTCCTATATACAATGTGATTTTCATTTAGTTTCCTTGCCATACGGTGACGTTGTAGATGATCATAGAGCTACATTTATGCATACGGCCTTTTCCCCCACCTCCATTTCTTGTATCTTGCACGTTTGTCATTACAATTGGAGTTCATGTTGTGCGAATTTGGGGTTTGCTTTTGCTTAACTAGGTGCTCTATTTCAAGTTGCCCAGCAGACCAACCAAATCAAACTCGAGCATTTTCATAAAGCTTTGCTTGTCGTCCTTACGGGAGAAATCTGGTGCGCCTATCACCTTACAATCCTAAGAGGACACACGGTTGACTGACCTTGGGGGAAAAATTCTTTAAAAGATTCCGGTACATGTGAGTCTAATGCATGTGAGCCCTTGATTTTGATGGGTCCCACGGGGACTGACATGATTTAAGGACCGAGATGCATTTGGCTCACATGAACCTGAGGCACCCAAGAATGTGTTCGAGAGTGTGAATGTGAGAACAGGTTAAAGTAAATTCACTCAGGAATTTCAACAATCCGAAAAATAGTTTCCGCTAAAAGAATCATGGAATGACGATGCGCCAAAACAAATGTCAAGTTCATTGCTTACGGGCACGACTCCGAAAAATAGGTGGGGCAGGGGACTTTTGGGCAGATCCCCCCAAAAACTCAAAATCACTTTTCAAACGGATAACCTTTTGGGATCGATTTCATTGCTTTTGGAGAACGGAGAGAGAGATTAAATTTTGAAGGGACCGGGGTATGGAGGGTCACCTTACCGTCTGCATTGGAATTGTGTTTTTTAAGAATCTAAGAATTAACATTTTATTAAAAAAATCACGTGCGGGGAAATTTATCATCGAGAGCATTAAGTAATCGTTTTTGGGAAAATTGTCCAAAAAGTCTTAAACCTATTATACATCGGCCAATTTAGTCCTAAACTTTTCAGTTGTGTCAATTTAGTTCTAAACTTTTCAATTGTGTCAATTTAATCCTAAACCTTTTGAAGTTTTATCATTTTAGTCATAAACATTTTAAAGTTTTGCCAATTTAGTCCTGAATTTATATTGACAGAAAGGACTATATTGACAAATTATCAAAAAGTTTCTAAACCGGCAAATCGTAAAAAATTTTAGTACTAAATTGGCATAATCGAAATATTTAGGATTGAATTGGCAAATCGTCAAAAATTTTAGGACTAAATTGGCACAATTAAAATGTTTATGACTAAATTGGCCGCAGTACAATAGGTTCATGACTTTTTGGACAATTATCCCGATCGCTTTTCCCACCAATATGGCATTGAGTAATAACTCTGAAAAGTTTTGGCATTAAGAATGAGCACTTATGACACTTCTAGCGTTCTTACAATGACCTTTTGGATTGGAATGAAATTTGGGTGAATCCACGTAGAATGATTTTCTTGAAGAAATCATTTTCTGAATATTCTAAGCCCAAAAAGTTTACACGTAAGTGATTGTCTTGAATAATTTTTGACGCTTTTGTCCATCGAGCGTCCCAATCAGCGTCCGTAGAATTTTGCATTGAAAGCTTCGGGCATGATTATTCCAAACCCTGAAATGACAAGTTCTTCGGCTGACGTCGGCCTAAGAGCGTAGTGCATAAAAAAGTTTCTGTCTGACAAGAGCAAGATTTTGGCAGCAAAAGCTTGTGGCTCTTGTCGGGCTTTGGTGGGAGTAAATAGGAGGGAGTAAATAGTAAGACGAATTCGTTATAAGATCACTTGCTCTGTTTCGCGATAATTGCTCTGCCATTGCGCCTCGATTTCTTGCTCTTTCTCAACATTCGCCTCTGCTGCTGCTGCTCTTCCTCTTCCTCTTTCCTCCAAACATATACGGATCCAAAAATGCCCATTCCTGGTCATGATCAACCGAGAAACATGCACGCCGTACTTACCCTCATCATTCCGGCTCTGCTCAACTTCATCACCGTGAAGTTCCAAGGGAGTTCCAACTCTCCATTCGAAACCCGCCCCGTCACCGTCTTCTTCTCCATCTTTGCTCTCCTCCTCTATTGCTCCTTATCCCTTCTGCCCGCTCCTCGTCTGCCGGCCTTCACTACTGCCTGCGGCGCCCGCGTCTTTCGCCTCCTCGTGATCCTGTCCTTTTCCCTCTCCATTGCTCTGCCCACGTCGCTGTTGTTCCCCGGCCCCTCCTTCTTGCTCCTCCATCTGCCGGTGATGATACTGCTCTCTGCAGCTCGCTTGTGCGGTCTCGTCCAGAAACTCATTCGTCCCGTGAAGCAAAAGATTCTAGCATTCGTTTTCGTCCACTTGTTCCGCCGTCGACTTTTTGGAGGAAGAGCGCCCCCGGTTCTGCCACGTACGGTTGCTGATATGCATTTCGCGTTGGAACTGTAGTACCTGCCGGAGTTCAACTGGTCATCGCTAGTGGCCCAAGAAGAAACAGAGGAGACGGCACGCAGGAGGAAATATATGAGTAATGTTACATGTTTGAGATGTTAACTTAGATTCATATGCTAAGAAAGTCACTGTGACAATAAATAACAAATTTTACTTTGTGTCGAAATATCGCACATCAATTTGAGTTTAAGATTATCTCTCCCAAACAAAGAAGGCATTTGCTGATGGTGTTGAATGCATTAGAATTTGTGCTATCAGGAATAAAAGTTGATCGATCGAGGAGGAAACCTCTTTGCGCGAAGCTACTCATAGTTGATGTTAGTATGAGATAGAAGAATGGTTATCCATGGTGATATTAGATGAATTGATAAGCTTATTAGGTGACTTTCGTGGTTTTTATCTTCTTTCAAATTTATGTCACTGTACTCTTATTCAAGCATTTATCTGAGTTTTCGATCCATCCGCGGCTGCTGAGAAATGACGGACCACGAAAGCGACCTCAATGAATCTCATTTGGACATCCGAATTCGTCTTTGTCTTCTATCGATTCCTCAGCAGCATCCAAACAACCGCATTGAATTCTTCTTGTCGATTGATGTTATATATGTATGCACGTCGTCAATGTGAGCCGCATTAACGGAGTTCTTATGCGATTTTGCGCTTGTCTCGCTTTGAAGGCACTGTCGAATTCTCTTATCCAGCGTTTGCGGCCGGTTGGCCAATCGTGAGTCAGTTCTGCTTTAGAGCATACAGATTCACAAGATGGACCCATTTGTGATTAGCATAACAAGTTTGTAAGAGCTCTGATTCTATTGAAGGGCGAGGAAAAGACTTCGTGCAACAGGGTAAGAAGCGACTGTTGAAACAGATTAGGAGATGTAAAATCCTCAAAGTGCCACACAAAAAGAAAAGACAGAAGGGGGAAGCGCCTGAAGATACAAGTAGATAACTTGATCTTCTTATGATATAGTACCTTTACCCGTAGCCCAAATCTGCTTGGCTTGTCCTTTGTAAACTTGAGAACAAGCTTTCGAACGACAGTCCTTAGGTCTGGCTCGTTCAACCTGCATGTAGATCGGATAGGAAAAATATCGATGACGCCCAACTGCACCGGAAAACAATTTGCAAAACAGCGGTCAGTTAAATCAAATGATAGCAAATAATAAAGAAGAAGTTAGTCTACAAGCTACAATTCCCAGAATGGAGAAAATTCAAGGTGCATATTCCTCAAATCCACAAAAATCCTTCCCTTCTCTCTCTTGGTTTTTGGAGAAAAGGGTCAGCAAAGATGTCTCCTTCAAGAAAAATGCTTTCATCATCGTCCTTCCACGCTAGCCTGAATGCACATTGGCATTATCTGCAATGCATGCTTAACTGCCATTATACTGTAGAGGGCAGAGTAGAATTTTAAGCTGATAAAGTAAAACAGATATGCCTCATTGAGGCTTAGTTGCACATCTGTTCCTTCTTTCCTTTAACTTCTAATTCAGAGCACTCATCCATCAATGCCACAATTTTTTGTCACATGGCTTCTTTAGTGGCGCTCTTCTCCCTCTCTGATATAAGGATAAGGGTAAGGAAAAGGAAAAGGAAAAGGAAAAGGAAAAGGCGTTAACCTATGTTTCAATCATCGAATTGGTCAGTTGGTTAGGGCGCACTTGGGATTGTGTGGTTAGGCGCACTGGTCTCAGGTTCGATTCCTCATCTGAGCACCTGTGATTTAAGTAGGGGATTATGGCGGTAGGTTGCTGTGCTAGTCTCCCTGAGAAATAGTTTCTAAATGTTGGATCTAGTACCTAAACTTTCAATTTGTTCAATCGCCCTAAGCTTTCTATAGCAAAGTCAAATCCACCCTTCGATACTATTCACAAGCTTTCGTACATACATTATTGTCCGTTTTTTAATATCTTTTCATTTCAATCCATTTTTCGAATCAACAAAAAAACGTGCTTTACCTTTTTTACTTTTTAAGTCTCTATAAATATTACGGTAAAACAAGAACTTCATTTGGAGTTTTGTCGAGCTGATAATCCTGCTATGACGTGGAGGGTAGATTTGCATCAAGTATACCAGTTTAGAATTTTTCGTGGGATGTAAATTAGTTTTAGATAAATGTGTCATGAGAGTGCTAGTTTGAAATTTTTTGCAATGCAAAAACCAGTTTGGGAAGATGTGTCATGTAGGTACTTGTGTGGCATTTCTTTAACATTATTATCATATTAAAATATTTTCATTTCAATCCGTTTCCAAATCAACAAAAAAACATGCTATCATTTTTGTTACGTTTATAAGTTTTTATTAATATTACGTAAAACTAAAACCTCATTTAGAGTTATGTTGAGTTGATAATTACGCTATGACATTGAGGGTAGATTTGGGTCAAGTATACCGGTTTGAAATTTGCCGTGAGACCAAAATTAGTTTAAGATATATGTGTCATGAGAATACTAGTTTGGAATTTTTTGCAAGGCAAAAATCAGTTTGGGAAGATGTGTCATCTAGGTACTAGTGTGGCATTTTTCAATTTTATTATCCCTTTTAAGAATAAATATTTTTTTAAGGATATCCAAACGATATTAATTTATTTATAGATAGCTAAAGTTTGCAAGCTTTTGTGTTTTGGGCTTTCTTAATTAAATTTATAAATTTTCACCCAAAAAAAAAATAAATTTATAAATTAGGAAATTAAAATAGCAAAATATCAACCTGTTATTTCTCCAACTGAGGTTCTACCTTTATTATTATGTAGATTGGGAAAAGGGTACTGGAAATGCCTTAACATTGATACAACGCTCATTGCAGTGCCAAAATTTGTCGCCGGATCACTTCAATGCCACGATGGAGACAAAAAATAATCATTTAAGTGCCTTCGGAGACAAATTTTTGCAAAAAAAAAATCCTACATGACTTTTTTAATGAAATGTTAATCATACATGTGTCTTTATAAAATAAAAAATAAGTAAGTCCATCGTGAACCATGAGGTGACCCTTTGGGACAAAACGATGCCGCATCCTTGACATTTTTGGGGCAGGATCAGCATTTTCATCTTCTTGATGTTGATTCTTCTGCAGAGGGGGCTAGAGTAAAAGTTTCACTTTGAACTTAAATCCAAGAACAATGCTGAATGGTGTTTTTGTAGTTAAATCCGAGTTTGCCACTCTGAACCGCATTTTTGTAAATCCAAGAAGAATGCCGAATGGCAATTTTGTAATAAATCCCCATTTTTTAAAATCCGAAGTGCCACTTTGTCAATGCTGAATGGCAATTCTGTATCCAAAAAAAAAAAAAACACGCTCTCCTTCTCCACTGCTCCTTGTCCCTTCCCCTCGTCGCTCGTCTGCCTGCCGGCCTTTCGTACTGTTTGCGGGGCCCGCATCCTCCCCCTCCTGCTCGCCATCATTTCCTTTGCCCTCTCTATTGCTCTGCCTACGTGGTTGTTATTCCCGGGCCTCTCCTTCTTCCTCCTCTATTTGCCATTCCTGATACTGATCTCTATAGCTCACTTGTGCGGTCTCCTTCTGAAACTTATGTATCTGGTAAGGCAAAAGATTCTAGTATTCGTCAATTTGTTCGCCCGTCGATTGCGCGGAGGAGGAGGGCCGCCGCTTCTGCCTTGTAGGGTTGCCGATACGCGTTTCACGTTAGAATTGTAGTACCTGCCAGAGTTCAACGAGTCATCCATAGAAGCACAAGAAGAATTTAACGACGGACGACCGCCCGTAGGGGGTTTACTGCACAAGCTTGTTGGCAGGGGGAAAGGTGTGAGTAGTGCTACCTGTATGAGATGTTTCCTTATGTCTTGTATGCTAAGTAAGAGATTTTATTTGTTGACAAGTAAGCCATGTAGACGATGCTCGTTAGTTGTTAATGAAGAACCTAAAAAATGTCTGATTTTGTTCCACAGTGTCGGGAAGACAGGCAACAATTTACTGCTTAAACCAGTCCAGGATCGATATCTTATTCAAAACTCGACAACTAATATAATATTAACCCCAGCAGCAACCAGTCACGGTATTACAGCAATATTAACCCCAAACCAATAAAAATAGCCCTGAACATATTAAAGCAAGGCAGAAACAACACCTGCGAATTTTACGTGGAAAACTCAATGTGGAAAAAAATCACAAGACTGCTCAAAAGTTCTACTAATCACTAAGGATAGCAAGATACACAATGATTCAACTCTAGTCACATACCTAGAGGCTCTTCACATCAGTAAAACAATAATATATCATCATTACAGATGTGGATTAACATAAAGAAGCAAGAAAAACTCTAATCACTACCGGAGAAGTTGAGAGACAATTTGGAGAAGGATTTCAATGAACAAGAAAACCGATCAACTTGTAGATCTTGATCTCACGAACAACATACTAAAATTTCAGCCAATTCCGACAAATTTCATCGTCAAATCTAGACTGCCTCTTGTTGGAGTTGGCGAATACTTCAGGGACCCTTGTTTCTCACATCGGGTACGCCCACGTGAGCTTAGGGAAACTGAAGTGTTATCCGACGACATGTGACCCTTGCGCGCGGAATGCAGGGGTTCGGGGGCAGCGCTTCTGACACGGGTGCCTCGCTGCTCGGTCAGTGGGCAGGGGTTCGAGGGAAGCGCCCCCGAAACCTCAACGGGTTTGGGCTTTTATTTAAGCTGGCCCGTATGGTGTGGGATTAAGAGGTTTCGTATATGTTTAGGTTTTGGGCCCGTTTGGGGCATATATATTTTACTCGTTTTTCTTATCATTGTAACGAGTTGAGTGGCTGTAAACCGAAAATATAGTGAAGTCTCTTTGCAGGACGTAGCCCTATTCTGGGGTGAACCTGGGTAATCTCGTGCGTCGTCCAATTTTCTTTGATTTCTGTGTGATCATTCTGATTCGGTGTGCGATAAATCCCTTCAATTGGTATCAGAGCCTTGTGTTCGAGGAATTAGGGTTTATCAAAGATGTCAGGAGGGTCACGGATTGAGATCGAAAAATTCGATGAGACACGGTTCGATCTGTGGAAGATGAAGATGGAGGATCTTCTTTGCGATCGAGATCTTTGGTCGGCAATCGTAACGAAAAGGCTTGTTGCTGCGAAGCCTGGTGTCGTGATAAAGGAAGCGGGCAAGGATGAGGAGACATCTTCCAAAAGGGCGGATCCAAAGGAGATTGAAGACTGGGATCGGATTGATCGGAAAGCAAAGGGTTTGATTCGGCTTTGTCTCGCAGACTCGATTCTGAAAAACGTGATGGGGGAACCTACAGCCAGGGATCTATGGCAGAAACTAGAGTCGCTGTATCAAAGTAAGTCGTTGGTTAATAAGCTGTTTTTGAGGAAAAAGCTGTATAATCTTCGGATGCACGAGGGCGACTCGTTTTCTGCACATCTGTATAACTTTAACACGTTGATTAGTCAACTCGTATCAATCGGTGTTAAGTTCCAGGATGATGATAAGGCAATAACACTGCTCTGTTCACTGCCGGATTCATGGGATAACTTGATTGTGGTAATCGGTGGTGGGGACAAGGAATTGTAATATGAGACTGTGTGCTCGGCCCTGTCATCAGAGGAGACACGAAGAAAGGGGGTCAGGGAATTCCGGTAGAGAGGCGCTGGCGGCTAGGGGTAGGCTAGCAGAGAAGACTCTAAATCGAAAAGGGTCCAAATCTAAATCTCGTGGGCGATTAAAGAGTAGGGAGAGAAGGGTACAGTGTTGGAGATGTGAAGAGTGGGGCCATGTGAAGCGGAACTGTAAAAATAAGCCCGTTCCTAAGAAAGAAGCTGAATTATCCTGGGGGAAGAAGGATATTTGGTTCGTCGACACCGGTGCTTCATATCATATGACGCCTCATAGACACTGGTTTTGTGAATATGAGCAATATAATGGTGGAGATGTCATGCTCGGAGATGATACTGCAGTTCAAATTGTCGGGCATGGCAGGGTGAAGCTGAGGATGAGTAATGGCACAGTGAAGACTCTTTCGGACGTGATGCACATACCCTCGATGAGTAGAAACCTATTATCAGTTAGTACGATGGCTGATTCAGGGGTTACTTTCAGTTGTGATAAGAATTCATGCAAGATGACTCGGGGTTCTATTGTGATTGCACGAGGAGTCCGTTATGGGACGTTGTACAAGCTGCTCGGGGAAACGGTGACTGTTGGTGCTGGGTTCGTCTCTGAAAAGGAAAAGGAAAAGGAAAAGGAAAAGGAAGATGGATATGATACGTCCATGTTGTGGCATCAGAGGCTAGGGCATATCGGTGAAAAGGGACTGTCTACCTTAGCTTCGAGTCAAATGGTAGAGGGAGTACCAGATTGCTCTATGGGTTTCGAGTTCTGTGAACATTGTCTTCATGAAAAATAGAACCAAGTTAGTTTCCAACACACCGGTACGAGAGCTACAGAGATTCTGGAGCTGATTCACAGCGATGTTTTTGGACCTACTCCGACTCCATCTATTGGAGGATCCAGGTACTATGTATCATTCAGAGATGATTTTTCGAGATATAGTTGGATTTATTTTATTAAAATTAAATCAGATGTATTTGAGAAATTTCGTGAATTTAAGGTTTTGATTGAAAACCAATTGGGCAGGAAAATCAAGGTCCTTCGTACAGATAACGGAGGTGAATTCTGTTTGGATAAGTTCGAGCAATTTTGTGTGGATAATGGTATTGCAAGGCAGAAGACGACTCCATATAAGCCTCAACAGAATGGGGTGGCCGAAAGGTTAAATCGGTCACTCATAGAAAAGGCAAGATGCATGCTGAGTTGGGCAGGTTTGGGGCCAGAATTTTGGGCAGAAGCTGTAGCCACAGCCAGTTATTTGAAGAACCGGTCACTGACCTCATCAATGAAGGATCGTACACCATATGAGGCAGTGTTTGGGAAGAAGCCGAATCTGTCCCATGTTCGCGTGTTCGAGTGTGACACATATGTTCATGTACCCAAGGAGAAACGGGGTAAGCTTGACAATAAGTCTGAGAAGAACGTATTTGTCGGATATAAGGAAGGGGTCAAGGGCTATAAATTGTGGAATCCAGAATCAAAGACCATTGTATACAGCAGGGATGTTGTCTTTCGGGAATCACAACCCCAGGTTGGCACACAGAAAGGTGATGAGCTCAAGAAAGTGGTAGTGCTTGAAGAAAGTCCTAAAACTGAAACTGTGAAGATGGTTCCACAAGGCACGCCAGTAGAGTCTGATTCTGAATCGGAGCAAGGGGACTCGGTTAATGAAGTCGAGGATGTAGATTCGGATGAAAACTCGGATACTGATAGCATGCCGGCTCTCAGAAGATCGACGCGGGAAAGAAAGGTACCACTTCGATACTCACTTAGTGCTTTGAGTACGTTTCATGCTTTGAGCATTACCGGAGATGATCCTAGTTCTGTAAAAGATGCGAGATCCATGGATGATGCGAATCAGTGGGAGCTTGCAATGATAGATGAGATGCAGTCGCTTGATAAAAATGAAACATGGAGCTTGTGTAAATTGCCTAAGGATAGAAAGGCAATTGGGTGTAAATGGGTGTTCAAGCGAAAGCTGAAACTGGATGGGACTGTAGAGAAGTACAAGGCTAGGCTTGTAGCCAAGGGGTACTCTCAGATCGAGGGAGTTGACTATGACGAGATTTTCTCTCCCGTGGCGAAGTTAACCTCGATACGGTTTGTTCTGTCTGTAGCAGCTGCATATGATCTTGAGGTAGAACAGATGGATGTAAAGACGGCATTCCTTCATGGGGACTTGGAGGAAGAGATATATATGAGGCAACCAGAAGGCTTTGAAGTAAAAGAAAGGGAGAATCTGGTGTGCAAGTTGAAAAAGTCCTTATATGGGCTGAAGCAGTCACCAAGGATGTGATACCAGAAGTTTGACACGTACATGCTCCAACTTGATTTTGTGCGTTCAAACTCTGACCATTGTGTTTATGTGAAGAGGACGGGCGATCTGTTTGTCATCCTCACGCTATATGTGGATGATATGTTGTTGATCGGGAATAGCGTGAAGATGGTGAAATCCGTGAAGAGTTTGTTGGCCAAAAAGTTTGAAATGAAAGACTTGGGGACTGCAAATTTTATTTTGGACCTGCAAATCAGGAGGGACCGTGAGAAACGGAAGCTGTGGCTAGGGCATGAGAAATACATGAAAGAAATACTGAAGAAATTCAATATGATTGACTACAAGCCTGTCGGTACCCCTATACCTTTAGGGACCAAGCTATCTGCGGAACAATGTCCAAAAACGGATGAAGAAGTTGAAGAGATGGCCCGAGTTCCATACGTGAGTGCAGTAGGTAGCTTGATGTATGCTATGGTGTGCACGCGTTCGGATATAGCCCAAGCAGTGGGAGTTTTGAGTCGATACATGTCTAACCCAGGTAGAGAACACTGGAATGCGATCAAAAGAGTTTTCAGGTATCTTCGTGGAACTTTCAATTTTTCTTTATGTTTTGAAGGTACAGGGACTGGAAACATGCTTGATATCGTAGGCCATGTAGATGTTGATTGGGGTGGAGATATTGACAGTAGACGGTCCACTAGCGGATATGTTTTCACATTGTTTGGTGCTACGTTGAGTTGGATGAGTAGGAGGCAAAGCATGGCAGCGCTTTCTTCTACGGAGGCTGAGTATATGGCTCTTACTCATGCTGGAAAAGAGACCGTATGGTTACGGTGATTGTGCTTGGAGCTTGGTTTTGAGCAAGGTGCCATAGAGGTGAGATGTGATAATCAAGGGGCTATTTATTTAGCTAAGAATCCAGCGTTTCACTCACGCACAAAGCACATTGATATACAATATCATTTCATCCGAGAAAAGGTAGAGAAGAAAGAGGTTCGGTTTGTAAAGGTCGACACGGTTAAAAATAGTTCAGACTTCCTTACTAAAGCCGTCACAGGTGCGAAGTTTGAATGGTGCTCTGCTGCGTTTGGATTGAAGAAGAATGATATTGGAAAGGCTCTCATTTGCGCGAAGTATCCACCAAGTGGGAGAATGTTGGAGTTGGGGAATACTTCGGGGACCATTGTTTCTCACATCGGGTACGCCCACGTGAGCTTAGGGAAACTGAAGTGTTATCCGACGACATGTGACCCCTGCGCGCGGAATGCGGGGGTTCGGGGGCAGCGCCCCCGACACGGGTGCCTCGCTGCCCAATCAGCGGGCGGGGGTTCGGGGGCAGTGCCTCCCGACGGGGGTTCCGCTGCCTGGTCAGCGGACGGCTGTCCCGCTCGCCGGTGAGCGGGCGGGGGTGCCCCCGAAACCTCAACGGGTTTGGGCTTTTATTTAAGATGGCCCGTATGGTGTGGGATTAAGAGGTTTCGTATATGTTTAGGTTTTGGGCCCGTTTGGGGCATATATATTTTACTCGTTTTTCTGATCATTCAAACACATAAAACTTGATCACTAGCGCCTCATTCAGTCAAGCGGAAAAGGTTCAACTTTAACGAGGTAATCAAAAGTTTTCAAGGTGGCACATGGCTTCTTTTGTCTCGCTCTTCTCCCTCTCTGATGAAACGGAACAGAAAGAAAAAGGAGCCATTGACCCATGCTTCAATCATCCAATTGACAACTGATGGTGCAGGTGACGAGGAAGCCGGAGGGCGAGCATCGGAGGAGGGAAGAGGGAGCATTGTAGTTGAAGCGAGGGATGCTGATGACAGCTGAATGCTGCTCCCATGGCGTCATGGTCGTCTTTTTCGTCTTCTTCTTCTTCTTCTTCTTCTATTGCTCTTTTCTCTCTGTTCTGAGCTAACTAGGATCGACACGCGACACGACACGAAACGACACACCAACACGTTATTTCTATAAAAAAAAATAGAGAATTTCGACACGTTGGGACACGTTATATATTAAATGTATATTTTTATATATACATAATAAGTTATCATGTATATATGAAAATATCAGTGGTGACTTTCTTCTTCTTTTGTTAGAGATTACAATTAGGTTGTTTTTTTTTTTTTGGCAGGCTGGATATATTAATTTTGGGGTGGCTAGGTATATGACTTAAGTATATATATTCTTGATAGATTTACATTTTGACCCCTAATTTATTGAAAATGTTTGAAATTGATCACATACATGTCAGAATGAAGTGTCGAGATGCTCGACTCGCGTATCGGTGGCATATCCTCGGAGAGTGTCCATGCTTCCTAGGCTCTGAGTCTGCTCGATAATCCAGTTCAAACTCTGTCTCTGCCCTAACAAACGATGAAAACTCCTGTGGTTTTCATTTTCACTTTTCAGTTGAAGTTCGGCCCGACTGCCCTTCTTCTTTTTCTATAAAAGCTAAAGATTTCTAATTCATGTATTTAGTCTTTAGTGAGCTCTTTCCTAGAAAATACTAGGAAGGAGCTTAAAGTTGACCAGAAAGATGACCATCTTGCTAACCTATTATCGTTAAAATCTACATTGAATTTCTTGATATCTACTACTAGCAAAGTAATATTGACCACCTCAACTCCCACGAACACCACCGAGGGTTGCCCCGATTGCCACCATTTCCACTTGGGAAGGGAGAGGTAGGAAGTTCGATTCTCTACTTTCTCGGGGGGGCTGAGGGTGGAGACGCATGAGTGAGGGAGCAAGATTTCACAACCTGCACATAGCACACACTTGTATAATCTTTGAACTTTTACTTTACTGAATGTGGTTTATAAACTATTCATAATTGTTGGATCTAGTCCCTAAACTTTTATTTTGTTCAATCTAACCTCTCAACTTTCTGTAGTAAAGTCAAGTCAGTCCTTCGATGCTATTCATGAACTATTCATAATTGTTGGATCTAGTCCCTAAACTTTTATTTTGTTCAATCTAATCTCTCAACTTTCTATAACAAAGTCAAGTTAGTCCTTTGATGCTATTCACAAGTTTCATATTTATACTGTTGCCTTTTTTTAATATCTTTTCATTTCAATCCATATTCCAAATCAAAAAAATATATTCTATCTTTCTTTGGTTACCTTTTACTTTTGAAGTCCTTATAAATATTCCAGGTCCGACAGTTCCTTTCGCTGAACAGTTCCTTTGACACCCAAGTTCAAGGTGTGAAACGTCGAAGGGAGAGAATATAAATGATCTGAATTGCTCTTTCTCAACATTCGCCGCTGCTGCTGCTGCTCCTCTTCCTCTTCCTCTTTCCTCCAAACATATACGGATCCAAAAATGCCCATTCCTGATCATGATCAACTGAGAAACATGTACGCCGTACTTACCCTCGTCGTTCCGGCTCTGCTCAACTTCGTCACCCTGAAGTTCCAAGGGAGCTCCAACTCTCCATTCGAAACCCGACCCGTCACCGTCTTCTTCTCCATGTTCGCTCTCCTTCTCTATTGCTCCTTATCCCTTGCGCTCGCTGCTCGTCCGCCGGCCTTCACTACTGCCTGCAGCGCCCGCGTCTTTCGCCTCCTCATGATCCTGTCCTTTTCCCTCTCCATTGCTCTGCCCACGTCGCTGTTGTTCCCCGGCCCCTCCTTCTGGCTCCTCCATCTGCCGTCGCTAATACTGCTCTCTGCAGCTCACTTGTGCCATCTCGTCCAGAAAATCATTCATCTGGTGAAGCAAAAGATTCTAGGAGGAAGAGCGCCCCCGGTTCTGCCATGTACGGTTGCCGATACGCATTTCGCGTTGGAACTGTAGTACCAGCCGGAGTTCAACTGGTCATTATTAGCACCACAACAAGAAACAAAGGAGACCGCAAGCAGGAGGAACCCTATGAGTAATGTTGCATGTATGAGATGTTTACTGAGATTTGCATGCTAA
The DNA here is from genome assembly GCA_029784005.1 of Lenwebbia sp. NSW1173648. NCBI lineage: Eukaryota > Viridiplantae > Streptophyta > Magnoliopsida > Myrtales > Myrtaceae > Lenwebbia > Lenwebbia sp. NSW1173648. Next base: position 11,014,761 of record JARCGZ010000010.1, read on the forward strand.
AATATAACACATTTTTTATTTGTGTCTAAATATCGTATATCGGTTTGAGTTCAATATTATCTCTCCTAAAGAAAATGAATGCGATCGCTGGTGGTGTTGAATGCATTAGAATTTGTATTATCCGTGTTTGATTGGGAAAAAGAAGAAGAAATGCTTTGATATACCATAGGTCGCAAATGATTAATTCGTGAATGATTCTTCTATCACTTCATTTATATGGAGAAATATGTATTTTAGTACCATAGACAATAAAGCAATTATGTGATGTTTCAACACGTCAACGCATAAGCGAGGACAATTGCAAAATGAATAGTAATGTTGCCTTTTTAATGGGTAGAGAAAATAATTTTATGCTTCTAAACTTTTGCCCTGTTTATTCCATTATTGCCCCCACTGGCAAATGGTCGAGGCTCGGATCCTGGATATGAACCCCAGTAAAAGATAATCACGGCCAATTTATTTCCCGAACCCTAATTTAATTTGGGTAAGGAAAACCTTGAAGAGGAAATGTTGTTTTAGGTGTTCGTTGACAAGTAAGCCACGTAAACGATGCTATTGCTTGTTAATGAAGAACCTAAAAAAAATGTGAATTTTGTTCCACGGTCATGACTCAAAGATTGCGTCATTTCTTATGATGATCGCCAGCCAAGTGGGGGAAAGAATTTCCCACGACAAAATGTTATTCATTTTTAGATATCTGGACCTATAATTAATTCAAAACGGTACTCGTGACCCAAATATACCCTTCATGTCATAGCAGGAATATCAATCCAATATAGCTCTAAACGAGGTTTAGTGTCGTTGTTACAAGAATCATAAACTAAAATGTACTAAAATAAAACTATCGTAATAGTTATAAAAACCAAGAAGATAAAAATTTAATAAAAAGATCGCATATTTTTTTGTTGATTTAGGAGATGGATTGAAATGAAAAGATATTCACATAGTGTAATAATGCAAACTTATGAATAGTACCGAAGGTTCGATTATTATGAACCAATTCTCTCTTTTCAATCTAGTGGAAGTACTCTCCAAATAAGCGTGTTCTGAGCTGTTTAAGCTTATCTCGATGAGTTCTCTGACTTGGACGTGAATTTACAGCGCACAAATAGGCATAGGCACATGGCCAAAGCAATCTTCTGCACTATTTCCAGCATTTTCTCGGTGAAATTGGATTTTTGGAAATCCTCTCCCAGAATACGATCTCGGAGTAATATTATCGGATGTGGTAGATTTAGTTTCCTGCTCCGGCGGAGTGAGTGAGTCATTAATACATGTACTGGATTTCTCGATGACTATAGTCTGTTTGGGGTCGATTTCATTGCTTTTGGAGAACAGTGCGAGAGCGAACAAGAGAGATTAAATTTTGGAGTGAGCAGCGTCGTCTTGGATTTTATTCAATCAGCCAACTTTTGGCTTTTATCTTCTTCTTCCGCCTTTTCCCAATCAAAAGTGGAAGGGTAAAGGCAAATTCAGCTAATAAGGGCAATGGCGAGAGGGGGTTATTCCGACAATTCCACCTGCTCTCGCCATTGCACTTTTTAGCTTATTCCTTCCACTTCTTCACGATTCCGACAATTCCACCTCCTCTCGCCATTGCACTTTTTAGCCCCTTCCGATGTAAAAGCATTTAAGTAATCGTGTTTCTCCTCCGACGTGAAACTGAAATGATTGTTCGAAACATTTTGATACTAAAATGAATGACACTTAATATCATTACAGGGAGTTTTACACTTAGAAGTACTATTGGGTGATTACAAGTAGCACATTTCCTTGAAGAAATCAATTTTCGAATTTTTACAAGTCAAAAAAATTTTAAATGGAGGAAAGTATGTCCTGAGGAATTGTTGCAAGTTCACATCATCCGAATACACGACATACCAAGCTCACTGTTCACGTGAGCAAAGCAATGTCTAGAAATGTCAAATCCTCTCCCTCTACTATCCCCCCTGAAAAAAGCCAAAAAGGGTATGGAAATATTAAGAAAAACAGACACTTTACCCAGTAACCCTTTGCTTCTTTCTCCACTTATCTCAAATCCCACACAAAGAAACCCTCTTTTTCACTCGTTATAAATTGGCAAAGTTGCCTCACTTTGGTTAATCTTTCTCTCTGTGTCTCTGGTGTGGATGCGGGTGCGTGATTTCTTGGGACGAGCCTCGCCGGTTATATATCTCTTCCTCTTTCTCCACATTCGCTCTGCTGCTGCTCCTCGTCCTCGTCCTCGTCCTCTTCCTAAAATGGCCATTCTTGATCATGATCAATAGAGAAACATGTACGCCGTCCTCGCCTTCATCATTCCGGCTCTGCTCAACTTCCTTACAGTGAAGTATCAAGGGAGCTCCAATTCTCCATTTGAAACCCACCCCATCATCATCTTCTTCTCCATCTCTGCTCTCCTCCTCCATTGCTCCTTGTCCCTTCCGCTCGTCGCTCATCTGCCCGCCTTTCATACTGCTCGCGGTGCCCGCGTCCTTAGCTTCCTCGCCATCCTTTCCTTTTCCCTCTCCATTGCTTTGCTTACGTGGTTGTTGTTCCCGGGCCTCTCCTTCTTTCTCCTCTATCTTCCATCGTTGATACTGCTCTCTGCAGCTCACTTGTGTGGTCTCGTTCAAAAACTCCTTTATCTGCTAAAGCAAAAGATTCTTGTATTCGTACTCAACCTTTTGTTCCGCCGTCGACCGCTTGGAGGAAGAGCGCCCCCGATTCTGCCGCTTTAGAACTGTAGTACCTGCGCTGCTGGAGGGGTGTTGGGGTTGAAGAAGACTCAAACCCCCCATTTCTCCCCCTTTATAAGGACTCGCCCTCCATAACCCATCTTCCCCAGAACTCAAACCCCCCATTTCTCTCCCAGTCATCTGACACACACACACACAAAAAAAAAACCGCCGAACTTAGGGCGAAGTTCTGCTGTTATAAGATCACCTGCTCTGTTTCTCGACAATTGCTCTGCCATTGCACCTCGATCTCTTGCTCTTTCTCAACATTCGCCTCTGCTGCTGCTGCTCCTCTTCCTCTTCCTCTTCCTCCAAACGTATACGAATCCAAAAATGCCCATTCCTGATCATGATCAACTGAGAAACATGCACGCCCTACTTACCCTCGTCGTTCCTGCTCTGCTCAACTTCGTCGCCCTGAAGTTCCAAGCGAGTTCCAACTCTCCATTCGAAACCCGCCCTGTCACCGTCTTCTTCCCCATCTTCGCTCTCCTCCTCTATTGCTCCTTATCCCTTTCGCTCGCTCCTCGTCCGCCAGCCTTCACTACTGCCTGCGGCGCCCGCATCTTTCGCCTCCTCATGATCCTGTCCTTTTCCCTCGCCATTGCTCTGCCCACATCGCTATTGTTCCCCGGCCCATCCTTCTTGCTCCTCCATCTGCCGGTGCTGATACTGCTCTCTGCAGCTCGCTTGTGCGGTCTCGTCCAGAAACTCATTCGTCTGGTGAAGCAAAAGATTCTAGCATTCCATTTCGTCCGCTTGTTCCGCCGTCAACTTATTGGAGGAAGAGCGCCCCCGGTTCTGCCGCGTACGGTTGCCGATACGCATTTCGCGTTGGAACTGTAGTACCAGCCGAAGTTCAACCGGTCATTGTTAGTGGCACAAGAACAAACAGAGGAGACGGCAAGTGGGAGAAAACATATGAGTAATGTTACATGTTTGAGGTGCTTACTTAGATTCATATGCTAAGAAAGTCACTGTGACAACAAATAAGACAATTGTATTTGTGTCGAAATATCGCACATCGATTCGAGTTTAAGATTTATCTCTCCCAAACAAAGAAGGCGTTCGCTGATGCTGTTGAATGCATTAGAATTTGTGCTATCTGTGATTGATTGAGAAATAAAAAGAAGAAGATAGAAAAAAGTTGATGAGTTGCTATTCATGGAGATATTAGATAAATTCCAAGCAAATAAAAAAAAATTGATGAGTTGCTATTCATGGAGATATTAGATAAATCGATAAGCTTTTTAGGTTTCGGGTTTTTACACGTGAAGACTTAAAACCCCAATTTTCAATGTTCAACCCCAAATCCCTTGATATCCGTGGCAAACTTGAAATAAAACCGCAATTTAATTTTCTGAAATACCTAAAAAGAACGACATCGTTTTAAGTGTTCGTGCATTATGTATCTCGGTGTTGGATGCAGAAACTTGTTAACAAGTAGACAACTTAACAGTGCTTAGTGGATTGAAAACCAAATTGATGTCTACTATGGCCAAAGTTTACGCTGTGAGGCCATAATTTGTCTATGAGGCAAAAGGTTATACTCATTTTTAGATAAGTATTTGGTCGTTTTATGCTCACTTTGATACTGCATTACAACCGAAGCACTTTAGAGGTCGAAAACGATCATTTATACTGAGAAATATCGACAATAAAGCAATCACACGATGTTTTCAACACATGTAAACACAGAGAGGACAATTGTAAGACGAACAGTGATGTCGCTTTCTGAATGAGTAGAGATTTAATTTATGTCTCTAATCTTTTGTCGGTTTATTTCATTATGGCCCTCATTGGCAAATGGTCGAGGCTCCATCCCTTGATATGGACCCCGGTCACGGATAATCCCGGCCAATTTGATTATGAAACCCTAATTTTATGTGGCGTGGAAAAAGCTTGGAAATAAATTTGTTGGTCTGAGTGTTCGTAACAATGTGTAAAGGATGATACAAATTGGCATTGGGTGGCCCTTGGCCATGGTTGTTGACAAGTAAGGCACGCAACCGACGCTTGTTAATGAAAAACCTAAAAAAGTATCAATTTTGTTTCAGGGTCATTAGTCAAAGATCGTGTCTTTTCTTATGATGCTTGCCAAAGTGGGGCAAAAACTTTCCCACGACGAAGAATTATGCATTTTTATTATATTCACCCCGTGACCAAAGTCCCACTGAATTACGCGAACGCAAGTAGAGAGTGTGCATGTGACTGAGCCAGGCAAGGTTGCTCCCTTACCGGCGAAAATCGAGAAAATTATCCAAAAAATTTTAAAGTTCACGTATCTTTTGTCAATTCAGCCCTAAACCTTTTAAGTAAGTCAATTTAGTCTTAAACTTATTCACGTTTTGTCAATTGAGTCCATCCGATCAATTTTGATCGAATATTGCTGACGTGGACGCCAGCCCAGCCTACATGGCCAGTTGCTGCTGAAATGGACAATTTTAAATAATATTTTAATATTTTTTCGAATTTTTTCTATCCATTTATTTTCTTTCTTTTCCCTTCTTTCTCCGCAGGTCGTTGGGCCTCGGCCATGGCCAGCGACCGGCCAAAGGCAACTACCAGCGAAGGCCAACCCTCGCTAGCCTCTACCAGATCGTGATGGAGCAAGAAGGAAAAAAATAAAGAAAAGAAACAATAGAAACTCAATAAAAAAATTTTAAAAAAAAAATGAATATTACTAATATTATCCACTTTAGCACCGGTCGAGTCACATAGGATGGTCAGAGTCTTCATCAAGGATTTTCGGCCAAAGTTGACAGGATGGACTCAATTAAAAAAACGTGAATAGATTTAGGACGCAATTGATATAATTAAAATGTTTAGGACTGAGTTGGCCAAAGTAAAGTAAGTTTATGACTTTTTGGACAATTTTCCTGATGGAGGTTGGGTTGCCAAGGGCCGCCACCGGCCCTAGCTCAAATTAGTAGCCGTCGCCTAGAGCAATGGCAAGGCTAGCCCGTTTCTCTCCCTCCATCTCTATCTTTGTGCTCGCGTGCACACGCATTTGAAGGCGGCGACTGAGGCGGGCCCGAACACCGGTGAGATTGCTGAATAATCGCCGGTAGATGAGTGCCACCCTCGCCACTGCCTTCGCCGTTGTCTCATTCGTTAAGCTCTCTCGCTTTCTCTCATTTATTAGCACGTTTGGTTGCAAAAATGTCTAATACGTTTACACATATGGTATGGCATCCTCCTAGTCGACCTTTGCTTTTATTTTTCCCTCTCTTATTCTCATGCATTATGATCTTCCCGAAAAAATTGTTTATTTTCCATCTCGAAAAAAAGAAAAAAGAAAACACTTTCACTCCCGAAAAAGGGAGGAAAAAAAGAGTACAAACACTGAAGAAGGTGACTCGGCCACGTCATCATCTCTTGTCCCAATGACTGGGCCACGTCATCGCCCTGTCCACTTCATCTCGACCATCATCACCTCGCTCCCTCTACTACCTCGCACTCCACTCCCGTCTGTTGGATATCTAGTCGGAGACAAGAAGACCATGAGAGAGACCGCGAGGAGAGATTTTTCTCTGCGGGTTTGAGAGGAAAACCCCGAGTTTCGAGTCCCACTCGACCGGCTCATACTTGCTCGTGCAACCTCCTCTCCTCATTTTGCTGATTGCGCAGTTCCATTGAAGTCGGTTCTTCCAGAATCTTGCTCATCTCCAAAAATCTGGTAACTGGGTTTCTCGCAATGTTCTTCATTTTACTTTTATTTTTCTTGGGGGGTCTACTATTTCTTTGATCACCGCTAGTCATAGTACTACTGTAGAGCCCCTGTAGCTCAAAATGTAGTCTTTGTTCTGCATAAGCCAGTTCAAGAATTGTCAATGCTTTGCCATTAGAGTCTTCTCCGCTTACTCTGTTATGTTTTCCTTGTGGGTTTCTTGCGGTATTTAAGTGAATTAATCTCTCTGTCTTGTAAATTCAAACCCATTTCAGGTCCTAATCGATAAGCTTAAAACTCTATTTTCGAGTTTGTGGCCTGAAATGGGTTTGAGTTGTTCCCACTCCCAGGACCTTCCAAGGCAACAAGAGCTTATTTGCATGCCGAGGCAGATGTCGAGAGAGCATTACGGAAGGTTGGGTGGAAAATAAGGAAGAGAGGCCTAACCACTGCTCAGTTTTACTTTGCGAGACTTGTCGAGGCTGTTCCTGCATAGAGGCGAGGGAGTGAGAGAGGTCAAGTTTTGGTTTTCTGCCTTGTTAATCAGGTTGTAGCGTTGGAAATGATAGGAAGGTTGAATATTGGTCAGAATTTTTCCCGTAAATCAGTTATTCCAAATCAAACTCCTTAAATAAATAAATTCTCATTACATTGACATTTTTTATGTACTCTAGATTTTTGCTTTTCATGCTGTCAAGTCCATTCACGAAACTCTTGAAGAAGATTCTCATTAGAAGACACTCTCAGTTAACCCCTCAGTCATCTAGAAACCGCTATAGGATTGTTTTGTGCGCGCGCAATAATGGCAATACGAAAGTTCAGCTGACACTCTTTAGGAGTATTACTGAAACCATTCAGTAAACTTTCAATAGAGCATTGAATCTTTCTGAATTGATCACCATGGGAATAAGTTCGGAACTTCTGTCACGTTCTCCTTGTAATGGTAGTGCTTGATTAGGAAACTCCTGAGAGAAGATGTATCATTTAGCTTTCTACTGAAAGGCATTTAATTATGGCAGGTCTTCCTACTTGAGTCAGACGTGCTGCGAAGTCAAGGCTGTTTTGGATTAGACTGAATTATGCTCAACTTTTCTTTATGGATGCCTTTTATTTTATTTTTCCTTTGTGGCTACCAATCATCACAATACAGGTCGAGGTCCCCCTTTTGAAATAATTAACTGTTTCTGTATTACCATGCAAAAAACTGGATTTTATCAGGACCAATTGAGCATGTAGAAAATCAGTTACATAAATGCTGAAGTATGCTGCTATTTGCTGTTTCTTTCTAATCTGTGTTCCTGAGAGGTAAAACATCAAGCCGTGTTTGCTTGACAAAGCAGATGGAACTGTGACCAAAGTCGAGAGAGAAGAAGAAGCGGACTTATATACAGAAGGATAGAAAGGTGAGTTCAAAATTTTAGCTGTAAAAGAGTGCATTGATGCGGTCGCTCCATCAATCGTCAACAACTCTGTCAACGGTGCAGGTGCTATGCCAAATAGATAGAATACGACTAATTTCCCAATAGAATCACGAGGGGCAATGCTCCTAAAATGCTTAAAACACGGAGATATTTGATGAATCGATAAGCTTAAAACACGGAGATATGCACGTGCTATGCCAACAACTCTTTTGTATGAGATAGAAGAATCAATCCTTATACACGGAGATATTTGATGAATCGATAAGCTTAAAACGTTATTTTCGAGTTTACACACACAGGGACTTAAAACCCCAATTTGATTTTGAAGTACCTTACAAAAAAAATTAAATAAAACAAAAGAACGACGCTGTTTTGAATGTTCATGCATTGGGTACCTCAACTTTGGATGTGACACTTATTGTCAAGTAGACAACTTAACAGTGCTTTGTGGATTGAAACCCAACTTCATGTCTATTATGTCCAACCGGCCAAAGATTGTGCTGTAAGGTAATACTTGCTTTTGGGTAAGTATTTTGTCATTTTATGCTCCAATTGATAAAGCATAGGTCGCAAATGATTGATTCACGAATGATTATCTACTCACTTATATGAAAAAATATGTATCGAGTATCGCATACAATAAATTAATTATGCAATGTTTTCAGCACATGAACACATAAATCAGGATAATTGTAGAATGAACAGTGATGTGGCCTTTTTAATCGGTAGAGATTTAATTTATGTTTTCAGTTTCATTTGTTTCGCAAAAAATGAAATTTTTTTAGAAAATGTTTTCTAAAAAGTCGTTTTTTAGGAAAATGATCATATTTTTCGATGTTTGGCTTAAACTTGAAAATGAATTGGGAAATATTATTTTTTGTACTTTTTTATTTCTTTATTTTCTTTTTGTTTTCTTCTTCGGCTGGCGACTGGCCGCCTCGCCTCTGATCGGCGAGGCTCGAGTTCTCCAGATTCCGGCGGCCGGTCGTCACCGGTGGCGAGCTCGATTCTGGTGGCCTCGCGGCTCGAGCTCGATTCCGCCGGATCTGGCAAGGCGAGCCTCGCTCGAGGCCGTCGAGGTGAGTCTCGAGCACGCCAGATCCGGTGGAATCGAGGCTCAAGCCCGACTCTAGCTCGTAATCTGCTCGAGCTCGAGTTCGATTCTCTGTCCAGACTGTCATCTTCAATGCGTTCCTGTCGTCAAGTTTGATTCTCGGCCCTTACTAACTCAGCGACTGTCATCTTCACGCTGAGCTCGCGGCCTCGCCAAATCCGACGGAATCAAGGCTCGAGCTCGATTCTGGCGAGCTCGCCTGGCCTCCTCGACGGCCTCGAGCGAGGCTCGCCAAGCCAGATCCGGCGAGGCTCGAGCTCGAGCCGCGAGGCTACCAGATTCAACTTCGAGCGAGGCCGAGCTCGAGGCTCGCCGGGACCGGTCGGCCTCGAGCGAGGCCGAGCTCGAGGCTCGCCGGGACCGGTCGGCCTCGAGCTCGCCGGCTTGCGTCATGGTCGATGGTCGGGCTAAGGCCGTTGCCGAGCTGCGGTAGGCGGAGGAAGGAGGAACTGAGGAAGGAGCAGCGGGCGTACGAAGGAAGAAGAAGGAGATAAAAAAAAAAAAAAAAAAAGAGAGAGAAGAAAAGACAAAATTAAAAGCTAATACAAAAAATAAAAAATAAAATATTGAATTTTTAATAAATAAATAAAAAAAGGAAAAGAAAGTAAAAAGTAATAATAAAGAAAGGAAATGTAAAAAAGAGAGGGAAGAAAAGATGAGGAAAATATTTTCCTCTCCCCACTTTTGAAGAAATTTTTTCTAGTGGTGAAAGATATTTTCTTAGATTAAATTATTTTTTTGCGAATCAAATGCCGAAAAATTCGAAAAAAGTTTTTCGAAAAGTTTTTTTCCGCGAAACAAACGGAAATCTCTTGTCCTTTACTTCATTATTGCCTCCACTGGCAAATGGTCGAGGCTCCGATCCAGGATATAAACCCAAATTTAATTTAGACCTTCACCTTCGCTTTTTCTTCCTGCTTCTCATCTCCTCAGCTCATCCCACCCATCCCATCATTTGATTTCAAAGACGAGAGAAAGAGGAAAGAATTTTACGAAAAACCAAGAGGGGAAGAAATGGAAGCTGCATCTGCGCGAGGCCACCCAATGACTATGACGACTACTACGCCATCGGCGGCGGCGGCGCAAAGGTCGCTGCAGCATTCTCCGGTGCCGTACCTCTTCAGGGGCCTGGTGGCGATGCTGGGTCTCATTGCCTTCATGCTTCTCATCCTTGCATGTTCCTACTGGAAGCTCTCGGGTTACATGGAAGGCAACGGCAACGGAGGAAATGGGGACATTGAGGCCGGCAAGTCCAAGTGGCAAATTTTTTTTAAATAAATCAGTCCACGTGCACTTTATGTGGCATTTTTATAAATAAAAAAAAAAAACAATCAATCCACATTGGACTGACTTTTTACAAAATAAGCTAAAATTTTTCAAAGAATTAAATTTAATTTAAAAAATAAGCTAAAAAACTAAGGAAAAAAAAAAGAAAAAAAATAGAAGGTTGCGGCAACAAAGTCCTCGCCGCTGCCGCCTCACCATCGCTGGCAATGGCCGGTGCTCTGTGACCCTCGCTGGCCATTGCCAGCGATGGTGAGGCGGCGGCGGCGAGGGTTGTGCAAGCCTTCGCCTCTACAACCTTCTATTTTTTTTTTCTTTTTTTACCTTATTTATTAGTTTTTTAATTTTTAGTTATTTGTTTAATCCTAACTAGTATCCTCTGGTGAGCCATGTAAGATTTCCGGCAAAGCTCATCGGAATTAGCACTCAAATAATCATTTTTCAAAAAAAAAATTTGGCACTTAAGTGACCTAAAAAAAAGTGGCATCAAAATGAGCTCCGTACACAAACTATAGCACTTTTGGTGTCCTTTTCCCAAAGAAATATATTTAAATGAAACTATCGTAATAGTCACAAAAACCAAAAAGATGAAAAGGTAATAAAAAGATAGTATTTTTTTTTTTGTTGATTTAGGAAATGGATTGAAATGAAAAGGAATTCACAATAGTGTAATAATACAAACTTGTGAACTGTACGGAAGGACTTATTTGACTTTGTTACGGAAAGATAATGAACTAAAATTGAACATATCGAAAGTTTATGAACTAGATTGAATATTTATGAATAGTTCAAGGACCATATTAAACAAATTAAAAGTCCAAGGATGAGATTGCACATTGGGTCAATGTTGAAGAACTATTGTGTCATTTTCCCTTCCTATTATATAGAGTAATCTTCATATAGTTAGCTCATTACATAGTGAACTATGTTGCACGTTTGTCATTATAGTAGGAGAATATGTCGTGCGAATTTGGGGTTCACTTGCTCGACTAGGTGCTCTATTTTACATTGCCATGCAGATGAACGAAATCAAACTCATCATCGAGCATTTTCACAATGTTTGCTTGTCTCATGGGGTGCTCTACTTCTTTCTACTTTCTATTCAAGCAGATTTAACCGGGGGGAATCCGCAGCAATTGTGGGGGTATCACCTCACATACCTAAGAGTACACAAGGTTGATCAGCCTTGGAGTCCAGAGGGGAAATTTTCTTACATGATTTCGGTGCACGTGAGTCCAATTCATGTGAGCGCTCGATTTTGATGGATTCTCTGATTCAAGGGCTGAGATGCACTGGGCTCACATGTTTCCGTGCACCCAAAAATATCTCTAAGGATAGTGTGAATGGGATCACAAAGTAAAGCAAAATTCACTCAAACAAATGCGCTTTTTACAAAAATCTGAAAAATCCAAAATATTGTTTCTGCAAAAGAATCATGAAATGTCGATCCACCGAAACAAATGCCATTATGGGGATAAGGGCAATAGAACTGTCATAACTTTTGTGCGGTGTTTACTTTAGCACCGAAAATTTACACGAATAACTTCATTGCCACTTTGGGTAAAAAAAAGATCACTTTAAGTACTATCGTCAATTTGGGATGCCGGAAATTTGATGGAGCTATATTTTAACATTTTTTTGACCAACATGGCTTGCCGGAGATCCAAGGTGACAATATTTCAGCATAAATGACCTAAACAACGTAGCTACTCATGTTTGCCCCAAAGTATTAGGGACAAATCGGGCCAACTCTTCATCAAATCCTACTCCACATCAAGGCATTTTGGGGCAACAATTAAGAGCTGCTGCAATGGAGAGCAAGAGGAGGACAAGTGGCTCAAGTTAGCGTTGACAAAACCAAAACGAAGGTGAATATTACTGCTATTGTAGGCTCAATACTTTCGGTGCAGCTCGGGCGAAGCACTGACTTTTGATGCTCGATGAATTGATTGAAGGGGGCCGAATAGCTTGTTGATTTACCTTGTGGCTTTTGGTAGGAACAGGACTAGTGTCAACTCCTACTTTCACTGGACTTGCCTAAGTAAAGCTGTAATCCACATTCAGAGACTTAGGGCGCCCATGGCAACAATTCTGCTTTAGAAATCAACTTTTGACCAGAAATTAATTTTTCTATTTCTGCTCCAGAAGTTAATTTCTGATCAGAAATTCGTTTGGTAATTGTTGAAAATTTCTACTTCTGAAATATTATTAACAAAAAATCTTCAATGAAAAATTATTGTCGGCGGCCGAAAAATTCCACTTCATTATTAAACTTTTTAAATTTCTTTAAAAAATAAATTTTATTATTAACAAATATTATTTATTTTTTACCCCGGCGGTGCGGTGGTCGACGGTTGGCGGCGGAGGGCAGCGGTTGCGGCCGGCTGTGGGTGGCGGTTGGCGGCGGACGGCGGTGGTTGACAGTGAGCGATGGTCGGCGGCGGAGGTGGTCGGCAGTTGGCAGCGAGTGGCAATGGTCGCGGGCGACGATGGGCGGAGGTCGGCGGTGGTTGGCAGCGGCAGGCGATGTCGGCGATGGGCGGCGGCCGGTGGAGGTTGGCGGTAACCGGCGGCGGCGGCGATTAGAGCCGGGGGGTGGCGGTGGTCGCAGGCGACGGTGGGCGGCGACAAAGGTCGGCCGAGGCGAGCGTGGTCGAAAAGAAAATGAGGGCGCAAAGGAAAGAGGGTGAGGTGAGGAGTACTTCTTGAGTTGAGAAGCAATTTTTTTTTAACTTCTCAAATTGGGGGAAAAATAACTTCAGAAGTGAAAATTCACTTCTGAAGTAGAAATTTCTTTCATAAATAAATTTTTTTACCAAACGGATTTCTGCTCCAGAAGCACTTCTGGAGCAGAAATCCACTTTCAGAAGTGTTACCATGCGCATCATTAGTTCAATTGGTTTGGGCAGTTGTGTTTTCTACAGAGGTGCTCTCCAACCAATGGACGTTAACGAGTTGTAGCTGGTTAACTTGGCCGTGATTCTGCAGGGACGCATAGGCACAGGCTAGGAAGCATCGACACTCTCCGGAAGCCTCTGTGTCATGTCGAACACTCCGGCATGCGACGGACACATGGTAAGCGCTCTAGACACAAGCAAGTCCAACACCCCGACATGCCATTTTGACACGCACGATGTCAATTTTAAGCATTTTCAATAAATTAAGAATCAAAATGTAAATTTATCGAAAATATATATACTTAAGTAATATGCCCAATCAGCTCAAAATTAATATACCTTGCCAGCAAAAAAAAAAAAAACCTATTCGTGCATCCCTAACAGAAGAAGAAGAAATTCACCGTTGATATTTTTATATGAACATGATAAACATATAAAGATATACATTTAATATACAATGTGTCCTAACGTGTCGGAATTCTCTCTTTCTAAGAAATGACGTGTCGGCGTATTGTGTCGTGTCGTGTATCGGTGTCGATTCTACTTAGGGCACAGGCACATGGCCAAAGCAACCTTCTGCACGATTCCCAAAACTTTTCTCCGGGGGTACGATCTCGGAGTAGAAATATCAATTGTTGCGGATTCAGTTTCCTGTACGATCTCGGAGTAGAAATATCAATTGCTGCGGATTCAGTTTCCAGCTCTAGCGGAGGGAGTCAGTCACTGATTCATGCACTGGATTTCTCGGTGACTATAGTCCCTTTGGGATTGATTTCATTGCTTTCGAGGAACAGAGAGAGAGAGAGAGAGAGAGAGAGAGAGAGAGAGAGAGAGAGAGAGAGAGAGAGAGAGAGAGAGAGAGAGAGAGAGAGAGAGAGATTAAATTTTGAAGTGAGCGGTTTTTGTCACCGTTTGCGTTGGAATTGTTGTTGTTTTTTTTTTTAAAATGTAGGAATTAACATTTTATTAAGAAAATTGAATTTTTTGCGGGATTTATCGCGGGAAGCATTAAGTGATTATTTTTCTACCAATATGGCATTGAAGTAATAACTCAGAAAAGTTTTGACATTATAACGAGCACTTATGACATTTCTAATGTCCTTGACTTGGAATGAATCCCGGTGAATGGACACACAACGATTTTCTTGAAGAAAACAATCTCCGAATTTATGTAAGTCCAAAAAGTTTACACGTTTGTGATTGTCTTGATCGACGCTTTTGTCCATCGAGCGTCCAATCAGTGTCCTAGAATTTTGCATCGATTTTTACTTAGATTTGTATACTAAGAAAGTCGCTGTCATAATAAATAAGAATTTTTATTAGTATTCGAACTATTGTACATCGATTTGAGTTTACAATTTCAACATCAAATCTCTAGTAAACAAAGAATGCAATTGCTGATGGTGTTGAATGTATTAGAATCTGTGCTATCGTTATTGATTGGAAAAAACAGAGAAGAAGATTAAAGCCAAAAGTCAGCTGATTGAAGAATTCCGGCAAATAAAAAATTGAGGAAAGAATCAAGGAGTACACCTTTTTACACGAAGCTACTCATAGTTGGTGTTTGTACGAGATAGAAGAATCATTATCCATATACAATGATACCTGATTTTTAATCATCTTTATTTTAAAAAATTAATTAAAAAATCAAGAAAAATTCATAAAAATAAAAAATTAATTTTAGAACCCTTGGCCAAGTATAAGGAATCAATTTTGAACAAAGTAATATGTTTCCGAATTTTTTGGAATTTTTGAAATTTTTCCTCATTTAAAAATACCCGAAAACTAGAAAAAAAAATGCTAGATGGGGTTGAAAAAAATATGAAAAAATAGCCAATATTTTTCTTTTAGTTCACTTTTCACTTCGGCCACTTTAAATTTTGAAAATTCGATTTGGGTCCTCAAAGGTCTCGATTCACATACCCCAAATTGAACCAAAAAAATCATTTGAGTCCTTTTTAGTCATTTTCTCACTTGAGATCAGTTATGACATTTGATCTAGACACCTTTAATTACATTCTAGTTGAATCAGTTTCACGAAAATGGGTCAAATTAGCACCGTATGGGGACTATTTTGAGCCGGATCGGGCGGGTCAAACCCGACCCGGTCCGTTTAACCAGGCAGAAACGAAGCGCAGCAGACGGGGAAACGGAAGGCGCCTCTCCCACTTTCATCCAGCGACCGAATCAAGGGCTGAAAATGCCTAAAACAAGCTTTACCGTCCTCCTGAGCTGCTACTCTTGCTGCTCCTTTGAGCTTGGGGGAAGCACAAAAGATAAAAAAAAAAAAAAAGAATGCCAGAAGGATGGCAGTTTGGGGGGCCAAGTACCGGAGAGAGAGAGCTGGGTCTTCTGAGCTTTGAAGGCGGCGATATCCTCAGGCCAGCTTGGCGCCATCCGGAACTTCACCTGTTGAAGGTTCGAGCATGGCGACGTCTCGGTGGTAAAGACGTCGCGAGAACGTCTCTGAAGGAAGACACCGAAGAAGATGATGAGCATGAGTTTAGAAAGTAGGGAGAGTGGGCTGACTTTAGAGGATATGGGTTGATCGTTTAAAAGGAGGAAATGGGCTGGTCTTAAGAGATGTTTCTTTGGGCCCATTTTTGTTCCTTTTTGTGTCTGTTTTTGAAACTAAACGGGGCTCGTGGTCGAGCCCATTCCGCGGGGAAGGCCTTGTCCGTGGATCAGATCCGGTCCAGGTCCGGAATCCTGATCCGGATCCGACCCGGTCACTTTTATTATTAAAATAACAAAAAAAATCAGAAAAATCTGAAAATTTCAAAAATAGGAAAAGCTTAGATTAAGCTAATTTGACCTCATTTCCACGGATTAGGATGTAGATTCCCTAGATTTCATAGATTTTGTCCTTTTTTTAGAAAATCCCTAAGACCTTTGAAATCATACCATAAGTGAACATTTCTTTAAGCCTTTAGGGCTTTACTATGGTATTATGATACGCTTTATCCTTGCCATTGACTCCTTAATCGTGCGCATTACATGCCTTGACTGTGATTAATAGGATAGACTCACACATGCACGAACACTTTAGAAAAACACTCAATTTCGATACCGAAAGGGTGTCGGTGGATTAAACCGGCGTAACCAAGTCCCTAGACCCTTAATCGTTGTGTAGAATCGAATGGCTTCTCTCGACAGCTCGATGAGGTTTCCGATCTACCTTCCCCAAAGACCGGTGGCGACTCCTTTTGCATGTACATATACACATGCCACCTGATCACACTAAGATCGAATCCGATTTATCCTGCCGCGATTTGGTATGGGCCTAGGAGGGCCCGAGCTAAGCCCATCTTGGAGACTTAGTAATCCATTAACCCGATTTTCGAAATCAGGTCGCGACACCATGAAGATATTAGATGAATCTATAAGCTTATTAGGTGATTTCTGGCTTTTACATGTGAAAACATGAGCCCCGGTTTTCAGTTCTTCAACCCCAAATTAGCCAAACCAAACACTCGCATAACTTCCACGGTAATAAGTAACACAATATGCAGCAATCCTATCATGCTACAGTGGGTAGTTGCACATATGTATTTTCTTTGCTTTTAGCTTAAAGGATTCATCCACCAATGCCAGGTTTCTCTGTCACATGCGTTGCAACAAGGTCTATCCAACAGTAGCGACTCCTAGCACATTTCCAGAGTCATTTAAATAATTCATGGTATAAGCCCCTTTTGGATCAAATGAAACTTGGGATCGATATCAAAGTAAAGCAATATTGGAACGAGCGCGTTGCAATTAAGAAATGGTTAAGAAGAGTTGTCTCTCTCTTCTCTCTTTACTTCTGAATAGTCGGATGGCCGAACTTTTTGAATTGGGTATCAAAAACAGTTTTCCTGGATCAGAAAAACTTTATCCCGAAAACTTTATCACTAATCTTTGGAGGGACTAAATCGTAAGACGAATTCGTTATAAATCACTCGCTATTGTTTCTCGACAATTGGTCTGCCATTGCACCTCTATCTCTTCCTCTTTCTCAACATTCGCCTCTGCTGCCCTTCCTCTTCCTCCAAACATATACGGAAGAGATAAAATAGCTTTTCTTCAATCATTTCCTAATTACACTATTACCGATATGTTTCGCTTTTGACTAGCCAAGAAATGATTCCGGGATGTTGCTTCTTGTGCTTCTCCTTCTCGTGATTTCAATTCTTACGGTTCTTCCACATACAACAATTATGCTAATAAGAAGCAAATGGGGCATCGAAGTGATTAAGTGAAGATTATAGATTGGACCAGTGCATGGAAGACCACCCACCATGGTTGGACTAGCAATCTCACGTTGTCTTCTTCACATTATCAGACTGTTTTTCAGGAACATTTCCCAATCACCGAATGCAACTCAACTCAGCCCACACAGCTTCACAGCATCAGAAGATAATGAAAAACCTAGTATTGAAACTGGCAAGCGACTGCTGTAAAATTTTTGCTTTTCCAATTTTCAAATGATACACATCTGTCTGACCAGAAAAAAAAAATGATACACATCTGAAAGCCCTAGAGCGGATTCACAAAAAAAAAAAAAAAACCATTAACCCACAGTTTTAATGTCCTGCATTATTGAGGAGGGGGGAGGCTTGATCGCACATGACCTAACATTTATTAAGGGAGCGAGGAGGGAGGAGACTTGGACTAATGTCCCATGTCCCATTCAAAGTCGATAACAAGAGTACCTATTGTTGGGAAAACAAAGGGACATTAGTCCAAGCCTGACGGTGAAAGAAAAAATAATAAGAATTTCAATTTTTTTAAAAAATAAAAAATAATAAAAATAATAGAGAATTATTAAAATGAGTGCACAGAGAAAATTGATTTTCCTTACCGAACGGCGGAAAATATTTTTCACTTCTTTTTCAGATTTGAGCCGAATACCGAAAAACGTTGTTATTTTCCTGAAAAATGACTTTCTGGAAAATATTTTTCGGAAATACTTCCTTTTTCGAGGGAACAGGGCCTAAATATATGCTTAGATGAAACAATCACAAAATTTATGAAGACCAAAATGGTAATAAATAATAGCATGCTTTTTTTTTTTTGTTGATTTAGGAAATGGATTGAGATGGAAAGATATTATAAAGTATTGAAAGTTCGAGAGCTATCGGAGAACGGCCTCGACCGAAGAATCGCATGCATCACCTAGGGAGGGAGCTCCGGACATAGCGCGAGGGGAAGGTGGAGTGGACAGAGACGTCGGATTGGGAGGCTGTTTTGGAGAGAACCATGACGGCGGAGATGACTTTTGGGCTATGTAAGAGACTTGAAAGTCTTTGAGGATTTACATATTCACATGGGATGACCCGAAAGTGGAAAAGCTCGGACTTGACGTAGGAGAAGCGTATGACTGGGCAGGACGGAAACTTCCATTTTTGGTCCCCACAAATTAATCCCACATACCATCACATATAAAATAGAATGCATAAAATAAAATAAAAATCCAATAAAGCAGAATGTGTTTGACTGTTTTTTTTATTTTATTTTATGCATTCTATTTTATCTGTTTATGAGCAAGAGAGACTATAAATACCCTGGCCTGCCAGGAGCTCACTCTCCAACGCAATCTCTCTTTCTTTCTCTCTCTGTGATACTAACCAGTACTTTCGCTCCACTACCTCGAATCCCGGCCTTCCCAGTCGTTCGGGAAAAAGACGGAAACCCGCAGTGAGCGAGGTATAGAGAGAGATCTGGAGCTAGAACCGTTGCCACCGCGCCACCGCCACCGCCCGGTGGCCGTACACGGTACTTCGGTGTGGTCTTTGTCGGAGTTGCAAGTCAGTAGCCTTCGACGGACAGTGTCCCGTGGCCGAGCACCGCTCAGGTAAGTCCTCAGACTCCTCTTATGCTTGTTGTGTACTTAGATGTGAGATCCAACCACAAAAATGCTGGAGATCGAAGTTACCGGAAAACCAGATCTGCCCGGGTTGGGGCAGGCGTTAGGGAGTCCGACGATGGCTGTGACTGGTCGGCGGTGAGTTCTGTGGCGGTCGTCGGCGTTGGCGGTCGATTTTATATATATATATATATAATTTTTTTTTGGCGAGGTCTCTGTGAAGACGTCGTTGTGGGGCAGCTTCAATAAGGTCCTGTTGAGGAGGAGTTGTCGTGAAGAAGATATATCGATAAAATAGAATGCATAAAATAAAATAAAAGAAAAATCCAATAAAGCAGGCGTGCGTTCATTCACTATAAATACCCTCCTCCGGCCAGGAGCTCACTCTCAATTGCGTTTTCTTGATGCAGGTTCGAGAGCAGCGAGATGCTGGCGAGGTTCCTGGCGGAGTTGTGGAGGGCGTGCATTCCTGATCTTGATCAACTGAGAAACATGCACCCCGTACTTAAACTCGTCGTTCCGGCTCTGCTCAACTTCGTCACCCTGAAGTTCCAAGGGAGCTCCAACTCTCCATTCAAAACCCACCCCATCACTGTCTTCTTCGCCATCTTCTTTCTCCTCCTCTATTGCTCCTTATTCCTTCTGCTCGCTGCTCGTCCGCGGGACTTCACTACTGCCTGCGGCGCCCACGTCTTTCGCCTCCTCATGATCCTGTCCTTTTCCCTCTCCATTGCTCTGCCCACGTCGCTGTTGTTCCCCGGCCCCTCCTTCTGGCTCCTCCATCTGCCGTCGCTGATACTGCTCTCTGCAGCTTCCTTGTGCTGTCTTGTTCAAAAACTCATCCGTCTGGTGCAGCAAAAGATTCTAGCCGGTCGACTGTTTGGAAGAAGAGCGGCCCGGGTTCTGCCACTTACGAATGCTGATACCCATTTCGCGTTGGAACTGTAGTACCTGCCGGAGTTCAAGTGGTCACTGTTAGTGGCCCAAGAAGAAACAGAGGAGGACGGCAAGCAGGAGCAAAAATATATGAGTAATGTTACATGTTTGAACAATAAATAAGGAATTTTATTGGTGTCGAAATATCATATGTCGGTTTTGGGTTTAAGATTATGTCTCCCACACAAAGAATGCGATCACTGATGGTGTTGAAGACAAAGTTGTTCATCTTTTGCTTATCATTTGTCTTCGAGTCATGGAATCCTTCATCAGTTCCATGGACGTCTTATAGTCAATCCCCCACTCGGTCGAATTGTTCATCTTTTGCTTATCATTTGTGTTCTAGTCATGGAAGATTCATATGCTAAGAAAGTCACTATGAGTAAATAAGAAATTTTATTGGTGTCGAAATATCGTATGTTGGTTTTGAGTTTAAGATTATGTCTCCCACACAAAAAATGAGATCACTGATGGTGTTGAATGCATTAGAATTTGTGCTATCCATGATTGATTGAGAAATAAGAAGAAGATAAAAGCCAAAAGTTGGCTGGTTGAAGAAATTCCAAGCAAATAAAAAAAAAATTGATGAGTATTCATGGAGATATTAGCTAAATCGATAAGCTTTTTAGGTTTTGGGTTTTTACACGTGAAGACTTAAAAGCCCCAAATCCCTTGATATCCGTGGCAAACTTGAAATAAAACCGCAATTTAATTTTCTGAATACCTAAAAGAAACGATATCATTTTGAGTGTTCGTGCATTATGTATCTCGGTGTTGGATGCAGAAACTTGTTAACAAGTAGACAACTTAACAGTGCTTAGTGGATTGAAAGCCAAATTTGATGTCTATATGGCCGAACTTTGCGCTGTGAGGCCATAATTTGTCTATGAGGCAAAAGGTTATACTTGTTTTTGGATAAGTATTTGGTCATTTTATGCTCGCTTTGATACAGCATTACGACCAAAGCACTTTAGAGGTTGAAAACGATCATTTATACTGAGAAATAGGTATTTAGTAGTATCGACAATAAAGCAATTACACGATGTCTTCAACACATGTAAACACGGAGAGGACAATTGTAAGATGAACAGTGATGCCGCTTTTTGAACGAGTAGAGATTTAATCTATGTCTCTAATCTTTTGTCGGTTTATTTCATTATGGCCCTCATTGGCAAATGGTCGAGGCTCCATCCTTTGATAAAGACCCCGGCCAATTTGATTATGTAACCCTAATTTTATGTGGCGTAGGAGAAGCTTGGAAATAAAAATGTTGGTCAGAGTGTTCGTAACATTGTGTAAAGGATGATACGAATTGGCATTGGGTGGCCACTGGCCATGCTTGTTGACAAGTAAGGCACGCAACCGACGCTCGTTGGAAAAACCTCAAAAAGTTCCAATTTTGTTTCAGGTCATCAGTCAAAAGATCTTGTCTTTTCTTATGATGCACCAAGTGGGCCAAAAAACCTTTCCCACGACAAAGCGTTATGCATTTTTATTGTATTCAACCTATGACCAAATTCCCATTGACTTAAGCGAACGCAAGTAGAGAGTGTGAATGTGAATGAGCCAAGCAAGGTTGCTCCCTTGCCCACGAAAGTCGAGAAAATTATCCAAAAAATTCTAAAATTATTGTACCTTTTGTCAATTCAGTCCTAAACCTTTTAAATGTGTCAATTTAATCTTAAACTTATTCACGTTTTGTCAATTGAGTCCATCCGATCAATTTTGACCGAAAATCGCTGACTGCGACGCCAACCCAACCTACATGGCCGGCTAGTGCTGACATGGACAATTTTAAGTAATATTTTAATTATTTTTGAATTTTTCTATCAATTTATTTTCTTCCTTTCTCCCCCGGTCACTAGGCCTCAGCCATGGCCAGCGACCGCCCAAAGGCAATTACCGGTGAAAGGCAACCCCTAGCGAGTCCTCGGCGGGGGTCGCCGAGCCCCTAGGCACTCCCCCACCCATCGCCGGCCAATGCCGACGACGATGGGCGGCAGAAGCGAGGGGTCACAGCCCTTGCCACTGCAACTACAACTTTTTTTTTGGTTATTTTTAATTTTTTAAAAAAATTAACTTAATTTTTAGTTTAAAAGTCCGCGTGGCGTCCACGGGGATTGAATTTTTTTAAAAAAATTCACATAATATTAAAAAATTAATAAAAATGCCACGTGTACTGTTTGGTTGGAATTGGCACTTAAGTAATCAGTTTTTGAGGGAATTGGCACTTAAGTGATCGTTTTTTCTCCGATTTGGCTTTTAAGTGATCAAAAAAAAAAATATTGGCACTAAAGTGACCGCCGTACACAAATATTGGCACTCTAGGTGTCCTTTTGCCTATAAATTTGCTGATAATGTGGTGAAGTTGTGGATGAAGTAGAGCTACGTTTATGCATGCGGTCTTTTTTTCCCCCTCCATTTCTTCTTCGTTGCACGTTTGCCAATCAGAAGAACGAAATCAAACTCATTATCGAGCATTTTCATAGTGTTTGCTTCTTTTATGGGGTGTTCTAGTTCTTTCTAACTTTTCACTCAAGCAGCTTTTTTTTTTTTTTTGGGGGTCAAAAAGTAGCATTTTATTCATATCCGTAATAAAATAGAGAAACATCATAGTCCAACTGCTACAACTTCAGAGTACAACATGATCCAAATAACAAAATAAATCATTCGGACAATGATAGGAGTTACATACTCAAAAAGCAAATCTATGACTTCTTCAAACCAAAATCAGCAGCCGATCACTGAATCCGTCTTCAGTAGTAAGCACATATCGAGATCTTCATCTATTGCTACGACTTTGCCTTTCGGCGATGCGTGCCTAGGTTCGGCGTCCCCAACACCATCGTCATGCAAAATAAGAAAGTTGAACGAGCACAGATCTGATAGTGAGAGTGAAACCTTCACGAAGCTTATCCGATCTCCTTCGAAACTGAATTTGTATGCTAACGAGATCCAAGAAAAGTGAACTCTCGAAAACATATACTAAAAAAATTCCCGAAATAGGAGAGAAAAGCTTCTAGATCTAGACTAGATCGGAAGTAAAAAAAACTCCACAAACAGGAGAAAAGCAAGAAAATAAAAATGAAAACTAAATTAGTTAACGAAGAGGGGAGGGAGAGATCTAGCTCAAACCCTCCCTTCCATAGAGAAAGAAAAAAAAATTGTCCGGAGATGGGAGGAAGAGGGGAGGAGGTGGCGGCTAGGGTTGGAGAAAAATTGTACTCAAGCAGATTTAACATGTGAGAATCTGCGGCGATTGTGAGCGCATCACATCGCAGTCCTAAGAGGACAATAAGGGTGACCACTCTTGGCGTCCGGTAAATAAATGTTCTCCGTACATTTTAGCCCTTAATGTCTTTAGCATTCGTTCAATTAAATTTTGCGAACATGTGATTTATCGCTCACTCAACTATTTAAAGAATTGTCCTTCAACGTAAATGTACCGAGCAAATATTTTGTAGGACGATGGCACGTATCATGCCGATCCGGTGTCACCGAGCCAATGATACGGGGCCCTTGAGATTCGAACTTAATGAAAACTAGAAATATGACTGATCTTGCTAACCTGTTATTGATAAACTTTCTAATGAATTTCTAGATATATATTAATAGCAAGCAATAAGCATCAACTCAATTCTCGCGAAAGACTCGTAATTTTTCATGTTTTTATCTTTCTGCATATAGAGAACGATTATGTCGACAATCCTATTGCAGGGGTTTTCAATTATTCTATTTTTCCTTTTAAAGAAAAATGACATTGATAATCTTTAAATTTTATCTCAATATGTAACGTCACATTTGAACTTTTAATTTGTTCAATATGGTCCTTAAACTATTTCTAAATGATTGATATAATCCCTAAACTTTCAATTATTCAATCTAATCCGCCAGCTTTATGTAACAAAGTCGAATCAGTCATTCATGTTACCCAGATTTTTGGAAATCATTTTATTATCTTTTTACCTTTTTGGTTTTTATAAATACTACGATGGTTCCACGTAAATTTATTTTAAGTTATGATCTCTGTAATAGTAAAAGTAAACCCTCATTTTCGGTAGTATCACATTGATATTTCATCTATTTTAATTTTCTAATTTATAGATTTAACTAGATTTAATTAATAAAAAATGAAATATAAAAGTTTGAGAATTTTATCTATTTGAAAAGTAAGGAATGAGATTCAGATAAATACATACGATTTTCTTTGAAGAAAAATTGTTATTCTTTCGGATAACATTATGAAAACACTTATTCTTAAATGGGATAATAACATTAAAAACTCCACATTAGTACCGTTATGACACGCTTATATTTAACTAATTTTCGTCTTACAAAATATCCCAAGCTAATACCCCGTGACACATTTATCTCAAATTAATTTTTGTGTCCTGAAAAATCTCAAACTGATACTTATGACCCAAATCAACCTTAACGTCATAGCAGGAATATCAATTCAATAAAACTCTGAATGAGACTCTACTTTTACTGTTAAGATATCATAATCTAAAATATAAAATGAAATTAACATAATAATTTTTTTTTATTGATTTAGGATATGGATCGAAAAGAAATAGGTAAATATGTAATAGAAGATAACATATTTTTTTGTTAATTTAAAAAATGAATTTCAATGAAAAGATATTAAAATTTATGGATAGTAGTGTAATTATGCAAAGAGTTAATACCACAAAAAACCCCAAACTGGTATACTTGTGACAAATTTACCCCAAACTATTTTTTGGCTATGTAAAATCCAAAACTAATACACATATGACAAATTTACCCCAAATTGGTACACTTGTGATAAATTTACCCTCCTTTAGTTTTCATTAAATTGATTTAATCTCCAAAAAATCTCAAGTTGATACACCTATGACAAACAAAGGGTAAAAATCCCTAATAGGTACACCCGTCAACTACCACGTGTCATCTAACTCAACAATTTGACAGTAACATTTAACGAATTCAAAAAGTTCAACCATCCGGCTATCCAGAAGTAGAGAGAGATGAGAGAGACAACTCTTCTTAACCATTTCTTAATTGCAACGCGCTTGTTCCAATCCTGCTTTACTTTGATATCGATCCCAAGTTCCATTTGAACCAGAAGGGGCTTATACCATGAACTATTTAAATGACTCTGGAAATAATTTAAGTAGGCTACAATACCCATATATTTCGACATGACATCATGTCATTCAATCGTATAGGTAACATCACCGAGCGCAATAGCCCAATAGTAAAAGAGTTGTCACAATGCCTTCAATGAAAGGATATCAAGTTCGAACCGTGTCGTGAGCGAATGTCCTGTTTTGGGCATTTGCTATCTTGTCCGAGCTTATTACACACCATTAAGACTGTAGTGACAGACTCATGTGCCTATGGAAGGACCGGACAATCATGACTTAAATAGAACATTCCGTTGCTAATGTGGAATCCTTGTGATAATATAAGGAGGGTAATTGAACTAATCGTCACTTAATAACATTTAAAACATTTTAAAAAAAATTCAAAACATTGGCCGAAAGGACAACATTGGCAAATCGGAAAAAAAAATTAGAATTAAATTGACTAAATCAAGAAAATTTAAGACTAAATTGGTTACGAGACACGTGGCTTAAGTTTGTGTTAATAAAGTAAAGATGAAGGTGAATATTGCCATTAGTGTGCGCTCAGACTTTTGATGCAGCTCGACTCGGTGCCCTGACTTTTGATGCTTGACTTTCTCGACCACGAGATGAAGTGGATAGGGCGATGACGTGACCCAGTCATTGGACAAGAGATGATGACGTGGCCGAGTCACCTTCTTCAGTGTTTATACTCTTTTTTCCCCCCTTTTTCGGGAGTGAAGTGTTTTCCTTTTTCTTAAAACAATATTTTCTGGGAAGATCATAATGCATAAAGATAAGAAAGGGAAAAATAAAAGAAAAGGCAAAAGGACATGGAGTGTCAATATTTATGTACGGCGCTCACTTTGGTGTCAATATTTTTCGTCGGCTCACTTAAGTGCCAAATCAGAGAAAAAATGATCACTTAAATGTCAATTTCTGCAAAACAGTATACGTGACATTTTTTAAATTAATTTTTCAATATTACATGGATTTTTTTTATTATAAAAAGACAATCCACGTGGCACTTCTTTTTAAAAATAAATCCATGTGGCAAATTCTTTTTAGAAAAGTTAAATTAAATCTAAAAAAAAGATTAAAAAAATAAATAAAAAACAAGAGTTGTAGTGGATGCAGAAACTTGTTAACAAGTAGACAACTTAATAGTGCTTAGTGGATTGAAAGCCAAATTTGATGTCTATATGGCCGAATTTTGCGCTGTGAGGTCATAATTTGTCTATGAGGCAAAAGGTTATACTTGTTTTTGGATAAGTATTTGGTCATTTTATGCTCGCTTCGATACAGCATTATGACCAAAGCACTTTAGAGGTCGAAAACGATCATTTATACTGAGAAATAGGTATTTAGTAGTATCGACAATAAAGCAATTACGCGATGTCTTCAACACATGTAAACACGGAGAGGACAATTGTAAGATGAACAGTGATGCCGCTTTTTGAACGAGTAGAGATTTAATCTATGTCTCTAATCTTTTGTCGGTTTATTTCATTATGGCCCTCATTGGCAAATGGTCGAGGCTCCATCCTTTGATAAAGACCCCGGCCAATTTGATTATGTAACCCTAATTTTATGTGGCGTAGGAGAAGCTTGGAAATAAAAATGTTGGTCAGAGTGTTCGTAACATTGTGTAAAGGATGATACGAATTGGCATTGGGTGGCCACTGGCCATGCTTGTTGACAAGTAAGGCACGCAACCAACGCTTGTTGGAAAAACCTCAAAAAGTTTCAATTTTGTTTCAGGGTCATCGGTCAAAAGATCTTGTCTTTTCTTATGATGCTTGCCAAGTGGGCCAAAAAGAACTTTCCCAAGACAAAGAGTTATGCATTTTTATTATCCAAATTCCTTTTGACTTAATCGAATGCAAGTAGAAAGTGTGCATGTGAGTGAGCCAAGCAAGGTTGCTCCCTTGCCCACGAAAGTCGAGAAAATTATCCAAAAAGTTCTAAAGTTATTGTACATTTTGTCAATTCAGTCCTAAACCTTTTAAATGTGTCAATTTAATCTTGAACTTATTCACGTTTTGTTAATTGAGTCCATCCGATCAATTTTGACCAAAAATCGCTGTCTGGGACGCCAACCCAGCCTATATGGCCGGCTGGTGCTGACATGGACAATTTTAAGTAATATTTTAATTATTTTCGAATTTTTTTTGTCAATTTATTTTCTTCCTTTCTCCCCCAGTCGCTGGGCCTCGGCCATGGCCAACGACCGGCCAAAGGCAACTACCAGTGAAATGCAACCCCTGGCGAGGCCTTGGCGGGGGTCACCGAGCCCCTGGGCACTCCCCCACCCATCGCCGGCCATTGCCGGCAATGGTGGGCAGTAGCAGCGAGGGCTCACAGCCCTTACCGCTACAACTACAACTTTTTTTTTTATTTTTTTTATTCTTTAGGTTATTTTTTTGTTTAATTTTATTTTTTTAAAAAAATTAACTTAATTTTTAGTTTAAAAGTCCGCGTGGCATCCACGGGGACCGAATTTTTTTTAAAAAATTTGCCCCATGGACTGACTTTTAAAAAAAAATTCCACATGATATTAAAAAATTAATAAAAATGCCACGGGTACTGTTTGGCCGAAATTAGCACTTAAGTGATCGTTTTTTGCCGGAATCGGCACTTAAGTGATTGTTTTTTCTCCGATTTGGCTTTTAAGTGATCCAAAAAAAAAATTAAATTATTGGCACTAAAGTGAGTGCCGTACACAAATATTGGCACTCTAAGTGTCCTTTTGCCTATAATTTGCTCATTATGTGGTGAAGTTGTAGATGAAGTAGAGCTACGTTTATGCATGCAGTCTTTTTTCCCCCTCCATTTCTTCTTCGTTGCACTTTTGCCAATAGAAGAACGAAATCAAACTCATTATCGAGCATTTTCATAGTGTTTGCTTCTTTTATGGGGTGTTCTAGTTCTTTCTAACTTTTCACTCAAGCAGATTTTTTTTATTATTGGGGTCAAAAAGTAGCATTTTATTCATATCCGCAATAAAAAAGAGAAACATCATAGTCCCACTGCTACAACTTCAGAGTACAACATGATCGAAATAACAAACTAAATCATCAGGACAATGATAGGAGTTACAAACTCAAAAAGCAAATCTATGACTTCTTCAAACCAAAATCGGCGGCCGATCACTGAATTCGTCTTCAGTAGTGAGCACACATCGAGATCTTCATCTGTTGCTATGACTTTGCCTTTCGGCGATGCGCGTCTAGGTTCGGCATCCCCAACACCATCGTCATGCAAAATAAGAAAGTTGAGCGAGCGCAGATCTGATAGTGAGAGTGAAACCTTCACAAAACTTCTCCGATCTCCTTCGAAACTGAATTTGTACGCTAACGAGATCCAAGGAAAGCGAACCCCCGAAAACATATACTAAAAAAATCTCCGAAATGGGAAAGAGGAGCTTCCAGATCTAGACTAGATCGGAAGAAAGAAGCTCTACAAACAGGAGAAAAGCAAGAAAAAGAAAAAGAAAACTAAATTAGTTAACGAAGAGGGGAGGGAGAGATCTAGCTCAAACCCTCCCCTCCATAGAGAAAGAAAAAAAATTTGTCTGGAGATGGGAGGAGGTGGCAGCTAGGATTGGAGAAAAATTGTACCCAAGCATATTTAACATGTGAGAATCTGCGGTTGTGAGCGCATCACATCGCAATCCTAAGAGGACAATAAGGGTGACCACTCTTGGCATCCGGTAAATAAATGTTCTCCGTACATTTTAGCCCTTAATTCTAAGGGTTAATGCCACGAAAAAAATCCAAATTGCTACACATGTAACAAATGTATCTCAAATTTAATTTTTGACCACCAAAAATCCAAACTTGTATAACTGTGACAAATTTACCTTACGTTAGTTTTCATTAAATTGGGTTAATTCCGCGAAAAACCCTAAAATAGTGCACTTGTGACAATCGTATGGTAAAAAACCATAAATTGGTACACTCGTCAACTGCCACGTGCCATACAACTCAGTAATTTGACAATAAAATTTAATGGAACTAACTCAGTTTTTGCCAGTTTGAGATTTTTAGTGGTTAAAAAATTAGTTTGGAATTTTTCGTGATATTAACTCTAATTTTAATGGGCCTTGCGGGCGACTGCATGATCCAATAGTTAGGATGCATTGGGTGCACATGTCCCCGATGCACCCAAAAAGAATCTCTCGGCATTCCGAATGACATTCACCAATGAATGTCATTTCTGCAAGGATCGGAAAAACCATCTCTGCGAATGAACGGCGAAATGTGTTCAAAGGACTTGCCTGCAACTCGGTGGTGACCGGGTACTCGTCCATGTCGACCTATAGTTCGTGTTAATGGTGGCCATTATGAGATTATCGCACTCGGGTTCCATCCACGTGATCACGAACGATGCCAGGTTGAGCTTAGGGTTCCCGTCCAGCACGAGCTCGTCTTGATAGATCTGGTACGCCGCCTCCTTGGGGATCGATTCCTCTAGCATCTCGAACCAGGATCAAGAACCATCTTGACCATAGCGAACATGTGTCGACGACGAACATTTAAAAGGAAAGTATCAAAAGTTTGAGCTATCAGAGAACGGCCTAGACCAAAGAATCGCATGCATCACCCGGGGAGGGAGGTCCGGACATAGCGGGAGGCGACGGTCAAGTGGACGGAGACGTCGGATTGGGATGCTGTTTTGGAGAGAACCATGATGGTGGAGATGACTTTGGGGCCATGTAAGAGAGACTCGAAATTCTTTGTGGATTTACATATCCAAATATTGCAAATGGGTCGCCAGCCATCTATCATTCCTACTTTTGAGAAGTGCGTTTACTTTTTGGACTCGTAATATTAATAATCAGAGACGGATTGGAAGGATCTACATTAACTTTATAATTATACATCTGTTATCTAAATCTAATCAAACATTTTAAAAACAACAATGCAGAACACCCTAAAGAGATCATAAGCTAAATAATACTTATGTAGAACTATGGCAGTACTCATAAAGACCAAAAAGCAATAAAAAGATTACATATCTTATTGTTGATTTCTAAATTCTGAGTAATAGTTGTAATAAAAAAAAGAAAAAACTTGTGAATAGTATCAAAGAACTTATTTGACTTTATTATGGAAAGTTGAAGGGCTAGATTGAACATATTGAAGGTAGATTGAACATTTAGGAATTCAAGAACCATGTTAAACAAATTAAGAGTACAAAAATGACTTTGCTAAATTATCTTGAGGAGGAACCTCAACTAAACCTTGGCCGCGCTTGGACTTATAATAATCAACTCCATGTGAGACAGATTACATTATAAATTGACTTTGCTCCCTTTCTCTCTGCTATCGCCCCTCCCTTCTCTTCCTCCTTCTCAATACATTCGCTCTGCCGTTACTTTGCTCTTCCTCTTCCTCTTTCTCCAAATATATACGAATCCGAAAATGCCTGTCATCGGTCATGATCAAAGGAGGAACATGCATGCCGTACTCACCTTCATCGTTCCAGCTCTCCTCAACTTCATTACTGTGAAGTATCAAGGGAGGCCCAATTCTCCGTTTGAAACCCATCCCGTCACCGTCTTCTTCTCCATCTCTGCTCTCCTTCTCTATTGCTCCTTGTCCCTTCCACTTGTTGCTCATTTGCCAGCCTTTAATACTGCTTTCGGTGCCCGCATCTTCCACTTCCTCATGATATTGTCCTTTTCCCTCTCTATAGCTTTCCCTACTTCGTTGTTGTTCCGAGGCCTCTCCTTCTTTCTCCTCTATCTGCCGTTGCTGATACTGCTCTCTGTAGCTTACTTGTGCGGTCTCCTTCAGAAACTCATACGTCTGGTAAGGCAAAAGATTCTGGCATTCGTATTCGTCCATTTGTTTGGCCGTCAACTGCAGAGAGGAAGAGCGCCACCACTTCTTCCATATACGATTGCCGATACATATCTCGCGTTGCAATTGTAGTACCTGCAAGCAGGAGAAAACATAAGTGACATTACATGTATGAGATGTTTATTTGGATTTGTTTACTGACAAAGTCGCTGTGACAATAAATAAATTTTTTTATTAGTGTCGAAGTATTGTATATCGATTTGAATTTAAGATTTCAAAATCAAATCTATCCTAAACAAAGAATGCGATTGCGGATGGTGTTGAATGAATTAGAATCTGTGCTATTGGTTATTGATTGGAAAAGACAGAGAAGAAGGTTAAAGCCAAAAGTCAGCTGATTGAAGAACTCCAAGCAAACAAAAAATTGATGAAAATCAAGGACCACCGAAATATTAGATGAATCGATAAGCTTATTTGGTGACTTCAGGTTTTTACAAGTGAAAACTTAAGCCCCAATTTTCAGTCCTTCAACCCCCAAATTAGCCAAACCAAACACTCGCGTAACTTCCATGGTCATAAGTAACACAATATGCAGCAATCCTATCATACCATAGTGGGTAGAGTAGAACATTCTAAGCTGATAAAGTAAAACAGATATGCCTCATTGAGGCTTAGTTGCACATCTGCTTTCCCTTTGCTTTAGCTCGAGGGATTCATCCATCAATGCCAAGTTTCTCTGTCACATGCGTCGCAACAAGGTCTATGCATCAGTAGTGACTCCTAGCATATTTCACAATCCCAAAGTAACAGTCTAGGGTAGGAAATGCATGAATTCAACTAGGGAGCCATTTTCAGTTTCAATGTCAGGGAAGGAAAAGATAAACTCACTGTGGGGAGCTTGAATTTCCAGATCCCAGGGAATCGATAATATCAGACACAATCCGCATGGTGTCGGCTGAATCCTCCTGGAGGAATGTAAAGAGAAGCAAACCACTACTCATCAACTTAACTAATGAAAGAGCTGGAGATTTGTTCACGCGGATGTCTTCCTTTGTTTGGGAAGATACATCTTCTGAAAGCTTACCTGCCAGTTGAATAGCAAAGTTGGAGGCAGTTAGACTACGTTTCGCAGATATCTAAGTACGTTATAATTGGGTTTTGACCAGAAGACTACCATCCTCGTTCTGATACTCATTGGTCGAATGCCGCCGATCGGCACCATTGTCACCTTCCCGACCCAATTCCTCAGCACATACTTTCCTTCTCTTAGCAGCTAACTTTGCATCAGCCAACTCCAAGTTATTATTTTCCCTAGCAGCAAATGTCCCACAATACTGCAAAAGCATTCACTACAATGCTAAGGATGATGAAACTTCACTATCCTAAATAGGAAAAGGAAGACCCATTTCATTGCTCTATTTCAAATTAGTTCCATATGAACCAGTCTATGATCAGGATATCACTAATCAAGCAATGCAAATTACACTTTCTCAAAGGAGACCCGATTCTTCACTCTAAGCTTCAAGCATAAATCAACCATACACTGACTCAAACACATTATGTAATTAATCAGTAGCATATCTCATTTAGTCACGCTTAAAAGGTTCAACTTTAAGAAGGCAATGAAACCTTTTCAAGGAGGCACATGGCTTCTTTGGTGGCGCTCTACTCCCTCTCTGAAGAAAGGAAAAGGAACAAAAAAAGAAGGGGAAAACCTAAGTTTCAATCATCGAATTGGAAACTAAAAAAGCGAAGGAGACATGGCACACTGATGGTGCAGTTGATGAGGAAGCCCGAGTGCGAGCGTCGGAGGAAGGAAGAGGGAGCGTTGTAGTCGAAGCGACGGATGCCGATGACAGCTGAGCGCTGCTCCCATGGTGTCATGGCCGTCT
Organism: Lenwebbia sp. NSW1173648; assembly: GCA_029784005.1. Classification (NCBI taxonomy): domain Eukaryota; kingdom Viridiplantae; phylum Streptophyta; class Magnoliopsida; order Myrtales; family Myrtaceae; genus Lenwebbia; species Lenwebbia sp. NSW1173648. The sequence continues at coordinate 11,047,452 of JARCGZ010000010.1, forward strand.
TCTTCACCTTCGCTTCTTCATCGTTGTCGTCTTCTTCTTCTTCTTCTTCCATTGCTCTTTTTTCTCTGCTCTGAGTCTGTTCCAACTCTTTCTCTGCCCTAACAAATGGCGAAATTCCGGTGGTTTTCATTTTCAGTTGAAGTTCGACCGATCACCCGGTTCGAGACCGGTTATTTAGGGCAAGCACGACAACACTTTTGGAATAAGCCGTTAACGTAACTCCTGTAATAAAAATTCGTTGGATTACGCAAGTTTATTTTTCTCAAGAATTTTGAGTAAGGGTGAACTTTTTTGTGTCTGTATGATGTTGATTTGTCGCTTGAGTTAAGCTTCGATCTTCTCCAAATTAAGGTGCGTGAAATGATGCTAATGGATCAAAAGGAAAGGGGTCCAACATGCGTTGCCTACAGTTTCTCTCACCTTTTTCAAGGTGTATGTTGGGATGGAAAGACTTCGCTTTCGCTTTCGATGCTCTACCGATGCTCATTTCCATCCGAACGGGACGTGTTATTTCCTTTTCAGGAGCGCGATAAGCTTGTCATGCCATGGTGACATCGCTCGAACAACGACGTTCTTCCATTCTACCAATACTAACAGCCGTTTGATTTTCCGAAGTTCGAATCTCAAGAGCCCCGTATCATTGGCTCGGTGACACCGGATCGGCATGATACGTGCCATCGTCCTACAAAATATTTGCTCGGTGCGTTTACGTTGAAGGACAATTCTTCAAATAGTTGAGTGAGCGATAAATCACATGTTCGCAAAATTTAATTGAACGAAAGCTAAAGATATTAAGACCGGTTTAGAAAAAACGAATTTTATTTTGCCTCCCACCCATAAGAAAGAAAGTCAAAGCCTATGAGCCCGATTATGGGAATGAATAATAATATTTTTGTTATAGGAAATACTAGGAAGGAGCTGAAACTTGACTAGAAATATGACTGATCTTGCTAAACCTGTTATTGATAAACTTTCTAATGAATTTCTAGATATATATTAATAGCAAGCAATAAGCCTCAACTCAATTCTCGCGAAAGACGCGTAATTTTTCATGTTTTTATCTTTATGCATATAGAGAACGATTATGTCGACAATCCTATTGCAGGGGTTTTCAATTATTCTACTTTTCCTTTTTAAGAAAAATGACATTGATAATCTTTAAACTTTATCTTAATATGTAACGTCACATTTGAACTTTTAATTTGTAGCTCTTGGTGAGGGCTACAAATTTGAGCTAGGGCTAGTGGCGGCCCTTGGCAACCCAATCTTCATCAGGAAAATTGTCCAAAAAGTCATAAACTTACTTTACTTTTGCCAATTCAGTCCTAAACATTTTAATTATGTCAATTGCGTCCTAAATCTATTCACGTTTTTTCAATTGAGTCTATCCAGTCAACTTTGGCCGAAAATCCTTGACGAGGACTTCGACCGTCCTACGTGACTCGACCGGCGCTGAAGTGGATAATGTTATTAATATTCATATTTTTTTAAAAAAAATTATTGAGTTTCTATTGTTCCTTTTCTTTTCTTTTCTTTTCTTTTTTTTTCCTTCTTGCTCCGTCACGGTCTGGGAGAGGCCAGCGAGGGTTGGCCGTCGCCGGTAGTTGCCTTTGGCCGGTTGCTGGCCATGGCCAAGGCCCAACGACCGGTGGAGAAAGAAGGGAAAATAAAGAAAATAAATGGATAGAAAAAATTTGGAAAAATATTAAAATATTATTTAAAATTGTCCACATCAGCACTAGCCGGCCATATAGGCTGGGTTGGCATCCACGTCAGCGATTTTCTATAAAAATTGATCGGATGAACTCAATTGACAAAGCATGAATGAGTTTAAGACTAAATTGACACATTTAAAAGGTTTAGGACTAAATTGACAAAAGGTATAGTAACTTTAGAACTTTTTGGAAAATTTTCTCGACTATTCTTCAGCAAGGGAGCAACCTCACTTGGCTCACTCACATGCACACTCTCTACTTGCGTTCGCGTAATTCAGTGGGAATTTGGTCATAGCGTGAATATAATAAAAATGCATAACTCTTTGTCGTGGGAAAGTTTTTGCCCCACTTGGCAAGAATCATAAGAAAAGACACGATCTTTTGACTAATGACCCTGAAACAAAATTGAAACTTTTTGAGGTTTTTTCATTAACAAGCGTCGGTTGCATGCCTTACTTGTCAACAAGCATGGCCAGTGGCCACCCAATGCCAATTCATAATCAAACTGGCCGGGATTATCCGTGACCGGGGTCCATATCAAGGGATGGAGCCTCGACCATTTGCCAATGAGGGCCATAACGAAATAAACCGATACAAGATTAGAGACATAAATTAAATCTCTACTCATTTAAGAAGCGACATCACTGTTCGTCTTACAATTGTCATGTCCGTGTTTACACGTGTTGAAAATATCGCGTAATTGCTTTATTGTCGATGCCACTAAATATTTATTTCTCAGTATAAATGATTGTTTTCGACCTCTAAAGTGCTTTGGTTGTAATGGTGTATCAAAGCGAGCATAAAATGACCAAACGTGTGACATTACTCATATATTTTTGCTCCTGCTTGCCGTCCTCCTCTGTTTGTTCTTGTGCCACTAACAGTGACCACTTGAACTCTGGCGGGTACTACAGTTCCAACGCGAAATGCACGTCGGCAACCGTAAGTGGCAGAACCAGGGGTGCTCTTCCTCCAAACAGTCGACGGCAGAACAATCGGACGAAAAAGAATGCTAGAATCTTTTGCTGCACCAGACGGATGAGTTTCTGAACAAGACAGCACAGGGGAGCTGCAAAGAGTAGTATCAGCAACGGCAGATGGAGGAGCCAGAAGGAGGGGCCAGGGAACAACAGCAACGTGGGCAGAGCAACAGAGAGGGAAAAGGACAGGATCATGAGGAGGTGAAGGACGCGGCCGCCGCAGGCAGTAGTGAAGGCCGGCGAACGAGCAGCGAGCAGAAGGGATAAGGAGCAATAGAGAAGGAGAGCGAAGATGGAGAAGAAGACGGTGACGGGGCGGGTTTCAAATGGAGAGTTGGAGCTCCCTTGGAACTTCAGGGTGACGAAGCTGAGCAGAGCCGGAAGGACGAGTTTAAGTACGGCGCCCATGTTTCTCAGTTGATCATGATCAGGAATGGGCATTTTTGGATCCGTATATGTTTGGAGGAAGAGGAAGAGGAGCAGAGGCGAATGTTGAGAAAGAGCAAGAGATCGAGGTGGCAATGGCAGATTTTATACAAGGAGGCCCGAGAGTTTAGGAAGGGAAAAGTTCCTTAAAAATTTAAGGATAAGGGAAAGTCGGTTTTCCCTTTGGTCAGAGAGTTTACCCCATCCTTGTTGACTTAATGGTAAGTCAACAACGTTTTCCCTTTGGTCGCAATACATAAGTTTCCGAAGCTCAGCTTCGGGTGATGCAGCAATTCAATCAAAAACGTTGTTGACTTAATGGTAAGCCAACAACGTTTTCCCTTTGATCCAAAATATTGTTGAATATTTTGTTGACAGGAGCTTGGAAACTTATAGAGAAGGAGGATGGCATAGAAGCGGGGTCCCACCATCCCGCCATCCCATTTGACTTAATGAGCTCTTTCGAACGATCTCTGATCAAGAGGACGAAGTCAGAGAAAAAGAATTACGAACGACGAGTTTCCCACGTCGATCGCACGGCCGAGTTTTCTGCTGTTCCGAGTAGACTTTCGGATAAAAAGTGTGTTAGGATCGATCCGTTTCGGATTACTAGAGGCGGATTCATCGGTGCGTGATTATTGGTGTGTGATCGGAGCTACAGCGTTGGAAGTGTCGTATCAGCTTCGTCTGACGGAATGATGGCCGGAAACAGCTTGGAAGAGATTAAGAATGAGAATGTGGACCTGGTACGTTCACTTTTGCTCCTCCTCTTGTTTTTGTCGGTGATTCGTTGTACCTCTATTTTCTTTTCTCCGCTTCTGCTTTAGCCTTTTTGCCTTGCAGTGTTACGGGTTGTTCTATGTCGAATTTACACCTGCACGTGTTTTCGATTTAAATTTTAGCCTTCTGTGGCTTCAATTTAGCGTTCTAATTAAGTTTTTGGATCAACGTTCGGCTGCTACTGCTGTTTTATGTTGTGTGATTTCGCGATAAGTCCTCTTTCGACTCTTAGGCTTCTGCTTGATTCTCCATCTGTATAGTACCCGCCAGAGTTCAAGTGGTCACTGTTAGTGGCACAAGAACAAACAGAGGAGGACGGCAAGCAGGAGCAAAAATATATGACTAATGTCACACGTTTGGTCATTTTATGCTCGCTTTGATACACCGTTACAACCAAAGCACTTTAGAGGTCGAAAACAATCATTTATACTGAGAAATAGGTATTTAGTGGCATCGACAATAAAGCAATTACGCGATGTTTTCAATACGTGTAAACACGGACATGACAATTGTAAGACGAACAGTGATGTCGCTTCTTGAATGAGTAGAGATTTAATTTATGTCTCTAATCTTTTGTCGATTTTTAGATAGTTAAAGTTTGCAAGCATTTGTGTTTTGGGCTTTCTTAATTAAATTTATAAATTAGGAAATTAAAATAGCAAAATATCAACCCGTTATTTCTCCAAATGGGTTTCTACCTTTATTATTATGGAGATCAAGAAAAGGACACTAGAAATGCCTTAACTTTCATACAACGCTTACTGCAGTGCCAAAACTTGTCGCCAGATCACTTCAATGCCACGTTGGAAAAAATATATTCATTGAAGAGCCTTCGTAGACAAATTTTTGCAAAAAAAAAATCCTACATGACTTTTTTAATGAAATGTTAATCATACATGTGTCTTTATAAAATAAAAAATAAGTAAGTCCATAGTGAACAATGAGGTGACCCTTTGGGACAAATTTGGGGGCAGGATCTGCATTTTCGTCTTGCTGAATGGCGTTTTTGTAGTTAAATCCGACTTGCCACTGCTCCTTGTCCCTTCCCCTCTTCGCTCATCTGCCGGCCTTTCGTACTGCTTGCGGGGACTTCCTCGCCATCATTTCCTTTGCCCTCTCCATTGCTCTGCTTCTTCCTCCTCTAATTTGCCGTTGCTGATACTGATCTCTACAGCTCACTTGTGCGGTCTCCTTCTGAAACTTATGTATCTGGTAAGGCAAAAGATTCTAGTATTTGTCAATTTGTTCGCCCGTCGTTCGCGCAGAGGAGAAGGGCCGCCGCTTCTGCCTTGTAGGGTTGCCGATATGCGTTTCACGTTAGAATTCTAGTACCTGCCAGATTTCAACGAGTCATCCATAGAAGCACAAGAAGAATTTAAGGACGGACGACCGCCCGCAGGGGTTTTACTGCACAAGGTTGTAGGCAGGGGGAAAGGTGTGAGTAGTGCTACCTGTATGAGATGTTTCCTTATGTCTTGTATGCTAAGAAGATCACTGTGACAATAAACAAGAGATTTTATTTGTTGACAAGTAAGCCATGTAAACGATGCTCATTAGTCGTTAATGAAGAACCTAAAAAATGTCTGATTTTGTTCCACGGTGTCGGGAAGACAGGCAACAATTTACTGCTTAAACCAGTCCGGGACCAATATCTTATTCAAAACTCGACAACTAATATCAAATTAACCCCAGCAGCAACCGGTCACAGTATTACAGCAATATTAACCCCAAGATATACGCGCAATCGGACAGGGACTCTTGGGTTGGCAATCCGTGTGAGACAGATTACATTATAAATTGTTAATCATACGTCTGTCTACTTAAGATAAAATAAAAAAATAAGTCCAATATGAACAATGATAATCATACTGTAGGAACCTCAACTAACCTTAGTGCGCTTGGACATATAATAATCAACTCCGTGTGAGACAGATTACATTATAAATTGACTTTGCTCCCTTTCTCTCTGCTGTTGCCCCTCCTTCTCTTCCTCTTTCTCAAAACATTCGCTCTGCCGTTACTTTGCTCTTCCCCTTCCTCTTTCTCCATATACATACGAATCCGAAAATGCCTGTCATCGGTCACGATCAAAGGAGGAACATGCATGCCGTACTCACCTTCATCGTTCCAGCTCTCCACGACTTCATTACTGTGAAGTACCAAGGGAGGCCCAATTCTCCGTTTGAAACCCACCCCGCCACTGTCTTCTTCTCCGTCTCGGCTCTCCTTCTCTATTGCTCCTTGTCCCTTCCGCCTGCTGCTCATTTACCAGCCTATAATTCTGCTTCCGAGGCCCACGTCTATCATTTCCTCATGATCTGTCCTTTTCCCTCTCTATAGCTTTCTCTACGTCGATGTTGTTCCGAGGCCTCTCTTTCTTTCTCCTCTATCTACCGTTGCTGATACTGCTCTCTGTAGCTTACTTGTGCGGTCTCCTTCAGAAACTCATACATCTGGTAAGGCAAAAGATTCTGGCATTCGTATTCGTCCATTTGTTTGGCCGTCAACTGCAGAGAGGAAGAGCGCCACCACTTCTTCCACGTACGATTGCCGATACATATCTCGTGTTACAATTGTAGTACCTGCAAGCAGGAGAAAACATACGTGACATTACATGTATGATATGTTTATTTGGATTTGTATACTGACAAAGTCGCTGTGACAATAAATAAATTTTTTTATTAGTGTCGAAGTATTATATATCAATTTGAGTTTAAGATTTCAAAATCAAATCTATCCTCAACAAAGAATGCGATTGCTGATGGTGTCGAATGAATTAGAATCTGTGCAATCGGTTATTGATTGGAAACAAAAAATTGATGAAAATCAAGGACCACCGAAATATTAGATGAATCGATAAGCTTATTTGGTGACTTCGGGTTTTTACATGCGAAAACTTAAGCCCCAATTTTCAGTCCTTCAACCCCCAAATTAGCCAAACCAAACACTCGCATAACTTCCATGGTCATAAGTAACACAATATGCAGCAATCCTATCATACCATAGTGGGTAGAGTAGAACATTCTAAGCTGATAAAGTAAAACAGAAATGCCTCATTGAGGCTTAGTTGCACATCTGTTTTCCCTTCGCTTTTAGCTTAAAGGATTCATCCAACAATGCCAGGTTTCTCTGTCACATGAGTCGCAACAAGGTCTATCCAACAGTAGTGACTCCTAGCATATTTCACAATTCTAAAGTAACAGGCCAGGGTAGGAAATGCATGAATTCAACTAGGGAGCCATTTTCAGTGTCCAATGTCAGGGAAGGAAAAGACGAACTCACTGTGGGGAGCTTGAATTTCCAGATCCCAGGGAATCGATAATATCAGACACAATCTGAATGGTGTCGGCTGAATCCTCATGGAGGAATGTAAATAGAAGCAAAACACTACTCATCAACTTAACTAATGAAAGAGCTGGAGATTTGTTCACACGCATGTCTTCCTTTGTTTGGGAAGATACATCTTCTGAAAGCTTACCTGCCAGATGCATAGCAAAGTTGGACGTGGTAAATTTGACCAGAAGAGTACCATCCTTGTTCCGATACCCATTGGTTGAATGCCCACGCTGGGCACCATCAGCACCGTCCTGATCCAATTCCTCAGGACATACTCTCCTTCTCTTAGCAGTTAACTTTGCATCAGCCACCCCCAAGTTACTACTCTCCCCAGCAGCAAATGCCTCGAAATACTGCAAAAGCATTCACTACAATGCTAAGGACGATGAAATTGCACTAGCCTAAATAGGAAAAGGAAGACTCGTTTGATTGAGCTATTTCAAACTAGTTCCACATTAACCAGTCTATGATCAGGATATCGCTAATCAATTTGCAATTACACTTATTCAAAGGAGACCCAATTCTTCACTGTAAGCTTCAAGCATAAATCAAGCATACACTTACTCAAAAACACATTATGTAATTAATCACTAGCATCTCATTCAGTCACTCTTGAAAGGTTCAACTTTAAGAAGGCAACGAAACCTTTTCAAGGAGGCACATGGCTTCTTCGGCGGCGCTCTTCTCCCTCTCTGAAGAAAGGAAAAGGAACACAAAGACAAAAGCATTAACACAAGTTTCAATCATCAAATTGTCAACTAACAAAAGCGAAGGAGAGATGGTACACAGATGGTGCGGGTGATGAGGAAGCTAGAGTGCGAGTGTCGAGGGAGGGAAGAGGGAGCGCTGTAGTGGAAGCGAGGGATGCTGATGACAGCCGAGTGCTGCTCCCCTGGCGTCATCGTCGTCTTCGTCGTCTTCGCTTCTTCATCGCTGTCTTCTTCTTCTTCCGTTGCTCTTTTCTCTCTGCTCCGAGTCTGTTCCATAGTACTATTCAAACTCGCCTCTGCCCTGCCCTAAAAGATGGTGAAACTCCGGCGGTTTTCATTTTCGGTTGAAGTTCGACCCGACCACCCGGTTCGTTTTCCAAAAACGACTCGACCGTCTTAACCAAACATTTTCCATTCTTCTTTCTTAAAAAGAAGATTGGATTATACTCTTTCTTTTTTTCACAGGATTTCCAATTCGATTATTTAGTTTTTGGTTAACTAATTTTGTAGAAAATACTAGGAAGGAGCTGAAACTTAACCAAAAAGATGACTGATTTTTGCTAACCTGTTGTTGATAAACTTTCCATTGAAATTATTGATATGTATTAATAGCAAGCAACATGCAGCAACTCAACTCCGTGAAAAAAGCCTAATTTTCATGTTTCTATGTTTCTGATAATTGTCCAAAAGATCCTAAACATTGTACGGCGGCCAATTCAGCCATAAATTTTCTAATTTGGCCAATTTAATTACAAACTTTTTGACAATTTTATCGATGTAGTCTTTCCGACCTCTTTTTGCTCGGAAATCATTAACATGGCATGGCCAGCATTGACATGGATGGTTTTTGCAAAAAAGAAAAAGAAAAAAGAAAAAGGAAATGAAAGGAAATGAAAGGGAAAAAAATTTGAAAAATTGAAAAATTGAAAAATAATCCATGTTAGCACTGGTCGCACCACGTATGACGATTGAGGCTGATTGATCTGCCATGTCATCAATTACTGAACAAAATTGGTCGAAAGGACTACACTGATAAATCGTCCAAAGGTTTAGAACTAAATTGGCTAAATTAAAAGTTTAGGTTTGAATATACCGCTATATGATATGTTTAGGACTTTTTAGATAATTTTCCCTAGATATAAGAAATGGTTATATCGACATTTCTACTACAATGATGTTCAATTTTTCTTTTATTTTTTTAGGAGAAATGACACTGGCAATCCTTAAGCTTTGGCTTAATTTATAATGTCATTTTTGAATTTTTACTTTGTTCAATATGGTACTTGAACTATTCCTAAATACTCGATCTAGTCCCTAAACTTCAAATTTGTTCAATCTAATTCATCAACTTTCTATGACAAAGAAATCAGTCCTTCAATACTATTCATAAGTTTTCATTTTACACTAATGCCCAAATTTTTAAGTAGCTTTTCATTTCAATCCATTTCCTAAACAAGAAAGTATGTCATCTTTTTGTTACAATTTTACTTTTTTGGTCTTTAAAAAATTACGATAATTCCACATAAATTTATTTTAGTTTATAATCTCTATAATAGTAAAAGTACAATCTCATTTAGAGTAGTATAGATTCACATTTCTATTATTTTAGAATTTTTTATTTACAGAATTAACTAGATTTAATTACGAAAACACGAAACACAAATGCTTGAAATTTTTATCTATGTTATTTCATTTGATATTAGTAGATCTTTTAAGATTGTTATTGGCTGTATAAGGCTAGTGAACGAAATTTATTGTCTTTTATTTTCCTTTTTCTATTTCCTTTATCTTAGTCCCTCTATTAATAGAGGAGTGTTGTCCATTGTAAGACAAATCATATTGAATGAATGAGAATTCCTTTACTTGAGTTGAATTTGCTTTATATCGGTTTCTTTAACCTTAAAAATTGGATTCTTCCTCAGTGGTGAACCAAAAGTCTTTTAGGCTTGGTTGGTGGTTATCTTTTAAACCTCGCTGAGGAGCTTCTGTCCTGAATCTCGATCTTGATTCTTGGCTGGTGGTGTGCCTTTTATGCCTTGATCTGATCGTAATCTATTTGCATTCATCCATCGAAATACATCACCATACACTCTGATCTATTCGTACTTCCTTTGACATCACTCAAAACGCATTCGCCCATCCCGCGCACGCATCACTCCACCTCAGCTAGCGACGGCCCTCAACCCGATCTGGGCGAGGGCCATGTCCCTAGCCTGTAGTCGGCCAGGGTCGCCAACCACTGGCCAAGGCCCAATGACCTCAGTCGTCACCCCCACCATCGCCGGAAGCGCCGGCAATGGTTTGGGGAGTTTATATAAGTTTAGTTTATTTTTGAATTTAATGTAATTGATAAAGAAGAAAAAAAGTGAATGACGAAAATGCCCTTAACTAGCTAGTGAGGTCAAGCTCCTTTTTTCAGACTGATATAGTCACTTTATGCCCTTATTGAAACAAAATCAATTTCAAGTCCTTATTTGAGAAAATAAGATCCATTTCAAACCCTTATTTGAGAAAATAAAAGCACTGCAGGCACTTATTTGAGAAAATAATTGCACTTCAAGCCTTTATTTAGATTTTTTTTTCTGCTTTTCGATGCTGCTCGAGTCGAAGCCGTGACTTTTGATGCTTAATGTATTGATGGAAGGGGGCCGAATAGCTTGTTGATTTACCGTGGGAACGGGACAAGTGTCAATTCCTACATAAATTGATGATCTTGAGGAATTTTTGACGCTTTTGTGCTTCTTTGGAATTTTGTTTGATGCTTTTTTGACCACCGAGCGTCCGATCAGCGTCCTAAAATTTTACATGGTAAGCGTCGGGCAGTCGGGACTAAAGCATCGTGCACAAACTTTATTCTAACCCGACTTAAGTCGGATGGTCGGATCAAACAGTAAGACGGATTCGTTAATAAGATCACTTGCTCTCTTTCTCCACGATTGCTCTTCTATTGCACCTCGTTCTCTTACCTCTTTCTCAACATTCGCTCTGCTCTGCTGCTGCTCCTCTTCCTCTTCATCTTCCTCCAAATACATATAAGGATCCGAAAATGCCTGTTCTTGATCAGGATCAACAGAGAAACAAGCACGCCGTACTTACCCTCATCATTCCGACTCTGCTCAGCTTCATCGCAGTGAAGTACCAAGGGAGCTCCCTTTCTCCCTTCGAAACCCGCCCATCACCGTCTTCTTCTCCATCTTCGCTCTCCTCCTCTATTGCTCCTTATCCCTCCCACTTGTCGCTTGTCTACCGGCCTTTAATACTGCTCGCGACGCCCACGTCTTTCACCTCCTCGCTATCCTTTCCTTCTGCCTTTCCATTGCTTTGCCCACGTCGCTGTTGTTCCTGGGCCTCTCCTTCTTGCCCCTCTATCTGCCGTTGCTGATGCTGCTCTCCGCAACTCACTTATGCGGTCTCGTCCAGAAACTCATTCGTCTGCTAAAGCAGAAGATTCTAGCATTCGTTTTCGTCCGCTTGTTCCGCCGTCGACTGCTTGGAGGAAGAGCGCCCCCAATTATGCAACTCGCATCAGAATTGTAGTACATGCCAGAGTTCAACTAGTCAGTGTAGTAGCCTAAGAAGAAAAGGCAAGCAGGAGAAAACATAAGGGTGATGTTACACCTATGATATGTTTACTTAGATTTGCATGTCAATTTTTTGAAAAACAATCACTTAAATGCCAAAAATTATAAAACGATCGCTCAAGTGCCAAATTTTTTGAAAAATACTCACTTTAGTTTTAACTTTGGCGAGCCACGTCAGCTCAAATATTAATAAAAAAAAATAGGGCACGTTGGATTTTCGACGAGCCACGTCAGCTCAAATCGGAGTTGGCACTGAAGTGAGCATTTTTCAAAAAATTTGGCACTTAAGTGATCGTTTTGAAAGTTTTGGCACTAAAGTGAGCGTCGTACACAAGTTTTGGCACTTGTGATGTACTTTAGCCCTTGTTTTTGGGTTAGTGTTTGGCCAGTTTATGCTAGCTTTGATATAAACATAGGTAGCAAATGATTGATTCATGAATGATTCTTCAATCACTTCACTTATATGGAGAAATATGTATTTAGTACAATAGGCAATGAATTATGAGGCAATTGCGCCAGGTTTTCAACACATGAACGCATAAACGAGGGAAAAGGACACTTTTGGTGCCAAAAGTTGTGTACGGAAATCAATTTGGTGCCAAAAGTTTCTGCTGGACTACTTTAGTGCCAAATCGGAGACAAAAGGATCACTTTAGTGCCTATTCCGCCAAAAGTGCCACGTGTAATTTATAAATAATTTTTTTAATGTCAAATGACATTTATAATTAAAAAAAAACCCCACGTGGACTTCTGCACTTAAAATAAATTAAAATAAATAAAATTCAAATTTAAAAATTACCTAAAATTTAAATTCGTTTAAAATAAAAAATTTATTAAAAATAAAATTAAAATAATCTTTAAAATTTAACAAAAAACCTTTAAAAAAATTTAAAAAAAAAATTAGAACCAAGCGGCGAGGGCTTTCAAGCCCTTGCAGCTACCGCCCCCACCATCGCCGGTAATGGCCGGCAACCCCCGCTGGCCCCTGGCCGAGGCTCGGCGACCCTCACTGGCCATGCCCCACCCTCGCCAGCCATTGCTGGCAATGGTGGGGGCGGCGGCGGCGGCGAGGGCTCTGGTTATGCAAACGTTGGGTTCACATTTTTATTTTTTTGAGTTTTTATTTTTTTGTTAATTTTTAACCTAATTTTTAAATTTATTTTAAATAAAATTTGTATCTTTTGAATTTTTTTTTTCTAATTTTTATATTTTTTAAATTTTTGTAAGCTGATTAAGTTTGTATTCTTATTTTTAGTATATTTTTTTTTTCAATTTTTACCTTTTTTTTAATTGCTGACTAGACCTCGTCGTAGCCATGTCAGTTTCAAATATTAATAAAATAATGCCACGTCAAAATTTCGGCGAAGCAAATCGGACTTGGCACCAAAGTGATTGTTTTTCAAAAAACTTGGCACTTAAGTGATCCGTTTGAAACTTTTGGCACCAAAATGATCTCCGTACACAACTTTTGACACCAAAAGTGTCCCTTTTCCCATAAAGGAGTACAATTGTAGAATGAATAGTGATGTCACTTGTTGAATGAATAGAGAATTTAATTTATGTTCCTAATATTTTGTCTGTTTATTTCATTTATTGCCCCACCTGGCAAATGGTCGAGGTTCCGATCTGGATATGAACCCCAGTCAAAGATAATCACGGCCACTGTCCATTTCTTAGGCTTTCGATTCTAGCTGTGGCCATTGCCGAGCTCTCTCTTTCTCTGCAGGTGGTTATCTTCTTTCGAATTGATGTCCATTCACTCTTTTTCAACGCATTTCTCTGAGTTTTCCATCCATCCGCGACTGCTGAGAAACCATGGACCATGAAAGCGACCTCAATGAATCTCATTGGACGTCCAAATTAGTCGTTATCTTTCCATTCCTCAGCAGCATCCAAACAACCGCATTGAATTCTTCTTTTTCGATTGATTGCATATATGTATGCATGTCGTCAATGTGAGCAGCGTTAACGGAGCTCTTATACGATTTAGGCTTGTCTCGCTTAGAAGGCACTGTCGAATTCTCTTATCCAGCGTTTGCAGCCAGTTCGCCAATCGTGAATCGTTCTGCTTGTGAGCATACAGAGTCACAAAATGGACCAATTTGTGAGGATGCATAACAAAATTGTAAGAGCTCTGATTCTATTGAAGGGAGATGAAAAGACTTCGTGTAAAAGGGTAAGAAGCAACTGTTGGAATAGAATAGGAAATAAAATCCCCAAAGTGCCACACAAAAAAACAAGACAGAAGGGGGAAGCGCCTGAAGATATAAGTAGATAACTTGATCTTCTTATGATACAGTACCTTTATCCGTAGCGCAAGTCTGCTTGGCTTAGCCGACCTTTATAAACTTGAGAACAAGCTTTTGAACAACAGTCCTTAGGTCTGGCTCGTTCAACCTGCATGTAGATTGCATAGGAAAAATATCGATCACGCCAACTGCACCAGAAAAACCGACTCGCAATTTGCAAAACAGTGGTCAGTTAAATCAAATGATAGCAAAGAATAAATAAGAAGTTAGTCTACAAGCTACAATTCCCAGAATGGAGATAATTCAAGGTGCATATTCCACAGCCAAAGATCTACAAGAAAACCTTTCCTTTTCTCTCTCTCTCTCTTTTGTTTTGTTTTTGGAGAAAAGGGTCAGCAAACATGTCTCCTTCAAGAAAAATGCTTTCATCATCGTCCTTCCACGCTAGCCTGAATGCACATTAGCATTATTTGCAATGCATGCTTAACTGCAATTGTAGGGAGTGCTGATGGGCTATTAGATGTCCTTTAATTTATAAAAATAATATTTAGTCGACTCCAAATGTTAACGTATATATCTTTCTAGTGATTATGGGCATTTATTTAAAAAAAATGTCACCAAAATATTCAAAGTAAAAAATCAAAAGCATACTATGCCACAATCCCATTATACTGTAGAGGGCAGAGTAGAATTTTAAGCTGATCAAGTAAAAAAGATGCCTCATTGAGGCTTAGTTGCACATCTATTTCTTCTTTCCTTTAACTTTTAATTCAGAGCACTCCATAAATGCCAAAACTTTCTGTCATATGCGGTGCAAGAAGGTTTACGCATCAGTAGCGACTCAATCCTAAAGTAACAAGCCAGGGTAGGAAATGCATGAAATAAATTAGGTAGCTGTTTAGTATCTAATGTCAGGGAACAAGAGGAACTCCCTATGGGGAGCTTGAATTTTCAGATCCCAGGGAATCGATAATAACAGACACAATCTGATTGGTGTCGGCTGAATCCTCATGGAGGAATGTAAAGAGAAGAAAACCACTATTCATCAACAAGAGCTGGAGATTTGTACAACGCATGTCTTCCATTGTTTGGGAAGGTACATCTTCTGAAAGCTGACCTGCCAGTTGAATAGCAAAGAGGGAGGCATTTAGACAATGTTTCGCAGATATTTAACTAAGTAGTGATTGGGTTTTGACCAGAAGAGTACCATCCTCGTTACAATACTGATCTGTTAAATGCCCACACTCGGCACCATGGCCCCGTCCTGATCCAATTCCTCAGGACATACTTTCCTTCTCTTAGGAGTTAACTTTGCATCAGCCACCCCCAAGTTATTACTCTCCCTAGCAGCAAATGTCCCACAATACTGCAAAAGCATTCACTACAATGCTAAGGATGATGAAACTTCACTATCCTAAATAGGAAAAGGAAGACCCATTTCATTGAGCTATTTCAAATTAGCTCCACATGAACCAGTCTATGATCAGGATATCACTAATCAATGCAATTACACTTATTCAAAGGAGACCCAATTCTTCATTCTAAGCTTCAAGCTATAAATCCACCATACACTTACTCAAACACATTATGCAATTAATCAGTAGCATCTCATTCAGTCACGCTTAAAAGGTTCAACTTTAAGAAGGCAAAGAAACCTTTTCAAGGAGGGACATGGCTTCTTTGGTTGCGCTCTCCTCCCTCTCTGAAGAAAGGAAAAAGAACAAAAAAATAAGGCGTTAACCTAAGTTTCAATCATCGAATTGGAAACTAAAAAGCGAAGGAGAGATGGTACATTGATGGTGCAGGTGATGAGGAAGCCCGAGTGCGAGCGCCGGAGGAGGGAAGAGGGGGCGTTGTAGTCGAAGCGAGGGATGCTGATGACAGCTGAGTGCTTTTCCCATGGCGTCATCGTCGTCTTCTTCGCCTTCGCTTCTTCATCGTTGTCTTCTTCTTCTTCTTCTTCTTCTTCTTCTTCCATTGCTCTTTTCTCTCTGCTCTGAGTCTGTTCCAACTCTGTCTCTGCCCTAACAAATGACGAAACTCCGGCGGTTTTCATTTTCAGTTGAACCTCGATCCGACCGCCCGGTTCGTTATCCACTGTAGCCATATGCCATTCCTGCTTTAAGGAAAGATCGGATTCTTCCTTTTTCTATAAAAGCGCAAGATTTTATAGTCAGCTCTTTCCTAGAAAATACTACGAAGGAGCTTAAACTTGACCAGAAAGGTGACCGATCTTGCCAACCTATTATTGATAAAATCTACACTGATTTTTTTTTAAACGGGTGGCATTACTGTCCCTTAAACTTGAATCCAATGTCAACGTCGTCCTTGAACTTTTACATTATTCGGTGTGGTCCTTAAACTATTTCTAAATGTTGATCTAGTCCCTAAACTTTGAATTTGTTCAACCGCCCTCAACTTTCTAGAGCAAAGTCAAATCCATCCTTCGACACTATTCACTAGATTTCATACTTACACCATTGTCTTTTTTTGAATATCTTTCCATTTCAATCGTTTTTCCAAATTAACAAAACATGTGCTATCGTTTTTGTTACCTTTTTACTTTTCAAGTCTTCATAAATATTACGGTAAAACTAAAATCTCATTTAGAGTTTTGTCGAGTTGATAATCCTGTTATGATGTGGAGGGTAGATTTAGGTCAAGTATACCAGTTTGGAATTTTCGTGGGACGCAAGTTAGTTTGAGATAAATGTGTCATGAGAATACCAATTTGAAATTTTTTGCAATGCAAAAATCATTTTGGGAAGATGTGTCATGTAGGTACTAGTGTGACATTTCTTTAATATTATTATCATATTAAGATCTTTTCATTTCAATCTGTTTTCCAAATCAACAAAAAATATGCTATCATTTGTTACGTTTTCACTTTATAAGTTTTTATTAATATGACGTAAAACTAAAACCTCATTGAGAGTTATGTTGAGTTGATAATTAGCTATGACGTTGAGGGTAGATTTGGGTCAAGTATACTAATTTGGAACTTGCCATGAGATCAAAATTAGTTTGGGATAAATATGTCATGAGAATACTAGTTTGGAAATTTTTTGTAAGGCAAAAATCAGTTTGGGAAGACGTGTCATTTAGGTACTAGTGTGGCATTGTCATGTAGGTACTAGTGTGGCATTTTTTGATATTATTATCCCTTTTAAGAAGAATATTTTTTTATAAGGATATGTAAAAACGGCATTAATTTATCTATAGATAGGCACACTTATGGTAATCTAAATCTTAGTCTAAAGTTTTTAGTTAGTTAAAGTTTGCAAGCTTTTGTGTTTGGGCTTTCTTAATTGGATTTGTAAATTAGGAAATTAAAATAGCAAGTTATCAACCCGTTATTGCTCCAAATGAGGTTCTGCCTTTATCATTATAGAGATTGGGAAAATGACATTAGAAATGCCTTAACTTTTGGATCTTGATCACATAACATTGGAGTTTCTGTGATATGGGTAACATTACTCAAATCAGGCCGTCCATTTTCATTTGGATGGCCAAGAATGGGCCACGTTATTTGTTGAGGGGGATGGAAAAAAATTGAGCGGGAATTTTTTTGGGGTTTGAAAATTTTTAAATCCCAACCCTCTCTCAAATCAGACAGTCCATTTTCATTTGGACGGCCTGATTTAAGTAATGTTACACATGTCACAGAAGCCCTAATGTTAGGTGATCTGCTTCCCCCAATATACAACGCTCACTATAGTGTCAAAACTTGTCACCGGATCACTTGTTTAATGTCACGTCGAAGAAAAAACAATGGCTTAGGTTCCTCCGGAGATAATTTTTTGCAGAAAAATCCTACATTACTTTTTTAATGAAATGTTAATCATACATGTGTCTTTTTAAGATTAAAAAAAAAAAAAGTCCAACATGAACAATGAGGTGACCCTTGGTGACAAAACGAGGCCGCATCCTTGAAATTTTGGGGGAGGATCTGCATTTTCGTCTTCTTGATATTGATTCTTCTGCAGTGGGCTAGAGTAAGTGTCACTTTGAACTTAAACCGAATGGCCTTTTCGTAATTGAATCTGGAAGAAGGACCCATCTTTAGCCTATGGTCGCTGCGAGGGAGTTGAGTTGGTAAGAAGAGTCCACGCACACTATGCTTTTTCGGCTCTCACGGTTTTGCTCACGGTGAATTACTTGGATAGGTTCATGTGCAGCTTCCGTAGAGAAGCCGTGGATGACTCAGCTCTCGGCCATTGCTTGTCTCTCTTGCGCTGCCAAAGTGAAGGAGACCCAAGTGCCTCTCCTCATTTTTTTCCAAATACGTTGCCGGAAAACGTCTGTCCTCCAACTATTTGATAAAATGCCTCTGAGAAAAGTGTCGTTTGATTTGCTTGTTAACTCACAATGTGGGTTCGGTTGTTTTATTTGCGTTTTTTCCAAGTCGAGGACAATAGCTTCGTCTTTGAGGGGAAAACTACACGGTGAATGCCTTTGTTTTCGATCTTCATCTATTAGTTTCTTTCCTCGATGTCCCTCTTTGGTTACGGTCAATGGCCGAAGCCCTATTTGGCTCTTGAACTTGCTCGCCGCCGCGTTCGTCCTCTCGTGGTCGAGTCAGGAGGCGAGTTCGAAGCTGACACGTTCGGCGGCGAGAATGATGGGGAAGAAGGGATCGGGCATGGGTTCCTTGTCGGGATCCTGCATAGGTCCGGGTTCCTACTAAACGACCTCTCGTCGTGGTTCATTAGCACGACAGACTCCGAAATCTCGCTAGCAAGCTTGCTGTAGGAGAAGTCGAGGCCGGCATTGCCAGGGTTCCTTCCGGCGAAGCCTACAGGATCTCCCCGGAAGATCACATTGTATATAAAAGACGAAAATGACAGAATAGAACTTAAACATTGATCCAATGTTTTTAATTTTTCTGGTGTGGTCCTTGAACCATTTCCTAAATGTTCAGTTTAGTCCATCATCTTTCCCTAACAAAGTCGAAAGACAAATCAATGCTTCGGCATTGTTCACAAGTTTGCATAACTACACTACTATGCAAAAATTTTAGTATCTTTTTATTGAAATCCATATCGTAAATCAACAAAAAATATGTAATGTTTTAGTACATTTTCATTTCAATCCATATCCTAAATCAATTTTAAAAAAAATCATTACGATAGTTTTATTATATATCTTAGATTATAATCTTTTAACAGTAAAAGTAGAATCTCAGTCAGTATTTGTTCGAATTGATATTTCTACCATGACAAGGAGGGTGGATTTGGGTAATAAGTATCAGTTTGAGATTTTTCATGACACAAAAATTAATTTGAGGTAGATGTGTCAAGGAGCATTAGCTTGGGATTTTCGTAAGATGAAAATTAGTTTGATATAATGTGTCGTACCGATACTAGTTTGGAATTTTTAATGTCACGGTGTCTTTGCTGCGTTACCCTGCTGTCCCTCCTTTTTGTTTGTTTGACTCCTTGCCTTTCCTTGTGGGTCCCACAGTCTGTTCTGTCTAATTCTGATGGTACTTTCTAATTCTGATGCTTTAGATACGTGCCTCGCGGATTTCTCACCGAAGAAATTTGTGCCAGTCCTGCAATCGGTGATTATAATTTAAAGCTACATTTATGCATACGGTCTTTCTTCGCCCCCTTCCGTTTCTTTTGAGGGGGGGGGGAAGAGAATCTGATGCGCCCCGATCTTTTGATGGGTCCCACGGGGACTGACAAGGACTGACAACTTACTGCCGATCCAACACCTGAGGAGGAACCTCAACTAACCCTTATGCGCTTGGACTGCGTGCAAGAAAAGAGTACATTATAAATCGACTTTGCTCCCTTCCTCTCTGCTGTTGCCCCTCCTTCTCTTCCTTTTTTCTCAAAAGATTCGCTCTGCAGTTGCTTTGCTCTTCCTCTTTCTCAAATCCTTTCCTATTTTCACCCTTTTTAATGGGTGGAGAATTAATTGAAAAAGGAATGATCAGTTTCCAATTTCCAATCAACAACAGGTAGATCTACAGGACATTATGCTTCTAATCCCCTGCTGAGAAACGACGGACCACGAAAGCCACCTCAATTAATCTCATATGGACGTCCGAATTCGTCTCTGTCTTCTTCTTCTTCTTTTTTTTTTTTGGTCAAAGTCTTTGTCTTCTATCGCCTTCTTTGTTTCTTAGGCTTAGAAGTTGGATTAGTCGGCTCGTCATTTGGCCAGTAAAGAAAGGTACATTATGCTCTCAGCATAATGTACCTGCCAGAGTACAACCATCCTCATTAGTAGCACAAGAAGAAACAAAGGAAAACAGCAAGCAGGAAAAAGCATAACTAACATTACATGTATGTGATGTTTACTTAGATTTGTATACTAAGAAAGACGCTGTCACAATGAATAAGAATTTTTGTTAGTGTCGTAACTATCGTACATCGATTTGAGTTTACAATTTCAACATCAAATCTCTCCTAAACAAAGAATTCGATTGCTGATGGTGTTGAATGAATTAGAATCTGTTCTATCAGTTATTGATTGGAAAAGACAGAGAAGAAGGTTACAGCCAAAAGTCAGCTGATTGAAGAACTCCAAGCAAACAAAAAATTGATGAAAATCAAGGACCACAGAAATATTAGATGAATCGATAAGCTTATTTGGTGACTTCGGGTTTTTACACGTGAACACTTAAGCCGCAAAATAGACGAATCGATAAGCTTATTTTGGTGACTTCGGGTTTTCAGTCCTTCAACCCCCAAATTAGCCAAACCAAACACTCGCATAACTTCCATGGTCATAAGTAACACAATATGAAGCAATCCTATTATACCATAGTGGGTAGAGTAGGATTTTAAGCTGATAAAGTAAAACAGATATGCCTCATTGAGGCTTAGTTGCACATCTGCTTTTCCTTTGCTTTAGCTTAAGGGATTCATCCATCAATGCCAAGTTTCTCTGTCACATGCGTTGCAACAAGGTCTATGCATCAGTAGTGACTCTTAGCATATTTCACAATCCCAAAGTAACAGGCCAGGGTAGGAAACGCATGAATCAACTAGGAAGCCATTTTCAGTTCCAATGTCAGGGAAGGAAAAGATAAACTCACTGTGGGGAGCTTCAATTTCCAGATCCCAGGGACTCGATAATATCATACACAATCTGAATGGTTATTTAGGCGCGCATGACAACACTTTTGGAATAACGTAACTCCTGTACTAGAAATTCGTTTGATTACGCAATTTCATTTTTTTTTTACTTGTGGAGCATTTTTATTTTTTTTTTTACTTCAGAAGTAGTTTTGGAGTCGCTTGAAAAGGTAAAAATATATATATTTAGCTCCAAAATTAGAAAAATCAACTTTTGCTCAGAAGCAAAAAAAAAATTAATTTTTGGTGGAACCCCGCTTCTATGCCATCCTCCTTTTCTATAAGTTTCCAAAGACCCCACCATCCCGCCATCCTTAATGACCGAAAAGTCAACATAGTCAACATTACATTCCTCCTTATAAATTTAATTAAGAAAGCCCAAACGAATTTCTCTACCGAAATGACTTTTGAAGCAAAAAAGCCATTCAAAAAGTATTATCATGCACCTAAGGATGGCGGGATGGTGGGGTCTTTAGAAACTTATAGAGAAGGAGGATGGCATAGAAGCGGGGTTCCACCATCCCGCCATCTCATTTTTCTCTCTCTTCTAGTCATTCCTCCACTCGTTTTCAACCTCTTGTATAAAGAAAAACAGTTGTCGACCTAAAAAAAAATTTCCCTTATCCTTAAATTTTAGTACTTGATATTAGAATTGTAGTACCTGGCATAGTTCAACAAGTTATCCATAGAAGCACATACCCGACTATACCCATTCCTTTTTTTCTTCGTTGGACCTAAAAAAAAATGTCCCTTAACCTTTCGGCCCTCCTCTTGCGAGTGTGAAATGAAGATGAAATCAACCTCGTGCGAACTAGACATAACTTTACTGATACTTTGTTTTCAGGATATGCCCCGTCGCTTCGCGTCCAATCGACTAACCGTGGTCCGGTCCTAACTCAACCCCGGTTACCCCCTTCCACGCTCAGAAACCGGCACGTGTCTCCATCGAACGGTCGCCCCCAACTTTCACTAGACATTAACCTCGCCGACCCCTCTATTTAGTCCCCCCGCCATCTTCTCCTCCTGCCAACACTTTGAAATTTTCATCCCCACAGCTCCGTCGAACCATCGCACTCTCCACCAAGCAAACCCCTTCTCACGGCGGTGGTTCACCACCCAACAGCCCTCCATATAACCCACTCTCGATCTCTCGAAGCCCTCCACTTCCACTTAGACACGTCCAAGGCACGGACCGAGAGACACGAGCGCTCCAATGGAAGCCGAATCATCACCGTGCGTGGCGCGCCAACTCTCTACTGCCCTTTCATCGCCGAACGTCCAAGTGTCTCCCTTTTCTCACCCAATTGCGTTTTCTTGATGCAGGTTCGAGATGCTGGCGAGCTTCTTGAGGGCGTGCATTCCTGATCATGATCAACTGAGAAACATGGACACCGTACTTAAACTCGTCGTTCCGATTCTGCTCAACTTCGTCACCGTGAAGTTCCAAGGGAGCTCCAACTCTCCATTCGAAAACCACCCCATCACCGTCTTCTTCTCCATCTTCGCTCTCCTCCTCTATTGCTCCTTATCCCTTCTGCTAGCTACTCGTCCACCGGACTTCACTACTGCCTACAGCGCCTTCATCTTTCGCCTCCTCATGATCCTGTCCTTTTCCCTCTCCATTGCGCTGCCCACGTTGCTGTTGTTCCCCGGTCCCTCCTTCTGGCTCCTCCATCTGCCGTTGCTGATACTGCTATCTATAGCTCCCCTGTACTGTCTTGTTCAGAAACTCCGTCTGGTCCAGCAAAGGATTCCACCATCCTTTTTCATCCGATTGCTCCCCCATCGACTGTTTGAAGGAAGAGCGCGCGCCCAAACTCTGCCACGGATTCTGCCACTTACAGAAGCCGATACCAGGGTTGTCAATGGGTCGAATCGGGTCTTGTTCAGAAACTTAACGATGCCGAGCTTGGCCCGAATTTCAAATATTTTCGGGCCGGGTCGGTAGGCTTATTTTATTTTATTTTTTTATTTAAAAATTATGAATCAAACTCCAAAATTTCAGATATTTCAAGAATTCAATATTTCTGAATTTAGATTGTATCCACTTTTTCATATTCCATGCCCGAATTTCATAAGTCCCATATTTTCGGCCCGATATGCATTCCGCGTTGGAATTAGAGGTGTCAGAAAGGCCCGCGCCGGCCCAACAATATATTAAATTTTCAGGCCGGGCCTTCTTGGTCTTATTTTGGGTGTGGGCCGATACCACTAAGGCCCGAAAAATAAAAGGATAAGGGCTTGGTATCACTAGGGCCCGAAAACCTTGACACTTCAGACACTTCTTCATCTCCTGAACCGCCGTCTCCTACGTCGCGAAGGAATGATGTAAATCTTGTGAAAACCCTAACGGGGAAAACCATCACCCTCTGTCGAGTCGAGCGACACCATCGACAATGTGAAGGCCAAGATCCAGTACAAAGAGGGCATCCCCCGGACCAGCAGTGCCTTATCTTCACCGGCAAGCAGCTCGAGGACGGCCGGACCCTCGCCGACTACAACATCCAGAAAGAGCCCACCCTCCACCTTGTCCTCCGCCTCCGCGGCGGCGCCAAGAAGCGTAAGAAGAAGACCTACATCAAGCCCAAGAAGATCAAGCACAAAAAGAAGAAGGTCAAGCTCTCCGTCCTCCAGTTCTACAAGGTCGACGACTGTTTTGTTTATGTTTGTTTGGGTTGTTGGGATGGTGTCTCATTCGGTCTGTGGATCGTTTTTTAGTTGCTAATGTTGATTCGAGTGCAAAATGCGATTCTTCTTGGTGATTGTTTTGTCTCCTTTTTAGGAGTAAATTGCAAATTTTCACTTTGGCAGTATGATGCGATATCCTGTTTCAGCTATTGGCTTGTCTGGATTTCAATCCTAAAATGTGATCTCGCTGAATTCAGTTGTCAGTAATATGTGTTCTATACTCTGTGTTGCTGTAATCTCAAAACGTACACAAGCCTTGTTTGAAAGAATATATAACTCTTCTCTGATTCTCAAGTGACCTTGTGGCCTCTATTGCATTAGACTGATAATTCTCATGTGCTATGCAAGATTGCTGTTGGATTTATTAGATTTCCATTGGATTTGGCGGTTTAAAAAATTTCAAATGGTTAATCCAATATCGCTTCATGCTATCATCACTGCATTAGTCTGAGCAATTAACTTTAATTGCCTTTTGTCCATATGGATGGTCCGTCTGGACATTTTTAACTTTAAATCATCAATGAGAAGTTATTTTGTATCTTTGAACGATCAGATCGAAGTTTTGATGATAGCCCTCGTAAGGCCGACAAGAACTCTCCAGAAAAAAGAGTCCTTATCTTTTCATAGGCTTAGTCAGTAAGAAATTGCGGTCTTCAGTCAAAACGCTTCAGCTTCTTTGCTTGCCTAAAGCAACTCTTTAGTGCTTGAAGTGGAGATGTTTGAATGAAATTAGAGGGCTACAGTACAACCGTACTCTAACATGACCCCTGATCTTTTTTGTAATTAACATTGAATGTTCAATTTGTTAGATGTCTGAAATGAGTGCTTCAAGTTGGTGGTTCAGCTACCATTAAAATATTGCTAGCTTAGTTCATTCTTTTTCCTGAACAAATTCATAATGTCTTTGCTTGGCAGAGTTAAAGAAGAAAGCGGTAATTGTTGGACTGACCGGATTTTAGGAAAAGTCAATCCAGCCCACTGGAAAGCAATAGATCCAAACTTCAATTGCTATGTCTAATAAATATCAAAGGCTCGTGTTCTGCCTAGTTCAAGTTCACTGGATTGATTAAGTTGTTATATATGTGTGTTGTTCATCCTTGATTATGACCTATCAGGAAATTTATTGTGTAATATATGGTTTTGCAATTTATTCTCTATTCATTTGTTGATGGTTCATCTTATTTAATACCCTGCTGAAGACTGACTTATGTTCATTTTGAATTCTTACTCTAGGATGATCTTGGTTTTGTAGCGAACATGGCCTTGATGGTTACAATTGGAAGTATCACCCTTAGCTACAGGTGTACCACCTGAAAAGGATGAGAAGATTGCCATATTTTCTGATGCCTTGAATCATGCATCCATAATTGATGGAATTCAAAGTGTGGAAGTTTTCATTTATGGACACTGTGACATGCTTCACCTGGATGAATTGCTGGAGGTTCCACTTTGTTGAATTAGTTGTATAAATTTTGAAAAAATAAAAGAACCCGCTTCATTGTCGAGACTCTCTAGGAATAATGATAAGTTCAAATGTCCATCCAGCTTGTCTGTACTTTGATCAGGAGGCTCATTAAACTTTAGATTGTATTTGCTTTTCTTGTTCTCTTTGGTCCTTTTTCTTTTGTCTTTTGGTTTAATTTAGAATTTGGATTCAGCTGACAGAGTTTAGAGGGAGTATGAGAATAGCTCCATGGCTCAAGTAATTGTGAAGCATCATGAGATGTCACAAGACAACTTGAGGTGATTTATTAATCTATATAGCATCCTCTTGCCTTCTTTTTGAGTGGTCCAACGTGAACATCCATAAGACAATTTGTGATTAGCTTCATGTATACACAAACAAATTTCAAGTAAAAAATTCAGATAACAAAATCGCTGCCGAACTAAATTTTAACGAATATGAAAAAGTGGATACAACCTAAATTTAGAAATATTGAATTCTTGAAATATTTGGAATTTTAGAGCTTGATTCACAATTCTTAAATAAAAAAAGCCTATCGACCCGGCTCGAAAATATGGGACTTCTGAAATTGGGGTGTCGAGCCAAGCTCGACACAGCTAAGTTTCGGGCCGGGTCGGATCTCTATGAGACCTTGCCCGACTTGGCCCATTGACACCCCTGGTTGGAACTGTAGTGCCTGTCGGAGTTCATTGTTAGTGGCACAAGAAGAAACAGAGGAAACGGCAAGCAGGAGGAAATATATGAGTAATGTTACATGTTTGAACAATAAATAAGAAATTTTATTGGTGTCGAAATATCGTATGTCGGTTTGGAGTTTAAGATTATGTCTCCCACACAAAGAATGCGATCACTGATGGTGCTGAATGCATTAGAATTTGTGCTATCCGTGATTGATTGAGATATAAAAAGAAGAAGATAAAAGCCAAAAGTTGGCTGATTGAAGAAATTCCAAGCAAATAAAAAAAAATTGATGAGTTACTATTCATAGAGATATTAGCTAAATCGATAAGCTTTTTAGGTTTTAGGTTTTGGGTTTTTACACGTGAAGACTTAATGCCCCAAATGCCTTGATATCCGTGGCAAACTTGAAATAAAACCGCAATTTAATTTTCTGAAATGGGCCGTGCACTTTTCACTCCTTTCTCGATTAATACACTCCTTATTTTAGTGTTTTGACCATATTTTCCTCCATGGGTCCCACTTTTTCAGCATCCTTAATTACTATTCTACCAAAAGTGCTCACTTTTTCTTTATTTCTTAAAATGATGTCCCTTTGGTTTCTTTTTTATTCTTTTCTTGTGGTCCCACTTTCAATCTTATCTCTCTTATTAGACGATGCTGGTGGTTATATTGGTGGTTAGAATGGAGACTCGTTGCGCTTCGACCCCATGGCCGGGCTGTAGCGTTGGTAGTGTTGCCGGGCTTTGGTCTGGGTCTTGGTATCCCAAGTGTAGGCCTCGGTGAACCAGGGGTGGATGAAGCTCGGACGAGAAAAGATCCACGGGTGAACACTTGCCATGTGGTCGGGCAACACCATTGATTGATTTCCCGCTAATCTCTCTATCTCTCTCTCTGTATCAATCCAAGTACATAAGAGTTTTATTGAGGTGGTTTGTGCAAAAATTAAAAGGATAGTGTGTGTGGGTGAGAGAGAGGGAAGTAGGGAGAGATGAAAGGAAGAAATGGTATGCTGAGGGTGAAACAGTGGGAGAGAGTCAAGAGCGGTTAGCTAAAGCAGATATTACTCAGTATGTTTGTCACGGTGAATAACAAGAGGAGAAGAAATCGAGAGATCAAAGGGAGGGAGGGAGGAGGAGGAGGATTAAGATGTTGGTGGTCCTATAGTTCACGGTCATAATAGGTATTTAGTAGCATAGACAATAAAGCAGTCACGCGATGTTTTCTACACATGTAAATACGGAGAGGACAATTGTAAGACGAACAGTGATGTCGCTTTCTGAATGAGTAGAGATTTCATTTATGTCTCTAATCTTTTGTCGGTTTATTTCGTTATGGCCCTCATTGGAAAATGGTCAAGGCTCCATCCCTTGATATGGACCCCGGTCACGGATAATCCGTGATTGAAGTCGAATGCGCATTTGGCTGCCTCTCAAATTGTACTGGCTTGACATGTTAGAATAAGTTTAGTCATGTTATATCTTTTCTAACTACTAATGTTGTGGGAGATCTTCCATAATTGCACTTAATTTCCGTGATTAGCTTAATTAAAGACCAATGTATAATTCCAACTCAGTACTCCCTGATTTCAAATTCAATGTTCTGACAATAGTTGATGATATTGTCCGCACCTGTGCATTGGCATGTATATGAGGGTGCATCACAGTGTTCGCCCCATCAAGCAAATTCAAAACCATTTCGTTTCATGTTTTTCATAGTCGGTATCGATTCTTTCGACATTTTATCTTACTCAAACAGGTAGCAAAACCAGAAGAAGTTCGAGATCATGTGCCGCCGCAAAAGAAGACGACACGAACGGGCACGAGGAGAAGTGATGCCGGACAACTCAAAGACGTCAGCGGCTGTAGATGCGAGTTGTCGCTGTCGCTGTCGCTTCCGATGATTACTCAACCTTCTTCGCAGAGAGGTAATGCGTCCTCAGAGAGCGGGATCAGCGAAGCAATATCATCAACCTCATCCCTGAAACTCTCCTCGTACTCATCCTTTGAAGAGCCTTGTGTCAACTTGGATCAATCCATTGCTCTTTGTGGCGCATAATTCATCTGATCATATTGTCTTCCCTCAATTCTTGCTGTGTTTAGTTCCTTCGCTGAACCATTTGTTCTGTAGCTGTAGGTACTAACTTGTTGGCTTCAAAAGAGTTAAGATTTTGAATAGATTTTCTTCTCTGGAAGAGCAACATCGTCACCGTTAATGGCCTCTTCATAGTCGTGCTAGTTAGTTTATGTTTCCGCGCCAAGGGAAGTGAGCACAGTTTGTCAATACACTCAGTTCCAAGTCCTGTGTGCTCCTCTGGTGACCTGTTATCCATGATGGCTTGGCGATTCATGTTGCAGAATATAATATGCTTGACTTGGTAATCGATGTTGCAGAATACTAATGGACTCGTTATGAATGATTTCGATCTAGTTCATGACCTATTAAAAGTAAAAGGCACTCCGGTGGAATCTTTGCGGACAGAAAAAGATTACAATTACTATAATAACAATCGAATGACATTGGAATCTTTAGATATGATGCAAAACGGATCTTGTTCTAGCGTTGATGAAGATTTCTATATGAAGAATATGTATCAGAACAAGGGCAGGAGCTAGTTATTCATGAATGAGCAAGAGCTAGTTATAATCAGCCTTGGTAGCAATCCTTCACTAAGTCCTACTGAACAAGGGCACACATACTGTGAATGTCAGAACTATTGTCTAATCAGGGAGTTTTTAAAATGACGATATCAGATGAACTTTCAAAGTAATTTTGAAGATTGCTACCATCAATGATTCAATAGGAAAATACACTCTTGTTCAGAGAAAATTTTGAGTGAATAATTACAAAATCATAGTCGACTTGCATATCCGACACCAACACTGCATTTTGCAAGTTGTTCATGGAGAGATATATTTCAACTCTAAAGGAGAAAGGAAAAATAAAATGGTCGGAACAAGTTGATAGGATCCCCTTTTTTACGTCCCCATGCCCCTCCCGCATGGCGACATGGGGGCGAAAAAGATATTATTAGTCTCGGTCGAATATGAGAGCACCAAGACACTGAAACATAAAACAGAAAGATCAATATTGCTTCCCGAATCCCAATGTGTTCTAAAGGATCAAGAAATTATTAGTGTATTCCTACTCCTCACGGAGGCCGACCTTTAGTCCAAAACAAGTTAAGATGTCAACTTGCATGGACTGGAACTTTTCATTGACGTGACTATATCAACCTGTTGCATCTGCTGAAAGCCGACTAGCACGAATGGATTGCAGTTGGATTCTGTTGTTTCATCTCTTCATGGTTCTTTGGAATCCAAGGCCAGAATCACGAGCAACTTCCATTTGAAGATTGCACAGCTGTGGGTTGCTGCTATAGTCCACCAACTTACTTATTCTTTGACTTAGCCTGAGGAACCAACGCCTTGACACACAGCCGTGGCTTTGTAGTGACCAGTTTTTGTGGAAGAACTGATACTGCGGCCACCAATGACCTACTAGGAACAGCCGAAAGGGGTAGCAGCTCAACCAGAACAGAAATCTGCAATATAAGATGTCAGATAGACATGAGAGAGAGAGAGAGAGAGAGAGAGAGGGAAAGGGAGAGGAGGAGGAAGAGGAGGGGGGTTGGGGAGGGGGGGGGTGTGTGGATTGAACTCTACCTTGAGGTTTTTAAGATCTACAACTGAATCTGATATAGCATCCTTAACTGTCGCAGCTACGACTTCAAAGCATTTGTGGCGGTCCAACAAAGGTAGTAGATCAGAACCATCAGATTTATCTTTTCAATTCTTCCGCTCCGTCTCTTCAAGTCCTCTTCTATTATATCCAACTGCAAACTAGAGGCAATGGAAGAGTCATTCAATTCGTGAGCAGACAGATTCACAAGATGGACCAATTTATGAGGATGCATAACGAGATTGTAACAGCTCTGATTCGATTGAAGGGTAAGAAGCAACAGTTAAAACAGATTAGGAAATGAAATCCCCAAGTGTCACACTTAAAAAGAACACAGAAAGGGGGAAGGGACTAAAGCGATAAATAGATAACTAGATCTTCTTATGATACAGATAGAACGTGTACCTTTATTGGTAATGCAAG
Source organism: Lenwebbia sp. NSW1173648 (assembly GCA_029784005.1). Taxonomy (NCBI): domain Eukaryota; kingdom Viridiplantae; phylum Streptophyta; class Magnoliopsida; order Myrtales; family Myrtaceae; genus Lenwebbia; species Lenwebbia sp. NSW1173648. The sequence goes on from JARCGZ010000010.1 coordinate 11,077,255, forward strand.
TCTGCTTGGCCCATCCTTTAAAAACTCGAGAACAAGCTTTTGAACAACAGTCCTCAGGTCTGGCTCATTCAAACTGCATATAGCTTGGATAGGGAAAATTCGATGACACCAACTGCACTGGAAAAACTGACATCTTTAATTGGCATTTGAACAAATAAATCCTAAAGTGCAGTTTGAACCAAAAGTTAATAAAATAAAGTCAGAGTTCAGTGAGATAACATTCATCAAAATTCAAAGTAATACATTTTTAGAAAGATCACTTCAAGCTAAAATTCTCACAATTTGCAAAACAGCGGTCAGTTTAATCAAATGCTAGCAACAAATAGATAAGAAGTTATGTCCAGAAGCTACAAGTTTCGGGGAAGGAGGAAAATACTTGGTGCATTTTCCACAGCCAAAGATCCACGAAAAACCTTCCTTGTTTTTCCATTTTTTTGGACAACAATATCAGCAAAGATGTCTGCTTCAAATACAAAGGCTTTCATTATTGTCCTTCTGCCAGTCAAAAAGCATATTTGCAATATGTCGAGTTCTTTGCAATGCATGCTTAACTGCAATTGTAGGGTGCACTAATGGGCGATTAGATGGCCTTTATTATATAAAAATAATATTTCAATTGATAAAAACTACAATGAACTTTGGGGCGGATTTAAATGTTACATATATGTTATTCGAGAGAATATGGGCATTTATTGTTAAAAAGAGCCACCAAAATATCTAAAGTAAAAGTCAAAAGCACAATAGTCAAACCAAACACTCCCATAACTTACCCTGTCATAAGTAGCATAAATATGCAGCAATCCTATTATACTATAGCGGGTAGAGTTTAAGCTGATCAAGTAAATATATATGCCTCATTGAGGGTTATTTGCACATCTGTTTTTTCTTTTCTTTAACTTTCAACTTAGAGGACTCATCCACCAATGCCAAGTTTCACTGTCATAAGTGGTGCAAGAAGGTCCATGCAACAGCAGTGACTCCTAGCACATTGCCCAATCCTCAAGTACCAAGCCAGGTAGAAAATGCATGTTATCAACTAGGGATCCAATTCAGTGTCTAATGGCAAGGAAGGAAAAGAAACACTCACTGTGGGGAACTTGAATCTGCAGATCCCAGGGAATCAATAATATGAGACACAATTTGAATGGTGTCGGCTGAATCCTCATGGGGGAATGTAAAGAGAAGCAAACCACTCCCTGTCAACTTGACTAATGAAAGTGCTTGAGATTTATTCGCACTGATGTCTTCCTCTGTTTAGCTTACCTGCCAGTTGAATAGTAAAGTTGGAGGCAGTTAGACAACGTTTTGCAGATATCTAAGTACGTAGTGATTGGGTTTTGACCAGAAGAGTACCATCCTCGTTACGATTCTGATCTGTTGAATGCCCACACTCGGCACCATTGGCACCTTCCTTGTCCAATTTCTCAGGACATACTTTCCTTCTCTTAGGAGTTAACTTTGCATCAGCCACGTCCAAGTTATTACTCTCCCTAGCAGCAAATGTCTCATAACACTGCAAATTCATTCATTACAATGCTAAGGATGATGAAATTTCACTATCCTAAACAGGAAAAGGGAGACCCATTTCATTGAGCTATTTCAAATTAGTTCCGCATGAACCAGCCTAAGATCAGGATATCACTATAATCAATGCAAATTACACTTACTCAAAGGAGACCCAATTCTTCACTCTAAGCATCAAGCATAAATCAACCATACACTACTCAAACACATTATGTAATTAATCAGTAGCATCTCATTCAGTCACGCTTAAAAGGTTCAACTTTTACAAGGCAACGAAACCTTTTCAAGGAGGCACATGGCTTCTTTGGTTGCGCTCTTCTCCCTCTCTGAAGAAAGGAAAAGGAACAAAAAAGAAGGCGTTAACCTAAGTTTCAATCATCGAATTGACAACTAAAAGCGAAGGAGAGATGGTACACTGATGGTGCAGGTGATGCGAAGCCGGAGTGCGAGCGTCGGAGGAGGGACGAGGGGGCGTTGTAGTCGAAGCGAGGGATGCTGATGACAGCTGAGTGCTGCTCCCATGGCGTCATCGCCGTCTTCTTCGCCTTCGCTCCTTCATCGTTGTCTTCTTCTTCTTCTTTTTCTTCCATTGCTCTTTTCTCTGTGATCCGAGTCTGTTCCATAGTCCAGTTCCAACTCTTGTCTCTGCCCTACCGATTGGTGAAACTCCGGCGGTTTTCATTTACAGTGAAAGTTCGACCCGACCACCCGGTTCGTTTTCCCAAAACGACTCGACTGGTATAAGGCGAAGAAAAAAAAAGAGAAAAAGAAAGGGAATGAAAAGGAAAATTAAATAAATTTAAAATAATATTATTAAAATTGTCACGTCAACGTCGATCGATTAAAGTTGGTCGAATGGACTGAATTAATATAAATGTAAAAAGTTTATGACTAAATAGGCAAAAAGAAGAAATTTAGAACTGAATTGGCATAATTACAATAGATTTATGATTTTTTTGATAATTTTTTCGAATTTCTTGGATATCTCTATTAATCGCAAACAATATGCAGCAACTCGACTCTAACGAAAGACCCCTAATATTCATGTTTCTATCTTATTGCATGTAGAGAATGTATATTATTCATCTTTCAATTTTGGCTCAATACATAATATCATCTTTTTAACTTTTAATATGTTTGATATGATCCTTAAACTATTCTTAAATGTTTCATGTAATATTTAAACGTTTAATTTATTCAATCTAACCTATCAACTTCCTGTAGCAAAGTCAAATCAGTTGTTCGACACTATTCATAAGTTTTCCTAATTACACTATTACCCATATGTTTGGATGTCTTTTTATTTCAGTTTATTTCCTAAAGCAACAAAAGTTGGGTTATCTTTTTATTACCTTTTACGCTTTTTGTCTCTATTAATATTACAATAGCTCCATATAATTTTTTTAACTTGTGAATTCCACACAGTAAAAATAGAACCTCATTTATAGTAGTATAGGGTGATATTCCCGCTATTCTAATAATCTAGTTTACGGATTTGACTAGATTTAATTAAGAAAACACGGAAATAGAAAAAATTGAAAATTTATCTATCTAAATTTTATAGGGCGAGGCGAGGCTCGGCCTCGAGCTAGTCCACCCTCGCCTTGTCAGATTAGGCAAGGCTGGCGAGGCTCGAACCTCGCCTACGACCAGCGACCAGCTGAAGAAAAAAGAAAAATAAAATAGAGAAATAATTAAAATTTTAATTTTTTTAAAAAGAAAAAAAACTAATAATAGAGAATTATTAAAAGGAGTGGACAGAGAAAATTGATTTTCATCCGAACGGCGAAAAATATTTTTCGCTTCATTTTCAAATTTGAGCTGAATACCGAAAAACACTGTTATTTTCTTGAAAAATGACTTTCTCGAAAATATTTTTTGGAAAAACTTCATTTTTCGAGCAAATAGGGCCTAAATATGCTTAGATGAAACTATCACAAAATTTATGAAGACCAAAAAGGTAATAAATAGTAGCATACTTTTTTTGTTGATTTAGGAAATGGTTTGAGATGGAAAGATATTAAAAAGTATTGAAAGTTCGAGCTATCGGAGAACGGCCTGGACCGAAGAATCGCATGCATCACCTAGGGAGGGAGGTCCGGACATAGCACGAGGCGAAGGTCGAGTGGACGGAGACGTCGGATTGGGAGGCTGTTTTGGAGAGAATCATGGTGGTGGAGATGACTTTGGGGCTATGTAAGAGAGACTTGAAAGTCTTAGAGGATTTACATGCACAATCACTTGAAAAATAATTTCTGCAAAAGAACCGTGCAGTATGGATTCACAAAAAGAAAAAACATACACACAATCGGAGGAACCACAACTAACCTTGTCCGCTTGGACTTATAATAATCAACTCCGTGTGATACAGAGTACATTATAAATTGACTTTGCTCCCTTTCTCTCAGCTGTTACCCCTCGTTCTCTTCCTCTTTCAAAAAACATTCGCTCTGCCGTTACTTTGCTCTTCCTCTTCCTCTTTCTCCAAATATATACGAATCCGAAAATACCCGTCATCGGTCATGATCAAAGGAGGAACATGCATGCCGTACTCACCTTCATCGTTCCAGCTCTCCTCAACTTCATTACTGTGAAGTACCAAGGGAGGCCCAACTCTCCGTTTGAAACCCAACCCGTCACCGTCTTCTTCTCCATCTCTGCTCTCCTTCTCTATTGCTCCGTGTCCCTTCCGCTTGTTGCTCATATACCAGCCTTTAACACTGCTTTCGGTGCCCGCATCTATCACTACCTCATGATCTGGTCCTTTTCCCTCTCTATAGCTTTCCTTACATTGTCGTTGTTCCCAGGCCTCTCCTTCTTTCTCCTCTATCTACCACTGCTGATACTGCTCTCTGTAGCTCACTTGTGCGGTCTCGTTCAGAAACTCATATGACTGGTAAGGCAAAAGATTCTAGCATTCGTATTCATCCATTTGCTTGGTCGTCAACTGCAGAGAGGAAGAGCGCCACCGCTTCTGCCACATGCGACTGCCGATACGTATCTTGTGCTACAATTGTAGTACCTGCCAGAATTCAACGAGTCATCCTTAGAAGCACAAGAAGAAACCAAGGAAACAGCAAGCAGGAAAAAACATAAGTAACATTACATGTATGAGATGTTTACTTGGATTTGTATACTAAAGAAAGTCGCTGTGACAATAAATAAATTTTTTTATTAGTGTCGTAACTATCGTACATCAATTTGAGTTTAAGATTTCAAAATCAAATATCTCTTAAACAAAGAATTCGATTGCTGATGGTGTTGAATGAATTAGAATCTGTGCTATCGGTTATTGATTGGAAAAGACAGAGAAGAAGGTTAAAGCCAAAAGTCAGCAAATTGAAGAACTCCAAGCAAACAAAAAATTGATGTCCTTTTCCCTCTCCATTGCGCTGCCCTCGTTGCTGTTGTTCCCCGGTCCCTCCTTCTGGCTCCTCCATCTGCCGTTGCTGATTCTGCTATCTGTAGCTCCCCTGTACTGTCTTGTTCAGAAACTCCGTCTGGTCCAGCAAAGGATTCCACCGTCCTTTTTCATCCGATTGCTCCCCCGTCGACTGTTTGGAGGAAGAGAGCGCCCCCGGATTCTGCCACTTACAGAAGCCGATACCAGGGTTGTCAATGGGTCGCGTTGGGTCTTGTTCAGAAACTTAACCATGCCCAGCTTGGCCCGAATTTCATAAGTCCCATATTTTCGGCCCGATATGCATTCCGCGTTGGAACTAGGGGTGTCAGAAAGGCCCGCGCCGGCCCGAAAATATCTTAAATTTTCAGGTCGGGCCTTGGTGGCCTTGGTATTATTTTGGATATGGGCCAATACCACTAAGGCCCGAAAAATAAAAGGATAAGGGCTTGGTATCACTAAGGCCCGAAAACCTTGACACTTCAGACACTTCTTCATCTCCTGAACCGCCGTCTTCTACGTCGCGAAGGAATGATGTAAATCTTGTGAAAACCGATAGGTCATAATCAAGGATGAACAACACACATATATAACAACTTAATCAATCCAGTGAACTTGAACTAGGCAGAACACGAGCCTTTGATATTTATTAGACATAGCAATTGAAGTTTGGATCTATTGCTTTCCAGTGGGCTGGATTGACTTTTCCTAAAATCCGGTCAGTCCAACAATTACCGCTTTCTTCTTTAACTCTGCCAAGCAAAGACATTATGAATTTGTTCAGGAAAAAGAATGAACTAAGCTAGCAATATTTTAATGGTAGCTGAACCACCAACTTGAAACACTCGTTTCAGACATCTAACAAATTGAACATTCAACGTTAATTACAAAAAGATCAGGGGTCATGTTAGAGTACGGTTGTACTGTAACCCTCTAATTTCATTCAAACATCTCCACTTCAAGGACTAAAGAGTTGCTTTAGGCAAGCAAAGATAAGTTCTCTTTTTTCTGGAGAGTTCTTGTCGGCCTTACGAGAGCTATCATCAAAACTCTGATCTGATCGTTCAAAGATACAAAATAACTTCTCATTGATGATATAAAGTTAAAAATGTCCAGACGGACCACCCATAAGGACAAAAGGCATTTAAAGTTAATTGCTCAGACTAATGCAGTGATGATAGCATGAAGCGATATTGGATTAACCATTTGAAATTTGTTAAACCACCAAATCCAATGGCAATCTAATAAATCCAACAGCAATCTTGCATAGCACATAAGAATTATCAGTCTAATGCAATAGAGGCCACAAGGTCACTTGAGAATCAGAGAAGAGTTATATATTCTTTCAAACAAGGCTTGTATACGTTTTGAGATTACAGCAACACAGAGTATAGAACACATATTACTGACAACTGAATGCAGCGAGATCACATTTTAGGATTGAAATCCAGACAAGCCAATAGCTGAAACAGGATATCGCATCATACTGCCAAAGTGAAAATTTGCAATTTACTCCTAAAAAGGAGACAAAACAATCACCAAGAACAATCGCATTTTGCACTCGAATCAACATTAGCAACTAAAAAACGATCCACAGACCGAATGAGACACCATCCCAACAACCCAAACAAACATAAACAAAACAGTCGTCGACCTTGTAGAACTGGAGGACGGCGAGCTTGACCTTCTTCTTTTTGTGCTTGATCTTCTTGGGCTTGATGTAGGTCTTCTTCTTACGCTTCTTGGCGCCGCCGCGGAGGCGGAGGACAAGGTGGAGGGTGGACTCTTTCTGGATGTTGTAGTCGGCGAGGGTCCGGCCGTCCTCGAGCTGCTTGCCGGTGAAGAAGAGGCGCTGCTGGTCCGGGGGATGCCCTCTTTGTACTGGATCTTGACCTTCACATTGTCGATGGTGTCGCTCGACTCGACAGAGGGTGATGGTTTTCCCCGTTAGGGTTTTCACAAGATTTACATCATTCCTTCGCGACGTAGGAGACGGCGGTTCAGGAGATGAAGAAGTGTCTGAAGTGTCAAGGTTTTCGGGCCCTAGTGATACCAAGCCCTTATCCTTTTATTTTTCGGGCCTTAGTGGTATCGGCCCATATCCAAAATAAGACCAAGAAGGCCCGGCCTGAAAATTTAAGATATTTTTGGGCCGGCGTGGGCCTTTCTGACACCCCTAATTCCAACGCGGAATGCATATTGGGCCGAAAATATGGGACTTATGAAATTCGGGCATGGAATATGAAAAAGTGGATACAATCTAAATTCAGAAATATTGAGCAAATCCGATCAATCCGATCAATCGATACCCTTTTTGCTTACGTCAAGAGTTAGTAAAAAGAATCGCATTCTCTGTGTGGGAGACATAATCTTAAAGACGAATTCGTTATAACATCACTTGCTCTGCTTCGCGACAATTGCTCTGCCATTGCACCTCAATCTCTTGTTCTCTCTCAACATTCGCCTCTGCCGCTGCTCCTCTTCCTCTTCCTCATCCTCTTTCTCCAAACACATACGGATCCAAAAATGCCCATTCCTGATCATGATCAACTGCGAAACATGCACGCCCTACTTACCCTCGTCCTTCCGGCTCTGCTCAACTTCCTCACCGTGAAGTTCCAAGGGAGCTCCAACTCCCCATTCGAAACCCGCCCCGTCACCGTCTTCTTCTCCATCTTCGCTCTCCTCCTCTATTGCTCCTTATCCCTTCTGCTCGCTCCTCGTCTGCCGGCCTTCACTACTGCCTGCGGCGCCCGCGTCTTTCACCTCCTCATGATCCTGTCCTTTTCCCTCTCCATTGCTCTGCCCACGTGGCTGTTGTTCCCCGGCCCCTCCTTCTTCCTCCTCCATCTGCCGTTGCTGATACTGCTCTCTGCAGCTCACTTGTGCGGTCTTGTTCAGAAACTCATCCGGCTGGTGCAGCAAAAGATTCTAGCATTCTTTTTCGTCCGATTGTTCTGCCGTCGACTGTTTGGAGGAAGAGCACCCCCGGTTCTGCCATATACGGTTGCCGATACACATTTCACGTTGGGACTGTAGTACCAGCCGGAGTTCAAGTGGTCATTGTCAGTAGCTCAAGAAGAAACAGAGGAGACGGCAAGCAGGAGGAAATATATGAGTGATGTTACATGTTTGAGATGGTAACTTAGATTCATATGCTAAGAAAGTCGCTATTGGTGTCGAAATATTGTATGTCGGTTTTGAGTTTAAGATTATGTCTCCCACACAAAGAATGCGATTACTGATGGTGTTGAATGCATTAGAATTTGTGCTATCCGTGATTGTTTGGGGAAAAGAAGAAGATAAAACCCAAAAGTTGGCTGATTGAAGGAATTCCAAGCAAATAAAAATAAAAAAATTGATGAGTTACTATTCATGGAGATATTAGCTAAATCGATAAGCTTTTTAGGTTTTGGGTTTTTACATGTGAAGACTTAAAGCCCCAAATCCCTTGATGTCCGTGGCAAAGTTGAAATAAAACCGCAATTTAATTTTCTGAAATACCTAAAAGAAACGACATCGTTTTGAGTGTTCGTGCATTATGTATCTCGGTGTTGGATGCAGAAACTTGTTAACAAGTAGACAACTTAACAGTGCTTAGTGGATTGAAAACCAAATTGATGTCTACTATGGCCAAAGTTTGCGCCGTGAGGCCATAATTTGTCTGAGGCAAAAGGTTATACTGGTTTTTGGATAAGTATTTGGTCATTTTATGCTCGCGTTGATACAGCATCACAACCAAAGCACTTTAAAGGTCGAAAACGATAATTTATACTGAGAAATAGGTATTTAGTAGCATCGACAATAAAGCAATTACGCGATATTTTCAACACGTGTAAACACAGAGAGGACAATTGTAAGACGAACAGTGATGTCGCTTCTTGAACAAGTAGAGATTTGATTTATGTCTCTAATCTTTTAATCGGTTTATTTCATTATGGCCCTCATTGTCAAATGGTCGAGGCTCCATCACTTGATATGGACCCCGGTCACGGATAATCCCAGCCAATTTGATTATGTAACCCTAATTTTATGTGGCGTCGGAGAAGCTTGGAAATAAATATGTTGGTCTGAGTGTTCGTAACATTGTGTAAAGGATGATACGAATTGGCATGCTTGTTGACAAGTGAGGCACGCAACCGACGCTTGTTAATGAAAAAACCTCTAAATGTTTCAATTTTGTTCAGGGTCATTAGTCAAAAGATGCTTGCCAAGTGGGGCAAGTGGGGCAAAAACTTTCCCACGACGAAGAGTTATGCATTTTTATTGGGAAAATTGTCAAAAAAGTCCTAAACCGTTTGCACTTTTGCCAATTCAGTCCTAAACCTTTTAATTTTGCTGATTCAGTCCTAAACCTTTTGCATTTGTGCCAATTCAATCCTAAACCTTTTTTTGTGCTAATTCAGTCCTAAACCTTTTGAAATTGTGCCAATTTAGTCCTAAACCTTTTGCAATTATGCCATTTCAGTTCATCCGGTGAATTTTGGCCGGCCGGCGTTGACGTGGACGCCGACCGGCCAGAGAACGAATATTTTAATTTTTTTATTTTTTTATTTTTTTTCTTTCTTTTTTTTTCCTTCCCCCTCCCCTCCCCTCCCGTCCCTTACCCGGCGGCCGGCCGCGCCTCTGGGCCTGCAAGGTCGAGCCTCGCCCGGCCATGGCGGGGCTCGACCTCGCCGTCGCTGCCTCGCCCGGCGAGGGCGAGGTCGGGCCCCGCCATGGCCGGGCGAGGCTTCGCCTCGCCGGTCGCGCCTGTGACCGATCGCCGGGTAGGGAAGGGGGGGAGGGGAGGGGGAAGGAAAAAAAAGGAAAAAAAAAAGTATAACAAAATAAAAAAAATAAAAAAATATTAAAATATACAGTTGCCGGCCGGCCGACGTCCACGTCAGCGCCGGCCGGCAAAAATTTGTCGGAAGGACTGAAATGGCATAATTACAAAAGGTTTAGGACTAAATTGGCACAATTGCAAAAGGTGTAGGACTGAATTGGCACAAAAAAAGGTTTAGGATTGAATTGGCACAAATGCAAAAGGTTTAGGACTGAATCGGCAAAATTAAAAGGTTTAAGACTGAATTGGCAAAAGTGCAAAAGGTTTAGGACTTTTTTGACAATTTTCCCCATTTTTATTATATTCCTTATGACCAATTCCCACTGAATTACGCGAACGCAAGTAGAGAGTGTGCATGTGAGTGAGCCAGGCGAGGTTGCTCCCTTGCCCACGAAAGTCGAGAAAATTATCCAAAAATTTCTAAAATTGCTGTACATTTTGTCAATTCAGTCCTAAACATTTTAAATGTGCCAATTTAATCTAAACTTATTCACGTTTTGTCAATTGAGTCCATCCGATCAATTTTGACCGAAAATCGCTAACTGGGACGCCAGCCTAGCCTACATGACCGGCTGGTGCTAACGTGAATAATTTTAAATAATATTTTAATTATTTTCTAAATTTTTCCATCAATTTGTTTTCTTCCTTTCTCCCCCGGTCGTTGGGCCTCGGCCATGGCCAGCGACCAGCCAAAGGCAACTACCAGTGAAGGCCAACCCTCGTTGGCATTGCTCGAAGCCAACAAGGCCAACCCTCGCTGGCCTCTACCATATTTTGACGGAGCAAGAAGGAAAAAAATAAAAATAAAGAAAAGAAACAATAGAAACCCAATAAAAAATTTAAAAAATATGAATATTAATAGTATTATCCACTTCAGCGCCGATCGAGTCACGTAGGATGGTCGGAATGCTCATCAAGGATTTTCGGCCAAAGTTGACCGGATGGACTCAATTGAAAAAACGTGAATAGATTTAGGACGCAATTGACATAATTAAAATATTTATGACTGAATTGGCAAAAATGAAGTAAGTTTATGATTTTTTGGACAACTTTCCTGATGGTGGTGGGGTTGCCAGGGGCCGCCACTGGCCCTAGCTCAAATTTGTAGCCCTCGCCTAGAGCCGTGGCAATGCTAGCATGTTTCTCTCTCTTCATCTCTTTCTTTGCACGCGCGCACGCATTGAAGGCGATGATTGAGGCGGGCCCAAACACCGGCGCGATTGCTGAATAATCGCCGGTTAATGAGTGCCATCCTCGCCACTGCCTTCGCCGTTGTCTTATTCGTTAAGCTCTCTCGCTTTCTCTCATTTATTAGCACGTTTGGTTGCAAAAATGTCTAATACGTTTACACACATGGTATGGCATCCTTCTAATCGACCATTTCTTTTAATTTTTCCTTTCTTATCCTTATGCATTATGATCTTCCCGGAAAAAATTGTTTATTTGCCATCACGAAAAAAAGAAAAGGGAAAACACTTTCACTCCCGGAAAAGGGGGGAAAAAAGAGACTATAAACACTGAAGAAGGTGACTCGGCCACGTCATCATCTCTTGTCCAATGACTGGGCCACGTCATCGCCCTATCCACTTCATCTCGACCATCATCACCTCGCTCCCTCTACTACCTCGCACTCGCACTCCCGTCTGTTGGATATCTCGTCGGAGACAAGAAGATCATGAGAGAGACCGCAAGGAGAGATTTTTCTCTGCGGATTTGAGAGGAAAACCCCGAGTTCCGAGTCCCACTCGACCGGCTGCTTCGCTTGTGCAACCTCCTCATTTTGCTGATTGGCCAGTTCCATTGAAGTCGGTTCTTCCTGAATCTTGCTCATCTCCAAAAATCTGGTAACTGGGTTTCTCGCAATGTTCTTCATTTTTATTCTTATTTTCTGTGGCGTTCTACTATTTCTTTGATCATCGCTAGTCATAGTACTGTAGAGCCCCTGTAGCTCAAAATGTTGCCTTTGTTCTGCATACTCTAGTTCAAAGAACTGTCGATGCTTTGCCATTAGAGTCTTCTCTGCTCGCTCTTTCATTATGTTTCCCTTGAGGGTTTCTTATGGTATTTGAGAGAATTAAGCTCTGTCTTACATTCACACCCATTTCAGGGCCTAATCGATAACCTTGCAATCTAAGTTTACTCACCGGAGTGTCCGCGGGTGTAGATAATTAGAATGGCTTGCTCGGTGTCCTTGACATCCCCCATTTGCCTCCACAATGCAAACAACACCAAGACTGCACTGAATCCTAGCCCAATCAAGATTGCCAAGGCAACACCGAGGTCGAGAACATTTACCCAGTTCGCGATTCCACCCCTCTCCACTGCGGCGGCCGAATTTGCGTCCGTGGATGGCACGGCAATCGCCGTCATCGGCGGCAGCTCGGTGGCTGCATTGGCCGCTGTGCTCACACTGACGGATCCAGAGAGGAGGCGGCAGTTCCAGGCGGAGGAGGTGGGCGGTGGGGACAAGGAGGTGGTTAGGGAGTACTTCAACAACTCAGGGTTCCAGAGATGGAAGAAGATTTACGGCGAGACAGATGATGTCAATAAAGTCCAGCGTGACATACGGCTTGGGCACTCCAAGACTGTGGAGAATGTGATGAAGATGTTGACTGATGAGGGGTCTCTTCAAGGGGTCACCGTCTGTGATGCTGGGTGTGGCACGGGGTGCCTTGCTATTCCACTGGCAAAGGAAGGTGCTGTCGTGTATGCCAGTGATATCTCCACTGCTATGGTTTCTGAGGCCGAGAGACAGGTGAATTTTCAGTCAACTGCCTTTCTTATAGCCATTACAGGCACATATGATTCCCAATGATTAATTACTAACTTTGTGCGCATGCTTCTGTGAGAGAACTTCTAAAATGTCCAATTGGGTATACAGTGACAAGTTTCTTCCATGGCAATACTTCAAACTTTGGGCTGCTTTCAATTGACTCTGCCTGAATGATTAAGTCTGTCTCTGTTGTCTCATCTCCATTAATAATCTCAGTTGTTACTAACTCAGATTTTTTGTGGAAATTAGGCTAAAGAGCAGCTTCTAATCACCAAGGATGACCAATCACCTCCTCCGACTATGCCAAAATTCGAAGTGAGTGATTTAGAGAGCCTAAAAGGGAAGTATGACACGGTGATATGTTTGGATGTTCTCATACATTACCCGCAGAGTCAGGCGGATGGGATGATCGCCCACCTTGCTTCACTGGCAGAGAATCGGTTGATTCTGAGCTTTGCTCCAAAGACATTCTACTATGATCTGTTAAAGAGAGTCGGGGAGTTATTCCCAGGACCTTCCAAGGCAACAAGAGCTTATTTGCATGCCGAGGCAGATGTTGAGAGAGCATTACGGAAGGTTGGGTGGAAAATAAGGAAGAGAGGCCTAACCACCACTCAGTTTTACTTTGCGAGACTTGTCGAGGCTGTTCCTGCATAGAGCCGATGGAGTGAGTGACGTTACGTTTTGATTTTTTGCCTTGTTAATCGGGTTGTAGTTTTGGAAATGATATGGAGGTTGAACATTGGTCAGAATTTATTCTGTAAATCAGTTGTTCCAAATCAAACTCCTTAATTAACAAATTCTCACTACATTGACATTGTTTATGTCCTCGAGTAAATATTTACATTCATGCTGCCAGGTTGATTCATGAAACTCTTGAAAAAACATTCTCATTAAATGACACCCTAAGTTAACCCCTCAGTCTTCTAGAAACGGCTATAGGAAGTCTTTTTTTTTTTTGGTGGGGGGTGGGGGGGGTCCAATAACAGCTATAGGAAGTTCAGCTGATACTCTTTAGGAGTATTGCTGTAACCATCCAGTAAAATTTCAATAGAGTATTGAAATTTTCTGAATTGATTACCATGCGAATAAGTTCGGAACTTCTATCATGTTCTCCTTGTAATAGTAGAGTGCTGGATTAAGAAACTCCTGAGAGAAGCTAAATCATCTAGCTTTCTGGTGAAAGGCATTGATTTATGACAGGTCTGCCTACTTGAGTCACATGTGATGCGAAGTCAAGGTTGTTTTGGATTAGACTGAATTATGCTCAACTGTTCTTTATGGATGTCTTTTTCCCCCCTTCTTGGCTACCAATCATCACAATACAGGTCGAGGTCCCCCTTTTGTAATAATTAACCGTTCTGTATTACTATGCAAAAAACTGGATTTTATCAGGATCAATTGAGCATGTAGAAAGTCAGTTACATAAATGCTGAACGATGCTGCTATTTGCTGTTTCTTTCTAATCTGCTGTTCCTGAGAGGTAAAACATCAAGCCTTGTTTGCTTGACAAAGCAGATGGGACTGTGTGCCAAAGTCGAGAGAGAAGAAGAAGCAGACTTAAGTACAGAAGGACCCCCGACCATATAATGATAGAAAGGTGAGTTCAAAATTTCAACTGTAGAAGAGTACATTGATGTGATCTCTCTATTTTTTGCAACTCTCTTGGAATTTTTTAGGAGCAACCAAACTTATCACTTAGGCTGTTGCATCCTTTAATCTTTCTTTTGTCAAGGGTCAGTGTACGTATGGATACTTGATAAGGTTGCTCTATCATCCTGCATCAGTTTCTCTCTCAAGAGTGGTCTCTAATTGGTGCACCGCCCCTCCCTCCTTCCGAAAGGAAAAGAACACTGAATAAAAGTAAGAAAAAGAGACGAAAGTTGGTTCATAATGGAAAATTTTATCGTATGGTTTGTGTGATTTCTCAAATTCTTTAAACTTTCTATGTCCTATATTGGTTCTTCTAGAATGGTAGCTCAGCTGGTTGAGATGAGTGAGTGAAACTCAAATGTTGGTGTGACATTGCAATAAAGAAACTTGTTCTCTCTCTCTCTCTCTCTGTGGGTGCAATGCTTATGTGTCTATCTGCTTTGTGAAAAGTCTGTGATTTAAGAGTTGTTGAGGTTTTCATCAAAAGCATTAATCGTCAACAACACTGTCAACGGTGCGAGTGCTATGCCAAATAGCTAGAATACGACTAACTTCCCAATAGAACCACCAGAGGCAGTGCTCCTAAAATGCAACAAACTTCAGAATTTGATTGTCCTCCTTTGCTTGCATCCTGTTGGTAACAAAAGGAGAAAATTTTCCGTGTTCTAGCTTTGTGTTGCATCATCCCTTTTCTCATAATAAAATTGTCAAGTTTCTTGGCGACCTTGTGGCTGCCAATCTTCCGCCATAAGATGCTCTTCACAGTTGTTTCAGAGGTGCCAATTATAAGCATCTGGTTCTCTTTAGAGTTGTTTTACTTCTCTTTAGTGGGCAGCTTCCATTTGACATTTGAATCAGCAGTCTCTTCTTCTTCTCATACCTTATTCTATATAGTTGTTGCCTGCAAGAATGGCCCTGACTTTATATTGTCACCTATAGTGTTAGCAGAAACATGGACTTAAGTTCAGCAGCACGATCCTGTGCTGATGTACCTTCCCATTTTTTTTGGTTTCCCCTTGATTGTTGTTGACTTCATTGTTCAGTTTCTTATTTCTTCCTCTGTTGTTGTGCTCAAAACCGTGCTCAGGTTGTCGTCTGTGTATATATGTAAATATGTACTTGCTATGCGGAAAAATTGTCTGTGGAGGCAGCATTTTCATGAGCATTATAGTTAAATGTGCATCTTTTGCCTGCTATTGTTTTCTCGATTGAAAACTTTTAAAATTCCATATTGGCATGTTCTTTCTAACAATGTGACAAGAGTACTAACGGAAAGAGATTGAGGACCGATCCACATTACGTCCACATGGAAAGAGAAATATAGTTAGTTACTCGAATTCCCTCGGTTTCGTTGCTTATGTGAGGAGGATTGTTAGTCCAATGTGAGGGCTGATAGACAAAAAGATCATTGAATCTCTAACTCTTAAGAGAGATTAGGCATCCACAAGCTGGTTGATATTCAAAGGCCTGCACAAAGATGACTCTTTGAAGCACATCTTAGCGCAGAGATTGGTGGCTTGACTCGGATGAGCTCTATTGAAATAGAAGTAATCCTGCCTGTTCCTGCATGGTGTTTTGCCTTCGATGCTAACACCCTATGAGTACATTAGTTCGAGGACTACGAAAAGGAGTCTACTTAAACATTTTGTGATGAGGTACCCAACTCTTGCGGATGCGCGAGCATGTTCTTTACGTAATTGAAGATCTGCAACCGCGTGAACTTGGCGCCTGGGAGTTGACGGTCCAGCTCTTTCGTCATGTTCGAGAGTAGGTCATTGTGGTAGACCATGGAATCGTTTATGGACTCATTGCACTTGCCTCGGTTCTTTTCCCTGTGCTCGAAGAAATGCCCGCCCCGGCTCACGCCACAGCATTACAGACTTCCCTACTCCTAATCTGTGCAGCTCCTGCAACAGATCGACGGACAAGAAGTTTTGCGCTTGCTAAGATTGCAACCATAAGCTATATCTATTAAGGTCACATATATGATGAGGACTAAGATGATCCAATTTGAAGAGAACTTTTTTGTTGAGTATATGTGAAATTCTCAGGAGTGAAGAGGCTTCCCATGCCGGGACTTTTGGAGGAGCTCTTTGAGGGTCTCTCCATTTGGAATTGCTATGGGCAGATCTTTTTGCACAGTGTTCTTGAACAACACTACTTGATCTCCCAATGTCTTAACATTTTCCCAGAAACAACAAGAACCAAAGATTCATGTAGACGAAACAGTAACAAATTGAAACTTTCTGTTTAACATTCTTGCCACAAACTTGCCGGTTTCAGGAAGAATCCTGCTAGAGCCAGAGCCATAGTTCATTCCGGTTGTGATGTTGCTCCTCTCGTCGGAGCTTGCGAAGCTCTTGTGAGGAGGTGGCAATGGCAATCGGGGAAATTCAGCTGCGGATCAATAAGATTTCGTCATGAAGAACGGGAATGATGACGAGCAAAGGCAATCAAACGCCGCGCAAATTTGATGGGGGCGTGGCCGATATAAACCTACACCTACGAGAAAAGATCACTGCCTACTATTTTCAAGTAGTCATGGCCACGGGCCGGTTTGGGCCCGGAACCGGCTCGGGTCAAAATCGGAACTGGCTCGTTGACCAGGCCGGCTGTTTCAAATAGGAACCGGCCCGTGGCATCCGGGCCCGGTTCCCATTTCTTCAAACCGTGAACCGGGCTCGGAACCGGCGGTTCGGGTCGGTTCCTAACCGTGAATTTAAAAAAAATAAAAATAAAAATAAAAGAAAAAAAGAAGAAGAAGCTAGGCAACAGCTTCCTCTTTCCTTCCTTCCCACCCCATTAATGCCCCCCACCAACCTAGCCACTTCAGCATCTACCCATCCCATCAATCTCTCTCTCTTCCTTTTTCCCTCCCCTTTTTCCCCCTCTTTCTCTTCTCTCTCCCTCTCTCTGTCTCCTCTCTTCCCTCTCCTCCCCTTGGCCGACCACTCGTCCCCCTCCTCTCCTCTCTCTTCGTCGAGCTCCACCACCACCACCAGCCGGCCGCTGCCCGTCCACCAGCCCCAGTCGCTCGCGCCGCCTGCTCCTTCGCCCGCCTCCATCGGTCGCCTCCTCCCCCGCGAGCCCGAGACCCCCCCCCCCGACTCGAGCCCTTTCCCCTCTCCCTCTCCCTCTCCCTCCTCTTCCTTTGTCTTCGGCCGGTTCCATTTTTATTTTGAACCTGAACCGGGCCTTGAACTGGCCCGGAACCGCCGATTTAAAATCGGAACCGGAACTGCTCCTTAAGGTTCTGGTTCCGGTTCATCCGTGGCCACGAACCGGAACCGCCGATTCATGAACCGGAACCGGTCGGTTCCGAACCGTGGCCACTGCTATTTCCAAGAGAACATATTTCTGTTCTAAATGCTGAGAAGGTAACTTAAACTTGGGAAAAACGAATGAAGAAGAGGAAGAAGAAACGCTGCTCAAAACCTACGCATATTGTTTTATGGAAAGAAAATCAAACTTTAACTCGATGTGCAATAGGGTCCATGAACTTTTAATTTGTTCAATGTGGTCCATAAATTTTATCCAAATATGCAATACGGTCCCTGAACTTTTGATATGTGTTCAATTTAGTTGATGAAATATATCAAAATATTCAATATTGTCTTTCCATATATTGGATATTTTCATGTAATTCAGAGACTAAATTAAAGATTTACCAAAAATCCAAGGACTATATTGAATAATGTAAAATTTCAGGGACAACATTGCATATTTGTTTAGGGCTATATTTGAACAAATTAAAAGTTCAAGGATAATATTGCACAGCAGGCCAAAAGTTATGAATCAGTTGTGTCATTTTTCCTAATGTTTATTAGGAATTCATTTTGTACGAATAATACTATTTATTATAGCAGATTATTTTCTTATTATGATGCTGATGGCGAGCCTCTTCCTTAAGTTGGTCTCTCCTCGAACCTATAAACAGGACTAACCAAAGTCTCAGGCATCATCTCTCTCCCTCTCACTCTCTCTCTCTCTGTCTCTCTCTCTGTGTAACGGCAAACTAACTTCAACAGTCGCCACCGCCCACGCGTTCATGGCCGTCTCCTTCTCGGATGCCTCTCATCCCATGGCGATCGGCGGCATTTCACCGGAGGCGTTGTCAGTCCGCGGCTGCTCCGCCGTTCCTCTCCCGCACTGACCGCGCGATCGACATGCTCGCCGACTTCTCCCCGTCCGCCGCCTCCGCCGCCGCCACCGCCGCCTTCTTCCCCCGCCGCCGCAACCTCCTCGTCTGCTTCCTCCTCCTTCTCTTCCTCTCGCTCTACTGGTTGATCCTTTACCGTGCCAAAGTCGAGAGCTCCCTCGAAGCTAGCGGCTCCTCTCGGGTGAGTTTGGTCCTGCTGTTCCGCGGCAAGTGTGCGTTCGGTGTTTGGTTTGGCTCTGCGGATTAAATTGGCTTGTTGATTTGCTGAGTTTTCTGGCGGATTGGTGATTGTCGGCTTTGGATTCTGGCGCTCTGCCCTGCGGTTTCCTTTTCTGAGTCAAGCTGGTTGCAGCTTTGACGTTTCATTGTGTGATTGTGAAATGAAATGGTATGAATATCCGTGAACTGATCGCGATGAACTTGACCAGCTTTCCCGATTAACGAAGCTTTATTTTATAAAAAGAGATTAACTCGATTGATCGCGGTGGTGAATAGCTTTTAAGAGTTCAACTGGAATGGCCGGCGCATAATGTAGAAGATGCTTTAGCCGCTCTTCTTTCTTGTGGCGTCAATAAAGAATAAAGTGGCCTTAGATTCCACGAAGTTTAGCCGTATGTGATTTAGCAATATCTGTACTAACTGTAGAAGACTGATGAAGTGACGTCGGGATGCAAATTTAGTTGATAATCTTTCTTGAACAGAAGTTCACCTAGAGATATTCAAGTACGCTGCTATCTAGCTCCACACCAGCTGGACAGCAGTTTAGTTTATAATCTTGCTTGAAGTTGTCCATCCTTTAGCTTCTCTTCTATAGCGAAATGATGCAGTTTAGTGTTAGTTTGGCAGCTAAATTGTTGAAGTGTTGCGCCATACTCTTTGGAGCTCCTCAATAGTCACCTCCACCTTCTGTTTTCCCCAAACATCAGTAGACACGTTTTGAGCATATCTTATTATCATGCGTTTGAGGGGCATGTTAAGTTCCCATAAGTTCCTCGCTATGCTGAAGGTGTTGATAAGCTTGATGTGAGAAATGCCAAAATGGAAGTACCTCTCGTGACAAAAGTCTAACAAGCACTGTTCCACATGAGCTTTCACCAAAAAATTAGTGCACTTTTCTTTTTCTTCTTATGTCTTATGACTTTGTTACATGTGCACTGATGGATTTAAATGTGCTTTATTTCTCGGTAAAACTATTGTATTTAGTATTCCGAGAAATACAGGCTCGAAAAAGTTTTAAAGGACGCTGCGATGGAAGACAGAACTGTTATCTTGACAACTCTAAATGAAGCATGGGCTGCTCCAAACTCCATCCTCGATCTCTTCCTTGAAAGCTTTAGAATAGGAGACGGAACTCGCAGGCTCTTAAAACATCTGGTGATTGTAGCATTGGACAAGAAGGCCTTTCTACGGTGTGTTGCTGTGCATACTTACTGTGTTGCTCTAACCACAGAGGGAGTTGATTTTTCGGCAGAAGCATACTTCATGACTCCTGATTATTTGAAGATGATGTGGAGGAGGATTGATTTCTTGCGTTCTATTCTTGAGATGGGGTACCATTTCATCTTCACGGTATGTGAATATCCATCACTTGATTCTTGATTGGGAAAATATTAATTACTGATTATTTTGAGCTAGTTTGTTGATGGATGAAAGAAACGAGAGATAACAATCACCATGCATCAAGAAAAATGGTATTTGTGCTTGAGTTGTTAAGAAGCAATTTTACTTGTGTTGTAGTAGGTTATAGTATATATTCAGACGTGAGAACTAGTTCACTTTTTGTTTGTATTATGCCTAATCCACGTGTAGACATGTCACTCTACTGATATACAGTCTCCAACTTAAGATGCCATGCTCAACACAGCTCCTATCTAAGACGGTTGCGGATGTGCTAGGTAGTAAAATGAACTACTCTGGTATTGATATAAGGAGGCACGAATCCCTTCTGCCCCCTATCTTTGAACAAGTACCTGTCACAGTGTACTGCTGTTGGTGAAGGTTATTAATAGGAAAAGCCTGCGAGGTACAGAGTTAGACTTAAAAGAATGTTTATTTGAAAATGTCCAGAAACCAACAATCTCAGATAGTTACATGATTGTATGGTGATATTGGTTAATTGCTGGTCTGAAGACTTTGACAGCCTTTATCATGTCTCCTCACATGTTGTAAGTGTGCGGTATAGGGGTTTGAATTAGTCAAAAGCTAGGAGCGTTCACGAAGTCTTCATTTTTTACGAAGTTGATAGTGATTCTGACTCTTAGGCTAATTTGATGCTATTAGCTAAGGATGAAAGCTAGTTTCTGCTGGAAAGCATACATATATAACAGAAAACTGGACAATCCTGGTTTTACTTGTGAAAGTTAGTACCACAGTTCTCTTGTTAATGCAACCAGTTACTTTGCATCTCAAAATAAAGAAAAATAGTAATTATAGCAACAGTAGACTATGACAGATGATGGATAAAATGGCAATGCCCTTTCGACTTATTAGTTTGTTATCCATTAGATTCTTCTGGGAGAAGTGAGTAGAAAAAAAAGTCCTTACAAGGCATGAAGAGGGGGGGTGGTGCCAGCCCATATGCAAACTAGCTCTGGAAATAAAAGAGAACTCATTGTATATAGGAGGAACGATTTCTGTCATGGTATATAAATCTATGAGCCACTAAGTTAAACGTTGAACAGTTCGTCTTTCATTAATTAACTCTAAAACTATACACTGCCTTGGTATGTGGCGCCAAAACTGGAAATGAACAGTGCTTCCCTGAATCCAGCGACTAGGAAATTCACACAAGGGATAAAAGGTGGTATAGATCTGTCTCAAAGTCTAGTAGTGGTTGTGCAAATTACCCCCCACATTCAGTCTGTCATTTCTTCAGATTTCTAGTTCGACCTTTCAGATATTGGACACCATCGTAGTTAATTCAAAACAAGAGATCGGTAATTGTTAATAACTTAATGATCGTAAAGCCAGCAATTGCTGCAGTGTCCTTTCTAGAAGGCCAAATGGCAAGAAAATTAGTAGTGTGGTGGCAAGAAATAGAAGGCCCAGTGAGAAAGAAGAAAGCCGCCCCTGTGCTTAGAGGGTAAAAGGCTCTCAACACTTTCTTCTTGGCATTATAGTAACTAATCAGTTGACACATGGTATTTTCTGGGGTTTTTGGATCTTTTTCCATGTAATTTAAGTTTGCCTATGGGTCGCACCCCCTTGGTCTGTAACTTGGTATACAAGTTTGTATTGTAACACTGGAAATACATTAGAATCTTGGGTGACTTGCTTCCCAATGCTGAATGATGAGCTTCATCAAATTTATTTTAGCTGCTAATGGAGCATCTGCCCTTCTAAGGAAGAAATATCAAACCCATCGACAACACGAGCACGCTATTTACCTATAGCTGTCATTATCTGCTGCCTCAAGACAAAATTCAGTACATTATATTCTTGCTTATGAAGCACATTAAAGTCTGAAGAGGAGGAACGGTCTATAGCGTGTGGGAAGATGCTAGTAACCCATTGCTAAAGATTCCCACTCATTTCTATCTTTCCCCTCCCCCTCCACCCACCCAAATAAGAGAAACAAAAAAAATAGCGGTGTGACTTTTTTCCCTCTATAACAATCTTTCCAAGCATTGATACCGTCTCGGTTGTTTTATATCCAGGATGCTGATATATTGTGGTTTAGGAACCCATTTCCGAGATTCTTTGAGGATGCAGATTTCCAGATTGCATGCGATCATTTCCTAGGCGACCCTTATGATATTCAGAACAGACCCAATGGAGGATTTAACTTTGTGAAGTCCAATAACCGGACAATTCAGTTCTACAAGTTCTGGTACTCATCACAGGCAACGTACCCAGGGTACCATGACCAAGATGCCCTTAACTTCATCAAATTCGATCCTTTCATCACAGATATTGGATTGAAAATGAGATTCCTGGATACTAAGTACTTTGGGGGGTTTTGTGAACCCAGCAAGGATCTAAATCAAGTGTGCACAATGCATGCAAATTGTTGTTTTGGACTGGACTCCAAGCTTAATGACCTTAGGATGATGCTTGAGGATTGGAAAGATTTTATGTCCCTAACGCCAAGGTTAAAGAGGTCACTCAATTTGTCCTGGAGAGTTCCGGACAAATGCAGGTAATTTGGGTTTTTTGAATGTCTATCAGTTTTTCTTGGTGGGTTAATTCTTTTTTTTTGTTTGGTCATATCTTGGTGGGTTAATTCCCTCAGTCATGTTTTGCATATTTTTCCCACTCATTATTTTGACCTGTTTTTTCATTTCTTGTCAGTCTCGAAGCACTCATTCAGTATGGCTCGCCAGCGAACAATGTCCGATGGTATGGTTCACCAGCGAACAATGTCTGATGATAAATGCTACTCTAGAATGGAGTTGTAAATACACTCAAATCTTTTTGAAGCGAAGGTATGCAAGTCACATGTAGAGAAGGTAGAAATTCCCTGTGCACATTAGCACCTCTATACATAGTCCGACACTTGATGCACTGACATAGTTTCTGGGATAGATTACTTTTAGTTGTATGTACGTTAGTAGAGCTCTCGAGGCTCATGTGTTTTTTTCCCTTTTAAATGTAATAAAACGAAGGAAACTACATGACTATCTCGAACTCGCATTTGAAGGTCAGCAACTCATGTAGAACTGATCCTTCGATCTTTGGTAATGGTGGCTGTGTCATTCAAAACATGTTAATGAATCCTCAACCTCGAAAGGGAGGACTTTCTAGCACTATTTTGTGTTCTGCTCATACCACATACATGATTTTGTTCAGATCCTCTTAAGAAGCTCGGACTATGCTGCCGCGTATGAAGATCAGTCTGGAACCATCATTGATGTAGTATGTATATCACTGACGGCCTTTGTCAGAAAAAGTTAATTGGCCAAGTCAAGGGGCGAGAGTTAGCTCTTTTGCCCAATATGTTCAGTAGTTTACTTTCTTGTCTTTCCGGCCGTCTGTCCCCAACTTCTGGTATCTCCAATATGCCAACTTGACCAATTGATTCATACATAAGTTCGACGGTTATGCCGCCCGTGGAAACCCCAATCTCTCTCTCTCTCTCTCTCTCTCTCTCTCTCTCTCTCTCTCTCATATGTGCACGTGCGCTCGCACACCATGTTATTCTTTAAGCTGAAAAATCCCTCACTAGTTTTTTTTTTTTTTTGGTCAAATCCCTCGCTAGTTGATAAGGTCCATAACTGAAGTACTGCTTTTAGAATGCTTTATATTGCTGATTGACCGGAAGTTGGGAGCCTTAGAGATTAACTATGACCTAGGAATCTCTCTCGCAAATCAGTGCACTTTAAAGGCACTCTGCTGTCTGCATTGTTCCATTTTCACATGGCCACTGAAGATCAACAATCAAGTGGTTTCTGTGAACAAAACTAAGATCGATGGGAATGAGTATGGTGGAACTTGAATTGAGCCGCGATAGCTGAGTGTACAGAGGCCGGTCGTCACTTTTGTACAGAGGCCGGTCGTCACTTTGCCCTTTTATACATCTATCAATAAACAGATGCGGTCATAACCCATGCTCTACACAAGATTGATACTGAGGAAATGTCGCGGAAGAGCTGAATCATCAACCCCGACTTGTGACATTGATCCTTCTCCATAGACTTCCCACGCCTCTATAGAACATCAATATCGGAGTCTAATTGCTTGCAGCTTAGCAGAACACCTTGATCCCAGATCTCGAGGTACCTGTCCATAAATAGTTGCATAGGACAAGGAATAGGTTATCAGCCCGGCCATCTCAGTATACATAGCAAATTCATAGAAAAACAAGTTGAGATCAGAGAGAACAAATATTATTTGTACAATCAAAACTGATCGACAGCAAAGTCGCTCTGACGGACACTAAAGCTGATTCTATAAGTGATATACATGCTTATTTGGATGTACCCCAGCAGAGTTCTCAGGTGCATACGGATTCTGGAATACTATACAGTATACAGCCCAGCACTCAGCCCAGTGTAACAGCTGACACGACAGGCTCATTTAATTGACAAATGAGTGGTTGTGCCATGCATTATGCTGCGGACCCTAGAAAACTACATGAACATCATGATATTAATTATAAATACAATATAGTACTTTTAGTGATTCAATATTTCAACAGGGGGACATCGAATTTGATTACTTGAATCCTGGGGGAGTAGTACTAATATCTTGATTTTCAATATTCCAATTGTCCTGATACAAGCAAGAAAAATTGCTTCACCCAGCCCAGCATGAAATATTTCAAGTTTGGATTGGGCTGACTCGGTTTTTCCTAACTGGAAAGAACTCCATAAACACCCGATCGTTTAGGAAGGTTATCAGGAGGGTTAGTTTTTTCCGGGTCCACTAAGGATATGGAGCAACCAAAAGAAAGTAAAAATTTCTGAGTACATTAGGCATAAGAAAAACTAAAATAGACATGTTGATTTGGATACTTCGGAATATATTCCGATGCGCTTTAAATATGTCGATGCATTTTATTCCCTCCCCCACCCCCCCCCCCCCCCCCCCCGGAAAAGCTAGAGAATGATGACTATATCGTCACTAGCATTTATGAGAAAATCCGATTCTACTCAAAACACCAAATACCTGTCTCCATTAACTTCAATGCAAAGGAAACGGCCATGTCGCCATCCATCTTCAAACTGGCCAAACCAAACATCACCAGATTTTGTGTAGAAGCGCCCTTCACCATTGGCCTTTCCCTTCCAAAAGTTTGCAAACCATCGGTCGCCAGTGTGAAAATAAAACCACCCCTGCATGAGCATTTAAATGGTATAACTATGTTGCCTAATAAGTAACTTAAATAGTCTAAGTCATATTCATATCTGGTGAATGAATTCTTAACAATTGCAGGTTTCATGATTGAAGCAAAACATAAGGAACTCAATTTACCTTGAAGCTGAAAAAAGAAAAGACTGAATAGCGCAGAATTGATGACACAAAGAAATAATTCTTACAGACATCAGCAGACAAGACACTTGTGATTTCTCACAAAAGGTTTAAAATAAGCACATTGCTTGCATCTAGGAAGAATAAGGAACAACTCTGGAACATAACAAGTTGTAGAAAATTGTGGAACCATTGTTAAGTTATGTAAATTTAACTACCTAAATGAAAGCGTGAGTTGCGGCTTAATGCTCTATCATTCTCCTTTACGCATAAGCTATAAATTTGGCATAAGACTGAAACATAGAAATGAATTATACATGGGTAGACATATAAAGGCAGAGATATTGGAACACAAGATCCGTTGTTCTAATATCATGTAGAAGTTGCGACACCACAACCAACTTATCCAATAGCTTAAGTGGTTAGATGGAGGAGTGGCTTAATATCTAAATGCTGTTACACAAGTCAAAACAGATTCAGCCTTGAACAGGAATATAACACTAGAAATTCTAAATTAGCAAAATGATTTAGGATAGAAATTTGGCAAACCTTTCCATGCATTACATCATCCCTCCAGGATCCCTGGAACACATCCCCATTGCTGAAGCAATACGTACCAGAACCTGACCTCTTACCATAGCGCCACATACCATCATATATGCTTCCATCATTGAGAACCAGACGGCCCTATACATATAAACCCATGCACCACAGTCATATGCTTTCTTCATGTATGACAATAAATACAGCAAAACCTTCTTAGGTGGAGTACCTTTCCTTCAGGAAGACCACCCTGGCATCGTCCTCGGTAGATACCTCCTCTATATTTCATCTCTACATTAGGATTCCATGTTTTTGGAGAATATCGCTCAGCTTCCTGCAGCAGAACTAGAACCTTGAATGGAAACCACCATGGTCTTTGTAACTAGGTACCGGTTCTTGTTAAGAAATACAGAGGGTGCGATTACGTCGAATAGTGTCCTCTTATTACGGATTGGTAGTATATTACTATGGAAGGAGACTAATCAAACTTATTCTTAAAGAAAATATTCCAGTTACACAATACAAACTGCGAGGAAATCAACTGTAGTGAAATGGACAATGATACGGGAAAACAGGAATTGCTGGAAGTTTCTCCAGCAAGTACAATAAGGCTTAAAAATTAGAGGACACAATCTGTCTTGTTCCCTATGATCCATAACACGCCTTAAAGATCTGCATTACTAATCTATGACAGTAATAGATAGTGGAAAAAAATAAATTCACAAGCATAAAGGTTAACATCATTACAAAACATAAACAACACTTCAACAACAGCAGAAAAATAAAAGCAATAATAAAATAACATGATCTCACAAAAATAAAAAAAAACGTCTGATATTCATTGCTATTCAGATAAGATCAAAACCTCATATTGAAATAAGTTTCTGTTCATCTTCAATACCAAATCCAGGCAAGCCAATTTCAGTTTAATTAGATTGTCACTGTATCAAAAATTTAGAAAACAACAATATGTGGAAGCAAGAGGTGTTTATTCAGAAATGTTAAAAAAAAATATATATTTCATATCTTCCACATAGTTACTTCTCTTGATCACTCTTCAAGATCAAGAAAATAGAAATGTTGTTCTGGCTGGATGCAAAAGATGCTTCTTGTGCCAACTTTAAGGCAAAACCGAAAAACAAAACGCTGCTCAAAACAATTTCTAGTATGATTAGAAGTGAAAAGATTACCAACATCGACGCTGCACGAGCAGAAAGATTTCCTTGTTTCTGGTGAACATCTGGACGTTTTCCCTGTATCAACGTTGATGCAGCATCATAGAAATCCTTCACTGCTCCAAACCCTACATCTGTCAACCCACTCCAAGAATACGTGCTTGAATCATCAACTGGTTGGGCTTCCGCAACATTCTCAATTTCCTGAATTCCATTTTGCGCTGAATTTGCAATATTATGACTGTCTTTCAGCTCATTTGAAGGCTTTACACCAACTGGAAGCTGAAAGACGCTCATGGTATTAAGCATTGAACTAGAAGAGTCATGTGCCCTTTCTCTTGCCCACTCCCGTGCCACCTCATATCCAGGTGTGAAGTTCCAAGAGCTAAGTGGCTCTCTTTGAAAGGATGGACTACCTAAACAGTGCATTTTTTAACCAGTTTAGTTAAGAAAATTCACATATAGAGACTGACAAGCAAGTCGAGGAAGACAACATGCACCACATTCAGATTTTGCGTGTTAAAATTATTTCCTTATTACCAGTGCATAAAGTAAAGTAAGGATATAATACAATCATACTTGTATATTTTACCTTCAGGAAGTCGATCATCCAAAATTCGCAACTCTGCATTACTCTCTGAGAACCGGAACTCGCCTTGCTCATATCTTCTGCATTGAGTCCATCAAAAGAAGGGATATAAAATTCATGATTTTATAGCTAGACAACTAAAGCTGACGTGTTTGACCAAAAAAAAAAACTAAAGCTGAGGTGATGAAAAATCTCTCAAACCTGGATGAATGGATTTCATTGTTTTTTATTTTGGCAGATGATTCAGGCTCTCCAGAATCAAACACAGATCCTTGCCCTCTACCATTTAAAGCTACACCACTTTGCACTTCGTCTAATTCTAGCACATTTGTCACTTGAGAAGGATCTGCAGTTTCAAATGAACTTTTCCCCTGACTTCCGTTCAATTGTGGTTGTTGCTTTCCGAAAAGATTGAAGACAAAAGGGAAAATTTGAGCTAGCCTGGACAATATGCTGCTCATCTGAGGGTTCCGATCTCCATGACTGATTAGACGGTACAGAAGTCAAAAACTCAAAAATAAGAGACATAATTTCGGCAACAACTCCTTAAGTGGTTATACCAAAGTTTCTGCTGATAGAGATGCTAACAGTAGAAAGAAGGAAGGTAAAACCACTCGCTCATTCCGATCCAAGGACAGAACAAACTCTACTTGACTCACTAACAAGTTAAACTGCAGAAAGACGAAAGGAAAAAAAAAAACTAGGTCCCAATAAGAGACTTATTCCTGTTCGAAATGAGCATAAGTGATGACTACTGAGTCAAAATGTCTAACAATGCCAAAATAAATATTTCACAGATTCTACACACACAACATAGCTAAGAATGTCCATTGAATTCTAAAGCCTCTATAAAGCTGGGGTAGTGTCATTAATCAAGAGCGTTATTTGCCTTAAACTATTCCAATGAAGGCAAAGTTGACGGTCCTTTTTCAATAAGGGGGAACCCAGTTCAAATTAGATAAGACACCTATTGCATATGCAATATAATGAGCTTTTGATATTCCATTAGGACTCTTACCCTACAGTAACAACTGTTGTTATCAGCACATTCGCCTCCAAAGTAGGCTCCTGAACCACAGAAACAATAACTTCCTTTTGGTATCCTGTAACTTGACGAAAAGTTTCCAGAAATGCTTTTAGATTGAGTTGGTTGCCACCTGAACTGGTTAGGATGCATATGACTATCCCATTAAAATCCTGTAACCAAAGAACAGGGGAAAAAAGGGGTAGCAAACATTTAGCAGATAATTAAAGCAGCATGTGAGAAAAGAAGACAGTTAAATTCATCACAATAGTACTTCATTATTGTTATTTTTCCATGGAGGGAATGGGAAGGGCTTGGGATACTAATATAGCAATTGTTACTTGGTCATAAAATTAGTATTCTGTTCAAGGTGGCGTCCGATTTAAGAGCTGCCCGCTGCACTTGAAACGCCAAGTTCTGATTTAAATTTCTTTCCTATTAAATAATTGAACATCATCATTACCTCAACACCAGGACTAAGAAATGGACAGTCATATATCGCTTGCAAAATTGAGGTTTTGATGTTGTAACCACTACCAAATCCAATCTTTCCTTCTTTGCATCTTGCCAGGGCCTGACAGAGTTGCAAAGCCATATCAATGAAAAGTGAATAGATTAAATAAAATAAGGTTTGTAATGTAGAGCAAATAATGACTTCGTATATCATGTCCTCCAGAGAGTATACAAATTGCAGATAGTAGTGAGACAACAATGAGAAAGCAAAACAGGAATCATCAGAATCAGATATGAACAGGAGCATGTATTGGAACTCACTTCCATGACCTCAGTAATATTCAGGTCTTTCATACTGTTCTGCATCAAGTCTAAATGCTTCGTGTGGACATCCTGAAAATACCAGGTGGTAGAAAATGAAACGCAAAATCACCCATTCCAGGAGAGAGGCAATGAACCAGAAAGGGAAACTTACAGATGTAAGAATAGAGATAGCATTTATAGCCAAGAGAACAGCATTATTTGCCGTTCTCACAGCCTCATCAAGCGTAACCAAATCTTTTTGAAGCAGCAGGTCGGTGTCAATATCTGCAAGATTACATTCCATAAGTGGGAACCTTTTGAGCTAAAGCAGTGACCATTAGTAATGACAAGAGAAAATGTAGAATAAGAAAGTTTCAATTGATGAGATGTGCAGGTTACGAAGTTGAAGTTAAATGGATTTACCACGACATCAATTTAAATTTCTTACCGAAGCTCTAAACGATAGATGGTTAGTTTCTCCCATTGTACACCTCTTACATTTAGATTGAGTAAAATGGGTCAAAGTAGCTTAGTATAGCTATAAACATAAGTTAATGACAAATGGATATTGGAAATAATATAATTGCTTCTCTGACCGAACGCTCTCTTAAGTCCTCTACTATCTCATATTACTGAAACCCATTTTGAAGACCGTGGAATGATAGTGTGATTTGTTCTAGAAACCTCCTCAATAATCCCAAACCACTTTACCTCGGGACAATTCCAGCTGAAATTCACAAGCAATTATCAATTAGACAACTGGCAGTCGAAGCAACTCTAGACAACTAAATCTTATTTTATCACAATGTCTAAGAATGTTATCCCTAAAAGGACAGAAAAGATTACTCACTTATGCAAAAAGTTGTATGCTCTTTAAGTTTGTCAACCAAATCTTTGACCTGCGGAATAATTTTGTAGACAAAAGTGTTAAAACACCAACTATGAACACATAAAAGAAAAAAGAAAATCTGTCATTTGCAAGATTAGCAATAAACCCCTATTTGGAGGATCCAACAAATCTATACCCATCATTGTTCCTCTCCATAACATTCTTTAATCTTTTCCAATTCATGTTTTTGGTAACTGAGCATGATATGTACAAAAGCAGATGTTACCTCATCTTGCCGCCTTCTTCCTTCAAAGCTGAAAGGTTTCAGAAAAACAGCAACTGCAAATCCATTTGCAGATTTGACTCGTCTCAGAACATCCAAGGCTATAGTATGATCCGAGCCATATCCTGCACTAGCAACCTATCAAGAGAAGGGAGAAAAGAGGGAACATCAGCAGCAGTACAAAAATTTAAGGAAAAGCATTAACACAATCATTATATGATATTTTCTTGCTGAAAAGAAGGATGTAAGGTAGACTTAAAATATGGTAAGCACATATCAAAGGCATTTCCCGTTAAAATATTATAAGCAACTTAAGTTCTAATATGATGGCATACCCTATGTGCACTTTAAAATGAGAACCGTTCTATACTCGTGCATTCCGCTCCAATGGTTAATCTAGATGCAATCTGTAATTCATCAAAGATTTAGATTTCAGAGCACATATGTAGCAAAAGAGAGCTCAATTTTGGCTGCAGGGTTTGTAGAATAAGAATTGGTCATGGACCTAGTCTTAAAGATGAAGGGTCTAATCTACCGCAAAGTATGTCTCCAGGTTAATTCTTTTGTAAGATAAAATTGAGACACATGACACAATAAAATGTGCAGCTGTAGTTATGGAAACTCATGGAAAATAAACCATTATAACCTTCAAAGTGCATAGAAGGTATGCCATCATATTCATTATATAGAAAGCATAGCAACATGATAACAGAATCCTCACAAAGAAAGAGTTTTAACTTATAGTTGAGGAGTGTACAAACAAGAATTATAGCCTTCGGAGAAGACTGCATGATATCTGGAGCTTCCACAAGACTGGGAGAAGTATCTGCAACAAAAAAACCAGGGATTTGATGATATAATCAGCAGAAAGGAAATGTTTATGCAAATACTTCCCCGAATATGCCCCAAGATGGTTCAATATAAACTGCCACACTGAAAATGACAGAGTACTATCACAAAGTATCATTATCAGACTTGAATTTTTCCCGTAGCACTGCTGTGAAGCTAAAGCTCGTTCACTTGTTTTTTGCACTCTACACTTAAAGCGCAATATACAACCTACATCTAAATCCATAACCCAGCAAAGCCTAAATTTTGAGGGAACCAGATAAAAGTTCATCATCTAAATAAATTTGCAAAGTTACTGATCAGGGATCTGTTACGTCTATAGAAGCATGAGCATTCACTTGGAGGCTGATTCCCTTAATTTTCATGGGGCTAGAAACTAAAATGAGAAATTAGCCTTTGATGTCTTTATAATGCTGTCTCCAATTTCCTCATTTAGAAGCTAAATCCCTTAAATTTCACGGGTATAGAGATCACAGAGAAAGGCCTTTTAACATAACGGTGTCTTTGCTATGCTTAAAAAATTGCATAAACAGAAGCAGAGAGATCCTCCCAGAAAAACGTAGAAGATTTCCAAAATTTGAAAACTCAAGTCACTCTTCCTTCCACAGGAAATTTTCCAAACACTCATCAGTCTATAAATAGGTGTAAAGATGAAAAACCAATGTAGAAGACCAATAAGGAGCCCTCTTACTCTTAAGTAGATGAAATAAAAGTAAAAAGAGTACTATAAAATTCTAGCATCAGAAGTTCTAATTTGGCTACTCCGTTTTTTTTGACGTACAATTCTAGTTTGGCTACTCAATCTTTGAAATTTTGAGCACTTCATCCCCTCAGGCTAAGAAACAAAGAACCAACTTCAGACATAAAGGACATAGTAACCTAATTGACTGGTAAATTAGCACATTGAAGCGTCTTTTGCATTCCAGGCATCTAAAAAAAGTGGTATTCAAGCATCTAAGGATATTTAAGATGGTATTACCAAAAAAGGTACTCCATAGTGTTCACGCTGAATCCTTGAAATTTCATGCCCCCATCTCTCAAACACTTATAGGTGACTGGTACAATATATCCGTAGATGAAAAAGATGGGATGAGAATCGACCTTCGTCATTCATAATAAAAGTATAAAGCTAAGTTGCATCCCATTTTGCCTCAACTACTGAATGGCAAATGAAGAAAACTTTTTCAGTTGCGGTATTGACAGTGATCCATTCATAAACAGGAACTCCCTCGCACATCAGACATCTCTGACTGAGGTTGAATTTATGAGCTCCTCAGAATTAGAATATTGAATAGCCTACAACTTTAACTGTGATTATAACAAAGAGTTTGCATAACTCCACCTATAATTTTAAGCAATGCAATATCCAATCAGCCATTCTGTTTTGTCACTAAACAGACCTTACTGGATTAGAAACCAATCTAAAGAAACAAATAATAGGAACAGATATGATAGAATCAGTGCAGAGAACCAGAAATTGAACCTTTGTCAAGCGTTCGTTGCTGTAGTTGCACCTTTGTTGGATCATTCCTTATAATATTCCTGCAAAATAGTAGCTTTCTAGATGATGTACAGGAATATCACATGAAAAAATGGGAATGTTCTAGAATAGCTACCCGGCACTTTTCAATGAAGAACCTCACCCATAAATGCATTCAATCACCAGAAAAATTCTCTGATCTGGAAGTCACCACTTTCTTTGCTAAATAAAATCAAAGTTCCCTCCAAAAAAAAAAAAAAAAAATCAAACTTCCCTTCCTAAGTTACTACAATGGTAGTTCCCCTATCAAAGATCCTGGCATTTACCAAAAATCTATCTAGTCCAGCAAAACATGTGTGGTAATATATGATTGCTAAATGCAGTAGGAATTAAGTTGGAAAACCATCCTGATTATCGACTAAGCTGAACATGCGACCTTCTACACAAGTCAATCGTTATTGGGTTTCATAATGTGCACTTTGACACGCGCCAATGATTATTGACAACGCTAAACGTGCGATCTTCTGCAACTCGATCGTGTGATTTCCATCATCTTGGGAGTCCAAACTTCTGGGTAAGCAACTCCAACGGACTACCGCCTCAATGGATCCAAGTCCAACAATGCCAAACAGTGACATAGGCCAAAGAAAGCTCCAAACAGACTACCACTTTTTAAAGGAGAGTCCTTAACATATAACTTAACCACAAGTTCATAACTTATGAGGTTTTTCATTTCACAAATATCACTTCAATGTGAGATTCTTATCCTCGTCGTAATACTTTCGTGTCAGGAAACCTACGAGCTACCGCTTATTGATCCTAATCTACGTTACAAAGAACAAACCTATCCAGATGAAGCTTTTTACACATACAGCATCCATTCTTTCAACTATTACCCTCATCCTATGACAACCCAACACCATTCCAAACAGAGCATTGAAGTGTCACCATAATTTTAAAGAAGATGAATGAAAAAAGAAGCAAAAACGGGTATTACCAGAAACGCACGGACTCGAATCCAAAAGGCGAGTCCAAGCAGAAATCAAGAACAGCGTCCTTTCGACTGCCAACGCCAATCACCTCCACGAACTGGCCATCGCAGCCGCCGCCGCCGCCCACCTTCTCATCGTCCCCAATCCGCTCCCCGTTCAATCTAACTCGAACCGAGAACGGCGCGACGTCGGCACCGGAAACCTCGCACCTCTCCCCTGAATCTCTGCGTCTACGGCCAGAAAACGGAGAGAAGGAGAGAGAATGGGGTCGGAGACGACGAAGCGAGGGGCGAGGCGAAGCGGCTCGACGGGTCGTTGCGGGGTTGAGGGGGAGACGCAACGAGCGGGACATGGCCGGACAATGCGGCTTTTCGTCGGGTTTTTCAGGTGTAAAATCCGATCTTTGGTGCGAAGCTGACGCAGAAGCTGAAGCGGAAGGCGAAGGAGTGGTTCATCCCTTTGCTCAGAACTGAATTCTCTGAAGCTCGGGTGGGGTTCAGGCCTAGATATCTTTCCAACCAATCCACTCCCGGCAAAATTTTTGTACTGAAAAAGTTTAGTTGGGACAAGTTATTTTCAATGGATCCAAGATTCGATTTTGAAAGATTTGCGAAACTAAGATGTTGGAAATTAGTACCGATAATCATGTTCGTATCGAAATTAGCGAAAAAGTAGAGAGTCGGAATGAAGAAAAAAAACCTTCTCTCGTATGGGACTCGCAGCCCTCGTCGGGGCATAGCAAGCCTCGACCAGAGTCGCCAACTTCCTCACACTATATTGACCGACTTTCTCACATTATGTTGACAGTTAGAGTTAGGGGTGAGCGGTTCCAGGTTCCTTACAGGTTCCACTTGGAACCTGGAACCTACCCGTCAAAACAGGTTCCTCATTTTTTGGAACCTAGAACCTACCCGTCATACCATGGAACCTGGAACCTACCCTGTTACAGGTTCTAGGGTCGATTCTAGGGTACCCGGGAACTTGCCAATTTCTTTTCTTTTTTTCATTTTTAGTTAAGCAAAATGAGAATGAACGCTACAACCGCTAAGGAGAAGTAGAGGTGAGCGGTTTCAGGTTACGTACAGGTTATATTTAGAACCTGAAACCAACCCGCTGGAACAGATTCCTCATTTTTTGAAACCTGGAACCTAAAAATTTGTTTGGCTCCAGATTATACACTCATCATCGGACACCATAGAACATTGTAGGATCGTGTAAAGACATATACCAAAAAAACACAAAAATTTATTTTAGGATGCAGGGTCCAGGTTCCAGGTTCCAGGTTCTAGATAGTGGAACCTGGAACCTACCCGTTGGAACAGGTTCCTCAATTTTTGGAACCTGGAACCTACCCTACATACCTTGGGACCTGGAACCGGACCGGTTCCCACAGGTTCCAGTTCCAGGTTCCCGGTTCTACCCTGGAACCATGCTCACCCCTAGTTAGAGTTATTCGTGCATGTGCACAAATCTACACATTTTCAAATATACTTATCAACTTTTATCACCTCGGCCATGCTATATTATCAAGCTGATAAGATGACGGACAGGTGAAGGACCTAATTGCACAATTTAAACAACTTAAAAGACTTAAGTTGCGTTTGGTCGTCCGGATTTTTAGTTAGAATAGGATAAGAAATTCAAGGATTTGATCATATCCTATCTATCGTTTGGTGAACTGCAGATTTAAAGTTGGATATCTTTGTATCCCATCATATCCATTATTTGGTAGAAACTGATATCAATATAATGATTCTTGACTTGTACCATCCGGAAGCTCTTTTCCGGAGCCGACGCGGCGGATCTCCAGCCACTCGCGGAGGCCGTCTAGTCGAAGCTTGAGGGGACGGTCACCAGGAGCTGTCGCGAAATTATATTGATAGATGATTTTAATGTTTAGGATAATGATTCATAATCATCACAGGTTTCAAAAGATGGAATGCCAAGACTCCCTCGATTCACATGGTCCAAACTCGGTTTTGCACATTTCCTTTGGTTCACAAACGCAGCCTGTAAGTCCTAGCCAGATGATGCAGTTAACCATTGGTTTGGAATCAAGTGGCAAGCCTTTCATTCGGGTCATTAGGCTGCCGCTCGGTTTCGACATTAAAGGTGAGTTCCGACCCGAGTGGTTGCCTCCAGGGTTTGAGGACCGAATGACGGGAGCAAGCAGGGCTTACTGGTGCGGAATTGGGCGTTACAATTGGAGATCCTCGCACGGCTCGATGGGGGCATTCCGGTGCTAATTAAAACTTACCAGCATGGAAAAAAGTCGTAGTTTTGTCACGCAACATTACAATTATGCTGAGAATGTTTTGCAGCTATCACCAGTTGTGTAGTAGCGCATGTAGTGGCAGCGTATCCCGGTAGATGGAGAAGGTAAAGATTTCGCTTGAGTTTTTTTAGTTTTTTGGGCCAGAAAGATTTCATTGGATTCATATGCTACACAAAGAAAGTCATTGCCTGTCAAATTATAAAGACAAAACTAGAACATCGAGTCACTTAGCACGTGTTAATCCACCGGAGAAGATGCCCGCCGCCGAAATGGCAGCTAGGCGTGGCGGAGAAGCGGATGGGGCATGGTGGAGGGGGGTGGCTTGAGTGTGCAATTTATGATGTTATGGATAAGAGAAATTCTATCCGGCTCTATCCCACCTCTCTCCCTAAGATAATTTTATCTTCCTATATCCCCTTTATCCTGTCCTAGACAACTATTAAACACATGATAGGATAAACACATATCATATCCTGAGTTTTATTCGGACGACCAAACACAATTTTAGATCGAAAGGAAAAAAATTAGGGAAATTGTAAAAAAAAAAATCCTAAATCTATTGCACTTTTGTTAATTCAGTTCTAAACCTTTTAATTTTGCCAATTCCGTACTAAACTTTTTGCATTTGTGCCAATTCAATCATAAACCTCTTTTTAGTGCCAAGTCACTCCTAAACCTTTTGCACTTTTGTAAATTCAGTCCATCCAACCAATTTTGACCGGCCGGCGCTGATGTGTACCTGGCCAGCGCTGACGGGGCACTTTTTAATAATATTTTAATATTTTTAAAATTTTAAATTTTCTTTCTTTTGCTTTTTTTTTTTGTTCATCTTCTTCCTCGCTTAGATCTGGAGGCTCGCCCAGCCGCTTCAATGACTTTCATGACCTGAAAGAGAGACCTTTTTCTCTTTCTCCCTCCCTCCCTCCTCCCTTTTCCTTATCGTTTCGCTCTTCTCTCTTTGAATTTTTTATTTTGCGTGCATGAATAAATTTTCGCAGCCAATTTTGAGTGAAAGTTGAGATCAATTCGGCCATCTGTCCAATCGACAGCTGCCGAGGAGGATGCTCATGACGTGGCTCCATAACCTCTCCGAAATTAGGCCGCTCTTCTCTCCCGATTTAGATTTAGGTCAAGATTTGAGGGTTTTACCCTCAAACTAGATCTAGATATAGATTTGAAAGTTCTCTACAGGGATCTGTGCTCTTTTAATATATTGATATAGGCGTCTTTGCACGACAATGGTGATGATGACGTTGTACTAGACGCACACCGTAAGCCGTTGCAAATGGTGTGGGAGATCTTGGCGTGTGCTTATCACTGAATCTAGTGATCGGCCGCTGAAATTTTATAGTGTCAGATCTGTTCTGGAGGGAAGAGAGTGTGCTTCTAGCTACATATTGTGCTTTTTTATTTGCTTTCTGGCTTTTACTTTTCTCGACAATGATTTGAAATTTGCTAGACTTGAAAGATATAAGTCTCGACTATTATTATGATATATGAATGACATCTTTCTTCCGACAAAAAAAAAAACAACAACTCGTACGTAACCCAAATAGATACAATTCTTTTGGGGCCAAGAGGAAAGGGGAAAACAGGCGAACAGCATTGCTTTGCATTGTTTCTATTCATTTTCTCAACTTACTTCTCATTTTTATGGGGAGAACTACAAAAAAAAAAAAAAACCTTAAATCTATTGCAATTACGTCAATTTAATCCTAACTCTTTTTTTGTCAATTCAGTCCTAAACTTTTTGCATTTGTGCTAATTCAGTCCATCTAGCCAATTTTGACCGGCCGACGTTGACGTGGCGCTATTGGCTCCGAAGTGGACTTCTTTTAATAAATCTTGAAGTTTTTTCTAATATTTTTTTTTTCTTTCGTTTCTTTTCTTTAGTGTTTTTTGTTCCCTGGACTCTAGGGCCGTCGAGGGCGTCATGGCCCTCACCTGGTCTGGGCCAATGCCGTGACGCCCTCACCTGGCCAGATCTAGGGACGGCATCGCGTCCGTTGCCTACCCTAGGGTCCAGGAAAAAGAAAAAGAAAAGAAAAAAGAAAAAGAAAAAAATTATAAAAAAAAATCAAAATATCATTGAAAAAAGTCCACGCCAGCGCCAGCAAGCCAAAATTGGTCGGATAGTCTGAATTGATATAAATGCAAAAAATTTAGGATTGAATTGGCACAATTACAATAGGTTGAGAATTTTTTTGATGCTTTTTCTCTTTTTTATATGTGACAACAATTGGTAATTGGAGACACCGACATAACTGTCCACCGCCTTGTGGGGGTAACTCCGTACGTCTGATTCCCACCCTTTCAAGCCATTAAGGTGTCTTTGCCTCGTTTATGCCCTTCTATATTCATCTTAATCTGACCTAGCTCAAGAAGATCATATTGGATTATATACCATGTTGGACTTCTAATCCTTCCAGAGTAATAACATAAGGCAAATATATAAAAACATAAAGGCACAAATTTTGTCGGTGAGATTGGCACAAACTCCTGATTCTCTAACAGAATGACACAAAATTTATGTCCCCGGAATAGTTTTTGAGCCGGACTTTCAAACGTACGAAAGAAAAGGCACGCACTTATGCTCTAGGACAATTTTGGCTTCTGTTACTTCAGTGGCCGATGAGCGTCTACCATCGCCAACATGTCAATTCACATTGCACATCTCGCCCATGGGTCGATGGGCGAAGTGCCCAGGGCATATAAATGAACGACGGTGTATCATTGTGGACCGAATGACCTAATAGATGCTATTGCATTGGTAAGATGATCTAGCCCACTCGTTATTGCTTTCGATAAGCAATATTGCGAAGTGCAAAGAAAATGATATGGTTTGCTTCACTTCTAACGCTATTTACGTACGATAAAACAAAATTGTCCCATTGGCATACAAATATGCCTTTTCTTGACGACATTTGACCCGTTTTTGTGCCAAAATAATCTTATTGGCATAGGTTTATGCCTTTTCTAAGGCATTACTCAATGAGTCCTGAATTTATGATACGTATATCAATTCATTTCTAAACCTTTATACGAAATTTCAGTGCAGTCCTTTCGATCAATTTTTGTAGGAAATAGGTGATGTGGTAGTGTAGGAATTGCAGGCCATCATCTATACGGAACACTATCACGTCAATGATTTCTGAAGAAAGTTAATCGGAAGGGCTACATTAGAATTTCGCGGAAAGGTTTACGACTAAATTGGCAAAATTAATAAATTTAAAACTCAATTGGTACATGTACAATAAGTTTAGGACTGATCCCCTGCGACATTATGTGCTACAATTGTCCTACGGATAAAAATTCCGAGTCTGTTTATTTTATGCCAAGCCAAACCGACAAGAGAGAGTTAAATAA
Source organism: Lenwebbia sp. NSW1173648 (assembly GCA_029784005.1). Taxonomy (NCBI): domain Eukaryota; kingdom Viridiplantae; phylum Streptophyta; class Magnoliopsida; order Myrtales; family Myrtaceae; genus Lenwebbia; species Lenwebbia sp. NSW1173648. The sequence continues at coordinate 11,116,662 of JARCGZ010000010.1, forward strand.
TAAGGCATGCCTAGATTGACTTTTATTTTCTTACATTCTATTTAATCTTAATCTTGTGGCTCCCTTACTTTCAATTCTTTTAAATCCGAAATTCCTGAAATCTCACAACGCTCAAGTGTTGGCGCCTAGGTTCACTAACAATTTTCTTCATGATTTTCAGAAAATTTGAAATAACATTTTAAACTTGTCGAGAAAAAACAGAAAAAAGTTTTGGTTAAATGCGAACAAACATATAGGTAGTCTAAAGCAAAATACAATTATGTCTCTTATAAAGAGACTATAGTATAAAAGAAGTATGTAAATGGGTTATAAGGCAACTTAGGAAGGACGGCTGGTGGGACAAGAACCGGTAGATCCTTTGGCGCACGCCCAATGTGCATGGCCTCGTAATCGACTCGTTCCGGCCCATTTAGCATTGGCTAATGTGGTACTTGTTGAGAGTCTAAGGATGGGTTAAATTGTCATATCTACTCACGTTATACACACAAAACAAGACAAATGATTCCCCTTGATGTCCTTCTGACCAAAGCATCAAGACAACGCATGTAAAAATCTATAACTCTTGCTGTTTGAAGTTGGAGCTCTTTTTCGACCACAAAAAAAAAAAAAAGTTGGAACTCTTTGACCTCCACATTCCATGGGAGGAAGGTGCCACGAGGGTAGGACACCACAACTTTCAAAATGATGATTAGAGGATGATTTGACGCGAGGATTGTTCTTATCGGGTCATGATCTTATTTATGCTGCTTCTTTTTGGGCTTCGAAATACGACTAATGAATTATGGGAAAAGTACCAAAAAAGTCTTAAATATATTGTATTGGTACTAATTTAGTCCTAAACCTTTCAATTGGATCAATTTAGTCATAAATCTTTTGCATCGATACCAATTCAATCTATCCGGCCAATTTTGGCTGGAAATCACTGACGTGGACAACAGCTGTCTTACGTGGCGTGGCCGACGCTAACGTGGATATTTTTAATAATATATATATTTTTTAAATATTATTTTCTTTTCTTTTTCACTTTGGCTTTGGCTGGCGAGAGTCGCCGGCAACCCTTGTTGGCCACTAAGCGAAGGCCAGGCAGCCCTCACCGGCCACTGGCGAGGGCCAGCAAGCCCTCGAGGGTCGCGGCCCTTGCCAGATCTGGGCGAGGGCCTCCTTGCTCGCAGACAACGAGGGCTGGTTGGCCCTCGCCGGCCAAAGCCAAAGTGAAAAAAAAAAGAAAAAGAAATTGAAAAATATTTTTTTAAAAAAATATTACTAAAAAATGTCCACGTCAGCGGTGGCCATATCACGTAGAAAGGCCAGCGTCCACGTAAGCGATTTCCGGCCAAAATTGAAAGGTTTAGGAATGAATTGATACCAATGCAATAGGTTCATTACTCTTTTGGTACTTTTCCCTAACATAATTCTTATCAGCTTGGGATGTTTTAAGTAGCAGAAAGATCCTATCGGTTACCAATCGAATTGAATAATCCAACTCGTTGACTTACACAAATCAGGAAAATTACCAATGAAGTGCTAAAATTATTGCAATTGTGCTAATTTAATCCTAAATCTTTTTTTTGGCCAATTGTGTTCTAAACTTTTTGCATTTGTACCGATTCAGTCCTTTCAACCAAAATTGATCGAAAATTGATGGCATGGACGCCGACCATCTATTGACTATCAAACATGGCACTGTCGACGATGACGTGATTTTTTTTTCCTTTAAATATTTTTATTATTTTCTATTTTTTCTTTCCTTTTTTTGGTTAATGGCCGGTAGGAGGTCCCCGAGCCTTGGCCGGTGGCCAGTAGCCTCCTGCAGGCCATTGGAAAAAAAAAACATTAAAACATAAAAAAAGGCAGAAAAATATAAAAATGCAAAAAAATTAGAAAATTAAAAAAGTTTCACGTCAACGCTAGTAGTGCCACGTAGGATGTCTGGTGGACATGTCATTAATTTTTGATCAAAATCGGCCGGAAGGACTGAATTGGCATAAATGCAAAAGGTTTAGGACTGAATTGGCAAAAAAAAATAAAGGTTCGGGACTGAATTGACATAATTACAATAGGCTTATGATTTTTTTGGTATTTTCCCTATGCAATACATATAGTTCGTTGCATACTAATAGCCTGTTACACACTTCTCTGGCTTAGAGCGAAATCGGCTCCATTTATTTCGCCAAAAAGAGTTATTTAGATAATATTTTCCTAAAAATAATTGCTTATAGCGCTTGAAGTAATTAGTCAATGAAAATTGCTTTCACATCGGCGAAAATATAAATTTATACATTTTTTGTTGATGATGAAAATATTTTCTTTTCATTCGTTCTTATAATCGCTACAAACGATCGTTTTAAAAAAAATAAATTTGAAATTATTAATTTTTTGCGAAACAATAAGAGATCTTTCAAGTAGGTTCAAAGCACATTTGAGTCAATCACGGCCCACTCCTACATTTACGAACTCTTTTTTAATTTTTTTTCTGTTTCGCTCGGTAAATTTTTAGCACTCCATGTTAACCCGGACCGAATCCGGTTATGCGTCCCCGGCTCCTTCCGCCCTAGCCACCACGCCGCATGCCGCCGTGTTATGTATATTTGGTAACCTCTTTCCAACATAAGTGTTGCCACTCTAGGATATGGTAAATTTGACAGATGCCAAGAATACTTACAGAGAATTAGACTCATAATAGGGTCACCTTAATCAGTTCCAATGTGACAACCTAGAAAAAGAGGGCATAAATTAATAATACTGTAATTTCATGAGAGTGCACCAGATTATAATTGCTGTATCATAAACCTTGTCATTCGACTCAAAAAGAGGGTAGAAATCATATCTAAGGACATATGGCAATCTCCAACTAAATTCATTTACTTATTATTGGAGTAGTATGTGATACAAATCCTAGATTGACTTTAGGACGCTAAATCCTTCGAATATGCTTCGAAATTAGCTAATGTATCCACAGCATTAATTGCGCTTAAATTTGATCAAATTTGGCATGTTGAAGTTGGATAAGAGGGCAGTCCATTGACTCCTTTGAACTGCGCAAAAATAATTCCTCTTCACAAAAAGAAGTAACCTAATCCCTCCTGAAATGGCCATTTCATTAAGACGAATCCGTCATAACATGGTATGTGGACCTGCCCTGATTCTACCTACCAAGAACTCAAACACCTTCCTAAATGGAATTACGAGGCTAATATCGAGTAAACAACGTCCGCGTTTCCGATGCATAAACTCGCGTCTTGCGCCGCTTCAGGCGCAAAAACACAATCGTTCAGTCGGGCGAGAGAGAAAGAGAGAGAGAGAGAGATACGAGCGGGCCGTAAAAGTCTCGGCCGAAGGAGAGACGGTTTCAAGGTGGAAGTCGAGGATTGATCCACAGGTTAGACGATCTAGCTCCAAGGTTAAGATTCTTAATTTACTCAATCTTTGCTGCTCTATAGATGATAATCTAGCTATCATTCACCTTCCCTTTTCTTTCTGTACTTATCTTCCGTGCCTTTCCGGGATTTCACTTTATGTCTATGAACGACATACATGAAAAGTTCCATGGCGCTACGCGAAATATGATGCAACCGATGCAAAGGTTGTTTCTCTTCTTGTGATTTTTTTTTTTTAACAGCGTCGTCGTCTACGATATATTGGACTTTTGATCAGTATAGGTTGAGTTCATGTCATATGCTCTTTTTTTTGTATGCTGTCAACTAAATCTGGTACTCATTTTTCAGGGTACTATCTATTGGATCGTTAATTAGGGTTTCTAGATATACGCACGCAGTATTAGCATCACTAAATACATTAGGACACAACCGATGTTCTGTTATTTGAATTTTTGTTAGATAAAGGCTCGAAAATATTCGAAATTAGGATCTCCTACTCTGATATCATGTAAGATTTTGTAGCACCACTACCAATTATTCTAAAGTTTAAGCTATTAGAGGAATTCGTGGTTTAGTTATGATATATGCTAGTTGTAGGAAAATTATCCAATGAGTCCTACACTTATTGTACGTATGTCAATTAAGTCAAGAACTTTTCAATTTTGCCAAATTAGTCCTAAATCTTTGCGCGAAATTTCAATGCAGTCATTCTGGCCAATTTTCGGTAGAAATCGCTACCGCCGCGTCAACGATTATCAGCGAAAATTGGCCGGAAGGACTACGTTGGAATTTGGTACAAAAATTTAGGACTAAATTGATAAAATTGAAAAGTTTAGGACTGAATTGGCATCTGTACAATATGATCATGACTTACAGGACAATTTCCCCAAACATTTGCTACTTCAAGATCTATACGTGAATGCTATTATAAACTTTAACAACTATAAAGCCCCAATATCATTTAAGGACATCAAATTTAACTCCAGATTTGATCTTAACCAATGCACTACGTTTGTTTATAGGAACTTATAGATACATTAAAGCACTCTCAGGACAATTTATGACCACACTCTCTGTAATCACAGGAGTTTATTCAACATACCGTTTCTCCCCATGTTGAATCCCTTTTATCCAATTTGCCCACAAAATAAAAATTGGTGATCTAATTATTAGGTAAAATTCCTTTTTGTGTCCTAAAGTTACACTTGATCTCTGCAACTATATAATTTATCTGCGTCAATAATCTCTGTAAGCTCCTGTAGGAATTCATGACAGAACATCCATTCACTGAGCAAAAAGCTCTAGCTTTGCGTATGAATCTTGTCCTGAAATGCAATAATTGGTTTAGGGGTTTGCGTGCTTCTTGAGGATTAGATCAAGAGATAAAAAACAAAAGAGAGAATCCTAGGAGGGTATGAAGGTGGATAGATGTGTACTGGCATCCTCGGTCCGCATGTCGTCCATGCACACACAAGACCCTAGGCCTTCTTAAATTCATCAGAACAAACATTTGACCCGTGAAAAAATGGTGTACGGTTACAGTTAAGCTGTCGCTATTAGATAAACTGAGGCACAACTCTGCCTGATTTCGAACGGAAAAGCTGGCTTTTCCATCGACCCCGGGATCAATCTCCCGTCGTACTGCGACGCTTTAAGTGAAGATTAGGGTAAAAGTGGACCTTGATTGCAATGAGGTGCGACGGGATTGGTACCTTGAAAGGCCGGAGTCGAGCCTCCGGAAAAAGAAAGAGTCGATTGATAATCGGCGCGTCGGAAAGTGAAAAGCTTTAAAGAAATGTTTTATTGACTGCGATCTGTCTCATACTTTATATAATTGAAACGAATGATCTACTGAAGTGGTGGCAAATTTGAAGTCCGTCTGCATTACATGACTTTGTCCCTTCTTTTGTTTTGTGCTATCGCATTTTTCATATTACCAAGAGCTATCCATCTTGACTAAACAGTAATCACGAGAGGATCGAAGCTCCATTATTGCAAGCGAACGACGAAAATGGGATTTCTGAAACCAAAGGGTCTCCACCTCTTTGGCCCTAGTGCCTTTTTACATGTCAACAGACAAAGCTCTCGAAATTGTTGTATGGAAATTCAATACTTCTTCTCCGGCATTTCGCTTCATTTGATGTGATAGACGGAATTAATCATGACCCATAATTCGTATGCACAGCTAGATTTCGTGACAATCGTAGTCTCCCTGTACGCTGTGCGTGTGAAATTCTAATTAGTCCTCTACGTACTCTACTCGTATTGACTAATCTGAGTTTTGAATTTGGTGGACTAGGTACGGAGTCCAAGCCTATGTGGACCAAGCTAGTGGTCAAGAATTTCTCATCTCTGAAACCCTAGTCCGCAGCTCTCGTCGCAATCAATCTCAAAAGGTTAGTTGCTGCATCCTCCTCTTGCACATGGAATGAAAAGAAGTGTTTAGAAATGAGAATCACAAGAAAAAAAAAAAAGAAATGATCAGAGGATGATAAAATTAATCAATTCGATATGCAGGTGAGCTAACAACTCCACTAATGCTTGTGCATTCGTCCAATCACAATAGTCCAAAAGCAACTAGGGTTTCTACATCCCTCAAATATTCTCTTCTCCTTTTAAATTAAGTAAAAAAAAAATTCTCTAGCCCTTATTTTAATTTTTAGTATGAAATTTCTGAGGTGAGGTGAGGCGAGGCCCACTTGAGGAGAGGGGGTGATGGGGAAGTTTGTCCTCAAGTGATAGAGAGAGAAAGAGAGGAAGATACCAATTGTCACCTACACAAAAAAAATAAATAAACATAATCATATCAAATCGACTTCACAGGATTGAATTGATCACAGCACAAAACGCGGGATTAAACCCTAATCTTCACCCTCAAATGGATAGATGTGCTTCTTCTACGCGCTATCTAGTTCATATTGATTTTCTTTTTTTCGTTGCGTCGCTTGAAAATCAATTTTATGAAATTATGCGAAATTTTTATTTTTATTTTTTTTTGGTGAGGAGTATAGGTCGGTGGACCCAATCCTCGGCCGCAAGAGGACACAACATGGCGGTGCTAAAGCCATCAGCCTCCCTCCTCCTCATCGCTGTCTCTCTCATAATAAATGTTAAGCCTTGCAACTTTTCCTTTAATTTTCGTTTTTTTTTTTTTGAATTTTGAGCGAATTCCTTTGAAACCAAAAATGGCAAATAGATTAAAACGGAAAATTCGAAAACTTCGAAATTTTTTTTTTAAGAAAAAAAACCACTGAGAATTTTGCTTTAACATGCTCAAATCTAAGCAAGTGAAGTAAAAAGGGGGAAGAAACTGTGGTGCAAGTGAAGGTAAACTTAGCTAAGCTGCTGATGTCTCTCTAGTATGGCCTGTTCCGATTCCCTTTTTATTGCCCCTTTCTCTTCAACTTTCCCCTCTCTCTCTCTCTCTCTCTCTCTAGAAGGAGATTTTTCCTCCTCTTTAATCAGGTTTCAGAAACCCACACTCCAACATGCTGAAGCTGCAACCACAACCACCACCGTTTCAGGTTTTCCCCTAGATAAGATTTCCGACAAGCTCGAATTTTCCGGCCGGGGTGATTGTTCTTGAAGATAAGGATAGAGAGTGCAAGTTTGAAGGAGGAGAAGTGATGGCGGCCTCTTCATCGTCGGTGGCGCCGTTTTATCGGATTCAAGAAGGAGGGGATCAGTTGATTCAGATGGAGCAGCACCGCCACGCCCCATCGGCTCCATTGGCTTCGTCGGCAGCGGCATCTGCGCCTCCAGCTCCAGCTTCAGCTCCCCAGAAGAAGAAGCGAAACCAACCTGGAAATACATGCAAGTATCATCACCCCAGTTTCAATTTCGTTCATGCGTATCTCTAGAAACGGGAAAATGGGCAATTATTCTTTGGAGGATAAGATTTTTTTTTTGGGGGGTCAATTTTCAGAGTCATTTGATACTGTTTATGCATCTCCTGCAAATAGGGTACTTGAAAGAAACCCTAGTTTTTCCAAACTTCCCCTCGAAATTCCATTAATTGCGCCACGTTTGTATCCTCTTTTTTTGTTTTTTGTTTTTTTTGTGACTCTCTCCTTTTGCCATAGAATTTTGTCAATGATTTCATGGATTTTTGGGCATTTTCGCTCATGTGAAATATAAAAATTGCTGCTTCTGCAACGGCGTTGCAACACAGATCCGGACGCGGAGGTGATAGCGATGTCGCCCAAGAGCCTGATGGCGACGAACCGGTTCGTGTGCGAGGTGTGCAAGAAAGGGTTCCAGAGGGAGCAGAACCTGCAGCTGCACCGGAGGGGCCACAACCTGCCGTGGAAGCTCAAGCAGAAGAGCGCCAACAAGGAGGCGGTGCGGCGCAAGGTCTACCTGTGCCCCGAGCCCACCTGCGTGCACCACGACCCGTCCCGCGCCCTCGGCGACCTCACGGGGATAAAGAAGCACTACTCCCGCAAGCACGGCGAGAAGAAGTGGAAGTGCGACAAGTGCTCGAAGCGGTACGCGGTGCAGTCGGACTGGAAGGCGCACTCCAAGACCTGCGGCACTAGGGAGTACAGGTGTGATTGCGGCACTCTTTTCTCAAGGTAAAACCTAACCCATCATCATCATCTTCTCATTGACTTCCTTCTTTCTTTCTCTCATTTCAATGAACGCATCTTGCATTCGAACGTGCGCAAATTATATCAGTTGCTGAATGGATTTCTTCAATTTAGTTCTGTGTGTGGGAGAGAGAGAGAGAGAGAGACCTGGTGCTTGTCATCTTCATATGAGGGTTAGATTCTTGAATTTGACAGAAGCAGCTTTTGAATCATCTGGGTTTTTTTACCGTTTTCTCTTCCCCCTCTCTAGGTTTCACCTTTTTAGTGAATCTCTCTTTCTCTCTCTCTCTGTCATGTACATTTTATAATGGCTTTTTGAAATTTTTCCATCAAGAAGACAAGAAACTTAGAGCGAGAAAACAATCATTTCCAGCATCAGGGTCCTTTTTTTTTAACCTCGAGAAGAACGCCATCTGGCCACAAGTGTCTTCTTCTTCTTCTTCTTTCTTTTTTTCTCATTTGCCCTCGTTCACGTGTTGCTATGCCCACACACATGAAGAATCCTGGGGGGGTGTTTGCCATTTTTGTTATGTTATCGTTTGGCTACATGTTATCAGGACTGTTTCTCCTCCAGGTACCATTTCTGACAATCAACCTCTCTCTCTCTCTAGATGCCTTCATGATTGCCATGGCTAAAGCTGGGTTTTTTTGAACAGCAGCAACCTAACAATGTTGCAGCAAAAATCTATCTCCCCCAGGAACACAGAACACCAATTCAAAAGACCACTTCCCATGTATTTATGATGAGATACTGCATCACTTTCGTGGGGCTTCTGCATTTATGAAAACCCTAAGTCTGAGAGAAATAGACAGGGCTCCTACCATGGATGGACATAGATTGCATCAGCTTCTTTCACGGATTTGAAAATATTCCCTCCTCTCATTTATTGAACTGCCGGTTCCTGGAATGGTAGTTTGACGAAGATAACTTAAAATTCATCATCATCTTCTTCTTCTTCTTCTTTTTCATCTATTTAATGCGCTAGGGAATAATTACTCTTCTGGCCATGACCATGACCATGTTCATGATTTTAATTTTCTCTACGGTTCATTCCTTTGAGGGTTTGTGTGTGTTTGTGTCCCTTGACCCTACTTAATAGTGCTCTCTCTACCTAAGTCATCCATCATAAAAAAAATGAAGCTTCAAGTATGACTTTACTGAGAACAAATGTTTGAAGCACACTTGATTAAGATGGGTTGATTTGGAAATATTCATATGTTTACTGCCTATCAAACATTAAAAAAAGTTGAAATCTTCTGATGAAACGTACATGAACCCTATCTAACTGCTTCATACCAAGCTAATTAAATTAGTCCTTTGATTTTCCTCGCTCTCTTTGGCTAAAATTGCTAAACGGCATAGCGAACGGAACTTTTTGCAGGCGCGACAGCTTCATCACTCACCGTGCCTTTTGCGACGCGCTTGCTCAAGAGAATGCTAGACAGCCTCCCACCTTGAGCAGCATTGGCAACCACCCCGTCTATGGAAGCACCAACATGGGCTTGGGCTTGTCGCAAGCAAATCGCCAAATGCCCTCGATGATGCAAGGCCAGGGAATAAGCCAATCCAGCAATAACGACATCTCGCCGCTTGGCCGTGCCCGGACCGGACAATTATTGGATCACCTCCTCGCTCCGTCCATCGGAACTGCTTCTTCGGCATTTAATCAACCGCTTCCCTCAATGGGCTCACCGTCCCCTAATACTTTCTTGTTCCAAGACCAGTCAAATCACAGCTACAATTCTCAGGAGCAAGCATCACCTCACCAAGGATTGCTCCAGAACAAGCCCTTCCCTGGGCTGATGATGCAGCAATTGATCCCTGATCATGTCAGGAGCAACAACAATGACCCATCACCATCATCATCAAACATCTTCAATCTTGGGATGCTTTCAAGTAGCAGCTCGAATAGCAACAACAACAACAGCAGCAGCACCAGTAGCTTACTCAATTCCGGGCTTTTGGTCCCAGATCATCACCGGTTCAAGAGCGAGATCGGAAGCATAACCGGTGATCATCATCAGATCAGCTCATCAGGAGTGCCTTCTCTCTACAGCACTTCACTACTGCAAACCGGCAACCACCATGATTTCTCACCGCCTCACATGTCTGCAACTGCTCTCCTCCAGAAGGCGGCTCAAATGGGCTCAACAGCCTCAAGAACGAACACCAACAACAATGCCTCCTTCCTAAAAACCTTCGCAAACTACGCTTCCTCAGGCGGCGCCAAATCCGACCGGTCACCACTCGGCCCGGTTAGCTTCACGGGCATTTTCGGCGGCGACAACAACCTCCAGGAGCTAGTGAACTCCGCCTTCGGAGGCGGGCAAGATCATCACCATCAAGAACCAGCCGGGGACGCTTACGACGGGATCTACGCCGACAACAACGCGAACAAGACCGGGTCGGAGCAGTCGACGACGACCCACATGGGCCAACACGGGTTGACGAGGGACTTTCTCGGGGTCGGAGAGATAGTGAGACGCGCGAGCAATAACGGCCACAACAGCAGCAGCAACAATGGAGGGTTTATGGACGACGAGCAACGACGACAGAACCAAGAAAAGTATGGCCTGATGATCAGCGACGACAAAGTGATGAGCTCGTCCTTGGATTCAGCGCCAACAAGCCAAACCTTCGGAGATTTCCGTTGAAAAATAGGACGAGCTTTCTTTGCGGAGACAAGACCGAGTACAGGTACGTGAAATTCAGTGAATTTTTTAACCTGAGAATATATATATATATATATAAAGCTATCACTCGTTTTTAATTAAATTGCAAGAATTGTACTAAATTTCATGTTTTTTATTTGGTGCGATTCACGTATTTTGTCGAATCTGCGATTGGATTGACTTCGCTGGTTTCTCTGGCGTTATCATTTCATGCATGGGACGAGAGAGTCACGAGCGCGAGGTTGCACTGACCTTTCTCTGTTCCTTAGGTTGTCTTTTTTCGTGGTTGTATCCTGAATTTTTCCCTACTTTAATTATCTGACTTTGACAATTCTGACAAATTCACAAGATACCACACTCACGTTTATCTTTCTATTTTTCATTCAAATTTTTTTAATTTTTTTTTGGATTTGTGGGGGTAAATTATTATTGTTTTCTTGGTTTCTAAAACTACTCATCGTTCCTATCGTCTTGTCATTGACATTGTACTCTCGAGCATCATTATGATCATCGCTAACGGACAACTATTGTCCATGTGAGATTTCATTATTCATGCTGCATACTTGCCTATGATCACATGTTGTCCTACTACTTTTATTCACTTCTCCCTCATATTTGACCCATGTAGTGATGATATATTTAATTTTACGTCGCTCATCTATCTGAAAAATTAGCCAAAAAGTTTTCGTAATTTGATTTGCATTTTTATATGATTTGTCGTGGAAAATGAAATCGATGTGCACATGCTAAACAGTCTAGACTGTAGAGATGTCCATTTCGCGTACGGGGCATAGCATTTCTAGACGTTCATTGGAATTTTTGCTTGCCTATCTTTACAAATTTCTAAATTTTGTGGATGGATTAATTCATGAGGTTGACGGGTGCACTACTGTGCAGGAACTCAAAAGACTCAGTTAGGACAATTGCTGAACAGGAACGACACCGTATTGGGCAGATCGAACTCAAAGACTTCGAAACTTTCTCTCTTTTATGTTCCCCCTTTTCTTCTCAAACTTGTCGGTTGTTTTGTGGAATTTGTTAATCCCGGTAAGAAGTTGTCTTTCTTTTTTCTTTTTTTTTCTCTCTTCCCATACATTTTAGATATCGAAAACAAAAAAAAAAAAAAGGGATCCTTGTCGACCGTTTTGAAGGGCGCACATGTTTCAAAACTACTAAGTTGAGTTTTATATCATACTAAGAAAATCGAACGGGGCTCTTTTTGGTAAAGTGTTGTAGTAATCTGTGCATATTCTATGATAATTTCCATTTCAGCCAAGCCAAGGTCACTATTTATCGTTCAAATCCCACAAAATTCGTGTAAATTAAATGGGCTCTACACTTCCGCCACTGAATTATCGAAAAAAGGATGATAAAACGAGTTTATTTTCATGCTAAACAATCGCTCGTGTGTAGATGCTTTTAGGTCGCATTTGGTCGGCAAGACAAGTATTAAGATTGAGATAGGATAAGAAATGGGGAAAGGGATTTGTTGTATCACGTGTTTTGTTTGGTAGGGGATTGGATATAAGTTAAAGGATCCGGCTAAGCTGACCGTCCCACCAAGCAGACGATGGGATGGTCAACTAATGACCACAAATCAAGTTTGATGAAATCGAATCATTTGCTGATCCGGTTTCAATATTTTGACTGTCCAATGCTTTTCTTTTTCTTTTTTTAAAATTTTATGTGTTCTTTTTGTAAGCTAAAATTAGAAGATAAAATTGTAAGAGGGCCCACTCAATCAAGTTCTAATGAAAAATATGCAATTGATAATATTCAAACAATAAGTTGCAACTTGTAAAATAGTAGATATTATTCTCCGACCAAATAAAAAGATTACGGGGATATTGTTCCCACAATTACGAAAAAATTCTTAAGGACTTTGCTTGGGTGACAGTACCATCACTCAGCGGTGCAACTTGAAACGTACATGTTAGACATGGACTTTTGGCTAACAAGCATATCACGCGGATATATGATGCGTACATGTCAAACATGGACTTCATATCACGCGGATATGTGGTGCGTACATGTCAGACGTGGAATTTTGGCTGACAAGCATATCACGCGGATATGTGGTGCGCGTAGTTCCGTCACTCTCACGGATTGTCATCTTAGCTTTTCTCAATTCTTAATAACTCAAAAAAATAGAAACATAATTATCTTCTATACTTTGTCTTCTAATTTTAGCTTACAATAAAAACACATAAAAATAAAAATAAAAATAAAAAAAATAAAATTTCAACAAACTTGATTTGTGGTCCTTAGTTTGTTGGGGTGTGGTTCATACTCATCTGCCACAAGAAAGCACGTGGGTCCCGCTTCACGCTGAGCGGGGGGTCCGAGGGAGCCGCCCTAGCGGGGGTCTCAAGGGGGCAGCGCCCCTTGGATACCAGATGGCCTTTATGATTTAAGCTCATAAATTTTCATTAGTAGTTTGAGCTTGGGCTCATGAATAGCTACTGGTATATATACTCTCTCTTTTCGCTTGTAATTGAGTGATGTAACGAGAGGTGCAAGGTGCTAATTATAGTGGAATCCTCTGCTGGACGTAGCCCTAGTTTAAGGGTAAACCAAGATAAAATCTCGTGTCTCGATTCCTCTTTCTCGCTTTACGTTTTACTTCGACTTGATTGTATGCCGAATCCTAACATAGTTGACTGTCCCACCGTCTGACTTGGTAGGATGGTCAGCTAAGCTTTTTTCTAAGTTAAACTAGGATTAAATAAACAATTAAAGGGTGGCACTTTTTCCGCACCGAATACGGCTGGGTAAACCCCTAACCACTTTGAATGGATGATACTACCCTAAAAAATCATTAGGATAAGTGAGAAGCTCCTCTTATTAACAAAATAATGGATTACCTTCAATTTTATTAAGAGACAAAACTATCCTTGCCCCTCTCAAAAGAGTGTTTTTAACCCTAGCGTCGCTTCTTCCAACCCTCTCAAACATCCTTTTTTTTTTTCCCATGTTGGTCTTCTTCTGAACTTAATCTCCATTGCCCAAGAGTTCAACCACTTCTTGCAATCTGAGCAAGCATCAAACATAGAAAGGAGTAAAGATAGGTTAGTTTTATTTGCAAATTGTTCACTTTCCTTCGCCTAGATTTTCCTCATGATCATGAGTTTTTCGACTTCGATTTCTGATACCAAATTTACGGGAATTTGTTCAAAGATTGAATGTTGGAGTTGATGTATCTGTTACACACAATTCCTATTACACTGTTATTAGTCTAGATACCTGATCCTTACAACTACATGTATAAGTAGGAAGAGCCCAAGAACAGCTTGTTAAGATCAAACAATTTAATATTTCACATTATTAATGGCTAATAATTCCGTGTAAACAAGGTAAAGAGATGTTTTATGTAATAATATTTTAGGGAGATATTCCTTTTCAATTTTTCATGATGATAATGAATGTCCAACATTTATAATGTACTTAACTCTTTCATATTGTTAATATGACTGTTAGATTCACCGAATAAGATGAAAGTTAAGTAGTTAAAATATATGGAATATAACGTAATGACATATATTAAAGTCTTAATTAAACCAAATGCTTAATTAAGCATTGTGCTTAGGTTAATTTTAGTGTGCATATAAATATTCTCATCAACACAATAACTAATCGGCTATTTGCCAGATAAACTTAAATATATATATAGGCTTATATGAAAAAAGACGATATAAATATTTCGAAAAAAAAAGCTATACTTATAGAAAAACTTGCATTTGTCACAAATTCATACCAATCCACAGAATTAATTATTTTCGTTTTTCATATTCTATTTATTCATTCTCTCCTACGCAACCTTTTATAGTGCGTGTAAGTTATTAGATAGACCTGTAGTCGAATATATATTTGGATAAGGTGGACACCAATTCCATCCCGAAAGCGGAAAAAGGTTAAAAAAAAAAAAAGGGGCAAGAAATAAGCTTAAATTAAAAGTGGGCCTCACATTTACCCTTAGTCTCCGTTGCGCGGGTAGAATCGTGATTGAAAATTCGAAACTTCCAACAACATGCTAATATGAAATATTTGAGGTGAAAATTACACGAGCCTAATAAAGATCGCTTGGATAAAATTCACTCACGTGAAAGGCGCCCTCAAGGTAAATACAAATCGGAGAAAAAATGAGAAAATGTCACGAGTGTAACAAGTCGGGGGCATCTAAGGTACGAGCGAATGTCCGAAACTTGTCTTCTTCATGGATAATGGGGACAAGAAGGAGCGAATTGGTAAGAAGGACGAGAGAGACGACAGGAATTGAGAGAAAAAAGGTTGTGAAAAGTCCGTGAAAGGAAACAAGGCATTGGCGTCTACTTAAAAGCGAAAGCTAAAGCGAGGTAGAGAGCATTGATTCTAATAGTCTCATGGCTCATAGCGATAGCGAAAATGAGGTAGGTGATCTCGATTCTATTCACGCTTTTGAAGAGCTTCGAAATCTTTTGATGACCTTTCTAGTAGATTCGAGAAGGTTAGCAAGAAGAATTCCAGGGGGAAGCACCAAAAAAAGTCATAACCTATTATACCGGTACCAATTCAGTCCTAAACATTTCACATTTGTGCCAATTCAGTACATCCAGTCAATTTTGGCCAAAAATCACTGACATTGACGCCGATTGCTCTACATGGCACGATCAGAGCTGACGTGGACGAACTTTACAATTTTTTTAAAATGTTTTTCGTTTCTTTCTTTTTTCATTTTACTTTCATTTTACTTTCATTTTCCTTTTCATTTTGGCCAGCAAGCGGTCGGTCATGCCATGTAGATTGGCCGGCGTCCATGTCAGCAATTTCCAGCCAAAATTGGTCGGATGAACTGAATTGACACAAATGCGAATGGTTTAGGACTAAATTGGTCCAATTGAAAGGTTTAGAACAGAATTTGTACCGATGCAATAGATTTAGGACTCTTTTTTTTTTTTTTTATACTTTTGTCAAGAATTCTTTGCATGCTCCCAAACGATCTCGAGGAGGGGAGGTACGCGACGATTTAGACACGAACCCTCGCAAATTGGCTGAGCATTTCCTGTATCCTTACTCTTTTACTTATATCCTCATCACGTGTTTAATAATTTACTTAACTCGTATTTTGTTAAATATTTGGTGTTGTGCATTGTAGACAAATGCATTGGCAAACAGTGATGAAATTTTATACGCATCGTCAAAGTCTACGGCAACGAAAATTGGATTTTCGTCGCCAATGTGGTCACAATAAAATGTGACAAAAGTAAAATTTGGTCGATGTTAGTTTG
Organism: Lenwebbia sp. NSW1173648; assembly: GCA_029784005.1. Lineage (NCBI taxonomy): Eukaryota > Viridiplantae > Streptophyta > Magnoliopsida > Myrtales > Myrtaceae > Lenwebbia > Lenwebbia sp. NSW1173648. Next base: position 11,132,565 of record JARCGZ010000010.1, read on the forward strand.
AGCAATAGCGACAAATTTTATTTTCGTTGCTATTGCTCAAACCAACAGCGCAAGGGCGACGAAAACCATCGTTTTATCGCCTTTTGAAGAATTTTCACATTTGCCAATTGGCATGCGTCCTTGTTGGTAAAGGAATTTGAGGGGGTGAGGACGCTAGTATTATAGGTGCGGAGTTTGACTCCCGCGCTCTGCAAAGAGGCAAAGTAAAAGCCAGAAAGAGGAGAGTCAAAGATAGGACAGACCAAAAAAAAAAAAATTGAATTTTCACATGCTATCACTATTACATAGATTGCAAAATTTAAACTAGCAACAAAATCGTTAAATGTAAAATAATAATAATAATAATAATAATAATAATAATAATAATAATAATAATAATAATAATAATAATAATAATAATAAGAGAATACAAAATAGCTAACTTTTGATTGGGAGCTAACTTAAAAATATACTTTAGAATCTAAAGTTTAGATATGATGCAAAGTAAAATCACTCATATTGTTTACAAACATGTTGAAACGCGTCAAACGTGTAAATACGGGTTGTTGTACTTGTGCATAAACGATATTAATGAAGCTTCATTAAATTTCATATATTTACATACACAAATATATAGGTTTAATTTTAACAGTATTTTATTTCCGTCTTTATGATATTGCTTGTACATGTTAACTAACAATCAAATCACGTTTCAGGATAAAATATCATAGAAGACCGAAAACAAAATCTCAGCAACACACTTTAGATGTAATGCAAGGCGAAATATTGTCTAGACACACATGTTGTTGTGCATAGACGTGTTTATCGTTATAAACAAGAGAAGTATTGTCATGTGTGGACACCAAACATGGCAATAAGCTTGATGATTGTGTTAATCATGTCGTGATTTTGACATACTCTATGAGGCGTGTGGAGGCGAGTTCAACATGTTTGTTAAACATGTCGTGTTAGGGTAAGCCGTATTCGTATTATACACCATTGTCTTGGCACAGCATGAGATGACACGAATTATCGGCCTAGCGAAAATGGCAGATAAACACTCACAACCCAACCTGCAAAACTGCGGAAATGGCAAATAAACACTCACAACCCAATTTGCAAAACTGCACTTATGCAAGCAATCGATCCTGGACAAAAACTCAGAGACCGTTCACTTTTATGTATTTTTTGAAAGATGATTATATAAAAAAGAACAACTAAATACTCTACAAACCAAAGGCGACATGAGAAAACTTGAAAATAGTCGTAAAAGAAGTTCGGAAAAATTAACAAAGCCTAATATAACAGGGAAAATTGACCTAAAAGTGCACCCGAAACACGGGGAAATTACAAAAAAAAAAAAACCTAAAACTATTGCAATTATGTTAATTCAATCTTTTTTTTTGCCAATTCAGTCCTAAACCTTTTGCAATTATGCCAATTCAGTCCATTTGGCCGATCAGCGCTGACGTGAAATTTCTAATAATATCTTAATATTTTTAATTTTTTTTAATTATTTTAAATAATTTTTATGTCTTTTTTTCTTTCTTTCTTTTTTGGGGTTTTGAGCCGGTGGAGGTTGTCGGCCCCTGGGCGAGGGTCGCGAGCCCTCGTAGGCCCTTGCCCAGGGGCTGGTGGCCAGCAGGAGGTTGCCGATCCAAACCCTAAAAAAAGAAAAGACAAAAAATTATTGAAAATAATTTTAAAATGTAAAAATATTATTAAAAATTTGCCATGGCAGTGCCGGCAGGCCAAATGGACTGAATTGGGACAATTGCAAAAGATTTAAGATTAAAGTAGCAAAAAAAAAAATGAATTGACATAATTGTAATAGATTTAAGATTTTTTGTTTTTATAATTTTGCCCCGCGAAACGAAACACACGTAAGTGATGAATTTTGAGGCCGAAAAGACCTGCAAATCGGTTCCACAATTGCATTATGGGCCATGTTACTCCTCCTCCACAAAATATTATAATCCTTTTTATTGCCAGCTGTGCAAATTCTTGTCCCCGGCCCACATGTTGGACATCTACCTGTCTGAACGTTACATTTTTTTTCTTTTGTACTTAACTTTTTTTAAATTATGTTATTTAGTTTTATTAAAGTGGTTATATTTGTAAAAATATTTTTAGTCAATTTTCATCATTTAAATAATTATTAAATTTAATTTTGGGCTATTATTAATCTTATAGTCAATGTAATTTTCTCTCATTTGATCCTCTCTTTTTTCAAAAAATTTCCTATTTTTATAAGTTTAATAAAAAAAAATGGTACGTGCATTGAAAGTCCTAAAACTTGTTATGATAACGCAATTGAATCTTAAAACTTACAAAAATGCAATCAAGTCCTAAAACTTGTCAAATTGGTTTAATCAAGTCCTTCCATTAACTCCGTCGTTAACGGAAAATGTTGAGGTGACTTTTTTTTAATATTTTCTCTTTCCTACATGGCGGTGACATGGCAAATTATGAGACATAAGACCAAAACGACATCATTTAGATTTAAATCTAGTTTTTAATACACATATTATTCAAATTAATTAAAAAAAAATAAGCTCTAGGGCCAGCGACCCTCGCCCAGACCTGGCGGAGGAAGCCCTCATTTGCTATTGGCAAGGGTCACCAGCCCCTGGCCAGGGCTAGAAAAAAGAAATTGCTAGAAGTCACGATTCTCTGATGATGTTCACGACTGAGCTTTGACGCCAATGGATCATTCGTAAGACGTTGGATTATCTGCTGCGATCTCGAGAGCATCGTAAAAAGATTATCCCGACTCATATTAGCTATCGAGTAGACTACATCTGGACTAATGATCAAGTGGAATTAGTTATTTTAGCAACTTCTCAAACCTTTAGGCTACTGCATTTGCCTTGGTATCGTGTTCACACAATCATACTAAATGATCCCAGTGATTTGCTTCCGGTTCCTATATAGCCTAAATGTATCCAGAGACCATAGCATCTGATGTTAATGATATCGACTCATTATTTTGATGAACCATGTCTCCTGTCGTACTGAATGAACACCAGTCGCCCGATTTAATCTTGGTTTGAACTTATAATTTTCTCCGAGGCCTATCACAATCCAATTGACATAAGGAGAAAAGAGAACATATCATGCGTATGTGCAGAGACATCTGCATACACACTTGCCGACAAACACATGTTTATACATATGCTTGTGCTCACACCGAAGTCATCAAATAGAACTGTCTATTAAGACAGATGACTCCTCAGCCTACAACAGCAAAGATAGATGTGCAAGGAAAGTGTTAAGACGTCCGGCCCAAAAATTTAAGCTGATAAGTGAAGGAAGACCACGTGAATGAACTCGAATTACGAGCGAAAGGGATAGTACTGAGCTCTGATACCATGTGAAAATGTCCAACCCTAAAACTTAAACGGATAGGTGGAGAGAGACCACGTGAATACCAAAAGCATTATGTGCATGTAGATAAGTTGTACAAAAATAATTGCGCTAAAAATGTAGTAAATCTTTTTATTTTCTTCCTCTTCACTGAAGAGTCTTCAGATCTACACCTTTTGTATTCCATGGATTGTTAGCCTCTCTCCATAACCATTCTTGCTCATTAGAATCAAATTCCAGCCCCATACTTAATGGTGATAATTGTCCGGTCCGGTCGACGGGGACCTTCAACGCTACGAAATGTACATTCCGGTCAACCTTAGCCCACTACGGTTGGCACGAACTGATCCCGCCTAAAGAGTTTGATTTTAACTCAATTTTGCTATATCTTATCCTTCGAGTCGGCCTGATTTTAGTAAGTCCATGTCAATGCTTCTCGACTCGACTATCTTGCCTCAGGCGTTTTGACTTAGCGCACATCAGTGCAAGAGGCGATTCAATCTATACGGATTTTTTTGTTTTTTGTCAAACAATCTCTATGGATTGACTTAGTGAATAAGATACATGATTGTGTGCTTGGATTATGCTCATCAGACGTGTTTAATTCCGCACATCCTAAATATAAACAAAATTTTGTTTTAAGCCAATTCTTTGTTTTTCGTTTTGCAGCTGGAATTTTCGATTTTTAAGACAAGTTTTTAAGTTCAGTGAACAGTTGATCGGATTACCATCTACTAAACCAACTCAATTTCAGATTAGACTATTGGAGCATGCAAAAGGCAGAATTGGGAGGGGACCCACAAAAAATAAAACAAAACAAAACAAAAGAGTAAGAAAATCTAGGGCTAGGCACTTCACAAAAAGAACTCTAGCTTGGAGACCTTTCACTTTGAGCATATAGAGAATGTGTGTATTAGCTCTCAGCTTAGAAGAGTACTATTGAAGATGCAAAACACATATTTGACACATTATTGCAAATTGGAGGAAGTGAGCAATGTTCGAAAAATGCCAAGAAATATAAGTTTTTTTTTTGTGTGGATAATTCCAGGGACCTAATCTTGAAATGGTCAAGATGCACATGATTTTCTCTTGGCCAAATCTAAATGCACGAGACAAACCACCGGAGCAACTCCTTCAAAAGTTGCTGGAGATATAGAATGCATTCTATGACTCTGCCATTATGCACTCAATCGCTTCCTTGCAAATTCCAGTCATTGTCGCTTCAGGTCCATAAACCTACATCATGAGCAAGAAGAAAGATCAGCAAGAATAGAGAGCCAATGATTCATCGCAACATGTTTGCAATCGGGTCTTATAACTTGTGCCAACTCGTGTCATTGATTCACTGGGTCATCGCAAAAAATCATATTTTTGTTCATGTGTTGCAAGACTTTTGTAAATTCGTATTGACTTGCATCATTTCAGGTTCGCCAATGTCTATGTTGAAACATGTCAGTTAGTATCAGAAATTGTCACCCCTTGGCATGTTGCTGTTTTTTTTTTTTTTTTGGGCAGAAACTATGCAAGCTCGAGCTGATGCAAAAGGAGAAAGGGGACAAAGACAATTCATGACATACCTCGAAAGGAACTCCGAGTTCTTCACCAAGTGCACGCATCTTTGCTAGACCGGTCTGGTAGTTTGGACCGCCTCTTCTGACATAACTATGCATCCTTGCTGCTTTCAGCTTAGATTCCTTTCATGTGATGGAAGAAAGAGATTAATCTCATATATACGATCATTATCCATAAGGTTCACGTCATAGTGTTGACTTAGTTAGGCTATACCTTCTCCCTAAGGGCTCTAATTATGCCATTGAACGTGGCAGCAACGTCGGTGAAATTAGCGATGCCACCTCCTATCAAAAGGGCTCTCTTACGACCATCGGGGTTCGCCGTAGCGCACTGCCAATGAAATCAGATGCATTGACAATAGCCATGTGATTGCAGCATCATAAGATTTCCAAAGGTGATAAAAACAAATATTGTGGGAGATTGCCAAAACAAAGTGATCTGAAAGCGCAAATGGTCGGAGGATCTTACGTCGATAACTACCCTAGCATACTGCAAAACCTCTTCCTCATTTGGAGCTCCACTGTACTCTGCATAGTTGCCGAGTTCTGATGCATAGCCCAAGTCACCAACCTGGAAAGAACATATGTTAAAGGGTAGCACGAAAAGAAGGAAAACTGTGTTTTTTTCACAGCGAAAAGAGGCCAATTTATTGAGATAACCAGGAAGGTTACTATGACAACAACGGAATTGCAAAGCAAGCAGATTTACATCCGAAACAGAGTAAGCAACGAGCCAAACAAGATGAGGTCGTGAGAGTGCGAGTGCGAGTGATCTATTCAACAGATGAGATAAATGAAAACTCACAGTGTCTGCATAGATTACACTGGCTCCACCTCCAGCCACCATGGTCCAAATACGTCCTTTTGGATTCAAAACAGTAAACTTCAGGGATGCGCTTGTCTGCAAGAAAAGAAAAATGCAAGTGAATTGTCAAGTTTTCTTTGGGAGCAAGAAGTGCCGATAGCGGACTCAAGTGCTGGAGTCAAGTGCTGTGACGATCTAAACAGAATATCCATCAGTATCAGATGAGGTTTAGATCAATCGTGCACCATAAGGCATAAATCTCTGCTCCAGGGGGGATATAAGCGAAGGTCAAGCATTGATTAATCGCCATATAGTCCAACAAATCAGTACTATAAGCAAGCCGCAATTAGAGCTCCCCAATCTCAACTTCACCAAAAAATTCAACACCGAGCACTAAACCGTTGGCCAAGGAAAATATCAAACTTCAAGTAACAGGATTCACTTTGCTGTAATATTCATGCAACAACTTGAACTAAAAGACATGGATAAGTCTCCATAGCTACCTTTTCATCCAATGAATGAACGAAGTTTTCCGTCGGACTTAACACTCTGCCAAACGGCAATGGAAACTCTATATCACCCCATCTGCACATTCAGCGCGCCAAACTTAATATGCAAGAAAGAAGCAAACAAGAGGGAAGCTTTTGAAGAGTCTTATGCAGAATTATACTTAATGAAGTTCTTGAAAGCGGCAGTGTCATCCAGCTCCCCCCTCATATCCAAAGGATAGGGCTCACCATCAACCAAAGTGAATGGGTTCATCTCCAGGAAACTGAAGTCCAAATCTGAAATTAGAAGAGTGCACATTCAGATATTTAAAAACAATATGAAAACAAAGGAGAACAAGATTTGCAAGTCTCGTGGTCCAGTACTAGTTTGAAATTAATTTTTAATTAGAAAGATTAGCCTTCTTATAACATAGAGTTGTAAAGAGCCAATACTATTATTCCATCTTATAACATTTCCATACCCTGAAATACTGAGAAGACTCCCTTTATGAAATCCCCAATTTTCCCACGAACCTGCAAGAAGGATTTTCTAAGCATGGTTTTCACAGCAAACAGAAATCATACATAGGGGATACTTCCACAGATATATATCTATATATATATATTGCATATGCTAATAAACATGGTTTTCTCTCCTACCAATAATAACCTAATTAGTTCCTTAGAAACCTTGATTAAAGTAAATGAGTATTCAGTCTAGTCCTTCTAAGCAGAGTATTGTCACATATCGTTGTCTTTCAATGTTACCCATCTGCAAAGTACAAAACTTTAAAATCAAATCATAGTGACAAATGAAAATTGTGAATCATGACAACCTCCAGAGGCAGTGTCGCAATAAGTGGAGCGCAAGTCTCAATTGTCAAAGGCTTTTCGGTAGGCAGAAAAATGGTCTTGACCTGCAAAGAAAGAGGGCACATCTAATTAGCTGCACATGGAACCAAACACAAGGATATCAGAAACCATCCGTCGTGTCACCATATTACATCATGGCATCATCGAATACCTTGTCCCAATTCTCTTCTATTTCAATCCCTCCACACTCTGAAAAACTTATAGTGCATCCCAGCCTCTCCGATACTACAGAAAGATAGTACTCCTGGTCATGGGGAACAAAGGGCTCGACTATAAATGTGGTCACGGGTGCTCTGCAACCGCCCATTTCGACCTGGAACCAAAACGGGAAAGCATCTTAAAACAACAAGAACATTGCCAAAGTGCAGTGAATGTAACAAAAATTTGTGTTTGTTTGATCACCTCCACACCGAGACGTTCTTTCACAAACTGAACTACTTGAGCCATATCCAAATTCAGGGCCACAAGTCCGCTCTTGCCACGCTTCCCGAACAACATATCGGGCTTCACGACTAACTTCGTGGAGGACAGCCAAGTTTCTTTGTTCACTAGTTCGGCAAAATCCGTCGATTCCGTCACCTTTAAAAGACACGTGAACATAAACCATGACAACCGTCAACACCCATTTCTCTGGTTTAATTTCCCTCCACCAAGTACACATCACTAACACGAAAGGCAGTTCCTTTCAAAATGGGATTCACAAGCAACTGATATCTCAACACAAATCTCGACCGAGACCTCAAGGAGAATCGAAACATCAGACGCGCACCATGCATCGGCGACTAAAAAGAACTCAAGAGACGGAGATCAAGGAACAGAGGAAACCTGAGCGGATCGGATCGAGAGGTCGATGCTGGCGAGGCGTTTCAAGTGCTGCTTGAGAAGCCTCTTGGAGTCGTACTCTCTGATCTTCTTCCTCGCCATTTCTGATTTCGAGAGGCTCTGCACGGGACCAACTCGCGGGTTACCGGAGACTACCCAGTACTTCGCTGTTGCAGTGAAGAAGAGGATTGGAATTGGATAGATCGAATTGGGTGGGGGCGAGAATTGCGTGGATCGGAGGAGTGGCTGGGGTGGGTGGGCTGTTGCGAGTTAGTTGAGCTGGATTTTTGCCGTGAGCGTGGCTCGGCGGACAGTGGGAGACGAAAGCAACCACATTGTTTTGCACACCCAACGAGGATAATGATTAATGATGATGCTTATCGCATCGTTTTGTTGAAGGTGTTACTGTCTACTTGCATATTTTTTTTATTGATCTTCTATTCTTCTGTTATAATTAAACAATAATAACATAAATAATCCTTAAACATTGACTTAATATATAATTTAATCTCTAAATTTTAAATTTATTTAACGTGATTCCTGAATTTTAATTCAATATGCAATGTCATTTCTGAATTTTTAATTTATTCAATGTGGTACTTAGAATTTTGATACATGTTCAATTTAGTCTCTAGACTACATGAAAATGTTCAATATTATTCGTCAACTTGGGTTAATGGAATGACAGCATTGAACATTTTCACACAATTCATGGATTAAATTGAACATGCACAAAAAATTCATTGGATCACATTGGACAAATTAAAAGTTTAGAAACGACATTGTACATTAAGCTAAAGTTAAGGGACCACATTAAATGTAAAATTTAAGGGTCACATTGGACATTAGATCAAACATCAGGATCATTTGTGTTAATTTTTCCTATAATTAGCGTATACAATAAAATAATCAAATTTTATAATTCAGCCTTGAAGTTTCTTCAAATTCCAATTTTTTAAATCTAATTATCGATATTTCATATTTTATGTTATTTCAATTAACTAGTTTTTCTCCAATTATTTTTTTCTCATCCCGTTTTCATAGGGGGAATAGGATCCTACGAACCCTAATTTCTCCGATCGGTTTGCGTCAGAGCGGGGTCCGATCGCACGACAATCGATCGATTGAAACCCCTCTCTTCCGATCCTGTTCAGGCCGATTCGTAACTCCGATTTCTTCCTCGCCCGGAGTCACGATCGCCGCACATGGAAGGGCAAATCCCGGACATAAAGAAGTGGATCGTCCTCTACCCGGTTTACATCAACTCGAAGAAGACGATCGCCGAGGGCAGGCGGATCTGCGCGGCGAAAGCGTGCGAGAACCCCACTTGCGCCGAGATCGGCGACTGTTGCAGCCATCTCAAGCTCCTTTTCGACATCGAGGTTCGTTCGATCGTGGCTGTCGCCGCTTCTTTGCTTCGTTTCTTGTTCCAAGGGCTCGGGAATGTTTTTGGCGTGATTTTTAGAGACGTCGGGATGGATTGGTGCAGATTGATAAGGCGTACCCGCGAGATTTCATGCAGAGAGGGAGAGTGAGGGTTTTGTTCAAGAGGGAGGATGGAACTCTGTACAATCCAGCCATATCTTCCAGTAAGTTTGGTTAGCTTCTGCATTGGACCTGGACATAAGCTTGTCCGAAATTGGGGTTCAAACTCTTTGTTTTTTCAAAGATCAGAATGATGAAGTTAATTGTGCTGGAACTATCCCTCTTTTCATCTTTCGACTCTCTGGATTTTGACCATTTAAGAAGTGGTGAAGTTCTTCACTAGTCTCTGTTCAAGTTTTGAGGAGGAAGATTTTCGTTGCTGAAGACTTTGAAGAAGGGTTGTGTAGTACCTAGAATTGGAAAATCCAAATGTAGCGTGCAATCAACACTTTGCCCAAAGGACATCTTGTGATAGCTCTAGGGCATGCTCATTTGGATCTTTATTTCCAATTTGTTGAGATGTAGCCGGCATCTGTTCTACCTTCTAACAATTGGAGCCTGATGAAAAATTGCATTTCTGATCACTCAACTTGTCATCTAATTTGACTTAGGCGGCTAAAGTGTAATTTGTTATGCTGTGACAATGTTTTGTTCCCATAGCTTACTTCCCTATATGATGGGAATCGACGAATGGTGGTCGAGCATCAACACCTGACGGCTGTTATTCCTGTTTACTGGTGTCAGATTGTTGTCCCCACTTAGTTGACCATCCTTGAAGTACTAGGCTTCAAGAACTGTAACCATGAGTTTCTCTTGCAGAGCTAGAACTCCATCTAGAAATCATTTGAAGAGGGTGAAGTAGGTGTAAGAGATCTTCAAGCTTTTAGTTGAGCCTTGTTGGGAAGTGGTTTTGGAGATTCATTGTTCAGGACAAAACGTGTTGCAAAAAGTTCGTTGCTATTTGGTGGCGTTCATTAGATGTTTGAGGTGCAGATTGTTATAATTAATAGAAGTGTATGAGCGAGGTCGGGATGAATTATTTTTTGTGGTTGGCAATGGACTGGATCAAATTAAATTTTTGGCTGGGGTATTAGATAATTTGTGTGGGATAGAAGCCACTTTACATGGGTTTTCAGAATCTTTGCCCTATACACACCGCAAAGGTGCATCAATTTGAAGTTACTACAGGAAAGTTTAGGTTAAATCTCAATTCTATGGCCATTTGTCCTTTACAGAACACTTGCTTTCCATGGAAGCATATTTGGAAGGTTAAAGCTCCATTTAGAGTTACTTTCTTCACATGGTCTGGAGATATGAAAACTTTAGAAGTCGTGATCTGATTATATTGAGTTGTTAGTGCGCATGCAAGGACAGTTCTGAATGTGAGAATTTTCTGAGATGTCTACTTTGAAGTAGCGTTAGTAGTCTACTGTTCTAGTCTGATGAAAGCAGAAGTATGTCTTAGGCAATCTCGAAGTCTTTGAATGATCCTCTTGGTAATTGGAAGGGGCACAGCAGATTCACTAAGGAAAAAAAAATCTTGGACTAGCTTTTGTTTTAGACTTCTTAGCTTCTTTTTCAGATTTCTAGCTTTTGTTTCTACCTTCTCTTCTGTATGCTTCCTGATAGTAGGATAATGTATCCATTTTTATCTATAGATTTCATTACTCTTTGGAAAGGAATTCCTGACTGAAAATCTGTCCATGCGTTTATCCGGCTTATATTAGTAATTGACATTAGGCTTGTAATTTTATATGCCTATTCTGCTTGTACACTACCACTAACATCCTTTCATATTAGAGGATACGCTTGATCTGATGGTTGGCTGTTGGGAGAGAAGGACGTAATTGTTAAATAAATTGGATTTTGTTCTTGTTTTTTATCTTTTGGTGTTCTCTGGGAGATGGAATTTGCATTCCTTTAGTCTTAGTGCAAATGAGGCCTTTTATAGATCTTTCAGGGACTTATTCATCTAATCTCATATTTAACCCATCGGTTTTTCAAACTGTTCTTGAAACAATTGATGAGGAGATATATCTCCGTTTAGTGAAATCGTTATCCTGTGGACGGAAGAGATCAGAACAAACTGAATCTGCACACCATCACAGAGCTGTGCATCACTAGTGCCTGCAAATTGCTCTTGCTGTTGACATGGATTTAACAGAGTAGGAGTAGTTTATCTTAGCCACAGCCAAATGTATTTCTTGTTGAGGAGTTTATCGACTATTTTGCCTAGTGATTCATCTTTTGAGGAAGTTTTAGTTTCCGAAAAGAGAAGTTCCTGGTTGTTTTTGGTTTTAGTCTTAAGAGATTCTTATTCATGGTTATAGTGCAGATGTCGTAACTTTGAACAATGTGCTGCAGGAAAACAGCTCATGCTTCATGTTGCGGAGTTGGTTCCAAGACATCCTGGACGGACCAAGAAGCAAGAGCCCGCGTCCACAACGAGTACTGGAGCTTCGAAATCCGGCAAGGGCGGGAAAAAGAAGAGATAGTCAAACGTTGTTGCGAATGCATCGTCACAGTTTTAGTTCAAACATTAGTGAATTTGGCAGAGGCTTTTCTTCTTTAATCCAAACGTCGGCATGCGCTCGGTCTGTGAAGATTTTCATAGATTGTGCTTGTGTCTGAGATTTCTGCATATGGAGGAAATATGGGAACCTGTTTCATTCTTCCCATTCCCACAGAATTTCTCTCACCGAATGACCATAAGAAGTCTCGTTCCATGCCATTCCATTCGCACGATACCCCGAAAGAGACTGTGACTTCCGATTCCTATTTCATTTGATTTCCTCATTCCTTCCCCTTCCGTCGTACTAAACATACACCAAGAGCTTCCTGTGGGATAGATGACTAAAAGTTTAAATCAAAAGATCAATATTATAAGATAGTTATAAAATCGGCGAATAGAAAAAGCTGTTCATTAGTCATTATATGCCATTTTCGATAGGGGTTAGCAGTTCTAAGATCGGTCCAGGTTCCAAGTAGATCAAGAATTTGCTCGTCGGAACTGGTTCTTCAACTTTTGGGATTTGAAACTTTATTCTGTTACAGGTTCCAAAGTCGATTCTAGGGTCTATTCAGATTTCATTTGTATTTTTAATTAAACGATTGTAGTAAATCATCACCTCTAATAATTACAATTTGCTATTATAATTCACTCACCACAATTTATATTTAGACACACAAAGAATATGAAACATTAAAAAAAATAAAAGTTTCATTCATGGATATCGCTAGAAATGAAAGCTCGGATTAGTGATTTCAAATTACACACTTATCATCGGACGCTAGGAAATATTACAGGATTGCGCGAAGACATAAAGTAAGTGAAACACAAAGGCCTATTTTAAGTTTCAGTTTTAACCTGAACCTACCCGTCGGATCAAGTTCTCCAATTTTTAGAACCTAAAACCTATCCTAAACCGTTTCGGTTCTTAGATTTCCTATTTTACCCCGAAACCATGCTCATGCCTAATTTACAAAGATGCAAAAATGCATTTAGTGAATTTCACTTATTATCAACTATCATAAAATTAATTTTTGCAATTTATTTTCAGCAGAAACAAATACCAGAAAACAGTTTTACGTAGTAGGACTGGGTCTCCCAAAAGTCCACGTGGAAGGAGGATGCGAGTTTGCACGTCTCCCATGCCATGCACGCGATCGCTCACCAAAAGAAAAACCGCCACTCGTGCCACGTTCTCTCCATGCAACCCCCTCCCCTCTACTCTAAATCTCCTCACTCTCACTCACTCTAACTTCTCTCTTCAAAGAAACTGCAAAAGAGAGAGAAAGAAGAAATCAGAGCGGAGATGCCAGGCCTGCCGCTCGGCGACACCGTCCCCAACCTCGCCGTCAACACCACCCACGGCAAGATGAAGCTCCACGACTTCATCGGCGACGCCTGGACCATCCTCTTCTCTCATCCCGGTACTGCCTCCCCCCCCAATACCTGTCTCTGCATGCTCGACGACGTCGCCGGAAAAAAAAAAGGAAGTCTTTGTTCATCCGCCAATATATTGCTTGTTGCATGTGCTAGCGCAGGGGATTTCACGCCGGTGTGCACGACGGAGCTCGGGAAGTTGGCGGCTTACGTGCCGGAGTTCGAGCGGAGAGGGGTGAAGCTCCTGGGCCTGTCCTGCGACGACATCGAGTCGTACAAGGCGTGGATCAAGGACATAGAGGCCTTCACGGTCAGCTACTCTGCTCTCTCTCTCCATGACTTGGCATGCATGTATTTGCATGCCCTGTATTTACTTTGTTTGTTTGGATTTGGGTCTCAGGTTTTATCGAATTTGGTTCATTGTGATCGCCGATCTAAGGTTAGGCAAGAAAACCTTCAATTTGGCCCAATCAAGCAATGATTTTTTTTTCACTGGCCCAGAAAACAAAGCAAGGTTTTATCCATGGAACCAAAATGAGAGAGCTAGGAATCGAATAGGTCTATTTTCTAAGGCACGATTTGGGTACATTAAGGTGGTTTGATTGCAGGCTACGAGGCTGATCTGTTTTCTTTCACATTTGCGATTTGGGCCTTTGGCATTAGTGCAAATTTTCATTATTCTGGCTTCGAGCCGACATTCTCCGGTGCGGTGGCTGATTAATTCAATTCGATGTCGTGTTATTTGGTGGGGGTGTAGCCCGGAGCCAAGGTGACGTACCCGATAATCGCCGACCCGAACAGAGAGATCATCAAGGAGCTCAACATGGTCGAGCCGGATGAGAAAGACGCCTCAGGGAAGGAAGTCCCTTCAAGAGCTCTGCACATCGTAGGTCCTGATAAGAAGGTATGCATGCCCATCACCCGGGATTTTCCCCATATGAACAAGACATATGAAGTAGGACTCTTCCGACCGAAAAAAGAAAAAAAGTAGGACTCTATTTCACAGTAGCCCATGAATTTGTATTAGATCAAGCTGAGTTTCCTTTACCCGGCGAGCACGGGGAGGAACATGGACGAGGTGGTGTGGGTGCTGGAATCCCTGCAGAGGGCGGCGAAGCACAAGATCGCCACCCCGTGCAACTGGAAGCCGGGGGACCCGGTCGTCATCTCGCAGTCCGTCTCCAGCGAGCAGGCCAAGGAGATGTTCCCGCAGGGCTTCAAGACCGCCGATCTCCCGTCCAAGAAGGATTACCTCCGCTTCACTCATGTCGATTAAGCTCCGCCTCGGCTCCGGTGTTTGGCCCGCCTTCGTTTCTAAGACTGGAGCATTGAAAAAAAAAAAATGACTGTCGGGTGTGATTAGCAACATGTTAATAAAATGTGTCTTAGTTTTACTCCAGTGTCTGTGCAGCCTGTTGTATGGTGAGAGCTTGTGGATGAACATGTTACATGGAGACTTTGTGAAAACCTGTTATGTTATTAAGACATGGACTTCCTTGTCTTGTTGGTTCCAACAAGTTCTTCCTTCGTTTCGTACTCGACATTCGAACATAGTAAGCTGGTTAAGTTTTCATGGTCAGGAGTTACAAGTAGCGTCTCAAGATGCAAGGATTACCTTGATGTAAGCCACAGCGAGGGGCCCTCGGCCGGCCGCGGGTGAGGGTTTCGCGAGGGGCGGGCGAGGTCATGGCGAGGTGTGGCTCTCGCCCGGCCGGCCGCAGTAGGAAGGAAAAAAAAAAAGAAAGAGGAAAAAAAATTAAGGAAAACATAAAAAATATTAAAATATTAAAATATTATTAAAAATTATTCATGTCAGCTAATTAGATGAATTAAATTGACGCAATTGCAAAAATATTTATGATTTAATGGGGAAAAAGTTTAGGATTAAATTGGCACAATTGTAATAAGTTTATGACTTTTTTGGTTTATGGTTTAACGGGAAAAAAAAAAGTTTATGACTAAATTGAGACAATTGTAATAGATTTAACACTTTTTTTTATAAAAAAAAGTAAGGGCAATAGTGTAGAGTAAGGGCAATAGCGTAATTTTAACTTTTCAATTCTACGATCAGAGGGATGATATTGACTATTCCATACATTCACTATTTAGAGTAGGTCAAAGTTCAACAGTTGTACCAAACTAAACTGCCCTCTAGAAATTATAAGGGAAAAATGGTGAAAACTTTTCAAACTTGCTACACAATCACCGTAGCAAAGATTTCTTTTGCTTTAACATATATAAATTACTTTAATCCAATAATTGGATGAGAAATTTTTTTTGTCCATTATTATAATTGTCTGGGGGAAGCAGTAAAATCAATTATTAACGCCAAGCTATATAGGCAGCAAATGTACTTAAAGGCATATTTCAGGACATAAGAAAAAAAAAAATAGAAGTTTTAGGCTCCTTTTGTTTCGCGGAAAATGAACGATTTGAAAAATATTTTTTCTAAAAATGATCGCTTGTATCGCTTACAAAAATGATTAAACATACTATTTTCATCGTCCACGAAAATATTTAAACATAAAATGTTGTCGATAATGGAAATATTTTCAATTGACTAATTATTCCAAGGTATACAAGCGATCAATTTTAGAAAAATATTTTTCAAATCGTTCATTTTCCGCGAAACAAACAGAACATTAGTGTATGTGCATTTAGAGTGACACTTTTCAGAACTCTTCAGCTCTGGAATAATTTCCCTCAATGTCAGTCATTGGAAGCCAACTTACCGAATGCGACGTCGATCGTTTCATGTGTATAAGGTTTGGATGGCGGTATTAAGGTCGCTCTCCCGGCGCCCTTCACCATCCTCGTCGTAGATGAGAAGTTTCTCTAGTTTTTGTGTCCTCAAGGCACCAAAGGGCGCTATCTAAGGCATATTCTGTTTTTGAAATCTTGAGCAGCGAGCTGATTACAGCTTGAAGTCGAAGTCGTGAAAGGGGTAATGGATAGAGGACAGAATCCGCTCTTCCAGCATGGTGAAAGGGATCGCCTTTGTTCCATTTGCATCATCTGTTACCACGTCTTCCATTGTAGCACAGTCTCTTAAGGCTCAGGCGAGTAAGCTGCACAAGACTAGTGACTGCTGAGCAAGTCCTCGTGCGAGCTAAGCCGTCGCGATCACGCACTTGTAATTCCTTCAAGTTTCTGGGTCGAAGTCGGGGACGGGAATACGATTGATAAACTGGGGCAACACCAAATGACCAGAGATTCAATGTTCTTAAGAATTTAAGCCATCAAGCATCCTTCTTTCCAGATTTGCCTCAGGTTACACAGGTTAGTCAGCCCAAATTGCTTCAAATTTCCAAGTCCTCACCATGTCCAAACGCATCTTCTGAAAACATCTCCCGAAAGGAACTACAATCAACCCGTAGCAATTCTTCAACATGCTGTGGCAGTAACTAGATTGGGGAATCTCTGGAGAAACAAGTTAGGACGGAAGAGCGATATCTTCAACTTGGTAGCATTCAAAGGCAGCTCTCTGAGATTACCAAACATGTCATGTTGCATCATCACAACATCCTTCCTCGCTAATCTCAATTGCTCCAACCGCGGAATGACCTGCGGGAAAGTCCATATCGCAGTTACTGCCACAGAATGTTGCACTTTCTTTACGCTGCACTCTATTTTTTAAGTTGCAGTTCTCATTTTTGTTTTGTTATAGATCATATAGTAGTGCATTCTCCGAGAAGAATGTGCAATTTCTTTACGTTGCACTCTGTTTTCTAACCTATTATATTTGTTTTGGAATTTACTTTGGAACCTACCTGGAAACCGTCATTTTTTTTTCATAAAATCAAGACAGTTAGCAATTATAGCAAACTAGTAGGAGCAACAAAACGACTCAAAGCAAAATTAGATACAAAACAAACTGAAATATAAAGCAATAGGGAAGTTAAGCTCATTTAAGAACAATAAACCATTATCTTCCAACTTAAAAAAAAAAATAGGTTCTAACCGGTTCCCGAGTGGGTGGGTGGGAGGATGTAAGGACCTGGAGGGTTACCACTATGTAATATTGTCCGCTTTGGACTGGAGCCTGCACGGATTTAAAACGCATTACACAGAGTAGACAACCCCAAGCCTTATCAACTAGTCCAGGACTCCCTCCTAGGGTGATGTGAGACAGAAGACAAGCGCTTAGCCTCGCCCGCGTATTGCCACGGCATTGCACTAGCCCGTCCCTCCGTACTTACCATGTCTGAGTAAAGTGTTGCACTAGCACTAGCCCGTCCCTTCGTACTTACCGGGTCTGGGTTGTCACATTCTCCCCTCCTTTGAGCACAGCGCCATCGCTGTGTAAAATTGTCCGCTTTGAGTCGGAGCCCGCACGGCTTAAAACGCATGACACAGAATAGAGAACCCCAAGCCTTATCAACTAGCCCAGGACTCCCCCTAGGGCGATGTGGGACAGAAGACATGCGCTTAGCCTCCCCCGCGTACTGCCAAGGCGTTGCACTAGCCTGTCCCTCCATACTGACTGGGTCTGGGTCGTCACAGAGGATGGGTTCAACGCTCAGAACCTGGAACCTACCCGCACAGAATCAGTTTCAAAATTTTGAAATTAGGAACCAGACCTGTTTCCAATGGAACCGAGAACCGGTTCCTGCTTCTATGGGCAATCCGGTCCGTTTCCCGGGTAGAATCAAACCTGTTGCACAGCTCCAGTTGACATGATCATAAATCATAATAGAGACAGAGTAGGTCCTTTCGAGTCCTAAATTTTTGTAAGAGGGACTAACTTCATCTCCTTTACACATGTTGAAAGACCACTTCTAGTAAGATAAAAGTGTTAGGCTGAACATTGGACGAGGCTATATTTTCCTCCAAGATGGAAGAAATTTCTTTCAACGTTACTTTTGATCGACAAATTACAAGCTATGAACATCGCTTATGTGCAGATTTAATTATGACTAAAATTGGGTGATGCCGTTCTCATGGCCCCTTCGTCTCTTCACTGTTTATGTACACGCTAAGAGAGCTCCAAAGCTATGATTGGGCCCAACCATATTTGGGGCCGCGAAGACTGTTTTAAGAGCACCCTAAAGAGGTTAAGGTAGTCATTAACCCGACAGTCGGGCTATCAAGGGTCTAGTATTCAAAGCCGACACCGGTGAAGAAACACCTTGAGCTTTGTCGCCCACGAACTCGCCTGCCCCAACCACTACTCCACCTCTCGTTGGCCAAACATGAGATATTCTGATTTTTGAACTTCACATCTATAGAAATCCCTTCCTAGATGACGACTGTTCTTGATTGTGTATTTACACTGCAAGGGAAAAAAGCTCATGCTCCATGTGATACCAAGACCATCCCCAGAAGGACCAAAAAGTAAGAAAGCAATAAACCTTCAGAGGGAAGGAAGGTGAACAACAAAACAGAGAACTTTTCATTGCCAATGCACCATTAAGAATTTGTATTTGCAATACAAGATTTAAGACTAGACGTTTTACTTCACCAGAACAACTTCATTAGGCCCATATTGATGCTTCTTGTGCACCGAGAAACTTTTACTAGGCAAGGACTTCAAAACTCAGACGATACAACGTCGCGACATCTCAGGAACCCTTTACACTATGCAAACATTAGAATGCCTATTTCTCTCAGTCATCATCTCTACTGCTTAAATTTAACGAAAAGGTAAAGAAGAGAGGTGTCCTCGTTTTTTATTCTGGTTTCTTCAAATTGAAGCAGTTATCTGTTGCCTGGCTGAATAGCTCCTGGACCAGCTTTAATTCCTTCTCTGCCAATGCCAAAAATCATAAAAGATGTCGATTTCGCCCGAAACCAGAACATACATAAGTAAACAAGACAAACACCCTCACACCCTCATCGATAGGGCAATTACCGGCAGCTTCAAGTTGCTTCTGAAGTTCTTGTCCTACAGCATCATTCTCAGCCTGTGCATGGTAATTTGGGAAGAATAAGAAACAGCCTTAATCTATGGAAATACCGAAGTGCAAGACACAGAAAACCACAGATCATCTTGACCTGGAGCTCCGAAATCCTTTTGAGTTGAGCTTCTTCTCCTCCCTCGGGCAGTGGAATTCCAGCGACCAAGGCATCAAACTGCAGAAAAAGTTCTGATTGACTTTTATCCAGATTCCAAGAGCAAAAGGCAGAAAAGGATGCCGAATTTTATAACTCGAAGCATAATGCTTCATCTCTAAAGTGGAGGCGAATTGCTTTCACCCGCGAGAATATACTGATATTGCAGAGTCTCTAGGATGCCACACTGACCATCATTTAACTTCAAGCATGAAGTAGAACAAAAGTGCAGAAGATAGAAATCAGAACCAACTATCCAACATATTCAAGATCAAGAACGCTAACAGAGTTACAGTCTCATGGCACTTATACCTAATTCATATCATTCTACCAACTATAAGTTGCAGAAATACATTTGAAAGAAACAATAGTAGTGATTACACGAGAGTGGTGGCTCTTTTCAAATGTGCATAACTATTTCATGCACACAAGTCATACGATTACCCAACTCGTGTAACCAAATTATAACAACACGCTCTGTGTACATGTATACTGAGATACTCACGGCAGATGTATCCACAAACGGAATCCACAAACAAAAAGGTCGCATTTTCTTCCGTAGGAATAACTGTCGTATTAGGTGCCATGGCGTATGATGCACGTGGTCACATACACACACAAAAAAAAAATGCCAAAATTGTATTACATCTCCAGACCTACCCATCACATCTTCGATCTTTCCATGAGAAATTCCATAGTTTGTTTACGAATGGAAAGTCCTCTAGAAGAACGAGCGCAGAGTTTTAAAACCAAGACTAAATTGCATACAAAAGCCAATAGAAGTGAGAACATCTTTCCGTCAAAACTTCAGAGATAACCAAGATTTCTAGCCAAATAATTCCAACATCAAAGTAGCTTCTTTTTTATGCCACAATAAATCAAGTGATTAATCTACAGATTAAACTTCTAGTCAAATAATTCTTCCAATTACATCAAGTAGTTAAAAAATAAGCTCATCAATAACTTGCTATAGCAGCCTGAGAGACACAAACCTTCACATATAATTCTTACATCAAAGTATACAATAAATTAAGTAATCAATCCTCGGAGATAAACGTAGATCCCTAGCCAAGTAATTCTTCCAGTTACATCAAGTAGATAACATATAAGCTCACCAATAGCTTGCTATAGCAGCTTGAGAGACACGAACCTGCTTGGCGGCTTTAACGAGAGCAGAACTCATCAGCTTGGGTTGCTCGGCGAAACTGGACGCGTCCTCCGCGGCATTCGGGGGCGGCTCGGGATAATTCGCGGAGAGCCGCACGGAAGGCGCATCCCTCTGAAGACTGCCGAAAGTATTGAAGGCGATCGATGCGATCGTGTTGACTTGCTCTTGTAGCTGGGAGATCACGTCCATTCTCGATTTCCTATTGCAGAGTTTCTAATGCACAAGTAGGTGAAGAAGTTCCACTCAAGATGGACATTCGATATGAAAATTAGGGATGCGCACGACGGCGAGGTAACAGAGGAGAGACGTCGACGACGAAATTGCAGAGGAACTGATCTTATGAGAGAGAGAGAGAGAGAGAGAGAGAGAGAGAGAGAGAGTCACCTTCAGTCCGACGGGGGCGCGATGGCAGGTGGTGACGACGAGCACGAAGCGGCTCCGGTTCCGGCTCCGCAGAAACAGTAGGTCAGATTATGGAGGGTCGGAGAGACCGGCGGGGTGCGGCGGCGGAGACCGGCGAGGTGCGACGGAAGCACTGCGCAGGAGGATTCGGGAGAACACGCGAAGGAACACTGGTTTCCTTTTCCATTTAGCGGGTTCAACTTCTAGATTTATATGGACTCAATAAATTAACTTGAAAGCGAATTTTAATAAATTTCGTATTGTTCTTCTACGCAAATTATAAATCACAAAATCGAGAATGGCACACATCTATTCCATC
The DNA here is from genome assembly GCA_029784005.1 of Lenwebbia sp. NSW1173648. Lineage (NCBI taxonomy): Eukaryota > Viridiplantae > Streptophyta > Magnoliopsida > Myrtales > Myrtaceae > Lenwebbia > Lenwebbia sp. NSW1173648. The sequence goes on from JARCGZ010000010.1 coordinate 11,153,720, forward strand.
AAAAGATCATGTCAAAAACGTATTATAAATGATTATATTTCCAAATTTTATATAGTATTACCTAAAATATTCATCTTTTTTTTTTTCAAGTGATGGTCCCGAAAATAGAATTAAGAAATCCTTTCGGCAAGTAATTCATACATGTTCGATAGACCGTTTCATGGATTTTTATGTCCGCATCGATATATTCATCTCAACAAACTGAATGATATAAAAATACGTAAAGACAATGCAAACGGATTTGCCACGGCAATTAATACAAAACTTGTTAAATCGTGTGAGATTGTTGGCTCAACTTTTTAAAAGCTTATTATCCGAATAATTTCTTTTTCTAAAGCACTCATCAATAGCATTTAGAAAGTCCGTAATTATTAAATTTCATCATGGAGAGAAATTATCGAGAGGTGACATGAGTTACGCAATCGGTTCTTCTTTGATTAAAAATACTCGAGAGAAAACAACTCGAATTGTTTAGATGACTTCTAAGTAACAGCTATTTTTGTTGAGAATTCGGGGAAATCAGCGAGTAGAAGTCATTTCAAATCATCTTCGGTTGGTTCTCCTTTGAAAAGTGTTTGTAACAATAGATCCGACATAGATGTTCGAAATTAAAACCGAAGTGATTGAATAATTTTCCGGTATAAGTAAGGAAGTTCATGCTGTTCATCGATTTCGGGTTAGAAATTCTGTCCACTTTATCGTCTATCCATTCACTTCAACGTTAATAAAGTAGATTTAGTCATGACATGATACATTTCGGGCAGAAGAAAAAATAGTGGACAGGCCTAGCACATGTAGAAAGCTTAGGGTGCAAGAAATCAAAATTTCCTTGTCTTTTTTTTTTTTTTTTTGCTTCCTGTAATCTTTCGCCTGAATCGGACTTGCTGGGTCCGGAAAAGAGAGCTGAATCCCACCCCCAATGTGGAATAACGGGAAAAGATGAAAGCTTTACGTGCATTTGTGCAAATGGACGACGAGAAAGACGACCCCTCCCGTCTTTCCACCTTTTCAAAGACCTCGCGGGCTTCTTTGAGCTTCCATAGACGACCCCTTTACCTTCCCGAGGTCACTCTTCGCCTTCGCCGTAATGAATGCTCGCTTCTGAGTTCAAAATGGGACTGATGATGAATGCACAACCTTGCCCTTTTTTTGCGTCCCGCGAGTTTCTTGGAACCTTGGAGAGATTTTTCCCTGGGGTTTTGATCTGCAAGAAAGGGGGTGAAAGAAACAAGAAGAAGATTTTGGTACGTGGGTTCAGATGGATTTGCGAGCGAGCACAAGCAGAGTGTTGGGTATGGAGATAGCAGAGGGTGGTTTGAGCAGGAGGAGGAGAAGAGACGATTCTAAAGACCTGATTGATATTGTCTTCTCTTGGTCTCTTCACGACATTTTCAACGAAAACCTCTACCGTGACCAGGTTTCTTACTATTCTTCTCTCATCTTTGCTTGTCTTTTTTTTTTTCGCTTTTACCGTGCCCTGTTTTTATTCTCGTGTAAGTTCAACGACAATGTGGTGTTTGCTTGAGAAATTCGTTGCTCTTTCTTTTTTGTTTGCTTTTAATAGGCCTGTCCTTATGAGAACCTCTCATTAGACTTAGTGCCTTTATGCTTTTTCTGTGTTTGGCGATAGGAGTAGATTTTATGTTCTACGGAAGTTGGTCAAAGTATTTTTTGAATGTCGAGGTAGGATGGTTATACTTGAGATTTGGCCGAGCTGTTTTTGTAGGTGGAGACAATACCGGAGACATTTCAGTCGGTCCGGCATTATCTTGGATCGTATGTCTACCCTCTTCTGGAAGAAACACGGGCGTGTCTGTGCTCGAGTTTGGAAAATATTTCTTTGCTGCCTTTCACCGAGGTTACTCACTTTGTGGAATGCAAGAGAAATGGGAACTCATATGCTGTTAAGGCTGGTCGGTGGAGCAATGAATCCAACACTCGTGGCAAGGAAACTTACAAAACTTTGCCTGGAGATATATTGATTCTGACTAATGGTAAGCCCGCAACTGTTTCTGACTTGGAGAGGTTCGGAAGAAGATGGGCGTTTGCGTTGGTAAGGATGATTGGAGGAGACGATGAAGAGAATGAGGCAACCTCTCCCACAAACTTTAAAGTGGAGGCGTTATTGGACCATGAAGTAAATAATTCCTGGGAGCCAATGTATGCAATTTTCCTGATCAATATAGCCACTAACAGAAGGATATGGAACGCGTTGCTTACGTCTCTGAACTTGGATATTGTGAAGGAAATTCTCTGCACAGATTTGGTGGTATGACTTTCATTTTTGTATCTTTTATCCATTTAGACTTAAAATTACTATTATATCACTCTAAGCTTCAAAACTCCATTTTACTCCTGTCGATTTGTAAGTTTCACCAGAAAATTACATTAATAGATTAGGATGATAGTTTCTTTTAGTTGGTCCATGTTATGAAATTGAGATGACTGAAGATATGGGAAATTCGTGAAGTTATGTCTTCAATTAGGCAAAATAATTCCTTGAACTAGACCTTAAAATTTTCAATACTATACTTTTCACTTGATTTAAGTTTGTGCTGTGCAATGCTCTTTATATCATATGAACATCAATTAAGTTTCAGGGTCTCTAACCCTCTACCATATTTACATTGTCTGGATTATCACAAGAAATTTGTTTGTGTTGCAGGCTGATAAAGTTTCCAATCTCTGTATTACGAAAGGTAATGGTTCTGGGAGTGAGAGCCTTGACGAGAGATTGTGCCATGATCTGAATGAATCCCAAAAAAAGGCGGTTGGAGCCTGTCTAAATAAACTCCAATGTGAGAACAAGCCATCTGTTGAACTGATATGGGGTCCTCCTGGAACTGGGAAAACTAAAACCGTTGCTACACTGCTATTTACTCTCTTGAAGAAGAAACATAGAACCATTGTTTGTGCTCCTACAAATGTTGCCATCAAGGAGGTGGCATCTCGGGTTTTAAAGCGGCTAAAGGGATCAGATAGTGGTATAAGCACTGAAACGGAGAGTTTGCCCTGTTACTTTGGAGACATGCTTATTTTTGGGAACAAGGAGCGGCTGAAAGTTGATTCCGACATTGAAGCATTGAAACATCCAGTAGGAGGCATTTTGATCACATATTTCCTCTTGACTGGCGAATATTGTTGACAGAGAATATGATATCTGTAAGAGGAAGCGAGGCTTCTCGTCATCTACTGAGAGAAACGATGACCGTGAGAATTTTGAACAAGCATTTTTCACATGGGAAGATGGGTGAGCTAGCGACTTTGGTTCTTGGGTCTGGAATGCTCGACGATGAGTTGTACAGGAAAATTGTTGATTCTGTCGAGGGAAATATGTCATGGAAGGCATTCATGGAATGTTTGTGTCAGGATGTACCACCAGACCTTCCTCAGGCCAGCGATAGTAATAAGCCCGTGGAGTTGTCGTTGACTTGGAACCTTTATCAAGCATTAGCAGATACTTACATTGCCAATTGGAAGATTGAAAGAGACTACATCACTCCGATTTGCTTCTTGTATCTCTTGGAACGACCTTTGATTTTGTTATGTTGCTCCAAAGGGCAATTTTATGCAACCTAGTCTTCGCCAGTTGAATGGCTTATCTGCCATGAAGGTTTAGCAAAGCCTAGCTTTACTTTCAACCTGGAAAATTGCTTTGAGCTCATCATTGGGTTTGTTACTAGCATTATTCAGCAGCTTCTTTGCGACAAGGATGAAACCATAGAATGGATTAAAAGACCGAACCTTAATGTGACGAAGTACTACCCGCTGTTGGTCTTGAAGTTGGTTCCGTTGGTTTGTTTACTTTACTTCAATTTTGGCATCAGTCCAGATTTTCCCGTTGTTTCGCTGGATAAGAGTTGGATTTCTGGGCAATTACCTCCAGAATTTTGTCGTATTCTTTCACATTGGCGGAAGCGGAACTTACAGGAAATCTCAGTCAGTGTTTTTACCGAAGCATTCGAAAAAGTTGACGATTCCCTGGTACTTACCAATTCTGCTGCAGATTGTTCAAGTTTGTTACGTCCCCAAGCCATCATTTTAGACGTGATGTCGAACAAAGGCAAGGAGGAGATTATGAAAGTTTTATTCCCCAAAGACAGAAGCGCTGCGAGCTCTTGCAAGTTGCAAGATGTGACCGAAGTTTCCAAGGATTCCTCTTCATCTTCCAACAGTGTTCCGGCATCAGTTCTGCCTTTGGATGGTGCAAACACGTTGTCGTTGGAGCATGACCAATCACGGAAAAGGTTGGATTCATTGGAGGCATTAACTAATGCAAAGGATGTGTGGATGGAATATGTCTCTACCACCTCGACGATGAAGGTAATTCAAAGTCCTTGCACTATTACATCCTGTTTTGACTGTGAAGCACACAACTCTGCCCCAGCGAACCGTACCTTGCAGGAACAGGAGTTGGGCTTAGCGAATGAAGAAGAGGAGAGCGAAATCGCCGAAGCTCAAAAAACCAGTGAAGCGAAGAAGGATGCACAGGCTTCATCGTCTTCATTTTCGCGGACTGGTGGTGCGGAGAATAAGAACAAGAACAAGGGAGGTCGCAAGTCCAAAGGTAGAAAGAAGAGGAAAGGAGGCAAGAAGAGATGAATCTTCTCTTCATTGTCCAAGATACAGCACGAGTGAAAGTTTTATGCTGTTCGAATCCACAAGCCGTTCCCATTTTCGTAAATACATGTGGAACACTTTAGTAGAATAGTTCTTAGAGTGAAGAAAAACAGATCACGACAGGAAGCATATTACTCTACAGATTTCCTGAAGTTCTAGCAGTGAACTGCTGAGTAGTTTTTCTTGGCTGCAGTTTGATGTTCCTTCTTTTTGCCTCTCTGAACAGTGAAGGATGAGAAAGAAAATGCAACTTTCTCTGCGCATCTTACTTACTATTTGATATCCAACCTGTGGGAGCATATTGTCCATATGGGGGAGTACATAACTTATCTGTTTGTCCCATCGTCAGACGACGAAGGGCGATTCCATTACCGGGAAAGTCACCTATATACAGATGGATGAGCACGACAATGAGCTGAATCTGGCTCTTAATGGAGGATTAAGGATGTCATTACTATGCAATCTGAATAGTTGCGCGGCCTGAAACAACCAGCTTTTCGAAGAGATACTTGAGCAGGTCGATGGCTATATGGTTTCGGGCCTCGGCATTTTGGTTGAGTGATGTCAAGACTCGAAACTCTTGGAAGTTCAGTTGTTGCACCGCTGAGATGTAATCCCTTAAATGTAAAGAGCAATGCACCTGCTTTGATTTGGAAGAACTAAGGCGGTATTTTGAGTACCTTGAAGTTGAATGTAGTTATTATGATGTCATGAAAGCTTTGTCAAATACCGAGGAGTGGGGAGTGATGAAAAACATAATCGTCATTCACTATCGTCAAATTACAACATCTCTATATATATATATAGTGAGCATTAGGGCTTATTAATTATGGAGAAGACTAAACTACCCTTTCAACACTCCCCCTCAAGTTGGGGCATAAACATCAAAGAGCCCTAACTTGTTACACAAAGTAATTACTTTACTGCCCTGCAATGACTTAGTGAAAAGATCAGCAAGTTGGTCTTCAGTCCATGTGTATTGAAGTGTTATGTTATTGTTTTGAATTTTTTCTCGCACAAAATGGCAATCTACTTCAATATGTTTCGTGCGCTCATGAAAAACTAGATTTGAAGCGATATGCATAGCAGACTGGTTATCACAACACAGAACTGAGGGAGCTGAAGATGACATACTAATTTCGGATAATAACATCGTCGACCAAATCAACTCACTAGTCACATGAGCCATGGCCCGATATTCCGCATCAGCACTCGATCGAGACACCACCTGTTGTTTCTTACTTTTTCAATTCACAAGATTGCCTCCCAAGAATACACAGTAACCAGAAGTTGATCGCCTATCCAAAGGACAACCAGCCCAATTAGTATCAGAGTAGCCAATAACATCAAGATGTCCATGATTCTTGAACAATATCCCTTTGCTTGGTGCTCCCTTCAAGTATTTAACTATACGTAGCACTCCCTCCCAATGTGTAGTACAAGGAGTACTCATAAAATTGACTAACAACACTAAGAGCAAAAGAGATATCTGGTCAGGTAACAGTTAAATAATTGAGCCTACCCACCAGTTTCCGATACTTACTTGGATCATGAAGTAATTTGTCATGTTCTGCATTAAGCTTCACATTAGGATCCATCGAAGTATTAACAGGCATCACTCCAAGAAAACCAACCTCACTGAGAATATCCAGTACATATTTTCGCTGTGATAATGAGATACCATCACGTGAGTAGGCCACCTCAATGCCCAAGAAATACCGCAAACAACCCATATCTTTTGTGCTAAACTCTGCCTGTAAAAATTGTTTCAATTTTTGTATGCCCATAGAATCACTACCAGTAATGATAATATCATCCACATACACAACCAGGAGAACACACCCAGCAGGGGAAGTAGAGCTAAATACAGAACGATCTACAGTACAACGTCGCAAACCAAACCGAATAACTGCATCACTAAAACGACCAAACCAGGCACGAGGAGATTGTTTCAACCCATATAATGCCTTGCGTAGGCGAAAAACACTGGTAGACTCCCCCTGAGCAACGAACCCCGGGGGTTGCTCCAAATATACCTCCCTTGCCAAGTCCCCCTGAAGAAAGGCATTCTTGACATCAAGTTGGTGAAGAGTCCAGCCATAATGGACAGCAAGAGAGATGAAAACACGAACGGAATGTATCTTTGCTACAGGAGAGAATGTATCATCATAATTAACTCCATATGTCTGGGTGTAACCTTTGGCAACTAGACGTGCCTTCAGACGCTCAACAGTGCCATCTGATTGAAACTTCACTACAAAAACCCAACGGCACCTACAGCCTGTTTCCTAGTAGGTAACGATGTAAGTTGCCATGTCCCATTATCCTGTAGTGCCTGCATTTCATCCTCCATAGCCTGTCGCCAACCTGGATGAGCAAGAGCCTATACAACAGTACTTGGCACAGACACAGCAGATAAAGAAGTAACAAACGAGGAATATGTAGGAGAAAGACAATCGTAGGATAAAAATCGAGAAAGAGGGTAACGAGTATGTGTATAACAAGACAATCCACTATATGGAGTAAACCGAGGATTGGGTTGACCAACACAAGAACGTCTACCTTTGCGCAATGTAATGGGAATGTCAATAGTAGAATCAGGCTCAGAAGCAACTGGTGGATCAGAAGAAGGAACATTGACTGGTGGAGAATCATGCATATCCAATGCAGGCGGCGACTGTACTACCTCACGTTGAACAGACCGGTGCCATTGATAGGTCTTGTCGGCAATCTGAAAACTAGGCAATGACGTTGACGACTCAGGCATACTCTCCAAGGGAATAGGCGGTAGTAGAGCCATAGTCGAAGACATAACATCTTCAGAAGGACCCGCTGTAGAGGAGTAATATGAATGATCCTCAAAAAGGTTACATCTGCTGAGACATACAACCGCCGACTAATTGGACTATAACACTTATATCCTTTCTGAGTTCGAGAATACCCAACAAACACACACTTGTCAGCCTGTGGATCGAGCTTATCAAGACCAGAAGCAAGACGATGCATAAAATAGATATACCCAAACACACGAAGTGGTAAAGTAAAAAGTGGACTTGTATGATGGATATTGGAGAAAGGTATGCCCCAATGGAGCACTGAGGATGGAAGGCGATTTATGAGATAGCATGTTGTAAGAACAACATGCCCCCAGTACATTTTGGGGAGGTTCATATGAAAAAGGAGGCAACGGGCCACATCCAGGAGATGACAATTTTTTCGTTCAGCCACCCCATTCCGTTAGGGGGTATATGGATAAGAAATCTGATGCAAAATCCCATGAGATATAAGAAATGATTGAAAACCAGAGGAAACAGCCATATATTCTTTGGCATTATCGGAATGAAAAATATTTAATAGAAACATGATATTGATTGAGAATTTCAAAGTAAAACATACGGAAACAAGAAAAAACTTCAGTTCGATCTTTTATTAAATATAACCACGTCATTCGGGGATAATCATCCACGAATGTAACAAAATATTTATAACCAGACATATCATTGACACGACATGGTCTCCAAACATCAGAATGGACCAACTTAAAAGGACTTGACACACGACGCTGGACACGAAAAGGAAACGATGCTCAATGGTGTTTGCCAAATTGGCAAGCATCACACTGGATAGGACTCATTCTGAAACAGGTGAAAAATGACAAAGAATGTCAGGTGGTGGATGACCCATACGACAATGCATATGAAATAAGTCGGAAGCAATTTTCTTCTGAGCAGCCGTAGCAATAAGGTCTTTGTTCAGGAAGTACAGCCCATTGGAATCATATCCACCACCAATCATTCGTCCGGTCCTCAGATCCTGAAAGACGCAATGAGTGGAAGTAAACGTTACAGAACAATTCAAATCTCTAGTAAGGGAACTAATAGAGAGCAAGTTATATGGGAAAGCTGGCAAATGATAAATAGATGAAAGAGTAAGAGAGGGACCCAAGATTGCATTCCCTTGACCAATGATATGTGACTGTGAACCATCAACAAGTGTAACAGAACTAGGTGACATAGAGGTAATACTAGACAACAACTTAGAATTACCGGTCATATGATTGGTGGCACCAGAATCTACGACCCAAGAAATGGGCGCATAAGAGAGTAAACAAGACGGACTACCTAAAGAAGTTTGTGCCAAAGTAGCAGTAGGAGCAGGGGAATCCACCACCTGGTTGGGACGCATTAAGGACTCATACTCGGTGCGAGTCAGCATAATGGTACTAGGTAACTCCTGTAACTGATCAGGAACCTTATGTACTGGAGATTCTACTGCTTCGGCATATGCAGCCTATGGACGAAGATCAGGATGTAGGGTATAGCAATAAGGCTCAATATGGCCAGCTCGCTGACAATGGTTGCAATAACGAGAACTTCTAGCACCTCTACCACCATTTTGGCCACGACCTGGTGAAAAGAAAAACCTGCCACGACCCCGAGGACCACGCCCTCGACCTCCACGACCCCCAGAAGATTGAGAGACCATAGCACTCGCTACAGGTGCAGATGATAATGAGTCAGACATGCATCGAAGGACCCGAGAAAAGACATCATCTATCGATGGAAGAGTGCCTTAGAAGATAATCTACTGTCGGAGAGAAGAATGAGTAGGACCAAGTCCCCGGAGAAATAACACAACTCTCATATCCTGTTGGCGCTTGGCCAGCTCTTTAATGTCATTAGTGGCAGGCAAATAAGCATCCAGTTTCTCACAAAGGGTAGTGAACCTAGAATAGTAATCAGATGCAGACATGTCTCCAATACGTAGGTCAAATAGCTCCTCTCACACATCACAAACACGGGTCATATTATCACGACCTGAAAACATAAGAGCACATTTGTCCCAAATAGCTTTGGCTGATGTACATCTCATAAACTGAGGACTAATCTTGGAATTCATGGTATTTCATAACAATGTCCGAATAGCTGTATCGCCAGAGATCCTCCTTTGTTTTATCCGTAGGTGGAGATGAAGTCAGATAACTCAGTTGTTTGGTGGCCAAAAGATATGTTTCGACTGCCATAGACCAAGAAGGGTAATTGGTCCCATCGAGCTTAACAGAGGTCAACTTCAGATTAGTGAGACTGGTATCCGTGTTTTCAGAATTGCCAGCCATAACTCAATAATAATATAAAAGTGAACCTAACAGAAATTTGCATCTTGTGCACCAAACATAATAATTACCACCAAACACAATAACTCATCAGAACAGAAGCACAATCAACATAGTGCATTAACAAACCCAATAATCAACCATCCCGAGTAAATTTCAACACCAGGCAGTACTTTGAGACAGATTTGATTAGTGTCCGCGGCATATAGCATGACAAGGAACAATAATTACTAGTTCACATGATGGAAGACGAGGTTTGATTGTTGTAAATCAAATATGATGGTGTAACGACATCATATATCTGACCAAAACGTAGACAAGCACGGCAAGAATCATGAGGAGTTAACTTCCACCTTAATCGAATAAAAATATCGATAAGCTTCCTGAAGCACTACACAAACCACACCATTGCAACTCAGGGCTAGACCTCGTTTACTCGGCTCTTGATTGACGAGTATATGGAGAACAACAATCTTGCTAGAACCTTGTTTGGTCTAGAAAATCATCAACTTCGGCTAGACTGGCCCACGAGACATAAGATCTGCACTAGGATCGCTAAGGGTCTCGCCTTTCTCGAGTATCTGTTCAGTTCTTGCCCAGTGTTTTATCGAGCCACGATGTAGGGACTCGTGCGAGACGGGCGATGGCGCCAAGCGTCGGGCGACGCTGGTCGGCGATGCTTCGCCGGATCTGGACGTCAGGCAACACTAGGCAGGGTCGGGTGACGTCGGATCTAGGCTGCGTCGAGCAACGCTGGGTGGCGTTGGGCGATGCCGACCGCTTTGGATCTAGGTTTTTTTTTTTCCTTTACTAAAAGCGGAAAAGGATTTTGGTGACGATTGTAGGCACTGATACCATGATGAAAAACATAATCGTCATTCACTATTGTCGGATTACAACATCTTTATATATATATATATATAGTGAACATTAGGGCTCGCTAATTATGGAGAAGACTAAACTACCCTTTCAACAATGAGAATCACCATTATTAATACAAGAGGAAAATCAATGGACATGCTCTATATGGAACAATTGTCACTAACAAACCTATAGTATGCTAGCCTATTTAGTTCTAAACTTTTTTAATTTGGCCAATTTAGTCCTAAATTTTTTGACGATTGCCAATATAGTCCTTCCAGCTAATGTTGGTCAGAAATGGAATGTTGGTCGAAAAAGGCCGTCATTTCTCATTTTCGACCAACATTAGCCGGAAGGACTACATTGACAATTCATAAAAAAATATTTAGGACTAAATTGGTCAAATTGAAAATATTAGGATTGAATTAGCTGTCGTACAATAGATTTTAGACTTTTTGGACAATTTATCATGTTCTAATCAGATTTAATTGTCAAAATATTGAGAATCATACGTTGAAAAATAAGAAAACTGGATTCATTGTACCCGGAAAAATTATCAAAAAAGTTCTAAATCTATTGTACGGATGTCAATTTACTCATAAACCCTTTAATTTGACTAATTCGTCCTAAATCATTTCATAATTTGCTAATGTAGTCATTCCAATCAATTTTGACCGACATCCGCTGACGTGGACACCAGCAGTCCTTCGCGGCAACGCCAACATTGACATGTCTATACCTATTGCACTTGTGCCAATTTAGTCATAAACCTTTCAATTTGATCAATTTAGTTTTAAATCTTTTGACCATTTGCCAATTTAATCTAAAACCTTTCGATGATTAGCCAATTTAATTTCGCCAGAGAACGCTAACACGGTGGTCTAGTCATAGCAGTCCTATGTGGCATGGCCAGCGTTGACTAGACTGCCACATCATCATTTTCCAACCTAGATGACTAAATTGGCAAATTAGCAAAAGATTTATGACTAAATTAGCCAAATTAAAAGGTTTACGATTGAATTGGCACAAGCGAAATAGATTTAAAACTTTTTTGGTAATCTCCCCTCCAATTGGTGAAGATGGGCACAAGGCAAGACGAGGCCAAGAATCACATTCCACGTCCTTGTCCAATACAACAAAGAATTTTATTTTTCTTGCCTCTCGCCTTGTGCCCGGCCGGGGCAAGGCGGCTCCGTCGCACGATGCCCTGCCTCGTGAGGCGAGTCTTTGCCTCGTAGGGTGGCGGGATGCATCATCCTCCAAAGGGACAACAAGCCATCTTATACATTTAAGTCTTTGCCTCTCGCGCCTTGTGCGGGGCAGGGCCGGTGCGCTGGAGTGGAGCGGTGAATCACCCGGCACAAGGACAGCAAATCCTCTCGTGAATCCACACAAATTACAGATGAACATAAGTTTTAAAACAAAATATCTAGTCCATCAAAGATCACGTCAAAAACGTACGATGCATAGATAGATTTTCAAATTTAATATAGTAACAATTTTGAAATATCTATACTTTTCAAAGGGTCGCACTAGAAATAAAATTAAGAATCTTTCTCGACGACTAATTCACATGTTTGTACCAATGTTTCGGTCGTTTGTCCACTATCGGTTCTGCAAATCTTGCTCTGGGGGAAGATTTTCATTGCCACCTGATGTAAACGCTATCCATGTCTCGTAGTATATCACTACAATCGTGGTGCATCAGCCTGTTCTAATTCCCTTTTCGCTGTTAGTTACCTAAAAGTAGAAATTATGAGATTGCATGTGTAGTTGTAGCTAGTCTGTAAGTTTGTTAAGTACAAATTTTCAATTCTAGTTGCTAGCTTAATTAATCCTCCAGCATTGGTGCAAAACATAGAGCAGAAAGCTCTTCAGTCGATGAGATTGTTGATGATGCAGCATTATTCAAGGATACGCCGGATTCATTTGTAGATATATCTCCCAACTCTTATCCCCTTATTATCACTTTTCGTAAGCTTCTGATGATGCTAGATGGAACAGTTGGGGTTTCATTCTTCACTGAAATGATGTCCCACATAAAGGGTGGTCTCCGACCAGCAGATTGTTGTGATGGCAATCTTGACAGACTAGCTTATGTTTCACTTTCAGAGGGTCGTGTCTCCACTCTGAGTATTGAGAGAAGAGAAGAAATTTATGATGCTTTTGAGAATTATGAAAAGATGAAACTGAAAAATTGTGAATTTGATTTGGCCGATATTGTCGATGATCTTCATCGCCGTCTTTTTCGTGAGCAGTTTGCTGGTAACGTGGTGGATTTTGTATTGCATTGATGAAGTGCAGGATCTCACCATGAGGCAAATTTCACTGTTCAAATATATCTGTAGAAAAGTTGATGATGGCTTTGTGTTTTCGGGTGACACTGCACAAACTATTGCAAGGGGAATAGACTTCAGGTTTGAAGACATAAGGTCCCTTTTCTACAAAGAGTCCTTGATAGATTCGAAGGATTAGGGATGTCTTTCCAAGACGTTCCATTTGAGCCAGAACTTCCGCACTCATGCTGGTACCCTCATACTGGCGCAGAGCGTTGTTGACCTTCTTTACCATTGTTTGCCCTTTATCCATTGATGCTTTGAGCCCCGAAACTAGCTTTAAATGTGGGGAAGCCCCAATTTTACTTGAATCGGAGAATGATGAAAGTGCCATACTGTCAATTTTCAGTAACAGTGATGTTACTGGTAAGTTCGTTGGCTTTGGAGCAGAGCAGGTTATTTTGGTTCGAGATGATCATTCTCGAAATGAAGTTTCAAACCTTGTGAGAGGGCAAGCCCCTGCTGGAATGAAAAGAAAAAGTAAGGAGGGTGGGGGGCTAAAAAGAAAAGTGGGAGGTTTCTAATTTTTATTTTATTCTTTTTTAGGGAATAAAAAAAAGTAAAAGGAAAAGTAGGGGGTGGGGGTGGGGGTGGGGGCCGAGGACCACTTATGTCTATATTAGTGATTTTTTCTCTTGTTTTTTTTAGGGGATAAAAAAAAGAAAAGTACGGGGTGGGGACTAATTAGGGCAAATCAGGGATAAATGGATACTTAGCTGTCAAATGTGAGTAATGATTAGTGTCTTTGGTTTCTTTTCGTGTATTTTTTTATTTATTTATGGAATCATAAAAATGATAATTTATCATATATATATATATATATATATATATATATATTTATATATATATATATATATATATATTTATTTATTTATTTATTTAATATACAACGTGTCCTAACGTGTCGGAATTCTCTATTATTTTAGAAATCACGTGTCGGTGGAATCTGGTTTTAATGGAGGATTAAAAATGACATTATCGTGCGATCTGAATAGTTGCGCAGCTCCTACGGTGAGTCGCCTCCCGAGCAGCTTTTATTGTGCTAACTGCTAAGGACTCGTCTCGATGGCTATATTGTTTCGGGCCTCGGGATTTTCGTTGTGTGATGTCAAGACTAGAAACTCGTGGAAGTTGAGTTGTTGCACCGCCGAGATGTGATCCCTGAATGTAAACAGCAATGCACCTACTTTGATTTGGAAGAACCGAGGCGGTATTTTGAGTACCTTGAAGTTGAATGTAGTTTATTATGATGTCATGAAAAGCTTTGTCAAATACGGAGGAGAAACCCGATTTTTTTAATGTAAGAGGAAAATCAATGGATATGCTCTCACTCGAATAATTGTCCAAAAAGTCTTAAACCTATTGTACAACGACCAGTTCTGTCTTAAACTTTTCAATTTTTTGCCGATTTAGTTCTAAACCTTTTGACGATTGTCAATGTTATCCTTTCGGTTATTCGTCAAAATTTTTAGGACTAATTGACCAAAGTAAAAAGTTTAGAACTGAATTGGTCGCTGTTCAATAGATTTATGACTTTTTGAATAATTTTTCCTATTCTAAATTGGACTTAATTGTCCAAATATTGAGAATCATGGGTTGGAAAATAAGAAAACCGGATTCATTGGACTAATGAGTCCCGAAAAAATTATCAAAAAATCCCTAAATCTATTGTATGAGTACCAATTCAATTTTAAACTATTTAATTTGATCAATTTATCCTAAATCTTTTGATAATTTGTCAATATAGTCATTTCATCTAATTTTAGCCGACAATCGATGGTGTAGACACCAGCCATCCCAAATATTAACTCGTGCCAATTTAATTCTAAATCTTTTGTCGATTTATCAATTTAATTCGAAACTTTTGACAATTAACCAGTTCTGACTTGGCAGTATAAATTGGCCAAAATTACTAAATTGGTAAATTGTCAAAAGGTTTATAACTAAATTGGTTAAATTGAAAGGTTTAGCACTGAATTTGCACATGTGCAATATATTTATAGTTTTTATTTATTTATTTATAAATCTCCCCTCCAATTAGCGAAGATGGGCACAAGGCAAGATGGGGCCGAGAATCACATTCCACGTCCTTGTCCCATACAATAAAGAATTTCATTTTTCTTGCCTCTCGCCTCGTGTCCGGCCGGGGCACGGCAGCTCCGTCGCACGATGCCCTACCTCGTGAGGCGAGTCTTTGCTCGTAGGGTGGCGGGATGCATCATCCTCCAAAGGGACAACAAGCCATCTTATACATTTGAGTCTTTGCCTCTCGCGCCTTGTGCGGGGCAGGGTCGGTGCGCTGGAGTGGAGCGGTGAATCACCCCGCACAAGGACAACAAATCCTCTCGTGAATCCACACAAATTACAGATGAACATAAGTTTTAAAACACGAGATCTAGTCCATCAAAGATCACGTAAAAAACGTAAGATGCATAGATAGATTTTCAAATTTAATATAGTAACAATTTTGAAATATCTATACTTTTCAAAGGGTCACTCTAGAAATAAAATTAAGAATCTTTCTCGACGAGTAATTCACTTGTTTGTCCCAATGTTTCAGTCGTTTGTCCATCATAAACTTGATAGAAATTTTCGTGGATTTTTACGTCTAACATAGATATCTTTGCGTTGCCATTTGTCTCAATACTTGAGAAAATTTGATTGCTGATGAAGATAGAGCAGTAATTCTAGTCTTTGATGCGTGATGTTGATCACCGTTCTTAAGATATCATTTGTTCTCACTATTTGTTGTTGCTGGGTTTAGAACAAATATACCTCCAGGATGTATACCAAATACGCAGAGAAATGAGTTTAGCAATTACTTAACTTCCCTCTTGAAATTTCACCTTGAATATGTTATCAAAGTTGTATGTATGAAAATAGAAGATGAGAGAGTTACGAAGAAGTAATTGTTTTGAACAGCTGTGATGAACAATGTACGATTTGGCGCTTTTTATAGAGAACCAATCAACATATCTCTTGGAAATAGGCACCTTATTTCCACCATCACCACTTTTCATGTCAACAACAATCACTTATTTTCTTCAACCAAAAAAAAAAATCACTTATTTTCATATCTAAGAATAACCTTTTTATAACCGAAAGTTACATATTTTCATGATAACAAACTATTTCAACTTGCACTATAGAAGTATGTAAGGTTAATGGGGAAGGGTTTTCTTCGGCTTTGCGAATGAAATGTTCGATCCCCGACATGGCTTTTTAAAAGCTTTTTCTCTAAAGAATTTTGGACTTCTACTAAAGCGATATTCCCATCAATCCCTTTTGCTAGACGATCTACTAGATGACAACCCGCGCATTGTGCTTTAAATAACTTTGATAATGGTTGAGAATATCGTACTTCGACATTATTAAGGAACGTATCAACCAAAGTTGGATCTGTTAAATGTACTTGTTGAAGATTACTGTGAAAGGAGTACTTGAAAAAAGAAGCTGGTGCAGACTTTTAATGCTTATTGTCATATTGAATTAATGAAAACGTAGAAAATGAGCGGTGATTTTATAATGAATCAAATTGTACTTAAAACAAGTGAAAAATAAAATCACACTCAATAGCATTTAGATAGTCCTTAACTATTATAATTCCTTGTGGAGAGAAATAATCGAGAGATGGTAGAAATTCCGTAATTGATCTTCTTTTGATTTAAACATACTCGATAATAAACATTTACAATCGTTCAGATAACGCCTAGATGGCAGCTCACTTTGCCGGAGAATTCGGCAAAACCAAGGAGGAAAAGGCTTCTGTAACTCTTTATGATTTTAAGTCTTAAGTTTCCACGTGATCCTTTGAGAAAATTTTATAATTATATATTGATACAAACGTTCAAAATTAGAAACGAAACGATACGATAATCTTTATCATAAGTCAAAAGTTTATATTCCGCATAGATTTCCGATTAAGATCCGTCCATTTCTTGATCTATTTACCGTTTCAATAGTTAAAAAAATAGTTTTAATTTCTTGAAAAGTAACCTGTGCTCTCGTTATAATACATTTCGAATGGACAGGCCTAGTACGTGTAGAAAGCTTAGGTTGCAAGAAATCAAGACGTTTGCCTTTCCTTTCCCTAATCCTTTTTTCTTTTTGTAACTGTTAGCCCGAATCGGACTTGTTGGGTCCAGAAAAGTGGCGGAACGACGAGTAAAGCTGAAAGCTTTACATGCATCTCAGCTGTAAAAAGCATCATCAATCGGTGAACGGAGGACGAGAAGATGGCCGACTTTCAATTACAATGTCTAGGTTGTTGGGAGCTTCATAGCAAAAGTCCAATAAGATGGCCAAGAGAGAGTCTAAATCTGAGCCCATTACCATATCCAGTTGAACCCACATTCACTCAAAAGCTTTAGGCCAATGAGTTAGGAGCCAACTTGATATATTAGGTGCTCCATACCACATGTGGGACTTCCCTAAAACAACTCACATATGCACGTTCATAATCTCCCCCTCACGTGTGAGCTCTAGTGTTAGGTTTGCTCCAGATGCACAATCTCCCCTCACGTATGAGCTTCAGTGTTAGGTTAAGTAAGTATCCTTCCGCATCAATTTTTCTCAATTCGGTTTGCTCCAAATGCATAATCTCCCCTCAACTTGAATCTCCAAGTCATTGCTATGCACAACTGCTAACTTGGGATTGCATCGCCCATGGTCTCTATCTTGCATCTCCAGACCAATCGTGATGGCCAATCAACCATTGGCTCTGATACCATTTGTTACACGCGGGCTTATTAAGTGCATCAGAAGTCTGATACCTTCACCGGGGAGATCGTCAAGAACGAGTCCAAGTCTGATCCCGTCAACATATCCAGTTAAACTCACTTTCACTCAAAAGCTTAACCCAATGAGTTATGGGCCAACTTGATATATTAACCGCTTCACACCACATCAATTCTCCGATGTAGGACCTTCTCTAAGATAACTCACACGTGCATTTTAACAATCTCCCCCTCACGTATGAGCTCCAGTGTTAGGTTTGCTCCAGATGCACAATCCCCTCTCATGTGTGAGCTTCGGTGTTAGGTTTGCTCCCTCTTAATCCAAGTATCCTTCCATATCAATTTTTCTCAACTTGAATCTCCAAGTCATTGCAATGCACCGGTAACTTTGCATCGCAACCAACCAACATCAACCGCTAACTTGGGATTGCATGACCCATGGTCTCTATCTTGCGACTCCAAACCAACTCCCATGGTCTTTATCTTGCATCTCCAGACCAACTATCTGTTGTTTCTCTCTAGACTCGCGTTATGCCAGATCAACCGTGATGGCCAATCAACCATCAGCTATGATACCAATTGTTGCGCTCAGCAGAAGTCCAATACCTTCATTTAGGAGATCGCCAAGAGGAAGTTCAAATCCGAGCCAGTCAACATGTCCAGTTGAACCCACCTTTACTCAAAAGCTTAAATCAATGAGTTATGGGCCAACTTTAATATATTAACTACTTCACACCACATCAATTCTCTGATTTAGGACTTCTCTAACATAACTCACATATGCATCTCAACATAGGTTAAGAAAGCCTTTCTAAAGCCAATCGACATGTTCGAGGCAAGACTGTTGGGGTGTGGTTTATACTCCCCAACGATAGGAAAGCACGGGGATCAGAGGAGCTGCCCTAGCGGGGGTCTCAAGGGGGCAACGCTCCTGGACACTATGGGGCTTTTATAGTTTAAGCTCATATTTTTCATTGGTAGCTTGGGTTTGGGCTCATGAATAGCTACTGTTATATATGCTTTTTCGTTTGTAATTAAGTGATATAACTATAAGTGCGATATGCTAATTATAATGAAATCCTCTGCTAGACGTAGCCCTAGTTTAAGGATGAACTAGGATAAAATCTCGTGTCTCGATTTTTCTTTCTCGTTTTACACTTTATTTCGTAGAGATTGTGCGCCAAATTATAACAAAGGCAACTCCAACGCACAATGCCGTGCGGCGAAGCACCTCGTACCGCAGTGCCTATCCTTGTGAAGCAAGCCGATGCCCTATGGCGATGTGGTGGTTCACCACGCGTGACAACGGCGACGAGTCCAACCAATTTCAAATGAATGGAAGCTTTAAAACACGATATCTGTATCATCACGTCAATGACATATTATACGTGAATAGATTCCCAAACCTGTATCATCTCTTTAGCTTTCGGTAAGAAATTAGTTGAAATTTTGCGAGATTGTCTACTCAGCTTTTTAAATATTTTTAATCTACTGACCTTTTATTAAAGTGATGTTTCTATCACATTTTCTCTTTTCGTACGGATTTATTTGATGACGACTTGCGCGCATTCACTTCCTGAAACACACTCTCAATAGAGTTTCGGAAGTCTATAGATATTCGCATATGACCCATTACGAAGAGAAATAATTAAGAGGCGACAGGAATTACCCGATTGAATCTCCTTAGATCGATAAGACTTGACGGAAAACATCTATGATATTTTAGGTGGCGTCTCATAGCAGCCCGTTTTGTCGAGAATTTGACAAAACTAACTAGGAGAATGCGTCTCTAACAATCTATAATTGCAAGTGTTGAGTTTTAGACCATCCTTTCAAAGGGTCACCACTAGTAAATAGAATGTTCACATTCATCATTGCTTCCTGGTTGAGATTCGTCCCATCTATTTCATCTACTTATTATTTCAATATCAACAAATAATTTTAATAACTTCAAAAATAACTTCACTTCGGACAAAAAAATAGTGGACAAGGCCTAGTACGAGTACAAAGCTTAGGTTGCAAGAAATCAAAATGTGGAATCGCGAGGAAAAGCAGGAAGCTTTACATGCATTCGGGCAGTCAAGAGAAGAAAGTCATCAGACAGTGTACGGAAGACGAGAGGACGACGACCCACCCCCGTCTTTTCACATGGTTGACGAAGACCTCGAGTGCTTCTTTTGAGGTTCCATGGACGACCCTTTACCTCCCCCAGGCCACTCTTCTTCGTCGTTAAGAAATGCTCTCACTCCGGAGTTCAAAATGGGACCGATGATCACCGTACAAGCTCGCCCAGTTTTTGCGTCGCGAGTTTCTTGAAACCTTAGAGCGATTTCTCCTCGGTGCATTGATCGGAATGACCTGACTGAAGATTTTGGTACGTGGGTTTTAGGTGGGTTTGAGAGCGAGCATGAACAGAGTGTTGGGTATGGACAATATCAATCGCAATGACCTGACTCATATTGTCCTCTCTTGGCCTCTTCACGACATTTTGAACGAGAATCTCTACCATAACCAGGTTTCTTTCCTCATCTTTTCTTTTGTGGTCTTTTATCATGGCCTTTTGGTTTTATTCTCGTGTAAGTCCAACAACAATGTGGTGTTTACTTGAGAATTTCCGAAATGATGTTAGTTAGTTGCTTTGTCGTTTGTTTGTTTGTTTGTGCTTTTAGTAAGCCTAGCCTTATGAGAACCTTGCATTCAACTTGGTAAGATAGAACCCTTTATGCTTCTACTTTGTTTGGCAAACTAATTGGGTATTTTAGGAGTATATGCTATGGTTTATGGAATTTGTTCAAAATATTTTTTGAATGTCGAGGTTGGTTGATCATATTTGACATTTGGCCGAGCTGTTTTTGTAGGTGGAGACTATACCGGAGACATTTCAGTCGGTCCGGCATTATCTCGGATCGTATGTCTACCCTCTATTGGAAGAAACACGGGCGAGTCTGTGCTCGAGTTTGGAAAATATTTCTTCACTGCCTTTCGCTGAGGTTACTGCCTTTGTGGGGCGCGAGAGAAGTGGGAACTCATATGCTATTACGGCCGGCCGGTGGAGAAATGAATCCAAAACTCATGGCAAGGAAACTTACAAAACTTTGCCTGGAGATATATTGATTCTAACTAATGGTAAGCCGGCAACTGTTTCTGACTTGGAGAGGTCAAGAAGAAGATGGGCGTTCGCGTTGGTTAGGATGATTGGAGAAGATGATGAAGAGGATGAGGCAACGTCATCCACAAACTTTGAGGCATTGTTGGACCATGAAGTAAATGATTCCTGGAAGCCAATGTATGCAATTTTCCTGATCAATGTAGCCACTAACAGAAGGATATGGAAGGCGTTGCATATGTCTGTGAACTTGGATATTGTGGAAAATATTCTCTGCACAGATTTGGTGGTATGACTTTGGTTTTTGTACCTTTCGTCCATTTAGACTTAAAATTGCTATTATATCCCTCTAAGCTGCAAAACTTCATTTTACTCCTGTCGATTTGTAAGTTTCACCGGAAAATAAGATAAATGATGCTTTAAGCCATTCTGTTACATTAGTATTAGGATGATTGTTTCTTTTAGTTGGTCCATTTTATGATATGGAGATGAATGAAGATATGGGAAATTAGTGATGTTATGTCTTAAATACGGCAAAATAATTCCTTGGAGGTGACGTCCTCGATCGTACTAGACCTGAACATTTTCTATACTATACTTTTCACATGATTTAAGTTTGTGCTGTGCAATGCTCTAACCTTCTACCATATTTACATGGTCTGGATGATCACAAGAAATTTGTTTAGTTGCAGGCTGATAAAATTTCCAATCTATGTATTACAAAAGCTAATGGTTCTGGGAGTGAGAGCCATGAAGAGAGATTGTGCCATGATCTGAATGAATCCCAAAAAAAAGCAGTTGGGGCCTGTCTCAATAAGCTCCAATGTGAGAACAAGCCATCTGTCGAACTGATATGGGGTCCTCCTGGAACTGGGAAAACTAAAACCGTCGCTACACTGCTACATACTCTCTTGAAAAGGAAACATAGAACCATTGTTTGTGCTCCTACAAATGTTGCCATCAAGGAGGTGGCATCTCGTGTTTTAAAGCTGCTAATGGAATCAGATAGTGGTATAAGCACTCAAACAGAGAGTTTGCTCTGTTACTTTGGAGACATGCTTATTTTTGGAAACAAGGAGCGGCTGAAAGTTGATTCTGACATTGAAGAAATATACCTGGAACACCGTGTAGATTGTGTTGATGAGTGCTTTTCTAAATTCCCTGGTTGGCATCAGCTTTTAACTTCCATGATAGATACTCTTGCCGAGTGCGTCAGTCAATACCGCATGTTTTTGGAAATCGAATGCGAATGCGGAAGCAGTAAAGAAGATGGTAACTGTGAGCTTAAATCATTTCTTGAGTTTTTCAGGGACCGATTCAAGGCGACTGTCCAGCCCCTGCGGAGATGCCTCTATGTTTTCTGTACTCATATATCCAGAACTGATTTCCAGAATATTACATCCCTGCTTACCTTACTTGATTCTTTTGAAACTTTGTTATGTGGAGAGAAGTTGGATTCAGAGAAGATGGAGATGACTCTTTCACGTGATGAACTTAGCCTGTTTTCATTTGAGACGTCCATGGGTCCACTACGTAATATTTATATGAAGAGACAGGAATGCCTTTCCATGTTGCTAACTGTTCGTGATTCTCTGAAGGATCTAAAACTTCCAAACTTTATGAGTAAGGCAATAGTAGCCGACTTCTGTTACCAACATGCTTCCCTGTTTTTTTGCACTGCTTCTAGTTCATGTAAGCTGTACTCAGTGGAAATGGAGCCTCTCAATTTATTGGTAATCGATGAGGCAGCCCAGTTGAAAGAATGCGAGTCAGTAATTCCTCTGCAACTCCCTGGTGTCAAGCATTTGATTTTAGTTGGAGACGAGTGTCAGTTGCCTGCTATGGTGGAAAGCGAGGTAATGTTAAATGTCTGGAAAGTAACTTTCTATTTGGTCTTGAAAGATGTGTAATATCCTTCTCTTCATTTCAGCTTAGATGGCTTAAATGTTCTATGCCTCACGTCCCTTGAATTTAGTATCATGTTTTATTTCTACAGGTTTCTAGCAGGGCTGGTTTTGGAAGGAGTCTGTTTGAACGATTAAGTTCACTGGGTTATTCAAGGCAACTCCTCAATATGCAGTACCGAATGCATCCATCAATAAGTCTATTTCCGACTTCAAACTTTTATCAAAACCAAATTTTGGATGGGCCAAATGTGAAAAGCAAAAGTTACCGAAAAAGTCATTTACCATGGCCGATGTTTGGTCCTTACTCGTTCGTAAATATTCCTGATGGACGAGAACAAACTGGTGATGATGGCTGTAGCTTTAGAAATCCTGTTGAGGTGGAAGTTATCTACAGGATATTGGGGAATCTGTACAGAGGTATGTCCAGAGAATTGTATATGTTGCTTTGAGCACACGGATATTGCATGTATTACTTAATCATATAGGCATAGATTATGATGGCCATTAATAGTTCTTTTCCTAGGATATTTCTTTCGCAGCTTTACACCCCAGATAAAATGGTATCGTTGTGGTGACGGTTTTATTTCCTTTTCTTTGCAGCTTGGGAGGGGTCAGAAGAAGATCTGACGGTAGGTGTCATATCTCCCTACGCAGCTCAAGTTGCTGCAGTTCAAGCTAAACTTGGAAAAAAGTATGAAAATATCAAGGGCTTTATGGTCAAGGTGAAGTCAGTGGATGGATTCCAAGGGGGTGAAGAAGACATTGTTATAATATCCACCGTAAGATCAAACTCCCGTGGGACTATTGGGTTCTTGTCCAATACTAAGAGAACCAATGTTGCTCTTACCAGGGCCAGGTACTCTATCCTCTTGACTGTATCAAATTACATTTTCAGAGTGATACGGCCTATAAATCCCGGAGTTTTCTCCTATCTATAGGTATTGTCTGTGGATTCTGGGAAATGGGAAAACACTGACAAAAAGCAAATCTGTGTGGGAAGCTTTGGTTGACGATGCTAAGAGTCGTGGATGTTTCTTCAATGTTGATGATGACAAGGACTTGGCTAAAGCCATCTTAGATGTGATGAAAGAGAATAATCAGCTTGATGTTCTGCTTGACAAAAGCAGTGTACTTTTCAGAAATGCTAGGTGGAAGGTAAAAAATTTTGCTCAACAGTATTCTACGTTTATATTTATTTTTCAAAATTAGGATTTCGTTTTAAAGAATTTGTGAGACCATTCTTATTGTCATGCATTGGCCTTTTCAGGTTCTTTTCAGTGACAACTTCCTGAAGTCTTTCAGAAAGCTGACATCACTCAGGACAAAGATGTCAATCATCCAACTTTTGTCAAAACTATCCAGTGGCTGGAGACCAAAGAGGGGGAATGTGGATAAAATTTGTGAACACTCATCTCATATCGTGAGGCAATTTAAGGCTGAAGGTCTCTATGTCTTATGCACGATTGATATAGTAAAGGAGCTGACATACATCCAAATCCTGAAAATATGGGACGTATTGCCTTTAGCGGATGTGGAAAAATTGGTCAAACGTTTGGACAGCATATTCGAGACATATAGTGATGAGTTTATTAGTCGTTGCAATGAGAAATGCATTGAGGGGTAAGTCTGATGATTTCTTCTTACTTAAGATAGGTAGCACATCACTTACTAAATTAGAAAGCATCTCTTTCCAGATAGATGACTGAAATATGTTGAATTGATCTTATCCCCCTATTTTCTTTCATTTCACATGCCTCTTCCTGTTATAGGGATCAGGAAGTTCCGAAGACCTGGGTCTGTCCTTTTGATTTTGTCCGCTATCGGAGTCCTAGTGAAGATCAATTTGGGAGTAGTTCTGATGCTGATACTTCAGATCGTAGGTTGTATGCAGAGAATGTGAAAGTGAGTGAGAGTTTGCTTCTGATGAAATTCTACCCTTTATCATCAGATGTTGTAAGACATTTGCTCGATGACAGCGATGGTAAACAAGTGAGTCTCCCATTTGAAGTAACAGAGCAAGAACAAGAGATAATTCTTTTCCCCAGAAGCACTTTTATACTTGGTCGATCTGGAACCGGAAAAACTACGGTCCTGACAATGAAGTTGTTTAGAAATGAGAAATTGCATGATGAAGCAACCAAGGGATCTCAGGAAATCCAAAGTGGTGTCAGCCACAGCAAAGATGCCTCCCTGGAAATTAATGTTGAGGAAATCGGTGAAGGAGCAGAGGATTGTGTGTTGCGCCAGCTTTTTGTGACTGTCAGTGCAAAATTATGTTTTGCGGTGAAACAGCATGTTTCTCAACTTAGGAGGTACATGAAATTTTATGGGAAGATGTTTGAACAATTGAACAAATATGCTGATCAACTTTTAGAATGAACAAACATATGCAAGGTTAATGGATTGTCAAATCTTTTTATGAATTAGTTCTGACAGGAATATAACCCCTTTGGCATGCTACCATGGTCCTCCTAGCGGAGAAGCACAACCAAGATACTTCATATGTAGACTTGAATATGAAATATAACATGTAGCAAGAGTGCATGGGTCAAATCAGTGCTTTGCTATGCTCGGGTGGTACTACTTGGTTTAGCTGCTAGAAAATAGATTTAATCGTTGCATATAAGAGATGTTGATGTTGATGTTGATATAAGAGATCGACATGATCTGCTTGCTGATTTCAAACTAAAGATTAATTTGTCGGCCATAGTCCTTATTTTGGTCTTTGTGGCACTTCTTCAGTTTGCATTTCCATTTTATTGGAAACTTCCGCATTAAGTTTTGTGATTGTAGCAATGTATGTATAAAAAGAAAATTGTATTTTAAATGAAAATATGCAATTATAAGCAGAATCGAGAAAGGACCATCTGTTCCACAAATCTTGCTGTGGGGGAAGATTTTCATTGCCAGCTGATGTAAATGCTATCCATGTCTCATAGTATTCATTACAATCTTGGTGCATCAGCCTGTTCTAATTCCCTTTTCGCTGTTAGTTACCTAAAAGTAGAAATAATGAGATTGCATGTGTAGTGTAGGTATTCCCGTACGTTTGTTAAGTATAAATTTCCATTTCTAATTGCTAGCTTAATTAATCCTGCAGCTTCAGCATTGGTGCAAAACATAGATTAGAAAGCTCTTCAGTCAATGAGATTGTTGATGATGCAGCATTATTCAAGGATATCCCGGATTCATTTGTAGATATATCTCCCAACTCTTACCCCCTTATTATCACTTTTCGTAAGCTTCTGATGATGCTAGATGGAACAGTTGGGGTTTCATTCTTCGAAAGGTTCCCCGATCTAAGGGAGTTTTGTCATGGCCAATCCTACAATTCTAGACCAGTTGCCTTGCATAGTCTTCTAAGAGCAAAGGAGGTTACTTACGAAAAGTTTTGTGCAGTTTATTGGCCTCACTTCAATGACAGGATAAGGAGGAGGCTTGATCCTTCCAGAGTCTTCACTGAAATAATGTCCCACATAAAGGGCGGTCTTCAACCAGCAGATTGTTGTGATGGCAAACTTGACAGACTAGCTTATGTTTCACTTTCAGAGGGTCGTGTCTCCACTCTGAGTATTCATAGAAGAGAAGAAATTTATGATGCTTTTGAGGATTATGAAAAGATGAAAATGAAAAATGGTGAATTTGATTTGGCCGATCTTGTCAATGATCTTCATCCCCGTCTTTTGCGTGAGCAGTTTGCTGGTAACGCGGTGGATTTTGTATATATTGATGAAGTTCAGGATCTCTCCATGAGGCAAATTTCACTGTTCAAATATATCTGTAGAAACGTTGATGAGGGCTTTGTGTTTTCTGGAGACACTGCACAAACTATTGCAAGGGGAATAGACTTCAGGTTTGAAGACATAAGGTCCCTTTTCTACAAGGAGTTCTTGATAGATTCAATGGATGGACCCGATATCAGAATGGAAAAGGGATGTCTTTCCAAAACTTTCCATTTGAACCAGAACTTCCGAACTCATGCTGGTATACTCAAACTGGCGCAGAGCGTTGTTGATCTTCTTTACCATTTTTTCCCGTTATCCATTGATGCTTTGAGCCCCGAAACTAGCTTTATATGTGGGGAAGCCCCAATTTTACTTGAATCCGAGAATGACGAAAGTGCCATACTTTCAATTTTTGGCAACAGTGATGTTAGTGGTAATTTCGTTGGCTTCGGAGCAGAGCAGGTTATTTTGGTTCGAGATGATCATTCTCGAAATGAAGTTTCAAACCTTGTGAGAGGGCAAGCCCTAGTTCTGACGATAGTGGAGTGCAAGGGGTTGGAATTTCAGGTAGGTGTGTGTCAGGTTGGATTGTTTGCCATATGATTTTAATGGTAGCAGCAATAGAGATTTCATGACCCTTTTTTTATGGGCCAATTCTTTTTTTCGATGTGTCATCACCAATTTGCTGCTAGCTGTTGCTCTGTAAAATGCTTGGATTTGCATTTTCATTCTACCATACCTTTTTTGTATGTAGACTATGTCATCTAGATACACGTAATGTAGGATTTGTTGGGGCTCATATCAACATCATCCTCTAGGCTAATAGACAATATTATAGATTTTACAACTTTACTGATCTTGATTGGCAGGTGGTCAAAATGAGTCCAAATATTCTCTTCCTAAATGTTTGAGATCTGTTCATGTACTCATGAAACTTGAAATCTTTCATTTTGGTCTTCAATCGGATGTTTTTACCAGTAATCTTTTTGCCTGTAACATTGTGTAGGACGTCTTATTATACAACTTTTTTGGCACGTCACCTCTGAAAAGTCAATGGAGGGTCATTTATGGATACATGAAGGAGCAAGCTTTGTTTGATGACAGCTCTCAATGGTCTTCCCCAAGTTTCGATGACGCGAAGCACAATATATTGTGCTCTGAATTGAAGCAATTGTATGTCGCAATTACTCGGACAAGGCAAAGATTGTGGATTTGTGAGAATGCCCTGGAATTCTCCAAACCAATGTTCGACTACTGGAAGAAGAAGTGCCTCATTCAAGTTAGGTTGGTAGATCAGGCCCTTGCAGAAGCAATGCAGGTCGGGAGCACGCCAGAGGAGTGGAAGTCACAAGGTTTTAAGGTTCGCTGTTTTTCTATGTTTCCTTTATTGGTTGTTTCCTCTTCACGGAATTGTTATTTTTGCCTCGTTTGGAGTCAACATGATCTGTGAACGCTAGGAATTTTGAAAGACCACAGTGACTGTAAAAGTGTGTAGAATGTGGACGTTCTATGGTACAAAATATAGTGATTGATTTGCCAACTGTATTGATTTTTTAGTACTTTGGCCGAATACTTCATTCAGATACAATGGATAAACCATACGATATAACTTTTCCTTGAATATTTTTACTCTTTTAAGGTTATCTGGCCAATGGCAGCCTTTTTTTTGGGTTAAGGCTAGACCGCTGATTTTTCCAATAAAGGAGGACTATGTTATCTATTCTCTTCTTTTCACGTTTTTAAAGAACCTATTGATCTCTCTTTGTTTTTTTTTGGCAAGCTCTTACGGGAGGGTAACTACCCAATGGCAACAATGTGCTTTGAGCGAGCAAGGTACGAGTATGGGGAGAAATTGGCTAAGGCCTCTGCTTTCAAAGCAGATGCTGATCTCAAGCACGTTTTAAGTCCACAAGAGGCTTCTAACCTTCGAAGGCAAGCTGCTGAGATTTACGAAGCAATTGGAGTGGCTGACTCTGCGGCAGAGTGTTTCTACATGTTGAAGGAATACGAGAAAGCAGGTATGATGTTATCTTTTTTTTTTTCCAATTTCTTTCATTTCTTTCGAAATGATAAGATGGACAATTCATATGCGTTATGCTGCTGCTTTATTTTTCCTCTTGTTGTAGCTATGTCAAAGCTGCCTAAGGAAGAGGAAGTTTGACTTTGATCTCAATTATTTACTTGTATATAGATTTTTACACGCGTGGTACCCACTTGTTTATCCTTTTAATTAATTTTTCTCTATCAATATTTGACAAAAACAAGCTTGATCTCACTTGTTAATATCCAAATGCTTTTAGTGAATTTTGAGCAAGCTGCGACTAATGTCCACTTCATAATTAATGCCTTTGTGTTGAGAACTTGATTATTTTTTAGCTGCACAGTTCTTCACAATGACCTCACGTATAAGTTTAAAAAAAAGCTGTGGCTATCAGTTGAATACTCCATGTTGACTATGGTTTATCAACAACTTCTTGGTATTGTAGCCACCTACAGATGCTGATCTTGTTTCATATCTAGACATCGGAGGATATGGTTGAGCTGTGCAAGAGCATTTCTGGCAGCTTCCAAATGTCCCTTTCCAAATTTATTATCTTCTGAACATCGTGAAGTTATGAATTCTTACGTGAACATGAAGACACTGTAAATGAGAGTGACGTTAAATTTGTTTATGCTTCATTAGGTAAAATATATATGGAAAATTGTGGAGAATGTGCTTCGGAAAAAGCTGGAGATTGTTTTTCTCTAGCCGGGCGCTATAGTCTTGCAGCAGAGGCATATGCAAGGGGAAATATTTTCTCGAAGTGCTTGTCCATTTGTGCAGAGGGAAAACTCTTTGAAATGGGTCTGCAATTCATTGAGGATTGGAAAAATGAGAATAGCGCAATAGCAAAGAAAAATAAAGAAATGGAGAAATTGGAACAAGATTTTTTAGAGAGTTGTGCCCTTCATTACTATGACCTCAGAGACTACGGGGCCATGATGAAGTGTGTGAAGGCTTTTCAATGCCTCGATTCAATGCGGAACTTACTCATGAGGCTGGGATGCCTCGATGAACTTATCAGCTTGGAGGAAGACCATGGTAACTTTTCGGAAGCAGCGAAGATTGTGAGGATGAAAGGTGATCGACTTGGGAAGAGTAGACATAACAAAGAAGCGTCAATGAAGGAATATGAGAAAGCAGGTATTCTTTCAAAATTATATGGAGGAGAGCTTGTATGCTTTATGCTGCTTCTTTATATTTCTTCTTGTAGTAGTGATGTCAAAGCTACCTAAAAACGAGGAAGTTTGACTTCGATCTCAACTGTTCTTTCATTAATTGTTTTTTACATGCCTGGTACCCTCCTGTTTACCCATTTAATTTATTGTTCTCTTCCGATATTCCAAGAAAAGAAATTCAATCTCACTTGTTTTTTTCCAAATGGTTTTGGTGAATTTTGAGTAGCTGCAAATAATGTCGACTTCATGATTTTTCCTTTGTGTTGAGAAGTTGATTATTTTCTATACGGCAACACGCCTCTGCACTCTTAGCAGCTTGGAAAATTTTGAGCTGCAAAGTTCTTAACACCAAACACACCCATAAGGTCAAGAGAAGCTGTGGCTATCAGTTGAATACTCCATATTGACTATGGTTTATCAACAACTTCTTGGTATTGTAGCCACCTATGGACGTTGATCTTGTTTCGTATCTTGACATGGGACAATATATTTGAGCTGTGCAAGAGCATTTCTGGCACCTTCCAAATGTCCCTTTCCTAATTTCTGTCTTCTGAACATCGTGAAGTTAATAAATCTTACGCTTACATTGGGACAGTAGAAATGGGACCAACATTAAATTTGTTTGTGCTTTAACAGGTAGAATCTATATGGAAAAATGTGGAGAATCTGCTTTGGAGAAAGCTGGAGAGTGTTTTTCTCTAGCTGGGCGCTACAGTCTTGCAGCGGAGGCATATGCAAGGGGAAATATTTTCTCGAAGTGCTTGTCCATTTGTGCCAAAGGAGAACTCTTTGAAATGGGTCTGCAATACATTGAAGATTGGAAAAGGCTGGGAAATGAGAACAGCGCAATAGTAAAGAAAAGTAAGGAAATAGAGAAATTGGAACAAGACTTTTTAGAGAGTTGTGCCCTTCATTACTATGACCTCAGAGACTACGGGGCCATGATGAAGTATGTGAAGGCTTTTCATTGCATCGATTCAATGCGAAACTTACTCATGAGGCTGGGATGCCTCGATGAACTTATCAGTTTGGAGGAAGACTATGGTAACTTTTTGGAGGCAGCAAAGATTGTGAGGATGAAAGGCGACATTATTCGTGAGGTTGATTTACTTGTGAAGAGCGGAGAAAACAAAGAAGCGTCGATGAATATCCTGTGGTACGTGTTATTCTATTCCCTTTGGGCTCCTGGAAGTAAAGGGTGGCCCTTGAAGCAGTTTCCACAGAAGGAGGAGCTGCTAGCAAGAGCCAAACATCTCGCAAAGCCCGAGCCTATTGCCTTCTATGAATACGTTTCTGTAGAATCGAGCACTTTGTTAGATAAACAGAGCAGTTTGGCTGAACTGAAAGAACTTTTGAGTGCATCCAGGAGAAATGGAAGTGTCAGAGGTGAAATACTATGCGCTCGAAATATTCTGGACTTCCATCTCCTTGGGAATATCTCCGATTTTTGTTGGGAATATGATTGGGTGGAGTATTCTAAACAACAGATCTTGAGGAATCAGATTTCTCTTGACTCATTGGTCTGCTTTTGGAATCTTTGGAAGGAGAATATTGTTAGAATTATAAAGTGTGCAGGATGTGCGGAGGTGCCAGAGGAGAAGGAAAGTAGGTGCTGTTGGGAGTTCTGTTTGAATTACTTTGGTGTGCTGGAGCAACGGGACAACCTGCAAGGAACTTATCACCTTCTAAACGCAGATGCTGATTGGGTCAGAAGCATAGATAAAAGATTTCTCCGACGAAATGGACCGTTGGTTGCTTTGGAGCTTCAACAATTAGTCTCTGCAGCTCAAAAGTATTGGTATTCTGAGCTTATTTCTGTTGGTATGAAGCTCCTGCACAAACTGGATGCCCTTTACAATTTTTCAGTGAAGAGTTCTCTGTCGAACTTCTGGCAAAGCAGATGTCTTGCTCTCTTGCATGTGGTTGCAAAGTTCCTTCGAGAACTGAATTATCTGAATGACTCCTCCAGGGTTGGTAGGGTACTGGGGGATTTCAATGAAACATCCAGTAGGAGGTACTTTGGTCACATATTTCCTCTTGACTGGCGAACATCATCAACAGAGAATATGATATCTCTGAGAGGAAGTGAGGCTTCTCGTCATTTACTGAGAGAAATGATGAACATGAGAATTTCGAAGACGCACTTTTCACATGGGAAGATGGGTGAGCTTGCGACTTTAATTCTTGGGTCTGGAATGCCCGACGGAAGAATTGCGCAGTCTTTTGAGGGAAATATGTCATGGAAGGCATTCATGGAATGCGTTTGTCGGGATGTACAATCAGACCTTCCTCAGGCCAGCGATGATAATAAGCCCGTGGAGTTCTCTTTGGCTTGGAGCCTTTATGGAGCTTTGGCAGATACTTACAAGGCCAATTGGAGGATTGAAAGAGACTACATTACTCCGATTTGCTTCTTGTATCTCTTGGAACGACTTTTGATTCTGTTATCTTGCTCCAAAGGGAAGTTTTATGCAACCAAGTCTTCTCTAGTTGAATGGCTTATCTGCCATGAGGGTTTAGCAAAGCCTAGCTTTACTTTCAACCCAGGAAATAGCTTGGAGCCCATCATTGGGTTTGTTACTAGTACTATTCAGCAGCTTCTTTGCAACAAAGTGGAAACCATAGAATGGATCAAAAGATCGAACCTAAACGTGACTATGTACTACCCGCTATTGGTCTTGAAGTTGGTTCTGTTGGTTTGTTTGCTTCACTTAAATTTTGGCATCAATCCATATTTTCTCGTTGATTTGCTGGGGAAGAGTTGGATTTCTGAGCAATTACCTCCAGAGTTTCGTCGAATTCTTTTACGTCGCTGGAGGCTGAACTTTCAGGAGAATTCAGTGGGTATTCTCGCTGAAGCATTCGAAAAAGTTGATGATCCCCTCGTAATCACCAATTCTGCTGCAGATTGTTCGACATGTCCGCATGCCATCATTTTAGATGTGAAGTCGAACAAATGCAAGGAAGAGATCATGAAAGTTTTATTCCCCAAAGATGGAAGCGCTGTGACCTCTTGCAAGTCGCGAGATCTGACCAAAGTTTCCGAGTATTCCTCCTCATCTTCCAACAGTGCAGCACCAGTTGTGCATTTGGATTGTGCAAACACGTCGTTGTTGCCGGAACAAGAAACAGGCATAGCGAAAGAGGAAGAGAAGAGCGAAGTTGTGGAAGCTCAAAAAACCAGTGATGTGAAGAAGGATGAGCCGGCTTCATCATCTTCTTTTTCCCATACTGGTGTCGTCGGAAACAGGAACAAGAACAAGGGCAATTGCAAATCCAATGGTAGGCAAAATAAGAAAGGAAGAGGCAAGAAGAAATGAATCCTCGCTTCATTGTCCCAGGTCCAATTGAGTGAAAATGGTATGTTGTTATCATCTCTACAAGTAGTCCACTGTCTTGTAAATGCGTGTGGAACTTCTTAGTAAGATAGTTAATGAAGAAAAACAGATCTCTCACGGGAAGCTCATTACTTGAACATGTCCTGAAGTTCTAACAGAGAATAGTCATGAAAATCTACTTTTCCTTTCTTGGCTGCTGCAGATTATTGTTCCTTCTTTTTTACTTCTCTGAACCTTCAATTCCCTCATGCCTCACGATAGCGTGATGCGGTGAAGAATGAGAAAGAAAATGCAACTTTCTCAGCACATCTTATTTAACTACAGATCATCTTGATAGAGAAGTTTGCGTGATTGGAGTGAAAATACATTATGATAACCAGATTGTGAGAGCATATGTCCATATGGGAATGTACATAATTGATCTGTTTGTACCCTCACCAGACGAAGGATGACTCCGCTGCCGGAAAATTTTCCTGTGTCCGGATGGATAACCCAATGGTGAGCCGAATCTGGCTCTTGATGCAGAATAAGGACGACATTACTATAAGATTCATACAGTTGCTTAACTCTTACAATGACTCACCTCCTGAACAGCTTTTGGTTGTGCTAAGTAGTCATCCCCATGGCTATACGATTTCGGGCCTTGGGATTGGTCGAGTGATGTCAATGTTCTAATGTAATGCAGAAACTATCGGATCTTGCAATTAAATCAATGCCTAATCATTAAATAAACGAGAAACAATAAAGAATATGGGAGATTGATGTGATTTGGTTCTAGTGTCGGTACTTTATCCAGAACCAACTCTTCTATTTAAGTGAAGCAAATCAACGAGAAAACCAACTCTAATATACCGGAAAATTACCGAGTTACAATTGCTCATAATCCTATATTGCTGTATTACACTCTCGCCCATAGCACTTATAAAGAAGATAAACTCAAATCGGATATAGAACTCACTGCGCGAAACCACCCGTGTGTTTTTTTTTTGGTCCATCAGCCATGACGACTCCAACAGATAAGTATTAGATCAAGAACTCCGATACACATCAAACACAGCTTCAAACTCGAGATATTATTTAAATAGCCAAACTCGAAACTACTGGCAGGTTTAGTTACTGCTGCACCGCATACTTGGGCTCTCGAAAAGTAATTAGCAATGCAACTACTTCAATTTGGAAGAACTAGGGTGGCATACTTTTTTTTTAACTTTTTACTTTTTCTGATGTGGCGCTTGCGTGGCACTAATGTGGCACCGTGTCAGATTTTTAATGATGATTTTTAACAGAACCCTAACGGAGTTCTATATACGGATTGAAAATTGTAGCTTCTATTTAGATGCTTGTACATGTAGGAGCCACATGTCGGATGCAGCAATTTCCAATGAATTTTATCAGGGAGTTTGATGGAAGGACTTAAATTGTCGTCGAAGAATATGACTATTATCGGAAGATTCTTCATAAACTATCCATACCCATTCGCCTATCGGAGAGTGAATTGGAATTTTGATGAGAAGACTTCAAAGCCATGTACGTTTTTTTTTATGAAACTATTGAAAATCAGGATGCCATTGTTATATATAGTGAACTTAAACGGAATGGGCTGCCAATCTAATCGGGTATACTTGCAATCATAGGAATCACTAATCACTAATTCCAAGAGACGGTGGGTCGAGGGTGGCGAGGGCAACCTGAATTGGACCGAACGTCATTTTAGCCACATCATCGCC
This sequence comes from Lenwebbia sp. NSW1173648, assembly GCA_029784005.1. Classification (NCBI taxonomy): domain Eukaryota; kingdom Viridiplantae; phylum Streptophyta; class Magnoliopsida; order Myrtales; family Myrtaceae; genus Lenwebbia; species Lenwebbia sp. NSW1173648. The sequence goes on from JARCGZ010000010.1 coordinate 11,188,408, forward strand.
ATAAATAATAGAGAAAAATCATTATAAAAAAAAAACACGTAAGCATTTGAAGAGTAATTCACGTGTTTGTACCAATGTTTCGGTCGTTTGTCCATCATGAACTTGATAGAAAATTTCGTGGACTTTTACGTCAAACATAGATATCTTTGTGTTATCATTTGTCTCAATATAGGTACACTTAACAAAATTTGATTGTTGATGAAGATAGAGCAGTAATTCTAATCTTTGATGCGTGATGTTGATCACCGTTCTTAAGATATCATTTGTTTCCATTATTGTTGTTGCTGATTTTAGAACAAATATACCTCCATGATGTACACGAAAGCCGTAGAGAAATGAGTTTAACTTCTCTCTTGAAATTTCACCTTGAATATTTTATTAAAGTTGTATGTATGAAAAAAGAAGATGAGAGAGTTACGAAGAAGAAGTTGTTCTGAACAGTTGTGATGAACAATGTACGATTTGGCGCTTTTTATAGACAACCAATCAATATATCGCTTGAAAATAGGTACCTTATTTCTACCATCATCACTTTTCATGTCAACAATCACTTATTTTAATATTCAAGAATAACCTTTTTATAACCAAAAGGCACGTATTTTCACGATAACAAACTATTTCAACTTGCACTATAAAAGTATATAAGGTTAATGGGGACGGGTTTTCCACGGCTTTGCGAATGAAATGTTCGATCGCCGACGTGGCTGTTTAAAAGCTTTTTCGCTAAAGAATTTTGGATTCTTACTAAAGCGATATTCCTATCATTCCCTTTTTCTAGACGATCCACTAGATGACAACCCTCGCATTGTGCTTTAAATAACATTGATAGTGGTTGAGAATATCGTACATAGACATTATTAAGGAACGTATCAACTAAAGTTGGATCTAGTGGTGGCCACGGACCGGTTTGGGCTCGGAATCGGTCCGGGTCAAACCCGAAACCCGCCCGTTGATCGGGCCCGCCGGTTCCAGGTTCATATTTTTCGTTAACCGGCCCGGAACCAGCTACTAGCCTTTTGCAATGGTCAAAATTTTGACTGTTGCAATTGGCCGGTGCCTTCCTCCCCCCATTTTTTTTAAAAATTAATTTATTAAATCTATCATAACTATTATAAATATCCCTTTTTATTTTTCATTTTTTCTCACAATTTCTCTCAAGTCTCAATCCCCTCAATTCTGTCACTTTGTCAATTTTCTGAATCCGCTTTCCACTCAATTCTATAAAAAAATGACAAATGGAAGCAGAGGTAGTGGTCGAGGAAAGAGCACGATGGCGATAGGGGAATCCGATTATCCTCATGATCCTCGTGATTTTGCATATTGGGAAGACGATGTTGATGATATCAATATTATTCCCAACGTCGAGCACGTCCCAACACAAGAAAGTCTACATCCTCCTCTTTCCAGTATCGAAGAAATGTCAACAACAAAAGAGCTGGAACGGGAGGGTACATCTGACATATGGGAACACTTCACGAAGGAACATTTAGACGCAAACAAGTATCAGGTAAAATGTAAATATTGTGGGGCAACATGCAAATTTACTGGTGGAGGCGGCTATAGAACATTTAAACGGCATATAAGGTCGAAACATCGAACGCAAGCAGGGATCGACACCAGCCAACAATAAAATTCCGAGTCCATCAATCCTAGCACTCTTCCTTTATTTTGTTACAATGAAAATTTCTATAAAGAAGAATTAGCTAGATTTACTACCGTTAAACGTTTATCGTTTAATTTTGGTGAAAAAATTGATTTTAATCATTTTATACAAACTGCATGTATTCCACAAGCAAAACATATTTTGAGAAATACGCTTAAACGCCAACTTTTTGATATTTATAAAAGAGAAAAAGAATATTTGAAAAAAAAATTTATGAATTTCAGTGGACGTGTGCATATAGGTAGCGACATTTGGAGTGATTCTTGGCAAACTCATTCTTATATGGATATTACATGTCATTGGATAGACGATGATTGGAATATTCAAAAAAGAGTTATTGCATTTTGAGTTTTTGATGATAGGCATACGGCAAATAATATTTATAGAATAATTAAGCAAGTTTTAGAAGAATATTTTTTGGTTAATAAAATTTTTTCGGTTGGTTTTGATAATGCCGCTGCAAATACCGCTTCCATTCCCGAGTTAGAAAAGATTTGTAAACCCTCTTTTGGTTGATAATTTTTTCACATTAGATGTGCTTGCCATGTTTTAAATTTATGTGTACAAGATGGTTTACAAACTCTTGAAGTTTTTCTCAGCCCAATAAAGACAGCAATTCAATTTTTATGGAGATATCCCCAAATTATGAAAGAATGGGGCAGATTTTGTAAAGCAAATAGAAGAAGACCAAAAAGATTTTCAAGAGATGTTCCAACTCGTTAGAATTCTACGTACGAGTTGCTTAATCAATCTTTTGCATATGAAGATTTATTATGTACGTTTATTTAGAATAATATTTCTCAAATTAATTTATACTCACAAGAGAGGGATATTTGCAAAAAAAAAATTAGATCTTTTAAAAGTTTTTAATGATGCAACTTATACCTTATCCAGTATTTAATATCCTATTACGCATTTATTTTAAATAGAGTGTGTTAATATTGCTGGTATTTTGGAAGAAAATGAAAAAGATGATCAATTAGGTCCGACTATTATAGCAATGCGAACGAAATGACTGAATTATTATAGCGAAATTCCTCTTATTTATTTGGTTGCTTGTGTTTTCGATCCACGTACCAAATTAGATGGTTTATGTGATGATTTGAATACGTATTATGACTGTTTACATTTGATTCGAATGGTAGATATTAGAGCTATACAAACAGTAGTTAAAAACGCAATAATAGAATTGCATAATGAATTTTCTAATAGATATAATCTAGGTGATAGTGGATCTTCCCAACCTAGTGACGTACAAAGCGGGCACCTAGGTACAATTAGTAAAAGGTACAAAATGCTAATGAATAGGCAAAAAAGACAAAAAGGAGCAACATGAAATAATTCCAAAATAGAGACATATTTAACCACTTTTTTTGAGTTTAGTGAATTCGAAAGCGGCACAGATTTCAAAATTCTAGAGTGGTGGAAGATGCATTCAACCAAATTCCCAATTCTCGCTCTCATCGCAAGACATGTTTTAGCAACCCTTTGTTCAACAGTTGCGGTTAAACAAGTATTTAGTGTTGGATGCAACATTTTGGACGACCGAAGTTCAAGATTAGCTCCGGATTAGGTGGAGGCTCAATCTTGTGTCAATGATTGGACAAAGGCTCAACATCGACAACAAGAGATAGATCGTAGTAATGAAGCCGAATTCTTCGATGATGGAGATACCACCGCCACGGGTACCGGAACCAGAACCGGCGAAACGGGTAGCGACGATTGACGATGAGGTAAGTATGGGGTTATCAAAGGTAAAAGAACTACATGGGCTTTGATTCTTCTATCCCCAAGAAGATATGTAGGCGCTTAATGATAATTCATTAAGTTCAAGCCCCTTCCCTCTCCCTTTCCCCCTAAATTTGATTACAATTTGTATTTGATAATTTATTATTTCATAATTTCATAATTTTTTTATTTCATAATTCATTATTTAAAAATTAAATTTGAAAATCGAAACCGGCCGGTTCCATTTCCTGTTTGAACCGGAACCGGTTTTGAACCGGTCCGGAACCGCCGGTTCAAAACCGGAACCGGAACCGGAACCGTCCCTTAAGGTTCCGGTTCCGGTTCACCCATGGTTTCGAACTGGAACAGCCGGTTCCGGGCCGGTTCAGAACTGTGGCCATCGCTAGTTGGATCTGTTAATGTACTTGTTGAAGATTATTGTGAAAGGAATACTTGAAAAAAAAGTTGGTGCAGACTTTTAATGCTTATTGTCATATTGAATTAATGAAAACGTAGAAAATGAGCGGTGATGTTATAATGAATCAAATTGTACTTAAAACAAGTGAAAAATAAAATCACACTCAATAGCATTTCGATAGTCCTTAACTATTATAATTCCTTGTGGAGAGAAATAATCGAGAGATGGTAGAAATTCCGTAATAGGTCTTCTTTTGATTTAAACATACCGGATAATAAACATTTACAATTGTCCAGATAACGCCTAGATGTCAGCTCACTTTGCGGAGAATTCGGCAAAACCAAGGAAGAAAAGGTATCCGTAACAATTTATGACTTTAAGTCTTACATTTCCACATGATCCGTTGAGAAATTTTTCTAATTATATATCAGACGTTCAAAATTAGAAACGAAACGATAAGATAATCTTTATCATAAATCAAAAGTTCATATTCCGCATAGATTTCCGATTAAGATTCGTCCATTTCCCGATCTATTTACCATTTCGATATTTAAAAAAATAGTTTAAATTTCTTGAAAAGTAACATTTGCTCTCGTCAGAATACATTTCGAATGGATAGGCATAGTACGTGTAGAAAGCTTAGGTTGCAAGAAATCGAGACGTTTGCCTTTCCTTTCCCTAATCCTTTTTTCTTTTTGTAACTGTTAGCCCGAATCGGACTTGCTGGGTCCGAAAAAATGATGGAATGACGAGTAAAGCTGAAAGCTTTACATGCATCCGAATAGAGCTGTCAATATGGGTCATTGACTCATTTTTAAACTCATTTTTATACACTCGGGTCATATATGAGTTCATTAAAATTAAAAAATGGGTCAAATATGGGTCTAAGATTATAAAGCCTATTCAAATATGGATTTTAATGGATTTTAGTTCAATCCATTTTTGAACCATGGGATATAGCTTTTCAAGCTCCCGCCGCCGCCGCCCACCGCCTCTGCTCGCCTCGCCGCCGCCCATCGCCACCGCCCATCGCCACCCACAGCCTCCGCCACCCACCGCCGCCCATCGCCCCCGCCGCCAGCAGCCCGCCACAGCCCGACCCCATCCGCCGCCCACCACCACCACCCGTGGGGCTCGAAAACCACCTTCACCATCACCAGTGAGCTCTTCAGATCTGGCGTTTTCCAAGAAACTCCAGGTTTTTGCCATTGCCAGAGAAATAACCCATCGTCACTGTTGGGACGTTTACATTGTTTTTCTTCTCTGTGAAAGGTTTTGTTTGGCGTGACTTCTTTTTTGGGTTTCTTTTTTTTTTCTTCTGCTCTTGTTTGCTGTTGGGAAAAAAAAAATGGAGAGAAGCACGCCAGTGAGGAAGCCTCACGCTTCGACTTCAGATCTGCTCACATGGTGGGAGACTCCTCCTCCCCACGATTTGGTCCCGCACGGTTCGGCTTCTTCTCGCTCCAATGCTCGCTCTCACCAGGTACACGTTTACTTTGGCCCATTCTTGATCTTTCATTTTTAGTTTCTATTTGATGCGATGAGTATGCTTCTGCTTTTTTTCTTTCTTTCTTTCTTTCTCTGGCTTTCCTTTAATGGGTTGTTCTTGGGGATGATGGTTAGCCTTCGGATGGGATCAGCAAGGTGGTGTTTGGAGGTCAAGTGACTGATGAGGAAGCTGAGAACTTGAACAAAAGGTTAGATCTGCTCTTCTTGAACGCTGAGCTCCACCGTGATCACCTGCGGCGGCTGAACAACATTTCGTGCCCAGAAAAATAGAATCAGAAAAAGAACAATCACCGAAGAAGAGGGAAAAGAGAAAGAAATCAAATGAAAAGCGAAGACCCCAAAGTCGCAGAAAGTTGAATCCTTGAAGCAAAAGAAAGAGACGGACCTCTTCTTTCTTCTCTTGGGGCGGAAGCGGGCGGCGGCGGTCAAACGGGCGGGCGGTCGAGCGGGCCGGCAGCAGGCGAGCGAGCGGCGGGGGGCGGGCGGGCTGGCTGGGGTGGCGGCGAAAGAAGGGCGGGAGGTGTCAATATGAGTCGGGTTGGGTATAGGTCGAGTCGAGCACGGGTCATTGAATTTTCATTGCATAAATATGGGTCAAAACGGGTTAAATGGGTCAATATGGGTCGAACCATATTCGATCCGACCCGACCCAAACCCAACCCGACCCACCTCTTTAACACCTCTACACCCGGGCTGCAAAAAGCATCACAGAGGACGAGAATACGGTCCTAGGACTTTCAGTTGCAATGTTTAGGTTGTTGGGAGCGCGTAGCAGAAGTCTGATAAAATCGCCGATAGAGAGTCCAAGTCTGAGCCCGTCTCGTTAACATAGGACTTCTTGAAGACAACTCACACGTGCATCTCAATAATCTCCTCCTTATGGGAGGACCTCCTCGGAGACAACTCACACGTGCATCTCAATAATCTTCCCCTTACGGGGGAGCTCCTTTGTGTCGTTATGTTTGCTCAGATGCACAATGGTCTCTATTTTGCCTCATTACGCCAAACCAACCGTGATGGCTAATCAATCATCGGCTCTGATATCATTTGTTGCACGCAGAAAAAGCCAATGAGTTATGGGTCAACTTGATATATTAACTAATCAATACCACATCAATTCTCCGATGTGAGACTTCTCTAACATAACTCACATGTGCATCTCAACAATCTCCCCCTCACGTGATGACCTCGGCTCTCCAATGTTGGGTCTGCTCCTGATGCACAATCTCCTCTGACACTTCTCTAACACAACTCACACGTGCATCTAAACAATCTCCCCCTCACGTGAGGGGGAGTGGAGTGCATCTCAACAATCTCCCCCTCACGTGATGGGCATTGGCTCTCCACTCCCCCTCACGTGATGACATCGACTCTCCACTATTAGGCCTGCTCCAGATGCACAATCTCCCCTGACATGTGAGCTTCGCCAGACCAACCATGATGACCAATCAATCATCGGCTTCGTTACAATTTGTTGAATCTCCCCATCTCAACAATCGCCCCCTCATGTGATGGACTCAGCTCTCCAATGTTAGGTCTGCTCTAGATGCACAATCTCCGCTGACGTGTGAGCTACGCTAGACCAACCGTGATGGCCAATCAACCATCAGCTCTGATACAATTTATTGAATCTCCCCATCTCAATCTCCCCATCTCAACAATCTCCCCCTCACGTGATGGCCTTGGTTCTCCAATGTTAGGTCTGCTACAGATGCACAATCTCCCCTGACGTGTGAGCTACGCTAAACCAACCATGATGGCCAATCAATCATCAGCTATGATAGCCTTTGTTGCGCACAGCAGAAGTCCAATACCTTCATTCGGGGAGATTGCCAAGAGGGAATTCAAGTCTCAGCCCGTCAACATATCCAATTGAACCCACCTTCACTCGAAAGCTTAAATCAATGAGTTATGGGCCAACTTGATATATTAACTGCTCCACACCACATCAATTTTTCGATTTGGGACTTCTCTAACACAACTCACATGTGTATCTCAACATAGGTTGGGAAAGCCTTTCTAAAGCTAATCGAAAGGTTCGAGGTAAGGCGACTCCGACGCACGATGCCGTGCGGCAAAGTATCTCGTTCCGCAATGCCTATCCTTGTGAAGCAAGCCGGTGCCCTGTGGCGCGTATGACCACGACGAGTCCAACCAATTTCAAATGAATCGAAGCTTTAAAACACGAAATCTATCTATCATCACGTCAATGACGCATTCTACGTGAATAGATTCCCAAACCCGTATCATCTCTTTGGCTTTCGGTAAGAAATTAGTTGAAATTTTGCTTGATTGCCGACTCAGCTTTTTAAAGGTCTTTTAATCTATTGACCTGTTATTAAAGTGATGTTTCTATCACATTTCTCTCTCCGTACGGATTTTGTTTGACCACGACCCGCACCCATAACGCTGGATAGCAACAAAAGAAAAAAGCGATTTTCATAATATTTCGAGTTATTATATATCAACACTTCTATATGAAAATGTATTGACCACGGCCATGCACTTATTTAATGCATATTGTCTTAGGGAACCAATCAAAACGTAGAAATTTGAAAATTTGTAATTAATAGAAATAGAACTTAAGGCAAAGTGACAGAAGCACGCTCAATCACATAACCCCATGATTCATTTACTTCCTAAGACACGCTCTTAATAGAGTTTCAGAAGTCCACATATATTCGAATATAACCCATTATGAAGAGAAATAATTAAGAGGCGATAGGAATTACTTGATTGAATCTCCTTATATCAATAAGACTCGACGGAATCTAATCGTTTGGGTGGCGTCTGATAGCAGTCCGCTCTCTAACTCGTAAGTAGAATGTTCACATTCATCGTTGCTTCCTGGTTAAGATTCGTCCCATCTAATTCATCTACTTATTATATCTATATCAACAAATAATTTTAATAACTTCAAAAATAACTTCACTTCGGACAAAAAAATAGTGGATAAGGCCTAGTACGAGTAGAAAGCTTAGGTTGCAAGCAATCAAAATGTGGAATCGCGAGGAAAAGCAGGAAGCTTTACATGCATTCAAGCAGTCAAGAGAAGAAAGTCATCAGACAGTGTACGGAAGACGACGACCCCACCCCGTCTTTTCACACGGTTGACGAAGACCTCGAGTGCTTCTTTTGAGGTTCCATGGACGACCCTTTACATTCCCCAGGCCACTCTTCTTCGTCGTTAAGAAATGCTCTCACGCCGGAGTTCAAAAATGGGACAGCTGATCACCGTACAAGCTCGCCCAGTTTTTGCGTCGCGAGTTTCTTGAAACCTTAGAGCGATTTCTCCTCGGTGCATTGATCGGCAAGAACAGGGGAGGAGAAAACGAGCAGAAGATTTTGGTACGTGGGTTTTAGATGGGTTTGAGAGCGAGCATGAACAGAGTGTTGGGTGTGGACAATATCAATCGCAATGACCTGACTGATATTGTCCTCTCTTGGTCTCTTCACGACATTTTGAACGAGAATCTCTACCGTAACCAGGTTTCTTTCCTCATCTTTTCTTTTTTGGTCTTTAATCATGGCCTTTTGGTTTTATTATCGTGTAAGTCCAACAACAATGTGGTGTTTACTTGAGAATTTCCCAAATGATGTTAGTTAGTTGCTTTGTCGTTTGTTTGTTTGTGCTTTTAGTAAGCCTAGCCTTATGAGAACCTTGCATTCGACTTGGTAAGATAGAACCCTTTATGCTTCTACTTTGTTTGGCAAACTAATTGGGTATATTAGGAGCATATGGTATGTTTTGTGGAATTTGGTCAAAGTATTTTTTGAATGTCGAGGTTGGTTGATCATATTTGACATTTGGCCGAGCTGTTTTTGTAGGTGGAGACTATACCGGAGACATTTCAGTCGGTCCAGCATTATCTCGGATCGTATGTCTACCCTTTATTGGAAGAAACACGGGCGAGTCTGTGCTCGAGTTTGGAAAATATTTCTTCACTGCCTTTCGCTGAGATTACTGCCTTTGTGGGGTGCAAGAGAAGTGGGAACTCATATGCTGTTAAGGCCGGCCGGTGGAGCAATGAATCCAACACTCACGGCAAGGAAACTTACAAAACTTTGCCTGGAGATATATTGATTCTAACTAATGGTAAGCCGGCAACTGTTTCTGACTTGGAGAGGTCCGGAAGAAGATGGGCGTTCTCGTCGGTAAGGATGATTTATGGAGATGATGCAGAGGATGAGGGAGGAGATGATGAAGAGGATGAGGCAACGTCATCCACAAACTTTGTGGCATTGTTGGACCATGAAGTAAATGATTCCTGGAAGCCAATGTATGCAATTTTCCTGATCAATATAGCCACTAACAGAAGGATATGGAAGGCGTTGCATATGTCTGTGAACTTGGATATTGTGAAAAATATTCTCTGCACAGATTTGGTGGTATGACTTTGGTTTTTGTACCTTTCGTCTGTTTAGACTTAAAATTGCTATTATATCCCTCTAAACTGCAAAACTTCATTTTACTCCTGTCGATTTGTAAGTTTCACCGGAAAATAAGATAAATGATGCTTTAAGCCATTCTGTTACACTAATGGATTAGGAGGATTGTTTCTTTTAGTTGGTCCATGTTATGAAATGGAGATGACTGAAGATATGGGAAATTCGTGAAGTTATGTCTTCAATTAGGCAAAATAATTCCTTGAAGTAGACCTTAAAATTTTCAATACTATACTTTTCACTTGATTTAAGTTTGTGCTGTGCAATGCTCTTTATATTATATGAACATCAATTAAGTTTCAGGGTCTCTAACCCTCTACCATATTTACATGGTCTGGATAATCACAAGAAATTTGTTTGTGTTGCAGGCTGATAAAGTTTCCAATCTCTGTATTATGAAAGGTAATGGTTCTGGGAGTGAGAGCCTTGACGAGAGATTGTGCCATGATCTGAATGAATCCCAGAAAAAAGCAATCGGGGCCTGTCTAAATAAACTCCAATGTGAGAACAAGCCATCTGTCGAACTGATATGGGGTCCTCCTGGAACTGGGAAAACTAAAACCGTCGTTACACTGCTATTTACTCTCTTGAAGAAGAAACATAGAACCATTGTCTGTGGTCCTACAAATGTTGCCATCAGGGAGGTGGCATCTCGGGTTTTAAAGCTGCTAAAGGAATCAGATAGTGGTATAAGCACTGAAACGGAGAGTTTGCTCTGTTACTTTGGAGACATGCTTATTTTTGGGAACAAGGAGCGGCTGAAAGTTGATTCTGACATTGAAGAAATATTCTTGGAACACCGTGTAGATTGTGTTGATGAGTTCTTTTCTAAAGGCACTGGTTTTCGACCCAAAAAAAAAAAAGGCACTGGTTGGCATCAGTGTTTAACTTCCATGATAGATACTCTTGCCGACTGCGTCAGTCAATACCATATATTTTTGGAAATCGAACACACAAAAAGAAGGAAACCAGGAAGTGATGATGATGAGATTGAATGCGGAAGCAGTGAAGAAGATGGTAACTGTGAGCTTAAATCATTTCTCGAGTTTTTCAGGGACCGATTCAATGCGACTGTCCAGCCCCTGCGGAGATGCCTCTATGTTTTCTGTACCCATATATCCAGAACAAATTTCCAGAATATTACATCCCTTCTTACCTTACTTGATTCTTTTGAAACTTTGTTATGTGGAGAGAAGTTGGATTCAGAGAAGATGGAGATGACTCTTTCACGTGATGAACTTAGCCTGTTTTCACTTGATACGTCCATGGGTCCACTACGTAATATTTATATGAAGAGACAGGAATGCCTTTCCATGTTGCTAACTGTTCGTGATTCTCTGAAGGATCTAAAACTTCCAAACTTTACGAGTAAGGAAATGATAGCCGACTTCTGTTACCAACATGCTTCCCTGATTTTTTGCAGTGCTTCTAGTTCATATAAGCTGTACTCTGTGAAAATGGAGCCCATCAATTTATTGTTAATCGATGAGGCAGCCCAGTTGAAAGAATGCGAGTCAGTAATTCCTCTGCAACTCCCTGGTGTCAAGCATTTGATTTTAGTTGGAGACGAGTGTCAGTTGCCTGCTATGGTGGAAAGCGAGGTAATGATAAATGTCTGAAAAGTAACTTTCTATTTGGTCTTGAAAGATGTGTAATATCCTTCTCTTCATTTCAGCTTAGATCGGCTAAATGTTTTATCCCTCACGTCCCTTGAATTTAGTATCATGTTTTATTTCTACAGGTTTCTAGCAGGGCTGGTTTTGGAAGGAGTCTGTTTGAACGATTAAGTTCACTGTGTTATTCAAGGCAACTCCTCAATATGCAGTACCGAATGCATCCATCAATAAGTCTGTTTCCGACTTCAAACTTTTATCAAAACCAAATTTTGGACGGGCCAAATGTGAAAAGCGAAAGTTTCAGAAAAAGTCATTTACCATGGCCGATGTTTGGTCCTTACTCGTTCATAAATATTCCTGATGGACGAGAACAAACCGGTGACGATGGCTTTAGCTTTAGAAATCCTGTTGAGGTGGAAGTTATCTCCAGGATATTGGGGAATCTGTACAGAGGTATGTTGAGAGAATTGTATATATGTTGTTCTGAGCACACGGATTTTGCATGTATTACTTAATCATATAGGCGTAGATTATGACGGCCATTAATAGTTCTTTTCCTAGGATATTTCTTTCGAAGCTTTGCACCCCTCATAAAATGGTATCGTTGTGGTGACGGTTTTATTTCCTTTTCTTTGCAGCTTGGGAGGGGACAGAAGAAGATCTGACGGTAGGTGTCATATCTCCCTACTTAGCTCAGGTTGCTGCAGTTCAAGCTAAACTTGGAAAAAAGTATGAAAATATCAAGGGCTTTATGGTCAAGGTGAAGTCAGTGGATGGATCCCAAGGGGGTGAGGAAGACATTGTTATAATATCCACCGTAAGATCAAACTCGCGTGGGACTATTGGGTTCTTATCCAATACTAAGAGAACCAATGTTGCTCTTACCAGGGCCAGGTACTCTATCCTCTAAACTGTGTCAAATTACATTTTCAGAGTGATATAGCCTGTAAATCCCAGAGTTATTTCCTATCTATAGGTATTGTCTGTGGATTCTGGGAAATGGGAAAACACTGACAAAAAGCAAATCTGTGTGGGAAGCTTTGGTTGACGATGCTAAGAGTCGTGAATGTTTCTTCAATGTTGATGAGGACAAGGACTTGGCTAAAGCCATCTTAGATGTGATGAAAGAGAATAATCAGCTTGATGTTTTGCTTGAGAAAAGCAGTGTACTTTTCAGAAATGCTAGGTGGAAGGTAAACAACTTTGCTCAACAGTATTCTACGTTTATATTTATTTTCCAAAATTATGATTTAGTTTTAAAGATTTTGTGAGAACATTCTTATTGTCATGCATTTGCCTTTTCAGGTTCTTTTCAGTGACAACTTCCTGAAGTCTTTCAGAAAACTGACATCACTCAGGAGAAAGATGTCAATCATCCAACTTTTGTCAAAACTATCCAGTGGCTGGAGACCAAAGAGGGGGAATGTGGATATAATTTGCGAACACTCATCTCATATCGTGAGACAATTTAAGGCTGAAGGTCTCTATGTCTTATGCACGATTGATATAGTAAAGGAACTGACATACATCCAAATCCTGAAGATATGGGACGTATTGCCTTTAGAGGATGTGGCAAAATTGGTCAAACGTTTGGACAGCATATTCGAGACATATAGTGATGATTTTGTTAGTCGTTGCAATGAGAAATGCATTGAGGGGTAAGTCTGATGATTTCTTCTTACTTAAGATAGGTAGCACATCACTTACTAAATTAGAAAGCATCTCTTTTCCAGATAGATGACTGAAATATCTTGATCTGATCTTATGCCCCTATTTTCTTTCCTTTCACATGCCTCTTCCTGTTATAGGGATCAGGAAGTCCCGAAGACCTGGGTCTGTCCTTTTGATTTTGTCCGCTATCGGAGTCCTAGTGAAGATCAATTTGGGAGTAGTTCTGATGCTGATGCTTCAGATCGTAGGTTGTATGCAGAGAATGCGAAAGTGAGCGAGAGTTTGCTTCTGATGAAATTCTATCCTTTTTCATCAGATGTTGTCAGACATTTGCTCGATGACAGCGATGGCAAGCAAGTGAGTCTTCCATTTGAAGTAACAGAGCAAGAACAAGAGATAATTCTTTTCCCCAGAAGCACTTTTATACTTGGGCGATCTGGAACCGGAAAAACTACGGTCCTGACAATGAAGTTGTTTAGAAACGAGAAATTGCATGATGAAGCAACCAAGGGATGTCAGGAAATCCAAAGTGGTATCAGCCACAGCAAAGATGCCTCCCTGGAAATCAATGTTGAGGAAATCGGTGAAGGAGCAGAGGATTGTGTATTGCGCCAGCTTTTTGTGACTGTCAGTGCAAAATTATGTTTTGCGGTGAAACAGCATGTATCTCAACTTAGGAGGTACATGAATTTTCATGGGAAGATGTTTGAACAATTGAATAAATATGCTGATCAATTTTTAAAATGAACAAACATATGCAAGGTTAATGGATTGTCAAATCTTTTTATGAATTAGTTCTGACAGGAATATAATCCCTTTGGCATGCTACCATGGATATAACCCCTTTGGCATGCTACCATGTTCCTCCTAGTGGAGAAGCACAACCAAGATACTTCATATGTAGACTTCAATATGAAATATAACATGTAGCAAGAGTGCATGGGTCAAATCAGTGTTTTGCTATGGTCGGGTGGTACTACTTGGTTTTAGCTGCTAGAAAATAGACTTAATCGTTGCATATTGGAGATCGACATTATCTGCTTGATGATTTCAAACTAAAGATTAATTTGTGCGGCCATGGTCCTTATTTTGGTCTTTGTGCCACTTCTTCAGTTTGCATTTCCATTTTATTGGAAACTTCCTCATTAAGTTTTGTGATTGTGGCAATGAAGGTATAAAAAGAAAATTGTATTTTAAATGAAAATATGCAATTATAAGCAAAATCGACAAAGGACCATCTGTTCCACAAATTTGCTGTGGGGGAAGATTTTCATTGCCAGCTGATGTAAATGCTATCCATGTCTCATAGTATATCATTACAATCTTGGTGCATCAGCCTGTTCTAATTCCCTTTTCGCTGTTAGTTACCTGAAAGTGAAAATAATGAGATTGCATGTGTAGTGTGGGTATTCCCGTACGTTTGTTAAGTACAAATTTTCATTTCTAATTGCTAGCTTAATTAAACCTGCAGCTCCAGCATTGGTGCAAAACATAGATTAGAAAGCTCTTCAGTCAATGAGATTGTTGATGATGCAGCATTATTCAAGGATATCCCGGATTCATTTGTAGATATATCTCCCAACACTTATCCCCTTATTATCACTTTTCGTAAGCTTCTGATGATGCTAGATGGAACAGTTGGGGCTTCATTCTTCGAAAGGTTCCCCGATCTAAGGGAGTTTTGTCATGGCCAATCCTACAATTCTAGACCAGTTGCCTTGCAAAGTCTTCTAAGAGCAAAGGAGGTTACCTACGAAAAGTTTTGTGCAGTTTATTGGCCTCACTTCAATGACAGGATAAGGAGGAGGCTTGATCCTTCCAGAGTCTTCACTGAAATAATGTCCCACATAAAGGGCGGTCTTCAACCAGCAGATTGTTGTGATGGCAAACTTGACAGACTAGCTTATGTTTCACTTTCAGAGGGTCGTGTCTCCACTCTGAGTATTCAGAGAAGAGAAGAAATTTATGATGCTTTTGAGGATTATGAAAAGATGAAAGTGAAAAATGGTGAATTTGATTTGGCCGATCTTGTCAATGATCTTCATCGCCGTCTTTTTCGGGAGCAGTTCGCTGGTAACATGGTGGATTTTGTATATATTGATGAAGTGCAGGATTTGACCATGAGGCAAATTTCACTGTTCAAATATATATGTAGAAACGTTGATGAGGGCTTTGTGTTTTCTGGAGACACTGCACAAACTATTGCAAGGGGAATAGACTTCAGGTTTGAAGACATAAGGTACCTTTTTTACAAGGAGTTCTTGATAGATTCAGTGGATGGACCTAATATCAGAATGGAAAAGGGATGTCTTTCCAAAACTTTCCATTTGAGCCAGAACTTCCGCACTCATGCTGGTATACTCAAACTGGCGCAGAGCATTGTTGATCTTCTTTACCATTTTTTCCCTTTATCCGTTGATGCTTTGAGCCCCGAAACTAGCTTTATATGTGGGGAAGCCCCAATTTTACTTGAATCTGAGAATGACGAAAGTGCCATACTGTCAATTTTTGGCAACAGTGATGTTAGTGGTAATTTCGTTGGCTTCGGAGCTGAGCAGGTTATTTTGGTTCGAGATGATCATTCTCGAAATGAAGTTTCAAACCTTGTGAGAGGGCAAGCCCTAGTTCTGACGATAGTGGAGTGCAAGGGGTTGGAATTTCAGGTAGGTGTGCGTCAGGTTGGATTGTTTGCCATGTGATTTAATGGTAGTAGCAATAGAGATCTCATGAACATTTTTATTTTTTGGATACGTCATCACCAATTTTCTGCTAGCTGTTACTCTGTAATTTGCTTGGATTTACATTTTCTTTTTTTCATACCCGTTTTTGTATGTAGACTATGTCGTCTGGATACACATAATGTAGAATTTGTTTGGGCTCATGTCAACTACATCTGGGTTAATGGACAATATTAAAGATTTTGCAACTTTACTGATCTTGATTGGCAGGTGTGTCAAAATGAGTCCAAATATTCTCTTCCTGAAAGTTTGAGATCTATTCATGCATTCATGAAACTCAAAACCTGTCATTTTGGTCTTAAATCAGATGTTTTTACCGTAAAGTTTTTTTCCTGTAACATTGTGTAGGACGTCTTATTGTACAACTTTTTTGGCCCGTCACCTCTGAAAAGTCAATGGAGGGTCATTTATGGATACATGAAGGAGCAAGCGTTGCTCGATAACAGCTCTCAATGGTCTTCCCCAAGTTTCGATGGCGCGAAGCACAATATATTATGCTCTGAATTGAAGCAATTGTATGTTGCAATTACTCGGACAAGGCAAAGATTGTGGATTTGTGAGAATGCCCTGGAGTTCTCCAAACCAATGTTCGACTACTGGAAGAAGAAGTGCCTCATTCAAGTTAGGTTGGTAGATCAGGCCCTTGCAGAAGCAATGCAGGTCAGGAGCACGCCAGAGGAGTGGAAGTCACAAGGTTTTAAGGTTCGCTGTTTTTCTTTTTTTTCTTTATTGGTTGTTTCCTCTTCACGGAATTGTTATTTTCGCCTCATTTGGAGTCAACATGATCTGTGAATGCTAGGGATTTTGAATGACCACAGTGACCGTAAAAGTATGACTGATCCTGAAAAAAGTGCGTAGAATGTGGATGTTGTACAAAATATGGTGATTGATTTGCCAACTGTATTGGTTTTTTAATACTTGGGCCGAATACTTCATTCAGACACAATGGATAAACCATTTGATATGAATTTTCCTTGAATCTTTTTATTCTTTTGAGGTTTTCTGGTCAATGGCAGTGACTTTTTTTGGGT
This sequence comes from Lenwebbia sp. NSW1173648, assembly GCA_029784005.1. Taxonomy (NCBI): domain Eukaryota; kingdom Viridiplantae; phylum Streptophyta; class Magnoliopsida; order Myrtales; family Myrtaceae; genus Lenwebbia; species Lenwebbia sp. NSW1173648. The sequence continues at coordinate 11,205,228 of JARCGZ010000010.1, forward strand.
TTAAGGCTAGACCACTGATTTTTCCAATAAAGGAGGACTATGTTATCTATTCTTCTTCTTTTAACCTTCTTTGAAGAAGCTATTGATCTCTCTCTGATTTTTTTTTTTTGGGTGCAAGCTCTTACGTGAGGGTAACTACCCAATGGCAACAATGTGCTTTGAGCGAGCAGGGTACGAATATGGGGAGAAATTGGCTAAGGCCTCTGCTTTCAAAGCAGATGCTGATCTCAAGCACGTTTTAAGTCCACAAGTGGCTTCTGACCTTCGAAGGCAAGCTGCTGAGATTTTTGAAGCAATTGGAGTGGCCGACTCTGCGGCAGAGTGTTTCTACATGTTGAAGGAATATGAGAAAGCAGGTCTGATGTTATCTCTTCTTCTTCTTCTTTTTCAATTTCTTTCATTTCTTTGAAAATGATAAGACAGACAATTCATATGCTTTATGCTGCTGCTTTATTTTTCTTCTTGTTGTAGCTATGTCAAAGCTGCCTAAGGAAGGGGAAGTTTGACTTTGATCTTAATTATTTACTTGATATAGTTTTTTACATGCGTCGTACCCACTTATTTATCCTTTTAAGTAATTTTTCTCTATCAATATTTGAAAAAAAAAAACAAGCCTGATCTTACTTGTTAATTTCCCAATGCTTTTGGTGAATTTTGAGCCAGGTGCGACTAATGTCCGCTTCATAATTGATTCCTTTGTGTTGAGAACTTAATTATTTTTTTGCTGCAAAGTTCTTCACAATGACCTCACCTATAAGTTTAAAAAAAGCTGTGGCTATCAGTTGAATACTCCATGTTGACTATGGTTTATCAACAACTTCTTGTCATTGTAGCCACCTATGGACGCTGATCTTGTTTCGTATTTAGACATTGGAGGATATAGTTGAGCTGTGCAAGAGCATTTCTGGCACCTTCCAAATGTCCCTTTGCAATATTATATCTTCTGAACATCGTGAAGTTATTAAATCTTACTCTTACATCGGGACAGTAGAAATGGGACTGACATTAAATTTGTTTGTGCTTCAACAGGTAGAATCTATATGGAAAAATGTGGAGAATCTGCTTTGGAGAAAGCTGGAGAGTGTTTTTCTCTAGCTGGGCGCTACAGTCTTGCAGCGAAGGCATATGCAAGGGGAAATATTTTCTCGAAGTGCTTGTCCATTTGTGCCAAAGGAGAACTCTTTGAAATGGGTCTGCAATACATTGAAGATTGGAAAAGGCTGGGAAATGAGAACAGCGCAATAGTAAAGAAAAGTAAGGACATAGAGAAATTGGAACAAGACTTTTTAGAGAGTTGTGCCCTTCGTTACTATGACCTCAGAGACTACGGGGCCATGATGAAGTATGTGAAGTCCTTTCATTGCATCGATTCAATGCGGAACTTACTCACGAGGCTGGGATGCCTCGATGAACTTATCAGCTTGGAGGAAGACCATGGTAACTTTTCGGAAGCAGCGAAGATTGTGAGGATGAAAGGTCATCAACTTGGGAAGAGCAGACAAAACAAAGAAGCGTCAATGAAGGAATATGAGAAAGCAGGTATCATTTTTTTCTTTTTTCAAGTTCTTTCAAAATTATAAGGAGGAAAGCCTGTATGCTTTATGCTGCTTCTTTATATTTCTTCTTGTAATAGTGATGTCAAAGCTACCTAAGAACGAGGAAGTTTGACTTTGATCTGAACAATTCTCTTATTAATTGTTTTTACATGCATGTTACCCTATTATTTAACCATTCAATTAATTGTTCTCTTCTGATATTCCAAGAAAAGAAATTCAATCTCACTTGTTTATTTCTGTTAGAACTATAAAGGGTAAAGTTGTCTTTGTGACTCTTAGGGTTTATTGGGTAACCAATGTATAAATACCACTTTACTGAATAATATGTGATTAACTTTTCCTCTAACATGGTATTAGAGCCGGTGTTATCCCTTTCACGAATGTGCGTCTACCCCTCGTTAGTCAAATTCCACGTGCCGCTTGTAGTCCGGCTTGCACGTGAGAGGGGGTGTTGAAGTTGTTGTCCCACATCGCTTGATAATGGGTCCTATATAGTATATGCTCTTTATATTCATGTGGTCTCCCTCCACCTATTAGCTTAAGCTTTTGGGTTGGACTTTCTAACAATTTCCAAATGGTTTTGGTGAATTTTCAGTAGCTGCAAATAATGTCGACTTCATGATTTTGCCTTTGTGTTGAGAAGTTGATTATTTTCTATACGGCAACACGCCTCTGCACTCTTAGCAGCTTGGAAAATTTTGAGCTGCAAAGTTCTTAACACCGAACACACCCATAAGGTCAAGAAAAGCTGTGGCTATCAGTTGAATACTCCATATTGACTATGGTTTATCAACAACTTCTTGGTATTGTAGCCACGTATAAACGTTGATCTTGTTTCGTATCTTGACATGGGACACTATAGTTGAGCTGTGCAACAGCATTTCTGGCACCTTCCAAATGTCCCTTTGCTAATTTTTGTCTTCTGAACATCGTGAAGGTATTAAATCTTATGCTTACATCGGGACAGTAGAAATGGGACTGACATTAAATTTGTTTGTGCTTCAACAGGTAGAATATATATGGAAAAATGTGGAGAATCTGCTTTGGAGAAAGCTGGAGAGTGTTTTTCTCTAGCTGGGCGCTACAGTCTTGCAGCGGAGGCATATGCAAGGGGACATATTTTCTCGAAGTGCTTGTCCATTTGTGCCAAAGGAGAACTCTTTGAAATGGGTCTGCAATACATTGAAGATTGGAAAAGGCTGGGAAATGAGAACAGCGCAATAGTAAAGAAAAGTAAGGAAACAGAGAAATTGGAACAAGACTTTTTAGAGAGTTGTGCCCTTCATTACTATGGCCTCAGAGACTACAGGACCATGATGAAGTATGTGAAGGCTTTTCATTGCATCGATTCAATGCGAAACTTACTCATGAGGCTGGGATGCCTCGATGCACTCATCAGTTTGGAGGAAGACTATGGTAACTTTTTGGAGGCGGCAAAGATTGTGAGGATGAAAGGCGACATTATTCGTGAGGTTGATTTACTTGTGAAGAGCGGAGAAAACAAAGAAGCGTCGATGAATATCCTGTGGTACGTGTTATTCTATTCCCTTTGGGCTCCTGGAAGTAAAGGGTGGCCCTTGAAGCAGTTTCCGCAGAAGGAGGAGCTGCTAGCAAGAGCCAAACATCTCGCAAAGCCCGAGCCTATTGCCTTCTATGAATACGTTTCTGTAGAATCAAGCACTTTGTTAGATAAACAGAGCAGTTTGGCTGAAATGAAAGAACTTTTGAGTGCATCCAGGAGAAATGGAAGTGTCAGAGGTGAAATACTATGCGCTCGAAATATTCTGGACTTCCATCTCCTTGGGAATATCTCCGATTTTTGTTGGGAATATGATTGGGTGGAGTATTCTGAACAACAGATGAATCAGATTTCTGTTGACTCATTGGTCTGCTTTTGGAATCTTTGGAAGGAGAAGATTGTTAGAATTATAAAGTGTGTAGGATGTGCGGAGATGCCGGGGGAAAAGGAAAGTAGGTGCTGTTGGGAGTTCTGCTTGAATTACTTTGGTGTGCTGGAGCAACGGGACAACCTGCAAGGAACTTATCACCTTCTAAAAGCAGATGCTGATTGGGTCAGCAACATAGATAAAAGATTTATCCGACGAAATGGACAGTTGGTTGCTTTGGAGCTTCAACAATTAGTCTCTGCAGCTCAAAAGTACTGGTATTCTGAGCTTACTTCTGTTGGTATGAAGCTTGTGCACAAACTGGATGCCCTTTACAATTTTTCGGTGGAGAGTTCTCTGTCGAACTTCTGGCAAAGCAGATGTCTTGCTCTCTTACATGAGGTTGCAAAGTTCCTTCGAGAACTGAATTGTCTGAATGACTCCTCCAGGGTTGGTAGGGCACTGGCGGATTTCATTGAAACATCCAGTAGGAGGTACTTTGGTCACATATTTCCTCTTGACTGGCGAACATCATCAACAGAGAATATGATATCTCTGAGAGGAAGTGAGGCTTCTCGTCATTTACAGAGAGAAATGATGAACAGGAGAATTTCGAAGAAGCATTTTTCACATGGGAAGATGGGTAAGCTTGCGACTTTAATTCTTGGGTCTGGAATGGTTGACGATGAATTGTACATAAAAATTGAGCAATCTTTTGAGGGAAATACATCATGGAAGGCATTCATGGAATGCGTGTGTCGAGATGTATCATCAGACCTTCCTCAGGCCAGCGATGATAATAAGCCCATGGAGTTCTCTTTGGCTTGGAACCTTTATGGAGCTTTGGCAGATACTTACAAGGCCAATTGGAGGATTGAAAGAGACTACATTACTCCTATTTGCTTCTTGTATCTCTTGGAACGACTTTTGATTCTGTTATCTTGCTCCAATGGGCAGTTTTATGCAACCAAGTCTTCTCTAGTTGAATGGGTTATCTGCCATGAGGGTTTAGCAAAGCCTAGCTTTACTTTCATCCCGGGAAATTACTTGGAGCCCATCATTGGGTTTGTTACTAGTACTATTCAGCAGCTTCTTTGCAACAAAGGTGAAACCATAGAATGGATCAAAAGATCGAACCTAAACGTGACTATGTACTACCCGCTAGTGGTCTTGAAGTTGGTTCTGTTGGTTTGTTTGCTTCACTTAAATTTTGGCATCAATCCATATTTTCTCGTTGATTTGCTGGGGAAGAGTTGGATTTCTGAGCAATTACCTCCAGAGTTTTGTCGAATTCTTTTACGTCGCTGGAATCCGATTCAGGAAAATTCAGTGGGTATTCTCGCTGAAGCATTCGAAAAAGTTGATGATCCCCTTGTAATTACCAATTCTGCTGCAGATTGTTCAACATGTCTGCCTGCCATCATTTTAGATGTGAAGTCGAACAAATGCAAGGAAGAGATTATGAAAGTTTTATTTCCCAAAGATAGAAGCGCTGTGAGCTCTTGCAAATCGCGAGATCTGACCGAAGTTTGCAAGGATTCCTCCTCATCTTCCAACAGTGCAGCGCCAGTTGTGCATTTGGATGGTGCAAACACGTGGTCGTTGCCGGAACAAGAAACAGGCATAGCGAAAGAGGAAGAGAAGATCGAAGTTGTGGAAGCTCAAAAAACCAGTGATGTGAAGAAGGATGAGCCGGCTTCATCATCTTCTTTTTCCCATACTGGTGTCGTCGGAAACAGGAACAAGAACAAGGGCAATTGCAAGTCCAACGGTAAGCAAAATAAGAAAGGAAGAGGCAAGAAGAAATGAATCCTCGCTTCATTGTCCCAGATCCAGTTGAGTGAAATGGTATGTTGTTATCATCTCTACAAGTAATCCACTGTCTTGTAAATGCGTGTGGAACTTCTTAGTAAGATAGTTACTAAAGAAAAACAGATCTCTCACGGGAAGCTCATTACTTGAACATGTCCTGAAGTTCTAACAGAGAATAGTCATGAAAATCTACTTTTCCATTCTTGGCTGCTGCAGATTATTGTTCCTTCTTTTTTACTCCTCTGAACCTTCAATTCCCTCATGCCTCACGATAGCGTGATGCGGTGAAGAATGAGAAAGAAAATGCAACTTTCTCAGCACATCTTATTTAACTACAGATCATCTTGATAGAGAAGTTTGCGTGATTGGAGTGAAAATACATTATGATAACCAGATTGTGAGAGCATATGTCCATATGGGAATGTACATAATTGATCTGTTTGTACCCTCACCGGACGAAGGATGACTCCGCCGCCGGAAAATTCTCCTGTTTCCAGATGGATAACCCAATGGTGAGCCAAATCTGTCTCTTGATGGAGATTAAGGATGACATTACTTAAAGATTCATGTAGTTGCTTAACTCTTACAATGACTCACCTCCTGAACAGCTTTTGGTTGCTAAGTACTCATCCCCATGGCTATATGATTTCGGGCCTTGGGATTGGTAGAGTGATGCCGATGTTCTAATGTAATGCAGAAACTATCGGATCTTGCAATTAAATCAAAGCCTAGTCATCAAAATAAACGAGAAACAATAAAGAACATGAGAGATTGACATGATTTGGTTCAAGTGTCGGTACTTACTAGATGGAGAGAGTCAACCGCAAATAATACGCTAATATATTGGAGAATTACCGAGTTACAATTGCTTATAATCCTATATTGCTTTATTGCACTCTCACCCATTGTACTTAGGGTTAATATGATGAAAAACTCCAAGCTGGCACACCTGTAACAAATTTATCCCAAATTATTTTTTTTACCACGAAAAACCCTAAATTGGTACACCTGTGATAATTTTATCTTAAATTATTTTTTTGACTACCAAAAATCCTAAACTGGTACACTTGTGACAATTTTACCCTAAACTGGTACACTTTTGATAAATTTACTCTCCATTAGTTTTCATTAAATTTATCGTCAAATTGCTAAGTTAGATGACACGTGGCAATTGATGGATGTACCCATTTTGGGTTTTTATCTTTTATTTGTCATAGGTGTATCAGTTTGGGGTTTTTCGTGGTATTAACTCAATTTAACGGAAAATAACGGAGGGTAAATTTGTCACAAGTGTACCACTTTGGAGTTTTTTGTTGTCAAAAAATTCATTTAGGGATAAATTTGTCACATGTGTACCAGTTTAGGGTTTTTGGTGGCCAATAAAATAGTTTGGGGTAAATTTGTCATAGATGTACTAGTTTGGGATTTTTTGTGGTAAAAAAAAATGGTTTTGGATAAATTTATCACAGATGTACCAGTTTAGGATTTTTCGTAGTATTAATCTTTGTACTTATAAAGAAGATCAACTCAAATCGGATATAGAACTCACAGTACGAAACCACCCGTGTGGTGTTTTTTTTTTTTTTTGGGTCCAACAGCCATGGGACTCCAATAGATAAGTATTAGATAAAGAATTCCGATACACATTATACACCAGTTCAAACTCGAGACATTATTTAAACCGTCAAAACTCGAAACTACTGGCAAGTTTAGTTGCTGCTGCACCGCAGACATGGGTTCTCGAAAAATTATTAGCAACGCAACTGCTTTGATTTGGAAGAACTAAGGCGGCATCCTTTTTTTTTTATGTACATTTTACTTTTTCTAATTTGGTGCTTGCGTGATGCTAATGTGGCGCCGTGTCAGATTTTTAACGGTGATTTTTAACGGAGCCCTAACAAAGTTTTGTATACGGATTGAAAATCGTAGCTTCTATTTAGATGCTTGTACGAGTAGGAGACACGTGCCGGATGCAGCAATTTCCGATGAATTTTATCAGGGAATTTGATGGAAGGACTTAAATTGTCGTCGAAGAATATGACTATTATCGGAAGATTCTTCATAAACTGTCCATACCCATTCGCCTATCGAATAGTGAATTGGAACTGTGATTAGAAGATTTTAAAGCCATGTACGTTTTTTTTATGAGACTAGTCCTATATGTAGTGAACTTAAACGGAATGGGCTGCCAATCTAATCGGGTATACTTGCAAACATAGGAATCACTAATTCCGAGCGATGGTGGGTCAAGGGTGGCGAGGGCTTTTTTTTTTTTTTTCGTTTTATATTAGCTTATTTTTAATGTGGTTTAAATAAGATTTGCAATGAAAATCAGAATTGGACCAAACGTCGTTTTAGCCACGTCATCGCTGTAAATAATAGAGAAAATCAAAAAAAAAAAAAAAAAACACGTAAGCATTTTTTGTATGGAGTTAACGAAAGCATTTGATTGTATAAATCCGACAATTTTTAGGTTTTAATCACACTTTTTTTTGTTTGTAAGTTTTAAGATTCAATTGTATTTGTATATAATAAGTTTTAGGACTTTTAGCGCATCTCTATTTGTTCTAGAGGTTCGTACATGTGGGGTCCGCGTGTCAATATATGCAGTGCTGACTTAGCACTTTCCGGCGAATTCCGAAGAAAACTTGGCAGTAGAGTTTAATTTTTCCCCGCGGAGGGGTATAGAATTCAATTTGTAACCAAATAGAATATAAGATCAAAAAAACAACCGCCCCCTTCTCCTGTTAGGATTTCCTCTCTCTCTCTCTCTTCGTAGACATCCTTGTCGACTTTCTTTGCGAAAATGGGCTCTGAAGATCAAGGTGTGCGGTCTTTGGAAGAATTCGCTCTCTCAGGATTCGCTCGTTTTGGCTCTAGGTACTTGCTCTAGAAAGTCGAGCGTTCCGCAAGTCTCTGAAACTCCCTCGCTATCTCTTTCGATTTAGAGTTAGATCGAAATTTGTGTGCTTTTCTATTTCGATTTAGATATAGATCTGGAATTTATAAAACGTTATTTGTGCTCTTTCAACATTTTGGTGTTGTTGGTTTCCCTATACAGTGATAATACTGGGGACGCCGAAACTGGGCGTGCACCGCCATTTGCCAAAGCTGTAGTTACTAGAGTGGGAAATTTCAACGTGTGCTCATCATTGATGATGATGCGAGTTTCGGTGATCGGCCGTCGACTGTGCTGTGATGCCATGACAAATCCGTTCCTGTGGAATGTACGAGTATCTGCAGGCTATACAAAGCTTTTATTTTTCAGATTTGGACTGGATTACAGCGATTGATTTTTTGTCTTAGAAGTTACATAAATCACATGGACCAAAATGTAATTAGCCTAGGGGAACTTGCGAGTAAAGGGGCTATTTGTTGATTCTTTTTGCAAAATTCTTGGACAACATTGCGCCAAATTAGCGAGAATCTGTCGCCTGGCCATTGAATTATTGATGCATGATAGCTTTTACGCTGGACCGTATCTATCTAAAGTTATTTCTTTTAGGCTACCAAAGGGCCCATTTATTTACATACAAAAAAAAAAAATAGGGATTTCACCGAAAAATTAACGAAAAAAAATATTATTAAAAATTAATTATCTGTGTTGCATAGAAAACTGAGCTAAGGACAAAAAATTATGTTATCAATAAAAACACGCGAATATAAATTGCTATTGATAATATAAATAATTTTTATCGAGCTATTTTTCTAAGCTATATAAAAAATTAGTTTTTGAGAAAACGTATTTTAAATTATTAGTTTTTCGCCAAATAAACCAATTTTATTGGCAATTGCTAAGGGTGAGCGGTTTCAGATTCCTTACAGGTTCCACCTGGAACTTGTAACCTCCCGTCGGAACAGGTTCCTCATTTTTTGGAACCTGAAACCAACCCCTCATACCTTTGAACCTGGAACCTACCTTGTCACGGGTTTTAGGGTTGGTTCCAGGGTACTTGGGAACATGTCAATTTCTTTTCTTTTTTCATTTTTAATTAAGCAAAATGAGAGTGAACTCTACAACCTCTAAGGGGAAGTAGAGGTGAGCGGTTTCAGGTTCCGCATATGTTACATTTAGAATCTGAAACCAACCCGTTAGAACAGGTTTCTCATTTTTTGGAACTTGAAACCTAAAAATTTGTTTGGCTCCAAATTATACATTCATCATCGGACGCATAGAACATTGTAGGATCGTGTGAAGACATAAAGAAAAAAAAAACAAAAATATATTTTAGGATCCAAGATTCAAATTCCAAGTTCTAGGTAGTGGAACTTGGAACTTACCCGTTAAAACATGTTGCTTAATTTTTGGAACCTGGAACCTACTCTACATATCTTGGAATCTGGAACCGGACTAGTTCCCACATGTTTCGATTTCAAGTTTCAGTTCTACCCTGGAACCATGCGCACCCCTAATTATTGCTATCTTTTTTTTTATATATATGTTCGTAGGCCCTTTATACTGGTTTGACGACTTTTTTGTTTATACATATTAAATATATTTCTGGCGAGAAACTATAAAATGGAAAATAGTCCCGTGATATTCCATTATTCCATCCTCAAGAAGGAATCCCACGCTTCAATTACCTCTTTAGGGTTCCCAAAAATCATTCAATTTCGTCAATCGGAGAGCCCTCTTCCGATCAAAGTACCCATTCGTTCAATCTCTCTCTCGCGTGCATTGGTGGTTTCCGATTCCGGCGACTTGCCCGGCTCTTCTCAGGTACTGTGCTCGACCAGTTTTCAGTTTCTTTGTTCTTTGTGGTCAGTGAGAATTGCGAATGAGCGGCGCAACGGCGTGGCCGCGGCGAGGATGGGGATGCGGGTGGGATTCCGCACCATAAAGGGTCGGGATTGGGGCAAACAGTTTTGGGTCTCCGGGCCGTGCCTAAATTCTTGACGCCGATAGTTTGTGATTAAAAAAGATGGTCTTGGACGCCGGAAAAAAGTAATCTTGAGGCGGATTAAGCGTCAATCACGCGGATTATGCCTTGCTAGAGTTGTCTCCTTTCCATAGCTCTGCGATGAATATGAATTAACCGTTTGGTTGAGATGTATTTTGTGATTCCCAAAAAAGATGCCGATATTTCCAGATTCAAAAAGATGGTCTTGGACGCAGGAAAAAGGTAAACTTGAGGCGGAAGTGTCAATCTCTCGGATTATGCCCTGCTAGAGTTATCTCCTTTCCATAGCTCTGCAATGAATATAAATTAAGCCTTATCTTTGATTTAATGTATTTTGTGTCTACCAAAAAAGGTCGTCTTGGACACTGGAGAAAAGTAAATTTCAGGTGGATTAACGGTCAATCATTCGGATTGTGCCTTGCTAGAGTTATCTCCTTCAAATAGCTATCCGATAGATATATATTAAACTTCAGTGTTGATTGAGGTGTATTTTTTGTTGACTGAAAAAGATGCCCGATATTTCCTGACCGAAAAGAGGGTCTTGGATGCCGGAAAAAAGTAAACTTGATGTGGATTAAGCATCAATCACTCGGATTATGCCATGCTAGAGTTATCTCCTTGCCGTATCTCTGCGATGGATATTAATTAATCCAAAAGATGTATTTTGTGTTGAATTAGATCGTGAAATTGATGGCAAACCCGCAAGGGAACCATCAAGAACCCTCTCATGCTTCGTCGACCTTCAATGGCAATGGGAATATTGCTGCGGTGGCGGCAGTGACGGCGGCGCCTGAGAGTTCAGGCACGACATCTGCGATGAAGCACAATCCTGGAATCTCCATGGATTGGACCACAGATGAGCAGGCTGCACTTGAAGAAGGCCTTGCTAAGTAAGAGCCCTATTTCTCTTTTCTTTTGGTAAGGTGATGTTTGTGCGACTTTATTTCAAGTTATAGACAGATGCATTCATACTATGGAAATTGACTATATAATGTAGCAAGTTCTTATAATACCCTCATTGCGTAGTAGTTGTAAGACCCTCGTTGTAACACTTAAAAGGAAGTTGTCACATTGTTCGCTTCTCCTGGGCCAGTTTTTGAGCAAACAAAAAAACGTCCATTTAGGGTAGCATGGGTAATAGAAAGACTGATGACACTTTGTCTCTTTTTCCTTTTGGATGGGATGAGAAGAAACCAGTGGAAGTTGCTGGAGAAGCAGCATTATGGAATCAATTCCAAGTTTGGCCTACAGCTTTTTTCCGTATTTTTGTTGGGGGACATCTACCTCATTGATGTTTCTAAAAAGCTTTATGGGACTTGATGATCCTTTTAATTTTGTCATTACCCAATTGGTACTCTTTTAAGTACTTTTTGCTGATACTTTACCAGAAATAACAGATTTACTTATTGTTCAGGAGAGAGAGAGAGAGGGGGAGGGAGGGGGAAAAAGGGGGGGGGGGGGTAGAGAGGAGATAGGGGAGATAAATTCCCAAGAAAAACGTAGGTGCAGGCTTGAATAAACTACCAGTTCAGTTCATTCCTTGGACTAATGAAAGAGACAGAAACAGCATTTATTTATCAGTCGTGGATTTATAATTAAGAAGTGTTGTTTCTGCTTTTAGTGAGCCATCATATCTCCTATCTGCATTCTGTTCTCCATAGAAAACAAGTGGGCGACAGACAGCTTAGAAATTTCATGTGATCTAAATTATAGTCTCCTATTTTAAGAAGCAAAATAAATGAAGCTTCAGGAGATTTAGAAGCTCTTGATACCAAGTTACTTCACGTTGTTTGGATCTGGCCAAGTTAAGTCATAGTAAAGTCAAATTCAGCCGTAAAGCCTGTAATTCTAATCTTTATATGAGGAAGGTTTACACTATTTTCGTGATAATGACAATTTCATTTGCTCAACAATTATATTTCTTCACACTAGGTTCGGCAGAATTAAACTGGATGAGTTGCTTGAGCTTGTGTCTCATGTCCTATGGCTGTTTCTTTTCATGCATGAATAACATAAGCAATGTGGTGTGATTTCTGCAGATTTGGCTCGGAAAATAAGGTGATTTGCTATGCAAAGATAGCTTTACAGCTGCAAAATAAGACAGTTAGGGATGTGGCATTGCGTTGCCGATGGATGTCGGTAAGCTTTCATGTCTTTTGCTTCTTCGGCCCTTCTTTTCCATGGGGTAAATGTTTGTCCTATTAGTAGTAATCTCGAGGCCAACTACAGGTTTAGTTAGTTAATTTTTCTATCCTTTCTTCCATGCATAGCTACATTATCGGATAAAACTGCTCTACTGAAGGCCATAATATGCTTTTGTGATTCAAATTAAAATGAAAAACCTGTACTTAGGTCAATTTTCCAATTTTGTCCATGCTTTTCTTCACTTAAATGTAAAAAAAAAAAAAAAGCGACAAAAAGTCTTACCCTTTTTTTAAGAAAAGCCTTGAGAAATCTGACTCGGGCGGACCATTGTTTGTCTGATATCTTGTCATCTCTGTCAGCATATCTACTTGCAGTAGAGAATTTTTTTTGATTTTAACGGAATATTAGATCGGATTTGAACTATGTTTCAGTTAAAGGTTTTCTCTCCCAATAATTTGTCTTCTTTGGGTAAAATACAAAGGCATATTTACAGATGAGATTTGCAAGTTAATAAGTTGACTGGAACATAAAAATAATTCACAGAAATTCATTACTGGGTCGGGATTTTCAATGGTCTTCTCAATGGAAAGGTAAAGTAGGTTAAATATGATGTGCTTATTTTTGTGCCTCTTTCTGTCGCAAATTTAAGTGTTAAGGTTAGTAAATCCAATTTTGTATTGAGACCTACTTTTATCATGATAGAATGTTTCGGGTTGTGAGGTGACAGTTTAATTTTAGTCTTGCTGGTGAATGTGTTGTGACTCTTGAGATAAATTGTAAGCTATATTGTGCTATGTCTCAGAGGAAATCCATGGCTGATTTTAGCCTTTTTGTTAAAGAATAAGTTGGACAGTACTGAGAGCTTTAAGATGTGATGATAACTCTGCTTAGACAGCACTCTTGCAGTACTATGTTTTACGTTTTGTCATATGTCCTAAACTCTCTTTTTTCCCCTTTTCCTGTCTAGAAAAAGGAGAACAGCAAGAGAAGGAAAGAGGAGCATAATCTAAACAGGAAAAGCAAAGATAAAAAGGTTTGTTTCATTGCATTATCTCCTTTCAAATTTGATGTTTTAATTTTTCATAGTATGTAACACCTTTTCCGAAGGTATGATTTTCCAAGGTGGTGTAGTTTTGTATTTTGTATCCCCCTTGCTCTCTGTATTTTCCACTAAAACTATACCGAGTGGCTCTGTGGCTGGCTGGAGGGTTGCCTGTGAATGTTAGGTCCCAAATCAGAAGCCTGAGCCTGACTGCCATTGATTGGCTTGTGCTTTTGACTTTGAAAACGTTGGGAAAGTGTAAAGCTGTCCTTTGAACTATGACAGGAAGATCAGAATCTATGATGATGGTTAGTTGTTGTAAGACTATGTGATAGCTGTAATCTGCACTGTCAAATGTTCTCAGTTGTTGAATTTGAATCAGACATTACATGTACTCTATATTGATTCATTGTCTTGAAACAGAAATACTTGTGAGATTTGATGTTTTTATGCTGAGGAACTCGGTTGTGCTAGTGGCCCATAGTTAGCGCGGTTATGTACTCGCTGTTCCAAGTACATGCATGTGGAACAATCAAGTTCGCAAGTGCTCCATAGGCACTTGTTATACATAATTAATGAGGAAATATTCGAATTTCTAAGCTCTGATTATGCATATCACAAGTAAGTGAGAATATTAGAAATCGAGACATTACAATATATGGATAAGTCTTTTACCAAGTCTTAAATTTAATACCCACTCGCACAGAATGCTTGCATGAATAGAGAAAGAGAGAGAGAGGGTGGGTGGGTGGGAGGGAGGGAGAAAAAAAATCTAAGAATAGTAAGGGAACAGGTTCCTGGACGCCTGCCACCTGAGGTAGAATGATTGTGTGAATAAGTGAATTAAGCTGTTCTTGTCTCTATATTTCACGTCCTTTGTATTTGGTTTGAGATCTTGCATATAGTGGTGAATTGTAATGCTTTGAGCAGGTTGATTGGACCCATTCTTGATGGCTTGTCTGTTAGTTTCGTGGTTTGGTATCATGATGAAAGAGAGAATCATGTGGAGGAAGATTTAATGAGATGCTTTTCAGTAATTAAACATATTATTTCATTGAAGAACTAGCGTAGCCCTCATTCTACTGGTGAATTGAACTTCTATGTAGGGGGGGGCTTGCAGACAAAAGTATTTTATACTAGGTTACATGAACTGTATTTCAACCTTTGCCTGCAGCCAACTGAAGTTTTGGAAAGGATTTAGGCTAAAGCTCAAGTTTTTCCTTTCCCTTTACACTCTTATCTATTTCTTGAGCCGTGGGCTAACATGTTTCTTGTGCATCGTTACTTTCAATTGATACTGTTGTCTCTGCTGTAGTTTACACCATCTTATTAATAAAAGCTTCTCTGAATATCATGTTGGTTTTCTCCTCAGGAAAGGGTAGCCGATCCTTCATCTAAGTCTTCTCAGTTTGCTGCCCGGCCTAATGTTGCTCCATATATGCCACCAGTGATTCCTATGGACAATGATGATGGCATTCCATATGAAGGTCAGTGACTTTTGACTTGAAGAAGTCTGAAGTTATATTTTGGAACTTAAGTTTTTGGCTTTTGTGTTTGTATGTTCACCAAACTTGAATGTACATCGACAGTCCTCGCGTTTTAACTTAAGTTTTTATCTGTGATAGAGAGGCTTTGGGTCTTCCTTTGCTGACATAACTTGATGTTTGTGCTAGGACTAATCTGATTTGCCTTCTTGATCTGAAAAGTGTGTTTTGACTGTCAGAGTTTCTTGACACATATGAATATCATTTACCTGATACAGTGGTGCTTATTTTCTAACATGAGTGCTACTTTTTATAGTTTTCAGCTTATTCCAGAGTTTGTAAAGTACTTGAACTTAGGGAGTTTTGACTTTGAGTACCATGGCATCGCAGATTATGTATACTTTTTGGCTAGGACACAAAACAAAGCAGCATCTGAAGTTCACTCGTTGTCAAATAACTGTCCAGGAAGCACCTTAGCTATTGAAGTTTGAATTCCCATCTATTTCCATTGTAGGTTGAATTTGAAGTATGAAATAAATCTGTTGCCATCTATCTCCACATAATGTTTTTTTTCCTAAATTGAAAAAGGGCCTCTGTTGGCTTCCGCTTTCTGCTAGCATGACAATGTACCTTACTTGTCTGGAAATTTCCAGCTTCAAAATGCATTATTTTATCATGCTGTGTGCATTTAGTTGTTTGGTATGTGCTAATGAATTTTCTTCAGTTTCGTTATGATTGTGTTAATTACAAAATTGAAACATTCTCTGTGTAGTCATTGAATTAAAGAAACTTTTATCTGTTAATTTTGTGTTAGTGCTAGTATTATTGCTGAAAAATTGGACCATGCTGTGCAGCAATTGCTGGTCCTGCTGCAGACCTCCTTGAGCAGAATACACAAGCCTTTAATCAGATATCTGCTAATTTCTCGGCATTGAAGGTGAAGCACTTTTGTCACAATTGTTTCAGATAATTCTTGGCTATGAAAGTGTATCACAGTCTGGACCAAACTTCACTGCAAATGGGACCATTTGCAGTTTTGTTTATCTTTAATCACTCTTAATTTAGATTTTGATAGTTTGACCTGGTGCCTGCATTAAACTGTCATTGTTGGCAGTGTTTAGCGTGCATTTTATTTTTAAATATATGTGTAATGTGCATTCATGGCTTTTAATATTCCTCCCTTCTGTATGCATGTGAAAACATAGTTGAGTAACCAGGTGGTTCATGTCCAGTTCCAGATTTTATTTGAATTAAAGCGAATTGCTTTTTAATGCTCTTCTTTTGTATTGGAAATACTTACATGAGCTGGTTAATCATAATTAGAGATATCTCATTTATCTGTGTGTTCCAGGAGAAGAATAAATTAACTTTTCACGAATCACTCGTGTCACTTCATAGTCATGCACAGTATATTGGGGAGGATCGTTGATGCATGGATCTTGCTTCTGTTATCTGAAAAAGCAATGTTGCATCAGCTCTCTGCCTTCACTTAATTTTTTTTTCAACTTTTATTCTGCATTATATTCTAGCATTGTTTCCAATTGACTACATTTCATAATGGTTGTTAGATGTAATGCAAAAGTGCAGCTCTAATTATAATATAGAGACCACGTAAGAGCCAGTGAATGTCACTCTGGTCTGCAATTATGGCTTTTTATATGCTGTTTGTTTTAATCAAGGCATCGGTGGAACGTTGAACTTACTTGTGGAATTCTTTTCTTTCAGATTCATGACAACATCAGTCTTTTCTGCCAAGCTCGTGAAAACATAGACAGAGTCATGAACGAGTGAGTTGTTTTTGTCTGTTCTTTTGTGGCACTCGATGCTTCGTCCATTGACAGATATCAAGTGGCAATATAAGTAGCTATGGCTGTCACTAGCATATGTCAGTGATGGTGCCTTACATGATGCTGTGAAATTATTGTTGATTAACCAGTATGATGTTGAGAGATGTCACTTTATTTGACAGCAGTAAATTCGTGGATGACAAATGGTGCTTTTCTTTTCCTTTCCGCTTTGAGATGATCTCGCTATGATGTCACTGGATTTGACTCTCATTTCTAATAGGATCATGTACTACAGCATATTATGTCCATTTCTAGGCAGATGCTGTGATTGTGCTTAAATGTCTCGTTCATGTGAGACCACCTACATTTTATGTTTCAATCATAGAGTCTAACAATGTAAAAGAAAGGGTATTACATATCATTTGCATATTTTTACCCCCTGTTCAAATTGACGAATCTTGTATTTTGTGGATTGCAGTTTGAGTAACCAGCTGGACATAATGAAGCAGATGCCGCCACTCCCTGTTAAGGTGAATGAAGAGCTAGCTAATACGATTCTACCCCGAACAGCACTTCCACCGCAGTCCTGATCCTTTGTTTGCCTCTTATAGCTTTGGAACGGTGCCAAGAGAATTCCAACTTCAAGGGTGATTCGTTGATCGATATCGACCATCTGGGAGGAGGCAAATTGTCAACTAAGTGGAGCCGGCTTTCCCAAATTTTTAGATGTCATTTAGTAACTACATTGCTTCAGTTTTTGCAGAGTCGTTTTTTTTCCCCTTCTTTTAATTGGATAGTTGATGCTGTACATGTCAAAGTAGAGGTGGTTTACGGTTTAGGGAATGGCTGAACAACAATTAGTTAATTAGTTACTTATTTTGATTGGATTTCGGGAATGTCTTTGGAATAATCTAGTACTCTCTAGAATCGCGTCGTCAAATGTCGCTTTGGGTAGGTGGTAAAGTCCGGCTCTTTTCGTTGGATGTACAACTACAGGAATTTAATAAATCTCAATCGATAGTTCTTTCTGTAATCTCACTTTGCATCTTCCCCCGAAGCCTTACTGAGGCATGATCATGGAGCAGCAGGCATCTTCATTGCCTATATCACTACCTTGGGCTTAACCATCTGCTGGTGATTTAGAAACACTGTGCTTAGCCCAAGCCGCGAGGGTGAGTGGCTTCTTTCCCAAGTAGTAGTTTCCTGAGTGCAAAGCTTTATGTATTTTGCTATGCCGTATCAAAGTTAAGCCTTAAATGCAGCCGGTGAAGTGGCTAGCCAGTACCTAATCTGACATCGTGTACTTTAAGGCCTTGGGAAGCAATCTGAAAATTCATACCGAATCTGCTGAAATTGGGATTAGTTAAGTGTGGCCACACAAATTATGTTTCCCACCATATCAATGATCCATACCGTTGCATAAGATCAACTAAAAGGGGCACATTATCTTTCTTGGTATACCAGGCCAAACAGAAGCCACCAGACTTTGTCACCAAACAAGGCAAGCTACAAAACAGGCCCCAATTAGTTATTCCACAACGGTACCGGCATTGCAAAGCTAGATTGGTGCGATGGGGTCTCTCTGTTGTTAGATTTGACGAGTCGAGAACTGTCCCATTGGCTAACCTTCCGCACAAGCTCATGTTTTGTACCGATGACGCACCTCGATGCACGGTACTCCCAAAGAAATTTGGCTCTAAAGGAAATCAAAATGCACCTCGCACAAATCGGAAGAAGCATGAAGGCGTGTCCTCGATACATAACAGTACTTGTGCCTTTTTGATATGGTAGTGTAAAACAACTCAGAATGCAAGCAGACTAGTCTCAAATAACATGGACTCACCATCTAGTAGTTACCTGTCATCAAAATCAACCTCAATATAAACAAACAAGTAGCTACAATCCAAAAGTACTTTTGGGATAACATTGATTTCATTAAATAAATAGTGTCGGGTATGTATGTGCATTTACGGCAAGTGAACAAAAGAGCGCGCGCGAGAGAGAGAGAGCAATTGGAAGCCATTTTCGTCTACGAGAGACTACCTACAGAAATACTGCCTGAACAGAGCATTATGCACATTGAAACAACAATAGAGCATGCCCTGCTCCCTGTTGAAAGGCCTCGCGTCTTCCCATATGTCGGTGCACATTGAACATGTTAAAATTCCTTACTTCCCCATCACTTTCTATTTCCTCTTCTCTTTGACCAATTGCACTACTCCATCACAATCTACTTGTATATCCATTCATTGGCACGGCCACCAGACTCGTCCATATCTATGAAAATGCTAACCGCCTGCGACAAAAGCATCAGTTGTCAATATACATTCAACAGTCCTACCGTACCCTCTCTATGCCTCAGAACTAATTGAATTAACTTTCCATCAAGTGCGTGCAAGTTAGCAGATGCAAACTTTCGTGGACATTTGCCATGTATTGGTCATGGCTTTACCTTTCCTATTCTCGGACGATCTTTTGACTTTGCTAGGCTGTTTCTAATGTGAGAGACAGCTCCCCAGCATTTTAATGTGTTCGCCACGTCATCGAGCCTCAGTATATACTCCTCTTCAGTTAGCGGAAAGGATCTCTGGGGGGGAAAAAGCAGAAAGGCACGGTGAACAGAAGTTTTAGAAAAGATTTTCACTCCAAAACTGATATAACAATAATCTTGTTATTCATCATTTCTAGCTAAAAGCATCACTGGATACTACCAGGAAACTGAAAAATGCGGGTCAACCATCCACTGACCTGCTCAAGGTACTTCCACATGACATTGAGCGCCAGAAGATTTCTTCCCAGAAATTCCTGTAATGTATAGCATTTGTAATCATAACTGAAGTGCTGGAAGATCAGCAAAGACAACCCAGTTAATCCAGTGCGAAGAGAAATTGCTAGAAGAGAGTACCTTAAGAAATTGTGCCAGCAAATTAAACTCTCAGTTGACACATTCTCAGACATATAAACAATAATTCTGCGGCAGATAATTCTTTTCTAAGCAAAAGCTCAGAATTACCAGAATCCCGAACTACTAAAGCTCTTGAAAGAGGTGGGTGTTCAGAATCAAGTAAGAGTCGTAAGATATGATCTCTAAGAAATCGAGGGTTGAATCAACCGTGTAATTGAGTGTTTATGCGAGTCAGAACGAAAGACTGGAAACCTTATGCATGATATATAATAGTCTCATATAGGTTCTACCTTATGTTTGAAGTTCTACAATTAAACAAAAGGTCCTTCCATTCTAAACCACTCAGAAAGGAACACAAAAGGCCTACAAAGTTATGTTGAGTCAAAGGACACCGAAATTTTGGATCAATAGAGCAGCTCGAGCACAAGAATATACCTTCTTTATAAGCTGAATGTCATATGACCTCCCATATTTGTTTCTAATAAGTGTGGCAAGATCTATGCCGCTAAAGGTGGAATCATCCATGCCAACAATCCTTTCAAGCTTCTCTCTGAGTGATTCATCACTTACCTGAAAAATCAAAAACAGTAGCACAGATGCTAAGTATAATTTCTTGCAGCACAACCCTCCAATTGTAGTTAAGGCATATTAGTTCTGCGACAAGAGGATCCAGCTTCAAACATTTAAACTATACCATAACTTGGCAATTGAACCTTTCTTCTTAATTCAAAAAAGCAATGGAACAAATCCAGGAAAAGTGGACAAAAGAAAAAGAGGAAATGAGATGTGATGGAGAGAGAAGTGAAATCTCAAACATAATTAAGATATATCTTTATGTTTATCCATGCTACCCAACAAACAGATGAGGAGCATGAAAGGCTCATAATTGAAGACGAAGGTATCAATTTCTTTTGCTTGCCAGTTTACTCCATAGATAATGAATACAGAATTAAATTAATGATGATTTTAGCAATTTTCAAAATGCAGACTTGCAGTCCTTGAAGATACAGAACACAAGAAAGAAAACAGCTGAATAAGCCGAAAGTCCAAAACAAGAGACAAAGACAAACTAATTGCTCTTTCATCTTTCATTCCTCTGTCAGTAGCCAAATATTACTTAAATGGGTGAAAAATGCCGCAATTGATGCTTCTTTTGCAATATCACTCAAAGTCTCATAAAATGTTGAATCCCCAGAGTACTAGGTGGGTTTGGTTCAGCTTTCCCAAAGCCCATTGGGGAAAATGCAGGGTGTTTGGCAACTATTCTCAATGGCCTTTAAGATGAAAGTTGGCATTGGAAATGCTGAGTTAGGGTATTTACTTCCAAAACTATCCTCACTTTTTCTTTCAAATTCCGATTTTATCCCTTATTTTTTTATTAAAAAATAAAATTAAAAAAAGAAAAGAAAATGAAACCCTAGCTGCAGGCGAGCCAGATCTGGCTCGCCGGTAGTCGTGGCCGAGGCCGCCAGCGGTCGTGCGACCCCCGGCGAGGGCCGCTTGGGGCCACGCGAGCCCAAGCGACGGCCGTCAGGGGTCGTGCGACCCCCAACGGCCATCGCCTGGGCCGTGCGACCCCGCCGATGGTCCCTTGGGTCGCCTTACCCAGGCGACGGCGCGGCCCAGGCGACCATCGTCGGAGGTCGCCCGACCCATGGTGGCCTCGGCCAACGGCCACCAGCATCAGATCCAGCTTGTCGGCAGCCGCCGGCCTTTTGCCCTAGGTTTGGTTTTTTTTTTTAATTATATTTTATTTAAATATATAAATAGGAAAAATTCCAAATAAGAGCCCCAAGTCCTCTCATTTTTTTCAAATAAAGGCTTGAAGTGGTCATTGTTTCAAATAAGGACCCGAAGTGTTCTTTTTGTCTCAAACAAGGATCTGAAGTGACCATGCTTGTTTCAAATAAGGGCCTGACCTCGCCGGCCGGCCAAATATTCAGACCGATCAAGGGCATTTCGTCAAAACACAATTTAACCTAATTTTTAGTTAAATTATATTAAAGTAAAAAAAAAAAAAAAAGATACAGGCGAAAGGTCTGCCCTCCCACCTGTATGGCTGCTGCCCCACCACCGGTGGGGCGGCGGCCATGGCCGGCGACCTCGACGACCGGAGGCGAGGGCTTGCTGGCCCTCACCAGAGCCGAGAGAGGGCTGCGACCCTCTCCCAGATCTGGGCGAGGGTCATCGGCCCTCGCCCAGGTTCGAGGGCGGGCCGTGGCCCTCGGCCGGACTTGGGCGAGGGTCGCCGCCCTCGGCTGAAGGGTGGGCGACCCTCGCCGTGGTCCGGCCGAGGGCTGCGGCCGTCCCCTGTACCTGGGCGAGGGCCGGCGACCCTCGCCCAGATCTGAGAGAGGGTCGCGGCCCTCTCCCGGCTCTGGCGAGGGCCTGCTGGCCCTCCCCTCCGGTCGGCGGGGTCGCCGGCCCACTGGTGGTGGGACAGCGGCCACAGGCGGGAGGGCAGCCCCCCTCCCGCCTGTGTCCTTTTTTTTTTTACTTTTAATTTTTTTAAATTTTTTTGAAAAAATGAAAAAGGAAAAAACAAATAAAAAATAAAAATAATAAAAAAATATGAAATGACCAAAATGCCCCTACTAACTGGTGAATCGAGCCCTTTTTTTAAACTGAAAAGGTCACTTTAGGCTCTTATTTGAAACAATGTCCACTTCAGGCCCTTATTTGAGACAAAAAGGGCACTTCAGGCCCTTATTTGAAATAAGGTCAACTTCAGGCCCTTATTTGAGAAAATGAAGGCACTTCGAGCATTTTTTTGAAATTTTCCCATATAAATATGATAGAAAGCTCATTTAGAAAGTTATTTTTCAAAGTGATTTTTACCAAATGTCATTTGCATTTCCCCAAAGCCCTTTAGGCTAAAGGTATTTACATTCTCCCAAAGCCCATTTCCAAAGTTGAACCAAACTCACCCTAAATCTTGAGAATCAATGTTGTATATTTTTTACTAAAACCAATAACAACCACAATATTGGATCAGAAAACTAGCATCACTGTCTAAAAGATGGTCTACTAATTGGTGAAATGTACATACCTATGTACAGGAAAATAAGATAACTATTACCTCTCCTTGGTCATCATTGGCAGAACTTTCACCGTTAGGCTCATCTTCAGAGTTCTCTGAGTCCATCCCATCACCCACTGAACTTGAATAGACTGGCCCATGTCTTCTCAAGTATGGACTGGGTTCTACTGAAGGCTGTTGAGCAAGGAAAAACATGCTTCCATCTGGGGAAAAATATGTGCCGGAATACCCTAAACGCGGAACCTTCTTGCATTTTCCTTTGAAAGAGAACTCTGGGATCCTCTGAGACCAATTACAATGATGGCTTGGCAAGAGACTTGTCATATCCTCTATATCACAAAAAACATGGATTAAGAATTACCACGTAGCTCATGGAATGACTTTTTCCTTTCTTCTTTATTTCATTTTCATATAATGAAAATTTCACAAATCGAAAAACCATATCTAATGTTTTTCAAGAAGAAAAGATTTATTAATTGCTTTGGAGATATTGTGAAGAATCTGCACTAAGAGTTTAGAAACTTTTCAACATACAAAATGAAGAGGGAAACAAAATCCTGCTAGGTAGATGCATTTGCATAGTCTACTGAAGATGACATATTTTCTTCGTTGGCCATCTCTCGTTGATGCAGCTGCAACGGACTACCAGAAGTAGAACTAGAACACAAGCAGACAGGCGCAACACACACGAAGTGCAGCAGAAAAAAACTCTCAAAGTCTGTACTTTTCTAAAACGAGGCAAATGCCTAAACGATTTACATGAAAAATAAATAGACTAAAAACCCTAGAATCCTGATATCACCCAATGAAGATAAGATGTAAAACTGTCTCATTTAGAAACCAACTGTAAAATATTTATCCAATTAGGATGTAAATCTGCATTAAAGTTCAGATTTACATCATGAAAGGACGATGACCAACTGTGGTCATGGCCAAAATAGATTACTACAGCAGAATGAAGTGATCAAAGATGAACAGAGCCAAGATTACTTGTGCACTTGTAGAACTGCAATAGGTTACTTCAAATGGCAAAAAGGCCAACTCAAAGACAGCCCTCTGCAATCACGGTAAACTAAATCGAGAAGGGCATGGACATACACTTCCCAACAGTGGGTATATACTCGGCGACCAATCCAAGCGACACGGATGTACTTTGCTCTGGCAAAGCAGTAGAGCAAGCGCATAAACTATGTCGAAGCAAACAAGCAAGGCACTGGTAGAACGCATTGCCCGGTCTACCTGAGACTTATCCCAAATACTGGTAGAAACTTAGTAGTCTCGGTGAAGTCAAATGAAGCTTCCGATCCATATGGGTTTAAGAGCTGAAACTTGCTTTCTTAGCCAATTAGTGACGCCAGGTATCAAAGTCTACCACTTTCTCTCCCCTTTAACTTTCACGTACTCATTTAATCTAAAATCGCTATTTGGGTAGCTCCGTAAAACGGAGCCAACCCCCGCCACCCACCCCCCAAGCACTCTCTGTTCACTTCAGAGCCCCGACAGACGAATAGGAAGAAACAGAGGAAATATGTCATCGTACCCCAAAAGATATTCCCCCACTCAGGCATTAGTTTGTCAAAAGCCCTTCCCAGTTTCTCCAACTTGCACGATAGAATTCAAACGACCCCAGTTCCAAAAAGATGCTCTAGAGAGAGAGAGAGAGAGAGAGAGAGAGAGAGAGAGAGAGAGAGAGAGAGACTTACGAAGTGGGTATCGTCCGTCAAGAGTCAGCTGGGTAGTGGTTGGCCACTGATAGCTTTATGAAGCTTCTGCTTGGGAAGAAGCCCGAGAGAGAGAGAGAGAGAGAGAGAGAGACGTGGAAGGGAGAGAAGGAGAGATGTGTGGAGCAGTTTCTTCTCCGCAAGTGGACACTCCAGAATCCACAGAGCAACAATTCTCCTCTATTTTGTTTATGTTTCAGGCTTTCAGCTCCTCTTTATTTTATCCATCCTTTCCTTTTCCTTTCTTCTTTTCCTGTTCTTTATTCCTAATCTTGGAAATAACTCAAAATGAGAAATCCCATTTTACCATGATTGCTCTGTAAAAATTAATTTGTTAATTAACATGACGGACTGCTATTAGATATCGACTGCGATCTATTCAATTATAAATATATAATTCACGAGGTTTGCCAAATATTTCATGAGCTCGAATTTCTAGTCTCACTTACTATTTTACCAGCAAAACTAAAGCCCTAGTGAGCATTAAACTAAATAAAAGTAAATTTGCGTAGGTCACTTAAAAATGAGTGCAAGGTGTTCTTCCGTGAGGGAGATTTGATTGAGCTCTAAAGTAAAGAGCAACAGCGGATTTAGAAGATGAACATGAGGATATTTTCTTTAAGAGATAATGAAATAACATTTCACCCCCCAAAAATGGTGATGGATAGCTTTTGTTAAGCAAAGTATTTTATGGTCATGCGTTTATGTTTTAATCTTGATAATAAACCATCCGATCGATTGACTGCCCGTCTTTACATAACTAGTGTTTGACCTCTATCTTTTGAGATCTCAATTTGTATACAAATTCAAAAACAAAAATATACTTTTCGAACATAAGATCGAGATCGTGCATGGATATTGGTTTAATTCCTCTCGAAAAATTGTACAATTACTTGTTTCTACATAGGTATTTTGGCTACTGTCTTCCATGATTTGCCGAAATTTAAATTACAACTACGATTAAACATGTAACCTCTTTTAACGTGAAGAGTATACATACGCAGATACAAATCATTCATGATAGGAGGCGAAAAGCACTCTGGTGCGAAAATAGGGGAGGCGTTCGCCACCGGTATCCTTGGTCGGAGCCGGCGGAGAAGAGTTACACGGGCCCCCCTAAAATCTCTCCGGCCGGCCGTAGCAGAAGAGAAAGAAGTCGTGCTTTGACCCTCCAAATCGTGGTCGTTTGGTGACGACGCGACGCCTACCGTTGTTATTTGCGCCTTGCCCTGTTTCTGCGTAACGTGTTGACTCAGCCGAACGTGTGTCGGTCAACCTCCATTATTCTCTTGCCACTTTGCCAGCCATGGTGGGGTGCCAGGAGGAAGAAGAAAAGAGTCAAGAGACCACCCTTCAACTTCAGTTCGTTCGTGGGCACCCATCAATTTCCCCCCCACCTCCCCTGTTTCTGGAGATTCTCGTTACAGACACAACGCCGCCCCGAATGCAGAGCACAAAATGATTGGTTTGCTTCTCGACACGGACGTGACAGGATCATCGTACGATCAATTGACAGCAGATTTCTGTCACTGTCATACTCGCTTCTCCATAAAGCGATTGAGTTGGTCTAATAGAATAATAAAATCTGAGTCGGTGCCACGACTCGAGTAAATTTAAGATCCTCTCTCTCTCTCTCTCTCTCTCGAAAACTTTGCTTTTTTAAGAGTATTTCTATTGAATCCCCAGGTGGTGGCATGTATGTAGTACGGAGGAACATTAATTTGAGGGGCTCATGATGATAACCATTCAAATAGGACTGCCCAAATCAAGCAACTTTCTGGCTACGAAAGTCATTTAACATCTAAGGAATGTGTATCATCGACTCTAATTACTATAGGCTCTAGGAATAGAACTAATGACAAGCATGGCATTCTTAGTTGCTACAGGATTGCAACTTTGTGTTCATCTGTCTTCCCCCTGATGCCTGGCCTCGCCGCTTTCTTTCTTCCGATCTATTCTCGGTAATGAGAAGGTAGTGCGCAGCTTCAGGGACATACAAGACCTGTGGAGGAGGAGAGGCAAAATATTATCCCCACCCACGACTCTGAAAGGGAAAGATGCCGGTGCAGAATTTTCGTTCTCTGGACCTGCATTCTATTCAAATGCTACTGCTTTGCAAATTTGCCTGTTTTCGACTTCACTGTTCTGCTTCGAGAGTTCTTCCTGAGATCCACAGTAGTAAAGTGCTGGTCTGCTGGTGAATCCAAGGAGGTGCTTAACCGTCTCGAATCTGCTTTTGGGCGGTTCGGCATGGTGTGGCTGAGTCCGCAAAAGGGTAATGAAGGGGACTCATGTAGCTTCATTTACGGCGTTCTCCGTGAAACTGGCCATAATGTTGCGCTCTGCACAGCTGCAAATTAGAGGGTGGCACTACAATCCTAGGACTTGTATTTGATCCTACATGAATGCAGTTGGCTAATGCAGAAAAACAAGTGCAAATGCCACGTGTTTTCTGCTCGGTCGCTTTCGAGATGTCGTTGAATTTGGGACGGTATGTGGTTTCAAGGCGCTTACTTCTAGTGCTATCAGTTCTCTTCGTTTCACGGGTTAATCTGGTTAGATCAGGTGATGCAGAACCGCTTCTTGCTCTAAAGTCAGAAATCGATCCCCTGAATTCCTTGAATTGGCAAGGAAGTGGGGTGTGCCAATGGCAAGGAGTCGAAGAGTGCATCAATGGGAGAGTCACCAAGCTTGTGCTTGAGCATTTGAATTTGAGCGGCACTTTAACTGAAGACATTCTGAAACGGTTAGACCAATTGCGCGTGCTTAGCTTCAAAGGCAACTCCATATCGGGCCGAATCCCCGGTCTCTCTGGCCTCATCAGTCTCAAATCTCTCTATCTCAATTATAACAGTTTCACGGGCGAGATCCCAAGCTCCCTTTCGGAGCTGAACCTCTTGAAAGTTACAGTCTTGGCTGGTAATCGACTTTCCGGGACTATACCCGAGTCTTTTCTCCAAT
This sequence comes from Lenwebbia sp. NSW1173648, assembly GCA_029784005.1. Classification (NCBI taxonomy): domain Eukaryota; kingdom Viridiplantae; phylum Streptophyta; class Magnoliopsida; order Myrtales; family Myrtaceae; genus Lenwebbia; species Lenwebbia sp. NSW1173648. Next base: position 11,232,468 of record JARCGZ010000010.1, read on the forward strand.
TGGGTCGGCTCTACACTCTCCATTTGCAGGACAACTTATTTACCGGGACCATCCCTCCATTCGACCAAGCCGGTCTCACGTTCTTCAACGTTTCCAATAATCGATTATCCGGTCCGATTCCCATCACTCCTACCCTGATGAGATTCAATGCTTCATCGTTCTCGGGCAATACAAATCTCTGCGGGGAACAAGTCCATGTTGTGTGCAACAGCAGCGTGCTCCTGGGGCCTTCAATTGGTCCTGCGTACCCTATTGTGCCGAGCTCTAATGCGTCGGGGGGAGGAACAAATCTAATGAAGATCGTTTTAGGGACAGTAGGTGGATTAGTGCTGCTCATAATAGTTTTCGGCTCATGGATGGTCTTGAAAAGTGGCGACGAGAGCAAAGCTTTAGGGGAGGCAAGAAGAAGCGAAGAGGGCGAGAGTGAAGCAGCAGAAAGTGAAGAAGAGTCGGGTAGAAATAGAGGCGCTAATGGTGGGAAACAAGGCGGTTCTGCATCAGGAGGCGAAGAGCAGGAGGCCGGGGCTTTGGTGTTCTTAGGAGCAGGTGATCCGAGGATGAGCTACGTCATAAAGGACTTGTTGGACGCATCGGCGGACATGCTCGGAAGAGGCACCATGGGGACGACTTTCAAGGTGGTGATCACCTCGGACTATACAGCAGCCGTCAAGAGGCTAAAGGACACTAACTATCCGAGCGTGGACGACTTCAGGAGAAGAATGGACGTGCTTGGCCGACTCAGGCACCCGAACTTGGTGCCTCTCCGGGCCTATTTCCAGGCCCACGACGAACGTCTTCTCGTCTACGATTATTTTCCTTACGGCAGTCTCTTCGCGCTGATTCACGGTACGCTCGGTTTCTCTCTTTTTCTCGTCCTCGTTCTGGCGAATAAAACAGCGACAAGATTCATGTGCAGTGCATCTACTTGAGCATCCCATATTACCATATGAATGATTCACTCTTCAGACAATTCGCGTGCACATCCAAGATTTGGTCGAGTCCAACATTTTTCATGCCTTCTGCATCCTATTCTTGCAGGGTCATCAGGAACTTCAGGAGGTGAAAAGCCTCTTCACTGGACGGCGTGCCTCAAAATAGCCGAAGACGTGGCCGCCGCACTTCTCTACATCCACCAGGACTGCGGATTAACCCATGGAAACTTGAAATCTTCCAATGTGTTGCTCGGTCCCGACTTGGAGGCACGCCTGGCTGATTACGGTCTCTCCTCATTCCAGGATCCGAATTCTCCTGAAGAGTCGAGCCCCGTTTCGATATTCCATAGAGCTCCCGAATACCGAGACATACGGGAGTCAACCACACAGGAAGCCGACGTCTACAGCTTTGGCGTCCTGTTGCTGGAGCTCCTGACGGGCAAAATGCCGTTCCAGGACCACATCCAGGAACACGGGTCCGATCTGCCAACGTGGGTTCGGTTGATCCGCCAAGAAGAGATGGAGAACACAGGCGATTCCCATCTAGGCAGGGAGGTGCACGAGGAAAAGCTCGAGAAGCTCTCGAGCATCGCGATGGCTTGCCTCTCGCCCGCTCCGAACTGCCGGCCTTCGACGAGGGAAGTCCTGAAGATGATCGGAGACTCGAGGACGGGATCCCAAGCGTCCTCCAGCCGCAGCGACCATCTATAGAGCCGTCGGTTTGATACGCTTCAATCTTTCCCTAGAGACTAGCATTTTCGACGAGCTTCTTTAATCAACCACGATACCTTCATTAAGACGCGCCTCTTGCTTATGTAGCTCACTTATAGTTACATCACGAGACATGCCGATAAAGCTATCTTTCGATCCATCGGGCGATCTTGCTTCCGAAAAGCGAATTTAGCAGAATAACAAGTGCGTGATTAAATTATACGAGCAAAATTAAAAAAAAAAGAAATTGACTTTATTTTTCAAACCGCAACAACTTGAACTTTAGGTGTATGCATCTAGGAAGCACCGACACTCTTCAAGGGCCTTCGTACCGTGTTAGACACTCTGCGACACTCCGACATGCAACCGACAGGTGGTCAGCGCTCCAGACACGCCAACAACGAGCGAGTCCGGCATCTCGAGACCTCATTTCGACACGCACATGGTCAATTTTTAAGCATTTTCAATAAATTAGGGATCAAAATGTAAATATATACAAATATATATACTTAAATCATATATCCAGCAACTTCAAAATTAATATACCTAGCCATTCCCAAAAAATCCTAATTGTGAATCCCTAACAAAAGAAGAAAAAACTCATCGCTGCTATTTTTATTTATACATGATAATTTATCTTGTATATTTAAAAATATACATTTAATATACAACATGTCCGTCGGAATTCTTTATTTTTTTGAGAAATGTCGTGTCGTCGCGTGGTATCGTGCCGCGTCGTGTCGCGTGTCGCGTGTCGGTGCCAACTATGCATGAGCCCGATAATAAGGAAAAGTGTGTCCATTAAAGAAAAAGAAAATAAAAAAAAAGGGGAAGAGAAAAGGAAACCAAAGGTGGAGAGTCCACGAAAATCGGCATCAAATGCCCCCTTATGGGGATTCGCACTGCTGCTGAATTCCAAGATGAGAGAGAACCACTCACCCCCGCTTCCAATTACACTATTTCTTTTTGCTCCAAAATCGAATAATTTATCAATAAATATAGAAAAAAAAATTCCCTCTCTCTCTCTCTTCTTCTATTGGCGTCGACCTTCGATTTGTCTAATTCGTCAAAATTCGATGTACATCTCGTAAAAAAAAGAGATGGTGGTATGCAATAACCTTTTTGATATGGGTATTAAATATAAAAAGAGAGAATACATTAAAGTACAATTCTGCAGGCAGCAATGCCAAAAGCAATAGCGGTAAACGCAGCGGTAGCATGCTTCCAAGGTAGAATTTGAAATCTGGAACCGGATCGATGGAGAATCGGTCGGGTTCCAAGTTTCAAAACATGCATGGTGGGTTACAGGGTTCAAAAATTGGAGAATCTATTTCGACGGGTAGATTCTAGGTTCTAGGTATGTGAAACCTGAAACCTGTAACAAGTTTTTGTGGTTTCTTTATGTATGTTTTGGCGCGATCCTGCAATATTCTATGACATCCGATAATGAGTGTGTAGTCTGGAACCATTAATCCGAGGTTCCATTTTTGGCGATATTTATGACGAGACTTTTACTTTGTTAATATTTCATATTTATTCGTTCGTCTAGAATTGAGTTGTGGTCGATGGATTGTAATAGCAAAATGTGGTTATTAAATATGATGATTCACTGCAATGGTTTAATCAAGAATATAGGTGAAATCTATCTGGACCTTGAAATAGACCTTGAAACCTATGATTAGGTAGGTTCCAGGATATGCAAAGTAGATTTCAGATTTCAAAAAATGAGAAACTTTTTTCGTTTCAGATGAAATCTTTTCAGAATCTGAAACCGTTCGTCCCTATTGGATGGTAAGTGAGCCGTATTTTAAATTGTGTAATTTAATGAGATGGAAAAGTTAGGAGAAATACTTTGTCTGGGATAATTTTATTCGCTTTTATTTATTAAAAGTGAGATAAATAATGGTTTTAGTAAATGTATTTCTTTAAATTTTTTAAGTGAGAGGAAAAGGATGAGCAACCAATTAGGGCTCTGTCGGAAAGTTGAGCCTAAAAAGTTAACGTTCTCTTATTGCCACTCTCTCTCTTCTCTCTCTACACTCTGATTCTGTGCTCTCTGATTTCTTCTCTCTCTCGTTTCTGCAATTAGCGTCCTCGATCGAAGAAGATGGTGTGAAGAGAAGCGAAACCCAATTGTGAAAGCTTCGTTCTTTCTTTTTGTGCGCCGAGAATCGAGTTCGCCGAGCTGCTGCTGCTCCGATCAATCTTGATTTGGTTGCGGAATTACCTTTTGGTGTTTCGAGTTCCCAGAGCCTGGGCATTTGAAGAATCTGCGAGAATCGTGGTTCCTTTGCGTTGAAATCGCGATCGAGCTGCTGTTTCTGGGATTAGGGATTCTCGTTTGGAGCTTCAGTGAGTAAGTGGCGATGGAATCTGAAGTTTTGTGGCGGGCTGAAGTTGAGGAGTTTTGTGCTGATTCTTACTGTGTTGTTGCCTGAGTTTGTGGGAGTGGCGGTGGCTTCACGAGGTGTGTGGTTTAATCTGCGGGAACTTTTTTGTGGCTGGGGAGGTTCGGTGGTTTGTGATGATAAAGTAGATGGCTTTGAGGTATAAGTAGAGCCAGAAAAGAAAGGGTGAGGAAATGGCGATGGAGTCAAACATGCCAAGTTCGTCGGCTCTGAGCAGGCATGCGATTTCGTTTCAGACCGGCGCGGTAAACACGACCTCGGATATGGCACCGATGATAGGGAGCAATTATTTCGGGGTCAACAGTTCGGGCGGAATGGTTTTTTCTGCTGGGAATTCCGCTACCATGAGCAACAATTTGGGGTTAGCTCAAGCGGGAAATTCTTCGAGCTCTCTCCTCCTGGATTATGTTCCGGGGCTTAAGCATGATGCAGATTTGGCTGTGGAGTGGTCTGCTGAAGAGCAGGATAAACTAAACGAAGGCCTTAGGAGGTAAATTTTTGTGCTTTATCTCTTTTTGAAAAGTCTAAACGGATGTCTGTTGGCGTGCGCATATGTGATTTTTCTCCATTCCTTTTCTGATCTTCAGCCGGGGTTTTATTAGTCAACAAGTTTTTTGGGATTGTTCTATTAACCATTTTGTTCTTTCCCTCTTGCCCGCAATTTAAAGAGAGGAAAGAGGAGAGACATAGTAGCCGGTCATTATAGAGCTGCCTTGTAGGCTTGCAGCTAAGAACGCCATGCTTGAGTTTGTAATTCTAGATATTAAGCAGAATTATGAGGAAGAGAACATGAACTCTTTTCTGTTCCACAGATGCTAATCATTTTAAACCTGATAATTGAATTCCCTTGCTAGGTAAAATCCATCTTGTATAGTGAACTTCTGATTTAGCTGCTGCAGCTCTTCTGCTTCCGAATATTATGTCCTCAATATCTCTTTTGGTTGCTAATAATGAGTTTGATAAACTTCTATAGGATCTCGTGAATGATCTGCTGTCTATACTTATTACACCATAGTTGTGCCTGTTTGTACCACCTCGAAGTGTATCCTTCTATTTCTTTGTTTGCTCTCATGTGCCCACTCTATGGTATATGTATTTTAACAGAAGTCTTGGTGTATGTGACACCTTAAGGATTTTCAACATCAATCATGAGATTATCTTCTTTTCTGCCTTGGAAATCATGAGTACTTTTTTCCCTTCAATTGTAGATTCGCTGATGAGCCTAATATAATGAAGTATATCAGAATAGCGGCCACGCTGCAGGACAAAACCGTGCGGGATGTTGCTCTGAGATGTAGATGGATGACGGTAAGTTCATCTGGAATGTCCTCTGAGTCTAAATAACCTTTTCAACTTCAGTAGTTGCTTATGATGCGTTTGAACATCGTCAGATGTTTGGACTTGGTGTCTTTGCTTGCATTATCTTGTTGACGCATGTATATACTTGTCAAAGAATATTTGCATTTCATGTGTGGAGAATCAAGCCTATGTCCTGCACCTAAACCCCACTCATTACTGTAGTTTTCCCTAAGAGCAAGGCAGACTTTTATAAACAAGAAATCAGAATTCAGCTGATTTTATGTTCTTCTTGTGCATGCACTCTGAGGCTTGGAGTGTCTCAGCGCATAATGTTTTTTCAAATACTCCTTAAAGTCCACAATTGTTTTTCCTACTTTTGTTACTGTCACTGGGACATACATGCAACTTCTGTCATGGGATGATCTCTCCTTGTTTATGTCCAATTCAATTGAGTGTTGTTTTAGTCAATTATGGAGTAAGACATAAAACTTGGTCTGATGTTGAGGTCAGTTGCTTGGGTTGAGGAGTGAATCCAATCATGCTCCTGTATCTAACATTGATGACTTTCAATACTGGGAAGTCATTGAAATATTTCTGCAAGTTCATATGCGGCTTAGCTTCCGAAGTAATCTCCTCCTGCACGATATGCAGGGGCAGTCTATAATGATAAATTTTGTGCGTCTTTATTAGGATAAGTTTGGAAACTAAACCACACTCATTACTGTAATAATCCCTACGAACAAGTCAGACTTTCATAATCAAGTCATCATAATTCAGCTGATTTTGATGTTCTTGTGCATGCACTCGGAGGCTTGGATTGTCTCGGAAGATTAATGTTTCTTGAAATGCCTCCTTGGAGTCCACAATCCTTTGTCAATTTCTACTCATGTCATTGTAACTGGGATATATATGTGACTTCTGTCACGTGATGATCTCGCCTTCTTTAAGTCCAATTTAATAAGTGTTGTTGTAGTCGATTGAGGACTAAGACAAATAAAACTTGGGCTGATGGAGGTCAGTTGCTTAGGTTGAGGAGTGAATCCACTTGTGCTCCTCTATCTTACTTTGATAACTTTCCCTAGGAAGTCAATGAAATATTTCTGCGTCTCATCGGAGACATCCGGTAAATAAAATATTTCTGCAAATTCAAATGCGGCTTAGCTTCCGATGTAATCTCATCCTGCATGACATGCAAGGAGAGTATCATTACAACAATAATAACTTTGTGCATGTTTGTTGGGATAAGTTTGGAAACTAGTTGTGGTCATCTTACTTGTTATCTTGATGGTCATTCCTTGTTTCAATTGGTTGTGATGACGAATTTTATATGTTCTAATCTCATACTGAATGAATGAAAGTAGTATGGTGTCGTTGAAATCCATTGGATTTATCTATTAAAAGGAAAAAAAAAAATTTAATCATAGAAAAACTATTGTTAAGGGTTGAGATGACTTGATACCACATCGGACGTTGTAAAATGGTTGCTTCTCATACCAAAAGGTACTTGAGCAGCCTCCTGTTTGATTAGGTTTTTTGCTCCTTACTTTTATAATATGATCTCTTTCCTTGACCTTCTGGTTAAATGCAAATCAATAAAAGAGCTCACCGTAGTATAGGAGAAAATGTTTCTGAAAATTAAGGCCATCTGGAATCTCATAATGATCTGGTGTTACATGAATGAAACTTCATCTTGACAACATAATAGGTGGAAATTGCTTTGCCCTATTATGCTGGTGCTTTCAGTACATGAACTTCACTTTGTCTCCTTTCCTTTTTCGAGAATTTCTTTTTCTTTGCTGGGCATTCTCAATATCTTGAAGCCGCAGCATCTTGTAGGAAATTTGCAATATTTGGAGCAATAGATGTAAACTCGAATAGTCACTTCAGCATTTTTTTGTTGTGTTTTTACGAGAAAAGCATCAGCTGTACTTTTTTTTGCTACTAAACCAGTCTTGCTCCCTGAAATGTGTCCATGCCACATTCTAGCAGAAGGAAATTACACTAAGAAAGGGTACCAAGGCATGCCAACATGTGTATGGAATCTATTAACTAGCTACACGATAATAGAAGAACCATGGAAATTGCAATCCGTGACATGGCTTACAAGGGTGGATGGTCACTGTCTCAAGGTTATTGCAGGAGCTTCTATTTCTTCTCTCCTGCTTAAGTCGAACCCAGAAAAGGAAACGAGGAATGAAAAGTAACTTTTCTCATTTAAGAGAATATGAAATTTCCCGTACTTCATCATCTTCACAACCACGTTTGTGTCCCACATGTTCATGAACTTGTTGCCACCTATGCTTGCATGCTATGTAATAACAAAATAATAGAACTTTAGGCGTTGTCTAGCTACAACTGACTAGGTTGTGTTAGAAGGATATTCTGCAAATTACAAGTGCTCTATCACATTGTTGGAGTATCAGTTGGTAGATGCCAAGCCTCTTTTAGCCAAGGTAGTATGTTCGAAGCCTTCGTTATTCTGTGCTTCAGCCAAAGCAAAGAATAAAGTCTTATAGACTTCTTTTTCGCATTGCTTCTATTGACTGATTAACCTACAAGCTTTTTTTTGCCATTTCGAGTTTTGACTTTGTCATATCTAAGATGGCATATTCCTATTTAAAGCTTCTATAGACGTTTCTTAATAGTTCTAAGGATGTATATATATTTACCCAGTATGACTATTATATTTATTGGGCAACTATTAGCCTATGGAATTTCTGTTTGGTTGATGTATAAATCTTCTCCTCTCAAGATTGTGAGAGTAACATCATTAGTTGCTTAAATTTACTTTTTTGCTCTGAGTATTTGGTACCACAATTATATCAATTTATTTGAAAACCATCGATACTTCTTTTGATGATCGACAGAAGTTTTATAATTGAAAGAGTAGTCAGTTGTGAGCTATCCTAAAAAAAAAATTAGGAACCTGGTGCTATACACCTATAAAAGAGGTATTTGCCGCACAACATAATAAGCGAGAAGGTCCTAAGTAGTTGTTAATCATGCACACAAGAATCGATTGCCAGAGGAATCTACAGAAGACTCTTAAGTCTATGTCATCCCAAACTTTTGTATTTATCTTGTTTGGAACTGACGTTACTGACCAACCTGAGAATAAAGACGTGCACCCCCTAGGTACCACTTCAATTTAATTTTGTATTTATTGACCAACATGGAAAGAAAGAAAGGTGGGGGTGCAGCGGCGTAAGTCACAATTTTCCAATGGGCACAATGAGATGTCTCTTATAGCCCCTAACAGGTCAAAAAGCGAATTGATGACACGGTTCGAGAGATTCCAGTTAGTACTAGGGCAGTGGACAGACTGTTATACTGCATCTCATGCAGGTGATATTATAATATTCTGATTGTTTGAATTGGCTGAAGCTCCCTCCTATGTCATCTTATGTTTTGCGGTCTTGTGCCTGAAAGTGCACTTGTTAGAAAGTAAGTTGATTGTGTTGGAATAGGTGGGAAGTTGCACATATGGGCTGAGAACTAGGTCAATTTATTACTTTTTAATTTTTCTCCATAGTCGATCAAAATACTGTAGATAAATCAATGAAGGTGGGGATTTTTCCAATCAGGACTATATAAATGTCATATAATCATTGAACTTCTTCTGAACAAAGTTGGCTGATTTTTCCATAAATGAACTGGTGGCCACAGTGTGGGATTGTTGGAGGAGGTAATGGTTGTTAGATATAAGGAAACTGCAACATAGAATGTTTTTTTTTTGTAATATTTGAAATACTTCCTTGTGTTAAGCTTGCGCAAGAAGACCTTCTTGGTTCTTTTGGGCTTTATGACTTGCTTTGCAGCTTGAACAAACTGATTTGATGGAATGTGTGGTTAATACGACCTTTGACATGCAGAAGCGTCCTTGCTTATTTCATACTAATTTGGTACTTTATATTTATATCCTTTCATGAGGATTAATCAGATGATTCATTGATCGGACTTGTGCTGTGTAATTGCTGCAGAGGAAGCGAAGGAAACCTGAAGAACACAATCTAGGAAAAAAGGTGAACAGCCGAAAGGTGTGTCCCCCTTTACATTGTTGACCGAAAAGTGTCTTTTTTTAAGTTTTTATTCTTCTAAGTTCTTTAAAGTTAACCTCAGAAACATTATCTAGAACAGATGATCCTACTGGTGATGGCAACCAATAGCCAGCTATTCTGTTCTTGTTTGGGATCCCTGTGTCCTTATATGATGCTACATGATAACTGTATGTTTCCTTGTGTCTATGTATATTTGTACCTTTGAACCAAATCGTGTAAACCTCTTCTTTCTACTAGCATAAAAATTGTGGCAAATAATTTTGTAGTTAAAACCAGTTCCGGGATTCTAGAAGTGAAAGTCATACTTTGTATAAGTTTGTATCATGCGCTTTTTTCTTAGAGAGTGTATATCATGTTCTACTGGTGTAATTTATTCAAGTCGATTGCCTTGCTAACTAGCTTTGCAAACCAAGTTATTTTGGATGTAGTAATTTCATGACCATGCCTTTTCAGGATAAGCTGGTGGAATTGTCTGCAACTAATGCTTCATGTCTACCACAAAATATGGCTGCCTATACTCCTATGGTTCAGCATATGGACCAGAGTGAGCTTCTATATTGTGAGGGTCAGTAGTTCTTGTTTGATTTTAGTGAACAAAATCAGATAATCCTGTTTCCGTCGCAACTTTGTATGTTAGTTCACTTGTTTTGTTTCTGTGATGGCAAATTAAAGGTCATATTAAATTTTAATAGATTGCTGATGCACTATTTTTTGTTTAACATATCATACCACTGAAGTCAAATCGCTTCGTTTGTCCTTTCATTTTTCCCCTTTTCCTTTTTTCAGTTTTAGGAAGAATGAATTGACATGAGTTTGTCTCCTACTTATTTTGCAGATGAATGTCTCAAAGTGCATGTCATCAGTTGTAGGTGAAAGTTTAAGTTTGTTGCCCATATTTTTCTGAAGGTGCATGAAATTTTTTATTAGTTGGAGAAAACCATTGCTCGTTGCAGTGACACTTTGAACGGTTATTTAGCTTCATCAGTCTTTCTTTCATGCCATGCCTGCTGCAAAGGTCATAAAGAAGACTGATATTGGATTAATCATTGAATGCTGCTATATTTGTTTCATCACGTGGATCATATCTTTTGTGTACCGGCGGAAGTTTCTTGCTATTAGTGTAGAAGGAGATAAATGTATTGTTAAATCTTCTTTGCATCATTACATTTTCCACTCAACTTCCTTTTAGCCCTTTCTAAACAAAAGGGGAAAACTACGTGTATCTTTTTTGTGCCATCATACTCTATAGGAGATTAAATTGAGCACTCCTTTTAACATCCATGACATTATCCCTCATTGTCTCGTGGCTTGTGGTCACGGCGATACAAAAGCCGCTTCTCATTCCCTGACCTCATAGTAGACTGTTTTTCCCCTCATTGACAAGATGGGCTGCTTATATAAGAATTCACAAGAAGCCAAGAGGCAATTATCCTTTGGATGTGTTTACCTGGTAATTTATGGGATACCAATTATCTTTTGTTTGCTTTCTCAGGGATTGATGGCACTTCTAGGCAGCTCTTACAGCAAAATGTGCAAGCATTCAACAAAATCTCTACGAATATGCATATGCTCAAGGTACAGTGCAAGAGGCCTTTTTTTTTTGCACAATATTTTCTCATATTCTACCTAAAGGAAAGTGGCTGCAAAACTATCTGTCTTTTCTAAAAAGTTTGTATATTTGGTTTAGTCAGCTTTCTTTATCATAGTTGCTGAAATTTCGCTGGTAAGGTCGGAGAATACATCTTCATTCATGCTCTTACTTTTCTTTAAAATGTTTATCTTCAACTATCAGTTTTTTGGCATATCTCTCTCTCTCTCTCTCTCTCTCTCAATCAATGTGGTGTGAAGTCAGATGTATCGACAGATACATGCTCACATATGCGCGAGTTTGTGTGAACTGCAATTTTTAAGAGAAAATTGCATGGGGAATGTGGTCAATGGAAAACTGACGTTTAGCATCTTCTTTATCTGTTTTATGAAAATACCGGGGTTTGTCTGTTCACATGATGTCTCTATGTTGGTTTTCATAATATCGGACTATAAGTTCTCCAAATGGTGACAATGCAGTGCATATTGTTCCATGAGTTGTTTAGTGATGCTTGTCAGGTTAATAACTTAAACCCTTTATTATGAACCTATGTACATAAACGAGGGCTGTTAAGCAGTCACCTTTTTGAGGTACTAGTCAGACCCAATGATTCCGTTTATATGGTGCTAATTTTTTCTTTTGAAGAGAGGACTATCCGACGTATCTTGAATAAAAACTGAGAGAAGTGCTATGGATGGGGCTACTGGATGTCCTTTTGTATGGTTTCTGCTATAAGTTCCTCTGTTCTATCAGTTATAGACATATTTATAATCATCCACAATGTATATGTCAGGTCCCTTTTCTGGGCATAAGAAAAGCACTGCAATTTATTTCAACTTTCCGTATCGCACAATTTGGTAAATTGTTCACAGAGGAATTCTACTGGCTTACTTTCTATCTAATGATTATGAGTAACAGTTACAGGAGAACCTCGACCTCTTCTGTCATGCGAGGAACAATATCACTTCTATCCTGAAAAAGTATGTTGATCTTCATTGTTTCTCGTTTTTAATAGTTTATCGATGGTAGTGGCCACATTGGGTAAATGGTTTCTTCCAGTGACTTCCATTTCATTGTGCAGCATGAGAGATATGCCTGGTATAATGAGCCAGATGCCACCACTACGTGTATCCATTGATGAGGATCTCGCAAATACTATATTGCCCAATATTGGTCAGGTAATGCAGAATCAATTTCTCTATGTCAGCTTGTACAAATTTGAAATGTTAACCATATGAATAGAGCCTCTTTACTTTATTTTGGGGAAATGATTACTTATCTATTGGAACGCAGTTTGAATTGAAGTCTCTTGTTCTTCTCTGTTCAATTTATTCCAGTTTTTCTTGCATCTGCTTCATTTTATGGATATGCACTTAATTAACATATCAGGTCAACTATTCATCTTTGCAAATATTTTGGGTATTTTCCTCAGAAGTGTCAAAAACTTGGTTTGGTTTTCAGAACCGACAATTTGGATATCTTTGGTATTATCTATTGCGGAGTGGATTCTCAGGACGAACTTAGTTTTTTGACATATACAAGTCTAAGACTTTTGTGAATTTGTGAAATAAAAGAGTGGCAGTTCTCAGCTGCTTTTCTATATATTAGTAATGAGTGTCAGTGAACTGATTGTGCTGTCAGGTTAGTCTGAACTGGTTTCATGTCGGGCGGGTGCTCCACTTTTATTATGCAATAGGCATATTTTTTAATAGGTCCTGGCATTGGCTCGATGCTGCCTAAAATTCTGTTATTGCTACCTAATATTGTCCTGCCTGTTTCCTCTTCTTTCAGCCAATCATGTTTGGTTCGCATGGAAGGATCCAATTGAAGCAGGAGCCAAGGTGCTAAAGGGAACTGATTGAAATTCAATTGCATATATACGATTTGTGAAGTACAGAACAATTCTGCTGTGTAACACAAGATGCTGTTGCTGAACATTCTTCCTTCCATGGAGATGATCGTCTAGTGATTGCCAAAAAGTTCAGAGATCGCATTTTTGGAATCAGAACCTCCACCTCTCAAATAGCGAAAGCGAAAACGTGAAGATAGACGCGCAGAACATGCTATCTACTTATCTTGAAAAAGGAGGTTTCTTGACAAAACTTCCGCTCCTCGGTGAAGCTCTAGTTTAAGTGCATTGTGTATAGAGCATAGACATCTACTTTGTACTACTTTCTCTGTGCCTGATGTGTAACTTATGCCCAAGTCAATACTCGGGTTATGCCACCGATCTTATACATTGTCAGCATCCACGTTTTGATTCTTCGATGCACTTTTGGAGCATTTGCGTTTTATCATTCTCGTTTGGGTCGGTCGGAGCTCGTTCCACTTTGTAATAATGTACCAAAAGTCATTTTGACAAATCTCTGAGCTACGTGAAAATAAATTCTTTCGGAGGGACAGTGATGCGAGTCCTTGTTCTTATGTCGTCATCTGTAACTAAATTCTTCTGTATGATTCCCCAACTGTTTTTGCGCAACATTCTACAGTGACATTAACATTCCATGTTGGCTCTTTCGGTTATTGGAATTTCTATCCATTTCTGTGATAAATAGCAGCTGATGAGAACCTTTAAGCTGAGTAAGGCAAGATATCAGCACCTGTGCTCTGACCTACTTTTTTCCTTGGTTACTTTCTGATAGTGAGTATCTGGGTAAGGTCATAGATACCAGAGGAAGCTGAATGCCAAACGTTCTACATCATCATGTTTTTTCAGGTTATGAATTTTGCCAGCCATAATACCGGTTTAACCGAGGCTGATCGGTTTCAAGTCGCTCTTGAATTCGAGGTGCATCATGTCGAAGGTGATTTCGCCGTCTGCATCCCGCAGAGCTTCCTCACCGTCGTCGGCGACTGCGACATGGTGGCAAAATAATTACTATCTAATCGATCCATGTGAGCAATCCCTGTTCCTACAACAGCAGATAAAATGATTTTAGCCCGTATAATACCAAAAACAGACCAAAAGAAAAAAAAAACATGTGGCCAGGAGAGGGTGGAACTTGACATAAGCTTCCAATTGGAGCTATGACACATTCCACCATCTCAAAATTATATTAGGAAAAAGGGCTCCATAAAATCCAAAATTCACTGCCTTTTTCGATTCAAGAAAAAGACAAAAAAATCCCTAACCAACTAAAAAAAGTAATTTTTGTCTTTTCATTAATTCTGAGTGTGCTAATTTAATTAATTAATTAATTAGCCCCCTTGGTTGTTGTTACTGATAAAATTACACCTTCGGTTGGCGACTAAATTCCTCTTCAAAAGATGCCAACAAAATGGCACTTCCCTCCAAGCAGAAAACGGCCATAGCTACCCACTTATAATTGGAAAGAAGTTGTACATACTTGTATGTTCTTAATTAATCGAATTTGGAAGATTATGCACAATATCTTCAATAATCAACCCGTTTCGGAGTTCCGGTCAAACTTCCCGGTTGATTCCGTTGCTTATTTTTAATTAAAAAAAGCATCTAATCTTGTCTATCTCGCCGCCTAATCGATTTCAGATTAGTTTTAATGCTTCGCGTTGAAAAAAGAAAAGAAAAAGGACGATGCCATTAGTTACGAAAAAACATTTGGTTTATGTTCCTCACGGGTGCATGAACTCTTCTTCGGACGGCATCGCATTTTCAAATAGGTTTTGCGGTTTTGTCAATGTGGATTCTTTGACTTTTTGAATTGAGTTTGTCGCTTTTCGTTGTGCTTTTTGTCGTGTGACTACAATATATAATCTATCTAGCATTCTTCCTATATTCCTTATGCGGTTTCGTAGATGAAGTATAAATTCATTTTATTTTTTGTGGTGTTTAATTGCTTCATAGAAGAAAGGCGAACTAAATAACGAAAAAGAAAATGGGACATTTACAAAAGCCAAGATTTCGGGTATATATTATTATATCGAAAAAATCAATCTTTGGTACTCTTCGCTCAATGAGAAAAAGGGTCACATTAGAGGGGTTGGAAAGTTACCGGATTTAAGGAACGGTGGAAGGGAATGAAAAAATAGATAAATAAAGAGTAGCAATAAAAAGAGAGGGAAAAACAAATGAGTAAAAAGAAAATGACGAAGAAGAACGAACTTAGATTTCAAATGAACAAAATTCAAACTTGAAACGATCTTTGTAATTCTCGAAAAGTGCGGGGGCAAGGAGATTGATTAAGAAACCTCTCTTGTTCCATACGTGTATAGGTATATATAAACGGGTTGTTCTTTTTAAGAAAACGTCGCTCAAATAAGATTGATTTAAATCGGAGGATGAAGTTAGGCCGAAGGAAGAACGGAATAGCAACGATCGGCCGATCAAACACCCAAAAGGAGGATCTCCAACGACGACCATATGATTCCCCAAGCAGGATTTGTAAAATCGGGGCCATGCAATCTTTATTATAATGTTTGGGCGGCAAAAGATTTTTCTAGAAATGCTGGTGTGAATGTGTGAAGAAAAATTAAGGATGTCGGGAGAAGAAGAAGAAGAAGCAGAAGAAGAACATGAAAAACAAGAAACAGACCAGAGCCAGAGCCTGCCGGGCGGCACCGTGTCGGTGAATCGAGTCCGCTCAGTGATTTCGGGTCATGTCATGTGCCGCAAAGGAGCAAATAAAAATTCTTATTCCGACCACAAAAAAAAAAAAACAAAAAAGGAGCACAATTAATCACGACACTTGCCTTTTTCCTCACTGTATAAACATGTGCATATATGTATATAGAAAATTTTCTCGGTTCTAGCCCAAAAGCAATTCCATTTTTTTTTGTATTTTTGAAGTTTGGTAAATAGATATAATATGTTCAATGTTTCATGCCACTTCTAATTTAACAAGAAATGTGTGGACAGGAAACATAAGAACATATGTTCAATGTTTCATGCCAGACCCTTGTTTCTTTGTTCTCGCGAACCAAGACAATCCCTTGCATTAAAGCAAAAAGTAAAAATTCTATTGCATTCGTACCATTTCGATCCTAAATCTTTTCAATCAGATCAATTCACTCCCGAGCCTTTTAAATATTGGGACAAATTCAGTTCATTCGGCCAATTTTTGCTAGAGATCTCTGACGTGGACATTGGCCGCCTAACGTGATAGGGAATGCGTTGACGTGGAATTTTGCTAGAAGTCGGTCTTAGTCGCCCACGTGCCTAATCACAGGACTGTTTTACTTGTGCAAGTCGATAAATTCAATACAAGTTACGACTCCGCCGACGAGGAAATCTACTTGTCAATTTCCAAGCGCCAGAAAAAAAATACCGTGCATGTGGTGGGGCGTAGCTTCTCAGAAAGTACCAAAAGCCAAGAGGGGGATCAGGACATGTTCGTGGAGGACAACGAGGGATGGACAAAGACAGAAAAAAATCAGAGACCAGTTGAATTCCAAGTCTAAAAGCAATAGTTTACTGGGGAAAAAGCTTTTTGGCACTGAATTGCCATGGTCCATGCACGAAAGGGGTCCCTGACCAACTGAATTCAAAGAACTTTTTGACACGTCCTTTGGTAAAAAGTCAAAAGATGTGATGTGGGTTTTTTGGATCCATTCCTTTTTAGTTTTTACCACCTCACTTTACCACTCTGTGAAGACTTAAGAGAGAACTAGCTAGATTCACCCTCCCAACTTTTTAGGGAGGAAAGAGAACGCACCTGGCCGATTGCCATTCGCAAAAAGCGAAAAACTTATTTACGGACCGAGTCCATCGAACCCGACCGTCACCCGTATATATTTTGGGTGTGATTTTTCAGGTTCACCTGAAATTTAAAACTATTCTTCGAAACAGATTCTCATTTTTTTTTTTTAAATCCGAAACCTAGGCCGCATATATTGAAACTTGAAACCTACCAATCACAGGTTTTGGAGTCGATTTCAAGGGTCTATTCGAGTTCCATCTGTATTTTTCATGGAACGATCGCAGTGAATCATTACTTTTAATGATTACCACTTGCTTCTACAATTCATTGGCCACGAATTACATTTAAATACACTAATAAAAATAAGTTTCAATCATAAATTGTCGGAAATGGAAGCTCAAACTAATAGTTCCAAACTACACACTTATTTTCGGACTCTATGGAATACCACGGGATCATACAAAGACATATACTAAGAAAAGCACAAAAACTAATTTCAGGTTTCAGTTTTCACGATCCAGAACCTACTCATCGAAATAGGTTTTTTAATATTTAAAACTTGAAACCTACCCTGCATGCTTTAAAACATAAAATCAGATCCGTTCTATTCTGAAACCATACCCATCCTTACCATGGATTGCACTGGGATTAGTAACCAAGTCCGAAGAAGAATTTGGCTGCAAAGAAACACTAAGATTTCTCAGTACTTTTGGTAGTGGGCAAGACTTCCCAACTTTTGGTTGGGGAGACTGAGTCTCTCTTTAGAGGGAAATGCTCTCCTGCTGCCAACTGTCGCTATTTGGAGCTTCTCCCTTATCCGCTTTTGTCCCCTTCTCTTCGTCCTCTCTTCATCCCACTCTTCTCCTCCTGTCTCCACCTATAAGTACGCCTCACCGCCACCCATCCCAAACTCTCTTCACACTCTGTTGCAACGATGGGCTCGATCTCAGATCCGCCCCTCCTGACCAACTTCACCCAACTCCTCCGGAGTTGCCCCACTACCTCCTCCTCCTCCTCCTCCTCCTCCTCTCCGATACAGAATGCCGACATGGCGGCCCCCCAGGAGTGTGAGCTCCCAGTCATTGACCTGAGTGGGCTGAGCAGCGAGTGCGAGGCGGAGAGGCGGTCGTGTGCGGAGGCCATATGCAGGGCCTCCACAGAGTGGGGATTCTTCCAGGTGGTGAACCATGGGATCAGCAGTGAGCTGCTTGGGGAGATGAGGAGGGAGCAGGTGAAGCTGTTCGAGACCCCCTTTGAGTCCAAGGCCCGCTCCGCCCTCCTCAACTACTCCTACCGCTGGGGCACTCCCACCGCCACCTCCCCTGCCCAATTCTCCTGGTCCGAGGCCTTCCACGTCCCCCTTACCAAGATCTCCGACCCCTCTTGCTATGGCCAGTTCATCTCTCTAAGGGGAGTCCTGGTGGAGTTGGCCGCCGCCATGTCTAGGCTGGCCAGGACGCTGGCTGGGGTCCTGGTGGAGAACCTCAGGCATCATCGGGGCCACAGCGCGTTCAACGAGACGTGCCACGAGAGCACGTGCTTCCTCCGGCTGAACCGCTACCCGGTGTGCCCGCTCTCGCCGGACATGTTCGGGCTGGTGCCCCACACGGACAGCGACTTCCTGACCATCCTGTACCAGGACCAGGTGGGAGGCCTCCAGCTCCTCAAGGACTCCCGATGGGTCGCTGTCAAGCCCAACCGGGATGCTCTCATCGTCAACATCGGAGACCTTCTTCAGGCGTGGAGCAACGACGTGTACAAGAGCGTGGAGCACAAGGTGATCACGAACGAGAAGGTGGAGCGATACTCCGTCGCCTACTTCCTCTGCCCTTCGTACGACTCGCTGATCGGGAGTTGCAGAGAGCCCTCCGTCTACAGGAAGTTCACGTTCGGTGAATACCGGAAGCAAGTCCAGGAGGACGTCAGGAGTAACGGACAGAAAGTTGGTCTCCCACGTTTCAGGCTGCAAACGAGTACATAAACACAGTTCGTTTATAATGAAATATACTAAAGCCATCCTATGGAGACCTCCAGGGTTTATACTAATACACAGGTCTGAGAAATTATTAGTTTATTGGGTAAATAAAGAAGAAGAAAGAAGAAGAAGAAGAAGAAAAGAGACAAAAGGAGATTCTTTTAAGGTGTCTTATGATGTATCTGTAAATCTAAAGCATACCATCTCTCTCCCTCTCTCTCTATATATATCTCATTTGACAGCAATTAGTGTTCTCTTTTCATTCACATCTCATATGTCATGCCAACCCTCAGAAGCTTATTCCTTGGGATCGCCATGATTTTCTCGCCTTGCCTGAAAATTTTCCTGAGGAAACTGTAGGTGTAGTTGACGATGATCTTCTTGCACAAGGATGAGTTCAGCTCGGCGACCACCTCGGCTTCCCCGAGGAGGTACACCGTGCCCTTCTCCATCCCTTTCTGTGCGATTTGCATCTCCTCTTCTGCCTCTAGGATTGCTGTCTCATCGTCGCGGTTGTCATCATCGCTCTTGGCGATGAGGAAGAAATACTCGTGTCGGATGAATTCCTTCAAGTTGTCCGCCAATTGGTGCTCGAACTCGCGTGGCTCCTCTCTCTTGTGCTTGTATCCATACCGCACGATGCAGCGGAACATCCTGGTGCTCCTCGGTTTGACCTGCCTGAACAAGAATCGCTCCTCCAGCGCTACCTTGCCGATCGGGTGGTTCTTGATCGAGACGACGACGAGAACAAAATGGATTGACGGAATATTATGTAAGCCGCTAAAAAACCTTACGACGGCAACCCTAGGATCAACATAGCTCGAATCTAGAAACACAGTAGCGGTTTAAAGGAATTTGTGCACATGATTTGAAATCCATCGTTCTTAATGCCGAATAGCGACGATCCAAAGCTCAAGTACTTCTCCTCTATCGCCCTCTGTATCCCTGGCTTAATGAGATAGCCCCTCTACGACGCCAATCCGTATGTGCTCCTCATGTGAGGTTGTTATAAGTTCGTTAGAGCTAGAGGATGGACTTGAGCGCTATTTATAGAGTTTCCAATCAGGCCCTCTCATCACGGGCCGGGCTCAACTCGGCCCACACAATGCCAGGCCCATATTAGACTGGTTAAGAATCCTTATATCTTACCTTATTAAATCAACCCCGCAAAATGGTAAATTAATCTCGTAAAACGATAAATTACAATCTCAATTAATCTAAGCCCACATTAGGAAAACCTTACTTTCTCCCACTTGGACGAATATTAATTGAAAATGTGTTGTATATGCGCATCTTTATGCTGGTCTCGAGATTATTTTTAACAGTCAATCCGATCCCATAAAAGCATCAAACACCGAATCATGACAGTAACTACATCAGCAAACATAGTGCCATCCATGGTCACGAGTGCTTTTAACTCTACTGATATGGATTCAACATGGTAGTATGGCAAATGGATAACACCTCATAAAGAGTGATACTTTGTGTGTCATTCCATTTGTTAGTCACCATTCTCTTTTCTTTATGCGTCACGAAACCCGATGTGTCACAAGAAAATATTCTTTTATGATTCCAATGAACCTACATATGTCTTATCATTATAATTAACTTTTCTTTATGTGAAACAAGATATATCCTTAAGGCTAGTAACTGAATGCCCTCAGCCTTTACTCAAGGTTTACACATACCTTGAGACTTCCAATTAATATATGTATTCAACATCACCTCAATCATAAAATGCTTTATTGCATACAATAGAGTTGATACATATCAAGATGTTACAAACATAGATGTAAGGAAAATGGGTCTGTTGATGCAGATAATATTCTTACTATTTTATCTTCGGATTGTCGTGTGGACGACGAATGAATTTTGGATTCGGTATGTTCAAACCATATGTGTCCAAATAGAGATTGGTTCCACACAAATGAGAAAGTTAGTGGTGGTTCAGTTTTGATGGGCAACAATGCAGTTTGCAAGATTGTGGGTATTGATACTATGCGGGTCAAATGTCATGATAAGGTAGTAAGAACTTTGACAGATGTTAGGCACATCCCATATTTGAAGAAGAACCTTCTTTCGTTGAGCAGTTTGGATTCCACTGGATGCATGTACACAGATGGAGGTGGAGTTTTGAAAATTTCAAAGGGCTCCTTGATTGTAATGAGAGGTAACAAGAAGAATGATCTTTACGTTCTGCATGGAAGTACCGTTGTGGGTTTTTTAAATATATTATCCTCTTCAGTTTCTGATAAATCAATGTTGTGGCATATGTGATTGGGCCACATGAGCGAAAGAGGAATGACTATCTTAAGTAAACATGATTTACTCTATGGGGAGCATACAGTCTCACTTGACTTTTACGAGCATTGTGTTTTCGGGAAGCTCCGCAGAGTTAGTTTCAATACTGGGGAGCACTTAACGAAGGGCATGGTTGACTACATTCACTTCGATCTGTGAGGACCTGCACAGGTTACATCTAAGGGTGGTGCAGTTCATCTTTTGACATTTATTGATGACTTTTCTAGGAAAGTATGAGTTTATTTCTTGAAGCGTAAAAGTGACTTTTTGATACATTCAAGAAGTGGAAGATGTTGATTGAAAATTAAACTGGCAAGAAGATAAAGCGTCTCAGAACTGATAATGGTCTTGAGTTTTGTGAAGGTGATTTTAACAAGCACTGTGAAGATTCAGGGATTGTTCAACATCGAACAGTCAGGCACACACCTCAACAGATTGGGTGGCGGAGTGCATGAACCCAACACTTTTAGAGAGAGCTAGGTGTATGTTTTCTAATGTTGGACTTGAGAAAGATTTTTGGGCTAAAATCGTGAACACAACATGTTATTTGCTAAATCATTCTCCTTTGACCACAATTAAATGTAAGACTCCAAGTGAGGTATGGTCTGGTAAACCTTCTGATTATTATATTCTGAAAGTATTTGAATGTCCAGCGTATTATCATGTAAAAGATGGTAAGCTTGAACTTAGAGCTAAAAAATGTATTTTCGTTGGTTATGTAGATGGGGTTAAGAGGTATAGATTGTGGTGTTCTGACCCTCGGTTACCAAAGTTTATAATCAGTAGGGATATTACTTTTGATGAAAATTCTATACTTGATCAAAAAAAGGTTGTTGAGTCTTATAGGTATTTAGGAAGAAAATGTTGCGAAAGAGGTGGAGTTTAGTGTAGAGCATCCACGGAGAACCTTTGAAGATATTCCTATTTAGTCAGAAAGTTACAGTGAGCAACAAGACTCAGATTCTATTAAAGATGAAGTAGAAGAAGTTGAATAACCTCAAACTTTGGCTGCAGGGAGAGCTAAAAGGCAAATTAAGCCTCTCTAGAGGTATGGTTTCACTGATTTGGTAGCATATGCTCTTATAGTTGCTAAATAGCTTGGTATTGAAGAACCTTTTACATTCCTTGAAGCTACTATTTATTTTAAATCTGAGAAGTGGCTTGTTGCGATGAATGAAGAGATAGAATCTCTTCATAAGAACCAAACTTGGGATCTTGTGAAATTGCCTAAGGGCAAAAGAACTGTTGGATACAAGTGGATCTTCAAAAGAAAGGAGAGAATTTTAGGGGTTGAAGATGAAAGATTCAAGGCATGTTTGGTAGCAAAGGGTTTTTAGTCAAAAGGAGGGGATAGGCTTCGATGAAGTGTTCTCTCCAGTTGTGAAACATAATTCCATTCATGTGTTGCTCGCGTTAGTGGCCCTTTATGATCTAGAACTTGGGCAACTTGATGTCAAGATCACTTTTTTGCATGGCGAGCTTGAGGAGACAATCTATATGTCCAAATCTGAGGGATTCGTAGTTGAGGATAAAGAAGATCACGTTTGTAGGTTGAAATGCTCCTTGTGTGATCTTAAGCAATCTCCATGGCAATGGTATAAGAGGTTTGATAGCTTTATGTTAAGTCATGGCTAATTGCGAAGTGTGCATGACAGTTGTGTGTACTATAAGAGATAGCGTGATGATTCTTTTGTTTATTTGGTATTATATGTGGATGACATGCTTATTACAGCGAAGGACATGTCAGAGATACAATTGTTAAGGATGCAACTTGTTAGGGAGTTTGAGATGAAGGATCTTGGAACTGCCAAGAAGATTCTAGGTATGGAGATTCGCAAAGATAGACAAGTTGGGAAGTTATACCTTTCACAGAAGAGGTATATTGAGAAAGTACTTGAACGTTTCGGTATGAAGAATGTTAAACTGATAAGTACTCCTTTAGCGTCCCATTTTAAACTTTCGGCTTCTTTGTTCCCTAAAACCAAAGAAGAGGAAGATGAGATGTATTGAGTTCTATATTCTAGTGCTGTGGGTAGTCTTATGAATGCTATGGTTTGCACTTGTCCGGACATTTCTTAGGCAATTAGTGTTATGAGCAGGTATATGGCACATCCTGGTAAAGCTCACTGGCAAGCAGTGAAGTGGATTCTTCGGTATATCCAAGGTACCTTGGATATGGGTTTGGTCTTTAATAGAGGTTGTGATTGCATTCGGTTGTTAGCTTCGTTAATTCTAACAATGCAGGGGATCTCGACAAAAGGAGATCTTTGACAGGTTATGTTTTTACGCTTGGTAGTTCCGCGGTTAGTTGGAGAGCAACCTTGCACGACATAGTTGCTTTATCTACCACCGAAGTAGAATACATAGCAGCGACGGAAGCAACAAAAGGAAGCTCTTTGGTTGAAGCGTTTGGTTACAGAACTTGGGGTGAAGCGGGAGGAAGCCTCTGTTATTTTTTGTGATAACCAAAGTGCGATTCAATTGACTAAGAACACGATGTATCACGAGAGAACAAAATATATTGACATTCGTTATCACTTTGTACGTGATGAGGTTGCTAAGGGTACAGAAACAGTGAAGAAAGTACTTACGGCAGATAATCCGGCAGATATATTGACCAAACCAGTTCCTTTGACCACGTTCCATCACTGATTGGACTTGGTTGGTGTTTTCACCATTTGAGTTACTTATGCGGTGTTGATAGCGGTTCATCCCTTGTTTCCTACAACGAGTAGGTCACGTAGGCTTAGGGGTGTGCGTTGTCGATTCCGCCATTTGGCGGGTGGCCTTGTGTGGTCACTCTTGGTAGTGAGGGAGAGAGGTCTTGAGGCATTTGGTAAAACCCTCTTTTGGAGATTTGAAGTCAATGTGGAGATTTATTGAGTTTTGGCTTTCAAATTAGTAATAAGGGTATTCTGGACCATGCACTTTTGTTTTGGGGTTTTTTTAGTGGGAGCTATAAAAGAGATATGTTGCATATTACATTGTAATGCTTGCTTTCGCTTCTGCCCTATTTTTCTTTATTTTTCACTTCTTCTTGTTAGATCTTTAGATATTTGATTGTACGTTTGTACTCATTATTGAAGATAATGAAACTCGCTCTCTCCCTGTGGTTTTGCCCGTTTTGAATTTTTCACGTATATCGTGTCTCGTACATTTTGATTTTACTTTCATCATTCGCTATTTTGTGCTTGAATTCATGTATCTTTTGGTGTTCTTCCGCAATAGAGATAAATGCCAATTTTTGTCATCGACAGCAGATATCGAGGTTGGAAATACAACATAACTATCAGAGCAGAGATCTGGGTAGAATATGGGTATTGTGGATGTTGGATATTTCACCAGTTTTGAAATATTTTAAAATGGCTTTTGATAGAAGTTATGGCCTCACTGAAAGCCATCATTATTTTAATGGCTGCATAACAGCTTTCTAACGGTCATATAACGGCCTTATAATGGCTTTGTAATGTGTGATTATTTCTTCATAAATCCTTCATCATTTTATAATGGCTATTCCCACTTGGTAATCACAATGCATAGACAGGTAATGTGTTCGTTTCATTCATTTTTCCAAGAACTTGAGCAGTTCTAGAATCACCAAAATAAATGTTTTCTACTCCTTCCCCTACGAAAGTGCGGGAGGATCAACATTTTATTTTAAAATATATGCTTGGTAGCACCTTAGTCTACTACCCATTCTTTCACATTGGCTACAATATTAGCTTGGGAAATGGCCACAATGACTACATTACCAAATTTATCTGCTTTAACCAAGTCGGCTTTTTTTTTTGATAAAAAAAAAAGTCAATTTTTGGTTTAGTAGGATTGTCATTTTCCCACAATTTTGTTTGGCTTTTATTCAAGTTACAAAACCTCCACAAAGGTGAACACATATTACTTAGTGGATTTTATCTTATTTGAATCAGACACATAGTTAACGATGTTGTATCCTTCTAATAAAGCGGGAAATTGACAATAAAAACTGTCGTACCTTCTGCAGATAGTTGCTCTGATATCATTAGACATGCTGTAATAATTGTAACGACTCGGTCCGACGAGGGCGGGGGTGGTCGTCGGGGCTAGAGGGCCTGGACAAGGAGCGGCTCCTAGTACGCTTCTAGGATGGCGAAGGGGACAGGAATGAACCGAATCCCACATCGTCTGAGTGTGGTGAGGTGAAGTGCTATATATGTGTGGTACTTGTTCTTAACTTGCAACGAGGCCTTTTCTAGGCGAACCCCAGAAAAACAAAATCGTGCGGGCTTCGGCCCAAAGCGGACAATATCGTTGCCAAGTGGGACCTGAGCGTGACAATAATAGCTGCACCGCAACGGACACGTGGAAAGAGGGAAAAAATTCATGATGACTTGATTGAATAGATAGCAGAAAAGGTACAATACAACCGGAAGATGTGTATTTGCAACAAGGGCTCTTTTGTGTCTAGAATTACGACAAGTGGTGACCAAGACAAAATGAAGCAACCTAGACATGTGAAATTACAAAGAAAAGGGCCAGAATTAATTGATATAACAAAACATACTTATTCAGATGATAGGAGATCGAGAAAGAAAAGAAACAAAAAGATGTGCTATATGCATGAGTATTTTGGATTTGCGACTACAATTCTTATTCAATAGAGTACTCAAACCATTTGTTCATCAATCGACGATTCTAAGACCAACTGATAAAACCAATATCCACTATTAAAAAGGATCGATTCCTGTTACCTTATAAAGAATAATCAGAGTTAGAGGAAAACTCATTCAGCATTAAGACTCGACAGTATGCAAATTCATAAAGTCTAACACAGAGGACAAAGCTATTCAATTTCAATGATGCACACTTAGACTCAATCGAGCGCACATATACCAGTATCGCCTTGCAACAACATCGGTCTAAATTGAACTCAAATATCATCACATGTAGTTGTATATGGAAGTTTCTTTCAACAACTATCCAAAGCTAATGTATATAAGCATAACGGTAAATAAAAATCATAGTATTCTTAGATGCCAAATCTACTTAGGGGCAAACATAAATCAGGTAATGCCAAATTGACGAAAATTCTTGTTATTTCCTTTGACATCCAGCATGGACACATAACAAGAAAAACCAATTTGCATCAACTTTATTGACTAACTATAAATAATAACCAAGAGATTAATAGATCACGATTTCATATCTCTTCACGTAACAGTTAACACATAGAAGAGAGTGATGACTTAACATAATAATTTTTTTTTTAAATAACTTGATCCAATAGATAATGATGAAAGAAAACAATGCATAGAGAAGAAGTTGTACCTTTGATTTCGCAATCACTAGATATGCACATGGATGAGATAGCATTATCACACTTTCATGTTCTTATCGGACATACACATTGCCATGAAGCAAAGAGAATATAGTTTTCTTATCAAATCTTTTATGTTCATGCTGTGTTATACACATAACGTTATTCCTATTCATTCTATTATTCTATGTGGAATAAAGAAAAGGGTCTGTTGATCTTGGGAGCATAGTCACTAGAAGCCTAGAAGCTTGTCACACTGAGTTTCGTATTCCGAGGGTGGAATTATCCTTAAAATTGTTGAAAAAAATAATGAATAACATATAAAATACGAATACTTAATAATGAAGATAATTCCGCCCATTGGAGTACGAAACTCGGTGAGATAGGCTTTTAGTGGCTATCCTCCTAAGATACAACAAACTTTCTTCTTTATCTTTCCTTTCCATGCTGGGTGTTGACACTTAATTTTGCCGGTCCCCAATTGGATTTAGTTTATTTTTCCTTTAAGGCTTAAAATAAGAAAAGGCCAAAATAGGAATTGGTTTTCTTTCTTATTTTGTTGCAAAATTTGGAAAATAGAAATTAGATTTAAGTATTAAAAAAAAACAAAGGGAATCGGGATCGGATCGGGCTGGGTCAGCCCAAATCCGTGCAGGCGACTCGGCCCTCCCTTTTCCTTTCTCGCTCTAGTGGGCCAGCACAGCTCAGGCCCGCTTTTCATTTTCCACCTAGATGGGCCTAGTGTAGACCCACCTTTCCTATTAAAACGTGTTCACGAGTGGGCATAACCTGCGAAGCGGCCCATGGCCCTCCCTCTCTCTCCTCCTCTCTCTCTTTTAGGGGTGAGCATGGGCTGGGTGGGTAGGTTCTGGATCTAGACCCTGAAATCGAACCTGTTATAACCCATTCCAAATTTTTGGAACTTGGAATCTATCATGTTTGTTCTGGAACCTGTTTTGGAACTTATCTTGTTTTTTCGATCCGATTTCAGGGTCTACCCGAGAACTTTTTTTTTTTTCCAGCAAAATAATATGAGTAGCAATGAAACGATTCAAAGTAAAAGATGAATAATAAAACTCACTATCCACAAAAAGCAACAATCCCTAATATGAGCAATATAAATTACAATTCACCAAAAACAGAGGAAGTGAGGCGAGCGAGACTAGATTTTTTTTTACCAATTGTTGAAAATCGATTCCAAAACCGTTCCGGTTCCTAGGTACTTGGAACCGAGAATCGGTCCGGTTCCAACCGGTTCCCAAAATTTAGAATCGGTCCTGGACCGGTTTGAATGAGAATCGGTTTTCGGACCTGTGTTTCGGGTTATCCTATCCGGATTCCAGGTAAACCCAGTCCGATTGCACACCCCTGCTCTCTTTCCCCAGGAAACAGATGAGCACGGCCGGGAAATGCTAGCTGGATCGCTCCCGGCCGTGCATTTCCTTCCGCGGTTAGCAAGCTCCGAGGTAGATATTTATCTGGCTTATAAAGGTGAGCTCGAGATGAGAGAAAATAGAGCTTCGTCGCTGATTATTCTTGCTGAGAGGTTTGTGAGAAAAATTGGTGGGGAAGAAGGAGGAATCGTCGCGCGATCGACGAGGGAAAGCTTCTGCAGGTGTCTAGTCGTAGTCTCCTTACCGTTCGTCGCTAGTCCAGGTCGAAACCAGGTAGGTCTCCTCTCATCTCTTGAGTGCTCTGTTTTCGCCGAGGGGCTGGCCAGGTCGAGACCTCAATTCCTCGGTCTGGTGAGCTTTCCTGGAGTTAGCGCGATAGTTTGGATGTTGTAGAGTCCATTTATGCTGTGGTTGTAATTCGGTTTCGTTCAGTTTGCCTCGACCAAGTCTGGGAAGCCAATTTCGACTATGCACGTCACCCGTTCGATCGTTTGCCAAAACCTGCGCCGAGACTGTTTGGTCCGTTTTTTTCTCGTTTTTTGCTCGATTGACCTCTAAAACTGCATATTATTGTTCCTTTTGTGTTGTTGTATGCTGCCTTGGGCCAATTTGGCCATTTTTGTTCCGGCAAGCTTCAGCCACCTGAGACCAAGGGGGGAAGCTCACCGGGAGGTCTGCTGAGGCTCCGGTGGGTTGCCGTCACTGATCGGAGGTACCCCAGAAGCCGCAGAGGCCAGATGAAGCAGGTCGAGGTGTTGGCCGAGGTTGGTAGGGTCCTCTTTTGAACGAGGTTGGTCGGGTTGGCTCGTCAGGAAGGGCCGAGTACGCGGAGCAGGTTGGGCCCGCACGACGTCGTTTTGGGGGACGCCTGGTGTAGGCTGGTGACCAAACGGCGTCGTTCTGGGCAGTTGGAGCCGGGTCGATCACGTAGTCAGGTCGGAGCTGGATCTGGAGCCCCGAAGCCGCACGACGACGCATCAGGCTGGCGTGTGAAGTTTCCAAATGACGTCGTCTGGGCCAGAGAGGCCACGACATCGTTTTGGGGTTCCACAGCGAGGCCGGGTCGGATGGGTTGAGTCGGGTCTCTTGGGTCAGATCCGCAGGCATCCGAAGCCGAACGACGCCGTTTTTGAGTCTCCAGCGACATCGTTTCGGGTTCAGCACAGTAAATCCTAAACGGCGTCGTTTTGGTTTTTTCGCATAAAAAATCAGAAAAATGTTTTAAAAATCAGAAAAATTCTAATAAATTCCAAAAAATGAGAAATTGGAAAAATTAGAAAATGATTTTTAATGCATTTTAAACCTAGTTTGTAGTTTTAGGCTCCCATTTGACGATAGTGGTCAATCGATGTCCAGTCCGATCTGATTTATGTACACTTGATCGCGTCTCGGGTTTAATATTTGGGGATCGTAACTAATATTGATTGGCTTGCATGTCTACATTCCAATCGGTAGTTAGCTACTTTTCATACATTGAGTGTTTATTTATAGCACTGCATTTCGATAAAATTGCATGTTAATTGCTTTTCTAGAGTTAGGTTAAAGACTAAACTGGTAATTGCCAGAAAATGACAGAAAATCATTAAGCATGATCATCTAGGAAAGAAATAGGTTAGATACTTGTAGGTTTTGAATGATAAGCAGAATGCGTGGTCACCTTAGGAAATATCGGCTGGTTAAGTATCGAAAGGGCGCTGATTATTTAATCAATGTAAACAAGTCCTCGGACCTAGATGTTCTGGTTGTGTAAGAATTGAGACGACACTGTCATGTCTCGATTGGTTTCTAGTCGACCCCAAGAGGCTAGTGGCGACTCCTAGAAACTATTTAGGTTGCTAATCACGAAAACGAAAATTCACCGTTACGCTAGGTAGGATTTAGGAGAATCCAAGCCATGGTCCGATGGCAATACCTCTAAATCTGTTGGACCTTTGAGAAAGGGAACGGTAAGTCGTGACACTGGGTATTACCCCCGTTCTCCTAAACTTGTTCACCTTTTTTTACATAGGTCCTTCCAGTCCTCACGGATCTTTAAACTTTGTACGTCTAACATCATTTGACGTGGATTTGAGTATTGCGTGAAACATGGACAACATTTGCATTTATCAAGCTCGTAAAAAATTCATGAATTCCCGGCAAAGAAAAATATTCATGGATTATTTTATCAACTTCAAAATTTCATAGGAGGTTTTCTCAATATCGAGTGGGCTCGGCTTGGGCTAAGCCTTTGGGAAAAAAGAGAGAGAAGAAACAAAGGCCTCCGGCCTACCCAAAAGGCATTCTTCAAACTTTCTCATGACTAGCTAAACAATCATAGAGAACTAGTTGTATTGTATCACAAAAAAGAAATGTCGGGCTCGGGGAAGCCTAACGGGTCAGGTCGAGTCGTAAAGCGCACCACAAGGCCCACCCATCTAACAACAGTTATACTCAAGCTCGGCCTGCATATTAAGCCGGTTGGGTTGACGGCCCGGAACATTAGTTTGTACTTTATATCATCAGTTTCGCTGATTGAATTTTCAGTTTGCAAAGTAAAAGGTAATGTACAGCTACATGGCAAAGATCATTCATCAATAGACGCACGGGTGGTGCATACCAAAAACATTTGTGGTATTAGAGAAAGCCGTTAGTTATGAAACATGGACATGATGTTTCTTCAACTTGTCCGATCACTATAAACATGCATTTAGCAAGTTTCCCAATAAAAGTTGCTAATTTTTATTTGACCGCACTGAGTGTCGCTCTTTTCATTCATATCTCATATGTCATCCCAACCCACGGAAGCCTATTCCTTGGGATCGCCATGATTTTCTCGCCTTGCCTGAAATTCTTCCTGAGGAAATTGTAGGCATAGTTGACAATGATCTTCTTGAACGCGGACGAGTTCGGCTCGGCGACCACCTCGGCTTCCCCAAGGAGGTACACCACGCCCCTCTCCATCGCTTTCTGCACGAATTGCATCTCCTCTTCGGCCACTTGGGTTGCGGTCTCATCCTTTTGGTTGTCATCGTTGTTCTCGGCCTCGAGGAAGAAGTACTCATGCCGGATGAATTCCTTCAAGTTGTCCGCCAACCGGCGCTCGAACTCGTGCGGCTCCTCCATCTTGTCCTTGTATCCATACCGCACGACGCAGCGGAACATCCTGAAGCCCCTCGGCTCCACCTGCTTGCACAAGAACCGCTCCTCTAGCGCGACCTTGCTGATCGGGAGGTTCTTGATCGAGATGAGGACTAGAACCGAATGGATAGATGGAATATTTGCCACAAAATGAGATTGTATCGGAGGAATGCCCTGCACGAGCTCGGAGTAGAGGAGGGCGACCCCGGGGACCCGGTTTGTTCTTGGGTTCGCCGCGAGATCCCTGATAAACTCGGCTGAGACCTTGTTGTTGAGCTCCTACATGTACCGTTGCTTGTGGACATATTGCCAGATGATCATGACGGTCATGAGGATGGCCGCAAACACGAGCGGCAGGAAACCGCCCTCTACGAACTTGTAGAAGACCGACGAGAGATAGAGCAATTCGATCGAGCCGAAGGTGGCGAAGAAGAGCACGATCCACCATATGCTTGTCTTCCATATGACGAGCATGATGAGAGTGAGCATGCAAGTCGTGATCACCATGACGCTCACCACAGCAATTCCTGCAACCAAACATTGAGGAGACAAATAAAAGTCACCAAGTTAGGTCCAATTGGCATATTTCGAGGGGCAAATTTTTAGGCCGGTCCAAATTATTGTAAATTTATTAGAAGACTAGTGATTTGGACTTACCGTAGGCATTGCCGATGTTGGTTGGGGTCTGGAAGCCGGCGGTGACCAAGACGCAGGCGACCATGAGCATGTAGTTCACCTCCGGGATGTAAACCTGGCCCTCGTAATGGCGGACGTGTGAACCACCTTGACCCTCGGGAAGCAGCCCAAGGTCAGCTACTGAGAGATGATGGCGAACGTCCCCGAGATCATTGCCTGGCTCGCGATGATCGCCACGGCAACCGCCACCACGAACCATCGGCCAGTACAACGGTCCTGCTCATCGATCAACATGAGTCACAAAACATCATCAAACATAGGCTCATTTTTTGCGGGCTCTTAGGACCTCGCGGACTCATCCTAAGAGGACGATTTACTTTCGGGAACATAGTTCATGTCAATTTTCCAAGTCTTGATCATGGCGATCATACTAACTATTTTCCTTGCCTAGATTATATCTATTATCAAATTAGAATAAGGTGTCGTACTTTTATTTTACATACTTGGGATTGAGTCATAGAAAGTGTCGGCAACATGGCCAGGTTTCTTCATGAGATAAGCTGCTTGTCCACTATATGCGGTCAAAAGTGCAGGAAATGTGAGGCAAGAGAAGCTGATCTGCATCAAATTGTACACCCAAATAATCATACTCAACAACAGGAACACATGTTACTAGCCACACATTTAGTGCATAGGACATAAATACATCACCTGACGATGGTCTATTTAAGAGAAGGTTCAGTTAAATCTTTGAAGAGATAAATCCGTTGGAAGTCCTAAAACTTGTCACGAAAGTGCAATTGATTGCACCTTTTGAAAATTTTAGGACTCAATTGCACTTTTGTGATAAGTTTTAGGACTCGATTGCACTTTTTAAAAGTTCTAAGACTCAATAGTACTTTCGTGATTAGTTTTAGAACTTTCAGTGCACTTATCTCATCTTTGAATTACGTGGTTCATCAAAGAGAGAACTCAATCAACCAAAGTTGTGATGGAGGTGGAGCTCGCCCGATGCATATTTCGAGTTTAGAAAATGTGTGAGGTTTGTGAGGAGAGATTTATAAAAATTGTGTGTTTGGATTAGGACCATGAATTCGGCGAGCAAATTTCGGATAGACGTAGGCTGTGGTCCATTGCAAAAACTTCGGTGATATCTACTTACTTGGATTGCTCGGACATTGAAGTGGCCCAGATCAGCAAACATGGCCTCAGTGCCTGATTCAATCAAACCATCCATATCAATGAGCCTAAAACTGTGACCGACTTGTTTACCCTGAAAAAAAAAAACACACACACACACACAAGCATACAGATAAGGACCTGTAATGCAGAGGAAGATGCCGCCGAGCGAGATCCAGGCTTGCTTGCCGTTGCGGTTGAAGGCACGCAACACGCCGATGTCGTACTTGAACAGGTTGAAGAGACCGATCCCGCTAATGAACGTGAACCAGACGAAGATGATGGGCGCGAAAGTGAACCCAACCCGGTCCGTGCCGTACCTCTGGACGTAGAAAAGGATTATCAGGATCACCACCGATATCACCACCACCACATCTGCATGGCCATGAATAAATGTACGTTTGATGAACTAGAGGCATATTTGTATTATCAACTTGCTAACAACTAAGCATTGTATTTACCTTGGCCCAGTGACTTGATCCCTGTGAAGACTTACTAACAGAAAGAGAGAAGAAACAATGAGAAAAGAAACAGAGTTTAGATTTACTTCTCTCTGTATTCAAGGAAAGTTTCCATCTGAGAGCATAATTTCTCGTTTGCTCTGTTCTCTTATTTATATAACACGATCTAGCCTGAAGAACCACCAAGGGTGGTTTTATAGCTCATCTAATGAAGACAACAAACTAACAGAATAACAGAAAAAGAAAGTAAAGTTGTTCATTCAGTTAAATGCACAAAACAGAGTAACGGTTCTGCAGTGGGAGAGCTCCTCTCATAGTTGGACACGTGAAGCTGGAAGTTTTAC
The DNA here is from genome assembly GCA_029784005.1 of Lenwebbia sp. NSW1173648. Classification (NCBI taxonomy): domain Eukaryota; kingdom Viridiplantae; phylum Streptophyta; class Magnoliopsida; order Myrtales; family Myrtaceae; genus Lenwebbia; species Lenwebbia sp. NSW1173648. Next base: position 11,265,779 of record JARCGZ010000010.1, read on the forward strand.
TGTTGACTTTATCTCTTTCCTTCCTGGTTGAATTAGCAACACCATGTATACGCATAACTAACATAGCCGACGACTTGCTCACTTCACTTCGTATGGTCTTTGTTGTAGCAGCAGCATCTTCATTTCTTTTCTTTGTTGAAACAGAGTAACGGTTCTCCAGATGATTCTTAACATCCCCCGCAAATTGGGAAGGGGTCGAAAGCCCATACCCAATTTGGTTCTGATAGTAAAGTGAGCCAAGCGTGACAATGATTTGGTAAAAATATCAGCAAGCTGATGAGCGCTGGGAACATAACGCACACTGAGAGAACCTGAGGAAACTTTCTCCCGAACAAAATGGAAGTCAACTTCGATGTGTTTGGTGCGAGCATGTAGGATAGGATTGGCAGTAAGAGAAATGGCAGACTGATTATCACAAAACAAAAGTGTTGGTGAGGAGAGACATAAACCAATGTCACGTAGAACAAAGCTGATCCATGTAAGATCAGCAGTAGTAGATGCAAGTGCTCGATATTCAGCTTCTGTGGAGGAACGAGACACTGTAGGTTGCTTCTTAGCTGCCCACGAAATGAGATTAGAACCAAGATAGGTGCAGAAACCAGTAGTTGAGCGTCTGGTGTCAACACAACCAGCCCAATCAGCATCGGAGAATCCATATAAGGTCATTGAACTGTGAGAATGAATAAAAATACCAAGATGAATGGTTCCTTTAACATAGCGAAGAACCCTTTTCAACTTATGAAAATCTCCAACTGTTGGCTGCTGCATCTTTTGACATAATAGGTTTGTTGCATAAGTAAGATCAGGGCGAGTTATTGTTAGATATTGAAGACCACCAACTAGACTTCTGTATTCAAGTGGATTGGCGAGTAGGAGTGCATCGTTTTTCATGATGACTGATCTTAGTGACAGAGGAGTTGAGACAGGTTTAGATTCTGTCATGTTGGCTCTTGTCAGAAGATCAAGAGCATACTTGGTTTGACATAGGAAAAGATCATTAGTGGTGCGTTTGGCTTCAATCCCTAAGAAGTAATGGAGACACCCGAGATCTTTCATGTGAAAGCGAAGACTCAGTGATTGAATCAGTTTAGTTAGTAGCTGATCGGAGCTGCCAGTCAATATAATATCATCTACATAGAGCAACAGAAGCATTGTTTCTGGTCCATCATGAAGCACAAAGAGTGAGGGATCAGTTGTGCTACAGAAGAAACCAGCTTCAAGGAGAAAGTTGCTAAACTTGTCAAACCAAGCACGCGGCGCTTGACGAAGACCATATAAGGACTTCTTGAGAAGACATACAAATTGAGACTTCTGAGGATGTGTAAAACCAGGTGGCTGCTCCATATAGACTGTCTCATTTAATGTTCCATGTAAGAAAGCATTTTTAACATCAAGTTGATGTATTGGCCAGTGCTTCATCATAGCTACAGAGAGCACTATACGGATGGTGGCATATTTGACAACAGGACTAAATGTTTCTGTAAAATCAACTCCCTCTTCTTGGTGAAACCCCTTAGCCACTAACCGAGCCTTCAATCTATCAAGGCTTCCATCAGGTGCTAGCTTAGTTTTAAACACCCATTTACATCCTATGACATTCATTTGGTTAGTTCGAGGAACTAATATCCATGTCTGATTTTCATGTAGAGCATCCATTTCATCCTGCATTGCTTTATGCCAGCCTTCATCTGCTAAGGCTGATTTAACTGATCGTGGTTCAAGAGGAACTTTGTATTCAGCCAGACATGCATATCTGGGATTTGGCTTTACAATGCCTGATTTTAGTCGAGTGTGCATAGAGTGGGTAGAAAGTGTACCTTGTGAATTAGGTGGAGGATTTTGTTGAGTTTGGTCGATAATGATTTCATCTGGTGTCTCAGTTGTGTGAGTAAGAACTTCTGGTTCTTCAGGGACTGAGTCAGACTGCAATTGTAAGTGAGATGAATTTGATGGCATTACAACAGGATGAGATGTATTGAAGTGACCAACTTCCAAGATTCCCCTATCTTGTAAATGTCCTATATGTCCATTTGAGTAATATTTCACATGTTCTGCACTTGTAGAATCCAGAAGGTTAACTTCTTCTGCCCATTGTCGATACAGAGTAGTATACTGATTGTACTCTGTTGTTAGTTTCTTAGTGAAAGGAAAGAAACTTTCGTCGAACAGCACATGTCGACTAATGTATATACGACCATTAGCAGGCACAAGACATCGATATCCTTTATGACGTTCACTATATCCCAGAAATACACATGTAAGTGATCGTGGATCAAATTTATGTTGTGCATATGGTCTGAGGCAGGGGTAACATGCACATCCAAAGACTCTTAGATGTTCATAGCTGGGCTCTTGTTGATAAAGTTTGCTGTAGGGTGAGTGCATTTGTAACTTTGGTGTAGGAAGTATATTGACAATGTAGTTAGCTGTCATGAATGCATCAACCCAGTATTTTAATGGAATTCTAGCATGATAGAGCATAGCTAGGCCCAGTTCAACCACATGGCGATGTTTCCTTTCAGAAATCCCATTCTGTTCTGGTGTATAAGGACAAGAAACATATTGTTTGATGCCACAGTTCTGTAAATGAATCTGAAATTTGTTGCTAGTGAATTCTCCTCCACCATCACATTGAAAAATTTTGATTCTACGATCAAATTGATTCTCTACTTGTTTCTGAAACATGACAAAGATGTCATAGAAGTCTGACTTCAATTTCATTGGATAAATCCAACTATAACGGGAAAAGTTGTCCACGAAGATGACATAGTATTTGAAATTCTGAAAGGAATTGACTGGTGATGGACCCCAAATATCACAATGAATCTTCTCTAAAGGAATAGTAGACGCAGATTCTGATAAAGGAAATGGTAATGCAGTACTCTTGGCAACTCGACAGCTTCTACACATAGTTTGAGTTCTTGTAGTGCAGTGAATCAATTGCTGAGACTGCAGATACTTCAATGTTCTTAAGTTGGTGTGAGCTAACCGTTGGTGCCACACATCTTCTCCTACAGTTTTATGTCTTTGAGTGAAGAAGGCCTCTGTGGTTTGTGGATCCACTCGGTAAAGTCCTCTAACTTTCCTTCCGAGCATCTCTGTTGTGTTGGTACGATTGTCCTTTATATAGACCCCATTTTTATCAAAAACAAATGAGCATGGATAATCATCTGTTAGTCTTGATACTGAAAGAAGATTTTTCTTGATTTCAGGAACAATCAACACATCATTTAGAGGTAATGAATTGATTTCAGTATGTAACATAGCATCACCAATATAGGCAATAGATAGACATGAGCCATTCCCTATCATAACTGTATCAGTTCCATTGTACCTAGAGGAGTTATGAAGAATACCCGAATCTGCAGTGATGTGAGCAGTCGCACCAGTGTCTGGATACCACTCACTGCCTTTAGAATCTTCAAGATGCATTGCTGCTAGGGCTGTTGGAATCTCCTCAGCCTGGTATGAGTTGTCGAATCGATACCAGCAATGAAGTGCATCATGTCCTGGACGTTTACAGATTTGACACTCCAACCGAATAGTATCTGTTATTTTCTCATCCTGCAAATGTTTGTTAAATGTTAAATTTGAGGAGGGAAATGATTTGGTATCTTGATACCTTTGTGAAGGACCTGCATATGGACGAAATCCTTGACCAGAGCTAGAAAAGTTATTGAACTGCTTAAAACGTTGATCCTCCTGATTCTGATTCAAGTTATTTGGCCTGTAACTCTGATTTCTTCCAGGATATCAAACTCTGTTTCTTCCAGGATATCCATAACTATGATTTCTACTGTCAAATGAACGTCCTCTGCCATAACTACGTCCTCCGCGGTTACTACCTCTTTGACCTCCAAAACCAAAGTTTTGCTTGACAAATTCTCTGTCAGATTCCACCTTCTGCTGAACTTCAGATTTTCTTTGTCCATAGTAGGCTAGATGAGGATTGTACTGGCTTGAGGAATAGCTCTGTAATCTTGCTTCGAACCTCTCTAACTGTGATATTACTTCATCATATTCTGGTTGAGGTTTCAAGCAATACATGGTAGTTCTGAAATTCTCATATTCAGATCCTAATCCCTCCAGAACACCAAACATCTTAGTTATCTCATCTACAGGCTTCCCAATTGCATTTAGCTGATCACAGATTGATTTGTATTCTCTGAGATAAACAGACAATGCTCGATCCCGTTTCTGACAGGCTTGTAGCTTCCCTCTTAGTTCAAATTCTCTAGCTACAAACTTCTGTGTGAATCGATTAAGTAAAGTTTGCCATACCTCATATGAAGTTTCCAAACCAATGATCAAACTCAAGATATTCTCAGATACAGCTCCACTGATCCATGATGATACAAGTTGATCAGTTCTTACCCAATCTGTAAAATCGGGATTCACAACTTCAGCTTCATGACCTTCAACCTGTAATGTTTGAGTAGGTGATGGAATTTCACCACTAATGAATCCAAATAGTTCTTGGCTTCGCAAGAATCTGTGGAACTGTGCTTGCCAAAGAAGAAAGTTGTCTTCAGCTAGCTTGATCGTGACGAAGTTGGAGATATTAACATGGATTGGAAAAGGATACTTCTGCGTTCTTGCTGCCATCCTCGTGCTCTCAGAGTTGGCTCTGATACCATGTGAAGACTTACTAACAGAAAGAGAGAAGAAACAATGAGAAAAGAAACAGAGTTTGGATTTACTTCTCTCTGTATTCAAGGAAAGTTTTCATCTGAGAGCATAATTTCTCGTTTGCTCTGTTCTCTTATTTATATAACACGATCTAGCCTGAAGAACCACCAAGGGTGGTTTTATAGCTCATCTAATGAAGACAACAAACTAACAGAATAACAGAAAAAGAAAGTAAAGTTGTTCATTCAGTTAAATGCACAAAACAGAGTAACGGTTCTGCAGTGGGAGAGCTCCTCTCATAGTTGGACACGTGAAGCTGGAAGTTTTACTGTTGACTTTATCTCTTTCCTTCCTGGTTGAATTAGCAACACCATGTATACGCATAACTAACATAGCCGACGACTTGCTCACTTCACTTCGTATGGTCTTTGTTGTAGCAGCAGCATCTTCATTTCTTTTCTTTGTTGAAACAGAGTAACGGTTCTCCAGATGATTCTTAACAATCCCGCCCACTGCAGAAAGAACTGTAGGAACCCACAGGGAAAAAAAACAAAGGACTAGAGAGGGTATCTTTGCTTCCAAGATGCAAAATCATATCTATCTTATTTTTTTACTAGGCTTAAAATCCGAACCTTCGGCATCATAAATCATAGACGTAAATGAAATGATTTTTCTCGTTCTTACTCAAAGATTTACGCCTAGTTGGAATGGGAATCGAGAGATCTTTCCTTCAAACGTAAAATTACAGTCAAATCTATTGAAATTCCTCTCGCTTGTCTACGAGTTTTATATACTCTTTACATATATTTAGTCTCCTTCTACCTATCACTTTTAAGTTTTTGATTGGACATTCTAACATGATATCAGATTCTGTCCCATTTATTTCCCCTGCGAAGTTTATATGCTCTTTATACGTACGTTGTTTCAGTCCACTATTGACAAAAATTCCCATGATATACACTATACGTGCAATGTTCCAACTATCCTTCTTTTACAATACTAACAATGAACGGAAAACATAAGCCACCACGTCACGGGTGCCATAATTTTCGTATGACATTCACTTTGGTGCAATAACTTTTCACTTGATCTCAATTGAGTGGCATATGAACTTTATGGCACTTGTGGTATTCGTTTCTTTCCCGGTTTGTTGAGAATTCTTAGGGCTCTAGTAGATGAATAGCGAGAAAGGATGGTGATTTCAACCTGACATGGATGGAGTGAGAACACCGTCCCCGATGACCATCGAAGTGCCCATGATGTGATGAGAAAGAGCATGATCTGGGCAGTCTTGCTGTTCTCGAGCATCTCCTTAATCTTCTGAGCTCGTCGCAATTGACTTGACGGAGCTTCGAGCTTGTAGCTTGAAAGTTCTCGATCCTCTGGCTGCTGATTCGGGATTAGGCTCACCTTCGCGTACCTGCATATCAGCGAGTACAATGCGAACGTCCCTCCTGCAGGCACGGTGCACCTGAGTTGGAATTGCGAAAATCAAGTCACTGGTGGTGGTCGCCACCATAAAGAAGAACAAGCTAGAAGAAAATTGGCATGTCATTCTACAAAAAATGGTCAGATACGCGCGTACCGTCGCCATTGTCGTTGGCCAAGAGAACGATGAAGATGTACTTGAGCAAGGGGATGAGGGCAATTGTGTAGATGATTAGCGACAAAACTCCGAGAATGTCCTGAGTGTCCTTGATTCCCTTCGTAAACGTACTCGAGTACACGTAGAGTGGAGACGTACCTATGTCACCGTACACTACTCCTATGCTCTGAAATGCCAAACTCATCGTCTTTTGCCAATTCACCTGTGAATCATTTATTTCATCAGTTTAATCCCAACAAATGATAACAATAACTTGGTTATTACTAAACTCATCAACTGTAAAAGAGTAGCTGCGGTTGATCATGGGTAGGCTATCATGATCGCGTCACGTGGCCAACCATGTGCGTAAGAACTTACTCACTCCATTTTATTTCTTGAATTGACAAAAGACAATGGAGAATTTAATAAGGAAAATGATCCTATGACGATGAGATTATGCCTTGAGTTTAAGCTCGTGAAGGAAATCTAATCTAAATAGAAATTCCAAATCCCAATGAGGTTTGTGGTTTGTGATCTGAACAAGTAAAGATCTATTAACATACTTTTCATTTGGAGTTGGATTCCTAATTTGAGTCCACAAGTCACATGGGGACATAGGACATATACTTGATTATTACACACTAGAGCGAACAAGAGGAGTGTTAAGGTTCTCTTTGCAAGTTTTTTTGAGCAAGTCCTCTATTAGAGACTATGAGATAACACTTGTGGGTCGATGAGAATTTATCTTGAGTCCGAGCCCGTAATAGAAAGAAATGTGATCCAAGTAAGTTTCCTAATTTAAGTGAATTCCCATAAGAGGTTTCTATTTCGGATATAAAAATTATTTATATCATTTATAAGAGATGAAATTTTATATGATTGTAATTAGAACATGCAAAAGCAGTGTTAGGATATTCAATCTATGAATTCTCTAAGTGAGTTCTTTGTGAGAGATTGTTACATGATACTTTTGGGTTTTGCTTTGGATGTAATCTAGAGGGGTGAAACACTTAAAGATTTGATGAGTTATATCCTAAACCGAATCAGAACAATCACACAGAAACTAGAAACAGATGGCACACAAGTTTATTCAGATTCACCCCAGAAATAGGGCTACGTCCTGCAAAGGGATTCCACTATATTTTAGGTTTTCACCGCAACCACACGTTACAATGATATGTCATACGAGTACAACATATAGGACTTAAAATGGACCCAAAACCCAAGCATATTCGAAAACCCTTTGACCCCACAACAAACAAGCCAATTTAAACACAAGCCTAAACCCGATGTTGTTTCGGGGGTGCTGCCCCCGAGCCCCCGCATTCCGTGCGCAGGAGTCACATGTCGTCGGTTCATACTTTAGTTTCCCTAAGCTCACGTGGGCGTGCCCGGTATAAGAAACAAGGGTCCTCGAAGTATTCGCCAACTCCAACAAGATTAAACGATTGTAAACTACGTATTCTCCGAATTCATAATAAATTTCTTTTCGGCTAGTTTATCGTCCCTCGTTGATTTCTATAGTAATTTCTTCTTTTTGTGTTAAACTTGAATTGTAAGATCCGTCAACTTTCACATTATTTCACAACAATTGGTATCAAAATTAAGGTTAGGGTTTCTATAGTTGATTTGGAGCTTTCATTTGTCTAATCCCTAAGTGAAAACGTTGTGTTTAAGCCTTATGTTTGTCCATCCTTAAAGCTTGCCACAATAAAAGCAAAAATAATGGCTAGGGGTTAAAGACTCTAAAGTTTACTCGTTCATTGTTAATAAGGCGGACGAGATCTTTGATTTACTTTTGAAAGGTGGTCTAATTAAAATAACAAAAGGCCATGTAATTCCAAGTAAAGAAGATTTAGTAAACAAAATGTTGCAAATGACACCATTCATGAAGCCATAACACAGTTAATTGTGTGTTTTTGTTTTTTTTTATAGAAAACAACATAAGAGGCAATTCGGCAAGGAAAAAATCAAACTTGCCGATGATAAGGGAGCATTTGACGACTCTTGATTATCTAATATATAAAAAATCAAATGATCGATGAATCATTCAATTCTTTTAGACAGAGGCATATCAACATCACCTTTATCCCAAACTAGTTAGGGTCGGCGTATGTTGACACCAAAAAATGACCAACATTTTGTTATAATTGACAAGTGACAAACTTACTCAATAGTAGAAGAGTTTGGTGAATAACAGTAGTCATCAATGAAAAAGAACAATCGACAACTTGAAAAGTATCGATAACTTGCTAAGGAGGTTATCAATAATAATGTGAAAGTTAGGGTGAGGGCCTTCACCAAGGCTTTCGATGAGATAGAATGCAATAGAAACAAAGACACGGGAAACGAACGGGTTACTTACTCTTAATGGTCAAAGCGAACCATTTCATTCTGAATTCTTTAATTCCAAATGAATCAAATCTCCCCAAGTAGGATTCGAACCTACGACCAGTCAGTTAATAGCCGACCGCTCTACCACTGAGCTACTGAGGAACAACGGGAGATTCGATCTCATAGAGTTCAATTCCCATTCTCAACCATAACCAATATGAGCTCGAAGTTTCCTTCCTAACCCCCGAAATCGAGCAAGGAATCCACACGAAAACGTAACTGCTGGGTAGTTATGTTTATTACCGTTGGTAGAGAGTTATTATATCTCAAGTGTATTCATTATAAAAGTCCCACAATCAATAGCAAAACTCAAATCAACGAAAGGTACTACTCAGCTGATGAAAGGCACAGCTACATGCCAAATTTGCAATAATCACCTTGGAGGAGTTGGCGTGGGACATGGAGACTCGACCGGCCTCCAGGTTGAGAGAGTCGATGCGACGCAGTCTCGCCCACGAGACCTTCCGCTCCTCCTTGTTCAGCTTCGTCTTCTTCTCCAGTTTTTCTTCTTCCTCCATCTCTACCATGTCGAATATCTAAATTCGATCCTATCAACGATGCAAGAAAGTAATGAAAATTCGCACAACACAAGAATTTACGTGGTTCAGCAGGGGAGATGTTCCGCCTACCTACGTCCACGGGGAGATGAGATCTGTTTCACTAATAACATAGAAAAGTGTGCAGCCGCTCTTCTCACCCTCTCTCTCTCTCTCTCTACATAGAGACCTGTTTCGCCCTAAATATATATAGCGAAACCTTACATGGCACAAATTACAAAATTGCCCATATAGCCTAAAATATTTAACTTTCCCATATAAATCCTGCTATGACTGAACATAAAACGCCTATGTCGGCTCGGGGGCGCTGCCCCCATGACCCTCACCGGGGAGGCCCCCGGACCCCCGCCCACTGACCCCCGTGCTGTCCAATCGTCAGGGGGCCTTTCGGAATCGCCTCATAATCTCTTGGATAACAGAATACAAGACATCAACCTCAACACACCACCTCATCCTTCTCCGCCATTGTTTTCCTTGCTGAATTTCTCTCTGCGTCTTTGTTCAATGTGAAGTGACTCACCTCTCTTTATGGGGCCTGGTGAGTCCGAGACATCTTAACAGAATCTTCTGCCGAGCGAATCGTGCCAAATGTTCGATGAAGAAATGAGGGTGATCATTGAGGTTTGTTTATTTGGATAATTTGGCACTTCATGAGTGAGACATGTTTGTTTCGCGTATAAGGGTTAGGATAACATTAAGTTTCTGCTCAAGGTGACTAGGTTTCATCGGTGGATTTGGTGAAGTCGCACGGTTTTGTGGCTTTTGTAGAAGCCAGTTGGGATAAATTTAGCTGTGCAGTTCTCCATGAGTCATCAGCTGTCTTAACCTATGTATTGCTGATGTATATTTCAAGGTTTTATTCGTCAGAACTGGATCTTATTGATGGGTGCTCTATACAGAATTTGAACTCGAGACCATTAAAAACACCATAATTAAGTCTTGCCAATGCTGCAAAACCATTCAGGTTTCAATTGGAAATCTTGTAGGGTAATCCTAAGTTCTATCTACTACTTATTTAATTCTCCCTAGGAGAAAACGGACATCTAGCAATGACATCTCAATAACTTCTTCCTATCCCACGCGGGTACTTTCTGTGTCTTACTCCAATAACTTGCAAGATACTATGTGACAAGGTTCTACCCCCACAGATTTAAAAAAAAAAAAACAAAAACAAATTGAGGGTGACCTTTGCACAAAAGGAAAATGCCACACGATAATGATATTATTTTTTTCATGAAATTTGTTGGGGCTAACAATACAACCTAGAGTGGGGTGAATAGGTTGGTTGAGGACTATGAAAAACATTTGCGAAATAAAACACGTTCAACTTTAAAAATCGGGTCAAACATCTGTAGAGGTATTGTAGAAATCAAGTCAAGCAGATGTTTGAAATATTGTGAGCAGATTGTGTGCTGAAGTGTATAAAGGTCACGAAAAACAAGAGCACAGAATAATATATAGTGGTTTGGATTTATCCTCAAGCCTACATCCATTCTCAAGACTAACAGCCACAAGTCGAGATGGAATCCACTAGTAATATGCTCAACAAGTTATAAATGGTAACCAACGATCCTTCACTTGATAGATCACACTATCAGGACTCAGCTGTTGCTCTTACTCTTGTACACTTGATCTTTCACACGATTACTCTACAGAAAGATCACGACAAAGAGGATCTTTCGGGAGAACAATAATAGCAAGAATTTGCATTCTACATTATGTTCTCTCACATTTTTGGCCTAAAAGGTCTTCCATTATATAGCCAACTTCAATCTTCCTATTGGAGAAGCTTCAGAAGATCAACTAGCCGTTAGAGATCCATTGGAACTGCTGCAGTTGCTGTTTTCGACACTATTCTGAAACTACTGCTTAGCTATCGTTCTAGCACTGCTGCTCTGATAAAACTGACAGTTACCTGCTCCTGTTCCCCAATAGAATTCGTCATCTTCCGCTGCAGATCTTTCATGCGCCAACAGCTATATTCCAGACTCCAACAAACATCCGTAGATGGTCGTTGTTCAAACATCACCAGTGACCTAATCTTTCAACCCGACTACAAACATCTGCAGTGGCTGATCTTTAAGTCCATTGGCGCTGTTTCCAGAAAATGATCATGGACACTTTGTGATCTTCACCCAATGGATCACACCATGGATATCACGTAGTCCTTAAAGATCATCTCAGTCTTCCACTTGATCTATATAAGGCAGCTACTCTTTGCCAAAGATTTGCTGCTCCGATAACAATCCGGTGAACCCGATCTTTCTTCTGCTCCTTCTAAGCATATTGACAATTTGGTTTCCACCAAGCTATTCATCTTTATGAAAGTCCATTCACTGATCATCCGATCTTTGTACCTCCAAGCCATCACGAACATTCTCGTTCTTCTCGAGTTATTTACCCTTGATCAAGGTCCTTCTAGGTGTTCACCTTATGAAGATCCTTCCAACTTGTAGACATCATCAACGCCCAATATCTTGTTCATCATAAAGATCGGCAACGAACCCTAAGCATCAGCAGAGCTCTCTAAATAGTGGCAGAGCATTCCTCATATCAAAAACATCGATGCATCATATGCATATCGGCTTGTGCATATGTCACATGGTATAACTCAACCAATATACAAATTAGTAGCCTTTGATTGTCTTTGTTATCATCAAAACAAGATTGGAGATTTTTCAACAATCACGACATTGGTGATATTCCCACCAAAATTATGTACCGACTTTGTTTTTCATACTAACTATGACGCCTTGGAGGTCGATTCGTTATGCAAGCATTTGATTTTAAGGTGGCAAATCTTATGAATCACACCAAAGTAATTATTGAGATCACTTATCATAATAATTAAAAAATATTAAAAAATAAAAAAATTGTAGAAAATTATTATTAAAAAATATCCATGTTATCGCCGGCCATCCAACGTGGCACCGCTAGCTTCCACGTCAATGATTTCTAGCCAAAATTGGCCGGATAGACTGAATTGGTACCAATGTAAAAATATTTAGGACTAAATTGGTTCAATTGAAAGGTTTAGGACTGAATTGATACTAATGCAATAGGTTTAGGACTTTTTGGGTACTTTTCCCTAATTATGGAGTCTCACTTAATGTAAGTTAATCAGGCCATTTGGATGCAAAGTGAGGAATGAGGGACTAATGTAGCCTTATATATATGGTGGGTCACAACATTCTGTTGTGATCTAATTTGCTCAACCGATCACTTTGTCTTTGGCAAGGCTCAAGAGTATTGAAAGAGCAAAAAATACGTTTGTCAGGTAATTCCTATTTTAATGGGAAATTGTACAAGGACCCGCTGAACTTTTGGAGTAGCACACGTTTACACGGTTCGGCGATGGGGCTACGAAGAAAGCAACACAAAATTCCACTATAGATCAATGGATACAACAAAAATTACGATCACAATTAGAGTCACTCAAGCGCTATTAGTGCTTCCTGGACAATTACATCTAATAACTCACACAATATTTAGCCCGAATAATACACAAAATAATTCCTCGATCTTGCAAAGGAATTAATAAATCTTGCCATAAGATTCATTGTCTCGAACGCTCGTCTCTTGGATGCATATCAAAACATTTGTTGTATTACAGACAGCCATTAGTTATGAAACATGGACATGATGTTTGTTCAACTTGTCCTCTCACTATACACATGCATTTAGCAACTTTCCCACTAAAAGTTGCTAATTTTTATTTGACCACAAGTAGTGTTCTCTTTTCGTTCATATCTCAAATGACATCCCAACCCTCAGAAGCCTATTCCTTGGGATTGCCATTATTTTCTCGCCTTGCCTGAAATTCTTCCTGAGGAAACTGTAGGCGTAGTTGACGACGATCTCCTTGAACAAGGACGAGTTCGGCTCGGCGACCACCTCGGCTTCCCCGAGGAGGTACACGGCGCCCCTCTCCATTGCTTTCTGCATGAATGGCATCTCCTCTTCGGCCACTCGGGTCGGACTGAACACAGTAGGATTGGAAGAATTTGTGGACTTGGCCGCGTTAAACGATTGGATAGAATTAGAGGAGAGATCGGACGGGTTTTGCTGCAGCAGCGACTCCTGCATAATGGTAAAACCGTTGGACCATCCATCTTCTGCTAGCAGTGGCGATTGCAGTACACCTTTGCTGGTTGTCGCATCCGAAGGATGCGATCATTGTTCTCGGCCTCAAGGAAGAAGTACTCCTGCCGGATGAATTCCTTCAAGTTGTCCACCAATTGGCGCTCGAACTGGAGCGTTTCCTCAATCTTGTCGTTGTATCCGTACCGCACAACGCAGCGGAATATCCTGAAGCCCCTCGGCTTGACCTGCCCGAACAAGAACCGCTCCTCCAGCGCAACCTTGCTGATCGGGAGGTTCTTGATCGAGACTAGGACTAGAACTGAATGGATAGACGGAATATTTGCAACAAAATGCGATAATATCGGAGGAATGCCCTGCACGAGCTTGGAGTAGAGAAGGCCGATCCATGGGCTTCAGTTGATGCTTGGGTTCGCGGCTAGATCTCTGATGTATTCGGCTGAGACCTTGTTCTTGAGCTCGTACATGTACCGTTGTTTGTGGACGTAATGCCAGATGATCATGATGGTCATGAGGACGGCCGCGAACACGAGCGGCAGGAAACCGCCCTCTATGAACTTGTAGAGGACTGATGAGAGATAAAGCAATTCGATCGAGCCGAAGATGTTGAAGAAGAGAACGATCCACCATATACTCGTCTTCCATATCACGAGCATGATGAGAGTGAGCAAGCAAGTCGTGATCACCATGACGCTCACCACAGCAATTCCTGCAACCAAATGTTCAGCAGACAAATTGACATTACAAAAGCCACCGAATTATGTCCAATTGAAATGTTTGGAGAGTGCAAGTTCTGAGGCCGGTCCAGATTAATATGAAGTTATTCGAAGTTTCAATTGGAAAGGAAATTAAATTAGTTCATCAACGGAGCCTAGTGATTTGGACTTACCGTAGGCGTTGCCGATGTTGGTTGTGGTCTGGAAGCTGGCAGTGACCAAGACGCAGGCGACCATGAGCATGTAGTTCACCTCCGGTATGTAAACCTGGCCCTCGTACTTGGCCGACGTATGAACGAACTTGACCCTCGGGAAGCAGCCCAAGCTCAGTGACTGCGAGATGATGGCGAACGCCCCAGAGATCATTGCCTGGCTCGCGATGATCGCCGCGGCAACCGCCACCACGAACATCGGCCAGTACAAAGGATCTGCTCATCGATCAACAGGAGTGGCGAAAGATTATCAAACATAGACTCATTTGTACTGCGGGCGTGAAGGCTCATAAAACTTTTGCGGGTTCATCCTAAGACATCACGTACATTATACTTTCGAGAGCGTAATTCGGGTCAATTTTCTAAGTTTTGATCATGGCAATCATAGTGGCTATTTCGCTTTGCTAGATTATATCTGTTCTAAAATTCATGTAAGGTGTTGTATTTCAATTTTACGTACCTGGGATTGAATCATAGAAAGTGTCCTTAACATGGTCAGGGTGCTTCATGAGAGAAGCTGCTTGTCCACTATATGCGGTCAAAATTGCAGGAAATGTGAGGCAAGAGAAGCTGATCTGCATCAATTGTGCACCCCAATGATCAAACTCAATGAAAATTGCAAACGTTTAATTTGGGTAAATCCCAAAGTGATAAATGACATTTTATTTTTCTGTTTACTTATGGTTTTGTTCTTGGCATCATTTGCTTGGTGGACGGACTCTCGGAGACAAGAAGAAGAAAAACAACAACAAATAAATATTCCTGAAGAAGTCAAAAAGGGCGCCTCCTTCTGTTGAAACAGTAGGCAAAGGAAATTGTATCTACTTACTTGGATTGCTCGAACATTGAAATGACCCAGATCGGCGAACATGGCCTCAGTGCCTGATTCAAACCAACCGTTCATATCAATGAGCTTAAAACTGTCACCTACTTGTTTAAAAAAAAAAAAACACGAGAAAATTGTTCAAAAAGTTCTCACCCTATTGCACTTTTGTCAATTCAGTCGTAAACTTTTTGATCTGTCAATTCGGTCCTAAACCTTTTCAAATTTTGCCAATTGAGCCCATCCGACCAATCTTGACTAGAAATAGCTGATGTGGACGCCGGCTCCGTGCTGGCGCTACGTGGACAATTTTTAATAGTGTCTTAATAAATTATTTGAATTTTTTCATTTTTTATTTTCATTTTCCTTTTTATTTTATTTTCTTCCTCACTTTTTCTTCACTCTTTTTTTGCTGTGGCCGGTAGGGCCGCGTCCCTCGCTGGCCATAGTGAAGAGAAAGTGAAGAAGAAAAAAAAAAGAAAAAAAAGAAAAAAAGAAAAAAATATGTTAAAATACTATTAAAAATTATCCATGTCGGTGCCGGTCGTGCCACGTAAGAAGGCCGGCGTTCACGTCAATGATTCATGGTCGGCGCTCACGTCAATGATTTCGGCCCAAAATTGGTCGGATTGACTCAATTGGCATAACGTGTAAAGATTTATGACTAAATTGGCAAAATTAAAAGACTTAAGATTGAATTGGCAAAAATGCAATAGGTTTAGGACTTTTTGGACAATATTTCCAAAAAAACAAACACAAGCATACAGATAAGGACCTGTAATGCAGAGAAAGATGCCGCCGAGCGAGACCCAGGCTTGCTTGCCGTTGCGGTTGAAGTAGTCGACGATGTACTTAGGGTTGAAGGCACGCAACATGCCGATGTCGTACTTGAACAGGTTGAAGAGCCCGATCCCGCTGATGAACGCGAACCAGACGAAGATGATGGGGGCGAACGAGAACCCGACCCGGTCCGTCCCGAACCTCTGGACGCTGAAAAGGACTATCAAGATCGCCACCGATATCCCCACCACCGCATCTGCATGTCCATGCATAAACAAAACGTTTATGGAATAAGTTTATTGATTTTAGAAGCATATATGTACTATCAATTTGCTAATAGTTAGGCATTGCACTTACCTTTGCCCAATGACTTGATCCCGCTCACTGCTGAAAGAACTGCAGTAACCCAAAAGAAAAAGAAAAAGAAAAAGGACCTGAGAGCTTATCTTAGCATCCAAGATGCAAAATGTATCCTTATCCTCTTTCTTTTTCTTTAGAAGTCATATATATTTGATTTTGCAATAATGGTTAGGACTTTGCTAGTGTAACATTTTTTGGTAAATGTGAGAATAACAGTATATTGTCAGCCACAAATTCTTAAAAGAGTGAACCCCACAATAATTTAAAATTAATTATTATTATTTTTTTTGTGGCCAAAAAAATATTATTAGCGTAACAGCGTCTAAAAGCTGTTATATAATTAATTCCCTGGTGGTTGACCCGAATCTGCAGCATGATTAGTCGTAAGTGTAATTTGCCCAGTACTCGAGAAAAAGCAATTTATTACACGTGGAACAATTTAAGTTTTTCCTTGGAAGAAAGTATTTTATGTATGCAAGTGCAACGTTTCACTAACGATACGCACGTCTCGACAAGCTCATCAATTTTTGAGGAAGTCATTATGTGTTTTCATTGGCAAATTGTTCAAAAAATCCTAAACTAATTACATTTTTATCAATTCAGTCATGAACCTTTTAATTATGTCAATTTTTTTTTAGAATTTTAATTGTGCGAATTGAGTCCATCGCTGACGTGGATGGCCGCCGTCCTACGTGGCATAGCCGGCATTGACGTGGAGAATTTTTACTAATATATTAATATTTTGAATTTTTATTACCTTCTTTTTCTTTTTCTTTTTCTTTTTTCTTTCCTTATCTGTTCCTTCTTCTTTTTTTCTTTACTGTGGTCGGCGACGGTCGCGCATTCGCCTAGCCACTCCCAAATCTGGGCAAGGCAGCCTCGCCCTCGGTCGGGGAACCTCGCCGGCCATAGTAAAGAAAAAGAAGAAGGAAAAGATAAGGAAAGAAAAAAGGAAAAAAGTTTATAAAAATATAAAATATATAAAAAGATATTTAAAAATAGCCACGTTAGTGCCGACAGTGTCACGTAAAACGGCCGACATCCACGCAGTGATTTCCGGCCAAAAATTGGTCAGATATACTCAATTGGCAAAACATGAAATGGTTTAGGATTCAATTAGCACATTAAAAAGGTTTAGGACTGAAGTGTAATAGATTTAGAATGTTTTTGGACAATTTTCTCGTTTCCATTGGTGAGAAAAAAATCTTCTCTTAAGTTTTGAAATATCATAATTTGTAATAGGGGCACATGAGCAAGGATGGCGATTTAGACCTGAAATGGATGGAGTGAGAACACCGTCGCCGATGACCATGGATGTGCCCATGATGGTGACGAGAAAGAGCACGATCTGGGCGGTCTTGCTGTTCTCGAGCTTCTCCTTGATCTTCTGAGCCCGTCGCAGCTGGTTCGATGGAGGGTCGAGCTTGTAGTTCGAAAGTTCTCGATCCTCTGGCTGGCGATTCGGGATCAGGCTCACCTTCGCGTACCTGCAGATCAGCGAGTACAGCGCGAACGTCCCTCCTGGACATGCGCATGGGGCGCACGACCCAGAATTGTGAAAGTAAAATAAGAAAAAAATTGGGCATGTGAACATACAAAAAATGGTCATGAACATTATGCTGATAATCCTGGTATGTGAAGCACAGTAGAGATAGACGTGTGTACCGTCGCCATTGTCGTTGGCCAAGAGGACGATGAAGACATACTTGAGCATGGGGATGAGGGCAATCGTGTATATGATCAGCGACAGAACCCCGATAACGTCCCGAGTGTCCTTAATTCCCTCCGTGAACGTACTCGCGTACACGTAGAGCGGAGATGTCCCTATGTCACCGTACACCACGCCTATGCTCTGGAATGCCAAACTCATCGTCCTTTGCCAGTCCACCTTGGAGGAGCGGCCGTGGGACATGGAGACCCGACCCACCTCCAGGTTGAGAGAGTCGACGCGACGTAGCCTCGCCCACGAGACCTTCCGCTCCTTCATGTTTGGCTTCTCCGCCTCGTTTGCGTCCACCGTGATCTCCGGTTCCTCTTCTTCTTCTCCCCCCATCGCCACCACCTTCTTCTCCGCCATTGATCTTCTCTCTGGTTTTCTTCCCCTCTCTCTTTCTTCAATGTGAAGTGATGACTCCGCTCTTTGTAGGGCCTCGAGGGGTCAAGTCGTTTTAACCGAATATTCTGCTGGACAGATCATGCGATAATTTTGACGAAAATGAGGGTGATCATTGAGGTTTGTTTATTTCGATTTATTTTCAAGGTGACTAGATTCCATTAGCCGATTTGGTAAGTCGCACGCTTTTGTCGCTTTCCTCAGAAGCTGGTCGAGATAAATTTTATCTGTGTAGTTTTCTTCAATGAGTCAGATGTCTTAACTCTTTGGTACTTATGTGATTAAGGGGGCATTTCCCAATAATTACTTGTATTTGTCTTTGTTCCAAGGACAAAGAATGACCAATTTTAATGAATTGCAAGTTGATCTAACCAAAGACTAGAATTAACTAACTCTCATGGCTTTAGCTACACTCTAGGATCTTATGAGTTGGCTTTAATAATAATGGTGTGTCCTAAACATAATATTAGTATTTTTTTCTCCTTTTCTTTGTCATTGTGGATGGTCAAGTGACATTGACATATATCCATATACGTTGTGTTGTCTTCTTGTTCATTTGTTGTTGTTGTTGTTTTTTTTTTTTTTTGTCGAAAGAAACATTCTATTCATTAATCAGGATAATACTCGAGAGATACATAGAATACTTTTAAGCCTAACAACTCCCAAATAACTATAGAAAAAAGAAAATATTAGAAAGCAAACGACAAAGCACATCCTGCAGCTAGAACACATTCTCATCCTCCAAGAATAGATCTGTCACCGTAAAAGATCGACGGCCGATTATCAGATTCAGTGATGAGCACACACTAAGAAACCTCACTTTATTTGCAACGGCTTACGGTGTGTGTCTATATTCGACGTCCTCATCATCCTCATCGAGCAATAATACCAATATCAGTATGTTGAAAAAACACAGATCAACTACCTGTAAGGAACTTCCAAATCTATATCTAAATCTAATCCAGGAGAGTAAAATCTCTGTATCTAGACCTAAATCTAAACCGGGAGAGAAGAGCAGCATAATCTCAGAGAGTTTATGGAGTTTTGTCACGAACATCCTCATCGGTGGCTCTCGACTGGACGAATGGTCGAACTGGTCTCCACATCCACCCAAGATTACCTTTAGAAAATTATTCACACTCGCAAACTCCCAAAACAGAGTGGGAGAGAAAAGGAAAGACAATCCAAGCAAAGAAAAGAGCCTTGAACTCCCACAAAAGATTTCTAAATATTCAACACTTTAATCGGCTCAAAATCAAGTAGAAATCTTGAAAATGAGAGACAAAGAGGAAGAGAGATACAAGGAGTGAGGAAGGGGAAGAGGGAGACAGAGGGGGGAGGGAGGGAGCAGGACTTGTTGGCGGCGCTAAAACCCTAAAGGGGAGGGGGGGGGGGGGGATTGTTCATTTGTTGTTTGATAAGCGAAAATTTCTTGTCGTTATAGGGAAAAGTATCAAAATAGTCATAAAACTATTACATTGAAACTAATTCAGTTCATAAATTTTTTAATTAGACCAATTCAATCATAATCCTTTTTTGCATTGGTACCAGTTGAGTCTATTAGGTCAATTTTGGCTGAAAATCATTGACAAGAACGTCGACCGTCCTACGTGGCACGATCGACGCTGACGTGAAATTTTTAATATTATATTTTAATATTTTTAATATTTTTTTCTTTTCTGGACTCTTTTGTTGTTGTTGTTGGCCAACAGGGTCGCGGCGCCCTCGTCTAGCCCAAATCTGGGCGAGGGCATCGTGGCCCTCGCTAGGTCGGGGCGAGGGGCCACGCGAGCCCTCGCCGGCCAATAACAAGAAAAAAAAGTAAAGCCCAGAAAAGAAAATTAAAACCAAAAAATTATTAAAGTAAATCTATGTTAGCGCCATCTGTGTCACGTAGGACTGTTGATGTCCATATTAGCGATTTTCGGCCAATTTTGGCCAGATGGACTCAATTGGTACAAAATGCAAAAAAGGTTTAGTAGTGAATTGGTCCAATTAAAAGGTTTAGGACTGAATTGGTACCGATGCAATATGTTTATGACTTTTTTGTTACTTTAACCTATCGTTACATATTAACATACAATCCATGATGTATTTTGATAGCATAAACTATCATAACAGGAATTAAAAGGGTATTTAGATGTTTTAATTGTTTGAAGATAATTAGATGTGCACCCTAAGTATATGGTGAAAATACTATTCAACTTTTTATCACTTTACTATACAAGTTTTTGCGTTAAGGTATTCTAAACGATGTGAAATTTAATTAGTACTAAATATCTATAGTTTAAACTTTTTTTTTTGTGAAAGCGGGTCAAGTCATGTTCAAGTTTACTTTCGCTCGACGTGAGATTCTATGTCATTTGTCTTGGGTGGCTTTTCCGAACAAAAAGAAGACAAAAGAGCCGTAAACAGCTCGCCAGATCCTGATGAGGTAAAAAAGTTTTGTCAATGTTAGAAACCAATTCACATTTCCATTGGAGACCTTGGACTTGGAGGATGTTCCAATTTTTCCACCCAATAACTATGTGATTCTCCCTAGGAGACCACGTTGGCCAATCTTGTCCGACTTCGTGAAAGGTAACATCTATGTGACAATATCTCCCGAAATTCTTCCTCTGCCACTTTTTTAATCCCCCAAAAACATTGAGGGTGACCTTTCCATAAAAGAAAAATGCCAGATTAAAATAGCATTATTTTGTGAAATTATGTGACCAACTTTTGTTGCATACCGACTATGACCCCCTTGGAGGTGAATTCATTATTCAAGCATTTCTTTTAAATGCTGAAGAATTTTCGATTTTAGTCTCGCCGTATCTATTTAGCGTAATTTTCGAAAGCACTTTTGTCACTTTATCGTGGAGCGTTACCTAATGTAAGTTGATAATGTTCTTCACCTGCATAGGCAAGGAATGAGAATTAGTGTAGCCGAAGATATATGTGGTGGGTCGCAATGTGGTTTTGGCATCTAATTTCCTGAACAAGTCATTATATATTTGACAATACTCAAGAACACACACACAAAAATACTTCCAGGAATTGCACAAAATCCCTCTCAACATTTAGGGTGGTGCATATTTGCCCTTGAACTTTCTCCGACCGAACCGCTATCCGACATGCCTGCTCTCGTCGGAGATGATCAGGCTAGTGCCCCACACGGGCAGTGAGCCTTACACGGACAAGTGACTTCCTGACCATTCTCCACCAGAACCAGGTCGGAGGCATCCAGCTCCTCTAGGACTCTCGGTGGGTTGCCGTGAATCCCAACCGAGACGCTCCTATCGCCAACATCGGAGACCTTCTTCAGGTAAAATAAATAAATAAAGAAAAAGTACAAACACTCTCCCTCCACATTTCACATCTTTTTTAGGTCTACCCGACAATATTACTATGCGTCGGCATAGTTAAGTACAAAATTAGTCGTAGCACATTTTACGGTATTACAACGAGTCTTCTTAAGCAAGTGTAGAATAATCGTAAAGAAAAGCTGAAATACGGTACACTAATGTACTTTAGTAATGAGCCTGGATGGGGTCAGATTGAGCCCGTGCTAGGCCGACCCGAACCCATAAACGAGCTACCCGCTTTGACTCACTCCACACAAGAAATTTTCAAATTCATCTAGGTCATCTCGAAAGCATTGTCCATAGGCCCCAATCCAAACATATGTGCCCAAAGTCGATCGCGACACGAATTCACCCGATCAATACTTACCCGACTCTTCAATGCCCCAGACTTTTCTCGTGTTCTAAGTGAGCACAACGATTTAAACGTGGAGCGATGAACGCGTACAGGAGCGTATCGACGAATAATGTTAGAGAATAACTTCAATACTTTTACGCAAAAACAATGACGTCCTCGGGGAGGCCCGACGGGTCGGGTTGAGCTGTAAAGTGAACCCGAAGACGCAGCCAATTTGTACTCTTTGGTAATGGATCTTGTAACTACGTAATTGCTCGATAAAATAAATCACGGAGAATTATGTGGTGGTTTCCAAACACTCGCGCCTTCGATAAGACAAACGGGCCCTCATGCTCTGTAGATTCCAATTGATCCCCAAAATACCTCGAGTATCGCTAAAGGAGCATGCTTCGTCATCATGTTTGTCGATTCTCTACTTTCATGATTTTCTTCACAACAACCTTGCTTTCACCACGATATCTCGGATGAAATGGTAATGTCATTATGAAATGAAACAGGAAATCATTTTCCTTCTCGAAGTCGGACTGTAATAATTAACAGGAAACATGAATTTTCATGGCACACGTTATGACGTACATAAAAATCCAATTTATAGGCTTTCCCTACAATTCGACTTAAATGTACTTCGTTCACGAATTCAAACTCGAGATGTATTTTAACAATACTCAAACCTCGGCCTGCCTATTAAGCCTGTTGAATTGATGGGCCCGGATTATTAGAGTATATCTACCAGTTCACCAATTTAATTTTCTTTGTTGAATGCAAGGAAAAAGGTAATGTACAACGACATGGCAAGAACATTCATCAATAGACAGCCATTAGTTATGAAACATGAACATGATGTTTCTTCAACTTGTCTTCCTCTAAACATGCATTTAGCAACTTTCCCATTAAAAGTTGGTAAGTTTTATTTGACTACAAGCAGTGTTATCTTCTCATTCATATCTCATATGTCATGCCAACTCTCAGAAGCCTATTCCTTGGGATCGCCATGATTTTCTCGCCTTGCCTGAAATTTTTCCTGAGAAAACTATAGGCGTAGTTGACGATGAACTTCTTGAACAAGGATGACTTCGGCTCGGCGACCACCTCGGCTTCCCCAAGGAGGTACACCGCTCCCTTCTCCATCGCTTTCTGCACAAATTGCATCTCCTCTTCGGCCACTTGGATCGGACTGAACACAGTTCGATTGGAAGAATTCGTCGACTTGACCACGTTAAATGATTGGATAGAATTGGAAGAGAGATTCGACAGGTTTGGCTGCGGCAGCAACTCCTCCATTTGGACCGTTGATCCCTTGGCCTGTCCAACTTCTGCTAGCAATGTCGAATGCAGTACACTGTTGTTGGCCGTCTCGTCCGTTTGGTTGTGATCATTGTTCTCGGCCTCAAGCAAGAAGTACTCATGCCGGATGAATTCCTTCAAGTTGTCCACCAATTGGCGCTCAAACTTGTGCGGCTCCTCAATCTTGTCCTTGTATCCATACCGCACGATGCAACGGAACATCCTGAAGCCCCTCGGCTCGACCTGCCTGAACAAGAATCGCTCCTCAAGCGCGACCTTGCTGATCGGGAGGTTCTTGATCGAGACGAGAACTAGAACCGAATGGATAGACGGAATATTTTCCACAAAATGCGATAATATTGGAGGAATGCCCTGCACGAGCTCGGAGTAGAGGAGGGCAATCCCGGGGACCCGATTGATGCTTGGGTTCGCGGCAAGATCTCTGATGAACTCAGCTGAGACCTTGTTCTTGAGCTCGTACATGTACCGTTCCTTGTGGACGTAGTGCCAGAGGATCATGACGGTCATGAGGACGACCGCAAACACGAGCGGCAGGAAGCCACCCTCAACGAACTTGTAGAAGACGGACGAGAGATAGAGCACTTCGATCGATCCGAAGATGGTGAAGAAGAGCACGATCCACCATATGCTCGTCTTCCATATCACGAGCATGATGAGAGTTAACATGCCAGTCGTGATCACCATGACGCTCACCACAGCAATTCCTGCAACCAAAACATTCATGAGACAAATTAAACTATCAAAGCCACCGAATTAGATTGAATTTTTTCAACGACGCAAATTTTTAGGTCAGTCGAAAAAGTTGTTAGAAGTTTCGAATGGGAAGGAAAGCAAATCAATTCGTCGTCGAAGCCTCACGTTTTGGACTTACCATAGGCGTGGCCGATGTTGGTTGTTGTCTGGAAGCCGGCAGTGACTAAGACACAGGCGAGCATGAGCATGTAGTTCACCTCCGGTATGTAAACCTGGCCCTCGTACTTGGCTGATGTGTGAACCACCTTGACCCTCGGGAAGCAGCCCAAAGTCAGCGACTGCGAGATGATGGCGAATGCCCCCGAGATCATCGCCTGGCTCGCAATGATTGATGCGGCGACCGCCACCACAAACGTTGGCCAGTACAAAGGTCCTGCTCATGGATCAACAGGAGTCACAAAACATTATGAAACATAGGCTCATTTGTGCCAAGATATCATGTGCGATTTTACCAACGGGAGCTTAATTCGGATCAATTTTCTAAGTCCCGATCATGGCAATCATATTATTTAATTTTCTTCGCCAGATTATATCAACTATGAAATTAGAATCAGGTGTTGGAATCTAATTTTACATACCCGGGACTGAGTCATAGAAAGTGTTGGCAACATGGTCAGGGTGCTTCATGAGATAAGCTGCTTGTCCACTATATGCGGTCAAAATTGCAGGAAATACGAGGCAAGAGAAGCTGATCTGCATCAATTGTACGCCCATATAATCAAACTCGACCATCCATACATTTAGCACATAAAGAAGGAAATTGCATCTACTTACCTGGATTGCTGGAACATTGAAATGACCCAGATCAGCAAACATAGCCTCAGTGCCTGATTCAATTGAACCATCCATATCAATGAGCCTAAAATCGTTACCAACTTGTATTACCGGAAAAACAGACGTGAGCGGATGGCATGCGGACCTGTAATGCATAGGAAGATGCCGCCGAGCGAGACCCAAGCTTGCTTGCCGTTGCGGTTGAAGTAGTCCACGATGTACTTAGGGTTGAAGGCGCGCAACACGCCAATGTCGTACTTGAACATGTTGAACAGCCCGATCCCGCCAATGAACATGAACCAGACGAAGATGATGGGCGCGAACGAGAACCCGACCCGGTCCGTCCCGAACCTCTGGACGCTGAAAAGGATTATCAGGATCACCACCGATATGCCCACCACCGCACCTGCATGTCCATACATAAGATATACGTTCATCGAAGGGAGTTACGGATGGATTTTAGAAGCACGTTTGCATTACCAATATATGCTTATGATTAAGCACCGTATTTACCTGTGCCCAGTGACTTGATCCCGCTCACTGCTGAAAGAACTGTAGGAACCCAAAAGAGGGGGGGAAAAAAGGACCAGAGAGGTTATCTTAACGACAAAGAATTCTTCGAAAAGGTTCTGATAGATAAATAGCGAGAAAGGACGGCGATTTAAACCTGAAATAGATGGAGTGAGAACACCGTCGCCGATGACCATGGAAGTGCCCATGATGGTGACGAGAAAGAGCATGATCTTTGCGGTCCTGCTGCTCTCGAGCATCTCCTTGATCTTCTGAGACCGTCGCAGCTGGTTCGACGGAGGGTCGAGCTTGTAGTTCGAAACGTCTCGGTCCTCCGGCTGCTGATTTGGGATCAAGCTCACCTTCGCGTACCTGCATATCAACGAGTACAACGCGAACGTCCCTCCTGCATGCGAGAACGGGACACACTAGTTAGAATCGCGAAAATTAGTAATTGGTAGCGAACAAAAAAAAAAAAAAAAAGATGTATGCGTGTACCGTCGCCATTGTCATTGGCCAAGAGGACGATGAAGACGTACTTGAGCATGGGGATTAGGGCAATCGTGTAGATGATTAGCGAAAGAACACCGAGAATGTCTTGAGTGTCCTTAATTTTGTCCTTAAACGTGCTTTGGAACACGTAGAGTGGAGATGTCCCTATGTCACCGTACACTATTCCTATGCTCTGAAATGCCAAACTCATCGTCATTTGCCAATTCACCTGTAAATCATTTATTTTATCACTTTAATCGCAAAAACAAAAAATGCTCGGTTATTCAAGGAATTTTTATATTTTTTTACTAAGTCCATCAACAGTAAAAAGTCGGTGCAATTTATTATGGGTCATTTATCATGATCCTGTCACGAATCTTTTCTGAGAGCTCTCTCACTGTCTTCTGATGTGATCGATACGATGCAATATTTGTTCAAAGTTTCGTCCTAGTAAAACTCGGGCATTCATATTTCGATAAGGACGACAGAAAAACTCTACAGATGTTTTCTCAAGATCCACTAATATCAAATAAATAAAAGAGAAATAATTAGCTGATGAAAAACATGGCTCCATGAATCACCTTGGAGGAGTGGGCATGGGACATAGAGACTTGACCCGCCTCCAGGTTGAGTGAGTCGACGCGGTGCAGTCTTGCCCAAGAGACCTTTCGCTCCTTCATGTCTGGCTTGGCCTTGTTCTCCGCCTCTCTCGCTTCCGCCGTGATCTCCGGCTCTTGTTCTTCCTCCACCGCCACCACCTTCTTCTCCGCCATCTTTTCTCTCGCCGGCCCTTTTTTTGCTCTTGCTTCTTTCTCTCGACGTGAAGGGATGACTCCACACTTTATAGGGCCTCGAGAGTCCAGACGTTTTAATGGAAACAAGTCGTGCGGAATGTTTCATGAAAGAAAGGGTGATCATTGAGGTTTGTTTATCTTCGATAATTTGACTCTGTCGGTGAGACGTTTTTGTTTCCCGTATAGGATTTAGTATAATAGAATTTCTATTCAAGGTGACCAGGCTTCATTGATAGATTTGGTAAGTCGTACGTTTTTGTCGCTTTCTGCATAAGCTAGATGCGTACTTTTCCTGAAGTCAGATGTCTTAACTTACTCATTATTAATGTAACTACTATTAACTACTTTTGTTTTCTATTTTTAAGGGGCGGTTTCCAATAATGACATGTATTTTTCTTTGTTTCAAGGGTTTTTATCCAGAAGAAAGAAAGCCCAATAAGGAAAACTGCAATTTGATCACAGCTAAGACTAGAACTAAGGGAAAGTTTCAAATAAGGACTTGAATTTGGACCATTTTCTCAAAAGAGGATCAAGATCGGATATTGTTTCCAAGAATACTTTAAAGTAACAAACTTAATTTGCTCGGCCGGACAAAGAGCGCATGAAACTCAGGTGGTTGCGGAAGGAAGAAGAAAGAAAATGCTCCTGAACAAAAATATCCCAGCCATGACTTGCAAAGCATCGTGTGAGTCACACATGTTCATCGACTAGCGAATTTTTGGTTGGCCTGTGAATTCAGGCCTTATTTGAGATTAAATTTGCCACTTCGAGGCCTTATTTAAGACAAAATCCATTCTTAGCTATCTTTTAAGAAAACTGTTCCATTCTATGCGGTTATTTGAAAATTATTTTACATAGTATAGTCTTCATGTTCATTTGTGCCTTCATAATTGGATAGAATTCCATTAACTAAAAAGCTTTCACTACTTTGAGTTAATTACCTGTGCAGCCGCTTAGTCCCAAAAATTCAAACTATCACACTATGACAACCTTTAATCTTCACGGTACCGTTCTTTCGCACTAAGTATTTGGTGCGCATTCCATTCAACCTTTCGTCACTTTGACTAGATACAAGTTTCGAGGTTAGGCATTTTCAACAATATAATGCATAATCCATCTATATTTAGATAAGGTACGTTTTTATTTTGTATAGTGAGTCAAGTGGTGTCTGAGTCTACTTTCGCACACATCGATTGGTCCACCTCCTCTGGAGATTTTAAGGCCGCAGTCCCCCCTGCGTCAATTTGGTGCATTTGAGATTTTACTCATGGAGTGCCTTCCCACATTAGTCTGGTGCGTTCAGTAGGGAGTGCTCTCAATAGAACTTTGAACATACGACCATAAAAACGAGTCAATAGGATAATCGAGATGCCCCACGTTGGTAATCATACATGGAATCATTGTAATTGTCTTAAGTGGCTCTTCTGAACAAAAAGAAAGCAAAAGGGCCTTAGACAGCTCTTCGATTTCAACCCTTCTATGTTTTCTAGTATTTTATGCAGATCTAATTAGTTAAGAGGATGTACTTTTGTCCAAATCTCCACGTACACACTCGAAACTGAATAAATCCTCCCCTAATTGACAACTTCGACAAAACCCAAAATGGGAAGAGGTGTTGCGCTGTGCGTGCGGATGACAAATTGACAATTGACCAAGCAAAGTGAATTGATTATCATAAACGTTTGATAGCGAACTTCATTATTAAATTTGCATTATCGCTAGATAGTCATAGCAATTATTGCCGGTTTTAAAATTATAGTTATACAAGTGAGCATTAAGAATCACCAATCATGCCTCCAAAGTCAACCTTCCGTGCGCTATTGGATCGCTCATATGCTAAGCCTCGTTGACTTTTAGGCAGATGAGAGGTCATGTTATGTGGTGCCTTGTCCATTCGTACTTAAATTATAGTATCTATACCGAACTACAAACTAGATGGTCATCGTGGATAATTTTTCATGTTTCCAACTAATACCCTTCCCACAACTTGTCACTTTGATCGGGCATAAGGATATTAGAATTGTTAAAAGTTTCGTGCGGCGATTACCTTAGTGTCAAAAGTTTTCGCCGGCTCACTCAAATCGAAGAAAAGACGATCACGACTCACTTAAGTGTCAAATCGGAGAAAATGTGATCACTTAAGTGCCTCCATCGAGAAATTCCGGCAAATAATATTACACGACTTTTAAAATGAAAAGTTCTAACTTGGGATTTTTATATTAAAAACAAGTCCAGGTGGACTTCTGAAACGACGTAGCATGAGCAATTCTTGTAAACTGAGAGGTGACCTTACCGTAAGGTCACGAGACTCAAACCCCCGAGCATAGTCCTCAGCCGCGACCATAGAGGCGGCGACTTTCTTCAGCAACGGAGCACACTTGGCGTTGACATAGCGGCCAACGCATCATCCGATCCATTAGCACCAACACTGCCAGCGCCAGCGCTGACGATCCCGAGCGCGTTCACCACGGCCGCGGGATGCGGCAAAGGCAGAGGCAGCGAAACAACCTTAGGAACCGCGACTTGCAGGGTACCGGTACTCTCCTCCTTGGATCGTTCAAAAACTCCTTGAGCTTCAGAATCTCGTGCACAAACGCATCCTTTCGGCTGTTGCGCCCACAATAACATAGTATTCACCTTCTTCTTTGCTTCGCTGAAACAAATTTGAACCGCTCGTCATGCTCTCGTTCTCCATTTGCAATACCGAGCTGTTAATTTTCGGGAAAAATCGAATTAAGGTTTTGGTTTAGGGTGTATTTTTGGGAAATTGATTGAATGGTCGATTTAGGGTTTCAAATTTGGGAAATTGGTTGAATGATCAATGTAAGGTTTATATTTAGGGAAAAACTTATAGGCGATGTCGTTTAGGGTATATATGCTGATTGGGCATGCCAACGGGATCCGGATCACCTAACATTGGGGTTTCTGTGACATGGGTAACATTACTTAAATCAGGCTGTTCAAATGAAAATGGACGGCCAAGAATG
Organism: Lenwebbia sp. NSW1173648; assembly: GCA_029784005.1. Classification (NCBI taxonomy): domain Eukaryota; kingdom Viridiplantae; phylum Streptophyta; class Magnoliopsida; order Myrtales; family Myrtaceae; genus Lenwebbia; species Lenwebbia sp. NSW1173648. The sequence goes on from JARCGZ010000010.1 coordinate 11,295,366, forward strand.
GGCCACGTCATTTGTTGAGGGGGAGGGAAAAAAATTGGGTGGAAATTTTTTTGGGTTTGAAAAATTTTGAATCCCAACCCTCTCTCAAATCAAGTCGTCCATTTTCATTTGGACGGCCTGATTTGAGTAATGTTACCCATGTCACAGAAATCTCAATATTAGGTAATCCGCTTCTATGCCAATGAGCCACGTCGGTCGGAGAAATTAATAAAATATAGTCACATCGGATTTTCAGGAACCGAAATTGAAGTGGGCACTTAAGTAATTGCTTTTTCTTTTATGAAAAGTAGCACTTAAGTAATTCGGGAAAAAAAAATTGGCACAAAAGTGAGCGCCATATGAAACTTTTGGTGCTGACAATGGATAATACAACAACGCTCGAACATACTCAATTTTTTCTAGAAGTAGAAGATTTTGTGTTAATAATGTTCCAGAAGTAGATATTTTCAACCGTTACCAAACGAATTTCTGTTATAGAAGCAGAAATTTTATCATGTTATCAAAACGCCTTTCTTTGATAAGAAATTAACTTCTAGACAGAAGTTAATTTCAGAAGCAGAAGTGTTATCATGCGCGCCCTAATTGGCTAAAGCTAAAGTAGCTGCTTTCGAAGTAACAGAAAGAAAAGCAACGACTGAAGTGGGAGAGTCAGAGTCGAAAAGAGGATTCCTCACTTCACACTTTATAACTCACATAGTACTCAATCCTCATAATTTCTCGTGTAGTAATTTCTCATTCTCACAACATAATACACAAATCTTATTACAAGAGCTATTGCCTTGAACACTTATAATCTCTTCAGGAGGTACGAACTGATATTAATATTTTTGAAGTGATTCAACTAACCATGAATGGGTTGGTGATCTTACAAGTAATAAAGGGAAAAAATGATACAAAAAGTGATTCTAGAACACTTACATAAAATATGGGATGCAAAGGTAGAGGGGTGATAGAGATTGTAGTGTGAGAAGAAGGAAGGTTGCAAGAGAGAGGGAGAGAGAGACTATAGAAAGTATACCCACACTTTCCTCAAATAATTGTAGATGAATGTTAGCATATATTGGGCACCTTCTTTTGAAGGATATGGAGACGGACCCTAGCCGTCTCAATGATGTGTAATTAGACGGATTGTGGTCGAATGCAAGCTATATTGAATTTAATCTAACATTGTTTCCCATTAGATGCAATACTCACACAACTCCAACTTCCATGTCTTTTGACCTTTCAGCAACCCTCTCTCACTCAACACCGTCATGCCTCACATCTAGTAGTGTAAACACTACCCATTATAGATCTGATCCGAATTGTCTCAATCCCCACAACCTTGCAAGCTATGTAAGTCCCATCAGAACTCCACCACTATTTGCAGTCTTGAAAGTGGTAAACTAGTTCCTATAAGGCATCATATGGTAGGGTAAGAACACCTCTTGTGTAATAGCTTGATAAAATAAATCCCCTAGAAGTACCTTGCGGCTTCCAAACACTCACGCCTCCAGCAAAAGAAGTGATCTCAATTGAATGTGCTACACAAATCATCAAAAAGATAGATAAAGAAAATTAGAAATCCATCATGGCTTGTGGACTTGTTTTTTGTGCAGCTACTGAACCACTTCTTCAAATATATATAATATAGGAGATCATAATCCTTCTCCAACTTAAACTCCCAACATTGAAAAGGAAATCAGGAACTCAATGGCACACATTCGGACGTTCACAAAATCAAATTCCGAACTTTCTTTTAATCGATGGGCTTCCCTGTAATTCAACTCGGATCAGGCATCGCTCATGAGTTCAAAATCGAGACATATTCTAACAATACTCAAGCTTGGCCTGCATACTAAGCATGTTGGGTCTGCAGACCCGAAACATTAATGGACACATGGGTTCCCTAATCGAATTTTCTTGTTGCATGCGAAGAAAAAGGTAATGGACAAATACATGGCGAGAACATTCATTAATAGACGCACGAGGTACAAAATGTTATATTTAGCAACTTTCCCATTGTAAGTTGCTACATCATAATTGACCACGAGCAGTGTTATCTTTCCATTCATATCTCATATGTCATGCCAACCCTTAGAAGCCTATTCCTTGGGATGGCCATAATTTTCTCTCCTTGCCTGAAATTTTTCCTGAGAAAACTGTAGCCGAAGTTAACGATGATCATCTTGAACAAGGACGATTTCGGCTCGGCGACCACCTCGGCTTCCCCGAGGAGGTACACTGCGCCCCTCTCCATTGCTTTCTGGACGAATTGCATCTCCTCTTCGGCCACTCGGATCGGGCTAAACACAGTTGGATTGGATGAATTCGTTGACATGACCACGTTGAACGACTGGATAGAATTGGAAGAGAGATTGGATGGGTTTGGCTGCGGCAGCGACTCCTCCATTTGGACGGGTGATCCCTTGGCCTGTCCAACTTCTGCTAGCAATGTCGACTGTGGTACGCTGTTGTTGGCGGTCTCATCCTTTCGGTTGGGATCATTGTTCTCGGCCTCGAGAAAGAAGTACTCATGCCGGATGAATTCCTTCAAGTTGTCCACCAACTGGCGCTCAAACTCGTGCGGCTCCTCGATCTTGTCCTTGTATCCGTACCGCACGATGCAGCGGAACATCCTGAACCCCCTCGGCTCGACCTGCCTGAACAAGAACCGCTCCTCGAGTGCGACCTTGCTGATCGGAAGGTTCTTGATCGAGACGAGGATTAGAACAGAATGGATAGATGGAATGTTTTCCACAAAATGCGACAATATTGGAGGAATGCCCTGCACGAGCTCGGAGTAGAGGAGGGCGACCCCAGGGACCCGACTGATGCTTTGGTTCGCAGCGAGATCTCTGATGAACTCGGCTGAGACCTTGTTCTTGAGCTCGTACATGTACCGTTGCTTGTGGACGTAGTGCCAGATGATCATGACGGTCATCAGGACGGCCGCGAACACGAGCGGCAGGAAACCGCCCTGTTTGAACTTGTAGTAGACCGACGAGAGATAGAGCAATTCGATCGAACAGAAGACGGTGAAGAAGAGCACGATCCACCATATGCTCGTCTTCCATATCACGAGCATGATGAGAGTGAGCATGCAAGTCGTGATCAACATGACACTCACCACAGCGATTCCTGCAACCAAACATTCATGAGACAAACAAAATAATAAAAGCCACCAAATTAGGTCCAAATTAATATAACCTTATTAGAAGTATAGAATGGAAACGAAGGCTCCGTTTGTTTCGCGAAAAATGAATAACTTATAAAATATTTTTCTAAAAAATGATGTCTTGTATCAATAAACGAACGAAATATACTTTTACCGTTGACATAAATGTTTAGACATACATGGTCATCGGTAATGAAATATTTTTCAATGACTAATTATTCTAAGTGACCAAATCATTCATTTTTCATGAAATAAACGGAGCCCAATTCAAAGTAATTCTTTGACGGAGCCATGCGTTATGGACTTACCATAGGCGTTGCCAATGTTGGCTGTGGTCTTGAAGCAGGCAGTGACCAAGACGCAGGCGATCATGAGCATGTAATTCACCTCCGGTATGTAAACCTGGCCCTCGTACTTGGCCGATGTGTGAACCACCTTGACCCTCGGGAAGCAGCCCAAAGTCAGCGACTGAGAGATGATGGCGAACGCCCCCGAGATCATCGCCTGGCTTGCAATGATCGCCGCCGCGACCGCCACCACGAACATTGGCCAGTACAGTGGTCCTGCTCATCGATCAACAGTAGTCATGAAACATTGTCAAACACAGGCTCATTTATACCGCGGGCGGGAGGCCTTACAATCTTTTGCGGGCTCATCGTAAGACATCGCGGACGATTTACCTTCGGGAGCTTGATTTCGGGCCAATTTTCTAAGTCTTGATGATTGCAATATTACTAATTATTTTTGTTGGCTAGACCATACGTATTATGAAATTTACATGAACTGTGGTATTTTAATTTTACATACCTGGGATTGAATCATAGAAAACGTTGGCAACATGGTCAGGGTGCTTCATGAGATAAGCTGCTTGTCCGCTATATGCAGTCAAAAGTGCAGGAAATACGAGGCAAGAGAAGCTGATCTGCATCAATTGTACACCCAAATAATCAAACTCGGTCATGGGAACACACGTTACTAGCCATACATTTAGGGGAAAATGACCAAAATATTAAAAATCTTATTAAAAATTGCCACGTTAGCGCCGACCGGCGTCCACGTCAGCGCAGGCTAGCCAAAGTTGGCTATATAGACTGAATTGACACAAATGCAAAATGTTTAGGACTAAATCGGCAAAATAAAAAAGAGGTTTAGGACTGAATTGGCACAATTGCAATAAGTTTAAGACTTTTTTTTGGTAATTTTGCGATTCATTTATTGCGCACGACATAAATACATGGCCTGACGATGGATCGTCTACATAAGAAAAGGGTTAAGTTGAAACTTTCAATTATGTGGTTCATTCAAAAGACAAATAATTGACAAAGCAGAATTGATTAGATATTCGTAAAGAAATCGCAGCTACTCACTTGGATTGCTCGAACATTGAAATGACCCAGATCAGCAAACATGGCCTCAGTGCCTGATTTCCATCCAACCATCCATATCAACGAGCTTAACAAAAAAAAAAAACACACACACACACACACAAGCGTACACACACAGACCTGTAATGCAGAGGAAGATGCCGCCGAGAGAGATCCAGGCTTTCTTGCCGTTGTGGTTGAAGTAGTCGACGATGTACTTAGGGTTGAAGGCACGCAACACGCCGATGTCGTACTTGAACAGGTTGAAGAGCCCGATCCCGCTAATGAACGCGAACCAGACCAAGATGATGGGCGCGAAAGAGAACCCGACGCGGTCTGTCCCGAACCTCTGGACGCTGAAAAGGATTATCAGGATCACCACCGATATCCCCACCACAGCATCTGCATGTCCATACATGAACAAACCTTTGGATTGTATATGGAATTTTAAGAGCACATTTGTGTTTTCCATTTTCTAATAACTAAGCACTGTGTTTACCTTTGCCCAGTGACTTGATCCCGCTCACCGCTGAAAGGACTGCAGTAACCCAAAAGCAATTGAGACAATTTCTCCTTCAAAAGGAGGAGGCAGACTCTGTGGACTTTTGATCTAACACGACGTTCATGGAAATTATTGGTTTTCACTATCTTCAAGTATATCATAACATTGGCAAAAGAAGTCCCTATCGTGTCATGCACTCATGGAAATCTTGGCAAAAGGACATTATAAGTGCAAACAAGTGTATGGAGATCACAAGCCAAAACTTTTCGCTGGCTCACTTAAATATCAAATTGGAGAAAAAAACAATCTTCAGTGTTAATGGCGAGAAATTCCGATCAAAAAAATACATGGCATTTATAATTATTTTTTTTAAGTGACATGGCATTTTAATCTTTTTTAAGTGACATGGCAGGTATCTTTTGTTCCTTACCTTCTTCCTCTGATCAATCGCCGGACCGGTGAATGGCTAGAGGGAGGGCGGAGGGCCAGCGAGACCAACCTTGCCTAGTGACGGTGACGGCTCGCCCTCGTTCAGCTGGCCCTAGTGAGGATGGCGAGGCCGGCCTCGTGACCTCGCCGGCCCTCCCTCTGTTTGGTGGGTGGCCAGAGGAAGAAGGGCAAAAAAAATAAAAAATAAAAAATAAAAAGCTTAGGAAATGCGTTAAATGGCCTTGTTTTATGCTTTAGATGCTGACTGCACCTCCAACGAGCCATGTCGACTTCAGATATTAATATAAAAAAAGGCCATGTCGGATTTTCGGCTAAGTAGATCAGAGTTGACACTTAAGTGATCGTTTTTCAAAAAAATTGGCACTTAAATGATCCAAAAAATATTTTGGCACTAAACCTAGCGTTCTACACAAGTTTTAGCACTTCTGGTGTGTTTTGCCTAGAAATATTTGATATCGTTTTTAGAATAATTTCCCAATATATCAATTCAAAATTTCATTTAACTGTGAGGACATGAAAACGAAAAATCGCCAAACATCTGTTGTGCTGTGCATAAATTGTGCATAGGCAACGAAAAAGAATTTCTTCGAAAGGGTTTTAATCGACAAAATAGCGAGAAAGGATGGCGATTTTAAACCTGAAATGGATGGAGTGAGAACACCGTCGCCGATGACCATGGAAGTGCCCATGATGGTGACGAGAAAGAGCATGATCTGGGCGCTCTTGCTGTTCTCGAGAATCTCCTTGATCTTCTGCGCCCGTCGCAGCTGGTTCGACGGAGGGTCGAGCTTGTAATTCGAAACTTCTTGGTCCTCCGGCTGCTGATTCGGGATCAGGCTCACCTTCGCGTACCGGCATATCAACGAGTACAACGCGAACGTCCCTCCTGCACACGACAACGGGGCACACTTGTTAGAATTGCGAAAACATGTCACCGGTAGCCGCCAAAAAAGAAGAAGAGAGATATATGTGCGTACCGTCGCCATTGTCATTGGCCAAGAGGACGATGAAGACGTATTTGAGCATGGGAAGGAGGACAATCGTGTAGATGATTAGCGACAGAACCCCGATAACATCCCGAGTGTCCATAAGTCCCTCCGTGAACGTACTCGCGTACACGTAGAGCGGAGACGTCCCTATGTCACCGTACACCACGCCTATGCTCTGGAATGCCAAACTCATCGTCCTTTGCCAATTCACCTGTAAATCAATTATTAACAAGGAAGATGATTGTATAACAAAAACATGTAAGTGATCATCTCACTGCAGTTTCAAATTCAAAAAATACAAATAATTAATTAGCTGATGAAAAACATTTCCAAGCGCAAAACCGGCGAAAAGCACCTGGGAGGAGTGGGCGTGGGACATGGAGACTCGACCCGCCTCCAGGTGGAGAGAGTCGACGCGGCGTAGCTTCGCCCATGAGACCTTTCGCTCCTTCATGTTCAACTTCTCCGCCTCTCTCGCTTCCGTCATGATCTCCGCTTCTCCTTCTTCTTCCTCCTCCTCCATCGCCACCACCTTCTTCTCCGCCATGGATGCTCTCGCTGGACTTTTCCTCTGGTTTCTTTCTTCAGCGTGAAGTGATGACTCCGCCCTTTATAGGGCCCTCGGGAGTCAAGACGCTGTAACTGAATATTCTGCTGGACAAATCGTGCCAAGTGTTTGACTACAAAATGAGGGTGATCATTCAGGTTTGTTTATTCCGGTAATTTGACATTGTGTCAGCGAGGTGCGTTTGTTTCGCATGCAGGGTTTAGCAAAAAAAATTACCAAAAAAGTCTTAAATCTATTACAATTACATCAATTTAGTCCTAAACATTTTTTTGCCAATTTAGTCCTAAATATTTTGCATTTTTGCCAATTCAGTCATTTCCGGTCAAAATCACTAATGTGGACGCCGACCGTCTTACGTGGCAAGGCCAACCCTGACGTGGACTTTTTTAAATAATACTTTAACAATTTTTTGAATTTTTTAATCAATTTTTCATTTTCTTGAATTAATATTAGTACAAAATATGTCCACGTCAGCGTCATTCGTGCAACGTAGGACGGTTGGCGTCCACGTCAGTAATTTCTAGCCAAAATTGGCCAGAAATCACTGAATTGGCACAAATATAAAAGGTTTAAGACGAAATTAGCAACAACAACAAAATATTTAAGATTGAATTGGTATAATTGTAATAAGTTTAATATTTTTTTTTTTTATAATTCTCTACGGTTTAGTATTAGTAAGATTTCTTTTTGACGTGACTAGGTTTCATTGGTCGGTTCGGTAAGTCGCACGCTTTTGTCGCTTTCCTCAAAAGCTAGCTGAGATAAATTTCTGCTGTAGTTTTCCTTAGTTTAAGGGGTTCTTTCCAATAATGCAATCCATTTGTCTATGTTTGAAGGTTCCATTCAGAAGAAAAAGAATGCCCAGTTGAGGAAAACTGCAAGCGGATCACAGCAAAGACTAGAATTAATTAACTATTGTTGCTTGAGCTACACGCTAGGATCTTACGAGCTGGCCAATATGGGTTTTCTTTACTCATTTTCGTGGTCATTGTCTAGATTGTTAAATAACATTGATCGATCCTAAATTTATCATAAGAATGCAAAATCAATCCTAAACTTTTGCACGAAATATTAATATAGTCCTTCCGGCCAATTTTTATTGAAAATGACTGACGTATCAGTTCAATTATCATCGGTCATCATACGTACAAAATCTCATTGTCAGCATTTTTCAAGTGAAAGTTGGCCAAAATAACTACATTGAAATTTTGCGTAAATTTTCTCTCTCAACACACACACACGTTGTATTGTCTTCTTATTCATTAGTGGTTTGATAAGGGAAAACATTCCACTAATTGCAAGACGATGTCAATTGAACATCACGTCGTTGCAATCTAACATTCAATCTATGTTGTATTTTAATAGCATAGATTATAATAACAGAATTTAACATGATATCAAAGTTAGATCTATTTATAAGTTTCAAACTTTCACTACTAACAGTTGATTACATGTGGAGCTGCTTACTCCAAAAATTTAAATTATCAAAGTCTAACAAAGCACTTTTTAAAAAAAAATCTAAATGGTACCCTCTTTCACCCTAATATTTGGTACGCAAACTATTCGACTTTTCATCACTAAACTTGGTATCAACTTCGAATTGAGGTAACTTTAATATTGTAATATATAATCTGTTATTTTTTAATAATATAAGCCTTTTTTGGTATAGTAGATCAGATATTGTCCAAGCCTGCTTCGTGCACCTTGTTTAAAGTAGTCATTCCATTATCAAGGAAAATATCGAACATTCTCATATTGTCCATGGACTAAATTGAACATACATCAAAAGTCCAGAGAACCCATTGAATAAATTAAAAGTTCGGGGACCACATTACACATTGAGCCAAAATTGAGGGACTACATTAAATAAATTAAAAATTCAGGAATTATATTGCATATTTGGCCAAAATTTAAAAATCATTTATGTCAGGGCCTTAAACTGCTTTCCGGGTCTCGACGAGGTAACATAGTTTTTGTCAACGCTACAAAAACCCCCCCTTCTGGTTTCAATTGGATACCTAGGAGAATATTCCTATTTCCCACCCAATAATTATTTAATCCTCCCTAGGAGAATACGTTGGCCAATCTTGTCTGGCATCATGAAAGGGACATCTAAGAATAGTGTCTAAAAAATTCTTCCCAATGCCCAACCTGTGCGTCCTACGTCACTCCAATAGCCCGCTCTTTGTAAGATACTATGTTGAATTGAGAGTTCTAACCCCCCAAAAAGAAATTGAGGGTGACGTTTATATTACTTTAGTGAAATGGTGTGGCTTACTTTGATTGCATATTCAGACTATGACCCCTTGGAGGTAGATTCATTATTCAAGCATCTGATTTGAATGCGACAAATCTTATATTTGAATCACACCGTCTATATTCAGACTAATCTCCGAGATCGCTCTTGTCATTTTATTATGGAGTCTCACATAATCTAAGTTGATCGGAAGTTTTTTTGCATGCATAGGTAAAAAACGAGGATATTCGTTACCGCGCATGTGTATATATATTATGAAGTTTTTGTAGTCTAATTTCCTAAACCAATCACTTTCTCTTCGACAACGCGCGAGATTATTGAAAGAGCAAAATTACTTTTGACAAGCAATTCTGCTTTTGGGGAAATCGCACAAACACCTCATGAACTTTCAAGGCGGTACGCATTTACCCCCGAACTTTCAACCATTATATAAAACGACCCCTGAACTTTGACTTTATTGCAACCATCAACCCTCCGTTTATTTTTTGGCTTGCACATGCCTAATATGTGATTTTCAATGGTAAAGTTCTTGATTTTTTTTTTTTCATTTTGCTATCCATTTATAAATGAATATCATTCCCAAATTATTAACCTTGTTTCGATGTTCCAATTACGAAACGGCAACCGGCCCTAGCAAACAAAGTGGTTCCATTCATCTACCAAGTGTAAATTATTTCTCTCTAATTGAAAAATAGTTCGATTTAATTATTTTATTTTTTTCAAGTATTTTAAGCATACCTCTTTAGTTAGTCTAGTGTCATAGTTTTTTCAATTGTATAATTTATGTTGTATTACGTAGGAAATTACAAGAGTGCCCAATTGTGCTATGCCAATTAGATGGCTAACTAACGATGGAAATAAGGAAAGCAAATAACTTTCACATTTGAAAAATAACATTTAGTGTTCACGATAAAAACGAAAAACTTTTAGTTATGAAGTTAACTATTATTGTTGTCGTCATCTCAAGATCGCTACATTTTTTTTTAGTGTTCAAATTATTATATTTACGTACATGATGGGGTGTGTCGATGAAAAGGTGCATTTGTAAGGTACCGCTTGAGAGACGTCCCACGAAGAGGTGCGTTTGAAAGGCACCGTCTTCTTATCTATAATGAAATTAAAGATAACTTCTGAATGGGCACGTTACGTTAGACAACGATAACGAACAGAAACAAAAGAACGTACGTCGTTCTTTATTCCCCTCTCTCCCTCTCTCAAGAACACACAAACAAACAAAAGGCAATCCATCGTTATTTTGAGAATCAATCAGCACTTACGTTGTGAAACGTGAATATTTTTCGCTTGTGATTATATTCGGACCATCGTGGGTTTGAAGATTCGTGAAGGACTCGCCGGTGATTCAATGCACATTCCTAGACAATTCTGCAATCGAACGTCGATAGAGGTTAGTCGCAATTCCTGGATGTTTAATTCCAACATTGGTATCGGAACCTTGGTTTTAGATTATCTGCTTTGTATTCCGTCGAGTTTTGGCTTGATTAATATGCTAAATTGCTAAATGAATCATTGAATACGAACGGGGTATGCAAGTCGAGTCTCGAGGTTGAAGACTGTACTGTTTGGAGACAATTCGTGATTCTATGTCCAATGAAAATTACTTTTGAACACATGGACAGACTTGCCTCATCGAGACAAGAAAAATGAGTGGTCGCTCGCCTCCAACGGATGCCGGAAGCGCCGTCATGCGCCAGGACGGTGACGGACGCCCGACGCCCCGGTGAAACGTCGCATGTGCGAGTAAATTGTTCAGGTGAAAGTTAATTTTGATTATACCATCGAACTCGTCTCATCGATACGAGAAAAAGAGTGGTCGCTCGGCCCTTATGGCCACCAGATGCGGCCTCATGGGTCCCCATGCGCCGTGATGGCGTCGGTGCGTGGTGGCTACTTGCAACGCGCGAAAATTTGTGGAGGGTGACGTCATCTCCACGTCGGCGACCCACGGGTGACTTTACCCGAAACCCAACCCGATCAACTGTTGACCGGTGAGGCCAATCAACGGTTGGGTCTGTTGACCCAGTCAGACTAGTTGGTCAACACAGTTGACCGTCACGGGTGCACTGCGTGCGCCGGTCTTCAGAATACGTATGTGAGCGCGTATGAGCTCCGATTGGGACTTTCTTGGTACCTGCGTGTTCTTATTGAAATTATCTATTTTTTTGTATTTTTATTTTACATGTTTGAAGCTTTTAAAGGTACAAAAACACGTATGAAACCCTAAATACTTGTATATTTTGGGGTATTCTTGCATTTTTATTTGTATTTCCCTATGGTTTTGGAAATACTGGACATTGCTTACATGTAAATGACCACATTACAGATAATGTATTGCATGGTTCATGGATAGCATGTATAAGTTTTAACGTGCTTGCAATTTCAGTGCAAAGCAAACTCGAACAATGGTAGGAGATCATTTTGTCTTGAACTTCATTTTTTTTATATTATAATTGATGCTTGAATTACTTGTATATAGATTCGCATTATGCTATGTTTTTATGATTATAATAGGATGTGGTCATTGGATAATATGTCTTAATTATCTTTTGTAGTGGGAGTCCGTAGGTTGGTAGAATTTGATGGAATTCTCACATAGAACTTAAATTTTGCGCGAATTGAACTAAATGCTTGATAGTGAGATAATCGTAACATAGAAGCTGATTGGGAACGTAGTGAACTTTTGATTTCAGTGTCTTTTGTCTAATTATCGTTTATTTATGTTTCTTTTTACTGCAAAATAAATATGTGTGTTAATGTGAAAAATGTGCTAATGTTAATTATGTGCTTATTCTGTCAATATATAATTGTCAATGACTATGGCTTCAGCATCTAAGACCATTGTGGCTGGCCTCAACAAGGGTAAAAAATTGAACGGTGACAATTATGATATTTGGCATAGAAAGGTTTAGCACATCCTTGAAGAGAAAGAGGTTTTGGAAACCCTCAACCACACTAAGGATGAACCTGAGCATGGAACTTCTTCTCAGCACAAAAGAGATCAAGAAGCTTATCAAGCTTGGAAAAAGAAAAATTGCATTGTTCGCATCACGTTACTGAGCTGTGTGCAGGATGATCTCATGTGTGAGTTGGAAGGTTTCAATAATGCTCAAGAATTTTGGGCTTGCCTAAAAGATAAGTTTGCGGTTACGTCTGCTAATAAATTGAGGAGGCTCACCGAGTGTCAAACTTGATACGTGAGCTCAAGACAGCAGGTCATACCCTAGCTGATGAATAGCAAGTTCGAGCTGTTATCAGGTCTCTTCTTGAAAGTTAGGAGCATATGAAAATCAACATGATGCATAATGAGAATATCATAACTTTTGATGGTATAACGCGTCATTTGGAATTCGATGATGAGCGCCTAGAGGCCGCGAGATCCTCCACACATGCTTATGTTGCTGAATTTAGTTCGCGTAAAGTTTTGGGCTTCAAGCACAAGAGGAACTATAAATTCAACAACAACGGGAAGAAGATTGATCAGGCACCCAAGAGAGTGTAAATCATCCTACGCAAGAAGCGTAATGGGAAGAAGGACAAGGCCAAATGCTACACTTGGGACAAGATGGGTCACTTTGCTCGTGAAAGCATTAAGCCAAAAGAAGTAGCAAATTACTCCATTGCTTTAAGCAATGCTTTTGTCTCTAACACTATAATGCTCGATGAATTACCTATGTGGACTGTAGACTCAGGAGCACGAGACCATATAACTAGAGATCGAGGAGCATTTATAGAGTATCGTCGGATACCGCCTAGAAATAGATGGATACATGTTGAAAATAACTCTAGAATTAAGGTGAAAGGTATCGGCACATGTAAATTGAACTTACGTGGTGGTCGAACTCAATTCCTACATGATGTCCTCTATGCTCCTGATATTCGGCGGAACTTGGTCTTTGTCGTTGTTCTTCTAAGCTTAGTTTATGATATGAATTTCCATAGTGATTGTGTTGATATTGAGATTGGAATAGTTTGTTATGGTTATGGTTATGGTTAAGTACTGAATGGTTTTATGGTTTTAGACATTGACTTTAATGTGTACAATGTTAATGCTGATAGTTGTTTTTCTTTAATTGCATCTTCCAGTAATGTGAATATTGATGCAAATGTCTGGCATGTTAGACTTGGTCATATTGGGTAAGAAAGAATGAAAGATTAGCTAGAGAAGGCCTTTTAAGGTCACTCACTAATATCGATCTACCCATATGTGAATATTGTCTAGCAGGAAAAATAACTAGAAAACCATTTAGTAAAGGAACCAAGGCTAAACTTCCATTGCAACTTGTACATTCTGACATTTGTGGTCCATTGAATATGAGGACGAGGCATGAAGCCTCATAGTTTCATCACTTTTATAGATAACTTCACGCACTTCGATTATGTTTTTCTGATCTTCCATAAGTCAGAAGCATTGGATTGCTTTAGACGATATATGAGTTTGGTAGAGAATCAGTTAAAATCGATCACGGACGTGAGTATCTAATTGAGCAATTCGAGTCTCTTTGTGATGGAAAGGGTATTGTAAGACATTTGTCTATTCATGGTACCCTCGCAACCAAATGGGGTTGCTAAGAGAAGGAATAGTACCATATTAGAAATGATTAAATCTATGACGGCACGGGCAAATCTATCGATCTCATACTGTGGAGATACGTTATTGACTACCGCTTATATACTTTATTGTGTTCCCTCTAAGTCAGTCACTTCCACTCCTTATGAATTATGAATTGGTAGAAAACAAGATATAAGCAAACTACGACCTTGAAGGTACGTAGGATATGTTCACGATTCTCCCCAAAAATATATAATTAGGTCCTAGAGGGAATAAATGTATCTTTATTAGATACTCAGAACACTTCAAAGGGTATATGTTCATAGGTGAACAAGTTGATGGAAGTGTGACTGAAATGGAGTCATGAGACGTCACGTTCTTGGATAACGTTTTTCCTAGTAGAGATGAGATTGATAAGGGTTTCCAGTTATATGAGATAGAAGATCCTGATAACACACCCACCAATGTTGTTGAGGAAAATAATGATTTATCTCAACATACTGGACCTAGTGGGAGTGTTGCATCGTCTAGTGAACTGAATCCACAAGAAGTTCAGTTACGTAAGAGTAATCGTACAAGCATTCCCCATCGTTGTTTTGAGATTGAAGGGGAAACATTTATGATTGCTACACAAGACGATGTTGAGCCTAAGACAGTTGAAGAAGCTCTCTCATCCCCTGACAAGAAAGAATGGATAAATTCTTTGGAAGATGAAATGGAGTATATGAGAGCAAACCATGTCTGGGACTTGGTTGACCTTCCACCCGGACGCAAGGCTATTGGAAATAAATAAATTTTCAAGATCAAGCATAGCCTGGATGGATCTATTAAAAAGTATAAGGCTCGCCTTGTGGCGAAATGCTATACTCAACAAGAGGGCATAGACTACGACCAAACTTTTTCACCTGTTGTAAGGTTTGCCTCCATATGCCTTATCCTCACTATAGTTGCAAATTTGGACTTAGAATTACATCAAATGGATGTAAAGATGACATTTCTCAATGGAGAACTCGATGAGGAAATCTATATGAAGTAACCGATAGGTTTCATAACTAAAGGTCTGGAGCGAAATGTTTGCAAGCTTCATTGTTCGATATATGGCGTTAAGCAATCATCTAGACAATGGTACCTTTGTTTTCATCGAGGAATAATTTCTTTTGGATTTATGAAGATCGAAGAAGATCACTGTGTGTATGTTAAATGATCCAAGGATGAATTTGTGATTGCAACACTTTATGTGATAATATTCTGTTAGCTTGGAATAATAAGGGTTTGATTATCACCATCAAAGAATGGTTGTCCTCTATTTTTTATATGAAGGACATGGGAGAAGTTGCTTATATATTGGGAGTTAAGATAGAAAGAGATCGTTCAAGGAACCTTCTTGCTCTATCTCAAGAGTCTTATATTAAAAAGATTCTTGAGCATTTCAATATGCAGTATTGTAATCCCATTGATACCCCTATCATGTAAGGTAAATGCCTAAGCTCTGAGATGTGTCCTAAGACTCCAGTAGAAAAGAAAGAAATGGAAACTGTTCCTTACTCTAGTGCAGTCGGGAGTTTGATGTATGCTATGATGTGTACTCAACTCGACATATCTCATGCCATGGGATTAGTGAGTCGCTACCAATCAAATCGTAGTCGAGCACACTTGAAAGCAGTATAGAGGATTTTAAGATACTTAAGTGTCACGCCCCGCGTCCATACGAGCGCGCTACACCCCTTCAGCGGTCGATAAGAGTTGCGACAACCCAGGACTAGTCGCCGACCCAGATCAAATCTTAAGATCTTAAAGCATGCGCTAGCGGAAACGAACTCAACACCCAGACAATAAAATTCAAGATGAGGATAGAGAAGAGAGAAACGGGAAACAAACCATTATATAAACATGCCAAGGTTCAAGTTACAACCACGGACAACATCAGGAGCAGCCATCCACTACAAAAGGGTACCATGGCCCATTAGCCTATATCCACTACTAGGATATACCAAAAAGACGAGAAACACTATCCTAGTCTTCAACCCTCGTCATCACCAGACAGCGGTTCCTCTTCAGGATCGGACTCCATAGGTTCCTCGGCACGCTCCGGCTCCTCAGGCTTAGGGGTCTGAAATATTTTAACTTACAACTATGAGAATAAATCTCAATAAGCTCACCCCCTAAGCCTCGCTTAGGATAACGGTACCTCCAAGCCAACCCAACATGTAGTTCAAACCCATCTAGACTACCCGCTCAGCCACACTAGACGGTAGAACACATGCCCACTAAACACTCCAAGGTTAAGTGTTTCCACTAGAGTAATTCAAACCAACAATTCAATCAGTCCAGCATACAATTCAAATCCGATGCATTCGTCTATGCATGACAACAAGTTCATATACGTATATAGCCAGAACGAAGAACGACCCGCGTTGAACGCCTCAGGTCCGGGCTACAGCCCGCGTTTAACGCATCAGGCAGGTAACCAACCGTCTCATTAGACATTATATCCCGCGTTTAACGCATCAGGATTAGCTCAACTCCCCGCGTCATAACGCATCAAGGCTTTAACGACATGAATATCATAATCTCAGTTTCTAACATACCTCGCGTAAACACGCGTCAAGGCAAGAATTCATGCATTCAAAATATGCCAGCTAATCAGCTAATTACTCGAAAGCTAAGCATGGCATAAGTTCCACAATTGAACTAATTCCTTCCCAACATGCTTATCAAGCAAGAACAAGCAATCAAGCCACGATTGGCACATCCGGGCTACAAGGCCGAACACACATGCACACGAGCACATTGCAAACTCGTCAATTTAAATCAAAGGCACAAGATCACCCTTGAATCAGCCCCTACTTCACAAGTGCACAAAAATTGCTCAAACTAGTTAAAACTAAACTAATTTGCAAACACGAATCGACCTAAGCAATCCCGAACCTTCCAATTGATCCTCCAACCGCTCTAAACCACAAGACAAGTCCCCAAGATCATCCTAAGCCTCAATCAAATTCGGATAAGCCCGTGAATAGTAAAAATCTTCGATGAACAGTGCAAACCTTCAATGAACCGTAAACCCCTTCAATGAATAGTGTTCCAAAACTTCATAACTATGTACAACAACCTCTAATAGGCCTAACTAACCATCCCTAACACTCAAGATCACTTTCCAAGCTTCCAAAATCATCAAAACCTAATTTTTTCATTCCCGGTTTTCTGCGATGAACAGTGTTCCGACGCCCTAAAATTCACTATTTTCACTCCTAAACATGCTCATTAGTACTACATTAGCCTACACAAGGATTAGAGGGTTTGCTTACTTGATCTAAGCTTGAAAAACCACAAAACGGACCCAAAATAGCCCCCTTTTCTCTTCGTGGCTGCACCCGGTGTCCACGGCTGAATGGGCGGCGTTCGGCGGCTCAACGGCGGCGAGAAGGATGGCAAAGCTTGGCTGGATGTTGGTGGTGTTGTGGCTGGCCGGCGGTGGCGGCACGGCGGCGCAAGGAGGAGGAGGGGAAGGAGAGCTTTGGGTGAGGGAGAGCAAGAGAGGAGGATGAGAATGCAAGGGTGGAGAGAGCAAGTGAGGTGAGAGAGAGAGTTGCAAGAACACATTCTCTTCTTGGACTTGAGTCTTGAGTGGGAGTAGGTGGGTTGGTGGGAGTTGGTTTTGGGATTTTTGGGGTTTTAATGAGCTAAAGACAAAGAAGTCAAATCCTCTCCATTATTGGCTCTTGCAAATAAATGCCTGAAGGAAAACTGACGATCTGCAAATGTCGGGACTGATCGGGAATCTTGGCACAGGCGATCCGTTTGGCTGGCCACTGAACTCTGAACCCAAACGAGGCGACGTCCAAAACATTAGTCATGAAATTCTTGATAATTCAATATCCAATTCCGGGATCTAATTCGCGGTCCACACCAGTCGATTGCGACTTTAAAATATCTCAAACTGACGGGCGGCTTTTAGGAGTTACGCGTATCGACCTGCGATAGGTCCACGTACTTAAATTCCTAGTTAGCCTTTCCCTTATGGTCAGTCGGCTCGAGAGTGATCAATTCCGAGTGAGATAAGTCTAGAGTGCAATAACAAGAAATCCATTCATTCATAAATCCCGAAAATGGGTAGAATTTCAGAATGTCACATTAAGAGGCAATATGGACTATCGACTCTATTATCAAAGGAGTGATTTACGCTTAATTGGTTACTCCAATGCTGATTAAGGAGGAGACCTAGATGAGCATAAATCAATAACTGAGTATGCGTTCTTGCTTAATGAATGTGCAATTTCTTGGAGAAGCAAGAAACAGACATGCACAGCTCCATGTACGATGGAGGTTGAATTATTGCATGCTCTGCTGCAATGCAAGAAGCAGTATGGCTAAAAAACATTTCTTGGAAAATTTAGCCATTATCACTAATGTTCCAAGACTAGTGACAGTTTATTGTGATAGTCAAGCAGATATTACCTATATGAAAGATTCTAAGTATGATGGTAAGACGAATCGCATTGACACAAAGGATAACTTCATTAAATATATAATGAGACTAGCACAAACACACATATATTGTTGAAAGGTATGTCACCAGGAAATTGATTGGCTCTCTCACATGAGAAATCGCCTCAAGCGCTATAGTAAGCGAGTTGAGATAAGACGGTATGTACGAAGGATGCTGGAAGAGCAAATTCGGTACATAATATATTTTACGTCACCTTGATTGGAATCAAGATGAGGTCTGTGATATATATGTGATAAGACCGAACATGATAGTCCCACAATCATATATGCTTGATGGAAGCCGGATGCGAGTGCTTAATTAGGCGCTGTAGAGAGTGAGTTGCTATAGCACTTGGGCTAAACATATGTACGTGAGAAGCATGTGACTATGTTTAGGCGAAGATCCATATAGTGGATATGTTTAATAATTGACATACGCTCTTATGGAAAAAGAAATCCACTATAGTATGTAATTCATACTACATGTGCTTTATTCGACCGATAAGGGAGATGAGTATAATTATCCTCGTTTACTCATCGTGTGAGTCCTTGAGGTAATTTATGAATTGATTACCTCATTTGGTACCCTATGTTACTTCTGACTATGTTCTCAAAGTGACGGATCAATATTGATGCTTTAGCATATTACCGATGGTCATGAAATTAATATGGCTTTATGGGACGTGTCTAGGAAAACAGTTGTTCTGAAATGGAGAGAGACATGAGTGCGAAGGAAGACTATTGTTGTTTTACATCTACCACATATGTTTACCGGTCAACCAATTATATAGCCTATTGTGGGTACGGATATAATTGTAAATACATGGTGGATAAAGAATAGTCAAGTATAACCTTTAAGGGATAGGTATACTTGGACTGATGTAACAAAATATGTCTAGGGTACTGTGAGACATTACTTTTTTTTTTTTTTGTTATAGCTGTTATGTTCCTAACAGGTGCATAATTGAGCTCCCAAGTGTAGGTGTACTCACTGGTCGAACGACGTATTTGCTAGTATGAATTGCTTCTAAAGTAGATGATGTTGAATGCCTTACATACTTGATAGAGGATTATCAAGCCCATCATGTCCGAGTGGGAGATGTTATATTTACGTACATGATGGGGTGTATCGATGAAAAGATGCGTTTGTGAGGCACCGTTTGAGAGACGCCCATGAAGAGGTGCGTTTGAAAGGCACCGTCTTCTTATCTATAAGGAAGTTAAAGATAACTTCTGAAGGGGCACGCTACATTAGACAACGATAACAAATAGAAACAAAAGAACGTACATCATCCTTTATTCCCCTCTCTCCCTCTCTCAAGAACACACAAACAAACTAAAGGTAATCCATCGTTACTTTGAGAATTGATCAGCACTTACATTGTGAAACGTGAATATTTTTCGCTTGTGATTATATTCGGGCCATCGTGGGTTTGAAGATTTCGTGGAGGACTCGCCGGTGATTCAACGTACATTCTTGGGCAATTCCGCAATCGAATGTCGATAGAGGTTAGTCATAATTCCACGATGTTTAATTCCAACAAAGATAAAACTAAAAAAGTATTACTTATGAAGTTAACCAATACTACTACTACTATTGTTGTTGTTGTTGTTTTTTATTTTTATTTTATTTTATTATTGTTGTCGTTATCTAAAGATCGCTACATTTTTTTTTCTTGATTTTCAGTTTCATATATGTAATCATGTTTTGCATCGTGAGCTCGAACTCTACTTGAAATTGAGCAAGTTAATCAAGAGCAATCATGAAGCCGAGTTCGAATTACTCGCGAATAGCTTGAATCAGTTTCATCCTAATATAGCTTCGCTCTTACTACTTCTTACCCTTAAATTTGGTTGTCCACATTAAGCTTTTCAAGAAAAAAAAAATTCGGAAAAAGATAGTCAGAGAGCTCAAAACAATCATGGAAATTAGTCGAGGAAGACAACTTTTATCGGGAAAGCCAATTGGCCCTTACAATGAAATTGTTTAGAGATTTTCTTCAGACCATTTTTAACACCCTCACATAAATATAATGTTTTTCCAATTAATGTTAAAAAGGAAAAAAAATCAGCTAGTCGTGAATTTCATTGTACATGCTGAAATTAATATCTAAGACATTGGTGACTAATGTCACAATCAAATAGTTATGTTAAAAACGCATTTCCCATTGTGGGATATTCGCATATCGCCCGGCCAATTGACTAGTGAAATTTAGGGGCGGGAAACAATTATTGCCGCAAACCATGGTAATTCGCTTCAGACCGGACCAGGTTCAGGGGTAGCCTAGTCTTTTCTTTAATAGCATATTATTGTAGAAATTTTAAAAGTCCCAACATCCAATAAGTAAATAGCGAGCATACATGATCAATACGTCAGTTGGGCTGAATACAAGCCATAAAAGTCTTTTCCCAAGCCTTCTTGGGCAACAAAGTTACAGATATCGGATATTGATGGGAAAACCAGCACAAGCATGATACTTCACCCGGGGAGATCGTCAAGAGGAAGCTTAAGTCCGAGCCTGTCAACATATTTAATTGGACCCACCTTCACTCAAAAGCTTAAGCCAATGAGTTATGAGCCAACGAGAATATATTAACTGCTCAATCCCTACACTAATTCTCCGATGTGGGACTTCTCTAACACAACTAACATGTATATCTTAACAGATATGACCCTCACATGGAAGCAAAAATATGAGAAATAGCAATTATATATTGATATACAAATCTTGCCTATCTCTTTATAGCTTTAATCTTTAGGAGAAATGGTTATCCAATTTATGTGCCTTTTTTTTTCCTTACGTAAATAGGTTTTTTTAGCACAATGTGATAGGTGGAACTGAAGAACTGGATTTTTACATGCAAGTGTAAATTAAATATGAGTCTGAACTCAATTATGTAAAGGCATATAATGACAAGACGAGCATTAAAAGATATTGACATAACACATTAGAAAATCTAATTTTGAGGCTTGTTTATATGACCCACTTAAGTGCTAAAAATTACAAAATTCAGTAACTGATGAAATAACTTCTTTTATAACTTTAATTGGAATTGACTAAGAAAACCCTGGTAAGTCAAAAGTCATGTAATATGGTGTGTAAAGGAAGGGTTACTTAATACATTCAACAAAAAATAGGGTTTGTTTGGTAACGTTGATTTCTTCATTCCCGGGAACAGATTAGTGGCTAGGGAATAGATTTGGAACAAAAACAAGAAGTAATAAAAAAAAAAAGTAGCTTATTTGTTCTCGGGAACAAAAAGAGAAACAATGTCATTTTAGAAAAACAAGCTCGGTGTATCTTAATTCTCGTCTTTACAATCACGAGTCCACCGCCAGTTGCGGTCACCGTCGCCTCTGACGATCTCTAGTCCCCGCTGTCGCCGCTCGCCAGTCGCTAGTCACCGCTACCGGTCACTGCTCACAGCCGCCGCTGATCACCATTGCCAGTGTATTTTTTTAGGGTCGTACCAAACGCATTTCTGTTCTTTTTCTATTCTGGAAATAGAAATTTTATACAGTTACCAAATGCATTCTTCTGCTCAAAAACTCGTCCAAGGAATAGAAATAGAAAAAAATTATTTTTGAAAAGAAATTGTTCCCGAAAATAGAAATGTTACCATATGCACCCATAATTGATGACAATTAAAAGATCTAATTGTAGTAGTGTCTAGAATTGATTTCTTCTGTGTAATACTAATCGATAGTACCGAATATATTACTAGAACTTATTGACAATTATCCATGTTCTATGATTGGCATGAAATTAATAGCATCCAGTTATCAATTTTCATTTATCGTCTAACAAATTTTTATTTCTCCTTTCAGAACTTAAGTTTATCAACATCTAAAATTTAATACTATTCAGCACTTTTTTGTTCAATTTTATCAAACAAGCCCGTCCTGATAAACTTGGTCATGAAACCTTTATGAGGAGAATCAATTAAGTAAATAAGTAAGTTTTAATATTAATGCCATGTTTGGCAGATTGGGGAAAATGGGGGTGATGAAAATATAGTGAAAACTTTTGATGAATTTTAAATTTGTGTGGAATGAAAAGAGGAGACAAATTTTTAAATGTGATTATTTCCCTCTAATTTTCTTCACCTAGGGGCCCTTATGAGCATGTTCCTCCTAAATTCATCCTATATAACTCACCAACTAAATCCCATATTTCCTACTTTTTAATGATTAAGTGGATCGACCAAAAAAAAAATGATTAAGTGGAGATTCATCTGATGAAAAAAAAAAGGTATTTGGATATTCTAAGAATCTGTCAAAGAATGGCAGAAAATGATTGAACAACCATTTCACTCTCATTTAGAAATTATTAAATAGACTAGAAAAAATAAATGTACGACTTTTTCAGAATCTCCGCATACACACTAAAAAAATTGAATAAATTGTCGGATTCAGAACTTCGTCAATATAAAAAATGACAAAAGGTGGGGAAGATTACCCAATATGTCCTAAATCTCGTTTACGGATGTCAATTCAATTATAAAATTTTCAATTTTGTCATAAACATTCACCAGAAATTCCAATGCATTTATTCCAATCAATTTTTGCGCGAAATCACTGACGTGGTGGTTCATTCATCACTGGCTGTTCAACATGGAACACAATCACCTTAGCGATTTCTTGAGAAAATTAGCCGGAAGGGCTACATCGAAAAATTAGGCAAAGATATAGGAACAATGGGTTTAGGGCTGATTTGGGCGAATTCCCGGCAAAAGGTGCTATGCAATGCGTGTGGATGAAATGTTTGATAGCAAACTTGATTATTAAATTGCATTATTGCTAGAGAGTCATAGCAATTATTGTCGGTTTGTTTATTATAATTACACAAGTGGACAACTAGAATCATCAACCATGCCTGCAAAGTCAAGCTCCGTAGCAATTGGACAGGAGAGTTGACATCTTAACTGATGGATCGTCATATGTTAGGCCTCGTTGACTTTCAGGGCAATTAAAGGTCATATGATGTGGTACCTCGTCCACCGTGCAAAGATAAATTAAAGTGTAATAAATCACGAATTATTACTTTAATTAATTAAGTCAAAGTACTAAGGTGATTTTCATTTTGGGTGTTTATCTCGAATTTTCTCATTTTCACTCTCGTTGCACTGACCTCACTTCTCGAGCGCGTACACGGGCATCTCAACTAACGTTGGTGTGAATTAGAACAAAGCTAATACCATAAAAAAAATCTCAAACTTACACATCTCGACACATTTATTTCGAATTAATTTTCGTCCCGCAAAAACAACTAATATTCGTCTTACTAAAAATCTCAAACTGATACCTTTAAACTCGTTTAGTATGACCTAACTTTCATCTCACAAAATATCTGAAAAATATCTCAAATTAGTACCCCTTACCCAAACCTACCCCTGTCAAAATGTATACGTATCAATATATGTGGATTTTCCACGTCAGATTTGAAACTCCACGTCAGATCCATCTTGCAGTTGCCTACCATGTGTGTCGTCACTTTTGCATTTTAATGGTATATTGGACCGAATGCTAGAGGAGATTAGATTTGGGTCAAGGGTACTGACTTGCGTTTCTCAATGAATTGAAAATTAGTTTGGTTTAAATATATTATGGGGGCACCAATTTGTGATTACCAAAATTGATTTGGGATAAGAGATATCAGTTTAAGATTTTTTGTGAAATGAAATTCAGTTCTGAATAAATTTGTCGCAAGGTATCGATTTTGAATTTTAGTGACCAACCTTTTAGATTGAAAAGTCTAAAGTGGATTGCGCTACGGCACATCCTTGACAATCGTGAAAAACTGGTAAAGCTACCACGAGCTCAAATTTACAGACTTCCCTCCAAGTGAGATAATACAAAAATGACTCTACTTATCATATAGTTATACTTGATTAAATTTAGCATACGGACTTGCTATATTTGAGTTTATATCAAAAGCCCAAGTATATTGATGAGGAGTCTAACATGTTGAGAAAACATTCCCTCTGAATATTTTGATTCTGACAAAACTATCCTTCTTGTAAGAGAATCTGGTTAATACAAATAATTTGTTATTGCAGGCATGAGCATGTGAACAAAAGCTTATAATGTTCCATGACTGGCGTTCAGACTCAAGCAGTAGTCGTCGCACACTTGCTTCTGAGATAGTCGAAGTCCTACATTCAGATGGAGAATCGTGGTGCTTCTGAAGACTTCAGAAGGAAGTCTATGTTGCATCTAAAGCCTTCAGAAGGAGGTCTATGCTGCCTCTGAAGACTCATCTCTAGGAGATTTATGTGACACGTCAGCAAGGATCTTACAGAAGCTCAGAGTCACTGTTCCAATCTGTTCAGATTCAGAGAGTCTCTCTAGTTCAGTAGATTGCTTCTGAACAACGTTCAGATTCTGCATTTTCTCGCTACTAGATTCTGAAGACCCACGTTTGGCAGGTTTCTGATTTGGCCGCGCCTTGTTATGGAAGTTTGTAAGATTTGATTGACAGGATTATTTTCCAATCAAATCAGGAGAATATCCGCGATTGGATATTACCTTCCGTGAACAAGATATCTTGGAGATTTGGATGAACTCTCTTTATGGAAACTGAAGATTTGGTTGTATGGGCGACTGAATCTGAAGGGTTCAGATTCACTTTCAACGGCCACTGGATCTTCCCATATACAGTCTCTGTCAATCAGGATTGATAGCGTCCAATCAAAGATTGAAGAGCGATCCTTTGAAGGGCCTTGGTAACGGCTAGTTCAAGGCTGAAGGAGTATAAAGAAGATCAATAGTGACTGTTTCAAAGATATCAAGAACCAAAAATTCCAAAGTGCTGAGTTGTTCAAAAACACATTCTCTTGTTCTTGTGAGCTGAGATTTCGTAGTCTTGAGAGGTTCATTTGTAAGAGCGATTGGAGTGACAACGCCTGTAATCTTTCAACGACTCATAGTGGAATCCAGCCGATCGGCTGTCATCGTGGGAGAGTGGACGTAGGCTTGCTAAAGCCGAACCACTATAATCATTGCGTGCAATTTCTCTTTCCCTAAACTCATCTTGCTGTGTTTAGTTTATCTGCACGTCCTCTTACTGATCATTTTCGGTCTACGTTCTGAACCCTTTATAAATTTCCGCATTAAATATTAAAAAGTGTTCAGAATCACCTATTCACCCCCCTCTAGGTGATATTGCTAGATCCAACAATTGGTATCAGAGCCTTGTTGCTCATTATTTTGAAGTGTTTTACTTCAGAGCTGACGATCTATCATGTCTAGCAATAATTTCACAGGAACCAGTGATGCACATTTCAGCAACAAACCACCCTATTTTGATGGGAAAGACTACAATATGTGGTGCAACAAAATGAAGTGGTTCTTCAAGGCATCAGATGATCTGATGTGGGATGTTGTCGTAAATGGAGTAGTTCCTAATGTAACAGCAACCCCTTCCACTGGAAATGAAGGAAACAACAATACAAATGTTACTGCAACACTGTCAGATTCTGAAAGAGCAAAAAGACAAGGACTCGATTCTAAAGCTGTGCATGCACTTTTCTGTGCATTATCCATTCCTCTATATAATCGTGTTGCAGAAGAAGATTCAGCCAAAGCTATATGGGACAGACTTCATGTCACATATCAGGGAACTGACAGAGTGAAAGAAACAAAACTCAGCATTCTGCTGAGTGATTACGAAGCTTTCAAAATGAAGCACGATGAATCAATTGCTGAAATGATTGACAGGTTTCAAATCCTAGCAAGTGGTCTTGCAAGACAAGGTGCTCTTGTAGCAGAACCGATGCAAGTCAGAAAGATCCTTCGAGGACTTACAGATGACTGGAATTACATCAAGCCATCAATACAGGAATGTCAAACAATTAGACCTCTATCTATTGATGAGCTAGTCGGAACCTTGCAGTCATATGAGACCGAGCGTACCAACAAAACAAGAGATTCAAAAGGTAAGAAGTCTATTGCTTTAAAATCTGAAATTGATTTTGAAATGCCAGATTCAGATGATGAAGATGAAGACGACGAAGAACTTGCTCTTATGGTGAAAAAGTTCAGAAGAATGGCTCGTAGAGGAAGAAACTTCAAAGGGAAGAAATTATTCAAAAAGAATGATCAGAGACAATCAAGCAATGACAAACAGGAAGACAAAGATATAATCTGTTTCCATTGTAAGAAGGCAGGATACATCAAACCCAATTGTCCGCTTCTGAAGAAAGATAAGTTCAAGTATGAGAAATACAAAAAGGCATTGAAAGCAGAAACTCTAAGTGATTCTGAAGATAGCGAGGATGACTATGCTAACATATGTCTTATGGCAAAGTCAGATTCAGATTTAGATTCAGATATTGAGGTACATCCTTCTGAACTGCCAGATGAAGTCTCTGAATACATTGATGAGTTGTGCTTAAATTATAAAGAAGCTCTCAAAAAGGTTTCCATTTTGAAAAAGGAAGTTTCATCCTTAAAACAACAGAGTGATTCTCAAAAAGACAAGATTGAATTTTTGCAAAGGGAATTTCATCAAATCAAGGAGAATCGTGATTTGATCTTGAAAGAAAATGATTCCTTGAAAACCAAAATTGAAAATACTTCAAAGAAATTTTCCCAAAGTTCAAAAAATTTGGAAAACATTATTTCCAGACAAATTCCGTATGGTAACAAATCTGGTCTTGGTTTCAAAAAGGAAAATGATTTCAAAAATAAGTTTCCAAAAACAAATGACAGGATTTCCCGTAAACCTTCCAAATTTGCATATCAACGACATTTCCAAAAACAGTTTACAAAATCTTTTTATCCAATGCATTGTGAAAACTGTGGTGCTAGAAATCACGTTAGAAATAATTGCATTATGGTATGGAGACCTGTTAATAGAAAGAAATCTATTGTGACTAACTCAGATGGACCCAAGAAAAACTGGGTACCAAAGAAATAGTAAGTTACTTCCTACTTGCAGGTACCAAGGAAGAGAAAAGACAAATGGTTTCTGGATAGTGGTTGCTCAAGTCACATGACTGGTGATCCAGAAAACTTCATACAACTTTCAGACTACAATGGTAGAAGTGTGTCATTTGGTGGAAAGAATAAAGGCAAAGTGATTGGCCAAGGCACTGTAAAAATCGGAAATCTCATGATCAACAATGTTTCTCTTGTCAAAGGACTCAAATACAATTTAATTTCAGTTAGTCAACTATGTGACTCTGGTTATCAAATCTGTTTTCAAGACTCAGAATGCTCAGGTGTTAGCAAAGACAAGAAGCAAACCTTCACAGGTCGACGTCATGGAAATATCTACCTTCTGAATGTTGATTCTGAAGATTTCAAGTGTCTCATCTCTATCAAGGATGAATCTGAACTATGGCATAGAAAGCTAGGACACATCAGTGTCAAACACATCTCGAAGCTATCATCCAAGAAACTAGTTCGAGGCTTACCACAATCAAAGTTTGAGAAATCAGAGCTTTGCTCAGCCTGCACACTTGGGAAACAGGTAAAAAGCTCTTTTAAATCTATTAATCATGTATCATCTGAACGTGTTCTGCAGTTGCTTCACATGGATATCTTTGATCCCAACAGAACACTAAGTCTTGGAGGTAAGAAATACTGCCTTGTCATAGTTGATGATTACTCAAGATTTACATGGGTTTTATTTCTTGCACACAAAAATGATGCCTTCTCATCCTTCTCAAAATTTTCTAAAAAGATTCAGAATGAAAAAGGTTACTCTATTTCCTGCATCAAAACTGATCATGAGGGAGAATTTGAAAACCAAAGTTTTTCTATTTTTTGTGATGAGTTTGGGATTAAGCATAACTTTTCATCTCCTTACACACCTCAACAAAATGGGGTTGTTGAGAGGAAAAATCGTTCTCTACAAGAAATGGCGAGGACTCTTTTGATCGAAAGTAAAATTGCATCTCATTTCTGGGCAGAGGCTGTGTCAATAGCATGTTACATTTTAAACCGTGTCTCCTTAAGATCTATCGTTGAGAAAACTCCCTATGAACTTTTTAAAGAGAGAAAACCAGATTTAGCATACTTCCGTGTGTTTGGTTGTAAATGCTTCATTCTGAAAAATGCAAATGATCGAGCTGGTAAGTTTGATGAGAAGTCAGATGAAGGAATATTTCTGGGATATTCTACAACGAGCAAAGCATACAGAGTCTACAACAAAAACTCTCGATGTGTTGAAGAATCAATGAATGTCAAGTTTGATGAAAATATTCAGACTCAGAATGATCAATCTGAATATGTTCAAGTTTCGTCTCCTCATCAAGGTTCAGAACCAGAAGAAAATTCACAAGAGAATCATGCTTCTGAAGAAGTTCAGAATCAAGAAACAAGCCAACAAATCGCAGAAGAAACAGAGGTAACACCGTCTGATTCTAATGTTCCAAATGATGCTCAAGACGGGAAATTCAACAGAAACTGGAAACATAAATCCAGTCACCCCAAGGAACTAATAATGGGGAGCTTAGATGAAGGAATCAGAACCAGATCGAAATTCAAGGAAGCAATGAGCAATATAGCATTAGTCTCTGAAATCGAACCTAAAGGGATTGAAGAAGCTCTTACTGATGAAAATTGGATCAATGCCATGCAAGAAGAACTTCATCAATTCAAGATCAATAATGTTTGGGAGCTCGTTTCAAGACCCAAAAATCGTCCTGTTATAGGAACAAAATGGGTGTTCAGAAACAAAATGGACGACAGAGGAAAAGTGGTTAGAAACAAAGCAAGACTTGTGGCAAAGGGATATTCTCAAGAAGAAGGAATAGATTACGATGAAACCTATGCACCAGTTGCCAGGTTAGAAGCCATAAGGCTACTTCTTGCTTATGCTTGTTACAATGACTTTAAACTGTTTCAGATGGATGTGAAAAGTGCATTCCTAAACGGTTACATCAAAGAAGAAGTTTATGTCGAGCAACCTCCTGGGTTCGAGGAACCAAGAAGAAAGGATCTCGTATATTCCCTGAAGAAAGCTTTATATGGATTAAAGCAAGCACCTCGTGCTTGGTATGAAAGGTTAAGCAGCTTTCTATCTGAACAGAAGTTCACTAAAGGTAATGTTGACACTACTCTCTTTATTCAGAAGCAGGGTAAGGATATTCTTATTGTTCAGATTTATGTAGATGATATTATTTTTGGCTCTTCTAATGAATATCTATGCAAGAACTTCTCTAAAGCAATGCAGGATGAATTCGAAATGAGCATGATGGGAGAATTAAGATTCTTTCTTGGACTTCAGATTCAACAAACCAAGAAAGGAATATTCATTCATCAAGAGAAATATGCTCTTGAAATTATCAAGAAATTCGGCTTAGAAAATTGCAAGAAGACGGAAACACCAATGTCTCATTCGTCTAAGCTTGATAAAGATGAACAAGGAAAAGATGTTGATCAGAAGCTTTATTGCAGTATGATTGGATCACTTCTATATCTCACTGCATCAAGGCCAGATATTCTTTATAGCGTCTGCCTATGTGCAAGATTTCAGTCATGTCCAAAAGAATCGCATCTTACAGCAATCAAAAGAATTATCAAATATATTGGAACATATCCAGCTTATGGTCTTTGGTACTCAAAGGATTCTGATTTCATTCTGAAGGGATATTCAGATGCAGATCTCGCCGGATGTAAAATTGACAGGAAAAGCACTTCAGGAACCTGTCAACTTATGGGAAATATGCTTATCTCCTGGTATTCCAAAAAGCAGAGCACAGTTGCTCTTAGTACAGCAGAAGCAGAATACGTCTCTCTTGGAAGTTGTTGTGCTCAGATTCTATGGTTAAAACAACAGCTAAGAGATTATGGAGTTAAGGATTCAAATGTGGAGATCAGATGCGACAATACAAGCGCCATTAATCTAACCAAGAATCCTATTCTTCACTTAAGAGCGAAGCACATCGAGATCAAACATCACTTTATTCGTGATCATGTTCAGAATGAAAATGTTCACATTCAGTATGTTGATACAAAGAATCAACTCGCAGATATATTTACTAAACCTCTTGAGAAAGAGTCCTTCAATTTTATCCGAAACGAATTAGCTATTACTAATCCTTTTTCTTAAGATATATTGAGTACAGGTAAATTGACAGAACTCAGAAGCAAAAACTGCTCAAAAGCAGAACTCAGAAGCAGAACTCAAAAACAAAACTGCTCAGAAGCAGAACTCAGAAGCAGAGCTAAGAACCAAAACTGCTCAGAAGCAAATTTGCATAACCTTTGTTCAGAAGCATATTTTTAAGTACTTCAGAAGCAAGGTTAGTTCATCTTACACCTCTTTATATTTAGAAATTCTCGATAAGGCAAAAATCCAAGGTACGTTCTCTAAATCTTACGCTCTCAAATTTCTATACATATGCCTCTTTGTTTGATTGGATTAATTATGTTTCTTTGTATTGTTCGCTGGATTTTATTTTAAATTGATTTTATTTCCTAAAATAACCGATTTACGGTTTTTCAAAACCTTCATAAGGCTCTGAACCGGCACCTCCATCAAATATCGCAACTCTCTCTCAAACCCTAAAAACTGATTTCCTTCTCTCTGTTTACGCTCCTTCTCGCTCTCTCCAAATCCTTCTTACTAAAAACTCCAACCTTCTCATCTATGGCTCCGAAATCATCATCTATCATGAAGAAAGCAGCAAAAGAAGGTGCTAGTCTGAGAAGAAAATCGTCGAGGCTGACGAAGGGCAGAAAAGCTCGTCTCTCCGAATCCATTGATATCTCTGGGTCTGATCATGAAGAAGAAAGACACATTGCTCAGAAGGAATCAGGTTTGTCTCAGTCTGAGTTCGATGAAAGAGTCGCCCTGGCTCTCTCTATAAAACCTCTGTATGATTCTCTCAAGAACGCTGGCTCTAGTGACGAAAACGTCAAGTTGCTGTTGAATATTCACAAGTTTGCAAGCGAGAAAGACTTTCTTGCCATATTAGAACTCCCTCTGCAAACTGTGACACCCATTGCCACTATTGTTCCTGAGAATGTATCTCGGAAGGGCAAGGAAAAGGTTGTAGAAACTGGAGTCTCTAAACCTATTAAGTCTCCATCTAAGAGCATTGTTATCAGGGAGGCTGTAACTGAAGAGAGTGAAACCAAGGGGAGGCCTGATGACGACGATGACGTGCTGTTTAAAGATTTTAAGAAAATCAGAGGGGTCATCAAGGACAAGAACTTTGAAAGCAAACTATTTTCAAGTCAGTTGCACTCTGACAAATTCGAGATGATGAAGCAAAGAGGAGTTATACCCCACAGGGTATTTGATCTTAAGTATTTTGATAGGGCTGGTATTCCTATTAGGAAGCATCTAGAGAAAATGAAGTTGAGGGACTTTGTAACTGCAAGGAGGCCAACTTTTCCTGATTTGGCAGCTTACTTTTATTCTAGCTTATGTTTCACCAATTTTGATTCCTTATTTTATACGGTTCAAGGAGTGGTGTACCATCTGCATGTTAAGGAGCTGGCAAAATTAATGGGAGTTGAGGAAATGGATTTTATGCCCATTAATGTGCAACCTGATGATGCCTACAGTTCTCTGACTGGAAAAGAGAATTACTCCAGAGACTCCAAGGCACACATTGCTTACAATGACTTTCCCCTGAAGCACATTGTAATGCACAAGGTTGTCATTGAAAGCTTGAGACCCAAGGCTGCTTCAAAAACTGATATTTCGAAATATGAAGCCAAGCTGATGTGGGGTCTGTTGAATGGCTGCAAGATCTCGCTAGCACATACTGTTCTCCTCCACATGTACAGAACTGTCCAAAAGACCAAAGGACAACTACCCTATGCAGGGTTGATCTATCGGATCATGTCCTTCCAAAATATCAACATTCTTGGAAAGCTCCTTCAAGATGAAATTCAGTTATTGGTTGCTGGGGAGTCTATGATTCAGAAGATGGGTTTTAGACAGTCTGCTGGTGGTTGGATCAACAAGAACAAAAAGGCTGTCTTGGTTGAGTTTGCAGAACAGAATGCAGAGAGTGAGAGATCTGCAAAAAGAAGGAAGACAGAGGCCACAAAAGGAAAACAGACCACTGTTCAGAGTGAGTCTTCAGAAGAAGAGGAAGCAGAAGAAGAGGAAGCAGAAGAAGAGGAAAGTGTATCATCAAGAGATGATGAGAGGACCCCAACTGTGCTATCAGAAGGAAACATCAGTTCAGAAGCTGAAGAAACTGGTGAAATAGCAAATGAGCTGGAAGATCCTATGGACAAAGAAGAGGATCCCCATAAGACTCATGAGAGTGAAAATGTAGAAGCTGTTGAAACTACTGGTGAAATAGTAGAAAAAGAAGCTCAGCTTACTACAAGTGCATATGTGGAGATAATGGAGGAGCAACTAGATGACAGAACGACTATTGATGTTCTGGTTGCTCGAGAACAAAAGAAGATGTCCTCATCACCACCTGAAGACATGGAGGTTGATAAATCTGATGACTTTGTTGTCACAGCTATAGGATCAACAGAAGTCACTCCTGTTGTAACAGCACAGATTCAGGGGGAGCAACCTATAGAATCTGCTGTTCAGACTGAAGTTATTCAGAAGGACAAGGCTGATACTGAAAAGGAGTCGTCCAGCAGAAAAGAACAACATGAGGAATCAAATGTTGTTCAGACTGAAGAGGTTCTGACTGCTGTTCAGAAGGAAAAAGCTGTTGAGGAAAGTGCTGTTCAGAAGGAACAAATTCCAGAGAAGATACCTGAAGAGCAACCCACAGAGATTGAATCTTCGATTGCTGAAGATGTTATAGTCATTCCAGATTCAGCACCTGATAAGGCTCAGGGGGAGTCAAACTCGCAGAGGATTCAGGATTCAAATTCAAAGGGAAAAGCTCAGATGGTGGAGGAAGAAAACCAACAGACCTCTGTAGGGAATCTGAATGCTTCAAGTCTTGTTCAGATGGAAGTTGAAAAACTTCGGGTAGAAGTTATGCAGAGGATGGACAGGATGGAAATGCACATTGAAAAGAAGTTGCACAGATTTGAGGAAATACTTCATAAATACTGTCGCCTTTTCTGCTCTGAGATGGCCAGCATTGGTACTTATACTTTAATCAGAGATGAAAGGATCAGCAAAGAAGTTCCAGAGATGCAGGAACTCAAGGAATTCGCAACCTACATTGCTGATATGGGCAAATCTGCTGAAGCTGCTCAGAAAGATGATGAAGAGCATATTGATGTTCCCTCCTCATCTTCAAAACAAAACCCACCTCCGTCATCTTGAAATTATTTTTCAAATTGTCCGTATTTGTTTTTATCTGTCGGATGTTCTTTTTATGTGCGCTTTGAATGTTACGCTATTCTTACAATATATGGTTGAATCTCCGTTCATGTTTGTATAAATTGACATTTTATCTTGCTGATGACAAAAAGGGGGAGAGAATACCTCATCATATTGCAGGATGCATACACGCGAATTATACCTATGCGCTCAAACGAATTCAGCGTCGTATACAACATATGGTGATATTCATCTATCACTCAGAATGCATATCTTATATATTCAGATGCACACCTTTTTGAAAAAGATTCAATTGAATTATATTCATATTTTTATTGAAATCTTCTCCGTGCTTAACTTTCTTACAATTCAAAAATACATACCAACTTTTATTAAGGAAGTTTTGTCATCATCAAAAAGGGGGAGATTGTTGAGAAAACATTCCCTCTGAATATTTTGATTCTGACAAAACTATCCTTCTTGTAAGAGAATCTGGTTAATACAAATAATTTGTTATTGCAGGCATGAGCATGTGAACAAAAGCTTATAATGTTCCATGACTGGCGTTCAGACTCAAGCAGTAGTCGTCGCACACTTGCTTCTGAGATAGTCGAAGTCCTACATTCAGATGGAGAATCGTGGTGCTTCTGAAGACTTCAGAAGGAAGTCTATGTTGCATCTAAAGCCTTCAGAAGGAGGTCTATGCTGCCTCTGAAAACTCATCTCTAGGAGATTTATGTGACACGTCAGCAAGGATCTTACAGAAGCTCAGAGTCACTGTTCCAATCTGTTCAGATTCAGAGAGTCTCTCTAGTTCAGTAGATTGCTTCTGAACAACGTTCAGATTCTGCATTTTCTCGCTACTAGATTCTGAAGACCCACGTTTGGCAGGTTTCTGATTTGGCCGCGCCTTGTTATGGAAGTTTGTAAGATTTGATTGACAGGATTATTTTCCAATCAAATCAGGAGAATATCCGCGATTGGATATTACCTTCCGTGAACAAGATATCTTGGAGATTTGGATGAACTCTCTTTATGGAAACTGAAGATTTGGTTGTATGGGCGACTGAATCTGAAGGGTTCAGATTCACTTTCAACGGCCACTGGATCTTCCCATATACAGTCTCTGTCAATCAGGATTGATAGCGTCCAATCAAAGATTGAAGAGCGATCCTTTGAAGGGCCTTGGTAACGGCTAGTTCAAGGCTGAAGGAGTATAAAGAAGATCAATAGTGACTGTTTCAAAGATATCAAGAACCAAAAATTCCAAAGTGCTGAGTTGTTCAAAAACACATTCTCTTGTTCTTGTGAGCTGAGATTTCGTAGTCTTGAGAGGTTCATTTGTAAGAGCGATTGGAGTGACAACGCCTGTAATCTTTCAACGACTCATAGTGGAATCCAGCCGATCGGCTGTCATCGTGGGAGAGTGGACGTAGGCTTGCTAAAGCCGAACCACTATAATCATTGCGTGTAATTTCTCTTTCCCTAAACTCATCTTGCTGTGTTTAGTTTATCTGCACGTCCTCTTACTGATCATTTTCGGTCTACGTTCTGAACCCTTTATAAATTTCCGCATTAAATATTAAAAAGTGTTCAGAATCACCTATTCACCCCCCTCTAGGTGATATTGCTAGATCCAACATAACAGACTGTGTGGTGTGGATGAGTTCAAAAGATAAAATTATGTCCATATCGAAAAAATTATCCAAAAAGCTCTAAATCTATCGTACGGCAGCCAATATAGTCATAAACTTTTCAATTTCGTCAATTTAATCATAAAATTTTTTGACAATTTTTCAATATAATATTTCAGGTCAATTTTGGCTGAAAATTTGACGTGCCAGTCTAGTCAGCATCGACAATCTTAAGTGGCACGGTGAACGCTGACATGAACAGTTGTTGCGATTTTCTTAATTTTCTGAATTTTTTAATTTTGTCTTTTTTCCCTTTTCTTTTCTTTCTATTAAGGATGACAACACATGCTCTTGAATTAGTCCGTTACAATATTAACTACATGATATCAACATTAATGGACTAATTCAAGAGAGGGAATGAAGAATTAAAAGCCATTGTCTTCCGTAATCTTGGTTCTGATTTTTCTGACATTATTGCTGCCTTGGCTACAAAACCTGATCCGACAACATTTCCTGAACTCCATCGATTGCTCCTCAATCACGAGCTTCGAATGAAGTCTACCACAGTGCCTATAGAGGCAAATGTTTCCACTTACACCCCTCCATCATCCACCCCTATTATTCAACCACAACCGATTTCCAATTTTAAACTATTTACCACCCAAAACCCTCAATATCGTGGGCAAGGCCACCAGCGCAATTATGGAAACCCAGGTAATCGATCTAAAAACAGAAAAGACCGATGCCAAATTTGTCAGAAATATAATCATACGGCTGCAAGATGTTATTTCAGGTATTCGTAGTCTAACAGCAATGCACCTCAGCCTACTGCTAATATGGCTGGGATTCTTCCTACCCCATCGCAGCAAGACTGGTTTCCGGATACTGCAGCTACACACCATGTGACGCCTGACATTGCCAATCTGCAAATCTCTGCACCACATAACGGTAACGAAACTCTTCGTGTAGGTAATGGAGCAGGTTTAGACATTGTTAATGTCGGTTCTTCCACTCTTGAAAACCCCATCAACAAATCTTTTAATTTCTCAAATATCCTTCATGTCCCTACCATTACACGTAATTTGCTTTCTGTGCATAATTTTACACGTGATAACAACTGCTTCTTTGAGTTTCATCCATTTCACTTTGTTGTGAAGGATTTGCAGACCAGAACACCACTGCTCCAAGGTTCGCTTAAGGATGGACTATACCGGCTGTCGGGTCTTTATACCCCATCTCCATCGGCCAACACCATCTCACTTGATTCTTCCGCCACTGCCACTACCTGGCACGCCCGAATGGGTCATCCCCAACAAAGCAAAGTTCGCTCGTTGATTCATTCAAACAATTTGCCATGTTCTACATTTGATTTCAATAAATGTGCTTCTTGTTTGTTAGGCAAATCCCATAAAACACCCCTACCCCCAACTCATAGCATTAGTAAAGCACCTCTTGATTTAATTTTTACCGATGTATGGGGACCCGCTCCAATTAATACTATTTCCGGTTATAAGTATTTTGTTCTATTTGTTGATGATTTTTCCAAATATACCTGGTACTATCCTATCCAAAATCGGTCTATGGTCCCTTCCATTTTCGAAAAATTCAGGACCATGGCTGAGAAACAATTTGAAAAATCCATCAAAGCCGTACAGTCTGATTGGGGTGGGGAATACAGAACCCTGAATAAAATTCTTTCAAACAATGGAATTCTCCATCGTGTAGCATGTCCACACACTCACGAGCAGAACAGAGCAGCTGAGCGAAAAATTCGTCATATTGTTGATACCGGCCTTACATTATTGGCCCATGCATCTCTTCCACTTAAGTATTGGCCTTATGCTTTTGAAACCACCATTTACCTTATTAACAGATTACCCACACCACTTTTAAATAATATCTCACCTTTTCAAACACTTTTTCATCAACAACCGGATTATAAGTTTTTGAAAATATTTGGTTGTGCCGTTTTTCCTTTATTAAGGCCATATAATTCACATAAGTTTTCACTCCGTTCTACTCAATGTGTGTTCCTAGGATATAGCCCATTGCATGTTGGTTACCGTTGTTTAGATTACAAAACTGGACGCATGTATATTGCAAGACACGCTCATTTCATTGAAAATATTTTTCCATTCGCTACACATGGTTCACACCCTTCTCAAATATCCTCACCTTCACATCCTTGGCTGACGATCTCCACGGCTGGTATGTCCTCCCACGCGAACCATGGTGTTAATGGTAATATCCTATCTTCTACCCCACCCTCTAACACCTCCCCACCCACCTTTGAAGAACCATCACCGACATTATCAAATGCTAATACTGCTTCAACGTCTAACATGTTGGTTTCTAGTCCGTCTAATGCTGGTACAGGTTCTAATGAGACTCTTTCAGTTGCCTCGCCACAACAGGCTGTTGTGATACCTCCACAACCGGTTGATCAAGTAGCAAGAACCCATCCCATGCGGCTGCGTCAAAATCCAAAGCCCAACAGTAAATATCCATTGCCAGATGTGAACTTGACTGAAATAAGCTCTAAAGAAGAGCCACGGTGCTTCACCGAAGCTAATAAGCATGAAAAATGGAGGGAGGCGATGCTCCAAGAATTTAATGCTTTGTTGCGTAATGGAACATGGGTTTTGGTTCCACCGAATCCCAAAGCAAATGTTGTGGGCTCCAAATGGGTTTATCGAGTCAAGACACGTGCAGATGGTTCGATAGACCGGTACAAAGCCCGCCTAGTGGCCAAGGGCTACAATCAGCAGGAGGGTATCGACTATACGGAAACGTTTAGTCCCGTTGTTAAAGCAACCACCGTCCGTATAGTCATTTCATTGGCTGTAACAAAGAACTGGAAACTCCGGCAGTTGGATGTTAGCAACGCTTTTTTAAATGGTAACTTGACTGAAGAAGTCTACATGGCCCAACCTCAAGGCTTCATTGACAAAGAAAAGCCAAACCATATATGCAAGTTACAAAAATCCTTATACGGATTGAAACAAGCACCGCGGGCTTGGTTCCACCGGTTGAGCATCTTTTTAGAATCACTGGGATTTATTGGATCAAAAACTGATACTTCCCTCTTTATACTTCATCGGCCCAATTTCTCTATTTACATGCTCATCTATGTTGACGACATTGTTATTACAGGATCCAACCCGGTATTTATTCAAGACACTATCGAATGCTTAAATAAGGAGTTCTCCATACGGGACTTGGGCGAACTTAATTATTTCCTGGGAATTGAGGTGCTTAAATATCCATCTAGGCTCCTCTTGTCACAGCAGAAGTATGTTACAGATCTTCTCCACAGAACCAGAATGGACGGTGTTAAACCGGTTCACACGCCCATGGCTACAAATACCAGTTTAATCAATCAGGGTAAGCCACTTGAAGATGCTAGTTTGTATAGGAGCACTGTAGGAGCTCTTCAGTATGCCACCCTCACTCAGCCAGATATCTCCTATGCGGTAAACAAAGTCTGTCGGTTCTTGAAAGAACCAACAGAAGACCATTGGAGTACGGTGAAACGCATCCTACGCTATTTAAAGGAAACTGTTTCGCATGGACTGCTCATCAGTTCCCAATCCACCACAGAACTCCATGCATACAGTGATGCGGATTGGGCGGGTTGCCCCATTGATAGACGATCAATAGGAGGTTATGCAATTTATATGGGCCAAAATCTGGTTTCTTGGTCAGCTAAGAAGCAGCATACCATTGCACGTTCCTCAACC
Source organism: Lenwebbia sp. NSW1173648 (assembly GCA_029784005.1). Classification (NCBI taxonomy): domain Eukaryota; kingdom Viridiplantae; phylum Streptophyta; class Magnoliopsida; order Myrtales; family Myrtaceae; genus Lenwebbia; species Lenwebbia sp. NSW1173648. The sequence goes on from JARCGZ010000010.1 coordinate 11,334,297, forward strand.
GAATCTGAGTATCGGGCATTAGCAAACGCCACGGCAGAAGTGGTATGGCTACAATCACTATTACAGGAATTGGGCATCTCTCAATCAAAACCCCCTATCCTTTGGTGCGACAACCTAGGGGCAACATATCTTACGGTGAATCCACTTTTTCATGCCAGAACAAAGCATATCGAGGTAGACTTTCACTTCGTCCGCCATTTAGTGTCACAACGCAAACTTGAGGTTCGCTTCATATCCACACGTGACCAAATAGCGGATATCTTCACCAAGCCTCTTACACTGTGTCGCCATGATCTGCTCAAATCCAAGTTGAAGATCATCCAGAAGACTACCTTCAACTTGAGGGGGCCTATTAAGGATGACAACACATGCTCTTGAATTAGTCCATTAATGTTGATATCATGTAGTTAATATTGTAACGGACTAATTCAAAATTCAAACTATTCTTGAATTAGTCCATTAATGTAGAGAATATTGTAACGGACTAATTCAAAATTCAAACTATTCTTGAATTAGTCCATTAATGTAGATATCTCTAGTTAATATTGTAACGGACTAATTTAATGTAGATATCTTATGTAGTTAATATTGTAACGGACTAATTCAAAATTCAAATTATTTTGAATTAGTCCATTCTTATGTAGCATTAAACTCTATAAATACATATGCTATCCTAGAGTTAAAGGATAAGCAAAACTCATCTTCAAACTTAGAGTCTAATTCTTACACTTTCCCTTTTCTTTTTCCCTATTTCCCTCCGCCGTTGGCCAGGCTTCAACAATGGAAAGAAATTGCAACAATGGTCCACATCAGCACCAGTCGTGCCACATAGGACAACTGGCATCCATATCAACGATTTTTGGCCAAAATTGGCCGGAATTACTACATAACAAATTGTCAAAAGGTTTATGACTAAATTGGCCAATTTGAAAAGTTTAGGATTGAATTAGCCGTCGTACAACAGGTTTAGGATTTTTTGGACAATTAACCCTGTCCATATCAAGTGACTTATTTAATCTTCATTGTTTGGCAAGTTTTGAGCGCCGAAGTCAAAATTTAATGTCCAAAGTTTTATTTACGAGTCGAAATTTAACCCAGTGCAGAGTTCTATAGATCAAATGCATGGACAATTTATTAGCTTATTACAAGTTCAGTGACGTATTCAGGCAAATCTAGATTGATACAGAGTATAATGAATTACATAGATGAATTTAAGTTGGATAATGTATTTCCACTGCCGCATTACTACATACTTGTGCGGTCGATTTAATTACGACAGATATTCGGTTATATGATGTAAAGTAATACTCAAATTTATGGCGAAAGTTCATGTACTTGGGGGATAAGCTCAAGTGATCAACTATATCAGCAGCTATGATACATAGTTATGAGCTTATTAAATGTCATGATGTTTAATGTAATGCATTAGAAATATGCGCACAAGAGAGATAATTTCAATAGACCAAAAAATTTTATTGCGTAAGGAAAGTCTTTAAACTATGACTCAATGTGCAATGTGATCCATGAACTTTTAATTTGTTCAATGTAGTCCCTGAACTTTAGTCCAATGTGCAATGTAGTTCCTGAACTTTTAATTTGGTCAACGTGATCCCTGAACTTTTGGTACATGTACAAACCAGTCTTTGGAAGATGAAAATGTTCAATGTTGTCTCTGAACTTAAATTAATTGAAGGATAATATTAGTCATTTTTATGTAGTCTAGGGACTAGTTTGAACATTTAATAACACTTCAGGGACAATATTGAACAAATTAAAAGTTCAGGGACGACATTGCACGTTGGGCTAAAGTTTAAGGATCACATTGAACAAATTGAGAGTTCGAGGACTACATTGTACACTAGGCCAAAATTCAGATACCATTTGTGTCATTATTCTTAAGAAAAACCATAACCACTATTTGTAAAATTATAATCACTTGATATGATGGCCCAGAAAGGGGGGGAAATGGCGGATCTTCGAAAACTTTCCAATTTTGTTAACACTCTACAATGCCAATCATGGGCATTATTTGTTGTGAGACTCTATGTCGATTGCGAGCATCATCAATGAGGAAAATCGCTGTCGAGTGTCTCGGCAAGTGTGAGCGTCGAAGTCGAGCACGCCTTCGTCGAACAGCCAAAGTTGAGCGCCGTGGGATGACGCAGTTTATGTTGCCGCAAAAAGTTGGTTTTCCAAGCAATTTTATAATGGTTGTGTGAGAAAGATGTGTCAACTTTCGGATCATGTGTTTTTGTTGAGCGCTTATCAAAACCGGCGATGATGTGGATTACAATTAATTTGTAATGTAAGGTTCGGCATACAAATATATCCACATCCCTTGTCTAGTGTAAGGTTCGGCTTACATGGCACTTTGGTCACGCACTTTTGAAGAAAGTTGCATGTGTCATACGCCAGCTCTGTGCTTCAGCTTGAGGGGAGCGTTGAAATATATGTATGGATGTCAGAGAATTTTCTGTTGCAAAATATTGTCAGAGACATTATTAATGTTATGGATATCATTTAATATTTAGTTATGCTAATTTTCTTGTTAAATTAGATTACTTCCTTTTTCAGCACATAATACTTGAGTATAAATACCCCTTGACACGTTATAAAGTCAAGTTATTGAGTAAGAATATGAACTTTTGATTATTGTCTCTCTTCCCCTCTTTTGAAGATCCTAAAATATTCACAGGAGCATACATATGTTATTTATTAACCTTCAAACTATAGTTTTTGGCAGTACCAAATTGATTTTTTTTTTTTGTCGATGTACCAAATTGATTTTATTTAATAGAGAAAAAAACAAATTCGGTATCAGATTGTCTGATATGGCCCTATTGCTGGTAGTGTTTGAACTTAAGCTTGTGACAGCCGACTGAGATCTAATCCTATATCCTCACTCTATTAATATTATGACTTTACTAGCATAACAGTTTTTTGATGACTGTGAAAATAATAGTATGTTGTGAGCCACAATTTCTTAAAAGAATGGACCCCACATCAATTTTAAATTAATTGTTACATAGTTTTTGTGGCCCAAAACATATTGTTAGCATAACAGTCGCCCAAAAACTATTATATAATTAATTTCCCTTAGTATTATGTATGTTTTGGTGATATGCTGACTCATAAAAGCATCATAATCCATAAACATTTTATATTAGTCTAATGGATAGATGAAATTGGTAATATTTATAGATGAACGTCTTAGTGTTACCATTGTCCTTTTACAAAATGTCTGGGAGAATTACCAAAAAAATTCTAAACTTATTGCAATTGTGCCACTTCAATGTTAAACATTTTTATTTTCAATTGAGTCCTAAACCTTTTGCATTTATGCCAATTGAGTTCATCTGATCAATTTTGGCCGAAAATCACTGACATGGACGCCGGCCGTCCAACGTGGTGCGGCGGACATTGACGTGGATAATTTTTTAACAAGGGCGGAAAAAAAGAGAAAGAAAAGAAAAAAAGAAAAAAAGAAAAGAATAAATAAATAAATAAAATTTGAAAGTTTTTAAATTGTTAATAATAATTATCCAAGTCAGCACCAGCCACGCCATGTAGGACGGCCGTCGTCCATGTTAGCTATTTCCGACCAAAATTGGCTGAATGAACTCAATTGGCACAAATGCAAAATGTTTATGACTCAATTGGCGAAAAAACAGGTTTAACACTGAATTGGCACAATTGCAATAGGTTTAGAACTTATTTGGTAATTTTTTTTTTCCAAAATGTTAGTTTTGTCTCACATTTCCATCTTCCAAGGCATATAAGATCGCATGATGTGGACTCTCTCTCTCTCTCTCTCTCTCTCTCTCTCTCTCTCTCTCTCTCTCTCAATAAAAGATTAAACGAAGGCTGCGTTTGGTCGTTCAAATTTTTAGTTAAAATAAGACTAGATATGATAGAATAACAAATCCAAGGATTTTGTCCTATCCTATCTGCTATTTAGTGAACTGCAGATTTCAAGTCGGATAAGCAGAGCCAAGGCGCGGCTGAGATAGACTATATTTTGCTGAAACATCAAGATGCTTTAGAAATTATTCAGTGATGAGTTTTGATGAGTAGGCTATTGTTGAGCAGAGATTGTTGCCATCTGAATTCGGGCACAAATACCAAGGGAGCAGACCCCGTAGAATTGGAGGTCTTGATTTGGAGTCGAATTCTTTGAGAATGACCTGCTGGCCTTGCTCGTTGTCTTGTGAGTGAGTAAACAAGTGCCGAACAATCTAATTATTTGGCCTATTTTCACAAGTTGAAAATGCATTCATACGGGTCGTCCAAGTGAGCTACCTTGAAAGTCGATGATCAACCTTGAGTTTTTCATAACATGTTGAGACCCCTTTCGAATGTTGGAAAGGTTCAAGCGAGGGAGGTGATCTCATATCACGCCAAACAATTGATTAAAAAATAAAGTCGTGGAGATACCCGACTTTGCGGCCGAGGACCCCAGCCTAGCGCCGCCGGAGAGGCGGCCCCCCACCAGAGAGGCTGCCCAGGGCGGCGAAAAGGCGATGGTTGTGGGGAAAAATCCAATTCTCCTCGTGTCTGCTCTTTTGATAAATCCTATCCTGATCTATCCCGCCCCCTCTCCTAGGATTTTTTTATCCTAGCTATATTCCGTCTTTATTCTATCTTGGACAGCTACCAAATACAGGATATGATAAAACATATCCTATCCTGGCTTATATCCTGACGGCCAAACGCAGTCGAAAGGATTTTGCTAGCATAACAGTCTTTGAGCCACTATGAGAGTAACAAAATGTTGTAAGCCACAAATTCATAAAGAAGTGGACCCCACAACAATTTATAATTATTTTGTTCATTTTTTTGTGGCCCAAAACAAACTGTTATTTTTATAGTAGATTAAGGACAATCACTTAATCATTTCTCTAAACGAATATGGTCGCTAGCAATTTGTCATTGTCGCTCACAAATTTGCTTGGGATTTGGTGTCTAGCAATTTTTACGGTTTCTTCATTTGGGTTAAGATTTAGAAGAAGAAAGCATCGGGAACTCTTGTTTAAACACCAAGTTTCTATCTACCCAATAAAAGAAGCAAGACATAGTGATTTTCCTTGTCCTTTTTTGGACTACTGTTCATCGAACTTGTTGACAGCGAGTCTCTTTTTAGAAAACAGCCCAAAAAAAGTATACCATAATTTGTTTCACTTTGTCTCTTGTATGTGAAGAAAATCCACAACAATAGAAATGCTTTGAGAATATTTACATCTAATAAAGTCATTACTCTGTATACTATAACGATTGTGTTGTTCGTTCTTTTCGCATGAATTCCTGTATGTACCGAAAACTATGACACCCTAAATCCCACGTCAAATGACAAATGTCTTCTTTTTTTGGTCGAAGAATTCTTTTATTTCAAAAATCACGAGTTCATAGGGGACATGCCTGAAAGAGATGCATCAAAACAAAGTAGGTCCCAAAGTGTTTGGGGCTTTTTTCAAAAATATGGTAAAAAAAAAATAATTACGAATTTAAGTATTTTTTTAAAAATTTGACACATTTAGGGCATGTGCGCCTCTATGAGAGGCGCACAACCACATCTTATTTTTTTTACTTTCTTTTCTTTTTGTAGCCGCACATTTTATGCTTTTTTTTTACTTTTTTTATATATTTATAATAACGTTTATTTATAACGTTTATATTTATACAACTTTATAAATATAATTTTTTTTTCTTTTTAAACCTTCTTTTTATAATGTAATTATTAATAATTAATTTAAAATTTATTAAGACATAGAATTAATCAATAATTAAATATTTTTGTAATTAATTTGTTTAGTATGTGAATTATTAATAGATAAAGATAAAATTGCTAAAAAAAATAAAAACCAAAATGCATAAAATAAATTGGTACGATACATAAAGATGAAATAGCCAGATTAAAAGAAAGTGCAATAGCAGATAACAATCCATGAACTGAAAAAAAAATCCGACAAATAAACAATGTTATAATAGATAACAATCCACAACCCAAAAGTATCACTGATGATGATATCATCCTCCTACGTGGCCCCTTGTTCCGCAACCGAGTTGTCTCCGTCGTTCGGCATGTCTAATATTGTACCGAGGACGAGGACAAGATTCCGGATGAGTAGGAAGTGTAGATGATGAGGGCATATCCTGTGATGGGAAGCGTGGCTATGATGTGGGTACATCATCAAAATGGGAAAAAAGTCCATGCTAAGACGGTACATATCCTACTATAGAAGGACCTGGGTAAAAAGGAGAGAAATCAAATAACATATCATATTCATAGGAACTCTGAGAATCATCAAACGCTCCTCGAGTAGATAAAATATTTTGAGCGGGAGTCTGGGACTGTCGATTGTCATAGAAGGCAAAAGTGGATCCCTCATAAAATTGGCTGGTAAACTGGCTGAACCCTGGAGTGTAATCTGTCATGCTACTAGGGACCATAAACTGTGACTATGTATGATAGGCCACGGGGTAAGGGACGGCATCATCAGCTGGATGAGCTCGAGTGGTCCTCTGGGTCGACTGAACGATCTCAGGTGGGTCATCCTTGTGCGGCCCAATGGATGATGCTATAGGTGCTGGTTGGGGTGGTGGCGTCATTATAATCCGCCTTTCCTCATCGTATACGAATAACATTGCCCTAATTATCCTCGCTGTAGCCTGCGTGTTCTCGCGAGATGTAACGGAACTTAATTGTAGGATTTGTTCCATGCCATCACCCTGATCATGAAATCAAAGTCAACAGAAGTTGTCAAATGCCAATAATTTATGTTACTAAAAAAATAATTAATGCAGTAAATTAAAAATGTTTCACGAACCGCTGCACCTATTGCGTCTCCCTTGTAAGAAAACCATCTCCGTGAAGTGGCTCCATTGCAGGAATACCATGGACAATATAGTTATGACGATTGTCTCATATATCAATCCATCGTCTGTGGAAATCGACCCAATTCTTTCCAGATTACCTTAAATCTGTTGAGAAAACATTCCCTCTGAATATTTTGATTCTGACAAAACTATCCTTCTTATGTGAGAATCTGGTTAATGCAAATATTTTTTATTGCAGAAATGAGCATGTGAACAAAAGCTTATAATGTTCCAAAACTGACGTTCAGACTCAAGGAGTAGTCGTCGCACACTTGCTTCAGAGATAGTTGAAGTCTAGTATTCAGATGGAGAATTGTGTTGCCTCTGAAGACTTCAGAAGGAGGTTTGTGTTGCCTCTGAAGACTTCAGAAGGAAGTTTGTGTTGCCTCTGAAGACTTCAGAAAGAGGTTTGTGTTGCCTCTTTGTGGACTTATCTCGAGAAGATTTTTGTGACACGTTAGCAAGAACTTTACAGAAGCTCAGTGTCACTATTCTAATCTGTTCAGATTTAGAGAGTCTTTCTGGTTCAGAAGATTGCTTCTGAACAGCGTTCAGATTCTGCAATATCTCACTACCAGATTCTGAAGACCCACGTTTGGCAGGTTTCCGATTTGGCCGGGCCTTTTTATGGAAGTTTGTAAGATTTGATTGACAGGATTATTTTCCAATCAAGTCAGGAGAATATCCTCGATTGGATATTACCTTCCATGGACAAGATGTCTTGGAGATTTGGATAAATTCTATTTATGAAAACTGAAGATTTGGTTGTATGGGCGACTGAATCTGAAGGGTTCAGACTCTACTCCAACGGCTACTAGATCTTCCCATATACAGTCTCCGTCAATCAGGATTGATGACGTCCAATTAGAGATTGAGGAGCGATCCTTTTAAGGATCTTGGTAACGGCTAGTTCGAGGTCGAAGGAGTATAAAAGAAGATCAATGGTGACTATTACGAAGAGAGTTCATGAACTTTAAATTCCAAAGTGTTGAGTTGTCCAGATTCACATTCTTTTGTTCTTGTGAGCTTAAAATTCTTATTCTTGAGAGGTTCCTTTGTAAGAGTGATTAGAGTGACAACTCTTGTAACCTTTCATCGACTCATAGTGGAATCCAGTCGATCGGCTGTCATCGTGGGAGAGTGGATGTAGGCTTGCTAAAGCCGAACCACTATAAACATTGCGTGAAAATTCTCTTTCCCTAAACTCCTCTTACTGCATTTAGTTTGTCTGCTCTTCTTTTTACTGATCTTATTCAGCTCACGTTCTGAACCTATTAATTTCCGCATTAAACATTAAAAGAGTTCAGAATCACCTATTCACCCCCCTCTAGGTGATATTGCTAGATTCAACAATTGGTATCAATTCTTGGTTGCTCATTATTTTGAAGTGTTTTACTTCAGAGCTAACGATCTATCATGTCTAGCAATAATTTCACAGGAGCCAGTGATGTACATTTCAACAACAAATCACCTTATTTTGATGGGAAAGACTACAATATGTGGTGCAACAAAATGAAGTGGTTCTTCAAGGCATCAGATGATCTGATGTGGGATGTTGTTGTCAATGGAGTAGTTTCTATTCTAACAGTAACCCCTTCCACTGGAAATGAAGGAAACAACAATACAAATATTACTGCAATACTATCAGATTCTGAACGAGCAAAAAGACAAGGACTCGATTCTAAAGCTGTGCATGTACTTTTCTGCGCATAATCCATTTCTCTATATAATTAAGTTGCAGAAGAAGATTCAGCAAAAGCTATATGGGACAGACTTCATGTCACATACCAGGGAACTAACAGAGTGAAAGAAACCAATCTTAGCATTCTGCTAAGTGATTACGAAGCCTTCAAAATGAAGCCCGATGAATCAATTGCTAAAATGATTGAAAGGTTTCAAATCCTAGCAAGTGGTCTTGCAAGGCAAGGTGCTCCTGTAGCAGAATCGATGCAAGTCAGAAAGATCTTTCGAGGACTTATAGATGACTGGAATTACATCAAGCCATCAATACAGAGATGTCAAACAATTATACCTCTATCTATTGATGAGCTAGTCGGAACTTTACAGTCATATGAGACTGAGCATGCCAACAAAACAAGAGATTCAAAAGGTAAGAAGTCTATTGCTTTAAAATCTAAAATTGATTTTGAAATGCCAGATTCAGATGATGAAGATGAAGACGATGAAGAACTTGCTCTCATGATGAAGAAATTCAAAAAGATGGCTCGAAGAGGTAGAAACTTCAAAGGGAAGAAATCATTCAAAAAGAATGATCAGAGATAATCGAGCAATGACAAACAGGAAGGCAAAGATGTAATCTGCTTCCATTGTAAGAAAGCAGGACACATCAAACCCAATTGTCCGCTTCTGAAGAAAGACAAGATCAAGTATAAGAAATACAAAAAGGCATTGAAGGCAGAAACTCTAAGTGATTCTGAAGATAGCGAGGATGACTATGTTAACATATGTCTTATGGCAAAGTCAGATTCAGATTCAGATTCAAATTCAGATGTTGAGGTACATCCTTTTGAAATACCAGATGATGTTTCTGAATACATTGATGAGTTGTGCTCGAATTACAAAGAAGCTCTCAAAAAGGTTTCCATTTTGAAAAATGAAGTTTCCTCTTTGAAACAACAAAATGATTCTAAAAAAGATAAGATTGAGTTTTTACAAAGGGAATTTCATCAAATCAAGGAAAATCGTGATTTGATCTTGAAAGAAAATGATTCCTTAAAAACCAAGATTGAAAATACTTCAAAGAAATTTTTTCAAAGTTCGAAAAACTTGAAAAACATTATTTCCAGACAAGTTCCGTATGGTAACAAATCTGGCCTTGGTTTCAAAAAGGAAAATAATTTCAAAATAAATTTCCGAAAATAAATGACAGGATTTCCCATAAACCTTCCAAACATGCATATCAACGGCATTTCCAAAAGTAGTTTATAAAATCCTTTTATCCAATACATTGTGAAAACTGCGGTGCTAGAAATCACGTTAGAAATAATTGCATGATGGTATGGAGACCTGTCAATAGAAAGATATCTATTGCGACTAACTCAGATGAACCCAAGAAAATTTAGGTACCAAAGAAATAGTAAGTTACTTTCTACTTGTAGGTACCAAGGAAGAGAAAAGACAAATGGTTTCTGGACAGTGGATGTTCAAGTCACATGACTGGTGATCTAGAAAACTTCATTCAACTTTTAGATTACAATGGTAGAAGTATGTCGTTTGGTGGAAAGAATAAAGGTAAAGTGGTTGGCCAAGGGACTGTAAAAATCAGAAATCTCACAATCAACAATGTCTCTCTTGTCAAAGGACTATAATACAATTTGATTTCAGTAAGTCAACTCTGTGACTCTGGCTATCAAATTTGCTTTCAAGACTCAAAATGCTCAGGTGTTAGCAAAGACAAGAAAATTTAGGTACCAAAGAAATAGTAAGTTACTTTCTACTTGTAGGTACCAAGGAAGAGAAAAGACAAATGGTTTCTGGACAGTGGATGTTCAAGTCACATGACTAGTGATCTAGAAAACTTCATTCAACTTTTAGATTACAATGGTAGAAGTATGTCGTTTGGTGGAAAGAATAAAGGTAAAGTGGTTGGCCAAGGGACTGTAAAAATCAGAAATCTCACAATCAACAATGTCTCTCTTGTCAAAGGACTATAATACAATTTGATTTCAGTAAGTCAACTCTGTGACTCTGGCTATCAAATTTGCTTTCAAGACTCAAAATGCTCAGGTGTTAGCAAAGACAAGAAAATTTAGGTACCAAAGAAATAGTAAGTTACTTTCTACTTGTAGGTACCAAGGAAGAGAAAAGACAAATGGTTTCTGGACAGTGGATGTTCAAGTCACATGACTGGTGATCTAGAAAACTTCATTCAACTTTTAGATTACAATGGTAGAAGTGTGTCGTTTGGTGGAAAGAATAAAGGTAAAGTGGTTGGCCAAGGGACTGTAAAAATCAGAAATCTCACAATCAACAATGTCTCTCTTGTCAAAGGACTATAATACAATTTGATTTCAGTAAGTCAACTCTGTGACTCTGGCTATCAAATTTGCTTTCAAGACTCAAAATGCTCAGGTGTTAGCAAAGACAAGAAGCAAACCTTCACTGGTCGACGTCATGGGAATATCTACCTTCTAAACGTTGATTCTGAAGACATCAAGTGTCTTATTTCTATCAAAGATGAATCTGAACTATGGCACAGAAAGCTAGGCCACATCAGTATCAAACACATCTCGAAGCTATCATCCAAGAAATTGGTTCGAGGTTTACCACAAACAAAGTTCGAGAAATCAGAACTTTGCTCAGCCTGCACACTTGGGAAATAGGTACAAAGCTCTTTTAAATCCATTAATCATGTATCAACTGAACGTGTTCTGCAGCTGCTTCATATGGATATCTTTGGTCCCAACAGAACACTAAGTCTTGGAGGTAAGAAATACTGCCTTGTTATAGTTGATGATTACTCAAGATTTACATGGGTTTTATTTCTTGCGCACAAAAATGATGCTTTCTCATCTTTCTCCAAATTTTCTAAAAAGATTTAGAATGAGAAAGGTTACTCTATTTCCTACATCAAAACTGATCATGGGGGAGAGTTTGAAAACCAAAGTTTTTCTGATTTTTGTGATGAGTTTGGAATTCAGCATAATTTTTCATCTCCTTACACACCTCAACAAAATGGGGTAGTGGAGAGGAAAAATCGTTCTCTACAAGAAATGGCGAGAACTCTCTTGATCAAAAGTAAAATTGCATCACATTTTTGGGCAGAAGCTGTGTCAATAGCATGTTACATTTTAAATCGTGTTTCTTTAAGACCAATCATTGAGAAAACCCCCTATGAACTTTTTAAAGAGAGAAAACCAGATTTAGCATACTTCCGTGTGTTTGGTTGTAAATGCTTCACTCTGAAGAATGCAAATGATCGAGCTGGTAAGTTTGATAAGAAGTCAGATGAATGAATATTTCTGGGATATTCAACAACGAGCAAAGCATACATAGTCTACAACAAAAACTCTCGATTTGTTGAAGAATCAATGAATGTCAAGTTTGATGAAAATATTCAGATTCAGAATGATCAATCTGAATATGTTCAAGTTTCGTCACTCCATCAAAGTTCAGAGCCAGAAGAAAACTCAAAAGAGAATCATGCTTCGGAAGAAGTTCAGAATCAAGAAACAAGCCAACAAACTACAGAAGAACCAGAGGTGATACCATCTGAATCTAATGATCCAAGTGATGCTCAAGACGAGAAATTCAACAAAAACTGGAAACATAAATCCAGTCATCCCAAGGAACTTATAATGGGGAGCTTGGATGCAAGAATTTCTCTAAAGTAATGCAGGATGAATTCGAAATGAGCATGATGGGAGAATTAAGGTTATTTCTTGGACTTCAGATTCAACAAACTAAGAAAGGAATATGCATTCATCAAGAGAAATATGCTCTTGAAATTGTCAAGAAATTCGGCCTAGAGAATTGCAAGAAGACGGAAACTCCAATGTCTCATTCGTCTAAGCTTGATAAAGATGAACAAGGAAAAGAAGTTGATCAGAAGCTATATCGTAGTATGATTGGGTCGTTTCTATATCTCACTGCATCAAGGCCAAATATTCTATATAGTGTCTGCTTATGTGCAAGATTTCAGTCATGTCCAAAAGAATCGCATCTCACAGCAATCAAAAGAATTATCAAATATATTGGACATATCCAGCTTATGGTCTTTGGTATTCAAAAAATTCTGATTTCATTCTGAAGGGATATTCAGATGCAGATCTCGCCAGATGTAAAATTGACAGGAAAAGCACTTCTGGAACCTGTCAACTTATGGGAAATATGCTTACTTTCTGGTATTCCAAAAAGCAAAGCACGGTTGCTCTCAGTACAGCAGAAGCAGAATATGTATTTCTTGGAAGTTGTTGTGCTTAGATCCTATAGTTAAAACAACAACTAAGAGACTATTGAGTTGAGGATTCAAATGTGGAGATTAGATGCGACAATACAAGTGCCATAAACTTAACCAAGAATCCTATTCTTCATTCAAGAGTGAAGTACATCGCGATCAAACATCATTTTATTCGCAACCATGTTCGGAATGGAAATGTTCATATTCAGTATGTTGATACGAAGAATCAACTCACAGATATATTTACTAAACCTCTTGATAAAGAGATTTTCAATTTTATTCGAAACGAATTAGCTATTACTAATCCCTTTTCTTAAGATGTATTGAGAACAGGTCACTCAAAATTGTTCAGAAGCAGAGTTCAGAAGCAAAACCGCTCAGAAGCAAAACTGCTCAGAAGCAGAGTTCAGAAGCAAATTTGTAGAACCTATGTTCAGAAACATATTTATAGTGAAGTACTTCAGAATCAAGGTTAGTTCATCTTTCACCTCTTTATATTTAAAAATTCTTGGTAAGGCAAGAATCCAAGGTACGTTCTCTAATTTCTAAATATATACCTCGTTGATTGATTGGAATAATTTAGTATCTTTGGATTGATTTTTGGATTTTATTTTAAATTGATTTTATTTCCAAAAATAACCGCTTTACAGTTTTTCAAAACTTTTGAAAGGTCTCGAATCCGCACCTCCCTCAAATATCACAAACTCCTTTCAAACCCTAAAAACATTCTCCTCTCTCCCTCTGATTATACTCATTCTCACTCTCTCTTGAAATCTCTCTCCAAACTTCCAACTTTTTCATGCATGGCTCCGAAATCATCCTCTTCCATGAAGAAAGGAGCGGAAGAATGTGCAAGTTAGAGAAGGAAATCGTCGAGGTTGACGAAGGGTAGAAAAGCTCGTATCACTGAATCTATTGATATCTCTGGGTCTGATCACGAAGATGAGAGACACATTGCTCAAAGGAAATCAGCTTTGTCTTAGTCCGAGTTTGACGAAAGAGTCGCTTTGGCTCTCTCTATCAAACCTCTGTATGATTCCTTTAAGAACATTGGATCCAGTGACGAAAATGTCAAGTTGCTGTTGAATATACACAAGTTTGCAAGCGAGAAAGATGTTCTTGCTATCTTAGAACTTCCTCTACAAACTGTGACACATATTGCCACTGTTGTCCTTGAGAATGTATCTAGAAAAGGGAAAGAAAATGTTGTGCCAACTGGGGTCACGAAACCTAAAAGATTTCCATCCAAGAGCATCATTATCAAAGAAACAATAAGCGAAGAAAGTGAAACCAGAGGAAGGCCTGACGACGACGACGATGCGTTGGTTAAAGATTTTTAGAAAATTAGAGAGATTATAAAAGATAAGGATTTTGAAAGCAAGCTGTTTTCAAGTCAGTTGCATTGTGACAAATTCGAGTTGCTGAAGGAAAGAGGAGTTATACCCCACAGGATATTTGACCTCAAATATTTTGATAGGGTTGGTATCCCTATAAGAAAGCACCTGAAACTAATGAAGCTGAAAGATTTTGCAACTGCAAGAAGGCCAATCTTTCCAGACTTAGCAGCCTACTTTTATTCAAGCTTGTGTTTTCGAAATTTTGATTCTCTGTTTTATACGGTTGGAGGAGTCTAATATCATCTGCATGTTAGAGAACTAGCAAATTTAATGGGACTTGATGAAATGGATTTTGAACCCATTAATGTACTACCTGATGTTGCCTACAGCTTTCTAACTGGAAAAGAGAATTATTCCAGAGATTCAAAGGCACACATTGCTTACAATGACTTCCCATTGAAGCACATTGTAATGCACAAGGTTGTGATTGAGAGTTTAAGACCCAAGGCTGCTTCAAAAATAGACATTTCGAAGTATGAAGCCAAGCTGATGTGGGGTCTGTTAAATGGTTGCAAGATCTCTCTAGTACACACTGTTTTTCTCCACATGTACAAGACTGTACAAAAGACCAAAGGACAATTACCCTACGCAGGGTTAATCTATCGAATCATGTCCTTCCACAATGTCAAGATTCCTGGTGAGCTCATAATTCAGAAAATGGGTTTTAGACAGACTGTTGGTAGATGGATGAACAAGAACAAAGAGGCTGTTCTGATCGAATTAGAGGAGAAGAATGCAGAGAGTGAGAGATCAGCAAAGAGAAGGAAGACAGAGGCCAGAAAAGGAAAGCAGACCACTACTTATAGTGAGTCTTCAGAAGCAGAAGAAGCAGAAGAAGAAGAAAGTGTATCATCAAGAGATGATGAGAGGACACCTATTGTTTTATCCGAAGGAAACATCGAGTCAGAAGATAAAGAGCATGCTGAAACAGCAAATGAGCAGGAGGATCCTATGGACAAAGAAGAGGATCTCCATAAGACTCATGAGAGTTGAGATGTAGAAGTTAATGAGACAACTGGTGACAAGGCAGAGAAAGAAGCTCAGCTTGCTACGAATGAATATGCGAAAATAATGGAGGAGCAACTAGATGACAGAACAACCATTGAAGTTCTGATTGCTCAAGAACAGAAGAATAAGTCTTCATCACCACCTGAGGACATGGAGATTGATAAGTCTGATGATTTTGCTGACACAGCTAGAGGATCCACAGGAGTTACTCCTATTAAAACAGTTCAGATTCAGGGGGAGCAACCTCAAGAATCTGTTGTTTTGCACGAACAACCTGAGGAGTTAATAACAGATACTATTCAGACTGAAGTTGTTCAGGAGGATAAGGCTGCTGATGAAAAGAAAGAATCCAGCAGAAAGGAACAACATGAGGAACCTAACATCGATCAAACTGAAGAGATTCTAACTGCTGTTCAGAAGGAGAAAGCTGTTGTGGAAAGTGATGTTCAGAAGGAGCAATCTCTAGAGAAGATAACTGAAAAGCAACCCACAGAGATTGAATCTACTACTGCTGAAGCTGTTATAATCATTCTAGATTCAGCACCTGATCAGACTCAGGGGGAGATAAATTCACAGAGAATTCTGGATTCAACTTCAAAGGGTAAAGCTCAGATGGTAGAAGAAGAAGACCAACAGACTTCTGGAGGGACATTGACTGCTTCACAAAGTCTAGTTCAGATAGAAGTTGAAAAACTTCGGGTAGAGGTTATGCAAAGGAAGGATAGAATGGAAATGAAGATTGAGAAGAAGATGAACAGGTTTGAGGAAATGCTTCACAAATACTATCGCCTTTTCTGCTCTGAAATGGCCAGCATTGGTACTTATACACTAATCAGAGATGAAATGATTAGCAAAGAAGTTCCAGAAATGAAGGAACCCAAGGAATTCGCTACCTTTATTGCTGATATGGGTAAAAATGATGAAGCTACTCAGAGAGATGATGAAGAGCTTGTTGATGTTCCCTCCTCCTCCTCAAAATAAAATCCACCTCCGTCCTCTTGAATTTGTTTTCAAACTGTCCGTATTTATTTTTCTTTTATCTTTGTCGAATGTTACATTTCTGTGCACCTTGACTATTACGACCTTATTATAGTTTGATAGCTTGCCTCTAAAATAATGTTTGTATGGATTGCCTTATTATCTTGCTGATGACAAAAAGGGTGAGAATATACCTCATCTTTTTCATATTGTAGGATATACGCGAATTATACATATGCGCTCAAACGAATTCAACGATGTATACAACATATGGTGATATCCTTCTATCACTCAAAGTGCATATCTTATTTAGATGCACATTCTTTTGAAGAGATTCACTTGAGTCAAATATTCAAATTCTTAGTGAAATCTTCTCTGAGCTTAACTTTAATACAAACATTTTTCATATATATCAACTTTTATTGAGGAAGTTTTGTCATCATCAAAAGGGGGAGATTGTTGAGAAAACCTTCCCCCTGAATATTTTGATTCTGACAAAACTATCCTTCTTGTGTGAGAATCTGATTAATGCAAATATTTTTTATTGCAGAAATGAGCATGTGAACAAAAGCTTATAATGTTCCAAAACTAGCGTTCAGACTCAAGGAGTAGTCGTCGCATACTTGCTTCAGAGATAGTTGAAGTCTAGTATTCAGATGGAGAATTGTGTTGCCTCTGAAGACTTCAGAAGGAGGTTTGTGTTGCCTCTGAAGACTTCAAAAGGAAGTTTGTGTTTCCTCTAAAGACTTCAGAAGGAGGTTTGTGTTGCCTCTTTATGGACTTATCTCGAGAATATTTTTGTGACATGTCAGCAAGGACTTTACAGAAGCTCAGTGTCACTATTCTAATCTATTTAGATTTAGAGAGTCTTTCTAGTTCAGAAGATTGCTTCTGAACAGCGTTCAGATTCTGCAATATCTCACTGCCAGATTCTGAAGACCCACGTTTGGCAGGTTTCCGATTTGGCCGTGCCTTTTTATGGAAGTTTGTAAGATTTGATTGACAGGATTATTTTCCAATCAAGTCAGGAGAATATCCTCGATTGGATATTACCTTCCATGGACAAGATGTCTTGGAGATTTGGATAAATTCTATTTATGAAAACTGAAGATTTGGTTGTATGGGCGACTGAATCTGAAGGGTTCAGACTCTACTCCAACGGCTACTAGATCTTCCCATATACAGTCTCCATCAATCAGGATTGATGACGTCCAATTAGAGATTGAGGAGCGATCCTTTTAAGGATCTTGGTAATGGCTAGTTCGAGGTTGAAGGAGTATAAAAGAAGATCAATGGTGACTGTTACGAAGAGAGTTCACGAACTTTAAATTCCAAAGTGCTGAGTTGTTTAGATTCACATTCTCTTGTTCTTGTGAGCTTAAAATTATTATTCTTGAGAGGTTCCTTTGTAAGAGTGATTAGAGTGACAACTCTTGTAGCATTTCATCGACTCATAGTGGAATCCAGCCGATCGGCTGTCATCGTGGGAGAGTGGATGTAGGCTTGCTAAAGCCGAACCACTATAAACATTGCGTGAAAATTCTCTTTCCCTAAAATCCTCTTGCTGCATTTAGTTTGTCTGCACCTCTTTTTACTGATCTTATTCAGCTTACATTCTGAACCTATTAATTTTCGCATTGAACATTAAAAGAGTTCAGAATCACCTATTCACCCCCCCTCTAGGTGATATTGCTAGATTCAACAAAATCAGTATCGAGAAAGGCTTTTGGATCACGGGGAGGAATAGGTATTGGCTGCTACATACTAAACTGTCGAAGTACTCGATCTAGATAATGCCACTCAATGATGGGGAAACAGATGAGTGGGACACGAGCCCTCCAAATGTGTTATCCCTGCAAGCAGTAAGCTGGTAGAGTCTGGAGAATGGGAACAATGTAGGGCTCTCAGGTAATCTGTTATGGTATTAAAACACATCAAATTAAACGAACAAATTACAAAAAGAATTAATTTACAAACTAACATTGCATTAAACTCGTTAGTTTCTATCATTACTTACATCTGTGGATGCCATTCTATCAAATTGGTAGCGTAGATGTGGCAAAGTATATGTGGAGACCTCTGTTATCTGTCGGGCTTGACTCCAGCTGCATAAACAAAAAACAAGAACAGTTAAATATATTTTAGGCACTGAAAAAAATTTATGACCCAAGAACTGAAAAAGCAATAAATCACATACCGATTACCAAGAGGTGCATTTGGTAAAAGGTTGCGGTTTCTGATGGATGGGGAGACACAACTGAAGCGATCTCACGCCCAAATCTGCAATACATGTAGGGCACCACTGATTTAGTGCGCTGATGGATCGATCGCATTACATAGCTCCCTATATAACTACGCAAGTGCTGCTGAACCCCAACTGTATCTAATAAGATGCTCAAGGTCCTCTAGTAGTGGAAGAAAAATCAAACTGACTCTAGAACTTGATTTGTCTGAAAAGATACATCCTCCAAGCAATCGTAGAATGAATGGCCTAGCATGCTATTGTATGGTAACCTCATTGGCATTGCCAGAAATTACACCAAAAACGTTCTCTCAACCAGGCTAATCGGACCACTGAACCACGCAATTGGGGTGGGCAATGAGCAAGTAGATCCTCACAAAGAGCGCCCCAATCCATAGTAGTGGGGCTAGTAACTACAACTCCTTCAATGAGAAGTCCTATAAGAGCTGCGATATCCTGCAGTGTGATCGTGCACTCACCTTCCAGCATATGGAAGGTGTGAGTCTCGGGTCTCCACCTCTCGACTAAAGCTGTAATCAAATGCCAATCAAATGCCCAAAATCCCATTGAATAAACTCCATAAAATCCCGAAGCTCTAAGATATGGTATTATTCGGTTATCAAGTTCAGGTATCTGTAGTGTCTATCCACCTCGCCTACATGTAAGAACTTGATTCTGGTCTATCTGTAAAATGTTACATTAAACGTTAGTGGCAATTTTATTTCGATACAAAACATACAAATGATAGATCAACTGCTAAATTTCTTAATTACCTCAGCGTCCCATGCGGCTCGTGATCTATATTGGGCCTGCAGTGTAAGTAATGAATCATCCTTAGGTCCCGGCTTGATGTAATTCCTCTATTCCATGTCTACAAATGAAAACAATACATCTAAATAAATCTCGCACAATTGTGATATTATAATATTACAAAAATCAGATATCTAAATTACATAATTCATATATGTAAATTGAGAAACTATTATGAAAATCAGATATATTACATTCAATGTTCACATACTATCATTACAAGTAAATACAAAGCAGAAGTTTAATAATTCATATATATAAACTGTTCACATAATAAACCACAATAATGTTTTATTCCCGGCCCGATTTGTATGCACAAGTTTGCTTATTGTGCCCTGATTTTCCACAGTTGCTGCAATGGTTACGCGAAGTGCTACTGCTCGGCGTACTCCAGTCCATCTCATGATGCACGGGGCCTTCCTTTTTTCCTAATACGGTTTGGGTCTAGCACTAATGGCAGCTCGTCAGGTTCAGCCCAGTAAGCAGGATGCCCCAATGGATAAAGCATGTACTGATAGCATTGAAGTGTTCTATCCAACGTATAGAGATCATCTATGAACACATGGTAATCGTAAGCATATTTTTGACATGCTGCAATTACGTGGAAACCTGAAATTTTCAACTCTTGAAATTTTTTACATGAGCACGTTTGCAGATTTAGGTGGACTGTGTATTTCTAGCCCCTGGATCTAACTGCTCTATTATATCCAGATTTAACTTCAAAAATCCCTCTATCCGAGTCGAACCGTACCACATCATGCCCATTTGCAGTTTAACTGTTTCGCTCGAGTGTTTCACTCGCAAATTGAGTATATCAACATCCCAATTCCTTCTGCTCATGAATGTCGTTCTTCTGGTGTCAAAATAATGGACTAACTGATAAAATATCTTCTCCACCATAGCTATTATTGGCAGAGCACGAAAACCCTTCAACATCCCATTAACAGATTCAACCATATTCGCTGTCATTGATCCATATCTCCTTTCGTAAGCATCATAAGCCTTCGTCCATTTCTCCCTTGAAATCTGGTTACACTATTTAGCTATTTTTGGATCCCACTCCATAATTCTATTCATGATGGACTTGAACTTCCGCTGTTGATTCTCGTAAGCTGTACATTGTAACAATACTAAGTAATTGTTACATAATAAACAATCAAGTGTGCTACCAAATTTATAAAATTTCAAAATTTACCTACCATCTGAACAAGTTTTTTCCCTTCAGCATTTTTGAACTTTGTATTGTAATTGCTGAGAATGTGCCGAATGTAATATCTACGGTGGCCATGTGGAGGACGCCACCCTTCTGTCTCTATTGCTCTCTCAATCCCGATATGCCTGTCTGATATTACACAAAAAATTTCTCTACTGGTGACATACTTCAGCAACAGATCCATAAACCAAGTCCAATTATCAATATTCTCCTTCTCGACTACAACAAAAGCCAATGAGAATATATGATTGTTGCCATCAAGTGAGGCCGCACAAAGGAGCGTTCCCTGGTATTTTCCGTACAAAAAAGTCCCATCAACAAATATCATAGGACGACAACTTTTGAAGCTTTCAATCTTGGGTTTGAAAATCCAGAACAACCGTTTGAAAACCTTGCAAATCTGATCTAGTTCTCATTTAACCCATTTCAGGTCATCATCGATCACAAAATGAGAACCTGGATTCATTAACTCCATCACTTTCACAAACTTTCTCAACCTACCATACGACTCATCACATCCTTCAAAAATTTTAGCAATTGCCATTTGTTTAGCTCCCCAAGTTGTACGCTAAGTAGGTTCGAAGCCCAGCTTATCTTTAATCTCGGCCATTAGTGGCTTGATTTTGATATCTGGTTGGGCCGTAATCATTGCTTCTATACGGTTGCAGAGGTACTTCTAATCAAGTTGCTGATGATCCCTTGACATTTGAGGATTACTACATGTATGTGACCCATTATACTTAGTTATTTTCCAAAACATGGTACCCATATTATTAGTTGCATGGAGCCTCCAACCACACTGTCCATTTGGATTACCACACTTTATCACATATGTTTCCTTCCTTGTCTCATCACTGTGAAACTGATGATTTCTTCTCAGTGAATACTCTTTCGTAGCCAACTGCACCGTATCCCGTGATGGAAATAACATCACAACATCAAATTCTTTCGATGGATCAAACAACATATTGCAGCTTGGCTTAGCTCTTGTATCTACTTGCATCATATCAAAGTCAATCTCCGAATAGGGCGGTGGATGTACCAACGAAAAAATGGGATTATTGCAATTGGTGTTGTGGTAAGCCTCCTTATTGTTACCGCCATGACCCTCATCTACCATATAACTACCATCACCACCATCGCTTTCGTCATCACTATCGAGCTATAAGTTATCTTCTTCATCACTATCATCATCATCATCGTCGTCATTATACTCCACGTACTGATTATCCAAACCAACATCATCTTCATCAACGTTCGAACCTCCCCTAGCTAAAGCATTTATCACTTGTTGTTCATCTACTATTGCATAAAACTGTAAAAATCCCATAGAACCACACTGAAGTGCAAACTCCATGATTATCTTAACTGTAGCATCATTATCCACCTCCACAGTGTCATATCTAATACTCCCGAGTGTTAGAACCGGTTGTCTAAACATCAAGCTACGAATATACTGGTTCTCTGGTAAATTCAATTCGCGCTCAATCGTAGTATGTAACTCATCAAATATGAATATTTCTCCAAACTCAAACATAGTAGACTGTCCACCTTCGTAATCATGTCCATATTCATTTCGTACTATTCTACCTCCCTAGTACACAGTCGCAAAAGATCTAGACGACATTTTGCTAAATAAAGAAATTACAAATTATTTTTTCATCTCAAAATTGATAAATATTTTTTCCTAGAAAACTAACAAATTAAAAAATAATACCCTCAAAATCAAACATATCCGTAACAAAATCTAAAAACAAAAATAAACAATACTAACATGTACACCTATTACAATAACAAAATTTAAATATATTAATCATCTTAACATTAAAAAAAATTAAACATATTAATAGCAACCTATAAATAACATAAAAATACAAAAACATTATATTTTGTTGATAACAACCTATAAATAATTTAAACATTACCAAAACATTAACAAAAAAATAAATGAATGCACCTTAATTAATCAACTCCCTAATTCGGTCTCAGTTGATTATTCCGATCAAAGTTAATTAATCTAACTATAATTAGTTAACCCAATAATAATTAATTAAATCTACCTTAATTAATTAACCCGACAACAATCAATCAATTCATCTCAATTAATTTACCCGACTATAGTTAATTAAACTAATTATAATTAATTAGTCCAACCATAATTAATAAAAGTCTACTTTAATTAATTGACCTAGCTTTAACTAGCTAACTCATCTTAATTAATTAACCCGACTCTAGTTAATTAGCACATCAATATTCAGTCAACTCAATTTCAGGTAATTAAACTGACCACGATAAATTGAAGTAACTAGAGTAAATTAAAAGTAACTATGGTTAACAAAAAGTAACTATAGTTAACTAAAAGTAACTACGGTTAATGAAAAGTAACTAGAGTTAACTAAAAGTAACTACGGTTAACAAAAAGTAACTACGGTTATCTAAAAGTAACTACGGTTACTTTAACTAACCAGGGTTGACTTAAACTAACCGCGGTCAACTAACCTAACCATAGTCATTAATCTAATCCGACCACGGTTAACTAAACTAAACCGTCATTAAACTAATCTAACCCACGATTAACATTAATTAAACTAACCATAAGTGCAATTAACGACCTAATCACAGATTAAGGGTTAACTCACAAACTAACGACGGTGGCGGCGACGACACGCGGCGGTGACAACACTCGGCGACAGGGATAGAGAAATAAGGATAAAGAAGATAGCATACCATATGAACTTTATTTAAATAGCAGGACTACCATACCATAATAAGGTCATGATAGCTTAGTCATAGTGATCCACAAAAAAGTCCGACGCAAACAAAAAAACAAGTCAAACACCAGATACTGGGAAAACAAATTCAAATAGAAGGTGGTGGAGTTGATTTGTAGAAGAGGAGGGAACACCATCTGGTCCTTTGTCATCCTCTTGTGGATCTCCTTCAGGTTGGTCTTGATTTCCTCTACTCGTACCAGCAAGGGATGAAGTGAAATTTTTCAAAGACAGCAGTTCTGGAAACTCTTGAGTAATTCTTTCATCTCGAATCAGAGTATAAGTACCCAAACTTGCCATCTCAGAGTAGAAGAGGTGAAGATATTTGTCAAGCATTTCCTAAAAGGTGCTTAACTTCTTCACAATCAATTTTTCAATTGCATCCAACCTCTGCATCACTTCACTCTGAAGTTGGTCCACATTCTTCTGAACATTATTCTGTGAAGATTTCGTATCCACCAGCTCTTTGATGAAGGCATTCAAAGTCTCCTCTGAAGTCAATTTTCTGCCAAGAGTTTTAGCCCTTCCTTCATCAGTCATCGGAGCCTTTCCCTTCTTAGAAGAATCTCCCTTGGAAGTCAAATCCAGAATACGCTGCAAGTTAATCTCCTTCTGAATTTGAGCATGGGCTGCATTTGAAGTTTTCTTTTCAATCCCCTCAGCAGTGGATTCTTTTTCCTTCTGTAGTTCTTTTGGGATCACAACAGTAGATTCCTTTTCTTTAGGCGACTCCCCCTGAATTTGTGATTCTTTTTCCTTGGGTTGCTCTCCCTGAACAGTAGTTTGCTCCCCCAAAACAGCATTTTGCACCCCCTGAGCAGTTGATTCACTCTCCCTCTGAACTAGAGTAGAGTCTTCAATTTCTTCTTTGTTTTCCTCTTGAATCTCTGCTGTTTTATCAAGAATTGCTGCAGTTAAATCTTCTCCAACCACAAGTGGTTCAACCACTTTATCAACTTCCATATCCTCAGACTTTGAGGACTCTGTATTCTTCAAACGTACAACAAGTTCATCAATTGTTGCTCTATCATCCATCTGTTCTTTCCACACCTCAATATACTGCTCTCGAGCATATTTTGCTTCTTTCTCCGCTTTCTCAACAGATGTTTCTTCAGCTTCCATTTCTTCACCCTCATGAGTCTTGTGGAGATCTTCTTCTCTGCCTTCAAGATTCTCCAGCACATCTATGTTGCCAACAGCAATGTTCTCACCTCTTTCATCCTTACCATCATCTTGATCATTATCTAAATCAGCACTAGGAATGTCCTCGGATGAGTCTGAGTGAGTTCTTTCATCATCAGAACTTGTTGACTTAGCTTCTTCTTCCTCAGTCTCTTCGTTCTTAGAGGATTCATCTTGAACAATAACATTTTTCCCTTTTCTAGCAACTGTTTTTCTCCTCTTTGCTGATCTTTCTGGATCTTCAGTCTGCTCTTCTAGTTCAACCTTAACAAGGTCTTTGTTCTTGTTAAGCCAACCATTATCTGTCAACCTGAATCCCATCCTCTGGATCATGGATTCTCCGGTAACCATGATAGGAATTTGAGTTTGTGTCAACTCACCAAGAAGACAAACCTTGTGATATTTCAAAATCAAAGAGACCAACCCAGCACATGGCAATAGTCCCTTCAATTTTTGCACAGTTCTATATATATGCAGGAAGATAGTGTGGGCCAAAGAGAAATCAAACCCTGTGATCAATGCCCACATAAGTTTGGCTTCAAACTTTGAAATATCTGTCTTTAAAGAAGCCTTGGGTCACAGACATTCAATGACAACCTTGTGCATCACAATGGACTTCAAAGAACAATCACTATATGCAATATGTGCCTTTGACTCCCTAGAGTAATTTTCCTTCCCAGTCAGGTAGCTATAAGCTGCTTTAGGTTGTATGTCGATGGGCTTGAATTCTCTTGCCTTAACTTCCATAAACTTTGCAAGTTCAGTAATGTGCAAAGTATATCGATCATCTCCAATATAGTAAGAGAATGAATTAAATCCAGCAAAGGACAGAGTTGAGTAAAAGTAAGCAACCAAATCAGGGAAAACAGTAGCCCTGACAGTTACAAAGTCTCTTAACTTCATCTCCTTGAGATGTTTTCTAATAGGAATGCCAACTTTGTCAAAGTATTTCATGTCAAAAAATCTATAATGCATGACTCCATGTTCCTTCAGAGCCTCACACCTTTCAAGATGCTTTTGAGACAGAAACAACTTACTTTTAAAACTTTTGTCTCTTACAAAAGCCAACCTCCTTTTAAAATTCTTAAACACGACGTCATCATCGTCATCAAACCTTCCTTTTGTCTCGATGTCGCTTTCTTCCAATATGAGCTCTTGGATGACAATCCCTTTCGTTGGAGTCCTCTTAGGATTGGGTACACCAGACACCCCAACCTTTTCTTTACCTTTTTGTGACACTTCCTCAGGAATACTCGTAGTAATACAGGTTACTATTCGAATAGGCAGATTCAAAATCTCAAGATAATTCTTTACACTGGCAAACTTATGAATTGTTAAAAGTTTCATAATTAGATCATCTCCTGACCCATGTTCCTTAAAAGCATCATAGAGGGGTTTGATAAAGAGAGCCGAAGCGACCCTTTCATCATATTGAGTTTTGGACAAACCTGAGTCTTTTTTAGCAATGCTCCTTTCATCTTCGTGTTCTGATGCTAAAATTTCAACCGAAGTTGTGTCTCGAGATCTGGTACCCTTCATCAAACGAGAAAATTTCCTTTGCTGCCTCTTGCTCTCCTTGACGGCTTTCTTTGCATAAGAGGATGACTTAAGAGCCATTTGTGAAAGAAGGTTTAGATTTTGAGAAAACGACCAAGAAAATTTTGAGAAAGTAGAGAGCGACTGTTTTCTGAGAGAGAGGGTTTCGAGTGTTATGGTTTTCAAAAAAGGAACAATGAAGATTAGAAATGGAATTTTTCAGTGAGAAAAAGGTGACGGTTCGTGTGCTATGAAAATTTGAAAGAAAAAGAAAACTGTAAAACGGTTATCTTTGGAAATAAAATCAGTTTTGAATAAAATCCAAAAGAATTCGACCGAAAATAATATATATTATACCAATCAACAAGATTTATTAAGATTGTGAAAGAACTTACCTTAAATCCTTGCAATGTTGTGAAATCAAGACATAGAGAGTGGTGAAGAACTGACCTTTGCTTCTGAACAAACATACTGCATATGTGCTTCTGAATATACCTGCTTTCTGAAATGTCTCAAGATAAAGGATCAATAATAGCTAATTCATTGCGAATATAATTGAAAGTCTCCTTATCAAGAGGTTTAGTGAATATATCTGCGAGTTGATTCTTCGTATCAACTTACTAAATGTAGACATCTCCATTCTGAACATGATCGCGAATAAAATTATGTTTGATCTCAATGTGTTTTTCCCTTGAATGAAGAATGGGATTCTTGGTTAGATTAATAGCGCTTGTGTTGTCACATTGTATCTCCACATTTGTATCTTCAACTCCATAGTCTCTTAGCTATTGCTTTAGCCACAAAATCTGAGCACAACAGCTTCCAAGAGTTACATACTCAGCTTCAACTGTCGAAAGTGCAACTGTACTTTGCTTCTTAGAATACCATGATACCAACATATTACCCATGAGTTGACAAGTTCCAGAAGTGTTTTTTCTGTCAATCTTGCATCCAGCGAGATCTGCATTTGAATAACCTCTCAGAATGCAATCAGATTCTTTAGAGTACCATAATCCATACTTGGGATAAGTCCCAATATACTTAATGATTCTCTTGATGGCTGAGAGATGTGATTCTCTTGGGCTTGACTGAAATCTCGCACATAAGCAAACACTGTATAATATGTCAGGTCTTGAAGCTGTGAGATATAGAAGTGATCCAATCATGCTGCGATAAAGTTTTGGATCAACTTCTTTTCCTCGTTCATTTTTGTCAAGTTTGGATGAATGTGACATAGGAGTCTCTGTCTTTTTGCAGTTTTCCATGCCAAACATCTTAACAATTTCCAACGCATATTTCTCTTGATGGATAAATGTTCCCTTCTTGGTCTGATGTATCTAAAGTCCAAGGAAGAATCTTAATTCTCCCATCATACTCATCTCAAATTCATCCTGCATTACTTTAGAGAAATTCTTGCACAGACGTTCATTAGAAGAGCCAAAAATAATATCATCGACATAAATCTGACAAAGAAGAATATCCTTACCCTGCTTCTAAATAAAAAGAGTAGTATCAACATTACCTTTTACAAACTTATTTTCAAATAGAAAGCTACTTAATCTTTCATACCAAGCACGAGGTGCTTGCTTTAATCCATATAGAGCTTTCTTTAGAGTATAGACGAGATCCTTTCCTCTTGGTACTTCAAAATCAGGTGGTTGTTCGACATAAACTTCTTCTTTGATATACCAGTTCAAAAATGCACTTTGTACGTCCATATGAAAAAGTTTAAAGTCGTTGTAACAAGCATAAGAAAGAAGAAGCATTATGGTCTCTAACCTGCTAACTGGTGCATAGGTTTCATCGTAGTCTATTCCTTCTTCTTGGAAATATCCTTTTGCCACTATTCTTGCTTTGTTTCTGGCCACATTTCCTTTGTCATCCAACTTGTTTCTGAATACCCATTTTGTTCTTATCATAGGACGATTCTTGGGTCTTGACACAAGCTCCCAAACATTGTTGATCTTGAATTGATGAAGTTCTTCTTGCATCGCGTTGATCCAGTTTTCATCAGCAATAACTTCTTCAATCCCTTTTGGTTCAATTTCAGAAACAAGTGCTATGTTACTCATTGCTTTCTTGAATTTCGATCCGATTTTGATTCCTTCATCCAAGCTTCCTATTATAAGTTCCTTGGGATGACTTGATTTATGTTTCCAGTTCTTGTTGAATCTTTCGTCTTGAGCATCATTTAGATCTTTAGATTCCGGCCGTATGTCCTTTGGTTCTACTATCGTTTGTTGATCTATCTCTTGATTCTGAACTTCTTCAGAAGCATCATTCTTTTCAGCGTCTTCAACTGGTTCTGAACTTTGAGGTAAAGAGAGCACTTGAGGATATTCAGATTGATCATTCCGTTTCTGAATATTATCATCAAACTCGACGTTCATGGAATCTACAACAACTAGAGAGTTTTTGTTGTAGACTCGGTATACTTTGCTCGTTGTTGAGTATCCTAGGAATATCCCTTCATCTAATTTCTCATCAAACTTACCAACACGATCATTAGCATTCTTCGGAATAAAGCATTTACAACCAAATATGTGGAAGTATGCAAGATCTGGTTTTCTTTCGTTAAAAAGTCCCCAGGAGGTTTTCTCAGAATCGATCTTAAAGAAACGCGATTTAAAATGTAACAAGATGTTGAGACAGCTTCTGCCCAAAAATGTGAGGCTATTTTTCTTTCAATCAAGAGAGTTCTCGTCATTTCTTGTGGCGAACGATTTTTCCTTCCACAATCCCATTTTGTTGAGGTGTGTAGGGAGAAGAGAAATTCTGTTGAATCCCAAAATCATCACAAAAGTCAGAAAAGCTTTGGTTTTCAAACTCTCCCCCATGATCAGTTTTGATGTAGGAAATAGCATATCCTTTCTCATTCTGAACCTTTTTGGTAAATTTTGAAAAAGATGAGAAGGCGTCATTTTTGTAACCAGAAATAAAATCCATATAAATCTTGAGTAAATCATCAACTACATGCAGTATTTCTTATCTCCAAGACTTATAGTTCTGTTTGGCCCAAAGATGTCCATATGAAGTAGCTGTAATGCACGTTTAGTTGTAACATGGTTAATTAATTTAAAGGAACTTCTTACCTATGTTTCAAGAGTGCAAGCTGAGCAAAGTTCAAATTTTTCAAACTTTGTCTATGGTAAACCTCGAACCAATTTCTTGGAAGATAGTTTTAAGATGTGCTTGATGTTGATATGCCTAGCTTTCTATGCCATAGTTCAGATTCATCATTGATGGATATAAGACACTTGATGTCTTCAGAATCAACATCTAGAATGTAGATGTTTCCATGTCAACGACTAGTGAAGCTTTGCTTCTTGTCTTTGCTGACATCTGAACATTTTGTATCTTGAAAGTAAATTTGATATCCAGAATCACATAGTTAACTTATAGAGATCATATTGTATTTCAATCCTCTAACTAAAGAGACGTCATGGATCGTAAGGTTCCCAATTTTCAGAGTTCCTTAGCTAATTACTTTGCCTTTGTTCTTACCACCAAAAGACACACTTCTACCATTGTATTCTGATAGCTGAATAAATTTTTCTAGATCACCAGTCATGTGGCTTGAGCATCCACTGTCCAGAAACCATTTATTCTTTCTTTTTCGAGGTACCTGCAAGATGAAGATAACTTACTGTTTCTTTGGTACCCAGTTCTTTTTTGGTCCATTTGAATTAGTCATTGTTGCAGCATTTCTATTAACAGGTCTCCATACCATCAAGCAATTGTCTCTAACATGATTTCTAGCACAACGGTTTAAACAATGCATTCGATAAAAAGGTTTTGTAGACTGTTTGTGGAAGTGTCGTTGATATGCAGTTTTGGAAAGTTTATGCGAAATCCTGTCATTGGTTTCAGGAAATCTGTTTTCGAAATTATTTTCCTTTTTGAAACCAAGACCAGACTTGTCACTATAAGGAACTTGTCTGGAAATAATATTTTCTAGATTTTTCGAACTCTGAGAGAATCTTTTTGAAATATTTTCAATCTCGATTTTCAAAAAATCATTTTCTTTCAAAATCAAATCACGATTTACCTTGATTTGATGAAATTCTCTTTGCAAAAACTCAATCTTGTCTTTTTGAGAAACATCTTGTTGTTTTAAAGAAGAAACTTCCTTTTTCAAAATAGATACCTTTTTGAGAGCTTCTTTATAGTTCGTGCATAACTCTTTAATATACTCAGAAACTTCATCTGGTACTTTAGAAGGACATACCTCAACATCTGAGTCTGAATCTAAATTTGAATCAAATTTTGCCATGAGACATAGATTTGCATAATCTTCATCACTGTCCTCAGAATCACTCACGGTTTCTGCTTTTAGCGCTTTCTTGTATTTTTCATACTTAACTTTGTCCTTTTTCAGAAGTGGACATTTAGGCTTGATGTGCCCTACTTTCTTGTAGTGAAAACATACAATATCCTTACTTTTTTGCGTCATATCCTTGCTATTTCTGATCATTCTTTTTGAATGATTTCTTTTCCTTGAAGTTTCAGCCTTTTCGGGCCGTCTTTCTGAACTTCTTTATCGTCAACGCAAGTTCTTCATCGTCTTCATCTTCATCTTCAAAATCTGACATATCATGATCAATATTAGAAGTTAAAGCAATTGACTTCTTACCTTTTGAATCCTTTGATCTGTTGTTGCGCACTGTTTCGTATGAATGTAATGTTCCAACAAGCTCATCAATGGATAAATGTCTAATTGTTTGACATTCTTGTTTCGAGGGCTTGATGTAGTTCCAGTCGTCTATTAGTCCTTGAAGAATCTTTCGGACCTACATAGGTTTAGGACAGGAGCACCTTGTCGTGCAAGACCACTTACCAATATTTGAAATCTGTCAATCATCTCAGCGATTGTTTCATCTGGCTTCATCTTAAAGGCTTCATAATCGCTCAGTAGTATGTTGAGATTGGTCTCCTTAACTCTGCCAGTTCCTTGATATGTGACATGAAGTCTGTCCCATATAACTTTTGCTGATTCTTCTTCTGCAACACGATTATAAATAGGAGTTGATAAAGCACAGAAGAGTGAGTGAACGGCTTTTGAGTCAAGTCCTTGTCTTTTTTATTTTTCAGCATCCGAGAGTGTTGATGTGGCATTGATGTTGTTGTTTCCTTCATTTCCAGTGGAAGGAGTTGCCGTAACGGCAGGAACTACTCCGTTGATTACAACGTCCCATATCAGATTATCTGATGCTTTGAAGAACCACTTCATTTTGTTGCACCAAACATTGTAATCCTTTCCATCAAAATAAGGCGGCTTGTTGCTGAATAGAGAATCACCTGCTACAGAAAAATTATTGCTAGATATAGTACATCGTTAACTCAGAAGTAAAACACTTCAAAATAATGAGTAACCTGCTCTAATACCAATTGTTGTATCTAGCAATATCACCTTGAGGGGGGTAAATAGGTGATTCTGAATACTTTTGAAATTAATGTGGAATTTAAAAAAAATTTAAAACACAAACTGAATAAGTTCAGTAGCAAGACGTGCAAAAATCTAAACGCAGTAAATAGAGTTTAGAGAAAGAGATAATTGCATGCAAAGTTTATAGTGGTTCGGCTTTAGCAAGCCTACGTCCACTCTCCCACGTTGACAGCCGATTGGTTGGATTCCACTATATGAATCATTGAAAGGTTACAGGAGATGTCACACTTTATCACTCTTACAAAACCTCTCAAAAATAAGACTTATAGCACTCGAGAAGAAGAGTATGAATCTGAACAACTCAAGCACTTTGAAATTGTATGTTCTGATCTCTCTCAGCTGGTCACCATGGATCTCCCTTATATACTCCTTCACCTCCAAAATAGCCGTTGGAAGGTCTTCAAAGGATCGCTCTTCAATCGCTGATTGGATGCTATCAATCTTAATTGAGTGAGACTGTATCTGGGAAGATTTGGTAGCCGTTGGAGTAAAGTCTGAACCCTTCAGATTCAGTCACCCATACAACTAAATCCTTAGTTTCCATAAGTAGAGTTTATTCAAATCTCCAGGATATCTTGTTCCTGAAAAGTAATATCCAATCAAAGATATTCTCCTGATTTGATTGGAAAATAATCCTGTCAATCAAAGATTACAGACTTCCATAAATAACGCAGCCAAATCGAAAACCTGCCAAACGTGGGTCTTCAGAATCTGGCCAAAAGATACTGCAGAATCTGAATATAATTCAGAAGCAGTCTTCAAAAGTAAACAAAATTCTTTGAATCTGAACAGACTAGAGTAGTGACTTTGAGCTTTATTAAAGTCATTGCTGATGTGTCACATATGTCTTCTCAAGATTAAGTCTTCAGAGGCAACACCATTCTCCGTCTGAATAACAAGACTTAACTAATTCAGAGACAAATATGTGACGACTTTGCCTTGAGTCTGAATACCAGGTTGGATCAATATAAGCTTTTTATTCACGTGTTCATTCTTGCAATAAAAATGTTTATTGGCATTAACCAGATTTTTTCTAAGGAATGATAGTTTTGTCAAAATCAAAATATTTAGAGGAAGGTTTTTCTCAACAACCTGTGATGGTTATGAATCATCATTCTAAACATTAAAATCATCTATCAATATAATTTCGCGACAACTCCTAGCAATCGTCCCCTCGAGCTCCAACCTGACGGCCTTAATGTGCAGTCGGAGATCCGTTGCATCAGCTCTGAAGAAGAGCCTCCGGATGGTACAAGTTAAGAATCATTATATTGATATTCAGTTTCTACCAAACAATGGATAGGATATGATATAATCTGCAGTTCACCAAACGGCGGATATGATATGATCAAATCCCTGGATTTCTTATCCTATCATATCTAGTTCTGTCATGACTAGAAATTCGGACGACCAAATGCAATAAGTAGTAGTGTATGTGACGCTCCAACTTTTGCATTAGATAGGAGAGGCCTTCTCCTTCTTGAGTAATTTATTAGTAAAACTCGCCCTGAGCGGTCATTACCTTCCACTCTGAGTCTTTGAACTTGACCTACGTGAAGTGGGATGAGCCATTAAAGGAACAGTGACCGGGGTGTACTTGACAGAAATCCCTCTAGAAGGCGGCTTGGACTATAGCGTAACTTGAAAGAAATTTGTCAAAGGCATTTCTTGGGTTGGACAAGGATTAAGTACTCCAGCTTGAACGCCATATCGATGTCTGGGTGTTGACACCTAAATTTTGATTTTCCTTAAGTCATTTATAAAATGAGAATTAATTCTCGCCAAAAATATTTTCTCATGCATTGCATATTTTATTTTCTCTGCATTGCATTGCATGTTGCATACTAAATTGGGCCGGCGGCGGAGGATTTGAGCTTAATCTATCAGGCGACTGAACTTAAATTGATAATAAAATTTTCGCCAATCGATGGGAGTTTGTGCCAAGGTCTTGAGGCCTAATTTGAGGTTAAATCAGCTCATTTAATGTTTAATTTTAAAAAAAAGCCTTTTAATTAAAAATGCCCATGGATAGAATATTTTGTCTCTGGATCAAATTGCGACTATCAGAAGTTGAGGGACTATTTTGCAAATAAAGTAAATAAGGCGAAACCCTAGCTCACTATTATAAATAGGTGCATTAGGGTTCACATCGAGGAGGCCACTCACAATAGAATATACGGCCAAAAAGAAATTCACGTGAGGAGAGGGAGGTCTCTCTCTAGTTTTGATCGGTGCTCCGAAGAGAGAAAGAGAGGGCCTTCTTCTCTGACATTGACAAGGAGAAGGCGTCCTTCCACACCACAGAGAAGACAAGAGGGGATCGATTCATGCTCAAGAAAATCACTCCAAGTCTGGTGTTCTCCTCCACCAGACTGAGGCCACTGTCAAGCAATACAAAAGGGAGTTCTTTTTAAAATTGATTTACTTGATCTTGTTTTCTTCTCCTCTTGGAGTCACGCGTAAGAAGACATATTTCCAATTCTACTTTGCGGCTCCTTTTGTTCTTTATGTGCAGGTTATTCGTATGGTTGGTCAAGACATTGCAACGGTTCGTTTCTAGCTGCGCCATCTCCCACGACCCAACAACAGCTCAGTCATCCTGACGGAAGTCCACAGCGGCAACGTCGCCTGTCATGCTCGTGAGGTTCAACCCCTAGCTGCGATTCAACGGATTCGAGAGTCCCATCTAAGAAGCCAAGCAATAACCGTGAGTTTTGTCGACCATCAAACTGAGTGTCGCCATTGTGTTCTTGCTCGACCATCCAGACGTTGATGCAGCTATTCGTGATCACAACCGGTGGACTTCATCACTACGAAACTACCTAGCGGACTGGCATGAACAATATCATGGCCTTAGCTCACGCTCCTGCAAGTTTCCGTGTCAACAACGGACAAAGGATTTGTCAATTTCCTTGTCACATCAGCATTGTTCTTAATGTTTATAAACTGTTCAATCGTATTCAAGAAGTCTATTTGCAGGTTCTGGAAGCACCCATGAAGGGGATGTAATCAAGGCCATTCTATGCAAATAAGGAGATCCCTTCATTTATTTATTTTTTCCCTAACATGCAGGCTTGCACGCACAGGGGCATATGGTTCATCAATTCCAATATTGGTAATCCCGAGGGCTATTCTTGATCAATGCTTTACAGGGTTCCACTTCCCGGTTTAATCTGCCATATCTAGCTCTTCTAATCGACGACTTGGTGGCCCTCATTGTAACGAGTTCTCTGACAAGTCTTCATCATGAGTGTCTTCATCACAAAGATGGCGTGATTGTGAATGCTCCCGAGAGCACCGCTGGACTAAATTCACCAAGCACCATCGTGTGCCACCGAGAGTCCCTTGCCGATCCATGAGCCGATCGTCATCCATCGTCGGTTCGAATTTGGGAGCTCATCCGCTAATTGGGTAACAATCCTTATCCTTGAATATTGTTTCGAATTTGTTACTTGATTTGGTTTGATTGCATATCCAAGTTGAATTTTCCGCATATCTTATATCCCGTGGATAAGTATTGCTTCGATAGAACATATCGTTTGAATATGGTGATTATCTGGAAATATCTTTTAAAAGTCTCGAAAGATAATTGCTTAAACTTTAAAAGATATGAAATATATCGTGGATAAGGATTGTGTTGAATTGGACTTCATCTAATTTTTTAGAATATCTGAAGTGGATAATATCAGACTTGTTGTGGATAGTCCGTCGCTTCGAATAATTATCTCCTAATCATCGAATTGGTTGAATTTTCTCATCTCTTACGGATATTCGATGATGTGGATATAGTTTGTTGGTTTGGATATTATCCAATCTTTGAGAATTATCTGAATTATCTTTGTAAATCCTAAAGATAATTTTCTCAAATTAAAATCGAACATTGGATGAGGAAAGACGGACCCCACTCTCATATTTTCGGCCGCCCCTCCTTGTTTTTTCGAAAGTTAATCAAGTTTGATTGTTTTATCTTTAGTCATGTTTGTTTGATTGTTTGCTTATTATAAAGTTTGCACATTTATAAACAAACATGCCCATAATATATGCTTCCCTGTGTCTTGTGCCTTCGGTAAAATAAATCACTTGCCTTAGCCACGATCTTGTGGAATGGGATAGTGATTTGTATGGAATTTCGCGTTCTGCCCTTTGTCAAAAGGGACGATGTCATTCCATACCTACAATTCGCTTACTGACTCGAATCTAAGAGTACGTTGCGAATAAAATTCCACTCCGACCCTAAACTTTGGGTACGAGCGAATTTTTCGGAAAATTCAGAAATTAAAGGTACATTATGGGCATTTTTGTTTATTTTTGTTCATCCTTTTGTTTGCTTATTTTTGCTTACTAATTTTCAGAAAAAATAAAAAAATCATTTGCATGTCATATAGTTTTAGATCATACTTTGCCATGTCATATAGTATAGTTTGCATTCACATTTTCTCAAAGAAAAAATAAAAACAGTCAGTTCACTTCATCAATCTAAAGGGATTTTTCATGAAATCTGGTACCGAAAGGGCATTAATTTTTTCTAAATTAATGTAATCAAGTCTCCGGACCCATTTTCTCTGGTTCGTGGAAATAAATTAATTCTTCCGTTAATTTATTTAGGTTCTAATCTACCTACCAAACAAAGATTAGTGGCGGCTCCAATTGAATTAATTTTGCATGAAATCATACCTAAGTTGCGATTCGGTAGGACTTGGGAGGGTCCGAATTAGGTTAGTTAATTAACCTGATAATCCGTTAGCCTAATTTTAGGTCGCGACAGCTTGGCGACTCCGCTGGGGAGTGGAATTTTTAATTTCTTCGAAAAATTAAGGGAGCACAGAATTTTTGATTTTCGAAAGATTAAATTTAATTTTTCAAAAAAATAAACCCCTTGGAAATTTTCGAGAAAATAGAAATTTGCTTGTGGACTTAGGCCATTTGATTTTCGTGATTTATTCTTGATTGTGGATTCTTGATTGTGGTTGGTTCTTGGGTTTCTAGATTGGTTGTTCTAGATTATATCTTAATGACCGCAAATCATTTAATGGTGAATGGCTCTTCAATTTCTGGTGATTTTTGCAGGTTTATGTGATTTTTAACTTTGCCTTAAATTGCTTTACTTTATGCAAATTTTCCATGATTGAGTGTTTATACCTGTTGTGCATGATTCATGACATTGCATCAGACCTTAAAATGTTAGATGAGCCTAGGATGGTGTCTGGGCAAGACTCTTCCTGGCCTCAGGATGGAGGAGTGGATGACCTTGCCTTCGACCCCGACTATGTCAAGGTTCCCCGCACTGGCCTGAATCTAATGGCACGAGAGGAATTCTTGATATCCCCTAAGCTTAAAGGTGCTAAATAAGGACCCGAATCAACGGGTACGATTTGCCCTGTAATGCTCTAAAAACTCGGCTAATAATCCATGCATTGAACATCATGCCGCTTGTCTTTGAATCCATCATGGTCGTTTTGTTAGGCAAGTACTCGTTTTTATTCTGAGTCGGTCCATGGCTTAGGTGAGTCATTGTGTTGGCCTATCACTTCATGGGGCTCGATAACATCCGTACCGTCATTATGTCCAAGGCCGACCTGGCCGACTGGTTGGCACAACTCAATCAGATAGCCCGTGCATATGTGGAGCATCGATTAGGAAAGCTGCTGTTATTGCTGGACATTAAGGTTCGGGTCGGTATTGTTCATGGACTGGCTCATTGTTGGGTCCCTGAGACGGCCACGTTCTTATTTGGTAAGCATGAGCTTACACCTACATTAGAGGAATATAGCGCGCTTATTGGTAAGTCCCTGGACTCTGATCTGATCCGTCCATATTTGGGAGAAGACACCTCTATGATTCTAGCTGAGTTCTTGAAAGTCGAGATTCCCGCCGTCCAGGGGGCTCTGAAATCGAATTATGGGAATTGCTCGTTCACTTTTCTGATCGATTGTTTTAATAAGGCAGACGCCTTGCAGAAGGGAAAGATTTTTATTCTCACCTTCTTTGGGTTGATAGTGTTCCCACATCATAAAAACTCTATCAATCCGAGTATGGCTCATCTGGCTCGGCAAGTTTGCGAGGAAAAGAATTTTATTGTGACCTTGCTTGCTGAAACATTCATCTCGCTGAATAAGTATAAGCGGGGCAAGGCCAAGGTCTTGCGAGCACCGGCCGAGCTCCTACAGGTTTGGTTCCTCTCTCATATAAAGGAATGTCAGCATCTGGTGTCAATTGATGAGCTTAGGAACTATGCTCATCCAATGGTTATCTTCGAGAGTAAGCAACCGAAATGTCCTGATTATCATTTTTCTGAGTGGCTGAAGCTTATAAGGGATCTGGCCGCCAAGACCCTTCAGTGGTGCGCTAGCTGGTTCCAAGGTAGGGTGGCTCGCCATGTTTCAGGGCAAGCCGGATCAGTTCCACTATTGGGTTTCACCGGAACAGCTGAGTATTATCCGCCTCGAGTTATACGGCAATTTGGATGTGTTCAGAGGATGCCTCCACCTCTCCCGGCCGATCAAGTCCACCTGAATTACGAGAACCTGATACCGGAGCACGAGCAGACAGTTATCACCACATGTTATCTATGGGCAGCCTGTCACCCCCACAAAGCTGAGTTTCCCGAGGAAGCCGTTGGAGCCCGCGGATGAGGTGTATCGATCCACGAAAGAGTACCGTCTAAAGCACTCTATCCCCGAGGCATGGTGTCCGAAGCTCCCTGATATCACCCCGGCACAGTACACGAACAACGAGCTTAGGCGGTTGCTGGCCGAAGCATATGATGAGATCAAGATGGCAAGGAGGGCACTCAAGCGAGCACAGGACGGGGCCGGACCATTGAAGCGCCCCCGGAAGTGATAGACTTAGTCCCGTCTAGTCGAGTCATGTCCTTTACTTATGTCGTTTCAATTCGAGTCGGTTTGTTTAGGGCATTTACGTCATGAGTCGTGGAGATGTAACACTTTCACTTTGATTCTATTTAATGAAGGTTTCTGATTCTGGTTGACCCTGTTCCGTTGTGCGATTCTTATAATTTTTTACGCTCGGATCTGGCATTTCTGGTCTTCATAAGAAATGTTTGTAAGGCCCTAATCTATCTTTTCAAAAAATTTCACACCGATCCAATGCGTTTTCTATTTATCACGAGACTAACGGTCGAGGTACAGTGGACTGGAATTGCACCCGTTTCCTGATTATGGGCTCGTTTCATCGTTTGGCCCTATTAAACGATTTTTTTCATCAAACTACAAAGAATGAAAGTTGAAGGTTGGGTTTTGAACTAATGGGATGCAAAATTTTAGACCTTAATTCATATTTTTAATGGGTCTTTCGTTCTTTAAACAAAGGTCGAACAAAATAGTTTTCTGGGCCACATTTTTCCAAAGGAGTATTAAACTGCATTGATCCGTGAATTTTCATCCTTGGAACAAAACATGAAAGTTGTTCAACATTATCTTGGTTACATGCTCGTAAATTTTCGTGATATTTTGATCATTCCATGATTTATCGTGAATTTTCTCCCACAACCCAACGGAACTGGGATTGCCTGAATCACAATCATGAGTTAGGTCAGGTCATGTGGGTCAGTCCGGTCTAGAGCCATGGATCAACTCGTCATTTCCACTCATCATACCGATCATATTGATCTACTTTTGAGGGTAATTTTCCAACGATACCTCACTCGCTCAGTGGCAAGGAAAATGGCCGACAAAGCTGAGATTAATGCAGCAGTCCAAGAGGCTCTGAAGGAGCAGATGGATGCCATGAACGAACGGATGAACGGTCTACTTGATCTCACTGAGAGTATTGTCTACCTGTTGAAGCATCTGGTCAAGGAAAATCAAGCACCTTCTCCGTCCGACACCAATTCCTATTTTGGTGTGCCCGGTCCGAATCCAAAGACTTCTCCTGACCCGGTTAGGTTCAACAGATATCTTGGCCCCGTCGTCTCTTATCAACGACATGTCGCTAGGATGTCTCAGCACCGTGATTGCCAGAGGCATGTCATCCCAGACCGACCCCCGATCCCGAAGGGAAGAGAGTTCACTCAACTCCCTGCGGCCATATCTATTATCTGGCCCATACTGCTGAAGAAAGGATTAGTCCACGAGGAAAAGGAATTTTCTAGGATTGAAGATGCCCACAGTTTTGATCGGGACAAATCTTGTGACTTCCATTGTGGCCACCCCGGCCACTCGCTAGAACAATGCTTCACATTGAAGACCCGGATCTAGGACATGATTGATGCTGGGGATCTCATGTTCCGTACTTGGGAGTATTGTGATGGAAACCCAGACTTACCGGTCGTCCCGAGCATGCGGTTCGGACATCCCGACCGAGTCAAAGACACATGCAACAGGGAGATATGGGATACATTAGGACAACCGACCGGAGGATACAATTTCATGGTCACGTATTCTACACCTCCGAGACATAATGCCTATCCCCGTGGTACTACCTGGGATACTTGGGATGATTGACAGTCGACTAGAAATCGATCGGAGCTACTCATCAGCGCCATCATCAAACAAGCCCCTTGAGCAATCAGGCGACGGTCCATTTATTTTCTTGCACTCCCCTGCATGGGAGATTTTATTTGCTTTCTAGGATTTTTCATTTCCATTCATATTGCACTCTTAGGATTTCCCTTTCAATGTCATTGTAATTCGATTGATGCATGATCAATAAAATTACAAGGTTTTTCATTACATTTTGGAATCTTGTTGAGGCATACTAAACCAACCCGATGACGATAACCAACATATGAAAATTTGTCATCCATGGTAAGCACTGAGGGTTGGGCTTCTCAAGA
Source organism: Lenwebbia sp. NSW1173648 (assembly GCA_029784005.1). Taxonomy (NCBI): domain Eukaryota; kingdom Viridiplantae; phylum Streptophyta; class Magnoliopsida; order Myrtales; family Myrtaceae; genus Lenwebbia; species Lenwebbia sp. NSW1173648. Next base: position 11,374,467 of record JARCGZ010000010.1, read on the forward strand.
ATTCTTGTCTCGAGGTTTTCGAAAACAAAATCTTTTTCAAGGAAAATCTTTGGAAATGGCTAGCATACAGTTTAACCCTGGTTGTCATACTGACCCATCTACTACATATTTCAGAGTTGATTCAGGGACAAGGGGCATACAGTTTAACCCTGGTTATCCATGCTTCGCCATGATCATCCCCCGTGCCAAGCGATGGAGCAACCGGTCAATCTGAATCTGGTTCACATTGGTTCGATCAAGTTGAAGTTCGGCAATTACACCGATCGCAAGCTAAGGTTGCCCCTGAATTGGTATCAGTGCGCACAATAGCCCCGTAGCTGGTCATTCATCAGTGCTCGGCCATACCGATCAGATGCGCAACGAACCTTGCATCGAGTCTCAATATCAGCCGTCGTCGATCCCAGTATTGGTCGGCACTACTTTTTGCTGTCCTTTGATCAGTCCCATATTGATCCTTGGGACAATCCTCGACCAGTCCCTCGATCGACTTATCAGTCGTATCACATCAGCTAACGGAGATATCAAGTCGGCCTAATACATTTGAGGATAGCCTAGGCCATTAGAGGATCATTCACGGAGCTTCCATTCCCTAGTTGATCCAAGACCAGAGTTTAACCTAGCACCAAACGGGGGATGGCTGCAGATGGTCAGTCCCTTAACAGAATGATATCCGACATGGTCGTGATTCAGCTTGATCGGGGCAAGTTCAAATCTATGAAGTGCACAGGCCAAGCCAACACCAATTCATCGGCCAGTCAAGATTGATTCATGCTTCGTCCTCGATCGATCCTTTGATCATGCCATGACAGTCGATGAAAGATAGGACAAAACCAAGGCCGCCCGATCTCAAAGGGAATATCTTTTGCCAAGCCCGATCATTTTTTGAAAATGACATTCTATTTTCCTTCTTGCAGGTGCCAAGCTAGAGGATATGTCTTTGATTTGCTACCACTGAAGCAAATTGATAATTAGAGCTTCCCAATTTTCACTCACTTCATCTTTTTAAGACCCTATTCATGCACATTTTTTCCTATGCAGGATCAAGTGTAGAAATAAGCTGTTTGCCAAGGTTCGAAGTCGAATTACTAGCATGTCTGGGGCAATCCCAGATCTTAACAAAGCTGTGATCATCTGATGTGATCCATTCTGATGGAAAATGGGGCAAACCGACAACAAACCCTGACTTTGGAAAGGGAGTATGTCTTCTTTAAACTCATTTGGTTTTAGGGATAACCTTCTACTGTCTCTCTTGCAGGAGCATATGACCGACCATGACAGTCATCATGGTTGAACGGCCAGGACATCTTGAGTCTTTACTCGATCTACTATTTAGGCATGATTCTCTTGTACTGGGCAATTTAAAAATGGAATATCCGTCAAGGGTCATGATGTCCAGCTTTGGCCAATTAATTCAGAGTTCAGGGGCAGCCAGAGCATGCATGTTTTCCTTGTTCTGGGGCAAGAATAGGAATGAGCTAGTCCTCGACCCAAGGAACAGACTCCCTGACTTGTTTGATCCACTCACATATTATGGGGCAACTCAGATTCTCCCATCCCTAAGGACACTTTTTCATACTTGCATAGCCTGTTTCTTGCAAAATGGATGAGGTTTTCATGAAATATCACACAATGCTTGAAATTGCTACATTTTGCATGCTTGAATGTGCTTACACATTGCATAATTTATTCATGATTATTCTTCATGTTTAATTTACCAACTCTGAATAGGGAGCATGAATTGCGTATGATGCATCGAATGTACAAAATGGGGCATGACAGGATGACGAAAGGCAAGCCATTTCCACACACGTCCTGCATTTTTAATCCCCAGTGAGTTGAGCGGTAGCTAGATTCCGCATTCTCAAGGTAAAGGGTTTTCTCGCAAAAGGTACGATAGCCGAAGTGACGGAGGCATTCATTTCTCAATCCCAAACAGTACAGGTGTCCATTGATTAACCCCTTGAGCGGCGGTTTCATTTCTTTACCCCTGTCAAGAACCACCCTACATCGGGGTCCAGACGAGGTAATTCCGACAGAACATGAGGTAAATGGTTAGAAATTCTCTTGCTCAGACTAACATCAATCTTTCGAGTTTTGCTTTGCATTATACTCAAACTTTAATTCAAGTGTCTTAGGATGACGAAGAGCATTCATTTCTCTATCCTATACGGTTTATCCTTTGCATAGCCCACTTGAGCCAACAAATTCATTTTCTAAACCCTTGTTGGTGATCATTGCTCATTCCAAGGCGAAGATGGCATTTTCCCCAAGAAGCAGAACTCAAAAGAGAATCGGGTCAACAGAGAATTCCTGAGTGAACTCATCTTGTATGTTAGATTGTTCATGTAATGTCTAGCATCATTTTTGTAAATTATCTATGTTGTTGTAATTCCTGATCACAGGATTCTAAAAAGCAAGCAAATACAGTCTGAAAAAGGGCCCACTCCCGTAAAAAAAGAAAGAAAAGGAAAACCTCTTCTCGAAAAAAAAAAAAAAAGGAAAAAAAAGAAGAAGAAGAAATCTCTCTCTCGAAAAAGAGAAGAAAAAAAAAAGAAAAGAAAGAAAAGCGGGAGTTGGGAGTAAGAAAAGTGAAGGCTGACCCCATAGAGAAATCCCGGGCATTAGAAAAAGCAAAATGCCTATCAAAAGCAAGGCCAATGCCCATTCAAATCCCTATGCATTTGTAAAGTAGTTCTGAATTTGAATGTACATTTTTGTATGTTATTTTTCTTATAAAGTACAAAGTCATTGAGCTGCAAAGAAAAATCCCCAGAGGATCCAAATTGCAAAATGTGGTCCTCGACTGAATTCATGCCGTCCTCGAGCAATGACGAAATCAACGGATCAATCCAAGAAAGCCAAGACCGGTGACAAGTCAGCGATGATCACCAACAACAAACCCTTCTCATATATTTTCTGAGCCAAAACGAACCTTTTCGTTTCTCAGTCCCCAAACCTAACCTACGTTACAACCCTTCAAAGTCTCTTTTGATTAGGGCACTTGAGTTAACGTAGAGTTAAATGATTTTAAGCATCGCTCGAAGAAGTTCGAGCAAGATTATTTCTCTCTCATTTTTGCAGGGTTCTTGACTTGTAAGCCCGGAGCAGATGATGAATACTTTCTTTTAATGGCCTTGACTCGACAAAGAGTTCCCTTTGGTAAACCTTTTGACCTTGCCCTCATTATGGGCCTTATTAAAGACCTCCAGATCGGCTCGGTCGTACTAATTACGAGATTACTCAGACCCTTGTCAAATGCGATGATGGTAAGGTTGAGTGATTTCTCTTGAATCCTACAGTTAGGATAAACAGCTTTTCTCAAGAGTGAGAGAAACCCTTTCGGACTGAAGTTTCCCATTCAGGTTACATTCGAAGTGTTCATAATGTGATAACCTCCCAGAACAGAATTGGTAATGCAAACTCGAATAGTTATGCATGAACCGCATTATGAGTCATTATAGCATGCGAGCAAAATGCACATTTTGTTTTTAATCATGCTTGACAGGAACTAAAGTGAATTGTTAATGCAAGTTTAGCATATAGTTTTGCATAAACTCTTTGATGGATATGTCTTCGCTATGTTACCTCTGACATTGTCTGATAGGTAGTGCATTCCTGATGATTCGAATTACCTTCCGAGGTCTCGAAATTCATCCAAGGATTATTGAATGAACAAGCCCTGCTGGCAAGCGCCCGCCAGATAATCTCCCAAATCCTCAGGTAAGTATATCTTCAACCTGAACCTTTCAAAAGAATGAATTTTGATGATTGTCAAGGTACTCGAATCCATTGCGGCACGTACGCTCATTCAGGTATCCACCTTCTTCAGTGAAGTGTGATTTTTATGAAATACATGTCGCATTAGCATTGGTTTTGTCTATATGCATGATTATACTTCAAGTGAATAAGCAGGTATGATGTAGTCAACCTAGCTGTGCCTTGATCATTCGTTTGGAAAATCCAAGTAAGTTTTCTGAACCCTTTTCCAAGTTGACAGCTTTACTTATTTAAGTTGCCATTTTGACCTCTCGTGTTTGCGTTGATTAGGTTCAAGCGACACATCCTTTTCATATTTATCGATTCATTTCGATAATACACCCCTCATGTTTGTGCTATTTAGCCTTGATGGTATCGAATCATGATGTATGCGCTCTCATGATCTTTCCCTTTTACCTAATCATAATGATGCGCTCTTATGGTTTTGGTACTTTTGTCAAATCGCAATGATGCGCTCTTGCGATCTTGATCCCCTTGCCAAATCATGATGATGCGCTCTCATGGTCTTGGTCCCTTTTACCTAATCATAATGATGCGCTCTTATGGTTTTGGTACTTTTATCAAATTGCAATGATACGCTCTTGCGATCTTGATCCCCTTGCCAAATCACAATGATACGCTCTTGTGATCTGGTCCCTTTTACCAAATCGTGATGTATACGCTCTCATGATCTTGGTTCTCTACCAAATCATAATGATACGCTCTTGTGATCTTGGTCCTTCTTTCGATTCGCAATGTATACGCTCTTGTGATATTGAAAAATCCATTACAGATCTTGCGCTGTCTCGCATCAGAATGAGAGTTCTGGTAACAGATGGGCCCCAGTACCTTAAGATTCTTGTATCCCTACGAAGGAGCTTGGAAATTAAGGGAATCATCAGCATTACGAAATGTCTGGTAAAACAGGTATTTCATATGCGATCCATGTGTAGGTTTTCCTATTCTATTCCATGGAAGAAAGAAGTCTTGGCATGTGTTAATTACAGTCTTGCATTTCATACATCATCTTTATCTGCATAGAAAATGGGATTAAAACCCCACCAAAAATTATCATTCATTATTTGCATTGTCAAAATTTAGGGTTCAATTTTGTCTTTGAGCGAAACCTTTGCGAGCCTCCACTCAAAGAGGGGCAGCTGTTGACACCTAAATTTTGATTTTCCTTAAGTCATTTATAAAATGAGAATTAATTCTCGCCAAAAATATTTTCTCATGCATTGCATATTTTATTTTCTCTGCATTGCATTGCATGTTGCATACTAAATTGGGCCGGCGGCGGAGGATTTGAGCTTAATCTATCAGGCGACTGAACTTAAATTGATAATAAAATTTTCGCCAATCGATGGGAGTTTGTGCCAAGGTCTTGAGGCCTAATTTGAGGTTAAATCAGCTCATTTAATGTTTAATTTTAAAAAAAAGCCTTTTAATTAAAAATGCCCATGGATAGAATATTTTGTCTCTGGATCAAATTGCGACTATCAGAAGTTGAGGGACTATTTTGCAAATAAAGTAAATAAGGCGAAACCCTAGCTCACTATTATAAATAGGTGCATTAGGGTTCACATCGAGGAGGCCACTCACAATAGAATATACGGCCAAAAAGAAATTCACGTGAGGAGAGGGAGGTCTCTCTCTAGTTTTGATCGGTGCTCCGAAGAGAGAAAGAGAGGGCCTTCTTCTCTGACATTGACAAGGAGAAGGCGTCCTTCCACACCACAGAGAAGACAAGAGGGGATCGATTCATGCTCAAGAAAATCACTCCAAGTCTGGTGTTCTCCTCCACCAGACTGAGGCCACTGTCAAGCAATACAAAAGGGAGTTCTTTTTAAAATTGATTTACTTGATCTTGTTTTCTTCTCCTCTTGGAGTCACGCGTAAGAAGACATATTTCCAATTCTACTTTGCGGCTCCTTTTGTTCTTTATGTGCAGGTTATTCGTATGGTTGGTCAAGACATTGCAACGGTTCGTTTCTAGCTGCGCCATCTCCCACGACCCAACAACAGCTCAGTCATCCTGACGGAAGTCCACAGCGGCAACGTCGCCTGTCATGCTCGTGAGGTTCAACCCCTAGCTGCGATTCAACGGATTCGAGAGTCCCATCTAAGAAGCCAAGCAATAACCGTGAGTTTTGTCGACCATCAAACTGAGTGTCGCCATTGTGTTCTTGCTCGACCATCCAGACGTTGATGCAGCTATTCGTGATCACAACCGGTGGACTTCATCACTACGAAACTACCTAGCGGACTGGCATGAACAATATCATGGCCTTAGCTCACGCTCCTGCAAGTTTCCGTGTCAACAACGGACAAAGGATTTGTCAATTTCCTTGTCACATCAGCATTGTTCTTAATGTTTATAAACTGTTCAATCGTATTCAAGAAGTCTATTTGCAGGTTCTGGAAGCACCCATGAAGGGGATGTAATCAAGGCCATTCTATGCAAATAAGGAGATCCCTTCATTTATTTATTTTTTCCCTAACATGCAGGCTTGCACGCACAGGGGCATATGGTTCATCAATTCCAATATTGGTAATCCCGAGGGCTATTCTTGATCAATGCTTTACAGGGTTCCACTTCCCGGTTTAATCTGCCATATCTAGCTCTTCTAATCGACGACTTGGTGGCCCTCATTGTAACGAGTTCTCTGACAAGTCTTCATCATGAGTGTCTTCATCACAAAGATGGCGTGATTGTGAATGCTCCCGAGAGCACCGCTGGACTAAATTCACCAAGCACCATCGTGTGCCACCGAGAGTCCCTTGCCGATCCATGAGCCGATCGTCATCCATCGTCGGTTCGAATTTGGGAGCTCATCCGCTAATTGGGTAACAATCCTTATCCTTGAATATTGTTTCGAATTTGTTACTTGATTTGGTTTGATTGCATATCCAAGTTGAATTTTCCGCATATCTTATATCCCGTGGATAAGTATTGCTTCGATAGAACATATCGTTTGAATATGGTGATTATCTGGAAATATCTTTTAAAAGTCTCGAAAGATAATTGCTTAAACTTTAAAAGATATGAAATATATCGTGGATAAGGATTGTGTTGAATTGGACTTCATCTAATTTTTTAGAATATCTGAAGTGGATAATATCAGACTTGTTGTGGATAGTCCGTCGCTTCGAATAATTATCTCCTAATCATCGAATTGGTTGAATTTTCTCATCTCTTACGGATATTCGATGATGTGGATATAGTTTGTTGGTTTGGATATTATCCAATCTTTGAGAATTATCTGAATTATCTTTGTAAATCCTAAAGATAATTTTCTCAAATTAAAATCGAACATTGGATGAGGAAAGACGGACCCCACTCTCATATTTTCGGCCGCCCCTCCTTGTTTTTTCGAAAGTTAATCAAGTTTGATTGTTTTATCTTTAGTCATGTTTGTTTGATTGTTTGCTTATTATAAAGTTTGCACATTTATAAACAAACATGCCCATAATATATGCTTCCCTGTGTCTTGTGCCTTCGGTAAAATAAATCACTTGCCTTAGCCACGATCTTGTGGAATGGGATAGTGATTTGTATGGAATTTCGCGTTCTGCCCTTTGTCAAAAGGGACGATGTCATTCCATACCTACAATTCGCTTACTGACTCGAATCTAAGAGTACGTTGCGAATAAAATTCCACTCCGACCCTAAACTTTGGGTACGAGCGAATTTTTCGGAAAATTCAGAAATTAAAGGTACATTATGGGCATTTTTGTTTATTTTTGTTCATCCTTTTGTTTGCTTATTTTTGCTTACTAATTTTCAGAAAAAATAAAAAAATCATTTGCATGTCATATAGTTTTAGATCATACTTTGCCATGTCATATAGTATAGTTTGCATTCACATTTTCTCAAAGAAAAAATAAAAACAGTCAGTTCACTTCATCAATCTAAAGGGATTTTTCATGAAATCTGGTACCGAAAGGGCATTAATTTTTTCTAAATTAATGTAATCAAGTCTCCGGACCCATTTTCTCTGGTTCGTGGAAATAAATTAATTCTTCCGTTAATTTATTTAGGTTCTAATCTACCTACCAAACAAAGATTAGTGGCGGCTCCAATTGAATTAATTTTGCATGAAATCATACCTAAGTTGCGATTCGGTAGGACTTGGGAGGGTCCGAATTAGGTTAGTTAATTAACCTGATAATCCGTTAGCCTAATTTTAGGTCGCGACACTGGGTACAGGCCTAGCATTGAGTAAACTGAAAGACTCGTGTGCGGATCATTGCCAGGATCAGATGCATCGAGGTTAGATGCATTGTGAATATGTGAAATTGTGTTTTTAAGTGATGGTGGGCTTTTGAGGCAAGGTTGGTTTAGGTTTTTATCAAGGATAAGAACACCACAAGTATTATAACTTTCGTACGGCTTTCACTTGAGGCCATAACTTATTTTTTAATCTCTTGAGTGCCAAGACTTCTAAAATACATTCACTTGAGTTCTATAACTTTTAATCGATCAATTGAGTGCCATAACTTTTAGAAAACGTACACCCAAGTGTTGAAAATCCAACGTGACATGGCACCAGTGGTGAACGTTTTCAAAAAGTAATGGAAGTTAAGTGATCGATTGAAAAGTTATATAGCACTAAAGTGATCGGAAAAAAAAAGTTATAAGACTGAAGTGAACACTGTAAGAAAGTTATGACACTCAAGTGATAAAAAAAAAAGTTATAGCACTCAAGTGAGCGTCATACGAAAGTTATGACACTTGTGGTATCGTTTTTTTATTTTTATTTTTGTCATGATTGAGGAATCTAAAAACCTCCCTAATAACTTAACTTATCAATTTTCCAAAGGTCCATTCGATTTCCTATTGATAAAGTCTCATTTCAAGTGAAATCGGGGGTTATTCAATAGTTAGGTCTATGCTCCAAGAAAGAAGAACCACGCTAATTAGCTCTATCGAGGTCCGTAGGCAAGAGGCGTCATGTTTGATGAAATGATGCCTCTTGATGATTGGTCGGGTTAAGCTCGAAAATGGAAAAAATTACAAAAATAATTCTAAAAACCTATTGTAATTGTGTCAATTCAGCCCCAAACCTTTTTTTTTTTGCCAATTCAGTCCTAAACATTTGCATTCATGCCAATTCAGTCTTTCCGAAAAATTTTGGCTAGAAATCACTGACGTGGCGTGGCCAACACTAACGTGATCAATTTTTAATAATATTATAATATTTTTGAATTATTTGTTTTCTTTTTATTTTCCTTTTTTTTTATTTTCCTCCAACCGGCCACCGGAGAGGCTCGCCCTTGGCAAGGTGGGCCTCGCCGTCGCTGGGCGAGGTATAGCCTTGCCCTGCCATGGCGTGGTGCAACCTCACCCAGTGACGGCGAGGATGGCCTCGCTAAGGGCGGCCAAGGTTCGCTCTCGCTGACCTTCGTCTTTGGTTAGTCGCCGGGCTCGATGGCTGTCTGGAGGAAGAAGAAAAAAAAAGAAAGAGAAAGAAAAGAAAAAAAACGTAAAAGTAAAAGATTCAAAAATATACTGAAATATTATAAAATTAGTCACGTTAGCGCTGGCCGTATCATGTTAATGAATTATGGCCATAATTGGTCGAAAAAACTGAATTGGTACGAATGCAAAAGGTTTAAGACTCAATTGGTATGAATGCAAAAGGTTTAGAACTAAATTGATTAAAAAAAATAGATTATGATTGAATTAACACAGTTGCAATAAATTTAGGACTTTTTGGTAATTTTTTGCTAAAAAATGGAAGCCAAATAAATGCAGAAACTAAGTGGAGAGGTGTTGATACCTAATTTTTTACTAACATTTTTAGTCATTTAATTTCTGCATGAAAATTAGAACTAACTTTAGTTCTTACCAAAAATAATTAATTCATCATTCATATTTAATTTTCTTATTCATGCATGGCATTTGCATTATTTTGGACCGACGGCAAGGATTTGAGCTTAAATTGACAAGTAATCGGACTAGGCATGACATGAAAAAATACGGCTAAGGCATGGGGATATGTGCCGAAAATTTGAGGGGGCCTGGACGTATTTCCAGATTTAATTCAACCCGTTTATGCTCATTTAAATGTTAACGGCCTATAATTAATTATCCATTTACTCAATTAAAGCCTAAATCGAGCCCAAAATCGCACAGGAGAGCCCACAAGAATAGAAGATTCGGCTAGCCCATGTGCACCCCCCTTGTGGCCGAAAATTTCAAAGAGTTTTAAGGAAATTGGACTCCTCAAGGCTTAATTAAATTCTGAATTTTTCAAATTAGGAAACCGACCTCGACTAGGATTAGGTGTCCTTTAGCCTATAAATAGAATGCTAAGGCTAGGGTTTTATTCATTCATTCTCATTCAGAAAATTCAGAGCAAGTTTGGGGTATTCAAGGAGTTCAAGAGCTTCCCCCACCGGTCGAAATTTTCCTCCCCAAGCTCCGGCTTCCTCTTCCTCGTGTAAGTCGCCGCCGCCCTAGTCCAATGCCTTCGTAGCTAGCCCGACACCATCACGGCCTATCCGACGCCACAGCGGCCCATCCAATGCCTTGCTCCACCATCCGACGCTACTGATCACCGCCCGACACCGCTATTCCACTGCCTGCACAGTCCACCCATTCGAAGCTGTCTCGAGCTGCTGATCAGCCATCGTTTTGTGGTTGATCAGCCCCGTTTTTCATTCATTATTTGAGGTCTAACTCAGCTGCTGTTTTGTGCTAGAATTTCTGTTGTTCGGGGGCGCTTTTTCACTCAAAATCGGATCAAAAACAGCAAGGTTTTGACAAGTTTTTGCGGATATTCAGTGCAGATTTTTTGCTAGACGATTAAAAGGTAAATTCATTGGCTTTTTTATTGCAAAATATGTGATTGTTTGAATGGAAACTTACACATATTCGTTTATCTTCCCGGATTTACATCTCTTTGCAATCAAACTTTAAAAAAAAAAAATCAAACTTTTCATCAAAGTTCGAAACTTCTAGGTCGAACATAGTCATGCCATCTTTGCCCGACCTCGTATGTCGCCAGTCGTATTGCGCCGTGCTTCAACCTAGAGTCGTGTAAATCATGGCACGGCAATTGTTCATCCCCTAAGCCATTCAGTCATTGATGGATTGTTTAGATTTACAAGAGATCGTTGCATTGGAAACTTGCACAAAAAGTTCTGATTTTGGAGAGTCCGATTAATTGATAAAATCTGATGAATATTATGCAGATTTTGAGAATTGCCATGAATATTACCTGATTTGATTGAAATATATCTTTTCTCAACATTTGCGGATTATTTGACATGTTTTTCAAGACTTAATCAGACAAATTGCACACTCCTGGATGGATATGAACTTTCGGCATAAGGCTATTGAACTCTAAATTTTCGGCAATAAAAATTGCGAAATTGTCTAGCCATGACGCCTTGTGGATGATCTTGCTTTGTCCCTTGTATGTTCGCTTATTCTTGCACTTTATTATCATGTCTTCATGCATATTTACTTATCTGATCGTATGATTTTATTTTTGTGTTGAAGTTGCACATTAATAAACAATCATGCCCATAATACATGCTTCCAATTGTGCCTCGTCCCTCGGAATATGTGCAATGCGTAATATTGACTTCAAATTCGAAGTAAGGTCATACCCGCACATGAAGTTATGTGCCATGTCCTCAATCTTGATAGAATGGGCTAGTAACTTCGTATGGAATTTCGTATTCTGACCCATCTTAAAATGGGTACGATGTTATTCTATACCAAATTCGTTTTCTGACCCAAATCTAAGGGTACGATGAATTTAATTAGAATTTTCGGATTTAAAGGTGTATTATTGGCAAAATTGTTTATTTTTGTTCAAATTTCCTATTTTTCTTTGTTAATTATATCACCAAAAATCCACAAAATATGTTAACCCTTTTTCTGAAGCAAATCAACATTTTTTTCACCATCTTTTGCATAAAAATAATATTTAATATAAGTTGGGACTTTGAGAAATCAATTTCTTAAGCTATAATGAATGTTATTTCATTTTAGGATAGTCTTTCATCGTGATTTTTCATAAATCCGAAAATACATGAAAAATACCAAAGATATCATTCTCATTGCATAGCATATTGCTTAGGATCATATTTGCCATGTCATGCACGTCATTCATGCATATTTTGCCATGTCATATAATTAGTTGCTTTAGCGTTGCTTTAGCATTGCATTTAACAAGAGAAAACCCTAAAAAAAATCAATTCAAATCACCAAATCAAGGATTTTTCATGAAAATTAATACCGAAAGGGCATTAATTGAAAAATTAATGGAACCAAGTCCCCGGACACTTAATCTCTGGTTTGTAGGAATAAAATAGTTCTCCCGCTATTTTATTTAAGTTCCTAATCAACCTACCAAAAAATGATTAGTGGCGACTCCAAGATAAATCTTTGCATGAAATTCAACCTAAATTGCAATTGAGTAGGGCTTGATAGAGTCCGAATTAGGTTAGTCGAATAATTGACCTAATAATCCATTAACCTAAGATTTTCTAATTTTAGGTCGCGACAAGACGACAGCGTAGTCCTCTATCGGATAGTCCCATGTCGAGTCATCATTTCGGCTTAACAGTGATCATCACTATGAAGCACTGACATGCCGAGGAGGTCGATGCGTCGATGTTGGACACGAACACGCGTCCGACACATGTCAACGCCAGCGATACGCTGCGGACGAGCGAGTCGATGTGGAAGGAGGGCGGGAAAGTGCAAATCTAGAACTTCGAGATCGGGAGGAGAGGGGGAGGAGGGAGAGGGCGAGCTTGACGGTGCACTCCACAACGACGCAGCAGTACGCCTCCCGCATGGTGTCGGAGACGGTGGGGCCGCCGGCCATCCTATCCACCTCTTTGATGACTTTGAGCGCATCGAGGGTCTTCTTGGAGAGGGAGGCGGCGTCGATCTCAAACTGGATGGAGCGGAGGAGAACGGATTCTTAAAAAGGGAGGTCGGAGTCGGGGAGAGAGAGAGAGAGAGGTGAGATCTTTTCAAAAAGTAAAGAGAGAGAAGGGGGGAGCGTTCAATCTTAGTCTAGTCTACTGTAGAGGGGGGAGGGCAGAGATCTAGTCACTTCGAGAACATCCAATATTTTCTCGGTCTAAGTGATTTAGTTTTCTTTTTATTTTTTTATTTTTTTCCTAGGCCGGCTGATATCAAATTTACAAGACTACCCATGGTAGAAAATATCTTTTTTAGTATAACAATTTTTTTTTTGTAAATTCTTCATTTTTATAAAAATAAGAATAATAAAAATAATAATTTATCATGTATATATAAAAATATATATTTAATATACAACGTGTCCTAACGTGTCGGAAATCTCTATTTTTTTTAAATAACGTGTCAGCGTGTCGTGTCGTGTCGTGTCGTGTCATGTCGGGTGTCGGGTGTCGGTGCTACTTAGATCATCAGAAGATCTCGAGTTTGGTTGGGCGAAGCCTCGACATTATTCTTGTCCTATCCATCAGAATGGATTTAACTTTTGGAGTGGCACCAACCTGTGTCGCTTTGGATCGGGTCATGATTCTTTATATACTTTTGTTTATAGTACATATGGCTAAATGCGCTTTTCAAAACCCGTTTAAATTAGTCTCGAGCCCATCGTACAAAACTGGTCTAGACAGGCTAGGGCCACATGATCGGGGCACCTATGTGACATGGCCGGTACTGACATGGACTATTTTTGTTTTTTTAGAGCTTTTGTAACATTTTTATACAATTTTCTAAACTTTTGGGTTTTTTTTTCACCATTGACCGCCGAGGGTTGGCAGGTCTCGCTTGCTAGTGAAAAAAATAAGAAATTGTAAAAGAAAGTAGAAAAAATTCAAAAATAATAATTAAAAATGCAAAAATTGTTCATATCAATGCCACCCATGCTAGGTAGGATAGCTAACATCCAAGTCAGTGGTTTCCAGCCAAAATTAACTGGAGAGACTACATTGGCATATCCCCAAAAGGTTTAAAACTAAATTGGCCAAATTAGAAAGTTTAAAACTGAATTGGCATCCGTACAATAGGTTTAGAATTCTTTTTGTATTATTATAATATTCCCTATGCTCAATGGGTATATATATATAAGTGTTTTGACAAATACAACGTAGTTTATTTAAATACATAGTAGATCTACTCTATATAGTTAAAGAGATTATTACATATTAGGGATATGATAATTACTTATTTCCTACGACAACTACTTTCCTTATTAGATTAGATTACTTTCTAATTTATACCCGTTGTTTTGTTATAAATACCCATTGTTTGCAACACATTAAAAAATCAATTCATTGAGTAAAGAAGTAGTTTTTGGCTACTTTCTCTCTTTTTCTCTCTCTTGAAAACCCTAAAATATTTGCACGAATATAGCCCTGTTATTTATTAACCTTCAAATAAGAGTTTTTGGCTGGACCAAAATTGATTTTATTTATTAGAGAAAAACACAAATTATCAGATTGTAGGACGTGGCCGTTTTGCTGGGAGTGTTTGAACTTTTAAGGTCGTCTTTGCCGACTGAGATCTTCTACTATTATATTACTCTATTAGCATTATTTTTTCTTTTTGGTAGTATACTGACTCTCAATGCGTAAACATGTTTAAATTAGGTGGAAGGACCGATGATATTGAAAAAAATATAGGTGAACATGTTGTGCCACTAATGTCCTTTTGCAAAAAGTCAAATTTGTCTCCCACTGCCAAGTTCCAAGACATGTGGATTTGGATTGCATGATGAACTCTCTCTCTCTCTCTCTCTCTCTCTCTCTCTCTCTCTCTCTCTCTCTAGAAATGAAAGATTAGATGAAAATGGTCACTGGCAATTTGTCATTTTCACAAGAAAATTTGCATAAGATTTGGTCTCGAGGGACACTAAATTCAGGTTTCTTATTTGAGACTAGGATTTTAGAAGCAAAAAGCATTGGGAACTCTTGTTTGACACCAAGTTTCTATCTACCCAAAAAAGGAGACGAGACAGAATTATTTTCCTTGTCATTTTTTGGACAACCTGGTCCTTGAAGTTGTTGATAGCAAGTTTAGAAAGCAGCCCAAAAAAAAAAACCATAATCTGTTTCACTTTGTCTCTTGTTTATGAAGAAAATCCACAACCGTAGAAATGATTTCAGAATACTATAAAATGATAGATTATTACTCCGTATTCTCTAATGACTGTATTGTTTGTTACGCTCTTTTTTCGTGCAGTCATGTATGTACCAACAACTGTGACATTCTAAGAGTCAGTTTGTTTGAAGAAAATTTGCTTTTGGGAATTTTTTTTCCCGGCATTTTGATGTTTGAATAACGGAAAACTAATCAATTTACAAAAAGACGTTACGAGTTTAGACGTGGGGAAAACAACTTTCACGTATGTCAAAAAAGAAATCACTTTCTCTAGACCGTTAAATAAATTATAACTAACTATTTTTCTTGAAAATAATTTCCAGAGAAAATATTTTCCTTTATTATAAAGTTTTCAGCAAAACGAACGCCCCCTAAATCCTATGTAAAATGATAAAGGCCGTCTTGAATGGCTCACATTAAAATGATCACCTTGTGTGGTTACTTGAGTACTTCTACGATAGCTTGATTCTTATAGATGGACCATGTCGGTGCAAATGGTTTCCGAAAGGATTCCTTCCTGTAGATATGTGGCTCGTGGATGAACTGGGCACGTACCTGATCCAGCAAGGGCGAGAAACGATTAATGAGAAGACTCGAACAAGGGTATTAACGAATTAAACGAGGGATCTTGTAACATCATAATCACATGGATTGGGTTTTTATTTTTTTCTTTCAACATGGACTGGGTTGAGCCGATAGAGATTTTTCTCTTTCACATTCTAGATTTAGATCAGGCGAAAGAGACCTTCTTAACAAAATGATAAGCAAAACTTTTGAAATGATCAACATCTTGCGTTGAGTACTCCTTTTCGGGGGCCTAAACTCATGGATGAATAGGTCAGGTCATTATAGATAATATGGTTAATAACACGGAAAACCCCAAACTGGTACACCTATGATAAATTTACCCCAAACTATTTTTTTGACCATCAAAAACTCCAAACTGGTATACTTGTAACAAATTTACCCCAAATTATTTTTTTAACCACAAAAAACCCCAAACTGATACATTTGTGACAAATTTACCCTAAACTATTTTTGACCACCAAAAATCCTAAACTGGTACACCTGTGACAAATTTACCCCAAACTGGTATACTTTTGACAAATTTACCCTCCGTTAGTTTCCGTTAAATTGATTTAATACCCCGAAAAATCCCAAATTGATACACATGTGACAAATAAAGGGTAAAAACCCTAAATGGGTACACCCGTCAACTGCCACGTGTCATCTAACTCAGCAATTTGACAGTAAAATTTAATGAAAACTAACGGATGGTAAATTTGTCACAAATGTATCAGTTTATGGTAAAATTGTCATATGTGTACCAGTTTAGGGTTTTTGGTGGTCGAAAAAATAGTTTGGGGTAAATTTGTCACAGATGTTCCAGTTTGGGGTTTTTTGTGGTTAAAAAAATATTTTGGGGTAAATTTGTCACAAGTATACCAATTTGAAATTTTTTATGGTATTAACCTAGATAATATTGTGCAGGATCTCTTTAGTGGATGTGCGGTTGGTAATGGGCTAAGCCCGAGCCCCATCCAACAAGGGGCAGGGAATGATAGCTAGGGAGAGAGGGCTCAAAACTAAGTGCAACTTCTAACAATCTTCTAGGACAACAAAAGGATGAGAATGGGCTGGATATCACGTCGAGTATGGGAGTAGTGGTGGCCACGGTTCCGAAACCGCCAGTTCCGGTTCCTGACAACCGAGAACCGGAACCGGCGGTTTGGGCCGGTTCAGATATTTTTTTTTATGCCCTTTTTTTTCACAGTTTCGGGCCGATTCATGATTTGGGAGAACCGGAATGGGCCCGTATGCCATGGGCCGGTTTCTGTTCGGAACCACCGGCCCGGTCAACGGGCCGGTTTCGATTTTGACCCGGGCCCATTTCAGGCCGGTTCCTGGCCCGAACCAGCCCGTGGCCACCACTATATGAGAGTGTCATTCGGTGCTAACGAGAACATCAATACATTGGAAAGGCGGGATCGCAAGCTGATAACTTACGGGCCTTATCTCACTTAATGCTTCGAATAGTAACATATGTGATGCTCCAAGTCTCACATCGGATAGGAGAGGCCTTTCTCGAGTAATTTATGAGTAAAACCCACCTAAAAGGTCATTACCTTAGACGCTGAAACTTGGCCTACGCGAAGCGGGATGGGCCATCACAGGAACGATGCTCGCGGTGTACTTAAATAGAAATCCCTCTAGAAGGCGGCTTGGACTATGTTGTAACTTGACTTAAAAGACATTTGTTAAAGGCGTTGACTTGGGTTTTTTCTCATGGGTTGGACAAGGAACGAGTACTCCAGCTTGAACGCCATAAAGATGTTTGGGAACAGGCCCAGCATTGAGTGAACAGAAAGAATCGTGCGTGCATCATTGCATGGACCAGATGCATTTGTGAACATTTGGAATTCAGTGTTTTAAACTGATGTTGGGTTTGGGGCAAGGTTGGTTTAGGTTTTTGTCATGATTAAGGAATCTAAAAGCCTCCCTAATAACTTAGCTTATCAATTTTACAAAGGCCCGGTTGATTTCCTATTTGATAAAGTCTTGTTTGTTTTCACGTGAAATGGGTGGTTATTCGATAGTTATGTCGATGCTAATTCAATCGTCACGTCAACGGTTCTCGGAAAAAATTGGCCGGAAGGACTTGATTGAAATTTGGCACAAATTTTTAGTACTAAATTGGCAAAATTGAGAAGTTTCGGACTGAATTAACATCCTTACAATTGGTTTAGGACTGATTAGGTAATTTTAGCTCGAAAAAAGGAAAAAAAAAAAAAAGAGTCTAATTGGCGAGGTACGTAGACAATCGAAGAGTCGTGTTTGTTAAAATGATGTCTCTTGATGATTGACTATGTTCAGCTGGAGAAGGGAAGCAAGATAAAGGCAGGGAAGGAGAGGAGAGGAAAGCGTAATCCTGTATCATATGGTCCCATGTCGTATCACCATTTTGGCTTGACAAGGAATGTCGAAACAGCTCGGGTTTGGTCGGGCGACGCCTCAAGGTTAGGTCTAAATTCTTGTCCGATCCATCGGGATGGAATCAATTTTTGGAGCTGTACCCACCCGTGTGCTTCGGATCGGGTCATGAATTTTTTCATAGAGGTAAACATGCTTTTCAAAAATAAAAAATTAAAAAAAAGGCCGTTCAAATTAGTCTCGAGCCCATCGGACCTAAACGGGTCCGGAGAGGCCAGGGCCACATGATCGGGGGCCCACCGGCCACTGCAATTTCGCAGACCGACGCAATCCGACCGTCCATCTTCGTCGTCCGACTCAAGACGAGGAGAAGCAAAATCGAAGAACACACTGACTGTGAAGTCTTCGTTGAATCCTCTTCGCTCGACTTCCTCTTTCCTACGCCTGCTCTTCTTCTTCTTCTTCCCTTCCTGCAGTTACCCAAGCGATCTCTCTCTCTCTCTCTCCCCCTGGCTACACCTATACAACCATGAAGCGCTCGATCGACGACGTCGCTTCCGGCACGGTCGCCGCCCCCAAGGCCGCCGTCAAGCCGGTCTTCCTCACCAAGGCCGATCGCGAGAAGCTCGCCCTCCAGCGCCGCCAGGACGAGGTGGCCGCCCAGAGGCGCCGCCAGGAGAAGCTTCTCGTCTCCCAGGACGGCGGTGTCCCATCCGACCAGAAGCCCTCCGATCCCGACCGCCGCGACCGCGACCGCGACAGGGACCGGGACCGACCGCGCGAGCGGGAACGAGAGCGCGACAGGGAGCGCGACCGCGAGCGAGAGCGGGAGCGGGATCGACGGGAGCGAGATCGTGAATCCGAGAGGAGGAACCGTGAGAGGGAGCGCGAGGAGGAGGCGAAGGCCCGCGAGCGCGCCCGGCTCGAGAAGCTGGCAGAGAGGGAGCGGGAAAAGGAGCTCGACGCCATAAAGGAGCAGTACCTGGGGTCGAAGAAGCCTAAGAAGCGGGTCATCAAGCCTAGCGAGAAGTTCAGGTTCTCGTTCGATTGGGAGAACACTGAGGACACCTCCCGGGACATGAATTCACTCTACCAGAACCCTCACGAGGCGCAGCTGCTGTTTGGGCGAGGGTTCCGCGCCGGCATGGATCGCAGGGAGCAGAAGAAGCTCGCGGCGAAGAATGAGAAGGAGCTCCGTGAGGAGATTCGCCGGAAGGAAGGGGTTGATGAGAAGCCCGAGGAGGCCCTCGCGCAGAAGCAGAGAGAGGAGGCCGCGGAGGTGTATGATACGTTTGATATGAGGGTTGATAGGCATTGGACCGAGAAGAAGCTCGAGGAGATGACGGAGAGAGATTGGAGGATCTTCAGGGAAGATTTCAATATCTCCTACAAAGGGTCTAAGATACCTAGGCCTATGCGGAGCTGGGTAGAGAGTAAGTTGAGCCCTGAGCTTCTGAAGGCTGTGGAGAGAGCAGGGTACAAGACGCCTTCTCCTATTCAGATGGCTGCAATTCCTCTTGGGTTGCAGCAACGCGATGTCATTGGCATTGCGGAGACTGGGTCTGGTAAGACTTGTGCTTTTGTGCTCCCTATGTTAACTTACATTTCAAGGTTACCTCCGCTGACTGAGGAGAATGAGGCCGAAGGGCCTTACGCCGTTGTGATGGCACCGACCCGTGAACTCGCTCAACAAATCGAGGAGGAGACTATGAAGTTCGCCCACTATATGGGGATAAAGGTGGTTTCAATTGTTGGTGGTCAGTCAATTGAGGAGCAGGGGTTTAAAATTAGGAATGGATGTGAGGTTGTAATAGCAACACCAGGGCGTTTGATTGATTGTCTGGAGAGGCGTTATGTTGTTCTTAATCAGTGTAACTATGTTGTTCTTGATGAGGCTGATAGGATGATTGATATGGGTTTTGAGCCACAAGTTGTGGGCGTGTTGGACGCAATGCCGTCCAGTAATTTTAAGCCTGAGAATGAGGATGAGGAGCTTGATGAGAAGAAGATTTATCGCACTACTTATATGTTTAGTGCTACGATGCCACCTGCTGTAGAGCGGCTCGCGAGGAAGTATTTGAGAAATCCTGTAGTGGTTACAATAGGTACTGCTGGAAAAGCTACTGACTTGATATCTCAACATGTGATGATGGTGAAGGAATCAGAGAAGTTTTTCAGGTTACAGAAGTTGCTTGATGAACTCGGCGATAAGACAGCAATTGTCTTTGTTAACACTAAGAAAAACGCAGATACAGTTGCTAAGAATCTGGATAGGGCAGGCTACAAAGTGACTACTTTGCATGGTGGAAAGTCTCAGGAACAAAGAGAGATAAGCCTGGAAGGTTTTAGATCCAAGAGATATACGGTGCTAGTGGCAACAGACGTTGCAGGGCGTGGTATTGATATACCTGATGTCGCCCATGTAATTAATTATGATATGCCTGGTAATATAGAAATGTATACGCATCGTATAGGGCGAACAGGTCGTGCTGGGAAGACGGGTGTGGCTACAACATTCCTGACTCTAGGCGACACAGATGTCTTTTATGATCTGAAGCAGATGCTCAGTCAAAGTAACAGTCCAGTGCCTCCTGAGCTAACGAGGCATGAGGCTTCAAAATTCAAGCCTGGATCAGTTCCTGACAGGCCTCCTAGACGAAATGACACCATTTTCACTCACTAATCAAGCCGATTTATTGGACGATAGTTCCTAGTATAGGGTCTAGTTATTGTTCAATGCACTGTGCAATGCTATTTCTCCAAATGAAGAATTCGGTATACTACTTGATGAGTGAGATGAGTCCAAATTTGTCCAGGTATCAGTGCATTGAGAGTGGTCATTGATGTTATTTCTGTTAGAAACATTGTATTTGGAGCATTGTTTTTACAGCAGCAATTAGATACTGTATCATTTCACTAGTTGTAGAGTATGGAGGTTTTACTTATGGTGGCTTGTTGTATCTAAATCCTTCTCTCTGATTTGCTCAATTATCTGATGTTTCAGTGACCTTGTGGATTTTTCTTTCCCCTTTTGACTTGTTTTCTTTTATTGTGTGGATGTTTTCTGTTTGCATTTTAAATGTTTGGAAGAAACATGTTTACCATGATCTATCCGGACTAATAACATGGAGCTAATTGAATGTTTAGTGCAGATGTTATGTTTAGTTGAGAGCCTTGAACATGGTACTTATAGACAGATGTTGAGTTTAGAAACTTCATTTACTGTTAACATAATCAAAGTGCAAGTAGAAGACACATGGGAGCTGTGTTTAAGTGCTGAAATGGGTGAATCAGGTCCTCGGAATTTCAAACCCGTTGTCTGCAGAAAATGAGTGACCTCCTCTGCATATTTTCTTGATGTAGATTATAGATGAAAATGACTCCAAAATATTCTCTGCTAAAGTTGAGGTAGTATCGGTGAGAACTGTGGCGCATGGCCTTTTCCACAATTCTATAGACTGCTTTTAATTACAGCTTAGAAAAGTACTTATTGCTTTTCAAAATTTTGAAAACGAAAAAAAAAATAAGCATAAACAGTTTAGTAAACATTCTAAACGAGTCTACATATCATATATATGTGTTTTGAAATGTTACAAGTGTTTTATGTTTAAAAAGTGAAGTATCAAACGCTACTACAAAAGAAAAAGCAAAATATGGTACCAAACACCCTGCAATCCAGACTCGGAAGATCCAGTTACTAGTAATCAGGAATGTCTAATGGAAGAAAGTTTTGAGTTTTGTATCTTATGTTATGGTCTTTGAGTTGGCTTAAACATTGGCAAAATCTGGACATTGAGGATCCCTTTACTGGAGCAAAGTGATTCTTACAAGCCAAACCTTGACTTTAAAGTGAAAGAGATGGGAAAGTTGTGAGGAAAGACTGAACTAGAGAAGGGAAGTTACTGGGAAGGATAATGAACCTCGTGCTGTTATTGAGTCCTGATCTCAGTGCACACAAGGCTTTAAAGCTTTCGTCTCAATTCATATTTACCTGCGAGCAATCTACGTTTGTGATCTCGTAGCGCATCCATGGGCATTGGGTTCTTTTCTTTCCTTTTTCGGTTTATCTTCTTGTGGGGGGGGGAGATTGTGTCAGTTATTTAGCTTTCAATAACATGTTATATTGCATGTAGGCTTGAGGACATCGATATTTGATATATAGATGTCATGTGTCTCTTGTGCTCTTGTGGTTTATTTCGGGGTTGGGTACATAAGCTGTTTGCATTCTGTATTCATCTGCTCTGCCCTTGCAGTTTACTGTAGATTAAGCTGTTAGTGTTACTTTATCCTCTCTATGAATAAAATTATTGAAGTGACCTTAATGTGATATCAATCATACTTTTGGATAGTGTTCTGATAAAATTGTGGGATCCAGGTAGGGTGCTGCTCAAGATCTACTTTAGATAATTTACCTTAAGCTGAGTGTTCCATTGTTCTCTTTATGGGGAATCATTAATGTGGCCTCAATGGAATAGCGGTTATTTTCTTTTGGAAAGTCTACTGAAATTTTCGCCAAAAGGCAGGGAGCTGCCAAAGATGGCAAATACTGTAGGTCATATGTTATATTCAGATTGCAGCTTGGTAGGTAGGCACTGTAATATGATCTCGTGGCTTTGGATTAATTCACTTAAGTTGTTGAATGAGACTTGGTGGCATCACTTAACTTTATTATTTGCCATAACTAATTCAATCTTCTTATGGCTAGAATTTGTTTTCTTTGATAAGTGATAAACTAGGAATAAATCTTAGAGAATTAGTGAGAATAGCTAGAGGAATGAGGGACTATGGTGAAGCGCATATTGAGGCTCAAGGCATGCCAAAAGGAGAGGTATAGACAGCCTCACCTTCAGCGGAACCAGGCATATATGTAGCATCACTTGTGCCCACCAAAGCGATGTCGGACATCGTCCCTGCCAGAGGCCTTTTTATTTTATTTTGGACAAGTGATAAATTGGGAAATAAATCCTAGAGAATCAAGTGAGACTAGCTCACAGGCTTGAGGGACAGAAGGGAAATGCATATAGGTTGACCTTATCCCTTCATAGCTTTTCTAGTATGGTTGCAGATTGTTTGTCACGGACTAATGATGATCTTTGAACCGATTGTTCATTTTCTTGTTTGGGTTTATTGATCTTCTAATTTGTTAAATCACATTGCTAACTGCTAAGAGTGATTTTGGTGGATGGTGGAAGACAGAAAGCAGGCATTGTAAGTTCAAGAGATCGAATTATTTTCACTCGTGCTGATGTATCGTCTCTTCCTTTCCATTTGATACCTGGATAAAACCTTCCGTTGTCAATTTTTTTTTTTATTTGACCAACTATTGAGTTCTAGTTACTTGTGCTTTATATAGCTGATGCATACAATTTGTCTGTCGCAATTCTCATCCATCTGTTTGTAACTAATAATTGGTTCTACCATGAGATCTGATCACTTTATACTAGGAACCCTACAGTTAGATGGATAGCAGTTATCTTGACTGTAAAGCCATTCTTCTTTGAATCCCAAGCACTTTACAAGATGTATTATGACTACACCAAACATGGATCACAGATAGAGGCAAACTTGTGGTGGGCATAACATGTATATGGTTTCACGTTGGTGAAATGGGTTGTTTTAGTGATTCTATTCTGGTGTAGTGGTTGGTCATCGCACACTATGGAAGCTTTTCTTTGGCATTTCATTTTGAAAAAGGCAAGTAGGGAAGCAAGTGGTGTTTTCATACAAGATTATTTCAACTTGTCAGAACTGAATGAATTATGCACAGATGAATGGTCAATGTAAGTACATGAGAAAATGACTTCTACATCTTTATGGCATTCTCAAAGGTTTTCAAGATACTCCATGCTTTTGTATTTTTCTCCGGGGCTTTGTGGCAATTAGGTGGAAGGCAATGTTTTCAAAGCTTACCCAGCTTGTCCCATAAGGGATCTCTTTTGCATGTTGTTCCTCCACAGTTATTTCAGAATTTGGATTCGCCATTAGCATCCCTTCCTGGTGGTGTTCTACACTCGCAAGCATGCTAGGTCCATAAGTCTGATCTAAACCTGAAGATACCAAATCAGAAGTAAGATGATTGCTCCGGAATGACCTTCATCTGCCTAAGCACCAAAGCTGCTTTCTTCCTATGTACGTCCTCATGGAGAAGTTGGATAAGAACTCCCTCGATCCTTGGGAATGATGGATCGGTATGATTTGTGTGACTCAAGATCTTCTCAAAAAGGTCCAGAGCTTTTGGTTTCGCTGATTGGGACCCTTTCTCCAGGACATATAAAAGGGAGTCTATGCCATGGTTGTCAACAATGGCAGCAGTTGCTTGAGATAGTGTTCTGTCATCTGTCAGCAATGTTTCAAGTGCCATCAAAGCAGCCTCTTGCACGCCAGGATCTGTCCCCTTCAATGATTTCATGAGTGGCATCATTGCATCTGTCTTGACAAGGCAGAAAGTGTCCTTCGACGAGCAAGCAGTACCATGAACAGAACACAAGCTTCCAATTTCTGAGGTTGAACAACACCCGGAGAAGTTGGGGAAAAGATTCAGCAATCGGCTGAGTGGTGCTGCCTTTCTGTCTGCTGTAGGGATAACCGTTGCACGAGAAAATGACAAGCTGGTAGACTGGGATAAATGGGCTAGTGCAATTGCCGCGCGTTGCTTGGCTAAAGAGCTCTGATTGGACAGCACACGGATTAGTGATGGATACAGTTCGAGTTTTCCCACTCGCTTCTGTAGATCAATTTTGGATGGTTCTGTGTAGCGTAGTAGTGCTGCTAGCGCATTCTCCAACAAAAGTTCTCCCGAATTGGGGACAGTTTGAGCTTGATTGCTTTCCATGTCTACCGTACATATGATCTCATGTATGGCTTTTAACACATCTGATTTAAGTAATAGATCATCGACGGTGGTATCATCTTTCGGGAGTTGGCCGATGATTCCAGCAGCGACAGACCTTTCTTCCGGATCTGGTGAATGGGTAAGAATGGATGCTATTGTGTGAATGACAGCTTCTTTTCTGGGTGTTGGAGGAAGTGGAACTCCACCAAGGTGACCATCAGAGATACTGTATACAAGTTCCATTGCCCATCTTCTTACTGCAGGCTGGCCGTTTTCAAGGCAAGAGTAGAGATGGGCAATTGCATCATCATCCAATCGTATTAGTTCTCTAGCTTGCTCAGATTTATGGCTGAGCTCCACCAGCAACTCTAAAAACTTTATTGTAGCTTGAGTCTCAGAAGTAGATATGAGGTGTAAGAGTAAACCGATGCTGTGCTCAGACTGGAGCTCCTTCAATCCTTGAAATATCTGGAAGTCACAAGGCTCAGCGGCCCTGACCAGCAAGGCGAGAACCTCTACAGCTTCTTCCTTCAAGTATGGATCAGCCATTACATATGATATGAGGCCCAGCAAGAGTGGAATAGTCATGGGGTCTGCCAGGAGCTGCTTAGAAATAGCAGAGTGTGCCATGAGTTTTTTGATGGCCTGGAGACAAGCTGATTTGTATGCCGGGGAGCTTGAAGAGAGCATTTCGATCAGACTATGTATAAATGAATCATTTTTGAAATCGATGCCGTTAGTCTCCTTGAGTTGCATTTGTACTAAAGCTGCAGCCATCAGTGCTCTGGTCTCCTGCGATCCTGAATGAAGAGTTGAACAAAGTGACTACATGGTTCTTACAATAACGAAAGATTTTGTTAGCTGGTCATATGTACCTTCACTGAAGCGACAAACAAATGGTCTGAAGTATCCACATTCCGCCATTTTAACGACGAAGTGGGTGTTGAAGGACAGATTTTGCAGCACCTCGTGAGCTTTCTTCGACACATCTCCCTCCCAGTAGTGAAGCATGGAAACTAATAGAGGAATGCTGTTCTTGGCATTTCCGATTTCCTCTGCAATTTCCTCTCTCGAGGACAGCTCTAACAAGACGGCAATAGCATCGTGTCCCACTTCACCTTTATAGAGATGTTTCACAACGAGATGAATTGCCCCCGCTTCAACGATGGATGCCTGCAACTCTTTGGCAACACTATATCTCACACACTCAGAAAACAATAAAGATGAAATAATCATTGCTTAATGATCTCACCTTGCAGTCTTCTGAATGTCTGGCTAGGCAGCAGAGACATTTAAGCGCAGCCGCAGTATGTAACCTTTTGTTTTTAAGAAAGCCAACCAGCTTCGGAATGAGGTTTTCTTTTGAGAATTTGGCAGCATAGAGAGGCGTTCCCAGGAGAGACTTCATCTCCTGTAAAGCGCCATTTTGTGTAGACTCCTCGTCAGAATTGATCCCCTGTATTGCCGCTTGGAATTTTAAGTCCATGTCCCTTTGCTTCCATTCTTGTATGGATCCTCGAAGAGAGAGGTTTGGTGTTATGTCCAGAGAGGGAAGCTCCTCTTTGCAGGTGGGGCAAACTGTCTCTCCTCTTTCAAAGTGCTCTTGAATGGCCTTCTTCTCAAAGCTATGGCCACATAAGATCGCAACGGGCTCTGTCATAAGTTCATGGGAGAGTGGACATAGAAATGAGTCGATCGGGTAATAATGGCGACGTACTTTGGTGTTATCATCTACAGGCCTTGTCACGATTTCTGTGCTGTAGAGAAGCTGTATTAGCTGTGACAGCTGAAGTGCCTCAGCCTGTTTCTTTTGAGCCTCCATTTCTTCCTTCTCTTGCTTCAGAATTGCCAACTCCTGTTGCACTAAGGATGTATTCTCGCTAGCTCCAACAGCTTCTGCGATTTTCTCCAAGAGTTTCACAGCATTGCCGTGGTTCTTTCTGTCTTGGTTTATCGAGTTCTCCATCTCCACAGAAATTCTCTTTATTGCAGTCGAAGACTGGAACTTCACGGACCTCAGGTTGTCGATGATGTGGGCAATCATTGTCTTTACATTCAAGGCGATGCTGAGATTGACCAACTGAAATGAAGAGATGGTTTCAGCGATCTGTTTGGCCAATTCCTGCATCTGGGCGAGGACTCTGCTCGAACGGAGTATGAGGCGGAGGCGGCTGCCGGATCTGCAATCTTCGATGACATCACACGCAAGATGTAGCTGGGAATTCAATTTCTGCAGTGTGGTTTTTGTGAACTCTGAGCCGAGCTCGGCTGCGACCTTCCTGGCATCCATGGCCTGGAGGACGCCGATCAGCTGCGATATGCTTCCGGAGAACTCCTGAAAGCTGTCCCTCGCGAGTACCACGTCCCGTGTTTCGCCCGCAAGCTCCATGGCTTGTATGGTCACCCTGTTCCATTGTTCTTGCAGAACCGCCACTCCGACGTCCTCGATTCCGACGTTGCAGTCCATCAGGGGCCTCGTTGTCCTGGCAAAATACGCAGAGACCGTGTCCGAGCCGACCGAGATGACAGCGGATTTCCTGGAAACCTAAGCTCCGACGTGGCCTGCAAGAACTGCGATGGACGACACAATCATGGTTCAGTCAATAGGTGCATGTGAGAACTGAGGAAGGAGACGGACCATTAACGAAATGCTGGGTCCTGACTCCTGAGTAGTCGAGCAAAGCGAAGGTCTTTTCCCTTTGCTTTTCCTGTTTTTTTTTCCCTTCCGCCCCTTGCAAGTACTTCAAGAAGACTTTTCGTTAAAAATGGTGAGGTCGCAGTCAGGAAAGTTGAAATTGAGAGCAACAGTGTGTTAGGTCTGTCGTGAAGTTAGGGGCTTGACTTCAAAGTCAACTCACGCCATGCATCTGTCCGCTCGCGTTCATATCTTCTCCAACACATCTTCTTTGTTGACGAGGACCATTTCTCGCCCTTTGCTTCTTTGTTCACATGGACCACTACATGCATGCGAGACTACTGTAGTTTGTCGATCAAAATGAGAAGCAGCTTCATTTGAGGATCATGAAATTCAACTTTATGTTTGGAACTTTCCTCGCAAGAAAAGACCCTTTTGAAATTGTCTAATTTGTCAGGTACGTATCGGTAAGATCGCTATCCTGTTGGAAGTTGATACTTGGGCAATTTCTGTATCAGTTCTTCCGTCTTTCCCAGGGCATAGCATGATTTTTTGACTCTACTCAGCTCGACGCGGCTTATGTTGATTCATTCCTCCCAAATAGAAATTTTGTTAGATTTGCTGTGAACATAAGACTCAAAGCGAGGTGCGCGGGTGACATGCGCGTGCGCGTGCATGTGACGGTTTGGTGATGCGATGAACTTGGGCATGCACATATCGATCGTCTGAATCGCTAGAGAGAGGTGTGCTTCCGTGTTTGTTTCGAGGACTCAGCTTGCCCTGTTTCCTTCAATTTGATGTTGAGGAACACCATTACAACTATTTTAAGTGACTTAGACTTGGCCTTGGTCTTTTGTTTGGTTGACACTATTGTCTTCAACCTGGACCTAGACTATTGTATCGTAACTAGCTACCGTCTGATAACATTTAGCTCTAGGAAGTGGCAAGATGACCTTCTCAACCCATCTTCAGTCACCGTGCGAATCGAACGTACGCTGCGAAGAGAACCCTCCCATAGTATGCCGTCTTGACGAATGGAGACTCTTGTTGAAAAATCCCTGGAGTTTTGATTCCGCAATCGGCTCCGGTCAGGCGGTCACAAGATACGATGGACACTTTGATCGTGATGATCAAGATACCTTGTGGGGATAATAATACTTCCCTGAGTAGATGAAGAAAATAACATTCCTAAGAGGCAATTGCTTTTTATAACTGTCACCTAATACAGATGACATTTGCTACTGGGCTCACGTTAGAGCCCAAAGCATGGGCCCTTTTCTTTGCAATTTTTTGAGTCTTGTACTTCCCATAGTGTCCAAGTCATCAAGCCCATTGAGTTGGAGTGTGTTCAAAGGGGGATTTACAAACAATTGAAACATTAATGTAATTAAATTTTCACTGTGTTATGTTTTTTCTTGTATGTAACAATAAGAGGTATTAGTTGAATATCTTTGTCAAGTGCATTGAAAAATTTTGCCCTCCTCCTGTCCCCTCCATTAAAATTCTGGCTCCGTCACCGAGCATTTCATAAATAAATTCATGCGAAAACTATCTTTACTTCTAGTGTTAACTCGGAATTCTATAGTAGTGTGTGTGTTATGATTCTCGCATCCATATTCTAAATGTAGAACCCTTGCACCCAGGAAGCCAAATTCAAAGTAAACATGAATTCGCCCAATCCGCTAGTTCGTTCTTTCGCTCTATCATTAAGCCGAGATGGCCGACATCTGCCCCCGCTCGTGCCCGCTAAAGGGTTGTCGCCGTCGACGCGCACGAGCGCTTTCGGCTCTACCCCACAACCGTACCAGCAAAGATAAAGGAGACGGGGAGAGCCACGACCCTTAGTTTGAGGGAGGGTGTAATGCAATGTATAGTCCCATGGTTTTGTTTGGTGTGGGGTTGATCGAGCTCGAGGGTTGGGGAACACGACCCGCCGATCCCGTTCAATGGCCAGAGAGATAGAGATAGAGAGAGAGAGAGAGAGAGAAGCATCAACACCATGAAAGCAACAAGTCCTAGAACCGAATGGGGAACATGTTGGCAGCTACTATTCATTGCACACGATCACGGTGGTTGCCATTGTGGCCCATTCGCTTTGACCCCCCTTTCGCTTCTGTCTTTTTGGCGTGTGATTCTGTTTTCTCGCTCACAGAGATTTCTTGTTCTTTCTTGAGGGGGTTTCGGGCATAAAAACAGTGCTCTCGCCTTGTTGGCTCCATGAGGACCATGCATTCTTGCGTCGACATCTTCTCGGACGTTGCGTAGGGGTTTTAAGAAACACCTACTCTTGCATGCACAGTGGATGAAGAATGGACACGTGAAGTAGCGAGGAAAAGTTTGAATAAGATGAACAAGATTGACAGGCCAGCGCTAACGTGAATTATCAAAAATGTTATAAACTTTGCAATCGTGTCAATTTAGTCATAAATTTTTTTTCTTGCCAATTCAGTCCTAAAATTCTTGTAATTATGCCACTTCAGTCCATTTGACCGGTCAGCGCTAACGTGGCAAATTTTTAATAATATTTTAATATATTTTTAAAAAAATTATCTTTTTATTTTCTTTTATTTTCTTTTTTGGGTTTGGGCTGGCAGCCTCTTGCCGGCAACCTACCGAGGGCCGCGAACCCTCACCACGGCTGAGCGAGGGCTCACAGGTCCTCGACCGATGGCTAGCAAGAGGTTGCCAGCCCAAACCCCAAAAAACAAAGAAAAGAAAAGAAAAAAAAGGCCGAACGAAATATTAAATGAATAATTAAAAATTCAAACAAATATTTAAATATTATTAAAAATTTACCACGTCAGCGTTAACCGGCCAAATAGACTGAATTGACACAATTGCAAAAGGTTTAGGGCTGAATTGGCAACAACAAAAAAATTAAGACTGAATTGACACAATTGCAATAAATTTAGGATTTTTTGGGTAATTCTCCCCCGAATATATGTATAGGTTATCGATTCTGTGGACATGTTGTCGGTTAACGGCTGTCGATCAGCTACCTGGTTGTCGACGTTTGTTCGACTTCCAAGACTGGTGCAAGAATTCATAGTTTTTATTGTAGTGTTACTTTTAAGTGTCGTAATTAAGTGAATTTATAAAGAGTCTGTTAGCATTTATGTTTAATGTTTCGTAAATTCCCAGGAATTTTATCTCCTTGGAGTGTTATATACATTTCTGAATCATTTGAGAGTAAGAGTAAGAGTAAGAGTCATGTAACAAGCCTATATAAAGGCGAGCTTGTGATGATTTCATGAAGGTGAAATAAGAAGGCCTCAATTTCTTGATTACACTTCTTGAGTTCTGTGAATCGTGAGTGTATCACCTGCCAAATTATCCCATCAGTGTAAAGGGTATTCGAATCCGAAGACTTATTAGTGCTAGATCAAGGGTTAATGCTTAAAGGGTTAGAGATCGCCATGAGACTATGAGGTGCAGAGGTGATGAAGATGAAGCTAAGCACACACGTGCAGTTCTTGGGGATGGATGTGACGGGACTCGATCTGGATAGGCAAGCAGTGACCCACGCTTCGCAGTCCTTTCGCTTTCATCAGTACATGGTTCATCGACAAGGTCTCTCTCTTTCTCTCTCTCACCACTCCCATTCTTCATGCTCGTGGAAAATTTTGTGTGTGTGTGTGTGTGTGTGGGTGGGGGGGGGGGTGGGTTTTGTGGACACATAAACCCTAGCAGAAGGATTTGCAGTGGGTAAATTTGATCTGATGGATCAAATTATGCAGACAGCTTGCAGTTCTACTTGAGGTGACTCTTATTTTCTCTTGATAATTTTACATACAGTTTTGGAGATTTAGTGTCATCTTTATAATCTATTGAAAAGACAACTGCAAACTTCTATGCTAGGATTTGTACTGTAATCTTACTTGGAGCAAATATAGATTCTTGCTATTTAGTTCAAGATATATTTCTCGAGATTCTCTAACTGATTAAATTTTTGGAGAAAATGTTTGTATACTCAATTTCAGTGTGGTGGTAAAGATGGTCTGAACTCGTTTATTCACTTCTGTTCATCCATTTATACGTTTCTTTTCTTCAAACTTGGTAAGTTTCAATGATTCTCTTTCTTAGACGTATTGGTTTTGCACACTCGCGACCTTAGTATACTGTCGTCTTTCTAGTAATGATAAAAGAATTGTTAATTGAGGTGTACATGCAAGGGCTATTAAACAAAGTCTATTATCGAAGAATTGATGTGATGTAGAGCGATTAATATGCATAGTTTGCCTCTTCACTTAAACTCTTAATTGGAAGTAAGACAATTTAGATACTTTAATGAGCTCGAACTTACTCTTGGTCAAGCTTCCATGACACGTCTTAACATGTGATATCAGAGTAGACTGCTGATTGGCAGGCCCTCAAAATGGGGTACCGATGTCTGATAATTGTGGCAAGAAAGAATCTCATTACCAATGTTGTACTACCATCGTGGTTTAATCTAATGGGATAGAGATCTATGGTGTTGCAACGCGGTCTTGGACTGATGATGACGGTTGTTGCATAAACATATCTGTTAATTTAGGATATGTCTAAATATCCTTAACAATATTCTTCGTTTAGATATTATTATCCAACAAAGAATAGATAACACGATCTCTTTGATTCATAACTCAGAGGTTTAAATTTTTTAATAAAAATAGGTCCAACTAAAAATAAGCTTGGACTTACATTTACTCTTCGCGATCTCCCTATGTCCCAATTATGAGATTATTATGAACTTAAATAATCTTGAATTTACGTTATTCGTTCATGTAAATTCAAAACAAGGTCATTGTGATTCCAATAAAAATCCTCGTGATAGAGTTCAGGGTGGAGCAATAGAAGCCCCGATGCCTCATTTTGGAGAGATCATCATAATAGAGGTCGAATTCGAGTCTATTAACATATCAACTTAAGTCCATCTCCACTCAAAAAAACTTAAATAAAAAATGAATTTTGACCCGATTACGGATCGTTAACTGTTGAAAACCACGACAATTCTTCAGTATTAGGGTTTTGCATAACACCTATTAGACATGCATCTGATCAACAAAACATCTGACATTCATCCAAGATGTTTTAGTTTCTAACAAAAGTTCATCCCATATATATTCTATAATCATGTCACCATTACCCTACTATTGGATAACACCTAGTATTTTCTTTTTCTTTTTCTCTTATGGAAAATTGCAGTGGAGACAGACAGCTACAAGGGAGTGGCTGTGTCATTTTCTCTCTGGAACGTACCCAACATGACTCCAACGCACGTGTGGGCTGGTCCTTGATGTCCTCCTTTTTGATCCGGCGGAAGCAGTCCAAGATGCAGCCAAATGCCAACCACAACGTGGCCTTTTCTAGCCAGACACATCCCCATCTTTCTCTTGATGTGATATGTTTGATGTTGAGGATTGTCCAATAGTGGGGTTTGTCTATGGCTCCCATGTCTGCCAAATATCATGGGATTTCCAAGTAATTTATCGATTCTTTCATGATTAAAAAGAAAAAAGAAATGGACAATTATAGCAGGAGTCTTAAACCCGGAATCGATTTGGTAGTTAGAGTACTAAAATTTGCGTTTTGTGTCTTTAAGTTTTGAATCTTGTCGCCGTCCTCCAGTTTAGGTTGAGATGAGCCCTAAATCTGATTTCCCTTTCGCGAAGGAACTTAAGGCGCTCATGACAACACTTCTGGAATAGAAATCCATTTGATTACGTAATTTTATAAATCCATTTGATTACGTAACTTTATATTTCTACTTCTGAATCATTTTTTTGCTTCAGAAATAGTTTTGAAACCATTTGAAGAAATAGAAAAAAATTACTTCTCTCCAGAAATAGAAAAATCAACTTTTACTCAGAAACAAAGGTAAAAAAATCAACTTTTGGCCAGAAGTTGATTTCTAGAACATAAGTGTTGCCATGCGTGCCCTTATCCATCGTTAAAAGGAAGCTAATTTCATTGCCATTCATAAGCAATGTACATGATATTGACTCTAGCAATGTCACCTAGAGGGGGGGGGTGAATAGATGATTCTGAACAATTTTGTCACTAATTGCAGAAATTAAACAAATTCAAGATATGAATAGTATAAGTTCAATAACAATACGTGCAGAAATTTAAAAAGAGTTTAGAGTTAGAGAAATGCACGCCAAGTTTATAGTGGTTCGGCTTTAGCAAACCTACGTCCACTCTCCCACGATGACAGCTGATTGGCTGGATTCCACTATATGAATCATTGAAAGGTTACAAGAGATGTCACATTTATCACTCTTACAAAGAACCTCTCAAATATGTAATTTTTCAGATCTCGAGAACAAGAGAATGTGAATCTGAACAACTCAGCACTTTGGAATTGTAAATTCTAATCTCTCTTGACAACAGTCACCATTGATCTCATTTATACTCCTTCGACCTCGAATTAGCCGTTACTAAGGTCCTTCAAAGGATCGCTCCTCAATCGCCGATTGAACACCACCAATCCTGATTGAATGAGACTGTATTTAGGAAGATTTAGTAACCGTTGGAATAGAGTCTGAACCCTTCAGATTCAGTCGTCCATACAACCAAATCCTTAGTTTCCATAAGTAGAATTAATCCAAATCTCCAAGATATCTTGTTTCTGGAAGGTAATATCCAATTGAGGATATTCTCTTGATTTGATTGGAAAATAATCCTGTCAACCAAATCTTACAGACTTCCATCAATGTAGTGGCCAAACCAAAAACCTGCCAAACGTGGGTCTTCAGAATCTAGCCAAAAGATATTGCAGAATCTGAACATAAATCAGAAGCAGTCTTCAAAAGTAAAAGAGACTCTTTGAATCTGAACAGATTAGAACAATGACTCTGAGCTTCAGTAAAGTCCTTGCTGATGTGTCACATAAGTCTTCTTGAGATTTAGTCTTTAGAGGCAATATCTTCCTCCATCCTAATAAGAGACTTCTAATATCTCAGAAGCAAATACGTGACAACTACACCTTAAGTCTGAACGCCAGATTTGGAACAATACAAGCTTCTATTCATGTGTTCATTCCTCCAATGAAAGTTTATTGGCATTAATCAGATTCTTTCTAAAGAATGATAGTTTTATCAAAATTGAAATATTCAGAAGGAAGGTTTTTTCAACACATGCAATCTTCTTTCCAGTCGCTATTGATAAGCAATGGCGACGAACTTTATGGAAAAAGCGCGCGGGACATTTCACACTCACTTTTAGGCGACGGACTCGTAACTGCTGTAAAAAGTGGGCAGGATTTTTACCTCTTGCTTAGGCTCCGTTTGTTTCTCGAAAAATGAATGATTTGAAAAATATTTTCATGAAAATGATCGTTTGTATCATTTAAAATAATTAGTCAACGAAAAAATATTTTCATTATCGCCAGTAATTTACGTCCAAATACTTTTATGGACAATAAAAATACTTTTCATACATTCATCTTTTTAAGAGATATAAGTGATCACTTTTAGGATTTTTTTTTTTTTCAAATTATTCATTTTTTTCGCGAAACAAATGGAGCCTTATTAGTGACGAACTTTCAATTTCGTCGCGAAAATATTATTAATAGGTAATTTTAATTTTAATTTTTTAAATTACTTTTGAAGGTATGAAAATTGTTCTGAATGATAGAATAAAAGAAAAAATAAATTTAATTTAATAACCAACAAAAAAATAATATTAACAGTTAGATTAAATTATAAAAAACGACTCCAATTGATAATATAACCATTTAAACAAAAGTAAATAAGATAACTTAAGAAATATTAAGTAAAAAGGGAAATATTCAGTGATTGAATGAGGTTGCTGAAGACAAGAAAAAATCAAGTGATTGATAGTCATGATAAAATTCATGATAGGAAAAAATTAATCACATCATGTGTTTGGTGCCTATTCAAGATAAGATAGAGTCGGATAGAAGAGGAATATAGCCTGGATAAAACTATTCCATCGGGGAAGTGAGATAAATGTGGATAGGATTTCTAATAAACATAAATAAATTTTACTTTTCTTGAATAAAAAAATTCTTAAATTAATAAAATTAATATAATATTAACAATATTTGAATTCTAATATAAAAAATTCAAAACAACCAAAAGACTACAAAAAATTCATTTTTATTTATTCCTATTTTTGTTTATATATTCTAATTTCTTTCTATCTTAACTATAAATTCAATATATTTAGTATTCGTATTTACTACATATTTTAGTTATATTAGTATAATTTGCTACTTCATAAAATTTCATTACAGAATGATTGAAGGGGAAAAATGAAATGAAAAATGAAAGAATTAAAAAAAGAAAGGAAAAAATAACAGAAAATAAGCAAATAAATATGAAGTAGTAAGAGTGTCCCGAGATATTCTTACCATCTTCGTTTTGTGCAATTTTTTGATTTATTTACATTGATATGCCGTTTATACTAAACAATGGACATAATGAGATGTGAAATTATTTGGCTACAACACTGCGATTCACTAAACAACGGATAGGATATAGTAAAATTTATTGATTTCATATTTCATCATATCCAGTTCTATCTTGACTAGAAATATAGATGATCAAATATAGCCTAAAGGGTGTTCAAATAAGTAGGAATCCAACATGCATGCGATAAAACGATTATAACTTTGTAATCTTCAGGAGCTATGAGCCCATAATACTAATTTGGAAAGCTCGTTCCAAGTGCTTTGTTCGGGCCTCAAAATCCATCGTTTAGGCTTGTTTCAAAAAACTTTTTTTTTTTTTTGTCTATTTCCCGGTTATTTTAGACTTTTGGTTATTTTACGAACTTCTTTTCTGCTTAGGGTTAGTTCGGGTTTTCTCATGTTGCCTAGGGTTTGTAAAGTGTTTACTTTTTATTTTCAATATTTTAGACAACTTTTAATAATTATTTAAGAAATTTAGAAGAGAGATTTAGTTTTCACCTGAAAGAAAATACCTGCATGACTGCATTTTTGCGGATTGGATTATCCATGTGTATCTATCGTTTATGCAATAACTACTAATTCGTGCTGTGCCCAGAGAAGGGTATAACACGAATTGGCCTAATCTAAACACGACACTTTTAGCAAATGTGTCAGAAATAATACCTTGACAAGCCAAATAAAACACATCACATGATGTCAAGACTAACATGATTATCAAGTGTTGTCGCAACTCTCCCGAGGTGAACCCTAGAGAGTTTAACGGTTTGCTAGGCGGATGCGAAGAGCACTCTTGCGAGGTGGTGCTTACCCTTCGCACGGGCTCTCCCAAACTTTATTTGTTGCATCTTAGTTTCTCATTCATTATTTAATCAAACTTATACCGATGTCACCACTAACCTATTCTAGACCGGCTAGAGCAAAATAGGACGAAGGGCTCGCATTACTTTTGCAAATCAGAGATTTCGAGTTGGGGAAGTTGGTTACGCTAGTTTTGCCCAACGCTTGTGACCGGTACCTTTTCTCTATTAAGAAAAATAGTATCTATTGCAATCTTCTTCTATTTCTATTGGTAAAACATCGTGTAAATATATATATATATATATATGATCATGCATAAGTGCCCAAGCAATTAAATTGAACATATTAAATAAAGTAAATACATAAAAGACAAGAAAGAAAATAACCCGAGCCATATCGGGCAAAATTAATACAAAGCCTCGTTATAAAGTCCGGGACAAGACCCCCGTGAGCTACGCATGGATATAAACGTGCACTTGGCCCAAACATTTATATGATGAGAAGTAAATTTTAAATGCAATACGATGAAACTAGTAATAAGACATAATGGAAGAAGTAGAAGAAGAGGAGGAGGGGTAACCTTCACTTGGTCCAAATATTTTCAGGATTTGCAATAGAAATCAATGTCAAGCAAGGGTTGTCTCTTGACGTAAGGTTGTTGCTGATTCCAACAAAGTATATTTTGTTTGTTCCTCCAAGTACAGATGCATAAAATATATTCTCACGGATTTCATACTTCTAAAAGAAAAAAATTTCACATGGATAATCCGCCATAGGAACCATTGCATGCATGCATGCATGCATGAAATGATAATTATAGTCATCCAACTGTGTATCCCGCTTCGTCAGTTTTAGGATTTTGGCAAACAGTGGCTGACAGACGAGTCCTTTTCTTTCTTTCTTTCTTTCTCTCTCTCTCAAGAAAACCGCACGTATAAGTTGAGCCATGCACATTTTTTCTCAACGTATACTTTATAAGAGAGAGAGAGAGAGAGAGAGAGATCAGGGCAGGGACAAAAAGAGAGAGGGTCCAAATTTACAGTGTCCGGGCTGAGAGCTGGAGGAGGTGGTTATGGCCACATGCTCTGCCATAAATGCAAGTGTTAGAGAGAGAAAGGATGAAGCCAAAGCTGGAGGATTGATTGATTTATGTTAAGTGATTTTATGATATGTGATCGCATGAACAGTGGAGGTTGTCCCCCTTGGGTGACTCTCCTTGTCTCCTCCTTACATTCACGTCCCATGCTTCATGGATCTCCTTTTCTTTATGTCCCTTGTCCTCGTGGCCACACCATGGCCTTTTGCATCACACACACCCCCTTTCTTCTCCCTTGTCTCCTTTTCTTTTTAGAAAAATGTTTCTCAATAGTATGATCAGAAACGATACAATCTCAATCGTAAATCCACACACTATCACCGCAAGTTTTGCATAAAGCGCTCATTAATTGAAAAATCGTGTGATAAGAAATAATTGACAGTACTATCACACTGTCATGATAGCAGCTCTCTTCTTTACCTTTCCCACCCCACCCTTTTTCCTTCTGATATCGAACTACCGTGCTGTTAAATTGTTTCTTTAGCATTGCCGGACATGCATAAAAATGGCCATGTGTAAAGAGTCTCGAACCAGTCTTTCTTACTAAGTAGCACTGAGAATTCAAATGTTGTAGGCCAAAAAAGTTCAAGGAAGCACATGGAACACTGTAGATTCACTTGGCACAGGCTAAGCAGAGGAAAGCACATGTTAATATATAGTCAAATTAACTTTTTCACAATACAAAATCATCCCATCAACATGACAAAAGGGTATTCTTGGCTACAAGCCACACCCAACAACAGGCCAATATTAGAAGAAAAGGAGAGTAGAGAAGAGGGGAAAATTGATAAACCTACCAAACCAGCAGGAAGAACCTGAAAGGAAACCGTTACTTGGCGACATTATTACTACTCTCCCATCTTGTAAGGCTCCCAGAAAGGGACCTTCTTGCTGAAGAACCTCCCCGCCACCCTCGAGTCCAAGATCTTTAGGGCATCCTCCGACTTTATGCACCTGGGTGTCTTGTACTGGTTCACCGAGGACCCCTGAGACACACAGTAGTCCATCAGCGCATCGAACGTCCCGTGCCTCACCACCCTGATCTCTAGTGACCCGATCGACTTGTCCTTGGCCCGGCACCGCCGGTACACGTAGTCCAGCCACTCCTCGACCCTCGAGCAACACTCCTCCATGATCTCGCCGTTGGGCCCCGTGAGCTCGTCGACGACGGTGGTGATGTTGTTGTTGCCTCCCTTGGCCTTGAGCTCCCAGAAGAGCACGTAGTGGCCCGGCAGCGACGACGCGTCGGGGTAGCTGGTGTACTCGGTCAGCAGGAACCCGAGCGGCTCCAGCAGCTTCTTCGCCTCCGTGACCGCCTTGAGCAGGTCCGCCTCGCTGGTCTTGTCGGTGTCGATGCTCAGGACGACATTCTGCCGTTGCACGAACCGGAACTGGGGGGCATTGTTGTAGAATCCTGTCACCATCAGGATGTCGCCGACCCTATATCTGTACAGACCTGTGCAAGAGATTTTACAAGCATCTTTGAGAGAAATGTTGAAATTAACGGCTTCTTTAGTTACGATAATCAGCGACTAATTCCTAAAGAACTGGGAAAATTCTAGTTCGACTTTTCCGGAAGATTTAATTTGTTGTTGCATGTGACCTTAGGACATGAACATGGGATTTCCAATGTAACACCATATCAAGCTGGTGTTTTTAATGCTATATAGCCTGCTCAAAGTTTGAAGTTCCCAAAACATTTGCATGTGCATGCTGGTTTAAAATTTGCACTCTTGGGGTAGGCAAAAGAAATATCGACCAACTGGGATCTTTCCTATTAAAGAAACTTTTGTGCATTGCGTTTGGCACATGGAAGGGTTGGGCTTAGAAGCCAGAAAGTGTTGCAGCACATTAATTCATGCTTTATGCTGTGTCCTGCCATTAGATCAGTGAGGCTTTCAATGGTGACAGTTGTGGTGGTTAATTAAATCTGCACTACAAATATAGACCTACCGAATTAACGAATAAACAGAAATAGAAGTTGGCTAACTGAATAGGGACTTTAACTTTCAGACAGAGAAACAGAACTGGAGAAGGGGAAAGAACACACCTGTAAAGGTCGTGACGATGAGCTCGTAATACTGACCGAGCTTCACATCCACGAGATCAACGGTCCTTTTGACGGGATGTGAACCCGAATTGCCGTTGCATTGAACCTCTTGAGTCGTTTCGCCGCCGTGGCTGTTCTCCACCGGCAAGAACTCGAAGTAGGCCATGTTCGGTAGGAGGGTGTACGAGACGTCCGAAGGCTTGCTCAGCGGCTTGAAGTTGATTCCGAAGTAGCACTCCGAAGAGGCATACATTGTGGAGATCAGAGGGAGCCCACCGCTGTAAAACTCCAGAGTTGGGATGTATTGGGCCATAGAGCCTGTGACTATGACCTCAATGTACTTTGTTCTCGGCCATATCTTCTTAATTATGCCTTCCCAGGATTCTCCTCCGCACTCTTTGTCAATCGAATCGGCCAAATCCGGATCGGGCTCTCTGAGGATCGAGGAGACAGAGCGCCTGCAACCCGGGTCTGCGATCCAATCGCTGATTTGGCCTGTTCTGATGTTCGAACATAATTCTCTCCAATGGTCTTCCAAGAACTTGATGGCCCTCAAGAAAGCGGATGCGAATACCGCTCCCACTCGGAGAACCTCATCCCGTTGTAACAATCCACAAAGCAATTGGCAGTACATGCTTTGTTTGCTGTCGGAACACAAGATAGTCTCGTCAGGGCTAGTGTATATATTATACCTGTTATAAGGCCTATTCCTGAAGTTGTCACTCTTGTAGTAACTCGTCAAGACGGGTCTCGCCCTTAAACCGGAGGGAGTACTCATCTCTGGCTTGATAAATAGAAGGTACATCCCCTTCCCTTGGTCCAACCCATCGATATACCTGGAAAATTAGCGGGAATATAGCATACCGTTTTGAATTAGGATTTCACTGTTACATTCGATTCCTCCCAAGAATTTGAGTGAGAAAAGAACATATGAAGATGGAAGTACAGTACTTGTTCATCACGGGCACCAGGAGGTTGTAAAAGAATGTCTTTCGATCCAGGTCTTCTTCGGTCGAAGGCATCAGTTTAGGCTGCCCGCCTGAGGTTCCCGAGCTGTGAGAAAGACGAACATGCACAACACTTAGTTCAAGAATATATGCTTCAGTAGAAGCCAAGAACAGATAACAGGAGAAAACTTGGTGTACCTTGTCAATAGCTCAGTGATCGGTTGCGACGAAATAATCTCAGATAGTTCCCCATTCGCGATCCTCTCGATGTACGGCTTCATGTCCTCATAATTCACCACAGGCACTTTCTCCTTGAACAGCTCCTTATCGACGCGGCCCTCCAGGAAGCCACCGAGGTACTCCGTCCGAGCGTTCTGCATCAGGATCTCCTTCAACACCTGTCCCTGAATCTGATTTGCATCCGTGGTGAGATCCTCCAGAAGCTTCAGGCCTGCTTCTCTGTCGTTCGGATCATAGCCAAGCAACATCCTCTCCGGCGAAATCGCTTTTCGGGGCAGAAACTCTAAAACAGTGAGCACTTGCGGTACAAC
Source organism: Lenwebbia sp. NSW1173648 (assembly GCA_029784005.1). NCBI lineage: Eukaryota > Viridiplantae > Streptophyta > Magnoliopsida > Myrtales > Myrtaceae > Lenwebbia > Lenwebbia sp. NSW1173648. The sequence continues at coordinate 11,415,601 of JARCGZ010000010.1, forward strand.
AGTTTGGCAGACTCCTAGGATTCTGTCATTCCTGGGGGGGTTTATATTGAGAATCCTGAAGAGCCACCCTTTTTTTCCGCGAAAACTGAACTCAGAAGGCGACCTCACCAGCTGAAGCACAACTTTTATAAGCTAAACTTATGAATTCTCTCATATTTAACAGTCACTTCTCTTCCTCTTCCCCTCTCTCTCTCTCTCTCTCTCTCTCTCTCTCTCTCTCTCTGAATTGGACCACGTTTCTGAGCAGCTGCTGGTTGAGGGTTTTGAGAGATGAAATGATTAAATATAACAGCTCTCTTGATGGGATTTCTTGGAAGGTTTGTACATAATAATCTCAGAAATGGAGGAGGAGAGAAGACAAAAGAAATATACAATCTGAAGGCAAGCAGATGCTCTAACATTGCTAAGCTAAAGGAGGGTGAAGAAGTAGAGAGGCTAGGAAGGTCCTACACACGTGGCCTTGTCTGGTAAGCTGTGATTTAGATGCAACCCCATCAATTGGTCAAAACTCCGTAACATGACTCCCTTTTGCTTGGTCTTCCCACTGACACAAAAACTCAGAAAAGGCAGTAGAGAATTAGAAAAAGGATTTAATTAATCATAGATAAAAGCTGTGCCTTTTGTTGCACAAGAAATCCAAAATCCAAGTGACCTCAAGAAGAACAGAAACCCAGTTTAATCATACTGGCAATCATGGACTAACGTGTCCTCATTTGGCAATCATTTCGGAGGGGAAAGTGTCCTAAACGTTTTGCATTGATGCCAATTCAGTTTTAAACCTTTCAATTGTGCCAATTTAGTCTTAAACCTTTCATATTTGTGCCAATTGAGTCCATCCGGCCAATTTTGGCCAGAAATTGCTGATTTAAACGCAGGTCGTCCTACGGGGGCTCTCGTCAGCGCTAACGTGCACATTTTTAAATATTTTTTAATAAATTTTTTGGTTTTCTTTTTCTTTTCCTTTTTCTTTTGGACAGAGTGGCGAGGGTCGCGCCCTCACTGGCCAATGCGAGGGCATCGAGCTCTCGCCCAAATCTGGGCCAGGGGAGGGCCGTGACGCCCTCACCTAGAGCAGGCGAGGGTCGGCCGGTGACCCTCGCCGGCCCTCTGTCCAAAATCAAAACAAAGTAAAGTAAAAAATCAAAAAAATATTTTCAAAAAAATATTAAAAAATGACCACGTCAACGTAGGCGAGGGCCACGTAGGGCGATCGGCATCCACGTTGGCGATTTTGGCCAAAATTGGTCGGGTGGACTCAATTGGTAGAAATACAAAAGGTTTAGGACTAAATTTGCATAATTGAAAGGTTTATGATTGAATTGACACGTATACAAAAGGTTTAGGACTTTTTGGATATTTTTCCCACAGTTCAGGAGAGGGCCTAATCTAGATTCCCTTCTCTCCAAATAAATAGATATATCTCCTTCTATTTTGCAAAAAAAAATTCTGCACGGCGAGTCAATCACAATGCCCTCATAAAAGAATTGTCTCAACAAATTCTACGTTAAAATCTCGAAGAATTTCAATCTTGATCTATTCGTTTTCCCCACGTCTTATCACAATGCGGTTTGATTACTACACAAAAATGTCCTCTCGTTTTCTTGCTCGATTTACATGCATGATGTGCATGATGTTACAGTACTTCTCCTCTTCCATGACCTGATTTGAGATTTCGAGCTATAGACAAAAGTGTCTCTTGAAACAAAAATAGGGGCCTGTTTGGCTGATTCTCCAGCAGACAATCGACTGTCTGCACCAGTATGGAAGCTTCCAACTTCAGGCATGAACCGATGCCCACTACCAAAGACTTTGTGTCCCCTAGGAAAATGAAAGCGGGTCAAGCTCATGACTTAACATTTTCTTGATTAGTTAGTACTAATAAAACTCTCAAATCACCACTTGGTTAGTCATGGAAAGACTCCCAGGATAGCTTTCCTTAGCCCCCTACTAATAGCAGAAAGCGACTTCCAAAGCACACAGCTGTCCTTTGATTAAAATGTCCAATTTGAAGAAGATGAAGGAGATTATTCCTGCTTATAATAATCTTGTCAGCTATGCAGAGCTCAACAAAAATTTAATTGTTTTTTGCTTTTTTAATCCTTTTTTGGGGTTTCCTGAGTTTTGTGAAGTCGCCATCACATGTTCACGGACTCACTGTAGAATTACCTACCTTAAAGGGCATGCTTTGCAAGATCAGTGGCATTATGGAGATGCAATGAAACAGCAAATATGATGCATTACGACAGCAGTAAGGATTTCATTTGTCAGATGTAGTTTGATTCTTCAACCTTGCTAGGACAAGGATGTGTTTTTGGGACCTTGACCAAACCTTAGGATACTCAAAGTTTGGTACTTCCTTCCAATTCTTTGTCTCACTTAGATTTTTCGTTACACACTTTACTAGTTGCGTATATACTCCTGCGCTACCTGGGCATGAATTTTTAAGTTGTGTAAAGGTGGAATATGCCTTTTACTGAACTGTTTGTAATATTGTATCCTATTTCATACGAAGCTTCCTCTTTTGAATAAAATAAAGGTGGAATTCTTAGATCATATTATTTATTGATGTGAAATATAGGGATTCAGTAACAATGAGAAAAATTGATAACACCGGTCTACCACGAGAACTCATCTCTCCATCACCCGTCATTATCGTCCGCCACCCAACTGACTCCGAGCACCATCGCTGTAACTACAGTGACCTTGTCGTGGTATCGATAATCCCAGATCTAGGTCCCCATCGTCTAAAGTCATGAACTCTCGACTACCTTGGATCGAGGTCGAGAGAGAGAGAGAGAGAGAGAGAGAGAGAGAGTGAGTGTGTTAACTAATAGGCAAAATGATCATTTTAGAAAGCTCGCAAAACTATCTTGCTTTTCTTCAAGTCCATACGGCTTCTAACCTTTTTCTTTTTTGTTAGCAATCAGGTAGTGTTATAGCCAGCTTTTGCACACTTTGACTTATCCACCTTTTCGAGTGATCTTAAGTGCGTACTCCCTAAATCGGCCAGGTGCATTCAAAATTTTATTCTTAGAATGCTCTCAATAAGATTTCAACCTAAGATCACAAAGAGGAGCATACTCCTTTTCCATCTCAACCAACACTTTGTTGGTGGATTCTTATTTTGTACAAAGTGTTCTAAGATAATCCAAATTACCCTCTCTTAGCTTCTTTTTTATTTTTCATTTGCTAATTAGCCCTAAACTTTTATGCGAAATTTCAATATAGTCTTTTCGGCCAATTTTCACCGGAAATCACTAACATTGTGGTATGCTACTTAGAACAGCCGACGATGAATGGACTATTACATCAGCGATTTCTGGTGAAAAGTGACCGGAAGAACTATATTGAAATTTTGTGCAAAGATTTTATGATTAAATTGACAAAACTGAAAAGTTTAGGACTGAATTGGTATTCATACAAAATTGATGCAACATTTATTGGGTAATTTTTCACATGTATGTGAATGCATTTTTACCTGAACAAAAGTAACTTTGAGTTTGTTTTAGCATATCTAGATATAAGGCTTTTCGCCGTCGTTAATAATGTTGATACTTATTAGGACATTTTTACCCTACGATGAGGCACATTGTCACTTGTTCGTGCAAGACAGCCAACTTAGATGACTTACCCACGTTACAATCTTATCTTCCTTTGCATTTTGTTACTTGCCATGTTAAATTTATATTTTCCTCACCACATTAATAGTACTTTATTTTCATTTAAAAAAAGATCGATTAGAGTCAATTTTCAACGTGAACTGACGAAACTCAATTTCACATCAAAATAATTTACGGTCCACGTTGTCTCGGGAAGAGTGGCGTGCATGAGCCCTAGAAAGAGGACAAAGAACAAGAAGTGTCATGCCAGTGAATGATGTGTCTTTTCGAGGACCCTACTTTGGGATCATGAACATTATGATTGGAAACAGACCAGTCGAACCCTAATTTAAAGGGGTTTTTACCAAGAAAACCCAACTAAAACACATGCTGTTTTGTGAATTCGAGACTGAGACTACAGGTCGAATGAAGAAAAAAGCAAGATAATAACGATAATAATAATGAAGAAGAAGAAGAAGAAAGTTTAGGGCCTTTAGACTTTCTCCGTATGACCCGCCAGGTAACAGTAAGGAGTATGAGGACCAAAGATGAGCATCGAGTAGTATCGTAGTCCATGATAGATTGATTGACTTTCGATATTTGCTAGTATTTGATATTCAGAAAAGAATTTGTAGATCGTCACCATATCTCCTCACAATAATCGTCATCTTTGCTCGGTTTGACAGAACAAATCATATATAATTGAAGATAGGCCGGACAGATCCTCGTAAGTGAGGTAAGATCCTCATGATTGAGGTCCTGTATAAGCTAGAGATGATTGATCTAGAGAGATTGAAATCTAATGCAGGTCAGATATATGTTAGTGCACGAAGATGGATTAGTGGAAGATTGGCAGCCATGGCAAACTCATGGACGAGGGGGACATTTGTTAAGGTACATGTGTATCAGTTCTAGCAAAACAAAGTTCCGTTTGTGACAACCGTCGGCTCATGATTCGATATTGTGAACCTTTTTTTTTTCAGGTAAAGCAAACCAAATTTTGCTATACATTCAAACAATATTGACATAGCGTAATCTCTCGAATTTGCTTAGTAGTCAAACTTAAGGCACGTGAGTGTGTGAATTAGGCGCATGACACGGATTTGATTTTCTCACACCGTAAAAGGCAAACAACTTCATTATTGAGTAAGTTCATATCATACTTCATCCATGAGATTAGTAGAGTATTTCAAGAGTTCATTCTTTTTATCTATTTAAAATAGAATTCCTCATTAGATAAAACAAATAAAAATGCGATCAAAAGGGATAAAAACCTACACTGCTTCCGATAAGTAGCTAGGGTCAATTATGCAAATTGAATGAGATTCATATACTTTACGTCCACACTAAGGACACAAAACATAGAAATAGAAAGCTTCATATGAGCTGTAATTGGATAAGCTATGCCAACGACAAATAAACTTGATATTATCAAAAGAGAAATCTCTCTTCTTGGATATGAAGCGAAGTATTCTGTCCTATCTAAGGACCATCTATGTATATCTGTCGACAAATGTAAACTTCAAGAATCAGAAAAGTTAACCCACAGAAAAGACAAGCCAGTCCTTGGTAATTGCAAACTATAAGTTCAAGAGTTTCTTTCATGTGTAAGTGGCCATGTCTTCATCTTTGAGATGAACCTAAACATTGAAGGCTGTCTTAAATCATTCAAAAAAAAAAAAAAAAACAACAACCTGGAGTTATATGATCTTACACCAAAACAAACCTCTCTTGAACGCTTGCAGAAAAAAAAAAGGTGGGGTTTATGAAATTGCACAAACTGAGAGAAATTTAAATTCTCACGACAGTCATTTTGCTCATAATAGAATGAATTAATCGCTATTTTTTTTTTTTTTTTCACTTTGAAACGATGCAAGTGATAATGTTCGGTTAGTCAGTAATGAAGATATGATTTCCGACGTGACGTGGTTGATTCCTTGTTTTGCATCGCTCGAAAGATCTTGTCAACCTCGATATACTCAGTATGGGATCGCAACCCGTAAAACGACCCACGAAAGAGCAAATCTATTTGGTTCGAACGCAATCGAATACAAATATGTAAGCTTGTCTATACATGGGGGAAAAAAAAGTGACATACATGGGTGACCTTCATAAACGACTCAACAAATCTAGCTCCGTCGAACCGGAAAGATTAACCTTTACTAGAGTTAGCTCGAAAGTATTATACGCATTTCACACCCTTTTACACACACAATTAAAACACATCCCATCATTTTTCTCGTAACTAGTAAACATGCAGGGGTACGAATTAGATAGATCTGCGTAATGCAAGATCATCCGTCGCAAAGGGAGCAAAGGGAGATTGGGAAAAGATTAATGAAAAGCTTAATGGGTATATGCACTAGATTAATGAAAAGATTAAAAGAAAAAGAGGGGTTTTGGTAGGCGCACATTGAAGAGTTAACAAATGATGGGGTCTTATTAATTAATGATAGTAAAGACACATATGTTGGGATTTGCTAGATTTGGTTGAGTTCATTCAAGTGGGGAGATTGGGGGAAAAAAACAAAGGGAGGGATGGTGTGATGCGAGGGAACAGGAGCCCTTGAGAAGGGGAGGAAGGGTCGAGGACCCTTTGGCTCGATCCTTTGTGTGGGTGTGTGTGGATATGTGTGAGCCTTTTGGCTTCCCTCATGCCTTTGACTTCCCCCATTCCAAAAGTTCCCCCAAAATTGGGTCTCCCCCTCTTTAAATGCTCCCTAGTTCTTGCCCTTGTATTGTGCGTCTTGTGTTCTATCCATTGCAAGTTGGGAAAGAAGAATAGAGAAATTTTGGCCCTTAAATTATTTTATTTTCTTAATCGTTTTTCATTCACATGCCTTCTAGATTATTAGAGGATAAGAAAATATATTATATATCTTAGTTCTTCGTCTCCCACGAATACCGATATGATGATAAAGACCTTGCGGGATGGATCCCAATATGCGGGACCGTGGGCAAAGGATTGTTGAAGTTTAAGGTACATGGATAAGAAAATCAATAAATGACTGGATGACTATGTTTTTCGCCGATCTGATTGGAGGAAATTTACTACCTAATCGGGACACTACATACAACACCCACATCCTCACTCTCTCCCTCTCTCACATTTGCATTGTCGCCGCCACATTGTTGCGTTGCCACCGCCAATAGCCCTTGCACCCTCGAGTCTCTATTTCTCTCTTGCTTGGGTTGGATCGAGAAGGCTTAGGGCACGCATGACAACACTTCTGCAGAATTTCTGCTCCAAAAGTGCTTCTAAAGAAGAAATCTGTTTGGTAACGCAACTTCTGGAGCAGAAATCTGTTTGGTTACGTGACTTCATTTTGCTACTCTTGCAATATTTTTTGTTACAAAAGTAGTTTTGGAGCCATTTGAAGAAGTAAAAAAAATTTACTTCACTCCAGAGGTAGAAAAATCAACTTCAGGCCAGAAGTTATTTTCTAAAGTAGAAGTGTTGCCATGCGCATTCTTAAAAGCTGCCACGACCTCGGTTTCCACGGATCTGAGGTGGCACAAGGTCCTGTGGAGGTCTATAGAGGAGGAGGAGGGGTAGGCAAGGGCTCTTGGCGTCTTGGTGAAGGCTTGTTGGCTAGGTGATGGCAGCTCATAGGCTCGACGACGGTGACCTGCGGGCTCGGCGATGGTAGCGGCTCAGGCTTGCTAGCATTAGCGGTGCAGCTGTGACGTCAATGGCTACTCCACAAGTTGCAAGAGTAGAGGGCAAGCTAGGGAGGGAGAAAGAGAGAGATTGAGAAGAGAGAATGCATTTTTGTCTAAGTTCGGGGGGAAATTACCAAAAATGTCCTAAGCTTATTGCAATTGCGTCAATTTAGTCCATCAGCGCTAACGTGGATGTCGGCCGGTCGATGACATAACATTTTTATATTTTTTGAGATTTTTATTTTTTATTTTGTTTTTCCTTTTTATTTTATTTTATTTCTTCCCCTTCCATCTTCTTCCTCCAGCCGGTCACCGGACCTCAACGACCGGCCATAGGGATGGTCGACGAGGCTCGCAGGGCGAGGCCAACCTCGCCAGCCCAAATCTAGTGAGGTCGAGTTTCACCCAGCCATGGCGAGGCTCGACCTCATTGTCGCTTGGCGAGGCTCAGCTGTCCTCGCTAGATCTAGGCAGGCGAGGCTGGTCTTCCTTCTTGCCAGTCGCCGAGGTCCGGCGACCGGCAAGAGGAAGAAGAGGAAAAGAAAAGAAAAGAAAAGAAAAGAAAAGAATAAAATAAAATAAAACTATCAAAAAAATATTATAAAATTATGTCGCTGGTGTCCGCGTTAGCATCGACCGGCCAAAATTCACCAGATGGAATGAATTGACACAATTGCAAAATGTTCAGGATTAAATAGGCAAAAAAAAAAACTGAATTGATACGATTGCAATAAGTTTATGACTTTTTTGGTAATTTTCCCACCTCATTAAGTGTATGGTTTTTTGGGAAAAGCCATCAATCAAAATCCGAAAATGGAGGTAAACATGACCCATACGTGAAAGGAAAATCCATTGACTCGAGCTTTGAGACATTTAGCGTTGTTACCAATTCAAAGTTGAATGCCCAACCATTTACTCCAAATCACTTAAAAATATTAGAATGCGACGTGCCTTCACATACAAGGAGAAAATCGAAATGTATATGCCCACCTTAACTCCACAAAAACGATTGCCGTTTCGTAAATACTTTTCATGTAGATGCGGATGGATCAATTCCACGACACCTTCCGCTCTCGTGGAAACTGAAGTTTGGTCCAAATAGACATGATGAACGGGACTAAAAGCTCTACATGACCCAAAACGGCAAAAAATACAGAAAAGGAAAGCTCTAAGGGCATGTATTAATTAATCCTTGTTGGGTGGTGATTAAGTTGTGAAGATAGATAGACAATGCACACACATTGGTGGGTGTGTGTTGACATCTTGCCTGCCTATTGTGGCATTAGAAGCCCTATATGTCTTGGCATCTAAGACACACACATGAGCTCTTTGTCTCAAGTGACTTAGTCTCGAATTTCAGTATCAATTACTTAGGCCAGATGTGTGATAAGGGTTTTTCTAATTAATGTGAGAAGAAACATGTATATAAGTATTTCGATAAAGACATCTTGGGTTACTTGTGCTTTAGTATTTTTTTGGATAATTATAAAAACAGTCTTAAACCTATTGTATGTATGTCGATTCAGTCATAAACCTTTTAATTTGACCAATTTAGCCTTAAAATTTTTGACGTTTTGTCAATGTAGTTACTTTGGCCAATTATGGCCGACAATAACCAACGTAAACGCCGGCCGTCTTACATAGTACAACCAACACTGACATGGACAATTTTTATGCCTTATTTATAATATTTTTGAATTTTTTTCTTCCTTTTTTCTTTTTTAGTTTCTTTCTTCTTTTCCTTCTTCTTTGGCCGGTTGCCAGGCCACAGCGATGGCTGGCAACCAGCCATAAGCGAGGCTAGACCTAGCTAGATCCAGCGAGGGCGAGCCTCGCTCGAGGTTGGCCCTCGCCTGTGGCTGATCACCAGCCATCACTGAAGTCGGGCAACCGGCAGAGGAAAATGGAAAAAAAAAAAGAAATTTTTTTTTATTATAAAGAATTGAAAAAGTACAAAAAAGATTGTTTATGTTAGTGCCAATCATGCCATGTAGGAAGACCGGCATCTAGGTCGAAGCGATTGCCGGTCAAAATTGGCCGAAAGGACTACAATAACATATTATCAAAAGGTTTAGGACTAAATTGGCCAAACTAATCAGTTTAAAACTGAATTGGCATCCGTATAATATGTTTAGGACCTTTCTGATAATTTTCTCAATATTTCTACGTAGCGTAGATGGGGGCTCCCACTCGTGAACATCAAAGAGCTTAGGAGAACTTCGGTAAGCTGACAGATGAAGGCAAAATAAGACCAGAAACTAGGTTAGGAAAAGGTTGACTCTAGAGTTTGGGAGAGGACATTTTGTAGCCCATTGATTGTCTAATCAGTCCTAGATTGACCGTACATATGCCAATTCAGTTTTAAATCTTTTAATTTTGTCAATTTCTTCCTAACGCTTTACATGAAATTCAAATATAGTCATTTCGATCAATTTTTTCCTAAAATCGCTGAAATTGCAGTGTGCCTCATAGGACAGTCGGCAATGACTGGACCGCAATGTCAGCGATTTTCCAGGAAAAATTGATTGGAATGACTAAATTAAAATTTTGCACAAAGGTTTAGGACTAAATTGGTAAATTGAAATATTTAAAATTGAATTGACATCCCTACGGTAAGTCTAAGATTGATCGGACAATTTTCTCTTCAATAGCACATTCATGTGGATCATCAAAAGATTTTCTGAGAACTTTAAGACTTTGCACTCGTGGTTATACTCGAGAACAAAATTGAGTGTGGAGTCTTGTAATTCTCCTATAGTGCGCATTGCGATTTCTAATATGTGAGAATGTACTTATAATAGAGACGAGTATTAGAATTCATATAGAGGTTACACAACTTCTGGGTCGAAGTTAGATGTCTTGTAGACAGTTGTAAACAAATGCTCAAGCATGTACAGTGGATTACAACCTTATTGGGCTGCTAGTGCCGGAAAACCGGACATAGTCCAAAAGAGCGCCGAACCACTATAAATCTTCTTCGCCAACCACACATCTCGAAACTTTCAATTTATTTATGTTTGATTTAGGAGTTCTACATTCGAGCTAAACTTCTACATGTTAACAAGCTATCAATGTACTACACTTTTTATTCGGTAAGTTCAGTTTTCTTCATAAACTCTAGGGAAATGGAGGACAAGATCCCTTCGCAAGCCCAAGCCCCAACTACTTGCACCCATTATTGTCGATGTTGTTATCTATTCTTCTACTATGCATGTAAGAATTACAATGACTCGTTGTATTTACAAACTCGATATAGCCTTGGCATCTGAACTGTTAAAGTATCTCACATTACTTGTCTATGAATTTTATATACTCTTTATATACATTTGGTCTCATTCCACCTATTAAGTTTAACCCGTTGGGTTGGACACTTTCTAACATAGTATCAGGTTTATGTTCAAGCCCAATTTATTTTGCATGTACCCCCTCCCCCTTCCGGGGCGTGTCCATCAAATTTCACGGGCCGTTTGTATCTCACATCGCTTATTTATGAGATTTGTATGCGCTGTTGATTTGGACATTGGTTGATTTAGACTAAGACAAGTTATAAAAATCCTGAAGTTGGACTCCATACATGCCTTGTTCACATTGCTTCCCAACCATTCTCTAGTTGAGATCTCACACCATCTCATCTTCAAGACTTTCACTTTGGCTCTTCCCCTAACCCCAATAGGCTTAGTCGCTCTTGCCCTTTAATTAATCGCGGGCACATCTTCCACTCCTTTTGTCTCTTTCTAGGTAAGTGGTGGGGGGAAAAACATATGTTCATGGGTTGCTTGGTTACTAATTAAATCATGTTTGTCGGGTAATCCGATAGTAATCGCACGTTAATCCAACACTAGGCGCCCTCCCAATTGGTCACCAAAGCTTCAAATCGAGTTTAGTGATCCGTGTCGATCTGAACGGGAAACGTTCACACTTATCCATGGGGATTACTTAATTAATCCTCACCATGTAATTTAAGAAACCTAATCATATGCCGGCAGGCAAGAGAGCTGGCTCCAAGTTGACGCTAGACTACGAGAAATCTTTCTTTAATTAAGGTTTTAATGAGAGGTGTTGACATCGTTTTCTTAAACGGGAGACTCACAAGATCCAAGAACACAATATTAAATTAGGTAAATTTGAAAATGGGGCAAGTCAAGTTGGTGAAGTGATGATGTTTATACGTAGCAGATTTGCAAAAGATGGGGGAAAAATCCCTATGAGAAAGCCCTTGGTAAATGAATTAGGCGAGGCCGGTGATGAAAACATGTGCGTTTAGAGTCGGATCAATGGACTTTTACCACAATTACTCAATGCAATAAACTTTTCAATTTTCTCTTACAGCGGATGCAAAGACCAGAATCTAATTAATTTTCCGTCGAAATGCTGAATTGTCGAATGTGTGACCAATAACATGAACGCCACGTGGCTGCCATATCAGCATGTTGGCGAAAAATTGTTGGGTTTGGATCAAAGTGTATCAATTACAAGATGATGAAAGTTTAGTGCATAAAAATGAAAGTGCAATGACTTCATGACAAATTCCATTAATATTCAATAATCCAAGTTCGAAGAAATGACCAAATATTTCCTTGTCATGTCCTCGTGTGCTCGACATTCGATTTGTCATTAGTTTCTTTAATTGCATTCTATTCGTGACATAGCATCTAGTAATGTGCTAATCGTTATGTGACATGCTGTGTCATTTTTTCATAAAGGTCAGGTAGTGTCCGAGTCAATTTTTACGCACTTTTACTTATCTGCCTCTCCAAGTGATCTTACAAGCTCACTTCTCTATATCGGCCTGGTTCATTCAATATTTTACTTATAAATGCTTTCGACAAGGTTTGAACCAAGGCTATTTGGAAGAAAATGAAGCATTCTCTTTTCATATCATTCATCCTATTACATGCTATGCCATTCGTGGATACTTGTCGTGTCAATTTCATTTTATATTCTGCCATGTTAGCCTTGTGTATATACTTGTCATCTGACCATTCTCATATTACATACTTTGTCATTCATGCATCTTATTAAGGAAAAATTGCCCAGGCAACCCTAAATCTTGTGTGTGGACCTGAATCTAGTCCTAAACTTTTCAATTAGTCCAATTTAATCCTAAACCTTATTCAAAAAGTGCAATAAAAAAATTGCTTGCGTCTCACTAAAAAAATGTTTATTGGAAATTCTTAAATTACGCTTTCAACAAAATATGAGGACTTCATTGCATTTTGCGATAAAAGTTCAGGACATAATTGAATTAATTGAAAAGTTAAGAATCAATTGCACTTTTTGGTAAAGGGACAAGGCTTGATGGAACTAATTCAAAGATTTAAAACTCAATTGCATTATGTACATAAGGTTTAAGACACGTGGTGCATCTTTCCCATATTTGTGTAAACCAATTCTTTTCTCAATGAAAAATATGCCTTCAAAGTTTGTGAATCTATCGTCGTACGACTTGTCTGCTTACCTTGTGATTTGGGGTGCACTCAAGGAAAGTCTTACTTTGATGATAAAGCAGTCAAATGGGTGATTCGGGTCGAAAATGATTCAACATATATTAATCAATTTAACTTCATTTGACCCATTTTCATGCAATGTAAATTCAATGACTCGTACTTGACACATACCCGACTCGGCCCATATTACCAAAAGTTCTAAGAAAACCCATACTCACCCATTTAACCCACTTTAATCTCGTCACGTGTATATGTTACTTGAATAAAAACTTCACATCAAATTAAAAAAAAATTAAACAATAAAAAATTAGTAAATAAAATAAAAAATGTAAAAAATCTAGAAATTGAAATACTCATAAAAAGAACTGTAGGGTGACCAAACCGATTTTGCAACTCAAATTTAATGAGCCCAATTTCATATGAGTAACTCTTTCTTCTTCTTTTTTCATGTTGTAGGCGCCATAAGAAGTTCATTCCATGACGGTGAGATTAGATGAGTTAGCAGAGAGTTCATATTCCAAGGCACTTCAAGTAAGTAGCTTCTTCTAAATGATGTGGACGACCCATTTCACTAGAGTCGTAGCTCAGGCTCTGGTGGTTCGACTGTCCAACGATCCGTTTTCTGGTTCAATGTCTGATCACCATCTGCAACGAGTGGTGGGGGTGGTTCAGCATTTTGGACATTGTATGCCGTAGCTTCAACTTGGGCAACAATCCGTCCCTTGCCTCCGCCGCAAATACGGTTGTGGGGCTGCCTGACCACGGTAGCGCGTCTTCGGCTGAGGCTGAGGTTTTGCTTCTTCTGTCGTGGATGAGGTCGCGGCTCAGCTCACTCGGTGGGTGAGGTTACACGCGTTTTTATTGAATGGTCCCGATTCGCATCCTCTCGGTACGTGAGAACTACTGTTGAATTTTCCAATCCCATGTTAGATTTACATGATTTAATGACTGGAAAGTATCCTGTGTTGATGTGATCCGAAACAATGCAAGGATTGCTCGATTACTTGACCTTTCGCTTCCACACTCTTGGTGCCTCGGACCCGCTGTTGAGTGCTATACATGACGTGAGTGAGTTAACATCGGTTAATTTTTTGGCCAATTAAGGATTAGTGGTGAAAAATTCAGTCGCATGTGCTCCACCCAGACATTATCAAACCAATGTCTCGTAACTTAAGATCCTTAAGACAAACAAGTGGATTTAAGATCCAATTGAGTCGAGCTCGGGCAAGACTAAGTCGAACGGTTGCCTTCGAATCATGTTGCACCAAGTTCTTGCTTACTACGTTTAGCCTAGGCTTGTTTCGATTGGGAAAAATACCAAAAAATTCATAAATCTATTGCATTGGTACCAATTCAGTCATAAACCTTTCAATTAGACTAATTTAGTCCTAAACGTTTTTGCATTGGTACAAATTCAGTCTATCCGGCCAATTTTGGCAGGAAATCGCTGACGTGGACACCGACGGCGCCACGTAAGACGGCCGGCGTTGAGGTGGACATTTTTTTTTAATATTTTTTAAATATTTTCCCCCCTTTTCCATTCTCTTTTAATTGTTTTTTCTTTTTTCTTTCATTTTGTTCTTTTTCTTTCACATTGGCCGGCAAGGGTCGCCGGCAACTCTCGTTGGCCGCTAGCGAGGGTTGGCTAGCCCTCGACAGCCGTTGGCGAGGGCTGGCTGGCCATCGCCGACCACTGTGGGGGTCGCAGCACTCGTCAGATCTGGCGAGGGCCGCGACCCTTGCCAGCCAATGTCAAATAAAAAAAAATAGTATGAAAAAAACAATTTAAAAAGAAAAATATTAATTAATTTTTTTCAAAAATAAAATTTTGAAAATGTCCACGTCAGCGCCACATAGGATGGCTAGCATTCACGTCAGCGATTTTCGATAAAAATTCGTCGGATGGACTGAATTGGTACAAATACAAAAGGTTTATAACTAAATTGGTCTAATTGAAAGATTTGGGACTGAATTGGTACCAATGCAATAGATTTAGGATTTTTCTGGTACTTTTCCCTATCTTGATTCCTATCGATTATGAGTTTTAGGACTTAATTTTTTCGGTAAGCTCTTATATTGTTCCAACATAAGGCGAGAGGGACCATATTATCGAAAGGAAGCGAATTAGAATATGATCAGGGGAAATTGTTCGAAAAATTCCTAAATCTATTGCATTTGTGTCAATTTAGCTCTAAACCTTTTAATATTGCCAATTGAGTCCATCCATCCAATTTTAACCTAAATCGCTTACTTAGCACGGTCAACACTGGCTTAGATAAATTTTTAATAATACTTTAATATTTTTGCCAACTTTTGTATTTTGTTTTTTTTTTCATTTCCTTCTTTACTTTTTTTTTCTTTTTTTTCGCTTTTCTTTTTTCTTTTTCCCTCCACTGGCCTCAGTCAAGGGCCGCCCAAGCTTGGGCAGGCAAGGGCGACCCAAGCTAGCCTAGGCCCAGCTCGCCCGAGGCCAGCGACCTTCGCCGGCGGAGGGAAGAATGGAAAAAGGAAAAGGAAAAAAAAAGTACAGAAGGAAATCAGAAAAATAAAAATAAAAAATTGATAAAAACTATTAAAAATTGTCCACGATAACACCGGCCGTGCCACGTAGGATGGATAGCATCCACGTCGGCGATTTCCGGCCAAAATTGACTAGATAAACTCAATTGGCAAAACTTGAAAAGGTTTAGGACTCAATTTGCAAAATTAAAATGTTTATGACTGAATTATCAAAAGTGCAATAGGTTTATGACTTTTTGGACAATTTTCCCAATATGATTGAAAGCTCAGGGACTTGCAAGGATTTTAACAAATAATTTGCGGACTTTCTCATCATCGCTGAAACATTATTCAAACCTTAGAAAATTAAGAAACTATTGTAGGAGAATTTATATATGGCAATTTTTGTACGTTTCGAATGAATCCAGGTATGTATCATACTACGCAAAAGTCAAATCGCAAAAGACACGAAACTTTAAAAGAAGGACAAGTAAGGCACGGAAGGCAACTTCAAAAAAATTCGGATGTACTTTTGTCAAAACTTAAACAAAATGATGTTATCCAACACGAAACATGAGCATAAAGAAAGTTTAATTCGATGTTAAACAATTCTAGCAAACGCAGTCTTGAAATGGTCTCTTGAATAATTAGATAGAGATGTAAATTTTTTTTTTCTGCTTTCATTGCATACTTGTACGGGCTTTGATTAGATCTGATCATGGGCCTAGTGGCAAGCTGGTCTCGTCCAGCCGTCGAAGCACCGCTTCAGATGACTGGGGCAATTGGTTTCCTTTTTAAGCCGGACCCGTTCGTGCCCGATCTTTCGCGAAGAAAATTCAAATACTTTTCGAATACGAGCAGCACTTGAACGGGTACTTTTAGAATAGAAAGGCTCGGTACTCGACTGGGTCTACCTAGGCTCCACCTGTTGATCAAGTCTAGCTTCGAATTCTTAGACCTTTGGTCATTTGGTTGTCATGCTTTGGCTCAGTCTGTGCAAGTATAGAGCTCTCTGGGCATCAGCAAGCAAAATTCTCCCAAGAAGTTTTTCTTTTTTGGTCAATTACTCCCACGAAGTTGGGGCGCACTTTCCCGGGGAGGATAGAATGGGAATTTCACCGGTAGCTTCTCCCAGGTGTAAGCCTCCTCGTAGAAGATGGAAAATTGCAATAACCTCCCCTTGAGAAACAAGGGCTTGGTGAAAAAGAAGGCTTCTGGCACACGGGGAAGACCCACAAGCAGCGAAAAGCAGAAGTTTGAGTCGATGTTGAGTCCAATTATAAATTGTCATCTCCAATTGGTTATGAACTCGAAACATTACTCAGCGACTAAAGCTCAACTCACATCACTTGTGTTAGTTCATCAGCCAAACTCCACTCTCTCCTCATGGAGCAATTTCAGGCGGGAGTCGGATTTCGTCCGACTGAGGAAGAACTCATCAATAATCACCTGATGAGAAAGGTACTTGGATACACCGATGATTGCGTCGTCCCCGAGCTCGAGGACTTCTACGCATGGGATCCTTGGGATTTACCGAGGGTCTATCAAGGTGAGTTTCATTCCCCTACTTGTTTCCTTTTTTTACTTAGGCATGCGTTGCGGCACTTATTTCGTGACATTGTAAAAGTAATCACGCATGGAAGAGTTGTTCATACACTATTTGGATTCGGATCACCTAACATTGGGGTTTCTGAGATATGAGTAACATTACTCAAATCAGGCCGTCCATTTGGGCCACGTCATTTGTTGAGGGGGAGGGAAAAGAATTGGGCAGGAATTTTTTTGAGGTTTGAAAAATTTTGAATCCCAACCCTCTCTCAAATCAGGCCGTCCAAATAAAAATAGACGGCATGATTTGAGTAATGTTACCCATGTCATAGAAACCCCAATGTTAGGTGATCCGCTTCCTACACTATTTTGCACTTACGGTGTTTTGATAAGTTGTCCTCAATTTTATGCATGTGTGCAGAAATATCGAATGTTCCATCGGATGGGTGGGACTGGTTCTTCTTGTGCCCTTCTCCTTACTACCTAGCCCAGAATAGCGAGCGCGTCAAGAGGAAGACAAGGAGCGGTAATTGGAAGATCACCAGCCAAAGGGATGATATAAGAACCCGAGACACCAGGGTTAGAATAGGCACCAAAAGGATTTTGACCTTTTACGAAAGTCGAACCAAGAGAGGATGGGTCATGCACGAATACCACCTGAATCCCGAACTTCTCGACGGATACTCCTCAATCCTCGAGGTTCTCAAATTGATCTATCTAAGATTTCTCTTTTATTTTATGTTCATGTGCAAAATAAATTGGTGAGAAGTGAATCAATAGTGCATTAGGCTAGGCTGAAGAACGTAGTAGGATGATGGTTCTTTGGAACTATATCATAACATCAATAGCTTTCAATAGAATGAGCCAATTGACCTTTCAGAGTCGGTGTAATTAGTTGGGGGTGTCAGGATTTTCAGTCCAGAAACTGGAGGTCGCTCGTTCAGATCTCGTCGGACAAAGGACAATCTGCACACCCCGAAAACCCGTGCTTACCCGACTCGTGAGATTTGGGCAGTGATTCATGGACTTAACCTGGTTTTACGTTCATGCCCTTAGATTATAAACAGGAAAGAATGAGCCAATCACATCATCGTATCATTAATTTTTTTCTTTCGTTTTGACCATGTGACATTTACTTTAACATGTTCTGTTTTCCAAATACATTACAAAAAAAAAAAAAAAATTTACAGATACCATATATCCTCTGTCGCTTGAAGAGGAAACCAGGAGAAAGCTATGATATTACCCCAAGTTTTGAAGGAGGTTCAAGTGTAACTGATGACGCTCCAGTTGATTCTCAACATGAGTCTATAGAAGACACAGATCCGGAGGTTAGTAAATCCAAAGGACCAATCCTTCTTTCGATCGAAATAATGTTCCATGCACCGAGTAATTCTCGAGTCTTTTAACGACCGAATCTTCCGTTCGGCATCAGACATCGTATCAGGCGACTATGGAATCACTCTCCCAATTGGAGATCCTCGGCAACAACCCACCGAACTACTACTCGCATTACTCCTACGATCCGCAGCCCATCGTGTATGGCAACGGCCAGGTAAGACGGTTGTCGTCGCTCATGGCGCACGCTGATGGTTCGATCGATTGGCGAAATAGATTAACCGTTCACTAATTCCTAATCAAACTAATGATCGCTGCTTTTGGTACAGGGAAACGATTTCTTTCATCCTTGGAGCTGAGGAATCATACTATGAGCTCTTCAGACAACGTGGCTTTGCAGCAATCTTGCGTTAGAGAATTTTCATGTACTTTTGTGTGTGTGTGTGTGTGTGGGGCTAAAAGTAGTTTTCATGTGCTGTAAGCGTGCGTGTTTTGTGTGCCTATGTAATATTTTTGACAACTACTGTACTGCATATTATGTAATGGGCTTGTGCCAACCAGATAGCTGGGCTAAAATTGCGGGTACGAAACGAGGATCGCGATATCAATCTTCCGTTTGCAGCGGTTCGGCAATTTTGCGGCGACCCGTTTCGCCGGATGCTTTTATCTAAGTCAATCGGAGCAAACTCGAAATATACATTTATAGTTGTATATGATTGAGGATACTGTAAAGCTTTTGCCGATGTCAAAG
The DNA here is from genome assembly GCA_029784005.1 of Lenwebbia sp. NSW1173648. NCBI lineage: Eukaryota > Viridiplantae > Streptophyta > Magnoliopsida > Myrtales > Myrtaceae > Lenwebbia > Lenwebbia sp. NSW1173648. The sequence goes on from JARCGZ010000010.1 coordinate 11,434,446, forward strand.
TATAGGGGTTTTTTTTTTTTGGTCGAAAAAGTTTAGGGGTTGGCCGGCACCGGCAGAAAAAAAAAAAAAAACCCACCCGTTCTCATAATCTCATGGGTCGGGCCCTGTCAATTTGGGCCCAATCGACCCTTTCGGGAACCGACCCAGCGTCACGCGCGAACTCGCGGGTCCTCGTAGTCGCACTCACTGCATAACAAACCAAAAAAAAAACTGCGAACGTTGATTAATCCGCCAAAATCCGAGGATCCGACGGCCAGTATCGATCCAGACACGTCACCGCTCGTCTCCAGAGTCGCACACATCGTCTCCTCCAAATTTGGTCACTCCACTCGAAGACCAGACCAGCCCAAGTACTCACAGGAAAACCCTCACTCTCTCTCCCTCCGTCACGTCGCGCGACCACCATTTTTGGCTACACACCCGCCGTCGCCGGCGAAGATGATGCCGCCGGAGCTCCAGCCTCGGTCCTTTCGCGCGTATATCTCCTCCTCTGTCAGCGAGCCGACGTTCTCCTCCTACGGCAATGGATCGCCGCCCTACTCCCATGTCCCTCACGGCTCTAGCCCTAGCTCCGGCGATTTCTCCGGCGGGGGATCCCGATCGGCGAAATCGTCGTCTCGTTTCGCCCCTTCCGCCTTCTCTCACAACGCCCGCGTCGCCATCGCCCTCGTCCCCTGCGCCGCCTTCCTCCTCGACCTCGGCGGCACGCCGGTGGTCGCCACCCTCACTCTCGGCCTGATGGTCGCCTACATCCTCGATTCCCTCAGCTTCAAGGCTGGCTCCTTCTTCGGCGTCTGGTTCTCTCTACTCGCAGCTCAGATCGCCTTCTTCTTCAGCTCCTCGCTGATCTCGACGTTCAATTCGTTGCCTCTCGCGCTCCTTGCGGCCTTTCTCTGTGCGGAGACGAACTTCCTGATTGGTGTGTGGGCGTCGCTTCAGTTCAAGTGGATTCAAATTGAGAATCCTTCGATTGTTCTCGCGCTCGAGCGGCTTCTCTTCACTTGCGTGCCAATTGCAGCCTCGGCACTCTTCACTTGGGCGACGGTGTCCGCAGTTGGTATGAACAATGCCGCATATTATCTAATGGCGTTCAATTGCGTATTCTATTGGCTTTACTCGATCCCTCGAGTATCGTCTTTTAAAGCTAAACAGGAGTTGAAGTATCAAGGTGGAGAGGTTCCAGATGATAATTTGATCCTCGGGCCGCTTGAGAGTTGTATTCACACACTGAATTTGCTCTTTTTCCCTTTTCTCTTTCACGTTGCATCGCATTACTCTGTGATTCTCTCGTCAGCTGCTGCAATTTGCGATTTGTTCCTGCTTTTCTTTATCCCTTTTTTGTTTCAACTGTATGCGTCGACAAGGGGTGCACTTTGGTGGGTGACAAAGAATGCCCATCAGCTGCAGAGTATTCGCGTGGTGAATGGCGCAATATCGTTGGTGGTGGTTGTGATTTGTTTGGAAGTAAGAGTTGTTTTTCACTCTTTCGGGAAGTACATTCAGGTTCCCCCGCCATTTAATTATCTTCTTGTAACAACTACGATGCTTGGAGGGGCTGCTGGTGCTGGTGCTGGTGCTCTCGGTATGGTTTCCGATGCTTTTAGCTCAGCGGCTTTCACTGCTTTGGCTGTAATCGTCAGTGCTGCTGGTGCAATAGTTGTGGGATTTCCTATAATGGTATGCATTTTAATTACCCTTTTTTTTTAAGATTTGAATTTTAAACATGTGTGAAACATGCATCATTTGTGGACATTGAATTAGTATAATCATTTAGTATTTCTTCAAGAGTCCTATTAAGCGTTAAACAAGTAACTGGAAGCGTTGTCATGGAGTAAAGAGAAAAAGCAGATGACTTCAGTGCCAATGAATGACAAGTTTGGTCTTTGTTTACAAGTTTTCATTTTTCTTTGGAAGTGTATTATTGCTTTCAATAAAAATTCTTTAGCACGTAGCTTTGGACTTCTCTCTTCTGGGGCATTTTGGTAGGATGTAGGTGCTTGTATAAAAAAAGTACTGGTTATTCAATCACTTAGGTAATATGCTGAATAATTTGTCCTGTATTGGCCGTAGCTATGGCTATTAGTACGAGTCAACTATTTAGTGAAATCTTAGTTGGCTTGTCATTACATGAGCATTTAGTAGTTATGGTTTGTCTCCACTTTAACAGTGACACTAATCCCAATATGGGAAACATGAAACTCAGTTTTTGCTGGAAAAACCCTCTCCCACAATCCCATGTCCAGGACGGAATCACCCTTTCCCTCGTGCCTTGCCCCTCTTTACCATTGCTGCTATGAAACCTATGACATTGCTGATGTAGTGCTACATATTGGCCGTTGCATCATTCACACTACTTCCATTTACATATGATGTAATGGTAGAAATTGCACGACCTCATTGTAGCTGCTTCCTCTTCAATTTGGAATCATGTCACTCCATCCCGCCACTTCAACTGACACCTAAACTGTAATACATGATTATTCAAAATAACTGGATCCCATTTTCCGTTCACTCCCACAATTATATTCTTTTCCTGCCAATATGCTGCTGAGGGTGGTTGACAGAGTTGGCGATGCTCTGATTTTGACAATAATGGGGTTTGGTTGTGCCTTTCTTTTGTTCTTTGTTTTATTTTATCTATTTATTTATTTATTTTTATTTTTTTTTTGGGGGGGGGGGGGGTTGCGTTTGGTGTATAGTGAGGAAGGAAGGGCATAAAAAACTCTTGCTGATCTTTGCTTTGTTTGATATGGGATGTTCTACTTTGGCTTCTTGCTATGGTGTTTGCGGAGGTAAAGGCAGAAGCTTTGAAGGGGACATGTCTCTTTGCGAGATTATTCTGGCACTGTGAGATGGATAAAAGATTTCTGTATGGCTAAGAATTACAAAAATTTTATGTGGATAGTCATGTAACCTTTTCTTTCCCATACTGAAGGTGTTTCCCCCCTTTGACTGGTGGTTTAAGGAATTGATAATGTAGTCCTGTAATATTCAAGGTTCAAAACTAACTTAATCTATCTATAGTATTGGATGAAAAGAATAAACTTCCTTGGATTTTAAATGTCTGCAGTTGGACTTTACGCCTTTACAATCTGGGTCGAATAGCATACGGAAGGTGGCTCAGTCCTCATGAATAAGTGATGGTGCATTCTGTTACTCGTAGGTTGCATATCTGATTATTTCGTAACATTTTGCCACATGAAGGGTTCATGCTCACAAGATCTCAAAGGCGAGATGGGGGCTTGCCCCTATGCGCCGAAGCAAGGCAAGTCTGAGCATTGACGCCTTGCCTGGTCTCTCAAGGGAGGTGACTTCACGTGGGCACTACCTAGGCGAGTGTTTCACGATGCCTAAGGTGACTGGAGAGAAGTTAGAACTTGGACCTAATTTAAAGGTGGCCAGGACTATCATCTTGAGAGAGAGAGGGAGGGAGGGAGGGAGGGAGGGAGAGAGGGAGAGAGAGAGAGAGAGAGGTATGCCGCAGATTAGAGTTGTCTGGTATAGTGCCCTGGAGGCAAACTGAGCAGGTTGATATCATTGGCTAGAGGTAAAAGATCATGCAGCTTCTTTGTTTTATCTTAGTGTTGGCTTGTCTCGGTAGTGTGGCCTAAACTCTATTCTTTTCTTGACATATGTAGAGGAATTTTCCAACTTAAAAGCCCCAGCGATATTCCGGAGCATAGTCCTAAATTAAGATGCAATTGAACTCTATTTCTCTCGTGATATAAAATGGACAAGTTTGCTAACATGCGAATCCGAACCTTTTAACTTAGAGCCTCCCATTGCTCTGGCAAGTGCCTTGGGTTTTAGCCCATCAAACATTATGGTTCTAGTGCCTTATGAGCGCTTGGCAAGTCCTGATTTGATATCAGCAATTCCTTAAGAAAATAAACTGTGAGCTCTTGCAATCTGCAAGTCCTAATTTGATATTTGAATATTGAATAGCTGGTTGCAGTTGGACTTTTCATTGCTTGGTTAAATTTATCAGTAGGGAGTTTCACATGGCATTTACAATCAATCATGGATATGACAATTTATTCTTTTTAACTTTTGATCTTGCAGTTTCTTCCATTGCCATCAATCGCAGGCTTCTATTTTGCTCGATTTTTTACTAAGAAGAGCCTCCCGTCGTACTTTGCATTTGTGGTGCTTGGAAGCTTAATGGTCGCATGGTTTGTTATGCATAATTTCTGGGATCTGAATATCTGGATGGCCGGCATGTCATTGAAATCCTTTTGTAAACTGATTATGGGAAGTGTTATTCTGGCCTTGACAGTTCCTGGTTTAGCTCTTCTGCCATCAAAACTGCATTTTCTGATTGAGGTTGGCTTAATCAGTCACACGCTGCTTCTATGCTACATTGAGAATCGGTTTTTCAGTTATTCCAGCATATACTATTATGGGTTTGAGGAGGATGTTATGTACCCGAGCTATATGGTAATATTGACAACTTTTCTGGGTTTGGCTTTGGTGAGAAAACTGTCTGCGGATCATCGTATTGGACCAAAGGCAGTTTGGGTATTGACTTGCTTGTACTCTTCAAAGCTAGCCATGCTGGTCATTGCATCAAAATCTGTTGTCTGGACGTCAGCTGTCCTGTTGCTGGCAATATCTCCTCCTTTGCTTCTTTACAAGTACTGAGCTTAGTTTTCATCTGATAATATTTCAGGTGTTTATCATCTTCACTAAAATGGTATAATTAATCCTGCTGTGTTCTTCCTTATGCATTGCAGGGATAGGTTCAGAACTGCTTCAAAAATGAAAGCCTGGCAAGGCTATGCACATGCTGGAGTAGTTGCTTTATCAGTTTGGTTTTGCCGTGAAACAATTTTTGAAGCCCTCCAATGGTGGAACGGAAGAGCTCCATCTGATGGTTTACTTTTGGGTTTCTGTATTGCCTTGACTGGATTGGCTTGGGTGCCTATTGTTGCTCTCCACTTCTCGCATGTCCTGGTAAGGATTGTGCTCATGGAGTGGGGATATGCTCATTCTATGTGGCTTTTTTTCCTGGCTAACTGTCTCTTTGGCATGTTTCTGTACGTGGAATACTTTGGTTTGCTACCATTCAGGAGTGTTCAAACTTCTATACCTTTTGAGTGATCTATGCTGACCACTTGCCTACGTTTTTTATCCTTCCCTCACTGAAACTAATGTTTGTTTCCTTTCGCCTTGCAGCCTGCTAAGAGATGCCTAGTCCTCATTGTGGCTACTGGTCTGCTGTTTATATTGATGCAGCCCCCAATCCCTCTGTCATTGACTTACCGATCTGAATTAATTAGAGCTGCCCGTGAATCTGCTGATGACATTTCAATCTACGGATTCGTGGCATCAAAGCCCACATGGCCATCATGGTTGCTTATTGCAGCTATTTTGCTCACTCTTGCTGCTGTAACATCCATCATACCCATTAAATACATTGTTGAGTTGAGAACGTTTTACTCAATAGCCATGGGAATTGCTTTGGGCATCTACATATCAGCAGAGTACTTCCTCCAAGCTGCTGTCTTGCATGCCCTAATTGTTGTAACTATGGTTTGCACTTCTGTGTTTGTGGTGTTCACCCATTTTCCATCTGCTTCAAGCACAAAGCTCTTACCATGGGTGTTTGCGCTACTTGTTGCTCTCTTCCCAGTGACTTATCTGTTGGAGGGCCAGATGAGAATTAAAAACATCCTTGGAGATGGTGTTATTGGTGAAATTGAAGAGGAAGAGAAGAAATTTACTACTTTATTAGCTGTCGAAGGTGCAAGGACATCTCTTCTTGGTCTGTATGCAGCAATCTTCATGCTCATAGCATTGGAGATAAAGTTTGAATTGGCCTCATTGATGCGGGAGAAAGCTGTTGAAAGGGGTGGGATCAGACAGTCTCGATCTGGCCAAAGTAGCTCTGGTACTTTCCCTCCTAGAATGAGGTCCATGCAGCATCGACTTGCATCTAATGCTCCGACCTTCACTGTCAAGAGAATGGCTGCTGAGGGAGCTTGGATGCCATCGGTTGGGAACGTTGCCACCGTGATGTGCTTTGCCATATGCTTAATCTTGAATGTCAATCTCACGGGCGGCTCAAACCGCGCCATTTTCTTTCTGGCACCTATTTTGCTTCTCCTCAACCAAGATTCTGATTTCATCGCTGGATTCGGGGACAAGCAAAGGTATTTCCCTGTCACAGTAGTTATATCAGGATACTTGGGCTTGACTGCCTTGTACAACATATGGGAGGATATTTGGCATGGGAACACAGGTTGGGGGCTACAAATCGGTGGGCCAGATTGGTTCTTTGCCGTGAAGAATGTGGCACTCCTAATTCTTACGGTTCCCAGCCACATTCTTTTCAACCGGTTTATTTGGAGTTACAGAAAGCAGAACGACACCATGCCATTACTTGCGGCCCCTCTTAATCTGCCATCTATTTTGATAAGTGACTTGCTTAAGATTAAGATATTGGGTTTGTTAGGTATAGTGTACTCCTTAGCCCAGTATCTAATTTCTAGACAGCAATACATATCTGGTCTGAAGTATATTTAGGCTCATACATGTTTTTTGTACCATATGATTTGGCAATTTTCAAAGGAGATGTGAAAGGTCAATTTCTTCCCACTTTTCTTCATTGGGGGTTTTGATGCCCCAGAATTGCCAGAACTGTGTGAATCCCTGAGTTATGATATCTTTCCTTGTTACTCTTGAAATTACTATCCTTCCAAGCATATCTCCTGATTTGGGATGCATCACAAACTATTTTCCGATCAAGCAGGCAGACTAGCACTCGCAGGTAAAGTAATCCATTACGCCTGATGAGGGTTGCAATGTCGCGTTGGGATAAGGCCACTCGCGTCCTTTTTTTAGTTTGAGCTGTGGCAAAGCTGTCATGTTATCCCTTGAGGACGAAGTGTTGTAATGTAGCAGAAATTTTAGCTGGTTAGTGTACATCCTTGTCATGCAGGTTTTGTGCAGATTAATTAGATTTTCGCTGATGCCATCAAAGGTACTGTTGAAGTGGAGATTTCCCGGTGCCGAAATTTTTTGGTACTCTTCTTCACTGCTCCTCTCTCTCTCTCTGTGCAAGCCTGCCCATTTGTGGTTTTCGAACTACATTAGGATCTAGACAGATTGATGGGGGACTGTTCATCCCTGTGTTTGCCTCTCAAGTTTTCCATAGGATAAAACACACAGCATGAGAGAGGATGCTAGTATTGAATTGAGAGAATCTCATACGCATTTTTCAAGTCGAATCTTTGTTTTTGTTCTAATGTTTATTCTTGCTATATCACTTACCCAGCTTGCCCTTTTGAATTATACAATTGGTCATTCAAATTTCAGACTCGGAACAATCCAATATTGAAACAATTCACACTATGCTAGTATTGTTTCATGACTACGGCGATCGATCAACAACAACAGTTCATCGATCGCCATAGTCATGAAACAATCCAATATTGACATTCATAACTATTGTCAGAAATCGTCACAGGCTCAAGGTCGAATAGCCGAGATTGGGACTTGACTGGGGCAAGATGGATTTCCATATAGATCGTCGTTGATCTTGCGTCGACTTGGCACTCAGACTCGGAACCTAGTCACCTTCCCCAACTGCGGATGAATCAATATATACCTATTGGGAATTGGCAAATGGTGATGGGCACCTAACAATATCAACCGGGTATGGCAATGACACGTGGCAACGGCCTGATTCGGAAAAATCATTTCTCGTTTTTTCTTTTTCCTTGCAAAGTCAAAGTATAAGCACATTTCCAATTAAATCGCGCTAGATATCGAGAAAAAAAATGAAAAGGGCGCTACAAACATTAGATATTGTGAATTCCACGAGATAAAAGGCGTCGAAACGACATCCTCCCTCTTCGTCTCGATCTCTCTGAGAGAGAGTCCATCCAATCCACATTTCCACGCCGCGCAATGTCGTCCTCACAGCTCCAACCCATCTTCACCCTCTTCTCTTCTCTCCGTCGCCCCGACCCGATGCCAAGACCTGCCCAACCCGACCCCATGGCCGCACCAATTCCACGCGGCCCTGTTCATGAACAACCCGGGCTCCCTCCAGGTGGTCGACCTCTGGTACGACTGGCCCAACGGCCGCAACCTCAACGTCATCCGCGACCAGCTCTCCTCCTCCCTCCTCTACGACCTCGAGTGGGACAACGGCACCTCCTTCTACTACACCCTCGCCGGCGGCGGCGACGGCGGAAGCTGCCGCACCCTCCACTTCGAGGTCGGGATCCTGCGGCCCGACTGGCTGGACGGGGCGAACTATCTGGGTCGGCACTACGTGGACGGGTTCCTCTGCGACGCGTGGGAGAAGGTGGACTTCATCTGGTACTACGAGGACGTGGTCACCAAGAGGCCCGTCTTCTTGGCGTTCTTCAACGGTGAGTGCTCACTGCTCGATACTTTTCTGAACGCTGCTGAATCAAGATTAGCTTCGTGCTCATGACTTGTCTTTGTTTGATTTTTGTTAACACGTGCACCATGTTAACCAAGATTTAATGGCCTTTTTCTTCTTTAATTATTCAAGTGATAAAGCATGTTAATTCTTCTTGCCTTCGGTCTAAATGTGCGATTACAAACCTGGGTTTATTCTGATGATCACCCGGCACGCATGGAATAAGAGTGTCGTGTTCCATGAGTTTGGTCCGATAGAACTGGACAAAATGGAAATGATATAACAAGGTTCGGTTTGTTTCGCAAAAAATTAGTGTTTTAAAAAATAACTTTTTCAAAAGTGGTCATTTTTATCGCTTACAAAAATGAACGAACAGAAAAAATATTTTCTTTATTTACGAAAATGTTTAAACATAAATTGTTGTCCATGCGAATCAAACGAATGATTTGAGAAATAATTTTTCAAAAACAGTCGCTTTTATCATTTAGAAAAATGAACTAAAATATTTTCATGATTCACGAAAATATTTAAAAGTAAAGTCTTGTCCATAATGAAAAAATTTTCATTTTAAGGAAAATATTTTTCGCGAAATAAAAGAAACCTTAAAGAAAGGTCGCCAAAACTTTTTTTTTCATTTTTATAGGGTGTTCAGTATCATCTTGGGGAAAAGTGTAAAAAAAGTTCTAAACCTATTGCATTTGTGCCAATTCAGTCTTAAAATTTTTGCATTGGTGCCAATTCAGTCCTAAATTTTTTATTGGTGCCAATTCAGTTTTAAACCTTTTGCATTTGTGTTAAATGAGTCAATCCGGCCAAGTTTGGCCCGAAATTCGCTGATGTGAATGTAGGTTGTCCTACGTGACATGGCTAACGCTGACGTGAATATTTTTTTAATAGTACTTTAATATTTTTAAATATTTTTAATGCATTTTTTAATAAATATTTTGGTTTTTTCTTCTTTTAATTTTCTCTCAATCATTAAAAAATTATTTAAAATATTAACATAATATTAAAAAAATATCCATGCCAGCGTCGACCGCGCTATGTAGGACAACCGACGTCCACGTTAGAGAATTTCTGGCCAAAATTAGGCGGATTGACTTAATTAACACAAATGCAAAATGTTTAAAATTGAATTGGTACAAATGCAAAAGGTTTAGAACTGAATTGACACCAATAAAAAGTTTAGGACTGAATTGGCACCAATGCAAAAGGTTTAGGACTGAATTGACATCAATAAAAAGTTTAGGATTGAATTGGTACTAATGCAATAGGTTTATGACTTTTTTGACACTTTTCCCATGTCCTCTTTTCGTTAATTTCATGGATGAAAGTAAGGGTATGGTTTGTTGACTAGTTCATGTGCGCTTGAGTTCCTTTTTTTCAGTTTCATAATTTTAAAGGGTCAGTCCATTACCAAAAAAGTTTTAAACCTATTGTAATTATGTCAATATAATTCTAATTTTTTTATACCAATTGAGTCATAACCTTTTGCAATTATGCCAATTCAATCTATTTGGCCAGCTGGAGCTGACGTGGCAAATTTATAATAATATTTTCAAATTTTCAAATTTTTCATTATATTTTTAAATAAATTTTTTCTGTCTTTTTCTTCTTGTGTTTTTGGATTGGGCCGGCGGAGGTCGTTGGCTGCATCCTGCCGGCCCAAATCAAATAGAAAAGAAAATAAAATTGAAAATATTTAAATACCATTAAAAATTTGCCACGTCAACGCCGGCGGCTCCACATCAACACCGGCCGTCCAAATTGACTGAATTGGCATAATTGCAAAAGGTTTAGAACTCAATTGGCAAAAAATAGTTTAGAACTGAATTGGTATAATTGCAATAGATTTATGACTTTTTTGGTAATTCTCCCTTACATGTTGGTACCAAAGCATATTCATTTGAGCAACCCGGATGCCGGTGTCATTGTTAGCAGCGATTAGACCTATTAAAATGGGTCATAAACTCATTTTTTTTAATCCATATACGATGAATTGAATTGTTATATGTGTTAATTACATTCAGTACATGGGTTTAAAGATAATATATGTGTCAAATGTATCATAAATGGGTTTATAATTTATTTAGATCAAATCCACTTCTATGACTCTTTTCTCATTTTCTCTCACCCTAACTCGATCTCGCATTCAATCACTTCGCATTCTCACCTCAGTTTGGGTATGGATTTTTCCTAAATTTAGTTAAATATTGAAGTATTTTAATGATATGAATCGAGTTGGGCATGAGTCACTAGATTTGCATTGTATAAATCTATTTAGGTTAAACTATTTTCAACCCAACCCAACCCATCCGTTTAACAGTCTAGGAGTGATTTAACCACTTCCATCTATTAAATTAACGGGAGTACGACATTGAATAAATAGTTGACATAGGTTATGTTATGTTAATGTGTGAAGGTATGAAAGCTCATGTGATGACATTTGAAGTGGGAGCTATTGTCACGGGGCGGTGGTTAAACCACGATCGTGCAGCGACTCGCGGCTGTTTGGGTGATGTTGCGCACGAGTCAAGCCTAGGTCCGAGGATCGCTTACGCACTCACAATACGCTTGATCGGTGGAGAGGGAGAGTGAACCGAGAGAGATGAGTCGTGGGGAGAATGGATGATGTTGTATTGATGTTCGGAGGCTACAAATGATTCGAAGGTGTGTTACAATGGTGATGTTCAGCACTATTTATAATACAAAGAGGCAGCAGCTCGTGTGACTCTTGGACTGCTCATGAGTCGTCACGTAGTGTTTGTCTTCTTGCGTTTTGTCTCATTCCCTTGTCATGACTCGTTTGAAATTTGAATGGTGCAGGTCATGATGCGGCTGTTCACTCCCCAATGTTGTAATGATGCTGTCTGCAGACCCACGTGGGCGTTCTAGAAGCTCGGGTGGAGTCGAGGGGTCGCGCGACGCTTGGTCTGCCCGCTCGCTCGCTCGTCTGCTCGGGTCGTTCGATACATGATGCATGACATCATGTTGCACGAGTCTTGCATTGCGCGATGAGTCAGGCTGTATGATGCACGGATCGTTCATGGATCGATCCTGATCGATGTTTGCATCGTGCGGGGACTGATGCGCGGATGATCCTTCCGACTCGCCCGCTCGACCATCTTGGCTGATGCTTGATCGAGGGCGATTGATGCTGAGTGATTCATGTGATTGATCACAAATTGATTCATGGCATGGTCGACTGGTCATGTCACGGTCAATCCTTGGTTGAGGATTTTCCCGAACCGTGATACTATGCTGGAAGATGCAGAGTGGCAAGCCCCTGCTTATTGCTTCGGGGCGAAGGAAGGAGAAGATGCTGCCAAACTCGCCGCCGCTTCTGGCTTTTCTAGTGGGTATCCGGTGGTCAACGGACTCGGAGCACTGAGGCGTTCGATGAGTCTATGAACGTGAGTAATCAAGCTCTTGGTCGTGTAATAAACACTTGTATTCTGTCATGCCGGGAGAAAGTAGCGATGTCTTGATAACGTTCGGTTGAATTGGTGTCGGCGCGGCGCCACCAAACTATGCCGTAGCAAGCGTTGGACCATGATGCTCCGGGCACTAATAATGAAAGATTGCTATGGTACGGGGTGGTTATGATGATAACCCTTTTTTACACGTACAAGGACCGAAAAGAGTGCATTGATGATTTTGAAATTTAAACAAGAATACAAAAATCGTTAATGTCCTCTAAATTTTATGATATTTAACATACTTTATATAGATTCGGAAATTCAAATGTAACATATCGAAATAAAACATTGGGAAACTACTAAGGACACGTTAATTGACTCGTAAAAAATTCCAACCTCATAACATATTTTCTCCTTTACAATTTACGAGGTGAGGCAACATTGCCTACTGAAGCTTCGTTCATTTGGCGAGAAATGAACGACTCGCTTGTATCGTTTACAAAAATGATCGAATAAAAAATAATTTTACCGTTTGCGAAAATATTTAAACATGAATTGTTATCAATAGCGAAATTATTCTGTTGATTAATCATTTAAAAAATTATGACAGATTTTTTTTAGAATTTGAGAGAGTTTGGTAATCCAACGAGTGGAGTTCGGATAGCTTCACGGACGGCCTTAAATCGTTGGAAGCAAAAAGCCGTAGCCAAGAATTCATCAACAGTCAAATTCCACGGTCCACACCCACCCAGAAGAGAAATGCCATCCTCATTCCCATTCTCCATCTCCACTCTGTCCCTCCTCCTCCTCCTCCTCGCGGTCGCCGGCGCCCCACCGACCGGAGCCAGATCCCGGACGGGCGAATCCGACCCGACCCCGACCCCGTGGCCGCACCAATTCCACTCGGTGCTGGTCATGAACTACACGGGCTCGCTCCAGCTGATCGACCTCTGGTACGACTGGCCCAACGGCCGCAACTTCAATATCATCCGCGACCAGCTCTCGCCGTCCCTCCTCTACGACCTCGAGTGGAACAACGGCACCTCCTTTTTCTACACCCTCGACGGCGAGTCCCCGAGCTGCCGCACCGCCCAGCTCGAGGTCGGGATCCTCCGCCCCGGCTGGCTCGAGGGGGCCAGCTACCTGGGTCGGCGCCACGTGGACGGGTTCCTCTGCGACGGCTGGGAGAAGGCGGATTTCATCCGGTATTACGAGGATGTCGAGACAGAGAGGCCTGTCCACTGGCGTTACTACACTGGTGAGCTCTGAGTGACTTGGAGGCTTTTGACTTGAGAATTTGGGTGTGTTACTTGTTTTTAAATTAGTGGGCGGATTAGTTTACCCTTTCTAATAATCCAACTTCATTTTGATCTTTAAAGAAAGAATTTGACATATTTTAAGCAAGATTAGAAAACTCTAAGCTAATCAACCCACAAGATTTCGAGTTCCAACTGGGTCAAATCATATAATTTATTCATAACTGTGTCAGGTTAAGTGTTTTAAAAGAACTTGTCATAGATTTTGATTGGAGAACAATATGAGGAAGGGCAAGTGAGCTTGAATCGATTGGAGGGGGCGCGGAAAAACTTGCGCTTGTTTCTTTTCTTGGTGGAAATCAGGGCCTGTGAGTTGCTTCATGAATTCAATTCTGCTCTCAGTTTCTGATTCTTGGTCTTGGCTCTTTGAGTATGTGTATCTGTAACTGGGTCGTGCTCACTCGCTTGGGATTTGTATGTTGTTGATTTGAAGGGAGAGAAGCTCATGTGATGACATTCGAAGTCGGAGCCGCGCTTGAAGACGCCGAGTGGCAAGCCCCTGCTTACTGCTTCGACCAGAAAGAAGTGGAAGGAGATGAAGTCGAGGTGAGAGGAGGAGGTTCTGCTTCTGCTATTCTCTGAAACGTGCAAAAGCTCCTGTTTTGATCCCTCCCCAGTACTCTCTAACTTGTTTTAAGAAGGCTAATGATCAATTCACAACCATCAGCAGTTTTAGTTCTGTGACTATTTATGTCATCTGCTGTAGTTCTTGTTTAAGTCTGATGCGAAAGCTGACTTTAAATATCACAACCTGAGCAATAAAACAACCGGGAGAACAACACATCCGAGGTGTGGTCTTATGGGGAGTTTTGAGTCTTGTTGGCCTGGACTGGGGCATTCAAAAGAACTAGGAACCGCCTGAACCGGACTGAATCGGCCGATTTTGGGCGGTTTCTATAGGAACCAGTCCGGTTCTTGATGGGAACCGCTCACCCCGGAACCGATTGGTCCAGGCCCTGGACAATGGAGAAAGCCGGACAACGTATATGGAGTTGGGACCATAGCCATTCAAGGAGTGGGGACTTTGGGAACCAAGATGGGGTCGTTCCCATTGAGCTGCTTTGAGGGCCCGTGGATGCTTCCATCCTCTCTGTTCACACAGGCTGTGAGGCGATTCACCACCTCTCTGCGCAGCATAAGTGGCGAACTATGAGCCGTCGCTTTTGGTGGAACGGATCGAGAATAAATAGGTTGCAGGAGTAATGTGAAAGGACACTCACTGAGTTTTGAAAAATAACACATGAGATGCTCTTGCATCGATATGCTGATGGTACGGAGCGATACCGATGGATCTAAACCAATCCGAGGCAAATCTGATAAAGAAGCCATTGGGAAGGCATGTTTAAGCTTGTTAATCCGTTTCAAACTCGGCCATAGAGTGATGATACTCTCAGTAACTCTAGGAGTAATCGTGTCTCTTGCCATAACTTGCTCCTCTCACACAAGCTAAATAGATTTCGGAAACGATTCTCACTGTTAGCTCAAGTGGATCGAGATGATCGTATTCTTACTCCGATCGAAGTAACCCCATTTCATCTCAGTTCGAGACCAATCATTCCACATATCGAGTCGAAGTTAGGGTGGATGAACCTCAGATCGACGTCGAACTTGACTCTTGTATCAGACTCTTTTCTTCTCGACTTATGCCTTAACTCGAATCTCATCATAATATTTACGCCGTAAATCGACACCACCAACATTTCTTGTAGAATATGTGATCTTTCTTTTACATTTGGGACGTTACAACTCATATATAGGATTTCTAACACAAGCTTAACCTTGAGATAAAAAAACCTTGTATGTGGTACTTGTAATTGATCCGCGGATGATAAAACCTCTTGACACCTAAAACCCCAATGACCTACGCTAGAATGAACAGAACAAAGAGAAACTCAAACCCTAAAAGCGGTAAATTATAGATATAATGCAGCCACCAATCAATGCATCTGCTGCGTCGCCTCGAAGCTTGCATCGCTCCGGTCTACAGCATCATCTTCCTGTCCTATCTAGTGTTTCTCGGTTTATATCTTAACCGGTTCCCTGGTCTCGGCTTTGTG
Source organism: Lenwebbia sp. NSW1173648 (assembly GCA_029784005.1). NCBI lineage: Eukaryota > Viridiplantae > Streptophyta > Magnoliopsida > Myrtales > Myrtaceae > Lenwebbia > Lenwebbia sp. NSW1173648. The sequence continues at coordinate 11,449,633 of JARCGZ010000010.1, forward strand.
CCCTGCCCTGTACTTATACCTCCGCGCCGAGTACAAGAAAACGCCGAAATTGATCAAGCTCAAAACCGTGAGCAGCCAGTAAAAGTAATCGAATCTCCCGGTGTTGATGTTTTGGGAAAGCCACGACGGTCGCCTTTCCTTCTCGTTACCTGTGACCGATTTCACGATGTTGTTCAGTATAGAGGCTGCGAAGCAACCTAATCCACCGGCCAGAGCGGCATAAGCAGACCCTATGCTTTTCATTGCATCCGGTGCTTCCTCGTATAGAAACTCCAACAACCCCACGATGCAGAACACTTCGGCTATCCCGATCAGGCAGTACTGAATCAACAGCCAGTACGCGCTCAGGTTCGGCATCGGGCTCAGGAAGCTAGCCACGTACCCGTGCTCGACGGCATAATTCCTCCTGAACCTCTCGAAAAGCCCTGCCCACGCCACGGACAGGATCGAGACTGCCAGCCCGATCCCTACCCTCTGGAGCTGAGAAACGCCGTGCGGATGGCCCGTGACGCGCCTGCACAGAGGGACGAACAGCGAATAGTACAGAGAGAGTATGAGGAATATGCTGAGGCCCGGGAAGACCGGCATGCACGTCACGGGGAGCTTGAGATGACCCATGTGGGTGTTCATCGTGTAGGCCTGCTGGACCGAGAGGGTCAGGTATTCGGTCAAGACCAAGCTGAGCATGGTCGTGCAGGCTGGGATTGGGATGAGCTTGATCATGATCTTCACTTCCTCAACTTGGGTCACAGTGCAGAGCCTCCACGGACTAGGATCGGAACCATCCTCTTTCAGCCGCAGAGCCGCCTTGTCCAAGCACCTGCGAGGCGATGAACACGTTATTTCTCAAGCACACATTGATCGTTGCGTCCGGAAGACGTAAATCGGCAAGAAGTGTCGGCTTGTCTAAGAAAGAAAGCGGCAGAACGTTTCTACCTGAAATCATCTGTGTGAGCAATCTTTCCGCTACCCTTTATCACGGATTGTCTCCCCAGAACTTCATAGAGGCCTACGAATTCGCTGCTCGAGAACCCGGCTTTCCTCTTCCGGAAAGCGGCGACCAGAACTTGGGCAACCCGCGTCAAGGGACTGCCTCCCGGCAACCTGTGCCGGTACAAAGGCGTGCCGACGAAGAACACCATGTTCGATATTCCCATGGCGATGGCCAGAGAACCGAAGGCCAAGCCCCACCCGCGTTCCTTCTGAATATAAACGACCAAAGTGAAGGCCACGATCGCACCAACCGTGACAGAGAGAAAAAAGAAGTTGAAGAACCTATCCAAGTGGGACTTGTAGTCTTTGCTTCTCTCGTCGAACTGATCAGCCCCGAAAGAAGAGACACACGGCCTGATTCCGGCGGCACCGAGCCCGGTTATGTAGAGGACGGTGTACAGGTAAAGCATCTGCCAGGGTTTGGCGGGCTCGCAGTTTCCTAACAGAAGCGAGAGCTGATCGCACCGCTCTTGGTCCGGCATGAATATGCCCATGGTTGCACATAAGGTGATTCCTGTCAAGCCCTGCACACAAATATTTTGCGCCAAAGGAAGATAATCATCAGAATCCAGAAGCAGGTCGTGGCAAGGAAACTCGAAATTCACACTGACTTGCCTAACTATGGAATGCGCCAAGAAATTTGAAGAAATTTGATCTCGCCACAAGATAGCAATATAAATCGATCTAGGACAACTACATCTGGACCGAGATTAATCGCTCTTTGATATTTCTCACCGCAAGATAAATCGTGGTGAAAATTGCTATTGTCCAATATCGGCCCAGGTATGCATCGGCTAGGAAACCTCCAAGGACGGAGGAGGCTTGCGATATCCCGAGGAAATTGTTAACCGCGTTCGATGAACTGGAAAAGGGTTTGTGCATAACGTAAAACATGAAAGCCACCATGTTCACCGAGAGGCCAAAGTATGCCATTCTCTCTGCCATCTCATTTCCTGCACAGAGAAGACAGTTATGCTCCCACAAAGAATAACCAGAGCAATCCTGTCTAGACAGTATTTAATTCCTCATTGGCTTAGAGAATCGATCACCAGCGAATCTCCATGATGTCCGATTCACCGGTCATCGTTTTCTCCTTTCAAAAACATTCATTTTGCTCACCGAAAATGAAGAAGGCCGCGATCCAGCCGCCCGTCTTCGACAGGTCGGCGATCGGCTTCCCGCGGATATTGACGGGGGTAGTGCCGCCGGTGTAACCCCGCCCGAAAGCCGTCCTCCTGTCGTCAGACTCGATGAAGAAGTTGCCCAGCTTCTTCCTCCTAAACGACTCGGAGTTCCCGTCCACACCCGCGCTTGCACTTGCACTCGCACTCACACGGCTCTCCGGTAGACACTCCGGCGACTTTATCTCCCCGGTACCCATCATCCGAAACTTCCCGGACAACAAAAGAAGAGCAACTACCAACGCCCTCAAACCTCGTCACTCTCTGACCAAATAAAGAGATTCACCTCATCAGGACTCGTCTGATCAACAACTACAACTGAAAAGAAGAGAAAAAGAGCATAAATTTCAGTTGCAAGAACAGATTCACGCACCCTTTTAAGTGGGGAAGATGAACTTAACTATCCCATTCTAACCAGTGCACAAAAGCAAGTGCAATGCCAAGCCATTGCCTAAATATCCACCAATGACTATTGTCCTCCCAGCTTAAGCCTTTAAAGGGCTATTCGGGACAGATGGTCAGTACAGTGACCATTTTTTCCTTCCATAAGTAAATAGCAGAGAGACAGACAATTAAAGGTGAACCAGCTAACTCCGCAGATGGTGACCCATTGAGGTTTGAAGGAGCCTCCATTGATTGCCGCTCAGAGAAAGAATATGGAATCGGTATAGAGTCGATAGACAGAGACGGGGTCCATTAATGGCTACCACCGGTCTTGGAGGCTGTGTCCATCGTCGTGGTCGATGCTGTCTTTGTCCGAGAAAATCTTTCCATACCAGCACTGGATGCTTAGGGCTAGTATGGTAATCATTATTATTCTAAAAAATAATTCTGATTAAAATAATTTTTCCTGATTTTGTTTCTTAGATGATTTTTAGAGAATCAGAAAGCGTTTGGTAATTGCATAGAATTTCTGTTCCTGAAACAAAAACGCGTTTGGTAACTGCACATAATTTCTATTTCCGGAAACAATTTCTCTTCCCAATTTTTGTCATTTAAGTCAAATAATTATGTAGTTACTTTGTGAAATTTCATCCTACATTTCGAATTAATCGAAGATTAATTCATATTGATTCTCTTATATAACATATTGCATATTGAAACGTAAAAAAAATATCAAGCATCATCACGAGTCATTTCGCCATTTATTGTGGGGTTTCATCCAACTTTTTTGAGCCAGCGGACAATCGACGCGACAACCTCGTTTCTACAAGGAAAATGCAATGCACTTCACTACCCTACATTGGTGTGCGTTTTTTGTTCTAGGAAATCAAATTTCAATCTTAATTCATCCAAAACTTATGAACGAGAGCTTGCTAAGCGTTCACGCTGGTTATTTTTGTCTTTTTCCAAAATTTTCTAAAACTAGACTAAGTCTAAAGTACATAAACCTAGGCAAATCACAACCAATAAAATCAAGTGCACAATTAAGGATCATGGCATTGATCAATCGCATCATAAAACCCGAACGAAGCCCTAAGGGCCTAGAGAATGTGGTTCGGGTTTAATTTCAAAGGTGTTTATGAGTTTCTTAAAAAAGAACAAAATCTATGAAATCTAGGGAATCTAGGTCCAAATTTAAGAAAACGAGGTCGAACTAACCTAATCTATTTTTTTTTCTATTTTTAGGGATTTGTTTGAAATTTTTTTGAATGTTTAGAATTTTTCCAATTTTTTATTATTATCTTATATATTTTTCTTTGAAAATGATAAATTTTTCTGTTTTAGGTCGAGGGAAAAGTGACGAGAGAACTGAAAGATAAAAGTGAGAGATGTGGTACTTCATTCTGTTTTGTGATTCTCAAAAGTGATTCTTTTTTCAGAACCAACTTTTTTTTGGTTCTTATTTTTGCTCCAAAACTGTTCCCGGGAAACAAAATCAGAATCAGAATCGTTTACGTTATCAAATAGGATCCTCATCTTTTTTTTTGTTCCGAGAAACAGAATCAGAAAATCAGAATGGTTACCATACATACCCTTGTTCATTTCGAGCGAGTGTTTCTCTCACGTGTTGTTGATTTTACAATGAATGTGCATTGAAAATGATCATTCTTGCAGTGCCCGCATCCTTCGGTTCCTCGCCATCCTTTCCTTTTCCCTCTCCATTGCTCTGCCTACGTGGTTTGGAAGAGCGTAAGGTGGCAGATAATTATCGTGGATTGGACCCTCCACATAGAAATGGTATGATTTGACGAAGCAGCAAATACCAAACAAGGGCATTTATTAGAGGCATACAGGTAATTGGCCCAACCACCATCGACCTTTGAATTTGCAAACAATCATTCATTCAAGAACTGACGCATGCAATGGACTCCCTTCAGAATGATAATCTGTCCAGTTCAAGCATGTCCACAAACTGCACAGCCACTGAGGAGGGAGAGAATTTACTCGAGGGAGGATTTTCTGGGTGGCTTTTGATGTTGCATAAGTTGATCAATGAATGCCCTCAAGGACCAAAGTACATTTTCGATAAGTATGGTACTCATGGTTCGTAATCTAATAATGTATTTATTGCTCTCTTGAAGGTTATATAGACTATTGAATAATTAGTTGGAGAAGAGAGAAGCGTTGGCAGCCTGGCTTCATCATCTTACTTAGTAAAGGGGGTAGAATGTCTCGGTCGATATTGAATCGGCCTCCTTGAATTGCCAATTCCTTCTTGTTCTTTGCCTCTTTCTCGCGTTGACTGCAGAAAGAGACAGGAAGAATATGTAGAGAGGATTGGACAAGCTTTGGCAAACAAGAGATTCCCCTTCCATGTCATGAATTCAGAAACCTTACTAGTTACCCGTGGTTCCTCTGTAACAAGACATGCCAGGTTGTCAATGGTCGGGTCGGGTTTTCATCGTACCTGTCCCGAAACACTATAGGAATATACCCAACGCGGTTGGGTCGGTACGAGTCGGGATTTGGGTTTCTTTTTTCAATAGCTATTTGCAAAACATCATCTTACACACAGACGAGGATGGAAAATGACATATGAATTTAATTGTTGGATGGCATAGGGCGGCAATTAAACTCACCGCTCGTCTAATAAACTGAAAAATAAATGTTGAAAATTGAATTAAGTAGTGTGTAGTTAGATATCATCATTGGACATAACGCGGTTATCATCGTGTATGAATTTTCTAAATTTGGCGGTTTAACGCCAATTTTCTTTTTAAAACAAAGGAATGAAGTTTTTCGTTCCATTTAATGTGTACTTAAGAGGACTGTTTTATTGATTAATAATGACTATTATTAGTATTATGTTACTCTGAGATCGCTTGGGTTATATTTGATTTATCGTATGATTTTTTTTTTTTTACAAAAAAAGAAAAAGAAAAAAGAGGGAAGGTAGCTGGGCAATGGCTGTGCCACTACCACAACCACTACCACTACCCACCAACGTCAATGGCTCCGAGGGTCTGGCTATGGTTGGGCACCGCAGTGGTTGCCAGTTGTTGTCGTTAGATTTTGTGTGATATCATTGCAAACTATTTTAAATATTTTTAAACTATTAGATAAAGATTTGATTTACTATTTAAATATTTTATCACTCCCTTTCACGATTAGTTTGGTCTTTTGCCTAGTACTAAGCCTGGACATACTTAATTGGGAAGACAAATAGAGCTTGAAAAGATTTGGACACATGGCCTAACCGTGAGTAGTGATCCTATAAAATCTCAGGGACACTACCCAACCCAGCCACGTGCTTTTTTATGCATTTTTCAATTATCAATTTAAAACATTGTCTTCTTCTGATTTCTTTTTCAACTTAATTTTTTCCTTTTCTAGTTTTACCTATCTTGCTTTCGACCTTTCTCACGGTGTGTTAATTGACTGTTATTTGGTGGAAAAATTATTTAAAAAAGTCATAAATCTATTGCAATTGTGACAATTTAATCATACACTTATTTTTTTGCTAATTGAGTCCTAAAACTTTTTTATTTGTGCCAATTCAATCGATTCGATCAACTTTGCCTTGCTAGCACTAACGTGGACATTGGCGCTCAAATTATTTATTTATTTATTTTATCTTTCTTTCCTTCTCTACTAGATCGGCGACCAGCTAGAGGCGAGGACCTTGTCGGCCACTGGTGAGGGTGAGGTCGGCCCTGCCTAGACATGGTGAGGCTCAGCCCGCCCAACGACGACTAGGCTCAACCTCGCCATGGCTGGGCAAGGCCAGCCTTGCCTTCGTCTCTGGCTGATCGTCGATCTGGTGATGAATGGCGATTGGCTGGAGGAAGAAGGAGAAGAAGAAAAAAACAAAATTATAAAATTATAAAATTATAAAAAATTATTAAAAATTGTCAAGTCAGCGCCACGTAGGGTTGGCTTGCCAAAGTTGGCCGGATAGACTGAATTGACGCAAATACAAAAAATTTAGGACTCAATTGGCCAAAAAAAAAAATGATTTAGGGATGAATTGGCACAATTACCGTAGATTTAGAATTTTTTTGATAATTTTCCCCTTAAACATATATCAGAGTAGGTCTAGCGTTGTTGGGTGCCGTGGCCAACTATGAAATTTGCATGTAAATTTTACTTTGTACTTCCTTGTGTAGGTTCATCCTGAAAGACAATGTAATATTTGTTTTTAAATATATGTTGGCAGAGCATTTTAGAAGAGCATTTTCTTCCATATTGATTTGGTGATTATTCGAAAGAGAATATACAAATAATTTTCCTCCACATTCGTTTGATGATTATCAAGACTTTCTTCCATATCAGTCGGAAATACGAACTTTTCTTCATATGTTGCCACTTGACCACAAAAAATATTTCAATTGACATGTGAACAAATATTGAGTCATCTACAAGCGTCATTTGATACTAAGATGTGTTCAAGCTTGACATTTTACATCATTTCCATTAACATGAATATATGAAATGAAAATGAGACGCTTCGTTTTTCTTTTCTTTTTTTGTGCGCCGACTAGAGCTGGCAAGCCCCCGCTAGGGTCTAGGGGCGGGGGGCAAGCATCCCTTCACATGCTTGGGGAGGCCGTGACACTCGTCGGTGGATCGCCCTTGCCGTAACAACGCGAGGAGCGACATTAGCCCCACGGTTGTTTATTGTTTCTAGTCTTAGATTTGATTTTCCTTATAATTCTAGATTTTCAAAATATTTCAATTTTTCTAATAGACAGCAGTGAAATGAGTCATTTTGTGCTTGAAGAAGCTTTTTCATCATGTCAACAGCTATATGAGATCGAAAAAACTGATAAAAAATAATAATTACTATGTGAAAAACTGACGGATGTAACCAAAGTTTTGAAGTGCATATTGTAGATAGCTTTTATGATTTGATTGAATGAAAAAGAGTTTTCAGATAAAAGTCTCATGAACCCTAGATCTTTTAAAAAAAAATAGAGATAAGTGCATTGAAATTCTAAAATTTGTCACGAAAGTGCAATTGAGTCCTAAAATTTTCAAAAAGTGCAATCAAATCCTAAAACTTATCATGAAAGTACAATCGAGTCCTAAAACTTTCAAAAGATGCAATCAAGTTTTAAAACTTATCACAAAATTGCAACAAGTCCTAAATCTTTCAAAAAATGCAATCAACGGAAGGATTTGATTTCACCAAGTTCCAATAATTTTTAGGACATGATTGCACTTTTTGAAAGTTTTAGCACTCAATTGCACTTTTATGACAAGTTATAGAACTTAATTGCATTTTTTGAAAGTTTTAAGACTCAATTGCACTTTCTTGACAAGTTTTAGCACTTCCAACGCACTTATCCCTAAGAAAATTATTTATTCGGCTCGCTTGAACCAATTAGGCCCAGAACAATCACGCTGAGCTAATTGTGTTCATTTGGTCTAGCCCTACCTGCAGAACATTAATCTATTGCATGGCTAAGAGCTGATGAGCTCTTCTGCTTAGGTGGAAGTTGTCTTTGCCATTCCTCTCGCTTTTATTCACCCGTGACCAATTAGGCTCAATACTTTTATGAATTTCTTTAGGGCGGTTTCTGGATTCGATGCTTACTCTAACGGACTCTTGTCACTCTCCTATACCTAGGGGTGAGCAAAAAGAACAGATTAGAACGGGAACTGCCCGGACCTGATCGATTTTTTTTTTAATAATAATTTTATTTCTTAAAAATCTTCGAAGAAATCTTGTAAATTCGTAATTATTTGAGGTACTTCTACAAATGGTCGTGGAATGAAAGTGACTCGGTTGAGGAATTAATAATGGTTCTATATATTATTTTGTTTTAAGCACATGGACCGAACCGATCGGACCGGTCCGATCCGATTCCAGGCACCTCCAGTCCGGTCCTCGGTTCTGGAAACTGAGAATCGATCCCTTTGGTTCAGTTTCCGGTTCTAACCGCTTGGGAACCGATCACCCCTACCAATGCTCAAGTCCAGAGCTTCCTAGAGGTCAAAACTTAACCTTTTCTAAAACAAGAAGATACCTAGTTTGGCCTACAACAAGTGGTTTGGTTCAACATCTCCTAGCTTTTCTTGAAAGCTCTCTCTTGATATAGCCCACGTCTAGCCACTTGAACACTAGAATTTTCTTTTGGACCCAGTTCTCGCCGGCAAATGACTTCACTTGCGAGAGGCTTCTGGATGCCTTCTCGATCTCTTTTTGGGATGAATGGCCTATGGTTGGAAAGCTCTTTGAGTGAAATTTAACATCGTAGTTGAAGGTTTGTGCTAATTTTGGCTTGAAGGTTGTGAACTTTTCATTTTTCCTTAACACGTCATTCTGGAACTCTCTATGTTGCAGCTGGTTGTTTGGTTTGGTTTGTGCACGAATTGATGGCTCACTTGCCCGAATTTAAACCAGGATATGTGAGGTTTCTTCGGGTCTGCTCCTTCCTCCCAAAGGTCTTTATTTTGATTGGCTAATAATAGCTCTTGAAGAACTGCGCATACACAGCCCCGCAGCTTAATGTCAATTTGGGTGAACTTTGCAGTTTGGACCCTCGACTTTTGCTTAATTGCAATTGGCCTGTCTGCTTGCCTTGGATTTCCATTGCAGCCACTACTTCCTTTCAATTTAGTCCAATTTTGACCTTCTGTTTAGTCTGAAATCATGGCAAATGTGATGTCAATGTGAGGGGACTTAGTGAGGTGAAAGCGAAGTCCCGAGTTATTAAATTGCAATGTCTCTAATCACTGGATGCAATGAGATGAGCGCAAATCCGTGCAAGGTCGGTGCATTTGGTTAGGGATCAAACTTAACCCGTTATCGGTTAATTTGATTCCTAAAATTTTGTAGATGCATGATCACTAATTCTTTTATTATGGTGCTCCTAGTTTCTAAGGGCCTGCATGACAACAATTCTGGTTCTCTGATTCTGTTCCCTGGAACAAAAAAAAAGATGATAATCATGTTTGGTAACGTAAATGATTCTGATTCTGTTCTCAAAAACAGTTTTGGAGCAAAAACACGAACAAAAAAAAAGTTGGTTCTGAAAAAAGAATCACTTTTGAGAATCACAAAACAGAATAAAGTCCTACTTCTCTCACTTTTTCCTTTCAATTCTCTTATCACTTTTCACTCGACCTAAAACATAACGAGGTCTCATTTTCAAAGAAAAATATATAAGATAATAAAATAATAAAATATAAAATTCTCAAAAAATTTAAAAAATCAGAAAAATTTCATAAAATCCCTAAAAATAGAAGAAGCTTAGATTAGGCTAGTTTGATCTCATTTTCATAAGTTTGGGTATATATTCCCTAAATTTCATAGATTTTATTATTTTTTAGGAAAATCATAAACACCTTTGAAATTAAACCCGAACCACATTTCTCTAAGCCCTTAGGGCTTCATTAGGGTTTTATGATGCAATTTATCAATGTCATGATTCCTTGATTGCGCACTTGATTTCATTAGTTGTGATTTGCCTAGGTTTAAGTACTTTAGACTTAGTCTAGTTTTAGAAAATTTGGAAAAAGACAAAAACAACTTGCGTGAACACTTAACATTAGTTTACCTCATATGTTTAAAAATGAATTGAAATTCTTTATGAAACACGTTTAGAAAACACTCAACTTCGGTGCCGAAAGGGCATCGGTGGAAACACCGACGTAACCAAGTCTCCGGACCCTAGATTTCTCTAGTTGGGTAGAATCGAACAGTTTCTTTCGACCGTTCGATAAGGTTTCCGATCTACCTTCCTCAAAGGCTAGTGACGACTCCATTTGCATGTATACATACACATGTCATCAATCGCACTAAGATCGAATTTGATATTACTTCGTTGCGATTTGGTATAGGCCTAGGAGGGCCCGAGCTAATCTGAAATCACACGCTAACCCAATATGGTCTATCATTTTTTAAGCTTAAAATGACTTGTTATGACAAGATAATTAGACGGAATAGCACGAAAAAATGTTATATGCAATATGCAATATGTTATATAAGAAAATCAATATGAATTAATCTTTATTTGACTTAAATGACAAAAATTGGGAAGAGAATTTATTTTCGGGAACAAAAATTTTGTGCAATTACCAAAGGCGTTTCTGTTCCAAGAACAGAAATTTTGTGTAGTTACCAAACAGGTTTTGATTCTCTAAAAGTTATCTAGTGAACAGAATTAGAAAAAAACAATTCTAATCATAATCACTTTTTCGGATCAGAATCGTTGCCATGCAGGCTCTAAATGTAAGGAAATTTAGTACGAAAAGATGATGCAAGATGGTGCAAAATCAATTGCTTCTTTTTCTAGTTAGGGTTTGAATTTTGCCGTTAGCCGTGAATTCGGTCCCTAATTTTTGAAAATTGCGTTAACGATCTGTCCACAAAAAGCCAAAAATTTAGGTGTCAACAATAATATTTTTACATAGATGTAAGTTGTTTTATTTTTGGGCTTTTTTTTATTAGGCTTACTATCAGTGGAACAAACAACTTGCACCGCTTATTATTGTATTATTGACAGGTGGAAGCAATGGTTATATATTTAAGTTCAAGCACACTGTCATTTATCCAACAGAGGACGTGTGATACTTGGTTATATTGACGCTGAACTCATATTTTAATTTTTTTTAGTCCGTCCATGAAAGTCCCAATAATACCAACAAAAATTACTCAGCAAAATATTTTAAAAAAAAAACCTAGTAGCTGATTTTTCCTCAGCAACGCCAAAAGGACTCAATTTGAATACTCGCCTCATCAACTCCCTCGTTTCTCTTTGGCCAAAAAATAAATAAAAATTCCCTTGTTTCTCCATGTCCCTCGTCTTCTCTCTCTCCACTCTTGCTCTCTCTCCGACTTCCCCGACCTCTCCAGCGAGGGAACGCACCAAGGACTCCTCCCACAAAGCCCTCGCTGTTAACCCCCATTAAAATGTAGGGCTGAGCATAATGGACAGCCCAAATCGGGAACCACCCGGACTGGCCTAGTTGGTCCGGTTCTTAAAGACTTCAATCCGGTTTCCGGTTCCAAGAGGGAACCGGACAGCTCGGACCAACTAAATATCTTTCATTTATTTTTTTATTTCTTAAATTTAAACATAAACATAACTTAGTCTCCTTCGTTTATTCTTCCTCACATCACATCTATGTGGATGAGAAAAAGATCACCATGGCTCAACTTCACAAAAAGGATGGGTGAGCCAAGTACTTACGGCAAGTCATTTTCTCTCATTGTGTCTCCTAGTTGATGTGGGACATAGTATCCGAGACACAATGAGAGAGAATGACTTTGACTTGCTATAAAGATTGCATGCGTAATTTACTTATTTTAGTCTTCGACCGATTCCACTAAACCACCCAGACCAGATCGGGACCGGACCGTCGGATTGGTCCCCGGTGGAAACTGGTCCGGTCCCTGATTCCTTAGGGAACCGGACTATGCTCACCCCTATTAAAATGACCCTAAATATGTTATCTGAATTTTCTTTTCTCAGGTTAGTACCATTGAAATCCGAATCTGGACATATTTATCTTAAATTCATTTTTGTCTCGCAAAAAATTCCGAAATGGCATCCTGGACACATTTACCTCTAAAATTAATTTCTGCCTCGCAAAAAATGCCAAATTTGTAAATTTTGATATTAATATGTTATTTTGGTATTGCTAAAATGGAGGTAAAATTATTATTTCAAACTATTTTATTAGCAATGCATTAATTTATAGTCGAACTTGACATGGAAAAACTCATTATCTCGTTGTCAACTTACTAATAATTAACCGGTCAAATAATTTGCCCATCCATTCTTCTTAACAACTCAATTGGAAATTTAGTAGCCACTATCCAAGTTTACAATGGTGGAACGAATGTCCATTTTTTTCCTGCACAGGACTGTGGAGTACATGTGACATTTGTATTCCTGTGAGTTAAAATCCACATTTTGCAGATATCTATTTCCTTATTTTTCCACGGTATTCTTGATTCCTCGTGCTTGTTTACTTCTGCACATGATTGTCAGTCAAAATTTGGACCGTTGATTCAAATTTTCTCTCGACAATTGCGGAAACAGGCAGTTTGGACATCCGTCAATTGAGAATTTAAGATTACAATCTAGTAAATTGATAACATTTGGCCATTTGTCAAACAGGTCTCGAGCTCGCAATCGATAGAATTCAAGAGCTGAAAACCTTGCGTGGATCTCACGTGATATTGTCGCGCCTCATTTATGATGTCTAGGTTTCACCGACGGCTAGCTCAAAATCTTGTCATGATCTTTTAAAAATCTGAAATCCTCAATCGACCAAAATGAAACTTGAGTACTCAATTCGCCATTGACCAAAATAAGTCATTTTCTACACATGTCCCTAATTTTCGCCTATTTAAACACAAAACAACGCAATTAGGGAACTTCAGATTTTTGGTCGTGGCATGGATAACGTTTTCTTGCCTCTGTTTAACCAACCGAGAATCTTAAATGACAAACTAAAAGCAATATTTAGAGAAGATTGTTATAGTATATGTCTAAATTAAAGTTATCTTATTTTTAAATTTTTATTAGGTCAGTTGTTAGTGTAATAAATAATTTATGAAAATTTCTAAAAAAATCTTAAACCTATTGTACGTTTATCAATTTTGTCTTAAAGCTTTTAGTTTGACTAATTTAGTCTTAAACTTTTTTACGATCTTTCAACGTAGTCCTTTCGGCCAATTTTGATCCAATGTCACTAACGTGAAGTTCAATCAACGCCAGGCGGCCTACGTGGCACGGCGAGTGCTGACATGGACGGTTTTTATAAGTTTTGCAAGTTTTCTAAATTTTTTTATTTTTTTGCCTTTTTTTTTTTTCCTATATCCCTCCATTGGTCGCCAAGGCCTCCACCCGCCAATAAATAGGCGAGGGCCATGACCCCTTGGTCGACCCTTACCCCACCCAAATCTAGTGAGGGCCTTGGCTCGCCTGGATCCGACGAGGGCCGTGACGCCCTCACTTGTGGCCGGTGACCTCCACTGGCCATCGCCAGGGCCTCAATGATCAACGGAAGAAAATAGGAAAAAAACGAAAAAAAATAAAATATTCAAAATGATATTAAAAAATTGCAAAAAAAAAAAAAAAAAAAAAAACAACCACGTTAGCGGTCACCATCCATGTCACAATTTCCGACCAATTTCGATACGCGAGAGCTTCCGATTATACATCTGGTTTCAAGCATATCTGACCCTCGTCTAACATGGCCACTGGGACTTATTATTTTCTTTACTAAACTAACGGTCAACAATAGTCTTTAATTTTTGTTTTTATTTTTCTTACTAAGATTGCCAAACATTAAAACTCTTGCTATTTATTTCCCTCATTCCTCTCGGCCGCCACCGCCATCGCCACCGGTACCGCTGCCACCACCACCACCACCACCTCCTCCTCCTTCTTCTTCTTCGCTCCTCACCAGACTTGCCTCATCTACTTCCTTCACCTCTCTTTTCTCCCTCCTCCTTTCCCGACCTCTCCCCCGCAATGGACCGCACCAAAGACTCTCGCTCCGCAGACCCCCGCTACGCAAGATTAACACACTCAATCCAACGATGTGAAAATGTCAATCATGCGACATGTGGTACTTAATCCAGGGAGGGGAGGGAATGTGATGGTCGTAAAGTACACCGGATATCCACACTCTCCGATCCTTATCTCGTCGTCTCGTTGGATCGAGTGTGTTGATATTGTAGAGCAAGTCTGGCGATCGTGACTTGACTAATTGAGGTATCAATGCAGAAGAAGCTGGTAATTGCTCCAAACAAGAAGGAGCCCAGGTCTTGCCTTTTAAGGGAAATCAAAATATGGTGGTTGAATCTCTTTTGGTGTATGCTGGCTGGATGTTCCTTGGTGTTTTGCCTTTTTTTACATGAAAGCTTATTATATCTTTGTCACTTCTTTTCTTCACTCACCATATAAGGGGATTTTATCGAGTTCTTTTATCCTAATGCCAGTCTCAGCTCCAGAATGAATTCGGATCTTCCCTTTTTCTTTTTCTTTTTCTTTTTCTTTTTTCCCTTTCTTGTTAAAATCTGAGCTATGATTTGTGGAAATTTCCAAGGTTCGTGACAGTTTTGCAGATCTGAGGGATACAGAACTTACTTTGTTTGGGAGCTGTCTATTGTGGTTGAGATTTTATCTTCTTGTTCTTGGTGAAAGCACCAAAGTTGCATTGTCTACTTAACTTTACATCACTTAGAATCAAACATTTTGTCACATTTTTTGGGGAATATCCGAGGTAGCAAACAAATGGTCTACTTTTGATATGTCTTTTGCTGGCTAAACAAACATACAGGAAGTTGCAGATCTGCCCTGGTGCTAATTTCTCGTGGAAATTGTCTGATTATTCAGAGTGTGTTTGTTTCACGGAAAATCAAAAATTTGAAAAATATTTTTCAAAAAATAAACGCCTGTATCTTTTAGAAAAATTAGTCAACGGAAAATATTTTTATTATTGATAACATTTTATGCCTAACTATTTTCGTGATGATGAAAATATTTTGTATGAATTCATTTTTATGAGTGATACAAGCATTTACTTTTTGGAATATATTTTCCAAATCTTTGATTTTTCGTGAAACGAACACACCCTCAGACTAAAATAAGTGGAAATTTGCATGTGCAATTTGGATGGGTTTATTTCGTCAAGAAGAGAATTTCTAAAAAGTGAGGATAATGCAAAGCCCTAATTTCCCGTCACTCTGTTATGCAAAGCCTAATTTTTCGTGTGTTGTCTCAATTTTGTTCAACAAGATACAAAAACATCAGCTTCGAGATTTTCAATGCTGCAAATTACGCTATTATTGAGAATTCCTACATTTTTCCGCACAACAATAACAACTTCCTTGTAAGTTATTTTATCATTTTCTCTCGACACAACAATAATTTTGTTAGGGGCACATAAAATTTCCCTATATCAAGGAACTTTTTTACCGCTGTCAAGTCCCTTTATATATATATATGATATGAACTAAAAACTCGGGTTTTTTGTTGTTCGAAAAAGGTAGATTCGTATAAAACATGACGCATTTCGACGGGTAATTCATACTCGAATGCACATTCCAATCTTATATAGATGAGACATTCATGCCCATTTATTACGATATTGAATGACGATGAATGTGTGTCATCTTCTTTGACGGTGGAAGCCCACCCCCAATCTCTTGAATGTGTCAACGAGAATCTTAGTTCAACGAGGATGTGCGTCTATCAGCTCTGAAAATCATTCAACTAGCAGTACACACTTCAATGAAGGATATGGTGCGTGAAAACTTAGTGTCCAGGAAATCGATGGACCCCGAGCGTCCAGGTAACAGCTAAACCTTGCCCTCGATCTAAGGGACGAGAGATGGAGACAGAAATGTTCTTGCTACTCGAAATGGGATGCGACCCGTGCGTGAGGAGACTTTATATCATACTTTGACCTAATCACTAGTTGTTGGCAACAGGTTCGGGTCGAGTCGAGACCGAACGTGAAGGCGGAATGTTTCTCGTGACTCGATCGAGACTTGATCCAAATGTAACCTAATCAGTAATCGGGCTTTTTTTCAAAAGGGGTCCCAAAAAAAAAATTTTACCGATTTGGGGCTACTATTTAAAATTTTACCAATTTGGGGTCGGTCCGGGAGGAAGACTGCCGAACGGATCCCGTTCGGCAATCCACCGGCCGAACGGGTTCCTGTTCGGCAGTTGGGCTGCCGAACAGGGCCTGGTTCGGCAGCCCAACTGCCGAGCCGGGCCCTGTTCGGGCAGCCCCTTTTTTTTTAAATTGCATATTTTTATTACTTGTTTTTAATTATTTTATATTTATAACATTTAGTAAAATATAATTTTTATTTGTAAAGCTTATTTTTATAACATAATTAGTTGAAAATTTTATTAAGATATATAATTAATAAATAATTTAGTAAAAAAACGTGGCCTTCTGTTCCAACAAATAATTAAGAAGGGAGCCTTTCAAATTTGGCCGTATGAAAACAATAGCAGCTCATGTTTCGACGCGGCAATGACAGAGAATGGTCACAATGTTCCAGTGACAAAGACCGCCAGTTCTCACGATCTCCGCAATGAATTGCCTCATTCCTTGCCTTGATTCATGTCAGTCTCTAAGCTTGTCCATTTACATCAAATCTCCATCCGAGGATGTAATGAGAAGTTACTAACGAGCTGGTTAAGGATGAGAACCCCGTGTACGTGGTCTCCTTCATGATCGGCGAAAGATCAATGGACAGTGATAAAAGGGGAGTCTTCGATTTTTTGACACTGATAGGAGCTAATGTGACAAGCCCGACTGCCGAACCGAGGCCCCTTTTTTTTTTTAAAAATTTCATATTTTTTTTACTTGTTTTTAATTATTTTATATTTATAACATTTAGTAAAATATAATTTTTATCTTTAAAGCTTATTTTTATAACATAATTAGTTGATAATTTTATTAAGATATATAATTAATAAATAATTTAGTAAAAGAACGGCCTTCTGTTCCAACAAATAATTAATAATAATTAAGATATAAAGATGACATATCCAGATTAAAAGAACGTGGCTAACAATCCATGAGCTAAAAAAATCCAGCAAATCAAAATTATAAATACATAACAATCCTCAACCCTAATTAAATTCACTGATGATGTGGTCTTTCTATGCGGCCTCCTGTTCCGCAATCAGGTTGTCTTTGGTGTTCGGCACGTCTAGTATTGTACCGAGGACGAGATTCCGGATAAGTAGGATGTGTAGATGACAAAGGCATATCCTGTTGTGAGACGCGTGGCTGTGAAGTGGATGCATCATCAAATTGAGCAAATATCCCACGCTCAGACGATACATATCCTGTAGAAGGGTATTGGAAAAAAGGAGAGAAGTCAAATCCTCCAGAAATCGGAGAATTAGCGGGAGTCTGGGGACGGTATCCCTCATGAAATGAGCCGGCAAACTGGGTGAACCCCGGAATAAAATCTGTCTGGCTAAACCCTGGAGTGAACCCCGGAGTGAAATCTGTCGTATGATAGGCCAAGGGGTAGGGGACGGCATCATTATCTTGATGAGCTCGAGTGGTCCTCCGGGTCGACTGAACAGTCTCAGGTGGGTCATCCTCGTGCGGCCCAATGGGTGCTGCTATAGGTGCTGGTTGGGGTGGTGGAATCATTGTCAGCCGTCTCTCCTCATTGAAGGCATATAGCATTGCCCTAGATATCCTCGCTATCTTTTGCATGTTCTCCCGCATGTTCTCCCGAGATGTAGCGGAACTTAATTGTAAGATTTGTTCCATGCCATCACCCTGTTCATGAAATCAAAGTCAACGGAAGTTATCAAATGCCAATAATTTATGTTACTAAAAAAATAATTAATGAAGTAAATTAAAAGTGTTTGCACGAACCGCTGCACCTATTGCACCTCCTGTGTAAGAAATCCACCTCCGTGTGTGTGCACGGTACCACTCCATATATTCTGAATGATAGTGAAGTGGCTCCGTTGCAGGATCAATATGGACAATATAGTCAATACGATTGTTCCATATATCAATCCACTGTCCGTGTTTTTCGATCCAATTCTTTGTAACTGGCCTTAATTCAATATCATGAAAAGGTTTATGATCAAGGGGAGGAGTAGGTATTGGCTGCTGCATACCAAACTGACGAAGTACTCGGTCTGGATAATGCCACTCAACGATGTGAAAATAAATGAGTGGGACACGAGCCCTCCAAATGTGTTCTCCCCGCAGGCAGTAATCTGGTAGAGTCTGGAGAATGTCATCAGTGTAGGGCTCCCAAGTAATCTGTTATCGTATTAAAACATATCAAATTAAACGAAGAATTAATTTAAAAGCTAACATTACATTGAACTCGTTGGTTGCTGGGATGACTTACATCTGCGGATGCCATTCTATCAAATTGGTAGCGCAGATGTGGCAAAGTATGTGTGGGGACCTTTGTTATCTGTAGGGCTTGACTCCAGCTGCATAAACAAAAAAAAAACAAGAACAGTTACATATATTATACGCACTGAAAAAAAATTATGACTCACGAACAGAAAAAGCAATAGATCACATACCGACTACCAAGAGGTGCATCTGGTAAATGATCACGATTTCTGATGGATGGGGAGACACAACTGAAGCGATCCCACGCCCAAATCTGCAATACATGTAGGGCACCACTGATTTGGTGAGCTGATGGATCGGTCGCATTGCATAGCTCCCGATACAACCACGCAAGTGCTGCTGAACCCCAACTGTACTGCGTAGGATCCTCGAGGTGCTCTAGTAATGGAAGAAAAATCAAACTAACCCTGGCACCTGATTTGTCTGAAAAGATAGATCCTCCAACCAACTGGAGAATGAATGCCCTAGCATGCTGCAGTATGGTAACCTCATCGGCATCGTCAGGAATTACACCAAAGCGTCCTCTCAGCCAGCTTATCTTTACCATTGAACCACGTATTTGACTGTTTGGGGGGCGCTCACCCAGTAGATTCTCACAAAGAGTGCCCCAATTCATATTAGTGGGGCCAATGACTGCATCTCCATCTATGGAAAGCCCTGTTAGAACCGCGATATCCTGCAGTGTGATCGTGCATTCACCTTCCGGCATATGGAAGGTGTGAGTCTCGGGCATCCACCGCTCAACCAAAGCTGTAATCAAATGCCAATCAATTTGCCAAAATCCCATTTTCCAAACTCCGTAAAATCCCGAAGCTCGAAGATACGGTACTATGCGATCATCAAGTTCAGGTTCGTGTAGCGTCGATCCATCTCGCTGACATCTAAGAGCTTGATTCTCATCTATCTGTAAAATGTTACATTATTCGTTAGTCGCAATTTTATTACGATACAGCTATTACAAATGACAGATGAACTGCTAAATTTCTTAATTACCTCAGCGTTCCAGATGGCCTGTGATCTATGTCGGGCTTGCTGTGTAAGTAGTGAATCATCCTCAGGTCCCGGCTGAATGTAATTCCTCTGTGCCATGTCTACAAATGGAACAAAGGAACTTAATAAATATTGCACAATTGTAATATTATAACATTACAAAAAAAAAATCATATATCTAATTTACATAATTCACACAACTAAATTGAGTATGCAAATCAGATGTATTACATTTAATGTTCACACACTATCTAAATTTTATTCCTGGGCCGATCTGTATGCACAAGTTCGCCTGTTGTGCCCTGATTTTTCACAGTTGGTGCAATGGTTATGGGGTGTGCTACTACTCGACGTACTCCAGTCCATCTCGTTATGTATCCGTGATGCACGGGGCCTTCCTTTCTTCCTAATACGATTCGGGTTTGGCATTAATGGCAGATCGTCAAGTTCATGCCAGTAAGCAGGATTCCCCAATGGATGAAACATGTACTGATAGCACTGAAGTGTTCTATCCAACGTATAGAATTCATCTACGAACGCATGGTAATCAATTGCATGTTTTTTACATGCTGCAATTACGTGGGAACATGGGATTTTCATCTCTTGAAATTTCCCACATGTGCACGTTCGCAGGTTTAGGCGTACTGTGTGTTTATGGCCCCCTGTTCCTCTGGATCTATTATGCCCAGTTTGAACTTCAAAAATCCCTCTATCAGAGTCGAATCGTGTCACATCATGCCTATTTGCTTTTTGACTATTTCGCTCAAGCTCGCCACCCGCAAATTGAGTATATAGCCATCCGTGGTCTTTCTGCCCCCTATATGTTGTTCTTCTGGTGTCAAAATAGTTGACCAACTGATAGAATATTTTATTCACCATAGCTGTTATTGGTAAAGCACGAAAATCCTTCAGCATCCCATTAACCGATTCAACTAAATTCGTTGTCATCGATCCATATCTCCTTCCTTCATCATAAGCCTTCGTCCATTTCTCCGTTGGAATCTGGTCACACCATTTAGCTGTTTGTGGATCCCACACCCTAATTTTGTTCATCAAGTGTAAGAACTTCCGTCGTTGATTCTCGTAAGCTGTACATTACAACAATAATAAGTACTTGTCACATAAATTTATGAACACGTCTTTTTCTCAAATTACGTAAATTTGAAAATTTACCTGCCATCTGAACAAGTCTTTTCCCATCGGCATTTTTGAATTGCTTATTGTAGTTGCTGACAACATGCCGAATGCAATATCTATGGTGGCCATGTGGAGGACGCCACCCTTCTGTCTCCATTGCTTTCTGAATCCCGATATGTCTGTCTGATATTACACAAATATTTTCTCTACTAGTGACATATCTCCGCACTAGATCCATAAACCAAGTCCAATTGTCAACATTCTCCCGATCGACCACAGCAAATGCCAACGGAAATATATGATTGTTGCCATCAAATGAGGCTGCACAAAGGAGCGTTCCTCGGTATTTCCCATACAAAAAAGTTCCATCAACAAATATTACGGGACGACAACTTTTGAAGCCTTCAATCGTCTGCTTGAAAGTCCAGAACATACGATTGAAAACCTTGCAATTTTGATCTAGGTTCATGTAATCATCGAGCACAAAATGAGAACCTGGATTCATTCACTCCATTACAGTCATATACCTTCTCAACTGACCATACAACTCATCCCATCCTTCAAAATTTTTGGCAATCGTCATTTGTTTAGCTGCCCAGGTTTTACGATAAGTAGGTTCGAAGCCCAGCTTGTCTTTAATCTCAGCCATTAGTGGCTTGATTTTGATATCTGGTTGGGCAGCAACCATTGCTTCTATCTGGCTGCAGAGGTACTTCTGATCAAGTTGCTGATGATCCCTTGACATTTGAGGATTACTACATGTATGTGGCCCACTGTACTTAATTATTTTCCAATACAAGTCGCTCTCTTTAGTAGTTGCACGGAGCCTCCAACCACACGGCCCATTTCGATTACCACACTTTATCACATATGTTAGCTTCTTTGTCTCACCACTGCGAAAGTGATGATTTCTTCTCAGAGAATACTCTTTCGCAGCCAACTGCACTGCATCCCGTGATGGATAACATCCCAACATGAAATTCTTTTGATGCATCAAACAACATATGACCTGGCTTGGCTCTTGTATCTACTTGCATCATATCAAAGTCAATCTCTGAATAGGGCGATGGATGTACCAACGGTAAAATGAGATTACTACAATGGGTGTTGTAGTAATCCTCCGTATCGTCACCTCCGTCATCTTCTTCATCAATGTCATCACTACCGACCCATAAATCATCTTCTTCATCACTATCATTATCATCATTATCATCATTATCATCATACTCCACGTATTGATTATCCACACCAACGTCATCTTCACCAACATTGGAACCTCCCCCAGCTGAATCATTTATCACTTGGTGTTCATCTACAGTTGCATAAAATTCTAAAAACCACATAGAACCACACTGACGTGCAAACTGCTGGATTATCTGAACTGCAGCATGATTATGCACCTCCATAATGTCATATATAATACAACCGGGTGTTAGAATCGGTTGTCTATACATCAGACTATGAATACACTGGTTTTCTGTTATATTCAACTTGCACTCAATCGTAGCACGTAACTCATCAAATGTGGATATGTTTCCAAACTCAAACTTAGTAGATTGTCCACCTTCGTAATCATGTCCAGATTCATTTCGTACTATTCTATCTCCTCAGTGCACAGTCGCAAAAGATCTATACGACATTCTGCTAAATAAAGAAATTACAAATTATTTCGCATTTAAAATTTAATAAATATTTTCCCATACACATTAACAAATTAACAAATGAACATTATAACTGTCAATATAAAAAATGAAATAAATTCCATAACAAAATAAATAATAATAATACAACAAATGCAAATAGGGTAAAAAAATAATTACGAAATTAGGTATTCTTTAAAAATATTTATGGATTTAGGGCATGTGCGGCTGTTTTAGTCGCCAGTTTTCTATTTCGAAGGCTCGGAAAAGCGAACTCAACAGAAATGGGTTGAACTAGTTGAATGTGGTCGTTCCCCCATTTTCTGTGATT
This sequence comes from Lenwebbia sp. NSW1173648, assembly GCA_029784005.1. Taxonomy (NCBI): domain Eukaryota; kingdom Viridiplantae; phylum Streptophyta; class Magnoliopsida; order Myrtales; family Myrtaceae; genus Lenwebbia; species Lenwebbia sp. NSW1173648. The sequence continues at coordinate 11,472,177 of JARCGZ010000010.1, forward strand.
TTTGGAGATTTTTTGGAATTTTTCTGAGGTGATTTATCCATAAGGGGTAGAATCGTCATTTAGAAAGGAGTGACTAAAATCATCAAGAATAAAATCTAGTCAATTTCTTATGATTTCTGAGATTTTTCTGAATTTTTTAAGATTCTGGAATTTTTCCAATTTTTTTAGATATTTTTATGCTTTTTTTTATTTTTTAGTGATTTTCTATTTTTTTTCTGGATTTTTTTATTTATGTTTTTTATATTTTGCTGGCCTGGTCAACCCGATCAACCAGACCCCGGGCGCCCATTTTTTAAAATTTATATTATTCTTTTAATTTTCTAATTTTCTTTTTCCTTTTTTTTATTCATTTTCCGGACCGGGTTGGTTCGATCCAACCCACAAACCCGAAGAGCCAGGCCAAACCCACTCGGCTTTGATTTTTTTTTTTTCTGATTTTTCTATTTTCTGAGAAATTTTTATTATTACAGACAGATCCTACGGTCCACTCGGCTTTGATTTTTTTTTTTTTGAATTTTTCTGATTTTTCTATTTTCTGGGAAATTTTAATTATTATAGACAGATCCTACGGTCCACTCGGCTTTGATTTTTTTTTGAATTTTCCTGATTTTTCTATTTTCTAGGAAATTTGTATTATTATAGACAGATCCTACGGTCCAGGTTTGCCCACGTGGCTAGTCCACGTCCGTTGGATTAGGCGACTAACACCAATGGCTTAGATCTAATCTAAAACCAGATCTACACCGTCCAATCTAATTACCACATCCTCCGGTCCAGATCTAACCAGGGTTTAATATGCACAATTTTTTTTGTGAGACATGTAGATTCAGTTATTATTTTAGTATTCTGAAAATTATATCCAATTAACCCTCCAAAATTTCGAACATCATGATGACAATATGGTTTAATATGCACAAAATTTTTCGTCCGACATGCAAAACAGAAATATGTAGTACATCGCAAGAACGAGATATTTTTTGGACCAAACAGCATGCAAAATAGCACAAAATAACAGCGAAACATAGACTACACAACACTAAAACAACATATTTTTCACACCAAAACGTGCTCAAATTAACCATAACAATGATATAGGCATTACCTTGTATTGTTGAGTAAGATCCGGGCTTAAACTGTGCTGGTCAACACCTTTCTCGAACGGGATAGCACAGTGGCACGGCAGGAAAAGCGTGCGTGCGGCGAGACGGGGGAAAAAGATGCTTCGTCTCCTCTAACTTCTCTGCTCTTCTCCTCTAACTTCTCTACCGTGCATAAAAAAATAACATGACATGTAATGAAAGGAAAAATGCGAAGGGTAGAAGAAAACAAATTATAAAGTGAATCGTTACCTGATCCGATGGTGAGAAAACGTCGCCGGAATCAATAACGGAGATACGGAGATGTCGGGAATCGACGAGCGACCTCCAAATCTCTCTTTTCTCTCTGTGTTCTCTTTCGATTCTCTCTCTTTTCTTCTCTTCTTCGTAACTTTCAGATTCTGATAAAAATATGGTGCCCCAACGCGCCTTTATCAGAAGTCTAAAGGCAGCTTGCAGGCTTCTTTATGGCTTCACGTGAAGCTACAAGCCTGCCTGCAGGCGCCTGACCTCCCGTGACGCTAGGTTTGCAGGTGTCTGGCGTGAGGGTAGGACGCTAGGTTTGCAGGCGCTAGGGAGCAGGATGCTAGGCGTCTGGCGTGAATCTGCCTGCAAGAAAAGAGAGAGAAGGGGGGTCCCCTGTTCAAAGCGTGAGGGCGGTGGAGGGGTCCCCCGGATGAATGGGGAGGGAAGGCCCCCAGTTCGGCATTTGAAATGCCGAACTGGGGGACCACGGTGTAGGGGCCCCCCAGTTCGGCTGGGGGCAAAAAGCCGAACTAGGGGGGGCTGCCCAGTTCTGCAAATTAAATTTGCAGAACTGGCCCCCCCTCCAGTTCGGCATTTGAAATGTCGAACGGGGCCCAGTTCGGGATTTCAAATGCCGAACTGGGTAGGACGCGTGGGGTCCCCCCGGTTCGGCAGTAAAACTGCCGAATCGGACCAAACTCGGCGTTTTCACTGTCGAACGGCCCGATCGGTGCCTCGTCCGCCGAACGGGATCCCAGTTCGGCAGTATGACTGCCGAACTGGTTGGATCGCCACCAAGACTGCCGAACCGACCCCAAATTGGTAAAATTTTAAATAGTAGCCTCAAATCGGTAAATTTTTTTTTTTGGGACCCTTTTTCGAAAAAAGCCCTCAGTAATCACCCTTTAAATTTCTTTTCCTTTCCTTTCTTTTTCCTATTGTCCTCTGCCAATCGTCGGGGTCTCGGTCCGCTGGCCACAGGCGAGGGCGGCGACGTCCTTGCTGGCCCTTGCGATAAGGGCCGACTTCAATTCTCCACCGTTCATTTTGTTATACAAATAGAAAGGAAGAAGGAAAAAAGGCGAAATGAAAGATTACGGTTGTATACAGCCTTTGGGTGACGTGGCCAACTCTAAATTTTATGATCGAGAGTCGAGTTGTTTCGCGAAAAATAAATAATTTTGGGAAAATACTTTTCTTAAATAATTGGTTATACCAGTCAGTAAGAGTGTTTTCATTATGAACAAACAGTTTATGCCTCAATGTTTTCCTGAACGATGAAAATGTTTTCCATTTATACATTTTGTAAGCGGATAAACGGATAGAATTTCATTTTGTTTTATATTTTAATTTGGTTTTTTTCTAAACAAAAGTCAATGCATAGTTAGTAGGAACCGTTCTTTTCTTTCCATTAAACATAGGAAAAATTACCAAAAAAAGTCTTAAACCTATTGCAATTGTGTCAATTCACTCCTATTTTTTTATTTTTTTTGCCAATTGAATCTTAAACCTTTTGCATTTGTGCCAATTCAATCCATCCGACCAACTTTGACCGGCCGACACTGACGTGAAGAATTTTTAATAATATTTGAATATTTTACCGATTTATTTATTTATTTATTTATTCTCCTTCTTCCTCCAGCTGGTTGCTGGATCGGCGAGCCAACAAGGTTGACCTTGCCCTCACCGAGCTGGAGGAAGAAGGAGAAGAAAAAAAAAATTGCTACGTCAAAGCTAGCCGAATGGATTGAATTGGCGCAAATGCAAAAGATTCAGGACTCAATTGACAAAAAAATAGACTGAATTGGCATATTAGCAATAGATTTTAGACTTTTTTGGTAATATTCCCGTTATTTAGTGTAATTGATTTATTTTTGTCACTATTCACTCATGGAAAGGAGATATTATTAAAGTTAATGTCTTTTACTATGACTGTTTTTATTACACATAAAACTTTTTACCACAAATGAGACTCATTTGCTGCATCACAAATATGTTTATCGGGTAAAACTTGCTTTTACTAAAATTGAGGGGCAACCTGATTAGCAGGTTGGAAAATAGACAGTCCAGATTACCTTATAGTTCGCGGCCGCAATGGAATCCGGAATTTTTTCATGAATGGCTATAATGATGTCTTGGATGGCTCTAAGGGGGACCATCTTCAACGGTCACGACAGACATAAAAATGGCAGCATAAGCTAAGTGTGAAGCCTATGCTTAGTTTTACAGAAAATAACATAATAGATGTTAGAAGCACTTGCACACTCTGGTCATGCTTCTCTGTAACATCATAGAACTTAGCTAAGCACTCGCATTAAGCTACCGGAAAACAGAGACAGGATACATAGCAGCTAATTCGGGCAGATAGATAAGGAATTCATACTTCCTACAATGCAGCTTACAGAACAAAAGAGCCTCTCCAAGATTGATAAAAAAAAAAATTGATTAGGTGACTTCCTCAATTTCCCTTCGCTTGATAGATGACTTCAATATTATTGGGCGGGCGCCGAACTAGATAATGCACTCTAGGCTTTAGGAAAATGCCGTCTCCATCACTTGTTGCTTCTTGTTGCCTGGATTAAGTAACTGGTTCAATTACTCTGCGAGCGAAGAACTTTTCACCTCAGCCAGGAAGGTACACTGCAAAACAAAGACTAACCTCATGCGTCAACTGAAGACATGTTTCAGTTGATCAGCTCCGGAAGATTTTAAGGAGCTCAATATCAAAAAGAAGTGTCTTGTCTATCAGCCCTTGGTTCCTCAGGACAAAGTCCAGAGCTCGCTGACCCTGTTAAAAAAGTGGCTTTTAAAATTTCGTCAAGTTGGTAGGCTAACCATTTAGATGTTATCGGAAAGGACATTAATGTTACCGAAAAGGTAGTGGGCTTTGGGCCACTTTTGTTGAAGTCATTCTCTGGATATCCCAGTTCTGGTGGCACTATGATCCTGCATTGCTGTGAATAAAGATGTGAATTTGAATGTAACCAGTAGAAACAGTAGAAGTCTGACTCTGGCCATTGTTTCCCTTTAAAGGTAATTAAATAGGTCACAAAGGAGAGGATCTTCGCTCAGAATTTTATTAAGTAAACAGTATAGAACTGCATCGTTGTATGCTGACTGAAACTTCAGAGGAAACCATAACATACCTTGAGCATTGTGCTCATTGCCAAAGAAGCCAGCCATTTAAAGAATATAAGAACTGAAGCTGCCATTATCTTTAGCAAAAGACTTCTTTTAGATTTTTTTGTCCTCTCTTCTTGGCATCAATCATGACGCATTACAGGCATGCATAAACAAGCATTTGGATCATCAACCCAACAAGAATATAGCCAAGATACAGATACACTACTCCATACACTTGAACAGGAACAAAGGGAAAGACTATATAGCCAAGATACAGATGCAGCACCTTCTAACACCCCCAAGGGCCATGCCAGCAACAGCTTCTTCAAATGCAGGTATTACCTGAAAATGTAAATGGTAAGGATGCTTACCTATCTAAATTTACTTCTAGTGTTAAACAGAAGCACTCCAAAAGGAATTGCAAAGTTGGGATAGATTAACATATACAAGTACATTTTAATATTTGTAAAACCAGGGACATGCAAGAATGACACAGAGGATAGCTAAACATTATCCTAGATCACGCAAAATGCTATTTGAGAAGGGAGTAAAATATAACCATTAAAGGGAACAAGAACTAACCTCTTGAGATCCTATCTTGAATTTGAAGAAGTCCTTATCATTTCCCTGCATTAGAGGAACAAGGGATAGTGTTTTAAGTCAATACTGAGAGATGGAGAGCATAAAAAAGAAGCCTATATACCTCAAAGGAACCGCCTTTTGTCTTGTTACGAGCTTCAAATATGCGGCCATAGTATCCAATAGTATAACCATCCCAGTCAACCTGTGATTTATTCAATCTGTCACTGACATCATTGACACTAAAAATCAGACAATCCTGCAATGATATCGCACAATCATATCGATAAGAAGGCCATTCTGTTCGCTCATTGTTTCTTCTAGATCGATTTCACACCTCCAGAATGAAAAGTATCAAATGCACAAAACTCCGTCATTCATTCTGTAAGACATAATACAGTCTCCAGATAAAGGAATAAAAGCTTATCCCATTTGCAGACAACCCCTTCTATCAACTAGAAATAAGATGAGGGCACCACGAGCTATGATGAAATTAAAACACCATCAGTAAAGGATCATCACTCACCACTACAGTCTCTCCCGCTTTGGGGGTGGGACCATCTCCAACTCTCAAGTCCTGCAGTCCTTTAAGCAAGGAATTAAAATAAATGAATGAAGTATTCCTTAAAGCAATGAATTAAGCTACACGAATACAGAACAAGTGTTTCTTGATGGAACAAAAACAGGTCCCAAATTTAACATTGGCGTATAAATGACCTTGTACTGAAGACCTGAATCTGTTTCTGTGTAGTCTGGATATCGCATTTTTGTCTTGCCATAATCCTTCCCTCTAAGTGCTGGCACTGTGACCATATAGCAATAAGAAACTAGAATAAGACTCGCAACCACCTTGAATGTCAAGTCTCTAAAACAACTGAAGCAGGCATAAGCAGTCTCATAAGACATTCATTCATTAGTTCTTGATGAAGGAAGTCGAGAACAAATGTCATGATACGTGAAGCAAAACCAGTTAGCAGGCAGGTCAATCTACACTAACATGGAAAGCAGAAGATCATGCGCCAAGCTCGTAAAGATGCAATGACAACAGCAAATGTGTATCATATCAACGCACAGACCTGCACCAGGATTAGAGAACCCGATAGGCCAGACACTCCTCAAACAGAAAAAAGAACATTCAACCAAAAGCCAACGGCATCCAACAGGACCGGCCTTAACCCCAGGCAAACAAGTTGTAATCACGACCTTATTCATCTCCATTTCACATCACGTGGTGGAGCAAATGTCTCGACAAACGTCGGCAATCTCACACAAAAGTCTCTTCAATTCGAATGGAAACACAGAAGCGGCGAAACGACATTGAGAGATAGCGAGAGAGGAAAGGGGATAAAATTTACTGTCGGCGAATTCGGAAGCGAGAGCGACTCGATCCCGACAAACGCTCCACAAGACTCCAATTAGCGTCCCCGCGGTCGATGGAAGCAGAAACTCCCGCCGCCGAAACTCGCGCGCCCTTCCACTACAGCATGGCTCTATTGCAAGACAAGATTGAGCTAGCTAACATAACAAAGTCAATGCTAATGAGCGGAGCAGAGAATAATAGCGAATTCGATACTGACCGGAACCAGAGGACAGAGACAGCCGGGGACGGAGAGTCGTTCGCGGTTGCTGTGGAGATTGAGACCTCGCAGGTCCGTTTCGTCTCTGCACAGGTTCAAAGGCGATAGGGGAAATGCGTTGACGTTCAGCTTTTCTGAAAACGGGAAGAAGAAAAAAAAAATGAGACCATTTCCAGTTGAAAGAGGGGAAGCACCGTCGCGGAAGGTCTTGGAGATGGCGGCGCGGACTTTGGCAGCGGTCCGATGGCTGAAATGGACGCCATTAACGCACAGAGAGACACTTCCTCCTTTTGCTAGGCAACGTCCAGGGAGAGAGAGAGAGAGAGGAGGAAAGACTCTGTTTCGCGGGAAGATAATGGCCTCAGCTTTCTGGACCTTCTCCAAAAAATAAAAATAAAAATAAATAAGGCTTTCCGGACATTTCTTTTGACGATTCTGACCTTTACGTATTTCCTCGTCAACTTTAATGGAAAATTTCTAGTTTCGCCCGGGGTGGATACGAACTACAACTTACGTGCACCGTTCGATCCGGTGGCCTTCACGTGGGACCGACTAAATTTTGCTAAGGAGAAAATGATTATGTGATGAAAATTCTTAATTCCCTATAAGATTAACAGTTTAATCTGGGCCACAAAATAATAATAATAATACTCTTTTAAAAATTTGTTACCCACAATATAATATTACTCTCACACTTGTCCAAAGGCTATTATACTAGCAAAACCCATTTCGCGACATGATTTGGGTGCACCCAATATTTGTTCACTCTTGTGAACTTTTACACGCTAAATAAGCATCTGCGACGACCGCATTGCTCCTCTATCGCCGCACGAACCATGCCACCATCGCCTCCTCACAGCCGTCATTGTCCCCGGCGATGCTCGACCATCGCCCCCACTCCCCCCTGGTCTCCATCCTCTATACACAACCACAAAGGGACCACAACCACAGATGTCGTGGCGAAAGCCAAGATTGCTGCCTAGCCTCAAGCAACCCCATATATGGGTTCGCTGAGGCGGGCGACCTCGAGTCTAAGGTCAGTCACGAAACTCGGATGCAAGGTTGAGGCCCGGCCTTGGTGGAGGCTCAATCGGTCCCAACGGCCAGTGGCAGATAGAGAGAGGTGGGAGGGTTCATGATGAGGCTTCCATGGCCGACGAAGAGCACGGCAGCTCAGGTGAGGTTCCCGGCGAGGGCCTAGCGACAGTGGCTAGACGGGGTTTCCTCCGTGCTCATGAATTGAACAATTGGTGCTCAATTGTCATGGCCTTCCCGATATTCCATCCGAAACTCTGAAATCTAAACTTGAGGTTCCAAACATGACGATCTGACAAGCCGCACCATAATCCCAAGCCAGATACCATATTGTACGGATTTCGGACAGGGGTTGTTATGCGACCTGTCCTATATACCCTCCAACTTAGTTGGATGCCGCACTTACAATAACTAGGCCAAGTAAACAGGACATGACATCACCCGATCGCAGTTATATCAGTAACGATAAAAGTGGCCTCAATGTTATTGACCAACCGACATGTCATTCAATCCATAGGTCACGAATTACCCGTCCGCCGCTTACCCGGTATTTTGCTCTTTTACCCCCTTTCCCAACTCAGCACATTCTTCCCCCAACTTAACCGAATGGTTCTTATGCCTCACTAATCTCGAACCAAATGAGCGTCCATGTGGGTCAAGGTGAGAGGAATGGCGATCTAGAAGACAACTACCAAAAGCAGAAGAAGCTCATCAGCTCTTAGCCATGCAACAGAAGAATGTTCTGTCTGCAGCTCACTCACATTCAGACAATCCTTTCATAGCAGTGCAAGACGTAGTAAAGACTCGAGAGCAAAGAACACGAGGAAAAATGGAAATGAATCGGTAAGGAAAGGACATCTCATAGTGACAGCGTCAGTCAAGTGACATCGTCGCCGTCACTGTTTGAAATCCCTCCCTTAGCCACAATAGCGCCCAAGATTTTGGTTCTCCTTTCATCCTTGAGCTGCCTATGCTTCTCAATAAGGTCTTGAAGTGCCTGACAACAGTTTTGTCACACTCAGCCCTTCATTTTCTGTCAATGTTTTTACAGTTCTAGGCAGTGCGGAGAAAGAATCCTGACTTTTGACTATGAAAATTCTTGAAACCTGTCTCAGAAAGGAAGACAATGCCTAGTCCGTGTAACAAGCCAATCAATGGACTGTAAAGCCTCGACGGAAGAGCAAAGCTCTATCACTGTGCTGGGCAATCTTCTCACAACATATAAGACGAACAGTCGAATTGAAGAAGATCTAGAAAGACTTTCTTTAACCACAGCTGAATATAAACCACTTGAAATACAATATTGTCTTTGAAAGACACTCATCTACCAACTTTACAGCTGGAGTACTTCATTCACCAAGCTTTTATTGGGCCACACTACAGCAAGTACAGAACAATAAAGATTACAGGCTAACCAGGTTGAGAGAATTTGCCTTTTCTTGCAGGGTATCAAGGAGGCTGTCAAAACTCTTCTTGAAGGAATCCACTCCTTCAATTTCAAGCTGAGTCCCAACATAGTTCCAGTCGATTCCCAATTTCTCAAGAGCACTGTAAATACCTTCAGCTTCGGAGACATTAGAATCAATTGTCCTGGATACAATGCCGTGATCGATAAATGCTTGGAGAGCTTGGTCGGGCATGGTCGAAACCTGTTGAGATGGTACACAAGACGAACATTATACAAGAGTTAAAACTAGATCACTGCTCAACAATCATACAACAATTTTGAGGTGAAGAGGTGAAATTCTTTTATATACTAATTTACGATCCAAAAGAGTGCAACATTACTTCATGTATCCTAAAGAGTGCAACATAAAAGAGGGGGAAGAAGCAACTGACAGTGTCTGGTCCAATGAGAGGAGCAACATATAGGGTGTCGGGATATGCTGGGTTCTTTACACTAGTGGACGCCCAAAGAAGCCTCTGTTTCTTTGCACCTTTCTTTACAAGAGCCTCCCATCTTGGACCAGAAAATTTCTTCTGGTAAAGATTGTAAGCTAGAGCTGCCTGGGCCACTGCAGCCTGCAATGATCAATGCATCACAACATGAGCATATCATTGCAAACATAACTTAGTTGCATGTCCTCAGAATTTATAAATGGTTGTAGTCATGTACCTTCCCTCGAAGGTCAAGAGCCTCAGGTGTTCCAATCTTCTCGAGCATCTTGTCAATGAGGGTGTCCACACGACTGACAAAGAAGGAAGCAACACTTGTAACCCTGGAGAGATCAGCTAACCCAGAGGCTTCAAGGCCATCCAAGTATGCATCTATGACAGCTTCATATCTAGCCAATGAAAATATCAACTGCACGTGAAAAAAAAGAGAGAAGAAGCTTACTTCATTAGTACATGGGATGGAATGTGTTCATATTACTGCATGGAAGGCACTTGCCAAGTTGAATACAACAACATTAAGATGCAGTCTGCAAGGTTTTTACTCTTAAGGTAATTTTTCCCTAGTTATTTTACATAACTTATTCTAAGGGCTGTAATACCCAACATCAAAGTGTCAATACATGTAAAGCACAAAGCAGAAAGAGAACTCGTTCAGATAGGTGTCAAGGGTCAACATTTTTATAGCAAAAATAGAAGTGAAAAATGTGAGCACACTGATGAATTTAATGAAGCATCCACCAAGGTATGTGTATCCCCAGAAAAAGGGAAAGGGTTGGTCAAGGTTAGGCATCCACCATCCACTAGAATGCAACACTTTGATTGTTTCATGAGAACTCTGGTCACGTGCCCTTCCATTATATACTCAGGACCAGCACAGGAATTACCCACATGCTTCTGTTTCCAAACCAATACAAGAGAACATAGGCTCTCAGGGTTTGAGAGCTCTATTGCCCAACTGTTCTTCATTATACTTTGGGTCCTATATTACGTAAACGGCCCCCATTATTTAGAATCCTTCTAGCACAGCATCCATGGAACTTAGGACAACTATCCAAGATACAATCGTTTGGCCTTACATATGACGTGCTGTCCTACAGATCTAAGTACCATAATTGATACAGATGCAATGAACAGAACGACTTACAGTCACATTGACACTGATCCCGTTGGAGATGACTTGCTTTATTGAGGGAATGCAAGGTGCTGTGGCAGGGATCTTGATGTAAACATTAGGGCGATTAACCACTTTATGAAGCCATTTTGCTGCCTCAACAGTCCCTTCAGTATCATCTGCCAGTCTAGGTGAAACTTCAACAGAGACATAGCCATCGCCACCATCAGTTTGATCGTATATTGGCTCAAAAAGCTTGCATGCATCTTGAATGTCCTTCACCACAAGCTCCCAATATGCACTTTCAATGTCTTTTCCTGATTGCACAAGCTCTCTGCAGGATTTAACATATAAACATAAAACAACAAGATCGTCAGAAATAGTTTGGCAGAATTACATACAAGGATCAAGACGATCCAAGACCAGGTCACTCTCCTCCTTAAAAGGAAGCTAATACTAGGTACAGTCAATGGTTCTGAAAACATCCCATAACGAGCACCAAATTAAGGAACAGAGGACTGCCTACATATTTGAGCAGGATTTTCTTAAGACAATGAAGCAGATCCACATCCGACATATATTTATCTCGATGCAAGATAACTAAAATGACATCTCAATTTCCAGACTCCATTGTCTCATAATTTAAAGTAAACCACAATCTCCATTTAGAACAACCATTCAAGATAACAATATCCTCAGCTTTTGAAGCTTTTTGTTAGCTTGCTAAAACGACAGGTTTTGAGCAACTCCCACATGACTCTTCATGTTTATTTACCCTTAGTGACAGTTAAAACGGCGAAGGATCTCCATTTAGAACAACCATTCAAAATAACAATATCCTCAGCTTTTGAAGCTTTTTGTTAGCTTTCTTAAAATGATAGGTTTTGAGCAACTCCCACATTACTCCTCATGTTTATTTACCCTTCACTAACAGTTAAAACAGGGAAGAGTTCATTACCTGAACTGGTCATTATAAGCATTCGAAGATGATATTGCTTTCTGGAAAATCTGCAAATTAATTTTCATTTGTTGTCACCATGGATGAATACTAATAAGACAGTAACCAAAATACTGATGTAGCTTCAAGAAAACCCTGCCATCGTCATCAACTTTTCACGGTTTCATTCTCTTTAACTTGTTATGCAAATTAATCAACACTTGTAAGGAGGAAAAGTTTCTGCACAATGAAGGCCATAAACAAGCACAAACACAGGAGTTCTTCCCCTAATTCTCCCTATACAAGCAAGAACACAGTTAAAGAATGAGAATCGCTCTCCAATTACCGCAGGGTTGCTCGTCACCCCTCTAACGCCACTGGCGATCAGAGGAAGCAGGTCCGTCACAGGTCTGCAGAGGTTGTCATACCAGGGGCTCTGGCCTTCTCGCTCGTACAAATCATGCAGCACAGTTCTCTTGACTACACTGCCATTTGCACCGTTCTGAGAGCACGTGACCCTGCGACAAGAAATAGGAGAATATATTCTCGGCCAAAGCAAATGAGGAACAAGATACAAAGAGCGGGTGATCAGCTCATGCAAATCCAATCTAATTCCAGTGGCACTTTCAGAAAGATAGAATTGTTGACGAGAACTTCAATTTGAGATGCAGAAAATCATAGATTTACCGTAAGGAATCAGAGGATCCTAAAAGTACAATATCGGAACTTGAGGACATCTAAGATAAGTTACATACTCCACACTACTATTACTCCCTCGAAAACTCTATCAACCGTGCAAAGAGAGTCAGGTCACCGATACGTGGTCGTCAAAAAAACAAAGTGAAAAACTTGCTCAAGAAAACCAGGAAGCAAAGTAGCCCGCATTGGCCACAACAAAGATAGAGATGCCGAGATCCACGTCGAAGTCGACGAGATCGGTCACTCCAGCACAAAACACACATTCAATCAGCGCACAGAGAAGCACACCGACAGCAGAAATGGAGGGAAAACGAGTAAAACGATCGGGAACCAACAGAGCAAGCTCCGGATCACGAGCAGAGAGAACACAGAGGCACAAATTTCAGGCGGACACGCCACGAGCGAGAGAGAAACTCACACCAACGAGCTCCGGGAGCGACGGTTGCATCCCACGGACAGCCCGGAGGAGGCGGCGGCGGCGGCGACCCGGGACTGGAAGGCGGTCCGGGACTGGAGGTCGAGGAAGCAGAGAGGCCGCGACGACCGGGGGTGGCTGATCGAGGGCCGCAGCGAAGAGCAAGGGGTGGGGCTCGAGAGCTTCGAGATCGTAGCCATAGCAGAGAGAGAGAGAGAGAGAGAGAGAGAGAGAGAGAGTTAGGTGAGCGGGTTGTGGTGACTGCCGAGAGGGAGAGGGGTTTTTCAGCTTCTCGTATCGTGATGCGAAAGATAACGCAGAGCGGAGGGAGAAAGCGAAGAGGGTGGGTGAGACCGTGAGAGAGACAGAGAGAGAGGCGGGCTTTGTTAACGTGACACTGCCGTCTTAGTTTTTATACGCAACAGCGGAGGAGGACGGAGAAGCGACGCGCCACCTTTCGGTTAACCCAACGGCCAGCAGGTGGCGAGAGGGATCGTAACAATTTTTTCCCCTTTTATTTTTTATTTTTTATTCATTTTGTGAACATTTGGTGGACCTTTTTTTTTTTTTTTTTTTTGGGTGGGAGGGTTGGTGGCGATCACAATTAGAGATGGTCATGCTGCATCATTGCTGATGCCGTTGCCCCCGCCTTCATTTATGTCTTAACTAAAAATGGTAGAGAGGAGAAAATCTCATCTTCTTTCTTTCTTTTTTTTCTTTTATCCACGTGAATCAAGCGTGTATCCTCGGATATGTCTCCACCGTTCAGTCCGATTGGGTCTGCCCATTTTTAATTTACAGGAGAGACGCTACCTTCACAAGGAAAAAAAAAAAAAAACTCCGTTTTGAGGACCAAGGCGGTCGCCGGTCGGATTCATTGACTCGTGCCGAGTCACGGGTGGAAGTCGAGAACATAAAAATCCCCTCTTATGGGCTATTAATGAAAAAATTTGAAATAAATATGTCACACTGATACAAATTTAGGGTAAATATATCACATGAATACAAATTTAGACTCTCTCTATGCGAGATTTGCCTCGGTGGCTAAACGCGAAGCCGGTTGAATCTTCAAATGCAACGATCGTATGAAATCGAACAAGAGGTGAGGTGACGTCCGAGGCTAGGCAAAATGGATTGGGACAGGAGAAGAGACTTTTCGGATGATGTTGCGGTCGCCGGAGAGGAGAAGTTGGCTGAGAATTTGGAAGACTAAAGAGGAATTTAATGCGGGACGATGATGATTTGAAATATGTACAGCGACAAAAGCAAAATTGGAATGGAACTCTGCGATGCATGTCGGGATCATATAGTTTTAGAGAAAATCCTCTTTAAAGCTGCATATGAGTTTAAGATGCGGATTGAAATTTTGTTTGGAATATTTTATGTGCGAGGCCGGGGCGAAAGAGCGCGTATTTAAGATCGTTCGGGTAGGTGGATCAGTCGAGGCGGCCGAAACTACCCAGACACTTCCTAGCTACTTGAAAAAAGAGAGAGAGAGAAGGAGGAGGAAATGCCATTAAAAATCTTAAATTATTTATGGCCACTATGATAACAATATCCCGAACTCTTTTTTTTTTTTTGGGTCACCGAAACTCGTATAAACGTGACAAAAGTACTTTTCATCCGCCACAAGCTTTTTTTCGAGTCGCCGATACCCTAAACTTGTTACGGCATATAACAAAAAATGTTTAGAGTTTTAAGTGATATTAATTCCGAAAAATGATTTAAAATCTCGATCTCCCACGTGGCTTAAGCAAACCTGCATTTACTTTTCTTTTTTTTTTTTGGTCATTTTAAAGTCGTGGATGTGCAATGCGTATGTAAAATCCTCCAGAAAAATGGCTTTTGCATCATCATCTTATAAGAGGAACAAATGCATGACCTTATTAAACCTGACATTACTTCTGCCGCCCCTATGTATTCTATGATCTTTCCTTCACCAACTAGAATGATGACGTGATTACACATAATTTCACCGTGGACATATGATTTTTACTATAGTGACATCATATAGGCTAATCAAATCGATCTTAATTAATGTACAGAGTACAAGCAAGGCGAGATCTAGCCGAAATGGCGATAATACCGGATAAAATTTTAATTTCGCTGAAGTCGCGATGAATCTCGTAATCGAGCGAATTGGAATAATTTTAGCATAAAATAAAAAGCAGCTGTGGAAGTCTTAACCCGTATCCAAAGTCGCATGCTGACATAATTCCCCGTGATATTAAGCTATAATCCACGGCATTAAACTTGAGATATATTATTCTGACCAAAAAAAAAAAAAAAAATCCGACATGACAGCATTCGTGAACTACTGCAGGCAAACGGTTCTGACGTGGCGTGCGCTGCCACGTCGACCAAGAGTGCAGCCACGTCATATTTTCAATGGTCACGCACATTGCCACGCCGTATTCTTAACGGTATCGGTGAGATGAACAGAAAGTCGGAGCGTCGGTGTCTCACGAAAAAAAAAAAAAAGGGTTCAGAATATTGGATGCAATTATCCAACAAGAGAGAAACCCAACACCATCTGTTGACTGAATCTATATATACTCATCCTCAAAGAAACTCCTAGCAAGGTTTCCACTGAAAAAGAATGCAAAAGCAAGAGGAGCCAATAGCCAACCCAAATCAGACCGTAGCTCGCAGATTGGTAAAAGCAGAGATCTTTGAAATGCGGTTCATCATGGGTTGGGAACTTCAGTTGCACCCAATTTTTGTGCACTCAACCCCCACAATGATTTTTTGGTATATTTATCAGGGTTTTTTTTTATTTTTAATTAGGGGGTGTGAGAGGTGAGCTAGTGGTCAAATAATCCAAAAAAAAAAAAAAAGAGATTTAGTCAACACCCACCAGTCCTCCAATCCTCATTTCAAACTTAGTCCTATGACAAAATGTGCAAAAACAGAGTAGGCTCTGTTTTGTATGAAATGCTGTACTGCTCTACCTTGGATCTTGGTCCCATTGATTTGTTTAATGACCAGGAATCAATAATTTGTAGTGTTTGTACCTAGACAGCAAGGTGTCTGTGTTCTGTTCTGTGTGCTATCTGCCAAAAAAGCATTGAGAAGTTGAAGAGAGGAAGGCCAAATGTTGAGGGGTCAGTGGGGTAGATGGCAATTTGGCCTGGGTGAATTCCCCACCTACACAACGGAGCCCTGCCACTGCACCTAAATTAAAGGAGGAACTGAACTCGGCAACCGAAGCAGCACCACCGCTCGCGGATCGCAAAGGTCAGCTTCCCATTTTTCTTGCATTGATACGATATCATCAGTACAAGAATGAAGAAATACAACACAATTCGTTGATGTTCTCAATTCAACAAAGCTATGTTTATCTTGAAAAGAAAAGCCGAAAGAGGTCATTTGACAGCGGCCATAAACAGCATAAATGGAGCGAAGATCATCGCTCTAATAATGTTCCATGCTACTTGATTTCTAAGACACACACAGACATGTGCAGGTCTTGAAAGCTGCAGGTAAGGTTTGGCTCCTATCGAACTTCGAATTCTCAAGATGGATCAGCGCACGATGATCTGACCGGCGACTCATTCGGAGCATCGAATTGCCTTCGGGAGATGATCGACATCGAAATGAGTCTCCAGAAGAACGGGACGAAACCATCTGCAAATGCGGAGGCAGAGCAAGGTCGCAGCCCAAATTTAAGGAGCTTTGTCCGAGCCCAAGCTCAAGAAGAAGCAAGATATTAGCAAGAGTGTTGAGATGCACGTGTGAGAGTTGTGTTAGAGAAGTACTACATCGGAGAATTGATGTGGGGTTGAGTAGTTAATATATCCTAGTTGGCTTATAACTCATTGGATTAAGCCGATCCAACTGGATATATTGACGGGCTCAGCCTTGGGCTCTCTCTTGACGAGGTATTAGACTTCTATAGTAGACTCTCTATTCTAGCTACATCAAGATCCAATCATGTTATATGATGCACCGGCCCGTGCTCTGGGACGAAAGCCGCATCCAAGGGGGGCACAGAAGATGAACGCATTGTCTTTCCCTAGTTTTAACCGGGGAAAAGAAAGATTGGACCAATTTAAGGCTCCATTTGTTTTTTTGTTTCTCAAAAAATGCGACCCTTTCGGTAAATATTTTCTGGAAAGTTATTTTCTAGGAAAATGATAATATTTTCCGGTGTTTGGCTAAACTATGAAAAAGATTCAAAAAATATTTTCCGTCGTTTGGTATGGAAAATCAGATTCCTCCATAAACTCCTTTTAATAATTTTTTATTTTTCTATTTTTTAAATTTTAATTTTAAATTATTTATTTTTATCTCTTTTTCTTTTTGATTTTTTGATTTTTTCTTTTCTCCTTCTTACTCCTCCTTCCTCCTTCCTCCTTCCTCCAGACCGCCGCTCCTTCTTCCTCCGGCCGCCGCTCCGTCCTCCTTCCTCCGGCCGCCCTGCGATGGCCATGGTCGAGCTCGAGCTCGCTTGGATCTAGTGAGCTCATGGCTCGCCGGCCTCAGGTGAGCCCGAGATCGCCGAGCCGAGTCATGGCCATCGCAGGGCGGCCGAAGGAAGGAGAACGGAGCAAGCAACAGCTAGAGGAAGAAGGAGCGATGGTCTGGACGAAGGAGGAAGAAGGAGGTAGAAGGAGAAAAGAAAAAGGAAAAAATAAAAAAATAAAAAAATCAACAAATAAAAAATAAAAAGAAAAAAGAAAATCTAAAATCTAAAATCTAAAATATAAGATTTTCGAATTTTTACAAAATAAAAAATAATGAAAACAAAGTAAAAAAATAATTATAAACAAAGGAAGTGTGAGAGAGGTGAGGAAGGAAAGATGAGGGAAATGATTTCCACTTCTCAAAAAAGGAAATCATTTTCCTCACTTTTAGAAGGAAATTTTCCGTTGACCGGAAAATATTTTCCTTGACCACATATTTTCCGCCCTCCAAATGCTAGAAATTGGGGAAAATATTTTCCAAAAAAATATTTTCCATGAAACAAACGGAGCCTAAGAGTGCTCACATGTCCAAGAGGCTTATGTCTGCAACAAGGAAATTTGAAAAAAAAAAAGAGTCTTAGATTTATTGCATTTGTGCTTAATTGAGTCCAAAGCATTTTAATTTGGCAAATTGAGTCATAAACCTTTTGACAATTTGCCAATATAGTCTATCTAACCAATTTTGTTGAAAATCACTGACGTGGATGCTGGCCGTCCAACGTGGCACGGCCGACGCCGACGCGGATAATTTTTACAATTTCTTTTGTCATTTTTTTGAAATTTTATTATATCTTCATTTTCTTTCTTCATTTTTTTTTTCCTTTTTCCACCGAAGAAAGAAAAGAAAATAGATAAGATAATAAAAATTTGTAAAAATTGTCCGAGTCAGTGTCGATCTTGCTATGTAGGACGGCCGGCATCCACATTAGTGATTTCTGGCCAAAATGGACTATATTGGTAAATTGTCAAAAATTTTAAGATTAAATTAGCGAAATTAAAAGTTTTAGAATTAAATTGACACGAATGTAATAAATTTAGGATTTTTTTTTGAAGTAATTTTCCCCATCTGCAGCAACACGTCCTGCTCCATTGACTATGCTGAACTGTGATTTATAACTGTGATTTACAGTGCACGGAAACTCGACAAGACGGTCTTCCCATCCGATTTGCTGCAATGGGGGTCCTCCGAATGGCCGAGAAACTCGAAGTTTCGGCATTGTGACATGTTTCCCTAGCCTTAGAGCAACTGTTCATAGTAGTTATAGTTATGTAGTTGCCTTCTGAGTGAAAAGAAGCATAGCCTAACCTTTGAATTATAGTGAGGAGAACTTTTCCATGTAGAATCCATGAGAAAAACTTTCCTACGACACTTTTCGCGATCTTCTCGTTCCATTTGACAACGGTGCGGCCGCTTCCTTGCACGACAAACGACTTCATCCACATTTTGAAAGGTTCTCTATGTCATTAATTGAGAACAAAAAGTATAAGTTGTGGCTATTGGTACTTACGAATAAACCCTGGCCGTCTCATCCACCGACCGCACATTGTTTTTCTGGGAGAAATCGTTCTGTCCTAGTTACATTCTCTTTTTTGACTTATTTATTCATTTTTTACGGGTGGAAGGAAGACCACAGGGTAGACCCCCGTGTCCCCGACTAATTCTACCAAAGATTTCAAAGGTGAAGTGATTGGATTTGCACTAACGGAAACCATAAATTTCATTTTCTTGAATATGGTTCTCGAGGGAAAGTACTATCGAATTAAACTTTGAAAGCGTCTTCATCCATACTTTGAAAGCTTCTATTTATCATTTATGGAGAACAAGAAGTATAAGATGTTTTTTCGGTGAGAATTTCATCTGGTCCTTGTTACATTTTCTTTTTTGACTTATTTGTTCATTTTTTACGTGCGGAAAGAAGCCCACAGGGTAAACCACCGTGTCTCCAACCCCCGGCTGATTCTGCCATAGAATTCAAAGATGAAATGATTGGATTTGCACCAACGGAAACCATAAATTTCAAATTCTGGAATATGGTTCCGAGGGAAAGAACTATTTATTTAAACTTTAAAAGCGACTTCACCCACACTTTGAAAGCTTCTCTATGTCTTTTATGGGGAACAAGAAATATAAGATGTGGCAATTGGTACTCACGAATGAACCATGGCCATCTCATCTACAACATTTTTTTGAGAGAATTTCGTCTTGTCTTAGTTACATTATCTTTTTTGACTTATTTATTCATTTTCTACGTGCAGAAAGAAGACTACTGGGTAAATCACCGTGTCTCCTACCGCGGCTGATTCTACCATTGAATTCAAAGATGAAGTGATTGGACTTACACTAGCAGAAAATATAAATTTCAAATTCTCGTATATGGTTCTCGAGGGAAAGTACCATTGATTTACACTTCGAAAGTGACTTCAACCACACTTTACTGCTTCTCTCCGTCATATATGGAGAACAAGAAGCATAAGCCGTGGCAATTGGTACTCAAGAATGAACCTTGGCCATCTCATCCACGGCATTTTTTTTGTAAGAATTTCATCCTGTCCTAGTTACATTATCTTCTTTGACTTATTATTCATTTTCTACGTGCAAAAAGAAGACTACAGGTTAAACTACCGTGTCTCTAGCCGCGGCTGATTCTACCATTGAATTCAAAGGTGAAGTGATTGGATTTGCACTACCAGAAACCATAAATTCCAAATTCTCGAATATGGTTCTTGAGGGAAAGTATCATTGGTTTACAATTTGAAAGTGACTTTAACCACACTTTGAAAGCTTCTCTCTGTCATTTATGCAGAACAAGAAGCATAAGCTGTGGCAATTGGTACTCAAGAATGAACCCTGGCCATCTCATCTACATCAATTTTTTTTTTTTTTGGTGAGAATTTCGTCCAGTCCTAGTTACATTAAGATTTTTAACTTATTTAATCATTTTCTACGTGCAAAGAGAAGACAACTTGGTAAACCACCGTGTCTCCTGTCATGGCAGATTCTACCATTGAATTCAAAGGTGAAGTGGTTGAATTTGAATTAACAGAAACCATAAATTTCAATTCACGAATATAGTTCTCGAGGGAAAGTACCATTGATTTACACTTTGAAAGTGACTTCAACCACAATTTGAAAGCTTCTCTCTATCATTTATGGAGAATAAGAAGCATAAGGTGTGGCGATTGGGACTCAAGAATGAACCTTGGCCATCTCATTTACAGCATTTATTTTTGTGAGAATTTCGTCCTGTCCTAGTTTCATTATCTTTTTTGACTTATTTATTCATTTTCTACATGCAGAAAGAAGACTAAAGGGTAAACCACCGTGTCTCCTATCGTGGCTGATTCTAGCATTGAATTCAAAGGTGAAGTGATTATACTTGCTCTAACAGAAACTATAAATTTCAAATTCTCGTATATGGTTCTCTGAGGGAAAGAACCATTGATTTACACTTTGAAAGTGACTTCAACCACACTTTAAAGCTTCTCTCTGTCATTTATGGAGAACAAGAAGCATAAGGTGTGGCAATTGGTACTCAAAAATGAACCTTGACCATCCCATCTACATCATTTTTTTTTTTGTGAGAATTTTGTCCCCGTCCTAGTTACATTATCTTCTTTTACTTATTTATTCGTTTTCTACGTGTAAAAAGAAGACTACATGGTAAACCAACGTGTCTCTTGCCACGGTTGATTCTACCATTGAATTCAAAGGTGAAGTGATTGGATTTGCACTTACAGAAACCATAAATTCAAGATTCTCGAATATGGTTCTGGAGGGAAAGTACCATTGGTTTACACTTTGAAAGTGACTTCAACCACACTTTGAAAGCTTCTTTCTATCATTTATGGAGAACAAGAAGCATAAGCTGTGGCAATGGGTACTCAAGAAAGAACCCTGGCCATCTCATCTACATCAATTTTTTTTGTGAGAATTTCGTCCTGTCTTAGTTACATTAGCATTTTTAACTTATTTATTCATTTTCGACATGCAAAAAGAAGACTACTGGGTAAACCACCGTGTCTCCGACCGCCAACTGATTCTGCCATAGAATTCAAAGATGAAGTGATTGGAGTTGCACCAATGGAAACCATAAATTTCAAATTCTCGAATATGGTTCCGAGGGAAAGAACTATTGATTTAAATTTTGAAAAAACAACACCCACACTTTGAAAGCTTCTCTATGTCTTTTATGGAGAACAAGAAGTATTCATTTTCTACATGCAGAAAGAAGACTATATGGTAAACCACCATGTCTCCTACCACAGCTGATTCTACCATTGAATTCAAAGATGAAGTGATTTGACTTGCACTAACATAAACTATAAATTTCAAATTCTCGTATACGATTCTCAAGGGAAAGTATCATTGATTTACACTTTGAAAGTGACTTCAACCACACTTTAACGCTTCTCTCAGTCATTTATGGAGAACAAGAAGCATACGCCGTGGTAATTGGTACTCAAGAATGAACCCTGACGATCTCATCCACAATATTTTTCTCGTGAGAATTTCATCCCGTCCTAGTTACATTATCTTCTTTGACTTATTTATTCATTTCTACGTGCAGAAAGAAGACTACAGGGTAAACCACCATGTCTCCTGCCGTGGCTGATTCTATCATTGAATTCAAAGGTGAAGTGATTGGATTTGCACTAACAGAAACCATAAATTCCAAATTCTTGAATATGGTTCTTGAGGGAAAGTACCATTGGTTTACACTTTGAAAGCTTCTCTTTGTCATTTATGGAGAACAAGAAGCATAAGCTGTGGCAATTGGTACTCAAGAATGAACCCTGGCCATCTCATCTACATCATTTTTTCTTTGAGAATTTCATCATGTCCTAGATACATTAAGATTTTTAACTTATTTATTCATTTTCTACATGCACAAAGAAGACCACAGGGTAAACCACCATGTCTCCTACCATGGCTGATTGTACTATTGAATGCAAAGGTGAAGTGGTTGGATTTGCACCAACAGAAACCATAAATTTCAAATTTTTGAATATCTCGAGTACCATTGATTTACACTTTTAAAGTAACTTCAACCACATTTTGAAAGCTTCTCTCTGTCATTTATGAAGAACAAGAAGCATAAGTTGTGGCAATTGATACTTAAGAATGAACCCTGGCCATCTCATCTACATCATTTTTTTTTGTGAGACTTTCGTCTTGTCCTAGTTCCATTATCGTTTTTGACTTATTTTATTCATTTTTTACGTGTAGAAAGAATATTTGCACTAATAGAAAACATGAATTTCAAATTCTTGAATATAGTTCTTTAGGGAAAGTACCATTGATTTACACTTTGAAAGTGACTTCAACCACACTTTCATAGCTGCTCTCTGTCATTTATGGAGAACAAGAAGCATAAGCTGTGGCAATTGGTACTCAAGAATGAACCCTGGCCATCTCATCTACAGCTTTTGTTTTTGTGAGAATTTTGTCTGTGTCCTAGTTCCATTATCTTTTTTGACTTATTTATTCATTTTCTGCGTGCAGAAAGAAGACTATAGGGTAAACCGTCGTGTCTTCTGCCGCGGCTGATTCTACCATTGGTTTCAAAGGTGAAGTGATTGGATTTGCACTAACAAAAACCATACATTTCAAATTCTCGAATATGGTTCTTGAGGGAAAGTACCATTGATTTACACTTTGAAAGTGACTTCAACCACACTTTGAAAGCTTCTCTCTATCATTTATGGAGAACAAGAAATATAAGCTGTAGCAGTTAGTACTCAAAAATGAACCCTAACTATCTCATCCACTGCACTCTTTTTTCTGTGAGAATTTCATCCTGTCATAGTTACATTCTTTTTATTATTATTATTCATTTTCTATGTGCGAAAAGAAGACCACAGGGTAAACCACTGTGTCTCCGGCCCCCGGCTGATTCTACTATAGAATTTAAAGGTGAAGTAATTGGATATGCACCAACGGAAACCATAAATTTCAAATTCTCGAATATGGTTCTCAAGGTAAAGCATTATTTATTCGTACTTTGAAAGCAACTTCATCCTCACTTTAATGCTTCTCTTGTCATTTATGGAGGACAAGAAGTATAAGCCGTAGCAATTGGTACTAAAGAATAAACCATAGCCATCACATCCACTGCAATTTATTTTTCTATGAGAATTTTGTCTTGTCCTAGTTACTAGTTGCATTCTCTTTTTTGATTGATTTATTCATTTTCTACTCGCGGAAAGAAGACTTCAGCGAATACCACCGTGTCTCCAACGCCCAGTTGATTCTACCATAGAATTCAATGGTAAAGTGGTTGGATTTGCACTAACAGAATCCATAAATTTTAAATTCTCGAATATGGTTCTCAAGGGAAAGCACTATCGATTTATACTTTAAAAGCAAGATCCGCACTTTGAAAGCTTCTCTTGTCATTTATGGAGAACAAGAAGTATAAGCTATAGCAATTGGTAGTCGCGAATAAACCCTAGTCATCTCATCCGCTGCACTTCTTTTTTTTTTTTTCTATGAGAATTTAGTCTTGTCCTAGTTATTCATTTTCCACGTGCAAAAAGAAGACCACAAGGTAAACCACCGTGTCTCCGCCGGCCAGCTGATTCTACCAAAGAGTTCAAAGGTAAAGTGGTTGGATTTGCACTAACAGAAATCATGAATTTCAAATTCTCGAATATGATTCTCGAGAGAAAGTACTATTGATTTACACTTTGAAAGCGACTTCATCCACACATTGAAAGCTTCTCTCTTCATTTATGGAGAACAAAAAGTATTAAGTTATGGCAATTGGTACTCAAGAATGAACCCTGGCCATCTCAGTCACTGCACTTTGTTTTTCCGTGAAAATTCATCATGTCCTAGTTACATTCTCTTTTTGACTTATTCATTCATTTTCTATGTGTGGATAGAATATGACAGGGTAAATCACCATGTCTCCGGCTCATGGCTGATTCTACCTTAGAATTCAAAGGTGAAGTGATTGGATTTGCACAAATGAAAATCACAAATGTCAAATTCTCGAATATGGTTATCGAGGGAAAGTACTGTTGATTTACACTTTGAAAGCTTCTCTCTAGCATTTATGCATTTATGGAGAACAAGAACTATAAGATGTGGCAATTGGTGCTCAAGAATTATCCTTGGCCATCTCATCCAATGCCCTTTGTTTTTTTTGTGAAAATTTCGTCTTGCCCTAGTTATATTCTCTTTTTTAATTCATTTATTCATTTTCTGCGGGTGGAAAGATGACCATGGGGTAAACCACCGTCTCTCCGCCCCAGGCTGATTTTAGCATACAATTCAAAGGTGAAGTGATTGGATTTGCACTAGCAAAAATCATAAATTTCAAGTTCTCGATTTGATAAAAAGCCAAACCACCCTTTGACTTTGAGTGTGCTCCCAAACTGATAGGAGAAGGTTCTTTTTAAAGTTTAAAGTTTAAACAAGCCAAACATGAGTCCCTCTTGTATTAACATCCAGTCAAGACTGAGCACATTTAGATGGGATTTCATAATACATCTAGCATTTCTCTTCTATATTTTGTGCAATCTTGCACACGCCAGGGGCATTATTAGTATTTTCCCTTGCACGGTTGGATAAGTTCTGAGCAAGCTTGTGACTACATCAGCCTTCTTATATAACAGGTATAATAGAAGAAATTAAACCACTCTGCAGTGATATCACTCTGTCAGTTTGGCTCAGTTGGGAACTCAGCATGGAATGCCAAAATCAGAACCAAAATAAAGTTGCCGATTTTGCTATTTTCCAAACCAAAACCAAACTAACAAACTGATAGATCGAGAATTTCGGGCCGATTCAGTTTGGTTTGTTGATTTGCCTCGAACACCATCGCAGTCTAGTCCAAGCACTAACTAAAGGCGGAGTCTGTTTTTCGTATAGTTTCTGCCTTGTCGTATGAAGTATAATCGAACCGCTCTCAATTGTATACGTCTTATGTACCACACAAAACGATGTGCCAAACAAAAGCGCTGACAAGTTTTTACCATGGTTTTAGATCCCCAACCGGGCCGGCCGTCCAGTTCAAGACCTTTTCGCCGGTCTTCAGGTAAACACTCTTGTGGTGCGGCAACTTCCGAGCTAGTCCGTTGAGTATCTGGTGGAAGGCATCTCCTGATTGAGCAGGTTGAGGGAACAGCATCGCCCGTTTCATTGAAGGATTTGCGAGAAGCCTCTGCTTTCTTAAGATCACTTCCGGAGAGATAGACGTCAGGATTGTGTCTAAGTCGGGGACGTCTTCCTCGGCCACAAAAACTCCGATTTCCTCCCATGGAATAGCGTCCGCAAAAGGCAAGACGATGTCGTCCGCTATGATCACAGGGATGCAGCCGAACACGACCGCTTCTACGAGCCGAGGGCTCCAGGGGGCCCACCCCAGGGGGCACAAGCAGAATACGGCCCGTTGCATGTCTTCGTAGTATGTAGTTGGATGGTCGGTTGAGATGTCGAAGAGTGGATTGTCCTTGAAGTTCTCCCAAACGGCTGCCCTTGCTCCTCTATTGGGTAAACCAAAGAAAAGGTCAAGGCAATGCTCTCACCCAACCAACATAAAAGACAGCTCATAAGAGAGTAACAACACTTTACCTCTAATCACTTTGTAAAATTGCAAAAAGAGAATTAGATTTCTACCTTGCATAATAGCCACCTTCAGGGTCATTGTTCACGTCATAAAATAAGCCACGGAAGTACACAAAGATGGAACGAGGAGTGTCTTGAGGAATCAGGTGAGCCTGCATTTTCTGAGGAGGGGCGTAAGGAGGAATCGTTATTGAACCTTCCTTCAAGCACACGTGGTTTCTCTGTCCAAAAGTCTGGACTAAAGTAGCATGCCGTAATAATAACAGAATTCCACGCTGAATAGCTTTCTCTTCCTGCGAAAAAGATACCCAGCAACAACCATAGATGTGTCTCAGCAAGACCAAGTCATCCACTGATCTTACAAGTTCAAGAGACAGCAATCTACTCAGAAAAAACCAATGTGGAGAGGATTTTCAGTTGGATCATATAGAGACAGCTACCAAAAACCAACATAAATGATAGACCTCCATCAGCCTCATCTCTGTCTCTTTCTTCTTTGTGTCAAATACAAGGACAGTGCTGAGCATAAACTACTAATATCAAAATTCCTCTTTCACTATATTAAATATTGGATCAACTAAATCTCATTTGAACATAAATATCAGCAACATTATAAGAGCTGGGATTTCATATCGTCTCTTTCTGTCTTCAAGCAAAAATTAAAAGGCTTTATTTATCATCCGACATCTAAGCACAGTATTCTGAAATAGGAATCTATAGACAAAATTTTACCTGATAATGAAAGCAGGCTCCAAAATCATGTGGGACAACAAAGAAATGGTCTGCCCCTTCTGTCCGATTCCAATATGGCCAATTTGAAGAAATGAGTTGGATTGCGCTTCTCATCATCCTAGGAGATTTGAAGGGTAACGGCAACCCAGTGGGTGTAAGATCACATGTGGTGTATATAGGCGTATAAAACCAGTCTGCTTCCTCAGGATTAAGAGTGCGAACAGGGCTCGATAATAGGAATCTATGCATGAAGATTTCAGCAGCAAACATATGGTTGAGGCATCGAGGGTCCTTCTGGAGGAGTTTTTTGTTGTATTTGCTTGGAAGCTCGTAAACATACACTTTCAACCTTCCCACTGGATTATCCTCAAGGACGTCACCCGCGCTTCCTGTCAATCATTATCCAAAGCATAAATAAATTCCCAGCTCTCTCAGAAATCAATCATCTCACATCCATGTGAGAGTCCAAGGATCTTTACAAGATTTTAGCAACTAAACTAGAGTTTCACATAAAAGCAGATTTCACAATTGACAGTACCCAGAAAACAGAAAAAGGTCCCCAATTCACATCTATCAGTTCATGTAGTCAAAGAAGCATTCTTCAACAATCCGGATGTGTCAGGGCCTAATACAAAGTTAAACTCTTTAAAAGTAAATCCTACCAGGTACGTAATGATCTCTAGCCCAGGGCACTAAGGCAATCTATAAAAACAAAAAACAAAAGAAATATCGAGTGTAATAACCAATATCCAACATGACTACTGCATCAGACGGCCAAATTAGATAGATTGCTTCATTTACAAGCTGAAAATTAATCAACATACTGTTTATGCTCCCACCTCAAGAAAGCTCAATATGTCTTATAAGCAACATCCGTCCAAGAGATGTAGGTGAAATGCTTAAGAGATGAATCTCGTCCTATGCACATTACATACAATGCATCTCATCCACGGAGGAACACAGCCAATCAATCATCTGTTATGTCTCCGGTCACCGGTCTCAACACCCTCATAAGCTGCATCTGGGACCACCCTTAGCTCAACATTTTCTAGCCCTCTTCCAACATCAAGTACTGATAAATGTTCCACAGAAGTGACCACTTACTAACCGAAGCTCATGGCACAATGACATACATCACGCAGAACAAGACCAAACTCACGCACATTTAAACCATTCAGGGAAAAAAATCCCATCTCTCGACCCGGATCATTACCTGAAATCCGCTCCGTGTGCAGCCTCTGCTCTGCACCGAGACTCCGAGCAAACGCCTCAA
This sequence comes from Lenwebbia sp. NSW1173648, assembly GCA_029784005.1. NCBI lineage: Eukaryota > Viridiplantae > Streptophyta > Magnoliopsida > Myrtales > Myrtaceae > Lenwebbia > Lenwebbia sp. NSW1173648. The sequence continues at coordinate 11,499,935 of JARCGZ010000010.1, forward strand.
CGAGCGCGACTGCGAAAACCCACAACCAAGCCCTCATCTTTCGACCACCAACCCAACCCTGAGGGCCAAAATCGGAATGGGTCTCGAGGTTTAGGTGAGAAGGACGACCATGGGATCAGGGCATTATATGAAGGGTCGTCACCGTGTACCGGTGGGACGTCAAAGGCGGGGGCAGTAGTTGAGGGGTTACCTTAGAGTTTAGTCTTCAGTCCCAACGGGACTCTCGCTGGAATATGAAATGGAGGTTTCCAGGTCAGGGGATTGATGGGGAGAGTTCAAGGGAATTTTGCTTCAAGAAACAGAGAAGGATGCGTTTGGAACGAAGCTTGTTTTGTTTTCTAATGAACCGACAACGTATCAAAAAAAAAAATTGAGCTTGGGCTTTCCATGAAAGCTGTGTTTCTTTTGCAAGTTTGATGGCAAGTCCATCTCATTAGCTCCGATAAAGAATTAAGCAAATACGTGTATAGTTAATCAAATAATTAAGCACGTTCTCGCCTTAACCCTCTCTAAAATACAAAGGGAGAGCTTTGCTATCTATTTATTAATACATAATCGTAAATTGAATGCATTTTTATCTATTTATGGCTGATGCACTAAGTAGCACCAACATCGACACGCGACACGACAAGACACGCCAACACGTCATTTCTAAAAAATAGAGAATTCTGACATGTTGTATATTAAATCTATATTTTTATATATACATGATAAATTATCATTTTTTCGATTATTTCAATCAAGTTAATTTGATTAAATCTACAAATAAATAAATAATAATAAAAGAGCCTAGAATGAATTACTCTAAAAATATTAATCCATCATTTGTTAGTATCATTCATTGTTTCGAATTGACAAATTCAATTACATTCCATTTTAATAATACATAAAACTTGAAGAGAAAAAAATAATCATTCCACATTCCACCATTAGGGTTTGTGGAATTAAGGTGATTAGGTGGAGGCTTTTAGATTTTGATAGATTATCAATTTTACCCCTAAAATATTGAAAATTTTCAAAATTGACCCTTCGCGTGTTGGAATAGCGTGTCGGGATCCCAACTCGCGTGTCACTGCTTGTTCGGTAGATTTGACCACGTGTCGGATGCATGTCGAACACCAACACGGAGCCTCCGGAGAGTGTCTGTACTTCTCTACTGATACATGGCACATTTAGGCTCCGTTTATTTCACGAAAAATGAATGTTGTGGAAAATATTTTCCTAAAAACGTGGGCTTATATTGTTTGAAATAATTAGCCAATAATTTTTTCATCATGGACAACTGGAGGATGTAAAAAAATTATATTCATTTATTCTTTTTAGTGATATAAGCGATCATTTTTAGAAAAATATTATCCAAATTATTCATTTTTCGCGAAACAAACGGGGCCTTAATTTGTGTTTCGATTGTTTATATATATAGTATTTAAGTCGAAAATTGAGTTATTCGTGTGCATGTCACTAGTATTAGGATGAGAACACGTTCCACGCCTGTGCATAAAAAAAATTACATGAAGCGAGGTTGGTGGAGAATGGAAGGAATGGAGAAAGGAGGCAAGGTGAGAGAGTCAAAGAGAGAGCGTTGGAAGTAGCTACCTAATCTAATAAAAAATATATATTTATACTATAATATATTTCAAATAAACTAATAAAAGTGAAAAATACAAAAAAAAAAAAAAAATAATAATAATAACTCTAGTGTTTTGCAGTGTTTTATTTACTACTTTGTCCATGTGTAATGAACTGTTTTTCTTTTCAATATGCATAATTTGACCTCATTTTTTTTGTTTTTTTGTCGTTTAAAAATTTTATATATCAAGATAGAGTAACTAATGAAAGGCATCTCCAAATTAATCATTCGATAATCAAGAGCCCAGGTCGTGCGTCAAGTCCTCGCCAGGCCCAGCCCATTCATTGTTGGGCCTCATGAAATTGGTCAGCCTCTCCCAACGGGCCAACAAGGAGTCCAACTCGCTCCATGCTCTGGCCGAGCTGGCCCGGCCCAACCGGTGGACTGCTCATTAAACGGGTTCCAAACTCGACGTCGGTCACTTGGGTTTTGACTCGCGTCTTGTCCTATCCGCAAGACCGGTGGAGTATTTCATAAGCTCGAAATTTACCTACTTGGGTGTAGCCTTCCGGGGGTTACCGCGAAGGTATTACCGGCGTGGACGAAATTGATAAACGGAAACTGCGATCGGAATTTTTGTTAGCTTGTTTTGCACTTAAGAAAAAGATGATCAGGGTCACAACCATATACAAGTGGAGTGCATGGCTGTAAAATAAAAGAAATCCAATCCTCTAGTAACTGTGACCTTTTATCAATTGGTCACAGTTACTGAAAATTTGACAAAAGATAGAATTTGGTATTACTAGAGACAAATTTACAATGAAAAAAGGGATAAGTGCATTGGAAGTCCTAAAATTTATCACGATAATTCAACAGAGTCATAAAACTTTCAAAAAGTACAATTAAGGTCTAAAACTTATCACAAAAGTGCAATCGAATATTAAAACTTTCAAAAATTGCAATCAACAGAAGAATTTGATTGGATCAATTTGATAAGTTTTAGGACTCGACTACATATATACCGGTTTGGATGGGCAGTTCACACATGAAACCGGGAACCGAACCGGTTCACTTAAGAACCACCGGTTCTGGGCCGGTCCAATCCGGTTCCTTTGTACATCCCTAGTGAATACCGAATTTGCCTTGCAAGTTTGATTTTTTTTTATTTTAGTATAATGTTAAAACAACTACCCATTGTTAACAAGTCATTACATGAGATCACTAATTGAATCAGTCAAGCAACGTTTTTCTTAATGCTATTAACGATAGCCGGTCAAGGATTACTTTGATCTGAAGTGAAAATTTAGGTTGACCTGCTCTCGTAGCCGGGGTCTTCTCATTAAATTAGGTTAGATCATATTAGATTAAGCTATAGACATTAGAAGCTTGTTGTCAAGTCAACATCCGTCGTTATTTATTGCAATTTACAACTCGATGTATTGTCAATATTCGAGTAGCTATCCCAATTAATCAAGTTTCGATTAACCAATACGGCACGAGACCAAAGCCACTTAAATGGGGAAAAGCCTACTTTGTTGGGTGGTCTTAGGCTTCTCTCGTTCCAAAAGCTAGCTCTAAAGATGAGACTTTCCCTCACACTTATAAATCGACCACCAGCCCTTTCCACAGCCGATGTGGGATAACCCCAATATACTTAAGCATAAGCAAATGTAACGGATAGAAAATTCTCAGAAGAGTTTGAGGTGATAACGAAAGTATGTTTTGGGCAGATAAGTCATGTCAAAATGCGAGAAAATACTTCCAATGACGATTGCCAGTAGGGCCGTAAAAAATGCCCCTTCCGATTCGAAAATCAAGAGTAAAATTACAAAAAAAAGCCCCACCCCATTTGAGAGCACATGCTGCCTTCATATTCCCGATTCGACCCAAATCACTTGACACCTCTAACGATTAGTTCAAACTATAGCATAGAATCTCCTCGTGTGCGGATCACATCCCGTTTCAAATAGCAAGGAGCATTTCGTCACCAGGTCCCGTTCCTTAAATTAAGGGCGAGGATAAGCTACTGCTCGAACACTCGACGTCCACCGATTTTTTTTTTTTTTTTGGGAGGAGACTGACTGAGCTTTTCAAGAACTATATCAACATGTCTTTCACCCAATTTTTAGGTCGTGCTGCTAGATTTTGAATAAGTTTTCAGGGCTGACGGGGCACATCAGCAAAGAATCTGGTCCACAACAATTAAGAGAGGTGGAGGGGGGCTTCTACCTTCCAAGAAGATAGCTCACCACATTCATTGTCATTCACTACCATCATTTTTGTCGAGGGAAAAGTGTCAAAAAAAGTCATAAACTTATTGCATTGGTGCCAATTTAGTCCTAAACCTTTTTTTGGTGCCAATTCAGTCCTAAACCTTTTATTGGCGCCAATTTAGTCCTAAACCTTTTGCATTAGTGCCAATCTAGTCCTAAATTGGCCAACTGAATTAGCACAAATGCAAAAGGTTTAGGACTGAATTGGCACAAATGCAAAAGGTTTAGGACTAAATTGGCACCCAAAAACGGTTTAGGACTGAATTGGAGTCAATGCAAAAGGTTTAGGACTAAATTGGCACAAAAAAAAAGTTTAGGACTGAATTAGCACCAATGCAATAGGTTTAGGACTTTTTTGACACTTCTCCCTTTTTGTCAACTAACAAGGTACCGTAGGTCGCTCGGGCATGAATATCTTCGTCTATATAAGATCAGGATGTGTGTTCTATAGTGAATTATTCGTCTAAGTTTCGTCGTATTTCATATGAATATGCTCTTTTCGAACAACGTAAAATCAGGATTATGAGCTCATATCATATACAATTAATATGATATAGAAACTCGATAACAGTAAGAAAAAGTTACTCGACATGAGAGAAAGGAGAATTGTTATGTGTAATTACCAAAATTATTGTGGTGTCGAGAGGCAAAAAAAAACTTATCAGGAAGTACTTAAGGGAACGAGTTGCAAAACATCTTGGAATTCTCAATAATGGCTCATTTGCGGCATTGAAATTATTACAACGAGGAGGGGGACCATCCCAGCAAAATTGCCAAGAATCTGTTGACTGACTTTTCTCCCCCAACGAAACAGTCGAAAAAGAAATTTCTTTTCTTTCTTTTCCCTGGTCAACAAAAGACTACTGTAGCCGGTCAATTACGTTGACCAAAAATCTTCAACTTCGCAGACATAATAACTTCATAAACCAACCAATTTGCAAGGGAAAAATCTAAAGTGCTATTCAAATTTTGGAGAACTACAAATAAAAAGTTGAATTTGAAAAAAAAAAAAAAAGGACCAAAGTACGCAAGTCTAGACCCGGCCATGAATACACCATATATATTTTCACGAAACGTTCATTTTGCAGGAACCATTTCGTGGGGACAATTGAATAAGAGAAGTTTGTTGCGTGTCGTGCCGTATTCGTATCTAATCTACCTTTTAATTTTGCATATCTAATCGAGCATGTTAGAAGAGTGTACACAAATACTCATCAATAAAAAAAATTAATGCTTATTACGGATATACTTAATAACTGTTTCTGTAGCACTATTTAGGAATGCTTTTGTTTCATGAAAAAAGATGAGTGATTTAGAAATATTTTTCTGAAAAGTGATCGCTTATATTGTTATTATTTTCGTTGTGTGATTATTTCAAGCGATATCATTTTTCGAATAATATTTTAAAATTATTAATTTTTCACAGCCTAAATATTCAATTAAAGTTTTTCCTAAAAACAAGTGCATGACGGTCCATCAACGGAATCTACGAATTCCGTTAGAATCGGGAAGCCGCGGGTCGGTCCGCCGGCTCAACCGCACTGCATTTAATGGTCTGCGTTCAGTCATTAATATCTCCTCCTCCTTCTACTTCTCTCTCCTCTCTCTCTCGCGGACGCTAAAGCTCGAGCGATTCCTCCGACGCGAGCGTCGAGAAATGGAGTTCACCGACGCGAGCGTGGGCGGCGGAGCAGAGGATGAGGCGCCTCCGGAGATCAGCGAGGTCGAGAAGCGCAAAATCGGCCATATGCGAGCCGTCGTGGAGCGGGAAGATCCTTCTGCCAAGGTTCTCTTTTTCCGGATTCTTCGTCCATTTTCGTCGCCGCGTTCTCTTTGTAATTGTTAGTATACACGTGTAATTTGCGTCACAGAAGTTCTGCATTTGGTGTGTTGAGCAGTTAATATATGGGCCATAAATCGTTGACTTAAGTTTTTTTTAGTAAAGTGAGTCTAACTGGATATATTGACGGGCTCGGACTTAGGCTCAGCGATCTCCCTTTTTTAGTGAAGGTATCGGGCTTCTGCTACGCACTCTTAATAGTAATCGCACGACTCTGCTTTTTCCCTTGTTGCGTTTGTGGAGCTACATTTGGTTTTTTTCTAGCTTGAATTTGAAGCTTCGGATTGGCTTTAGTCGCTCCGGACTATGATTTTAGATGTTCTGGATTTGAAAAGTGAAATGTGTGTCCTGATAATTACGAGCGAGGAAAGTGAACTGATGCTGCTCTCTGTGTCCTTAATTGTATGATTCCTCATGCCGGAACGAAGCTAGAAAGCGACATTGACTGTGATTCAAGTTTAGCTGTGGTTCTTGTCAGTATTCCATTGCTCGATTTTGTCGGAATCGGAGCTGTATTATTAAGTGCTCCTCTGTAACTAGCTTCCACCTTACATGGTTACAATTTCTCTAAAGTAGCAAAATTAGAGTTTAGGTGATTCTCGTCGATCACTTGCACGTGGACCATGTTATTATTTCTAACCTCTGGATCGACCTGGCTTGTGCTTCAGTCTATACTCAATTTAGCATTAGTTGGTAAGTCATTAATATTACACACATGTGTGTCCATCAAAAAGAAAGAGATGAAAAGATTTGCTCTTGCGTGAGATTTCTAAACCCTTGTCTTCCAATGTAAGAATCGCCAGTGGATCATCCAAAATTGGATGCATATGTTTGTAAGCAGATAGTTAACAATGTGTTTGGCGGTTTCCTTTTCATGTGGTCTTGCAATAGAGAACTCGGCTAATTTAAACTGGGAGACTACTTATAGGATTTGGTGTCTTAGATCATGCCTGTTTTTAGATTGCAAAGTCAGGTCCATGAATTTAATTTACGTCGTCACTACAATATGATTTTTAGTTGCAGGATGTCGATGATTTTATGATCCGGAGGTTTCTGCGAGCTCGCGATCTAGATATAGAGAAGGCTTCTAAGCTATTTCTGAAGTACCTGAGCTGGAGACGGTCTTTCGTTCCAAATGGGGCCATATCGGCTTCAGAAATTCCCAATGACCTTGGTCAGCAGAAGTTGTTTATGCAAGGTCTTGATAAAATGGGACGGCCTATAATAGTTGTATACGGGGGTAGGCATAATCCTTCCAAAGGAAGTCTTGAGGAGTTCAAGCGTATGTTACTTCTTTTATTCTTTCAGATTTTCTTCTAACCAATATGAATTCATCGCTTCATGCAAGACTTACCATCATCTAATTAAAAATAAATTCAGGCAGAGAAGTAGTGAATTTTGGCTAAGTTGAGTTGCTTTACCATGTGCAGGTTTTGTGGTCTACAGTCTTGACAAAATATGTTCCAGGTATCTCTTCTCCTTAATGTGACTCTGGACATCATGGAGATCTGAAAATACTGGAAACTGAGGATTCTTTCTGTTTTTGGGTGCCAACCCTTTCAAAAATGAATTCCTTCAGAAGCATTCTGGTTAAGTAGTCTATCTTGTGAGGCACAAATATTTCACCGCATCACCTTATCGAATGATTGAAAAGAATGGACCTATTGCTTGCAACCTTAAAGACTATATCTAGAGCCACCTTCCTCAACGGGAATAGTGTTGGAAAGTTTCTATCATAGACCGGCCCCTTATTGGTTTCTCAGTTCTCAGTTTCCTAAGAACTGTGATCAACCCAGGTCTTTCGTTTGCATTCACTTACCAGTGTTGGTCAAATTTTAGCCAATAACTTAAGCTGATTGTTGGGTGTTGATCTTTCAGAATGCCTGGAGGGCAGGAGAAGTTTGTGGTCATAGCAGATCTCGAAGGATGGGGATACAAAAGTAGCGATGTACGTGGGTACTTAGCAGCACTGTCAATCTTGCAGGTTCAATCTTCTGTCTCCTGCTTTTCTTTTGTATCTAGTTGATGATGATGAAAACATTAACTTGAATCCAGTCCCTCCTTGAACTGTAAAAATGTGAAATTTTGTCTTTAAGGATTGCTTGCACCTGACATGAAACTAAAGTTTAACTGAATACAGAATGTGCAAACTGCAGATTATAACTATATTGGTTGGTTGATGCCAGGACTGCTATCCGGAGAGACTGGGCAAGTACTTTCTTATTCATGTGCCTTACATTTTTATGACTGCATGGAAGATGGTTTACCCATTCATCGACCCTAAGACGAAAAAGAAGGTATTGTTGGATTTATCACTTCTTGCTCGCCATTCTAGTCCTCCATGTTGACTTACTTTCAGAGTTCTTAAATGGGATTAGCAAAAGAAGATTGGAACTTTTGGAATTCTCCTTGGTATTTAATTGCAAGAACACATAAACAGAACGTAATGAACTCCTCTGCTCGAAATCAACTGATGATAGGTATATCTAGATGTATGAGTCTAATAGTTAATTAACTGATTCTGATCTTATCTCTCAGATTGTTTTCGTCGAGAACAAAAAACTGAGAACTACTCTGCTCGGGGACATCGATGAAAGCCAGCTCCCAGATGCCTATGGAGGCAGGTTGCCACTCGTTCCCATTCAAGACAGCTAAATTCTACTCGTACAAGAATTTTCTCCTCCTTTCTTTTCTGGCCGTGGGCCTGTACTATATAGTATATAAAGAAGATATCATATGGAAAAAATGTGGAACAACGGCCAAAATTCATGGCTGAACTGTCCTGATGATAATTATATCTCACCGTATTTATATTCTTTGTTTGAGGGACTTATAGTGTGGTCGCTTCAAAAACTTGTGGGGTTAATATACCAGATAGTGTTGTCCAATCCAATGTACTCTACTCTTCTGAAAAATGATTGGTTTTGCCCACTAGGAGCATACCATGAGGGCGTTTGAGCTAGAAACCGGCCAGAACCGGCTTTTTCCTTTGATACCAAGTCAGTTCTTAGGAAAAATCGATCTGATTCAGGATCTTCAAGAACCTAGAATCTTTGACCAAAAAAGAAGAAGAGAAAAGAATCGACTTAGGACCAGTTGACTTCTAGATTTCAAGGTCGGAATCGTCGGGTCCACCTAGGAACCTACGATTCTGCATACACCAATTCTCCCTTTATTGAAGAAATAAATTTTGCACTTCTCGATATTCAAGTCATGGACTAAGCAAAGTCCTTTATTAGGCAAACTTTTTAAATTATAAATGTGGTAATCAACTTTTAGTTTTACGAATGAAAAAGAAATTCGATTAGCTTCGGTACCTAAGACTCGACTTGGAGCTACGGTGTATACATCCGTATGCGTATGTATGTCCTGCGAATTGGGCCTGGCCAAGAAAGACAATTGTGTATTATAAGCAACACTTACAAATTAGGTTGAATTTACTCATTCCAACTAAAACTACGCATCCCAACTATGAATCTTGTCTGACTACCTCTTGACTCTCTTGTTTCACCTTTATACCATCTTGAGCTGAGCATCTCGTTCGAGCTCTCTTGCGTGTTCGATCACCTGAAAGGCTCTTCATAGATTACTCGCTATATGCTCGGTCTAAGCTCAATCTTGCTGTCTGCGAGTTATATCCATCACCAGAAGTCTCTGCACGAGCACGTCCCTTTACTAAAATGGTGGAAACGGTTCTGATCTCGGACAACGATCTCTCTTTGAGATACATCCGACATGTGCTTCATAAAAGAATGGCAATCATGACAAATTCGGATGTTCTTCATGACCCGTATTGTCCTACCATCTTCGAAATGCAGAAGGGCGAAAGCAATTGCCAACTTCTCGCTGTGATAAATCAGATTGCTCTCCTTCTCCTCCTCTTCGATATCGTGTAGCACGTTCGACGTCTGCGTTGTATAACCTCGAAGCTTCAATCTATCGATTATCGTAGTTAACAAGTCCCTGATACTTTCCCACTCCGGATGAGAATTTTCCCCTGAAACAAACTCATGGATCTCCTGGTCTGCAGTGATCAAACTATACCCTGGTCTTTTGCTAATTCTCCTACCTTTCATTGAAATTCTCATCTGAGCTTTGCGGTTCCATTTACCAACGCCCCCATAGGCATTAGATAGAAGGACATAATCGCCGTCGTGATGAGGATCCATCTCATGAAGTCTTCCTCTCGCTTTTTCAGCTAAGCCAAGATGGTTATGATTCACACAGGCTCCAAGCAGAGTTCTCCAGACAACTGAATTTGGCCTGATTGGCATCTTTTCTACAAATTCATACGCTTGCTCAACCAACCCGGCTCGACCAAAAATGTCGACCATACACCCATAATGCTCGAGTGTTGGTTCCACGCCATGTTCTTTCCTAATGCTTTCGAATATTCCTCGGCCTTCTTCAACAAGTCCCGCGTGGCTGCAAGCCACTAAAACCGCAGAGAACGTTATAGAATCCGGCCGCATTCCTGATTTCTTCATGTCATCGAACAATTTGAGGGCCTTATCACCGCGGCCATGCACTGCAAGCCCGTTGATCGCCACAGTCCAAGTCAACAAATTTCTCTCGGGCATTTCGTGGAACACCCTCATCGATTCATCGACTGACCCGCACCTGGAGTACATGTCTATCAAAGCCGTCCCAACAGAAATCTTCCAACTCAAGCCACTTCTGCGAACGTAACAATCCACCCACCTACCCAATTCCAAAGCCCCTAAGCTGGAAACAGCCGAGATCACGCTGAGCAAAGTGACCTTATCTGGTTCAAAAGTCTCTACCAGCTGCATTTCCCGAAAACAAGCCAAAGCATCGTACCCAGATCCATTATTCGCGTAACACCCAATCAAAGACGACCAAGACACCAAGTCTCGCTCAGTCATTTCGTCAAACACCTTCCTCGCCGACTCCACCGCACCAAAACACCCATACGCACTGATCAGCGCGTTCTGGACATAAACGTCGGAGTCGAGCCCGAGCTTCGCGATCAGGGCGTGAAGGCCGTGGCCCATCTCCCGGAGGCGAGAGCAGGCCTTGAGGACGAAAGGGAAGGTGAAGTTATCGGGCGACACGCCGCGGCGGAGCATCTGGCCGAAGAAGGAGAGGGAGTGAGGAGGGGAAGAGTGGGCGTGGCATCTGATGATGGTGTTGTAAGCGACGGTGTCGGGAGAGGAGACACCGGCGAAGAGAGAGCGGGCGTGGGGCAAGCTCTCGGGGGCCGAGGCGGCCCATGATAGCAGGAGGCGGCGGAGGGAGGCGGCGTCGTCTTGGAGGCCCGTCTTGATGACGAGGGAGTGGAGCTTGTAGATATTGTTCATGGATGTTCTCGCATTGCATTAACGAGTCGTGGAAATATGTTCTCCAGTCTTGTCATCATCTAACCCACTTTGATTTATACATCGAGTCCGCTGACTTCTTTTATTTTTGCAATTGGATCCTTCTTCCGTCAATTGTATTGTGGTTAGCGGATCCTTCTAATTTGCTGACAATACATTGCTTACGGACTGTATCTTGACAAGTGGAGCTTATGCTCTTTGTGGCATTAACGTCCCCAACATGTTAAAACAAATCTATTTAAGGAAGAAAAAAAAAAAAGAGCTAACGGCGGTAGCATTGACGAGCATCAACTGCCCTCCCGGGATTAGTCAGCCCTGTCTCCAGAGGGCCGTAGCATTGACAAGTACCAACCGCCCTCCCGAGAGTAGTCAGCCCTGTCTCCGGAGGGCCGTAGCATTGACAAGCACCAACCGCCCTCCCGAGATTAGTCGGCCTTATCTACGGAGAGGGCAAGCTGGCTCACTCCAGCATTGGACACGTGGCGATAAGAGTCTTCCAATGTTGCCGCCACATTCGGTGATACCGCCTTTAACCTTCATCAATGGCTCCACGGTCACAAATAGATCAGCCACCTCTCTCTACCTATCCGGCATGCGCACGAGTGAAATGTTATGGATCCGTGGTCAGATGACCCTGCGAGATCGATGACCCTGTTCCATCGCAGCATGCGCACGCGAGAGAAGGGGGCAGAGGTTTAGCAACTGACAGGCCCGCAATTGGCAGAGCAACAGCCATGGCGGCGGCGGCAGTATGCAGATTGGAGTAAGGGGAAAAGAGGGTTTATGGTGTGGCGGATCTTGACATGTAACTTGAAGCAGAGAAGCTCATAGAAAAATATTTTCACCATCTCAAGAAGCAGAATTTCCATGAAAACTGAGCGATCGGAAATCAAGAGAAGAGACCAACGCAGATCTGCAACTTCCTGTTTGTTTTATCTCCGAGTTACGACACCAACAGAACATAACAGCAACATATTTAGCCAGCAGAATACATATGAAAAGTATAACGTTTGTTTCCTACCTTGGATACCCCTAAAAAATGAGACAACTCACATTGTATATTTGATCTATACTGATTTAAGTTAACAATGATATCAGTAACTCAACTATTCATCTTCTTCGGCAGATGCAGATGCATGATGTGGGAAACTCGACCATATATTGGACCAGGTCCTGTGCCCGTCAATCAGCTCCTTCACAACTGAGGCCGCTTCCCCCACGCTTACTCTAACTTGATCTTTGCTGTCCCTCTCTCGAATGGTCACATCAACTTGAGAATCGACAGTGATTGCAAAGGGCACACCAAGCTCATCGGTTCTCGCATATCTCTTCCCTATGGTGTTGCCTGTAAACATAGCCAGGGCACAGTAGCAGATGATCATCCAATGTAACTTTGGTGCTTTCACTGAGGGCAAGAAAGTAATTCTCCATCTAAAATATACAGCTCAATAACAAAACAAGTTCTGATCTAAGTTATTTGTGTATCATTCAGATCTGCAAACCTGACACCAACCTTAGCAGTTTCCACAAATCATAGCTCAGATTTTAACAGAAAAAAGGGAAAGAGGAAAGAGAAGATGCCCATTAATGGAGCTGATCCTAGCATTACGAAAAAAGACACAATCTATAATAATAATAAAAAAATGCATTTAAACCCCTCGAGAAAATCCCCTTACATTGTGAATAGGACAAAGAGTGATCAATATACAGTATTCATGTCACGCATACGAAAAGGAGAACGCTTCAGAAATCAAAGCTCCGTTTAAGAAAGAAAAAGCAAAGAGGATAAAGATGTCCATCAAACTTTGGAGCTGATCCTAGCATGAGGATAAATGAAAACAGTTTCAAGGAAACAGGCATTCACACCCCTCCATAAAATCCCGTTCTATGGTGAGTAAAGAAAAGAGAGTGACCAAGATATAAGAAGCTTCATGTGAATATGTACAAAAGAAACTCATTTTACGCAAGAAAGTAAGAACCTAAATTCTATATTGGATAAGTACCTGTAATGTCAATCTTGTTTGAAACACCAGCCACAGTCAGTGATCTGCTAATAAGTTGAGCAACTGACTCATACTCTTGCTTCTGTATCAATGGGAAAACTGTACATTTTATAGGTGCTACAAGTGGAGGGAAGCGAAACACATTTAGTTGTTCATCCCCCGCTTTGCTAGGCCTTGTATAGAAAGAATGCTCAAAAAGGCAGTATATTATGCGTCCAATGCCAAAAGACGGTTCAATAACAGACGGTGTAAAAACCCTCTGATGTTCTTTTATCTTCTGCTTAGAAATCTTCACCATGTTATCCTTGATAATTACACTCTTCCCCATTGTGCATACGAGAAATTCAGCCTCTCCTTTGGATTCTAAAGCAGCCTTCAACTGCAAAGCTTCCTCTTCACCCATTGCCTGGTATTCACAAGACGAATGCAAGCATTAAGTAAAGGAAGAGATTCCTGATATACCTAGCAAAAGAGCAAAAGCCAAGGACCTCCAGCATATACCTCCAGAGATTCAACCACCATCTTTTGATTTCCCTTAAAGGCAAGACCTAGTTCCTTCTTGTTTGGAGCAATTACCAGTTTCTGCATTGATACTTCAATTAGTCAAGTCACGATCACAAACTCAAGCATATACAAATAAAGGGCAGAAACCTGCTCTATGTACTACAAGAATAGCTAGCAAAATTAACTAGTCTGAAGAATTACCTCCACTTCTCTGGGTTCAGCAAATTTTTCATGTGCAACAAGGGCAACTCCACTTTTCTCCTGTCAAATAATAACAATCATCACTCCAACTAGCCTCCAATTAGACGCCTCTATAATTAGCGGAACATATACATCTCTAAACTCTCTTTTTATTCAGTTTTCAACCCCCTCTAAATATGACGGATAATTTTTGCTTCAAACAGTATATTAGACAAAATAATATAATTGTGCGACAATGGATAACATTTGCCATCGATCAGATGCTTGCCACACAAGACAGCTAAAAAGAGAACCTCTACCATTTAACAAACCTTACCATACTATACAGAGATCATCGAAGAAAGAAGTAAAATGGATAAAATGAAAAATAAATATTGTTAATTTCTTAGGCATGTTGGCAGTTTATGATTCAGACTCCATAACTTTTCCTCCGCTACCTAAAAACTAGATCAGGATGAAGAGTTCTGGAAGGATTTGAAAAAGACTTGAGCGAACCTTATGACAATTTCATTTCACTTACTGAGATAACAAAAGATGAAGCTGTTTCTTTCAGAATTCCTGAGCGTGCGCCTTTTCTCAAAAAAAAAAAAAAAAAAAAACTTGAAATAAGGGAACATAACTCTTACCGTATGTGCTCGTAAATCATACGCTGACCTATCTGCAATACCAACACACTCAATCCAACCATATGAACACTCAATTTCAGCATCCCAACAATCTGCTGCATAGTGAGCCATTTCGTTTGCAAGATGCTGCCTAAATCGCAAGCGATCCTTGTCTATCCCAAGGCAAGTTAAAAATAGATACACTCTCCCAATGAAGTAGCCAAGAGTCTCATTGTTTACGGTTCCCTAAAAATAAACATCGGAATTTGTGAGACTCAAAGTGAACAAGTTAGGGGAAGAAACATCAAGTCCAAAAGATGATTCAAGCTAACCTTTGAAACTGCTTCACCAAGCCGAGTTTTAGTAGCTGATTGGCCAGACATTTGTTGTTCCCTTGGGAACATCAAAAAATCCAGATCAGCAACTTGAGAAAACTTTGCATGGGATTTATCTTCTGGATCGACAAAATGCTCGATCTCAGCAAGAGTGAACTCACGGACTCTCAAGAGACCTTGGCGAGGAGAAATCTACACGTGTGAAAAGGATTAGAATTAATCGTAGATTTTATGAGGACTCGATGATGATAATGACAATATCTCTACTACAGCATTGGAGACCACGTTGTAAGCTCATTGACTAACAAGACAATCAAATATGACATGTAAAGCAATCTTAAGACAAGTAATGCTATATAATAGTATCAAAGCAGAGATGATGCATACAGCCCAAGCATGTGAGCATGGACAATTTAGGATGATTAGAAAGAAGGATGCACAACCTCATTTCTGAATGCCAGACCAATCTGAGCAGCACCAAAGGGGAGTTTATTGCCATTATAATAATACAGGTCTTTGAAATTTACAAAAATGCCTTGTGCAGTTTCAGGTCGCATGTACCTGCAGTAGATTGAGAAAAAAAAAAAAACTTCCGTAAATCTCAGAGACTACTATAATATTCTTGAAACAGGAACTTAATTCACTTGAAGTCTGCACCATGCACGACAGCATGACATCCATCGTTGGTACTCACCCAGGGAGCAAACCAGATGGGCCTATAGATGTTTGAAACATCAAGTTGAACGGATAGGGATCGGAGAGAGGGTTTTTGGTTTCAGGAGCTGTGATGCCATATTCTTTTATCTTGGCACCCAGTTGGTCAGCAGAGAGATCATCCAAAGTTGCAAGTACGAGCTTTAGTTCCGCAGCCTTCTCTGCACTAATGCTCAAATCTTTTTGGAGCTTCTCATTACAAAAATCTTTGAGCAGATGGTCAGCTCGATAGCAAGTCCCAGTTTTCTCATCCTTCACCATAAGGTCAGTAAACTTGTCCACGTGACCCGACGCCTTAAGGACAGTTTCCAGAGTGACGCAAGAGCAGTCAACCTCCAACATTTCCTCCTCGCGAACAAAATGCTAATAATAGAAATGAAAAACAACACATCAGACTAATCTTTGCACTGTTCTGCATCCAGGCATTTTCTATGAGCGCACAACAAGGACATGCAAAAAGCCAGAATAACAACGCTTATCCACCGCACTGGATGTTGTAAACAGCCCTCTTGTACCAACATAAATTGAATTTCCACTTTGAGGTCTCTGGGAAATGATCTCTATCGAACGCATTAGACTCCTAAATTCAAACTCGGCCGAGAAGAGAAAAACAAAAACTTCAACACCAATTCACAACGACAAACTATACCCGCGAAAGCCTCTCCAATTCAACTCATATCCATGACCAACCTGACGCCAGAAGGCCAACACGTTCGACTTGACGTCGCAGCCGGGCGGGCCGTAGTCGTAGAGCCCAGCGACACCCCCGTAAATCTTGAACGAGGGAATGTAGAACAGGCGGCGCTCGAGCGTGTTGGCGACGAGCCGACGGAAAGCCTCCCTGGTGAGGGCGCCGTCGCCGGAGACGGCGGCCTGGAGCTGCTTCTCGATGCCGGCCTTGTCGATCTTGAGGCGGTTGAGCTCCGCGATGGCGGCGTCGATCTCCGGCTTCGGAGCCTTGCCGGCCTTGAGGGCGCGGACGGCGTTGCCCTGGACGTCGACGGCGGCCTGCCTGTCGGCGAGGGCCTTGCGGAGCGAGTCGTCGGCGGCGCGGTCCATCGCGGGGGAGGTCGGGGAAGGAGGAGGGAGAGCGGGAGGGGAGGAGGAGGGAGAGAAGAGGCGAGAGGTGGAGAAAAGAGAGGCGAGGGGAGTTGATGAGGCGAGTCTGGTGAGGAGCGAAGAAGAAGATGATGGTGGTGGTGGTGGCATGCGAGTCGAGTCCCCTCGGCGATGGTGAGGGAAAAATAAATATCTGCTGTTAGGGTTTTGGAAAGATGAGTGGAGCGAGTGGGGGATCGGGTCGGGGGGATAATTTTTTGGATTCTCGCGACTTTTATTGGAAATTATGATGATTTTAGACCGTTAGTTAAATAAAGAAAAATTATAGACGAGTGACGGGTATTCTTGAAATCAGTTATATAACCGAATGCTCTCACATATTAATAATTCGCTGATAATTGTGTAAAATAAAAAACACATTTTAATAATAAAATATATTTTTTGAATAAAAATATTTAAAAAATTAAAAAAAAACGAAAAAAAATCAGAAAATTTTATAAAAAAAAATAGGAAAAAAATTTCATATTGCATAAAAGTATTTTAGTAATATCATTTCTTATTTTATTTACCGCCGCCGGTCACCGCCCACCGCTGTATGAAATAAAATAAAAAATACTTTTTAATAATAAAAAATATTTTTTGAATAAAAAAATTTTAAAAAATTTAAAAAAAAACGAAAAAAATCAGAAAATTTAAAAAAAAAAAGAAAAAAATTTCATATTAGATGAAAATATTTTAGTAATATCATTTTTTATTTTATTTACCTCAGCCATCTACTGCTGCCTGTCGCCGCCCGCCGCCGGAGAAAAATGAAATAAAATAAAAAATACTTTTTAATAATAAAATATATTTTTTGAATAAAAATATTTTAAAATTTTAAAAAAATGAAAAAAATCAGAAAAATTTAAAAAAAATAGGAAAAAAATTTCATATTGCATGAAAGTATTTTAATAATATCATTTTTATTTTATTTACTAATTTTTTTAGAAGTTACTGTAGGTGGAGGAATTTTGTTAAGGATATGGCCTTTATACAGTTACCAAACGCATTTCTGTTCCCAGAAATCGTTGCCGGGAACAGAAACAGAAAAAAATGTTTCTGTTCCAAAAGTTGTTCCGGGAACAGAAACGTTACCATACACAGCCTAAAGCCCTCCAAGACTGATCTGGGCGGGGCAATGGTCGGTAAGGGGATCACGGTCCTCGCCTACAACTGGCGGGTTGAGGCCTTTGCGACCAGCAGAGGGAAATAAGAAAAAAAGAAAAAAAATGAAAGAAAATAAAAAATTCATATAATTAAAAAAAGAATCGCAAAAATCATCCACTTCAACACTCGTTGTGCATCGTAGGCCGCCCGGGGTTGACTAAATCGTTGCGTCAACGATTTTTTATCAAAATTAGCGGGAAGGACCTTATTGGAAGATCGTCAAAAGTTTAGAACTAAATTGATCAAGCTAAAAACTTTAAGTCAAAATTGGTCAAAAATACAATAGGTTTAAGATTTTTTGGGTAAATTTTTTCATAAATTATTTATTATACTAACAACTGACCTAATAAAAATATAAAAATAACATAACCGTAATTTATACACATATACTACGACAATCTTCTCCAAATATTGCTTTTGAGTTTGTCATTTAAGATTGTCGGTTGCTTAAATAGAGGCAAGAAAACGTTTGTATGCCACGACCAGCAATATGGTATAATCGACATTGTCCCCACAAACCTGAAATTTCCGGATTGCTTTGTTTTTGTGTTTAAATAGGAGAAAGTTAGGGACAAAAATGTGGAAAATGGCTTATTTTGGTCGATGGCTAAATTGAGTACTCAAGTTTCATTTTGGTCGATTGAGGATTTTAAGATTTTAAAAAAGCCACGATCATGTTTTGAGCCAACCGTTCGTGAAATCCAGACATCAGAAATAAGGCATGGCAAATGGCTAAATATAAGACTGTGGGAATCATGCAAGGTTTTCAACTCTTGAATTCTATCGATTGCGAGCTCGAGACCTGTTTGGACCTTTTCGAAATCTCCAACTATTAGTTTACTAAGATGTAACCTTAAATTCTCAGTTGGTGACCAAATCCTTGAGACTGTTTCCGCAATTGTCGAGAGAAAATTGGAATCATCAGTCCAAATTTTGACTGACGATCATGTGCGGAAGTAAACAAGTATGAGAAATCAAGAATACCGTGGGAAAATAATCAAATAGGTATCCGCAAAATTTGTTTTTCATTTACAGAAATGCAAACTCCCACAGTCCTGTGCAGGAAAAAAAATGAACATTGGTTCCATTCCACCATTGTAAACTTGGACAGTGGTTAGTAAACTTCAAATTGATTTGTTAAGAAGAATGGACAGGCAAATTATTTGACCGGTTAATTATTAGTAAGTCGACAACGAAATAATGAGTTTTTCCATGTCAAGTTCGACTATACATTAATGCATTGGTAATACAATAATTTGGACATACTAATCTTACCTCTATTTAACCTACCAAAACAATAGATTAATATTAACTTCACCAGGTGAAATGGAAATTAATTTTACAGATAAATGTGTCGAGAATACCATTTCGGGATTTTTTGCGAGACAAATATTATATTAATTTCGGATAAATATGTCATAACATGTTTACAACAATAAAGATTTATATTTCCAAGTTGACTGCTCAACGCAAAGCATTGGCCTAAACATGTTATTATCCCCAGCATATATACCTCCGGAGATTGAACTATCTTTTGATTTTCCCGAAAGGCAAGACCTAGTTCCTTCTTGTTTGGAGCAATTACCAGTTTCTACGTGGTTACTTCAATTAGTTAAGTTGAAGTAACAAAGTCAAGTATTCACAAATAAAGGGCAGAAACCTGCTCCATGTACTCCAAGAATAGCTAGCAAAATCAACTGGTATGAAGAATTACCTCCACTTCTCTGGGTTCAGCAAAATTTTCATGGGCAATCGACCCACCTACCCAATTCCAAAGCCCATAAGCTGAGCAAAGTGACCTTATCCGGTTCAAAACTCTCTACTAGCTACATTTCCCGAAAACGAGCCAGGGCATCGCACCCAGATCCATTATTCGCGTAACACCCAATCAAAGAGGGCCAAGTAGTGGTGGCAACGGTTCGAAACCGGCCGGTTCCCGTTCATGAACCGGCGGTTCCGGTTCGTGGCCACGGATGAACTGGAACTGGAACTTTAATGGGCAGTTCCGGTTTCGATTTTCAAATTTAATTTTTAAATAATGAATTATGAAATAAAAAATTATGAAATTATGAAATAATAAATTATCAAATACAAATTGTCATCAAATTGTAAATTGTAATCAAATTTGGGGGGAAAAAAGGGAGGAGGAAGGGGCTTGAACTTAATGAATTATCATTAACAGCCTATATGTCTTCTTGGGGATAAAAGAATCAAAGCACATGTAGTTCTTTTACCTTTGATAATCCCATACTTACCTCATCGTCAATCGTCGTTACCCGTTTCGCCGGTTCCAATACCGATACCCGTGGTGGTGGTATCTACATCATCGAAGAATTCGACTTCATTGTTGCGATCCATCTCTTGTTGTCGATGTTGAGCCTTTGTCCAATCATCGACACAAGCTTGAGCTTCCACCGATTCCGGAGCTAATCTTGAACGTCGGTCATCCAAAATATTGTCTCCAGCGCTAAATGCTTGTTCAACCGCAACTGTTGAATAAGGGGTTGCTAAAACCTGTCTTGCGATGAGAGCGAGAATTGAGAATTGGGTTAAATGCCTCTTCCACCACTCTAGAATTTTGAAATCTATGTCGCCTTCGGATTCACTAAACTCAAAAAAGTGGTTAATAGGTCTCTATTTCGGAAATATTTCATATTGCTCCCTTTTGTTTTATTTGCCTATTCATCAGCATTTTGTACCATTTACTAATTCTACCTAGGTCCCCGCTTTGTACCTCAATAGGTTGGGAAGATCCATTATCACCTACATTATATCTATTAGAAAATTCATTATATATTTATACTATTGCGTTTTTAACTACTATTTATATAACTCTAATATCTACAATTTCAATCAAATGTAAACAGTCATAATACGTATTAAAATAATCACATAAATCATCTAATTTGATACGTGGATCGAAAACACAAACAACCAAATAAATAAGAGGAATTTCGATATAATAATGCAGCCATTTCGTTCGCATTGCCATAATAGTCGGACCTAATTGATCATCTTTTTCATTTTGTTCAAAAATATTAGCAATATTAACACACTCTATTAAAAATAAATGCGTAGTAGAATAATAAACACCGGATAAAGTATAAGTTGCATCATTAAAATTTTTTAAAAGATCTATTTTTTTTTTTGCAAATATCCCACTCTTGTGGGAATAAATTAAACGTACATAATAAATCTTTATATGCAAAAGATTGATTAAGAAACTCGTAAGTAGAATTTCAACGAGTTGGAACATCTCTTGGAAATCTTTTTGGTCTTCTTCTATTTGCTTTACAAAATTTGCCCCATTCTTTCATAATTTGGGGATGTCTCCATAAAAATTGAATTGCTGTCTTTATTGGGTTGAGAAAAAATCAAGAGTTTGTAAACCATCTTATACACATAAATTTAAAACATGGCAAGCACATCTAATGTGAAAGAATTATCCACCAAAAGCGGGTTTACAAATCTTTTCTAACTCGGGAATGGAAGCGGTATTTGCCGCGGCATTATCAAAACCAACTGAAAAAATTTTATTAACAAAAAATATTCTTCTAAAACTTGCTTAATTATTCTATAAATATTAATTGCCGTATGCCTATCATCAAAAACTCAAAATGCAATAACTTTTTTTTGAATGTTCCAATCATCGCCTATCCAATGACATGTAATACCCATATAAGAATGGGTTTGCCAAGGATCATTCCAAATGTCGCTACCTATATGCACACATCCATTGAAATTCATAAAAAAAAAAATTAAATCTTCTTTTTCTCTTTTATAAATACCAAAAAGTTGGCGTTTAAGCGTATTTCTCGAAACAGGTTTTGCTTGTGGAGTACATGCAGTTTATATAAAATGATTAAAACCAACTTTTTCACCAAAATTAAACGATAAACGTTCAACGGCAGCAAATTTAGCTAATTCTTCTTTATAAACTTTTTCATTGTAACGAAATAAAGGAGGAGCGATAGAATTGGCGTACCCAAAAATTTATTGTTGGCTGGTATCCCCGCTCGCGTTAGATGTTTTGACCTCAGATGCCGTTTAAATGTTCCATAGCCGCCTCCAACTGTAAATTTGTATGTTGCCCCACAATATTTACATTTTACTTGATACTTGTTTCCGCCTAAATGTTCCTTCGTGAAGTGTTCCCATATGTCGGATGTACCCTCCCGTTTCAGCTCATTTGTTGTTGACATTTCTTTGATACTAGTAGGAGGATACAGACTTTCTTGCGTTGGGACGTGCTCGACGTTGGGACTAATATTGATATCATCAACATCGTCTTTCCAATATGCAAAATCACGAGGATCATGAGGATGAGAATAATCGGATTTCCCTATCGGGCTCTTTCCGTTGCCACTACCTCTGCTTCCAAGTACCATTTTTTGAGAGAATTGAGCAGAAAGTGAATTCAGAAAATTGACAAAGTCACAAAATTGAGAGAATTTGTGAGAATTTGAGAAAATTTATGAGAAAAAATGAAAGATGAAAAAGGACATTTATAATAGTTAGGAACTTACGATAGATTTATTTAATAATAAAAAAAGGGAATTGGCCGTTGCAAGGCAACGGTCAAAATTTTGACCGTTGCGCCTCAACGGCTATAAGCCGGTTCAAAAAAAATTATAACCCGTAACCGACGAGCCTGGTCAACGGGTCGGTTCTGGGCCCAAACCGGCCCATGGCCACCACTGCGGGGCCAAGACACCAAGTCTCGCTCAGTCATTTTGTCAAACACCTTCCTCGCCGACTCCACTGCACCAACACACCCGTACGCTCTTATCAGCGCGTTCTGGACATAACCATCGGAGCCGAGCCCGAGTTTCGCGATCAGGGAGTGGAGGCCATGGCCCATCTCCCGGAGGCGAGAGCAGGCCTTGAGGATGAAAGGGAAGATGAAGTTATCGGGCGACATGCCGCGGTGGAGCATCTGGGCGAAGAAGGAGAGGGAGTGAGGAGGGGAAGAGTGGGCGTGGCATCTGATGATGGTGTTGTAAGCGACGGTATTGGGAGAGGAGATACGGGCGAAGAGAGAGCGGGCGTGGGGCAAGCTCTCGGGGGCCGAGGCGGCGGAGGGAGTCGGCGTCGCCTTGGAGGCCGGTCTTGATGACGAGGGTGTGGAGCTTGGAGACATCGTTCATGGATGTTCTCGCATTGCATTACCGAGTCAAGGAAATGTCATCATCTAATCCACTTTGATTTATACATCGAGTCTGCTAACTTCTTTTAATTTTTGCAATTGGATCCTTTTTCCGCCAATTGTCCTATTGGCGGATCCTTCTAATTTGCTGACAATACATTGTTTTATGAACTGTATCTTGACAAGTGGAGATTAGGTTCTTATGTGGCATTAACATCAGCAACGATCATCCTTCTGATTCCAAGGCCAATACCTTATATTTTTACAGCAACTTTTTCCTCACGACGCATAAATTTTCATGTGACAATTTTTTTTAGCAGATATGATTTCCGAGAAATCGAGAACACATGACAATAACAGTCTTCTCCAGTGTTGCCACCGCATGCAGTGCTGCTACCTTAACCTTCATCCATAGCACCACGGGCACAAATAGTTCGGCCACCTTATCATGGGCATGGTCGAGCGGGAGAGAGAGAGAAGGGGGCTAAGGTTTCGCGATTGATGGCTAGCGTCTGGCAGAATAAACAGCTGCGACGACTGGCAAGGGCTTTGCACATCAGAATAAGGGGAAATTGCGGTTATGTTATCCCTCACTTTTAGAAGTTCTCTTTTTGGCGAAATAAACCCACCCTTAGTGCACATGTAAAATACGTATCAAAAGTATGCAATTGGTTTGCTACCTCGGATATCCCCCAAAAATGTGACTAATCGCATTATATGTTTGATTCTAACTGATGTAAAGTTAAGTAAACAATGATTTCAGTAACTCAAATACTCTAATACAGTCGACAAAAACAAGAAAATTTCTTTTCATCGTGTTTAGCAGATGCAGATGTAAGATCGGACCAAGTCCTGTGCCCATCAATCAACTCCTTCACAACTGAGGCTGCTTCCCAAGCAATTACTCGAACTTGATCTCCGCTGTCCCTCTCTCGGATGGTCACATCAACTTGTGAATCAACGGTGATCGCAAAGGGCACACCAAGCTCGTCGGTTCTCGCATATCTCTTCCCTATGCTGTTGCCTGTAAACATAGCCAGGGCGCAGTAGCATATGATCATCCAATGTAACTTTGGTGCATTCACCAAGGATGAGTAAGTAAATCTCAACCCAAATATACCGCTCCATAACAAAACAAGTTCTCATAAATGATATTTGTGAATTATTCAAATCTGCAAACTCAACATGCACACCTTAGCAAATTCTACAAATCATAGCTGTGATGTCAGCATTTACCTTAGCAAATTCCACAAGATATAGGGCTTCGTGTAAATATGTACAAAAGTCAGCATTTACATGTAAGAACCTGAATTCTTTATTGAATAAGTACCTGTGATATCAATCTTGTGCGAAACGCCAGCAGCAGTAAGTGATTTGCTAATTCGTCGAGCAACCGACTCATATTCTGGCTTCTGTATCAATGGGAAAACTGTACATTTTATAGGTGCTACAAGTGGATGGAAGTGGAACACATTTAGTTGTTCATCCCCCGCTTTGCTAGGCCTTGTATAGAAAGAATGCTCGTAAAGGCAGTATATTATGCGTCCGATGCCAAAAGACGGTTCAATAACAGACGGTGTAAAAACCCTCTGATGTTCTTTTATCTTCTGCTTAGAAATCTTCACCATGTTATCCTTGATAATTACACTCTTCCCCATTGTGCATACGAGAAATTCAGCATCTCCTTTGGATTCTAAAGCAGCCTTCAACTGCAAAGCTTCCTCTTCACCCATTGCCTGGTATTAACCAGACAAATGCAAGCATCAAGTAAAGGAAGAGATTCCTGATATAGTTAGCAAAAGAGCAAAAACCAAGTAACCTCCAGCATGTACCTCCAGAGATTCAACCACCATCCTTTGATTTCCCTTGAAGGCAAGACCTAGTTCCTTCTTGTTTGGAGCAATTACCAATTTCTACGTTGATACTTCAATTAGTCAAGTCATAATAACACACTCAAGCATCCACAAATAAAGGGCAGAAACCTGCTCCAAGTACTCTAAGAATAGCTGGCAAAATTAACTAGTTTGAAGAATTACCTCCACTTCTCTGGGTTCAGCAAATTTTTCTTGGGCAACAAGAGCAACTCCACTTTTCTCCTGTCAAATGATAACAATCATCACTCAAACTAGATACCTCTATAATTAGCTAAACATATACATCTCTAAACTTTCTCTTATCCAATTTTCAAGCCCTCAAAATATGCCGGATAGTATTTCCTTCAAACAGTATATTAGACAAAAGAATATAATTGTGCAACAACGGCTAACAAATGTCATCCATCACACACCATACTATATAGAGAACATTGAAGAAATAAGTAATATGGAAGAAGAAAAGTAAATTTTATTCGTTTCTTAGGCATGTTGGCAGCTTATGATGCACATCCCATAACTTTGCTTCTGCTACCTAAAAATCATTTCACTTACTGTAAAATCATTTCACTTACTGAGATAACAAAAGACAGCTGTTTCGTTCAGTATTCCTGAACATGAACCTTCTCCAAAAAAGGGAAAAAAAAGAGTTCTTGAAAGAGGGCAACATGACTCTTACTGTATGTGCTCGTAAATCATATGCCGACCTATCTGCAATACCAACACACTCGATCCAGCCATAGGAACACTCAATTTCAGCATCCCAACAATCTATTGCATAGTGAGCCATTTCGTTTGCAAGATGCTGCCTAAACCGCAGGCGATCCTTGTCTATGCCAAGGCGAGTTAAAAATAGATATACTCTCCCAATGAAGTAGCCGACAGTCTCATTGTTAACAGTTCCCTAAAAATAAACATCGAAACTGTGAGACTCAAAGTAACTGTGAGACTCAAAGTGAGTCTCACAAGTTAGGGGAAGAAAAATGAAGTTCAAAAGACAATTCTAGCTAACCTTTGAAACTGCTTCACCAAGCCGAGTTTTAATAGCAGATTGGCCAGACATTTGTTGTTCCCTTGGGAACATAAGAAATTCCAAATCTGCAACTTCAGAAAACTTTTCATGGGATTTTTTTTCTGGATCGACAAAATGCTCGATCTCAGCTAGAGTGAACTCACGGAGTCTCAGAAGACCTTGGCGAGGAGAAATCTACACGTGTGAAAAGAATTAGAGGACACATTGAAGATAATGAAAATATCTCTACTACAGCATTAGAGACCATCTTTAAAAAAAAAAAAAAAGCCCATTGACTAATGCAGTCTTAAGACAAGATATGCTATGCAATAG
Organism: Lenwebbia sp. NSW1173648; assembly: GCA_029784005.1. NCBI lineage: Eukaryota > Viridiplantae > Streptophyta > Magnoliopsida > Myrtales > Myrtaceae > Lenwebbia > Lenwebbia sp. NSW1173648. The sequence goes on from JARCGZ010000010.1 coordinate 11,525,946, forward strand.
TATCAAAGCAGAGATCATGCATACAACCCAAGCATGTGAACATGCACGATTTCGGATAATTAGAATAAGAATGTGCACAACCTCATTTCTGAAAGCCTGACCAATCTGAGCAGCAGCAAAGGGGAGTTTGTTGCTGTTCACATAATACAGCTTTTTGAAATTCACAAAAATGCGGGCTTTTTTCAAAAAAGGGTCCAGAAAAAAAAAATTTACGGATTTGGGTCTCGTTTGCCAAAATTTACCGGTTAGGGTCCCGTTCGGCGGTAAGACCGCCGAACTTGGGGAAAGTCGGACCAGGCATGTAAGTTTGGTAGCAGCGCTACCGAACTCATGCACGTTCGGTAGCGCTATGAGTTCGGTAGCAGCGCTACCGAACGTGCATGAGTTGCGGCGCCGACCGAACTTGCATGAGTTCGGTAGCGGTGCTACCGAACTTGCATGCGTTCGGTCGCGGTGCTGCCGAACTTAGACAATCCCTCTGCCAAAGTGCCACACGCCCCGCTCTGCGGCATGCACCCAGGCGAGGCCCCCCTCTCCACGCCCCCCTCTGCTGCATGCGTCTCAGGCGAGGGCCCCCTCTGTTGCATGCAGACCGTCCCTTCTTCACGCATGTCTTTCCCTTCACGTGAAGGGTCAGGCTTTTCACGTGGAGGCATTCAGAGGTTTGAATGCCTTGCAAGCGTTCCGTGAAGCCTTCAGGCCTCTGATACAAATAACAGAGGCGTGAAGGCTTCACGGAGAGAAAAAAGAGAGAAACGAGAGACAACCGAGAGAGAAAAGAGAGATTTGAAGGTCGTTTGTCGATTTTCGGCGTCTCCGTATCCGCGGTCATTGATTCCGGTGACGTTTCCTTACCTTCGAACCAGGTAACGATTCACTTTATAATCGATTTTCTACTGCCCTTAGCGTTTTTCGTTTCGATTCTGTAATGTTAATTTTTTATACACGGCAGAGAAGTTAGAGCAAAAGAGTAGAGAAGTTAAGGAGACACAGTATCCAGATTCTCATCTCGACGCACGCACGTTTTTTGGGTCAAGGTAATTCCTATATCCTTGTGAGTGTTAATTTGAGCACGTTTTGATGTGAAAAACATGTTGTTTTAGTGCTGTGTAGTCACTGTTGTTGTTTTGTGCTGTTTGGTCCCAAAAATATCTTGTTCTTGCGATATATATATATATATATATCTGTTTTGCATGTCGTTACATATCTCACTAAAAATATTGTACGTTGTTATCTTCTTGCTTTTGGAAACGTGCTTGGAATTAATACATATTTGTAACATGTTTGGATTGCCAGGAATAAGAAATCAATATAATTGCATTATAGTTGCTCACCGTGAATGACAATTTTTAGTCAATTATAAGAGATGGCAAATTCAAATTATTACATGCAGATATTAAAATACCATACATTAGAAGGATGGTTGAGGCATGAAATAGTTCATGGTACTTAATGACTTGGTCCACTTACAAATTTTTTTTTATATTGACGGTGGACGTGACAATTAGTCATTTTAAATGGGCAAATTGACAACTTTTTAGCCAGCCCTTAAGCGTGCTTTGCAGAAAATTTAATTCCTAATCGCCGTCTTCTTCCTCGTGAGCAATGGTAGCTGCGAATGTTAGTACATGCACCACCTCATTTGTTTTCATATCCGAACATGCAATTTTTTACACATTCATAAATTTTTTTTCTCTCTTTTTGGCTTGATAAGATATGCGCAATCCCTCTGGTTGGGGGTTGCATTTCCTAGAAATGAAATGAGGTCCCACCTTCTTAGACTAGAACATATAAAGTCACACAAACTCAACACTTTTTTTCTTGATCAATTTATTTTCTTAAGATGGCAGGAAAAGAGACAATAAAAAATTTGTAAAAATCACAGAAAATGGGAGAACAACCACATTCAACTGGTCCAACCTAATTCTGTCGATTTCAATTTTTCGAGTCTTTGAAATATAAATTTAGCTGTGAAACAGCCGCTCATGCCCTAAATCCGTAAATATTTTTAAAGAATACCTAAATTCTTAAATAATTTTGTGACCCTATTTATTTCATTTGTTATATTGATAGTTATAAGATTAATTTATTACTGTCTAGGGAAAAATATTTATTAAGTTATGGATGGAAAGTAATTTATAATTTCTTCATTTAGCAGAATGTCTTCTACATCTTTTGGGACTGTGAAATGGGGAGGTACAATAGTACGAAATGAATTTGGATATGATTACGAAGGTGGACAATATGCTATGTTTGAGTTGGGAAACATATCCAGATTTGATGAGTTACGTGCTATGATTGAGCGCCAGTTGAAAATAACAGAAAATCAGTATATTTCTAGTCTGATGTATAGACAACCGATTCAAGCAACCAATTATTGTATATATGAAATTGTGGAGGTGCATAATGATGCTGCAGTTAAAATAATCATGCAGTTTGCACGTCGGGGTAATTCTATGGGGTTTGCACATTTTTATGCAACTGTAGATGAACACCAACCGATAAATGATTTAACTGGGGAAGGTTCCAATGTTGGTGAAGATGAAGTTGGTGTGGATAATCAGTACGTGGAGTACGATGATAACAATGATAATGATGATGCTGATAGTGATGAAGAAGATGATTTATGGTTGGAAGAAGAAGACGGAGGTAACGAAGAAGATGACGGAGGTGATGAAGAAGATGTCGGAGGTGCCGAAGAAGATGACGGAGGTGGCGATATGGAGGCTTACTACAACACACATTGCAGTAATCCCATTTTGCCGTTGGTACATCCACCACCCCATTCATAGATTAACTATGATATGATGCAAGTAGATACAAGAAGCAAGCCGGGCCATATGTTGTTTGATCCATCAACAGAATTTCATGTTGGGATGTTATTTTCATCACGAGATGCGGTGCAGTTGGCTGCGAAAGAGTATTCTCTGAGGAGAAATCATCAATTTCGCAGTGGTGAGTCAAAGAAGCGAAAATATACTATACAGTGCGGGAATCCAAATGAACCGTGTGGTTGGCGGCTCCGTGCATTTCATAAAAAGGATGACCCATTTTGGACAATAACTAAGTATAGTGGGCCACATACATGTCGTAATCTGCAAATATCAAGGGATCATCGGCAACTTGATCAGAAGTACCTCTGCAGCCAGATAGAAGCAATGGTTGCCGCTCAACCAGATATCAAAATCAAGCCATTAATGGCCGAGATTAAAGACAAGCTGAGCTTCGAACCTACTTATCGAAAACCTGGGCAGCTAAATAAATGGCGATTACCAAAACTTTTGGAGGATGGGATGAGTCGTATGGTCAGTTAAGACAGTATATGAATATGATGAAGTCAATGAATCCAGGTTCTCATTTTGTGATCGATGATTGCATGAGCCAAAATAATAATGTCAAGGTTTTCAACCGGATGTTCTGGACTTTCAAGCAAACGATTGAAGGCTTCCAAAATTGTCGTCCTGTGATATTTGGTGATGGAACTTTTTTGTACGGGAAATACCGAGGAACGCTCCTTTGTGCGGCCTCATTTGATGGCAACAATCATATATTTATGTTGGCATTTGCCGTGGTTGATCGGGAGAATGGCGACAATTGGACTTGATTTATGGATCTGTTGCGGAGATATGTCACTAATGGCCGACAAAATATTTGTGTAATATCAGACAGGCATAAGGGGATTCTGAAAGCAATGGAGACAGAAGAGTGACGTCCTCCACATGGCCACCATAGATATTGCATTCGGCATGTTGTCAGCAACTACAATAAGCAATTCAAAAATGCCGAAGGCAAAATAGCTGTTCAGATGGCAGGTAAATTTTTAAATTTACGTTATTTGAGGAATAAACGTGTTCATAAATTTGTGTGACGAGTACTTATTATTATTGTAATGTACAGCTTACGAGAATCAAAAGCGGAAATTCTTACACATCATGAGCCGAATGAGTGAGTTGCATCCAGAAACAGCTCAATGGTGTGAGCAGATTCCAAGGGAGAAATGGACGAAAGCTTATGATGAAGGAAGGAGATATAGATCGATGACAACGAATTTAGTTGAATCGGTTAATGGGATGCTGAAGGATTTTCGTGCTCTGCCAATAACAGCTATGGTGAATAAGATATTTTATCAATTGACCTATTATTTTGACACCAGAAGAACGACATACAGGGCGCAGAAGGTAGAGGGATGGGTATATACTCAATTTGCGGGTAACATGCTCGAGAGAAACAGTCAAGCTGCAAATAGGCATGATGTGACACGGTTCGACTCTAATACAGGGACTTTTGAAGTTAAGACTGGATGTAATAGATCCAAAGGAACAGGGGGCCACAAACACAAAGTCCAGCTAAACCGACGAACGTGCACATGTGGGAAATTTCAAGAGATGAAAATCCCATGTTCCCACGTAATTGCAGCATGTCAAAAATATGCAATTGATTACCATGCGTTCGTAGATGAATTCTATACGTTGGATAGAACACTTCAATGCTATCAATACATGTTTCATCCATTGGGGCATTCGTATTACTAGCCTGAACCTGACGAGCTGCTATTAGTGCCAGACCCGAACCGTATTAGGAAGAAAGGAAGGCCCCGTGCATCATGGATATATAATGAGATGGACTGGAGTACACCGAGCAGTAGCACTTCGCGTAACGCTTGCACCAACTGTGGAAAATCAGGGCACAACAGCCAAACTTGTGCATACAGATCGGCCCAGCAATAAAATTTAGATTGTGTGTCAACATTGAATGTAATACATCTGATTTTCATACTCAATTTAGTTGTGTGAATTATGTAAATTATATATATGAATTTTTTGTAATGTTATAATATCACAATTGTGCGATATTTATTAAGTTCCTCTGTTCCATCTGTGGACATGACACAAATCACGTAAAATGAAAAACGAGCACGAAGCAAGCAAGTTGGACTGAGTCCGACACTTGGGCAAAATTTCCGGATTCCGATCAAACCGACAAGGCATCTTTGGAAGGGCATATCTCACACCTCGGTCATAACTAGGGGCCACACAACATATCGAATCGAAGGTCTACGCACGTAGAATGCATTTGAACAATAATATACCAACAAATCACGCAAAATGACTGAGAAAATCGACCCCAAAGTAGGAGGGTCGCACTGTTTTTCCAGAAATCTGGGCATAAACCGGGCCAACAGGGGGTATTCCCGACCCCATAACTTTACACAAAGATCGAAATGTGAGAAAATGAGCACACCGAAGCGTTCTTCTACGAACCACGAACACAATAAACCAAGAATAGTCCGAAAATACTAAGATTAAGCTAATGAAAAACGAGCACGAAGCAAGCAAGTTGGACTGAGTCCGACACTTGGGCAAAATTTCCGGATTCCGATCAAACCAACAAGGCATCTTTGGAAGGGCATATCTTACACCTCGGTCATAACTAGGGGCCACACAACATATCGAATCGAAGGTCTACGCACATAGAATGCATTTAAACAATAATATACTAACAAATCACGCAAAATGACTGAGAAAACCGACCCCAAAGTAGGAGGGTCGCACTGTTTTTCCAGAAATCTGGGCATAAACCGGGCCAACATGGGGTATTCCCGACCCCATAACTTTACACAAAGATCGAAATGTGAGAAAATGAGCACACCGAAGCGTTCTTCTACGAACCACGAACACAATAAACCAAGAATAGTACGAAAATACTAAGATTAAGCTAATGAAAAACGAGCACGAAGCAAGCAAGTTGGATTGAGTCCGACACTTGGGCAAAATTTCCGGATTCCGATCAAACCAACAAGGCATCTTTGGAAGGGCATATCTCACACCTCGGTCATAACTAGGGGCCACACAACATATCGAATCGAAGGTCTACGCACGTAGAATGCATTTGAACAATAATATACCAACAAATCATGCAAAATGACTGAGAAAACCGACCCCAAAGTAGGAGGGTCGCACTGTTTTTCCAGAAATCTCGGCATAAACCGGGCCAACATGGGGTATTCCCGACCCCATAACTTTACACAAAGAACGAAATGAGAGAAAATGAGCACACCGAAGCGTTCTTCTACGAACCACAAACACAATAAACCAAGAATAGTCCGAAAATACTAAGATTAAGCTAATGAAAAAGGAGCACGAAGCAAGCAAGTTGGACTGAGTCCGACACTTGGGCAAAATTTCCGGATTCCGATCAGACCAACAAGGCATCTTTGGAAGGGCATATCTCACACCTCGGTCATAACTAGGGGCCACAAAACATATCGAATCGAAGGTTTACGCACGTAGAATGCATTTGAATAATAATATACCAACAAATCACCCAAAATGACTGAGAAAACCGACCCCAAAGTAGGAGGGTCGCACTGTTTTTCCAGAAATCTCGGCATAAACCGGGCCAACATGGGGTATTCCCGACCCCATAACTTTACACAAAGATCGAAATGAGAGAAACTGAGCACACCGAAGCGTTCTTCTACGAACCACAAACACAATAAACCAAGAATAGTCCGAAAATACTAAGATTAAGCTAATGAAAAAGGAGCACGAAGCAAGCAAGTTGGACTGAGTCCGACACTTGGGCAAAATTTCCGGATTCCGATCAAACCAACAAGGCATCTTTGGAAGGGCATATCTCACACCTCGGTCATAACTAGGGGCCACACAACATATCGAATCGAAGGTCTACGCACGTAGAATGCATTTGAAGAATAATATACCAACAAATCACGCAAAATGACTGAGAAAACCGACCCCAAATTAGGAGGGTCGCACTGTTTTTCCAGAAATCTGGGCATAAACCGGGCCAACATGGGGTATTCCCGACCCCATAACTTTACACAAAGATCGAAATGTGAGAAAATGAGCACACCAAAGCGTTCTCCTACGAACCACGAACACAATAAACCAAGAATAGTCCGAAAATACTAAGATTAAGCTAATGAAAAACGAGCACGAAGCAAGTAAGTTGGATTGAGTCCGACACTTGGGCAAAATTTCCGGATTCCGATCAGACCAACAAGGCATCTTTGGAAGGGCATATCTCACACCTCGGTCATAACTAGGGGCCACACAACATATCGAATCGAAGGTCTACGCACGTAGAATGCATTTGAACAATAATATACCAAAAACTCACGCAAAATGACTGAGAAAACCGACCCCAAAGTAGGAGGGTCGCACTGTTTTTCCAGAAATCTGGGCATAAACCGGGCAAACAGGGGGTATTCCCGACCCCATAACTTTACACAAAGATCGAAATGAGAGAAAATGAGCACACCGAAGCGTTCTTCTACGAACCACGAACACAATAAACCAAGAATAGTCCGAAAATACTAAGATTAAGCTAATGAAAAACGAGCACGAAGCAAGCAAGTTGGACTGAGTCCGACACTTGGGCAAAATTTCCGGATTCCGATCAAACCAACAAGGCATCTTTGGAAGGGCATATCTCACACCTCGGTCATAACTAGGGGCCACACAACATATCGAATCGAAGGTCTACGCACGTAGAATGCATTTGAACAATAATATACCAACAAATCACGCAAAATGACTGAGAAAACCGACCCCAAAGTAGGAGGGTCGCACTGTTTTTCCAGAAATCTGGGCATAAATCGGGCCAACAGGGGGTATTCCCGACCCCATAACTTTACACAAAGATCGAAATGAGAGAAAATGAGCACACCGAAGCGTTCTTCTACGAACCACGAACACAATAAACCAAGAATAGTCCGAAAATACTAAGATTAAGCTAATGAAAAACGAGCACGAAGCAAGCAAGTTGGACTGAGTCCGACACTTGGGCAAAATTTCCGGATTCCGATCAAACCAACAAGGCATCTTTGGAAGGGCATATCTCACACCTCGGTCATAACTAGGGGCCACACAACATATCGAATCGAAGGTCTACGCACGTAGAATGCATTTGAATAATAATATACCAACAAATCACCCAAAATGACTGAGAAAACCGACCCCAAATTAGGAGGGTCGCACTGTTTTTCCAGAAATCTGGGCATAAACCGGGCCAACAGGGGGTATTCCCGACCCCATAACTTTACACAAAGATCGAAATGAGAGAAAATGAGCACACCGAAGCGTTCTTCTACGAACCACGAACACAATAAACCAAGAATAGTCCGAAAATACTAAGATTAAGCTAATGAAAAACGAGCACGAAGCAAGCAAGTTGGACTGAGTCCGACACTTGGGCAAAATTTCCGGATTCCGATTAGACCAACAAGGCATCTTTGGAAGGGCATATCTCACACCTCGGTCATAACTAGGGGCCACACAACATATCGAATCGAAGGTCTACGCACGTAGAATGCATTTGAAGAATAATATACCAACAAATCACGCAAAATGACTGAGAAAACCGACCCCAAAGTAGGAGGGTCGCACTGTTTTTCCAGAAATCTCGGCATAAACCGGGCAAACAGGGGGTATTCCCGACCCCATAACTTTACACAAAGATCGAAATAAGAGAAAATGAGCACACCGAAGCGTTCTTCTACGAACCACGAACACAATAAACCAAGAATAGTCCGAAAATACTAAGATTAAGCTAATGAAAAACGAGCACGAAGCAAGCAAGTTGGACTGAGTCCGACACTTGGGCAAAATTTCCGGATTCCGATCAAACCAACAAGGCATCTTTGGAAGGGCATATCTCACACCTCGGTCATAACTAGGGGCCACACAACATATCGAATCGAAGGTCTACGCACGTAGAATGCATTTGAACAATAATATACCAACAAATCACGCAAAATGACTGAGAAAACCGACCCCAAATTAGGAGGGTCGCACTGTTTTTCCAGAAATCTGGGCATAAACCGAGCCAACATGGGGTATTCCCGACCCCATAACTTTACACAAAGATCGAAATGAGAGAAAATGAGCACACCGAAGCGTTCTTCTACGAACCACGAACACAATAAACCAAGAATAGTCCGAAAATACTAAGATTAAGCTAATGAAAAACGAGCACGAAGCAAGCAAGTTGGACTGAGTCCGACACTTGGGCAAAATTTCCGGATTCCGATCAGACCAACAAGGCATCTTTGGAAGGGCATATCTCACACCTCGGTCATAACTAGGGGCCACACAACATATCGAATCGAAGGTCTACGCACGTAGAATGCATTTGAACAATAATATACCAACAAATCACGCAAAATGACTGAGAAAACCGACCCCAAACTAGGAGGGTCGCACTGTTTTTCCAGAAATCTGGGCATAAACCGGGCCAACATGGGGTATTCTCGACCCCATAACTTTACACAAAGATCGAAATGTGAGAAAATGAGCACACCGAAGCGTTCTTCTACGAACCACGAACACAATAAACCAAGAATAGTCCGAAAATACTAAGATTAAGCTAATGAAAAACGAGCACGAAGCAAGCAAGTTGGACTGAGTCCGACACTTGGGCAAAATTTCCGGATTCCGATCAAACCGACAAGGCATCTTTGGAAGGGCATATCTCACACCTCGGTCATAACTAGGGGCCACACAACATATCGAATTGAAGGTCTACGCACGTAGAATGCATTTGAAGAATAATATACCAACAAATCACGCAAAATGACTGAGAAAACCGACCCCAAAGTAGGAGGGTCGCACTGTTTTTCCAGAAATCTGGGCATAAACCGGGCCAACAGGGGGTATTCCCGACCCCATAACTTTACACAAAGATCGAAATGTGAGAAAATGAGCACACCGAAGCGTTCTTCTACGAACCACGAACACAATAAACCAAGAATAGTCCGAAAATACTAAGATTAAGCTAATGAAAAACGAGCACGAAGCAAGCAAGTTGGACTGAGTCCGACACTTGGGCAAAATTTCCGGATTCCGATCAGACCAACAAGGCATCTTTGGAAGGGCATATCTCACACCTCGGTCATAACTAAGGGCCACACAACATATCGAATCGAAGGTCTACGCACGTAGAATGCATTTGAACAATAATATACCAACAAATCACGCAAAATGACTGAGAAAACCGACCCCAAAGTAGGAGGGTCGCACTGTTTTTCCAGAAATCTGGGCATAAACCGGGCCAACAGGGGGTATTCCCGACCCCATAACTTTACACAAAGATCGAAATGAGAAAAAATGAGCACACCGAAGCGTTCTTCTACGAACTACGAACCACGAACACAATAAACTAAGAATAATCCGAAAATACTAAGATTAAGCTAATGAAAAACGAGCACGAAGCAAGCAAGTTGGACTAAGTCCGACACTTGGGCAAAATTTCCGGATTCCGATCAAACCAACAAGGCATCTTTGGAATGGCATATCTCATACCTCGGTCATAACTAGGGGCCACACAACATATCGAATCGAATGTCTACGCACGTAGAATGCATTTGAACAATAATATACCAACAAATCACGCAAACTGACTGAGAAAACCGACCCCAAACTAGGAGGGTCGCACTGTTTTTCCAGAAATCTGGGCATAAACTGGGCCAACAGGGGGTATTCCCGACCCCATAACTTTACACAAAGATCGAAATGAGAGAAAATGAGCACACCAAAGCGTTCTTCTACGAACCACGAACACAATAAACCAAGAATAGTCCGAAAATACTAAGATTAAGCTAATGAAAAACGAGCACGAAACAAGCAAGTCGGGGGTTTGAACCACCCGAGGCATTCTACTGCTGTTGCTTCTGTGCGTCTGTTGCTACAACCCTTATTACATTTAATGATGATGTCGTCCTCCTACGCGGCCTCCTGTTCCGCAATCTGGTTGTCTTCGTTTTTCGGGACGCCTAGTATTGTACCGACGATGACGTTCTGGAGGAGTAGGATCTGTAGATGACAAAGGCATGTCACGTGGTATGAAGCGTGGCTGTGATGTGGATGCATCATGAAAGTCAGGAAATATTCGATGCTCCGATGGTCCATATCCTACTGTAGACGGGTGTGGGAAGAACTCGGATCCATAGGCACTTGGAGAGTTAGTTGGAGTGAAGGCGAAATCGGGTCCCTCATGAAATGGACTGGCAAACTAGCTAAACCCTGTATTTAACCCCGGCGTATGATAGGTGAACGGGTAGGAAACGGCGTCATCAACTGGATGAGTTTGAGTGGCCCTTCGGGTCGACTGAACAGTCTCAGGTGGGTCATCCTCGTCCGGCCCAATGGGTGCTGCTGTAGGTGCTGATTGGGGTGGTAGAATCATTGTCAACCGCCTCTCCTCATTGAAGGCGCACAGCATTACCTTAGATATCCTATCTATATGCCGTATGTTCTCCCGCATGTTCTCCTGAGATATAGTGGAAACCAATTGTACGATTTGTTCCACGCCATCACACTGTTCATGAAATCAAAGTCAACAAAAGTTATCGAATGCCAATAACTTATGTTACTAAAAAAATAATAAATTAAGTAAATTAAATGTGTTTGCACTAACCGCTCCACCTACTGCACCTCCCGTGTAAGAAATTCACCTTCATGTGTGTTTGCGATACCACTTCATATATTCTGAATGATAGTGAAGTGGCTCCGTTGCAGGAGCATAATTGACTATGTGCTCAAGACGATTGTTCCATATACCAATCCACTCTCCGTGAAAATTGACCCAATTCCTTGTAATTGGCTTTAATTGAATATTATGAAAACCTGTATGATTACTGGGAGGAATATGTATTGATTGATGCATATCAAACTGACGACATACTCGGTCTGGATAATGCCACTCAACGATGTGGAAATAGATGAGTGGGACACGAGCCCTCCAAATGTGTTCTCCCTGCCGGCAGTAATCTGGTAGACTCTGGAGAATGTCATCTGTGTAGGGCTCCCAAGTAATCTGTGATTGTATTAAAACATATCAAATTAAACGAAGAATTAATTTAAAAGGTAACATTACATTGAACTCGTTGGTTTCTATCGTGACTTACATCTGCAGATGCCATTCTATCAAATTGGTAGCGCAGATGCCGCAAAGTATGTGTGGGGACCATTGTTGTCTGTAGGGGTTGAGTCCAGCTGCATAAATAAAAAATAAGAACATTTACATATATTATACGCACTGAAACAAATTTATGACTCACGAACTGAAAAAACAATAAATCACATACCGACTACAAGAGGTGCATCTGGTAAAGGATCACGGCTTCTGATGGATGGGGCGACACAACTGAAGCGATCCCACGCCCAAATCTGCAATACATGTAGGGCACCACTGATTTGGTGCGCTGATGGATCAGTCACATTGCATAGCTCCCGATACAACCACGCCAGTGCTGCTGAACCCCAACTGTACGGCTTAGAATCCTCGAGGTGCTCTAGTAGTGGAAGAAAAATCAAACTAACCCTAGCACCTGATTTGTCTGAAAAGATAGATCCAGCCAACTGGAGAATCAATGCCCTAGCATGCTGCAATATGGTAACCTCACCGGCATCGTCAGGAATTACACCAAAGAGTCCTCTCAGCCATGCTATCTTTACCATCGAACCGCGTATTTGACTGGCTAGGGGGCGGTGACCAAGTAGATTCTCACAAAGATCGGGCCAACTCCTACTAGTGGGGCAAGTAACTGCAAGTCCATCAATAGGAAGCCCTGTTAGCACTGCGATGTCCTGCAATGTGATCGTGCATTCACCTTCCGGCATATGGAAGGTGTGAGTCTTGGGCCTCCATCGCTCGACCAAAGCTGTAATCAAATGGTGATCAATTTGCCAAAATCCCATTTTCCAAACTCCGTAAAATCCCGAAGCTCGAATATACGGTTCAATGCGTTCATCAAGTTCAGCTTCGTGTAGCATCGATCCATCTCGCTAACATCTAAGACATTGATCCTCATCTATCTATAAAATGTTACATTAACCAATAGTAGATTTTATTACGATACAGCTATTACAAATGACAGATCAACTGAGAAATTTCTTAATTACCTGAGCATTCCATATGGCATGTGATCTGTGTCGGGCCTGCTCTGTAAGTAGTGAATCGTCCCGAGGTCCCGGCTGAATGTAAGTCCGTTGTGCCATGTCTACAAATGGAACAGAGGAACTTAATAGATATCGCACAATTGCTATTATTTTTTATTTTATTTGTATTCTAATTTTATTTTTTCTAAATAAATATCATCATGTCCTTGTTGATTTTTTTTATTTTCTGCATTTTTATTTTATTTTTAATATTTTTCTGGCTGGGTCAACCCGGTCAACTAGACCCGACCGCCTAGCCCGGGTCAAACCCCTTCTAGGTTGACCCAAAAAAATAGCGCCGTTCCCATTTTTTTATTTTCTATTTTTTTTTATTTTTTTTATTTTTTTTATTTTCCTTTTTTTAACTTTACTATTATTAATATTTTCTTAATGAATTTTTCGATTTTTTAGTGATTTTCTGATTTTTTTAATTTTTGCATTTTTATTTTATTTTTTATATTTTCAGGCCGGGTCAACCAAGTCAACCAGACCCGAGCGCCTAGCCCGGGTCAAACCCCCTCGGGGTTGACCCAAAAAAATCGCGTCGTTCCCATTTTTTTTCTATTATTATTATTTTCTATTTCATTATTTTCTATTTTTTATTTTCCTTTTTTTAAAATTTACAAATTTTCCGGAATTTTTTCATTTTTTTTACAAATTTCTTATGATTTTTTAATGATTTATTTTCATTTTTTTTAGTGATTTTCTGATTTTTTTTATTTTCTGCATTATTTATTTATTTTTTATATTTCTCTGGCCGGGTCAACGAGGTCAACCAGACCCGAGTGCCCAGCCCGGAAAAAACTACGTCGTTGCCACTTTTATTTATTTATTTATATTTTCTAAATTTTTATGATTTTTCTATTTTTTGAAAATTTTTATAATTACAGACAGATCCTACGATCCAAGTTTGCCCACGTGGCTATCCCACGTCCGTTGAATTAAGCTCCTAAAATCAACGGCTCAAATCTAATCGAAGACCAAATCTACACCGTCCGATCTAATTACCACATCCTACGGTCCAAATTTAGCCCGGAGACCTAATCTAAATAGTGAAACAGCTCAATAAATAAAAAATTAAACGTATCATAATATGCTTGAATCGATCCTAGAAATGATATTGGTGTTACCTTGATCCGTAGAGCGAGATCCGGACTGATTTGAGGTAGAAACTCCGCTGGTGAAACAGCGCGCGACTGTTTACGACGGACGACAGCGGAGCACGAATATCGGCCGGTGCTCTCCTCTTCCTCTGCTGCTCTCTTCCGCTGCTCCTCTCTTCCTCTTCCTCTGCTCCTCTCTTCCTCTGCTCCTCTCTCTCTTTCACCCGCTCAAAATCTTTTCGACAATGAATGGGAAGTGAAAGGGCTGGCTTCTTCACTGCACGTAGCAGGCTTCACGTGGAGTGTGCAGGCTTCACACTTCACGTGAAGCCTGCAAAAAGGGCGGGCCCGCCACAAGTTCGGCAGCAGAGCTGCCGAACGGCACACCCGTGAAACCTGCAAATGCAGGCTTCACTGCTGGGCCCGCCTCCCGTTCGGCAGCTCTGCTGCCGAACGGCACACCCGTGAAGCCTGCGCTTCCGTAGGCTTCACTGCTGAGCGTAGGCTTCACTGCTGGGTCCCCTGCTGCAATGGGTGCCCTCCCGTTCGGCACCATAGCAGGCCGAACGGCCACAAGTTCGGCGGTTGTGGTGCCGAACGGGAATAAGTTCGGCCGCCAGGACGCCGAACTTCTTAGTTCGGCGTCCTCGCCGCCGAACTAATGTCCGTTCGGCTTCACGACCGCCGAACTTCTCAGTTCGGTTTCATCAAAACCGAACAGGGCCCCTTCTGGTAAATAAAAAAAAATTAGACCCAATCTTGTAATTTTTTTTTTTCAGACCCTTTTTCGAAAAAAGCCCCAAAAATGCCTTGTGCAGTTTCAGGTCGCATGTACCTACAGACAATAGATTGAAGGTAAACAAAAAAAAAAAAAAAAAAAAACTACAGCAAATCACAAAGACAGTAAAACCAAAAGCTAAAATAACATTCTTGAAAAAGGAAGCTGATTCGCTTGAAGTCTACACCATGCCAAGTGTGACATCCATTGTTGCTACTTACCCAGAGAGCAAACCAGATGGGCCTATGGACGTTTTAAACATCAAGTTGAACGGATATGGATCGGAAAGATGATTTTTGGTGTCAGGAGCTGTGATGCCATATTCTTTTATCTTGGCACCCAATTCATCAGCAGAGAGATCATCCAGAGTTGCAAGTACATGCTTTAGCTCCACTGCCTTCTTGCTCAAATCCTTGTGGAGCATCTCATGACAAAAATCTTTGTGCAGATGGTCAGCTCGATAGCAAGTCCCAGTTTCCTCATCCTTCACCATAAGGTCAGTAAACTTGTCCACGTGACCCGACGCCTTAAGGACATTCTCCGGTGTGATACAAGAGCAGCGAACCTCGGTCATGTGCTCCTCGAGAACAAAATGCTAATAATAGAAATAAACAAAATTAACATACTAGTTAGTTAGACCTAGAGAAAACTGATAGTCAAGCAAATCGATTTTGTTTTTTTTTTTAAGGATGATATTCAAACAAATACTTAAAGATTATCATCTAATCTTCGACATGTAAAAAGCCAGGATAACAAAAGAATGAGTAGACAAACTATTACCGGCTAAAGCATCTAATGCTATTCACGCCAATTCAACACAAATCTATGACTAACCTGACGCCAGAGCGCCAAGACATTCAACTCGACGTTAATGCCGGGGTGGCCGTAGTCGTAGAGCCCGGCGACACCCCCGTAAATCTCGAACGAGGGAATGTAGAACAGGTGGCGCTCGAGCGTGTTGGCTACGCACCGACGGAACGCATCCCCGGTGAGGGCGCCGGATACGGCGGCCTGGGGCTGCTCCTCGATGCTGACCTCATCGATCTTGAGGTCTTTGAGCTCCGCGATCGTGGCGACGCCATCCGAGCCCTCAAGGCCAGCAACGCGCCGGAGCCGGAGATCGACGCCCTGCGCGACGACAGCGGCATTCGCGTCGGCGGCGAGGGATTTGCGGAGGGAGTCCTCGGTGCGGTCCATCACGGGAGAGGTCGTGGGCGAGTTTGGTGAAGAGGAGGAAGGCGAGGATGGCTGCCATTCAAATTGAGTCCTCCGGGCGCTGGCTGCCATTCAAATTGAGCCCGCAATCAGGTTTCGAGGTCTTTATTCGTGAAATTCAAGCATCGGAAATAACACGAGGCAAATCATCGAAAGTTTCACGTGGAAGCATGTAGGGATTTCAGCTCTTCAATTCCATGAATGAGAAAAAAAATTTGTTACACAATTAGTGGACCTAATAAAAGTCTGAATACTGTGAAAATAGAATAACCTTTATCTATATGAATATATTACAACGATATTATCTATATATTGTCCAAAGAAAATTAGAATCATCAGTCACAATTTTCAAATCAAGAATACTGTGAAAAAATAATAAAATAGATATTTGAAATATTTGTTTTTGCCAAATGTACTCTAGAGTTCCGTATTATTACGGAAGATTTGCTAAAGATTGACGTTCTGTTTCGAAAATATTTAGTATATCTCTTTTTATTAGTTAGAATTTACTTTTTGTTTTAGCAAATAACATTTGTACTGTCCACAAGCAAATCACAAATTATCTCACGCACAGTAAAAAGTGGGCATTCTGGCCACGATGGTAAATGTGAACAATGGTGAAAAAGTTTCAAATTGTATTAAGAAAAATGGATCAGCAAATTATTTGACCTTTTAATCATTAGTAAGTTAATAACGAAATAACAGAGTTCATCTATGTCAGGTCCAATAACAGATTATTACCTGCATTCATAGTAAAATAATCTGCAAATAATAATTGTACCTCTATATAATTTACCAATTTTCTTTTTTTTTGTATAAAAAGAAAATCTCTCCATTCGAATGTTGAAAAATTAATTCGCTTTAGGAAATTTATTCAAATGGTTATGCATGACACGACAATTTGAAAGTTACTGTTTTTTTTTTTCATTATTGTTTATGTAAAAACCGTTTGGGATGCCAATGAACGATGTTATTGTTCCTGAATGTATCCTAATTTATTTATTTTTTGGCCATGTTTCGTTGGAATTAGATCATTCATGTACTTGATCTCACACATGCCTTTTGGACCTAGATAACTAATCTCATATCTACGTTCAATCATCCGCTATTAAATTGGCAAGAAGAGGCTTTTCGACATTGTAAGTGTCCAAAAACTATTGGTGCCACGTAAAATGTTTGTAATTTATCCATTCTTTTACAGTTTGCAAATTACTGATGTTTGTACTAACTTACCGACTTTTATTTTCATAGCTTACTAACTTTCAAGTTTACTAAGTCTTACATGAAATTTTCAAGCTAAATTAGAGTAAGTTACCAACTTTTGTCAAATTAAATTACCAACTTGTTTTGAATTACCAACATTCAATTGTTTTTTTTTTTATGTACTTGATTTTCTATTAAGGTACTAACTTTTATAAATTTACTAACTCTTTTCAAAGATCACCGGCCTAAGTTAGCATGACTCATCAATAGTACTAGTTTTTTTGTTATCAAACTCTCATCTATAGTTTAGAGATTACTAAGTCATTCTATTGGCACTTAGTTTTGGATTATCAATCTTCATTTGAAGTACACATCGACTTTTGTTTTTCTTAATTTACCAACTTTTCTTATTGTTTATAAACTTTTATCTTTCTTAGGAACGCGTTAAATTTACCAACTCCCCTTAAAAGTTATCAATTTTAACTAGAGCAACTCACCAACTTTTCACATATTTACCAATCAAAATCATGTTGCATACGTGTTCTATTTACATGTTATCGGCACGGAAGAATGTTGCAATTAATTTACCAGCTTTAATCATGTGCATAGTGGTCTTTGATTGACCCAAGAAAGAGTCACTATAAAATATTGTCATTTTCTGATCACTGTCCATCATGACTTCCTGAATGGACGACTCCAACTTTTCAAGTCATGCCTTCCAACTCGACCCCCACCACCCAAAAAAAAGTCATGCCTTCCAAGACCCGCCAAATGGTCATCCCATCAAAATCAGCCTAAAACATGCATCATCTATTAGACTCATCAAAAGGATGGATTGGGTCGGATTTGAGTGGAATCTGATTCATTTAACCCATTTATTGTAATGCAAATCTAGTGACTCATACTTTCATATTTCAAAAATACTTCCATATTTAATTCAATCTATAAAAAATCATGCTCTAACTGATGGGGGAGTGTAGAGTGAGTGAGCGCGAGATCGAGTTAGGGTGAAGAGGGAATGAAGAGAGTGTCGTAGATAATGGGTCTTTGATGCACCAAGAAAAGAGTCACCATAATATACTGTTGAGTTGAGGCCATTTCCTGACCATCCCGACTTCCTAAAGGACGACTCCAACTTTCCAAGTCAATGCCTTCCAAGACCCGCCCAAACGGTCGACCAATCGAAATAAACCCAAAACGTGTGTCAAAGGAAGACGACAAACAAGAACGAAGAAAGAGCAATGATGAGAAACTAAGATTGGCTGTTATCCGTGTATGATCTCCACATGGAATTTTCAATCTAAGTGTCAAAAAACTATTGATTTTCCACGTAAAATGTTCGTAATTTATCAAGGTTTTCATGAAATTATCCATTCTTTTACGGTTTGCAAACTACTAATTTTTGTACTAACTTACCAACTTTTATTTACATAGCTTAGTAACTTTCAAGTTTACTAAGTCTTAAATGAAATTTTCAATCTAAATTAGGGTAACTTACCAACTTTTGTCAAATTAAATTACCTACTTGTTTTGAATTATCAACTTTCATTGAGTTGCCAACATTTAATTGTTCTTTTTTAATTTACTCAATTTTCTATTAAGTTACTAACTTTTATAAATTTACTAACACATCTCAGAGATCACCGGCTGAGTTAGCATGACTCATCAATAGTTCTAGTTTTTTGTTATCAACTCTCATTTCTAGTTTAGAGATTACTAAGTCATTTTATTACCATTTAGTTTTGGAATATCAATCTTCATTTGAAGTACACATCGACTTTTTTTTTTCTTAATTTTCCAATTTTTTATTTTGTTTATAAAGTTTTATCTTTCTTAGCAACGCATTAAATTTACCAACTCTCCTTAAAAGTTATCAACTTTAACTAGAGCGACTCACCAACTTTTCACATATTTACCAATCAAAATCCGGTTGCATTACGTGTTCTGTTTACATGTTATTGGCACAAGACAGGTCCAAATAATTGAAGTTAGTAAATGTTGATACCCATGGAGGTTCTCTTGTTTAAAACAAAGTCATGCCTTGTGCTGGAAATATCCTAAATATCGTCCCTTGCAAGACCCGTCATGTCAGAATTAGTAGCTTAAGCATACCCATGGGACTCTCAAACAAATGTGGATAAATTATTGGAACAGCTGGTACTTTAAAACAATCAACTAAAATTTTATAAATAGCTCAAAGAAGAGTTGGAAATTTCATGTCAGAATTAGTAGCTTAAGCTCCTCAAAATAAATATGGACCTATTGTTGGAATGTAATCGGTGAGTACGAACAGGAACGTGTTGGTTAAATATCCAAATTAACATTGATAAATTATTGAAACAGCTTATACTTTTGAAACAATCAAATAAAGTGGGTAAGTAACTCAAATAATAGTTGACAATTACGAATAAGAGTTATTAATCTTTTTGGGTTTGGTAAGTTGCCATAAATGTTAGTAAATTATTGGAACAATTGGTAGCTTTGAAACGATTAAATAAAACTAATAACTGTTGGATCTAGCAATATCACCTAGAGGGGGGTGAATAGGTGATTCTGAACACTTTTTAATATTTAATGCGGAAATTTATAAAGGGGTTCAGAACGTAGACTGAAAATGATCAGTAAGAGGACATGCAGATAAACTAAACACAGCAAGATGAGTTTAGAGATAGAGAATATTGCACGCAATGATTATAGTGGTTCGGCTTTAGCAAGCCTACGTCCACTCTCCCACGATGACAGCCGATCAGCCGGATTCCACTATGAGTCGTTGAAAGATTACAGGCGTTGTCACTCCAATCGCTCTTACAAATGAACCTCTCAAGACAATGAAGTTTAAGCTCACAAGAACAAGAGAATGTGTTTTTTGAACAACTCAGCACTTTGGAATTTTTTGTTCTCGATATCTCGAAACAGTCACTATTGATCTTCTTTATACTCCTTCAGCCTTGAACTAGCCGTTACCAAGGCCCTTCAAAGGATCGCTCCTCAATCTCTGATTGGACGTCATCAATCCTGATTGACGGAGACTGTATATGGAAAGATCCAGTGGCCGTTAATAGAGAATCTGAACCCTTCAGATTCAGTCGCCCATACAACCAAATCTTCAGTTTCCATAAATAGAGTTCATCCAAATCTCCAAGATATCTTGTCCACGGAAGGTAATATCCAATCGAGGATATTCTCCTGATTTTATTGGAAAATAATCCTGTCAATCAAATCTTACAAACTTCCATAACAAGGCGCGGCCAAATCAGAAACCTGCCAAACGTGGGTCTTCAGAATCTAGTAGCAAGATATTGCAGAATCTGAACGTTGTTCAGAAGCAGTCTTCTGAGCTAGAGAGACTCTCTGAATCTGAACAGATTGGAACAGTGACTCTGAGCTTCTGTAAGATCCTTGCTGACGTGTCACATAAATCTTCTAGAGATGAGTTTTCAGATGCAGCATAGACCTCCTTCTGAAGGCTTCAGAGGCAGCACAGACTTCCTTCTGAAGTCTACTGAGGCACCACGATTCTCCATCTGAATGTAGGACTTCGACTATCTCAGAATAAAGTGTGCGACGACTACTCCTTGAGTCTGAACGCCAGTCATGGAACATTATAAGCTTTTGTTCACATGCTCATGCCTGCAATAACAAATTATTTGTATTAACCAGATTCTCTTACAAGAAGGATAGTTTTGTCAGAATCAAAATACTCAGAGGGAAGGTTTTCTCAACAATCTCCCCCTTTTTGATGATGACAAAACATTCCTTAATAAAAGTTGGTATATATTTTTAGATTGTATGAAAGTTAAGCTCGGAGAAGATTTCAATAAAATATGAATATAATTCAATTGAATCTTTTCAAAAAGGTGTGCATTTGAATATATAAGATATGCATTCTGAGTGATAGAAGGATATCACCATATGTTGTATACGACGCTGAATTCGTTTGAGAGCATAGGTATAATTCGCGTGTATGCATCCTGCAATATGATGAGGTATTCTCTCCCCCTTTTTGTCATTAGCAAGATAAAATGTCAATTTACACATACATGAACGGAGATTCAACCATATATTGTAAGAATAGCGTAACATTCAAAACGCACATAAAAAGAACATCCGACAGATAAAAACAAATACGGACAATTTGAAAAAAACAATTTCAAGGTGACGGAGGTGGGTTTTGTTTTGAAGAGGAGGAGGGAACATCAACATGCTCTTCATCATCTTTTTGAGCAGCTTCAACAGATTTGCCCATATCAGCAACGTAGGTTGCGAATTCCTTGAGTTCCTGCATCTCTGGAACTTCTTTGCTGATACGTTCATCTCTGATCAGAGTGTATGTACCAATACTGGCCATTTCAGAACAGAAAAGCCGACAGTACTTGTCAAGCATCACTTCAAATCTGTTCATCTTCTTTTCAATTTTCATTTCCATTCTGTCCAACCTCTACATAACTTCAATCCGAAGCTTTTCAACTTCCATCTGAACAAGACTTGAAGCATTCAGATTCCCTGTAGAGGTCTGTTGGTTTTCTTCCTCCACCATCTAAGCTTTTCCCTTTGAATTTGAATCCTGAATCTTCTACGAGTTTGACTCCCCCTGAGCCTTATCAGGTGCTGAATCTGGAATGACTATAACATCTTCAGCGATCGAAGATTCAATCTCTGTGGGTTGCTCTTCAGGTATCTTCTCTGGAATTTGTTCCTTCTGAACAGCACTTTCCTCAACAGCTTTTTCCTTCTGAACAGCAGTTTCGACATCAGCTTTCTTCTTCTGAACAGCAGTCAGAACCTCTTCAGTCTGAACAACATTTGATTCCTCATGTTGTTTTTTTCTGCTGGACTCCTCCTTTTCAGTATCGGCCTTGTCCTTCTGAACAACTTCAGTCTGAGCAGCAGATTCTATGGGTTGCTCCCCCTGAATCTGAGCTGTTACAACAGGAGTGACTTCTGTTGATCCTATAGCTGTGACAACAAAGTCATCAGATTTATCAACCTCCATGTCTTCAGGTGGTGATGAGGACCTCTTCTTTTGTTCTCGAGCAACCAGAACATCAATAGTCGTTCTGTCATCTAGTTGCTCCTCCATTATCTCCACATATGCACTTGTAGCAAGCTGAGCTTCTTTTTCTGCTTTTTCACCAGTAGTTTCAACAGCTTCTACATTTTCACTCTCATGAGTCTTATGGGGATCCTCTTCTTTGTCCATAGGATCCTTCAGCTCATTTGCTATTTCACCAGTTTCTTCAGCTTCTGAACTGATGTTTTCTTCTGATAGCACAGTAGGAGTCCTCTCATCATCTCTTGATGATACACTTTCCTCTTCTTCTGCTTCCTCTTCTTCTGAAGACTCACCCTAAACAGTGGTCTGTTTTCCTTTTGTGGCCTCTATCTTCCTTCTTTTTGCAGATCTCTCACTCTCTGCATTCTGTTCTGCAAACTCAACCAAGACAGCCTTTTTGTTCTTGTTGATCCAACCACCAGCAGACTGTCTAAAACCCATCTTCTGAATCATAGACTCCCCAGCTACCATTAACTGAATTTCATCTTGAAGGAGCTTTCCAGGAATGTTGATATTTTGGAAGGACATGATCCGATAGATCAACCCTGCATAGGGTAGTTGTCCTTTGGTCTTTTGGACAGTTCTGTACATGTGGAGGAGAACAGTATGTGCTAGCGAGATCTTGCAGCCATTCAACAGACCCCACATCAGCTTGGCTTCATATTTCGAAATATCAGTTTTTGAAGCAGCCTTGGGTCTCAAGCTTTCAATGACAACCTTGTGCATTACAATGTGCTTCAGAGGAAAGTCATTGTAAGCAATGTGTGCCTTGGAGTCTCTGGAGTAATTCTCTTTTCCAGTCAGAGAACTGTAGGCATCATCAGGTTGCACATTAATGGGCATGAAATCCATTTCCTCAACTCCCATTAATTTTGCCAGCTCCTTAACATGCAGATGGTACACCACTCCTTGAACCGTATAAAATAAGGAATCAAAATTGGTGAAACATAAGCTAGAATAAAAGTAAGCTGCCAAATCAGGAAAAGTTGGCCTCCTTGCAGTTGCAAAGTCCCTCAACTTCATTTCCTCTAGATGCTTCCTAATAGGGATACCAGCCCTATCAAAATACTTAAGATCAAATACCCTGTGGGGTATAACTCCTCTTTGCTTCATCATCTCGAATTTGTCAGAGTGCAATTGGCTTGAAAACAGTTTGCTTTCAAAGTTCTTGTCCTTGATGACCCCTCTGATTTTCTTAAAATCTTTAAACAGCACATCATCGTCGTCATCAGGCCTCCCCTTGGTTTCACTCTCTTCAGTTACAGCCTCCCTGATAACAATGCTCTTAGATGGAGACTTTTTAGGTTTAGAGACTCCAGTTTCTACAACCTTTTCCTTGCCCTTCCGAGATACATTCTCAGGAACAATAGTGGCAATGGGTGTCACAGTTTGCAGAGGGAGTTCTAATATGGCAAGAAAGTCTTTCTCGCTTGCAAACTTGTGAATATTCAACAGCAACTTGACGTTTTCGTCACTAGAGCCAGTGTTCTTGAAAGAATCATACAGAGGTTTTATAGAGAGAGCCAGGGCGACTCTTTTATCGAACTCAGACTGAGACAAACCTGATTCCTTCTGAGCAATGTGTCTTTCTTCTTCATGATCAGACCCAGAGATATCAATGGATTCGGAGAGACGAGCTTTTCTGCCCTTCGTCAGCCTCGATGATTTTCTTCTCAGACTAGCACCTTCTTTTTCTGCTTTCTTCATGGTAGATGATGATTTCGGAGCCATAGATGAGAAGGTTGGAGTTTTTAGTAAGAAGGATTTGGAGAGAGCGAGAAGGAGTGTAAACAGAGAGAAGGAAATCAGTTTTTAGGGTTTGAGAGAAAGTTGCGATATTTGATGGAGGTGCCGGTTCAGAGCCTTATGAAGGTTTTGAAAAATCGTAAAGCGGTTATTTTAGGAAATAAAATCAATTTAAAATAAAATCCAGCGATCAATACAAAGAAACATAATTATTCCAATCAATCAAAGAGGCATATGTATACAAATTTGAGAACGTAAGATTTAGAGAACGTACCTTGGATTTTTGCCTTATCGAGAATTTCTAAATATAAAGAGGTGTAAGATGAACTAACCTTGCTTCTGAAGTACTTAAAAAATATGCTTCTGAACAAAGGTTATGCAAATTTGCTTCTGAGCAGTTTTGGTTCTGAGCTCTGCTTGTGAGCAGTTTTGCTTCTGAGTTCTGCTTCTGAGCAGTTTTGCTTCTGAGTTCTGCTTCTGAGCAGTTTTGCTTCTGAGTTCTGCTTCTGATCAACATCTTTTCCTTGTTCATCTTTATCAAGCTTAGACGAATGAGACATTGGTGTTTCCGTCTTCTTGCAATTTTCTAAGCCGAATTTCTTGATAATTTCAAGAGCATATTTTTCTTGATGAATGAATATTCCTTTCTTGGTTTGTTGAATCTTTAGTGAACTTCTGTTCAGATAGAAAGCTGCTTAACCTTTCATACCAAGCACGAGGTGCTTGCTTTAATCCATATAATGCTTTCTTTAGGGAATATACGAGATCCTTTCTTCTTGGTTCCTCGAACCCGGGAGGTTGCTCGACATAAACTTCTTCTTTGATGTAACCGTTTAGGAATGCACTTTTCACATCCATCTGAAACAGTTTAAAGTCATTGTAACAAGCATAAGCAAGAAGTAGCCTTATGGCTTCTAACCTGGCAACTGGTGCGTAGGTTTCATCGTAATCTATTCCTTCTTCTTGAGAATATCCCTTTGCCACAAGTCTTGCTTTGTTTCTAACCACTTTTCCTCTGTCGTCCATTTTGTTTCTGAACACCCATTTTGTTCCTATTACAGGACGATTTTTGGGTCTTGAAACGAGCTCCTAAACATTATTGATCTTGAATTGATGAAGTTCTTCTTGCATGGCATTGATCCAATTTTCATCAGTAAGAGCTTCTTCAATCCCTTTAGGTTCGATTTCAAAGACTAATGCTATATTGCTCATTGCTTCCTCGAATTTCGATCTGGTTCTGATTCCTTCATCTAAGCTCCCCATTATTAGTTCCTTGGGGTGACTGGATTTATGTTTCTAGTTTCTGTTGAATTTCCCGTCTTGAGCATCATTTGGATCATTAGAATCAGACGGTGTCACCTCTGTTTCTTCTGCGATTTGTTGGCTTGTTTCTTGATTCTGAACTTCTTCAGAAGCATGATTCTCTTCTGAATTTTCTTCTGGTTCTGAACCTTGATGAAGAGACGAAACTTGAACATATTCAGATTGATCATTCTGAGTCTGAATATTTTCATCAAACTTGACATTCATTGATTCTTCAACACATCGAGAGTTTTTGTTGTAGACTCTGTATGCTTTGCTCGTTGTAGAATATCCCAGAAATATTCCTTCATCTGACTTCTCATCAAACTTACCAGCTCGATCATTTGCATTTTTCAGAATGAAGCATTTACAACCAAACACACGGAAGTATGCTAAATCTGGTTTTCTCTCTTTAAAAAGTTCATAGGGAGTTTTCTCAACAATTGATCTTAAGGAGACACGGTTTAAAATGTAACATGCTATTGACACAGCCTCTGCCCAGAAATGAGATGCAATTTTACTTTCGATCAAAAGAGTCCTCGCCATTTCTTGTAGAGAACGATTTTTCCTCTCAACAACCCCATTTTGTTGAGGTGTGTAAGGAGATGAAAAGTTATGCTGAATCCCAAACTCATCACAAAAATTAGAAAATCTTTGGTTTTCAAATTCTCCCACATGATCAGTTTTGATGTAGGAAATAGAGTAACCTTTTTCATTCTGAATCTTTTTAGAAAATTTTGAGAAGGATGAGAAGGCATCATTTTTGTGTGCAAGAAATAAAACCCATGTAAATCTTGAGTAATCATAAACTATGACAAGGCAGTATTTCTTACCTCCAAGACTTAGTGTTCTGTTAGGACCAAAGATATCCATGTGAAGCAACTGCAGAACACGTTCAGATGATACATGATTAATAGATTTAAAATAGCTTTTTACCTGTTTCCCAAGTGTGCAGGCTGAGCAAAGGTCTGATTTCTCAAACTTTGATTGTGGTAAGCCTCGAACTAGTTTCTTGGATGATAGCTTCGAGATGTGTTTGATACTGATGTGTCCTAGCTTTCTGTGCCATAGTTCAGATTCATCCTTGATAGAGATGAGACACTTGATGTCTTCAGAATCAACATTCAGAAGGTAGATATTTCCATGACGTCGACCTGTGAAGGTTTGCTTCTTGTCTTTGCTAACACCTGAGCATTCTGAGTCTTGAAAACAGATTTGATAACCAGAGTCACATAGTTGACTAACTGAAATTAAATTGTATTTGAGTCCTTTGACAAGAGAGACATTGTTGATCGTGAGATTTCCGATTTTTACAGTGCCTTGGCCAATCACTTTGCCTTTATTCTTTCCACCAAATGACACACTTCTACCATTCTAATCTGAAAGTTGTATGAAGTTTTCTGGATCACCAGTCATGTGACTTGAGCAACCACTATCCAGAAACCATTTGTCTTTTCTCTTCCTTGGTACCTGCAAGTGGGAAGTAACTTACTATTTCTTTGGTACCCAGTTTTTCTTGGGTCCATCTGAGTTAGTCACAATAGATTTCTTTCTATTAACAGGTCTCCATACCATCATGCAATTATTTCTAACATGATTTCTAGCACCGCAGTTTTCACAATGCATTGGATAAAAGAATTTTGTAAAATGCTTTTGAAAATGCCGTTGATATGCAAATTTGGAAGGTTTACGGGAAATCCTTGCATTTTTTTCTGGAAACTTATTTTTGAAATTATTTTCCTTTTTGAAACCAAGACCAGTTTTGTTACCATACGGAATTTGTCTGGAAATAATGTTTTCCAAATTTTTTGAACTTTGGGAAAATTTCTTTGAAGTATTTTCAATTTTGGTTTTCAAGGAATCATTTTCTTTCAAGATCAAATCACGATTCTCCTTAATTTGATGAAATTCCCTTTGCAAAAATTCAATCTTGTCTTTTTGAGAATCATTCTGTTGTTTTAAGGATGAAACTTCCTTTTTCAAAATGGAAACCTTTTTGAGAGCTTCTTTATAATTTAAGCACAACTCATCAATGTATTCAGAGACTTCATCTGGTAGTTCAGAAGGATGTACCTCAACATCTGAATCTGAATCTGAATCTGACTTTGCCATAAGACATATGTTAGCATAGTCATCCTCGCTGTCTTCAGAATCACTTAGAGTTTCTGCTTTCAATGCCTTTTTGTATTTCTCATACTTGAACTTGTCTTTCTTCAGAAGCGGACAATTTGGTTTGATGTGTCCTGCCTTCTTACAATGAAAACAGATTACATCTTTGTCTTCCTGTTTGTCATTGTTTGATTGTCTCTGATCATTCTTTTTGAATAATTTCTTCCCTTTGAAGTTTCTTCCTCTACGAGCCATTTTTCTGAACTTCTTCACCATAAGTGCAAGTTCTTCGTCGTCTTCATCTTCATCATCTGAATCTGGCATTTCAAAATCAATTTCAGATTTTAAAGCAATAGACTTCTTACCTTTTGAATCTCTTGTTTTGTTAGTACGCTCAGTCTCATATGACTGCAAGGTTCCGACTAGCTCATCAATAGATAGAGGTCTAATTGTTTGACATTCCTGTATTGATGGCTTGATGTAATTCCAGTCATCTGTAAGTCCTCGAAGGATCTTTCTGACTTGCATCGGTTCTGCTACAGGAGCGCCTTGTCTTGCAAGACCACTTGCTAGAATTTGAAACCTGTCAATCATTTCAGCAATTGATTCATCGTGCTTCATTTTGAAAGCTTCGTAATCACTCAGCAGAATGCTGAGTTTTGTTTCTTTCACTCTGTCAGTTCCCTGATATGTGACATGAAGTCTGTCCCATATAGCTTTGGCTGAATCTTCTTCTGCAACTCGATTATATAGAGGAATGGATAATGCGCACAAAAGTGCATGCACAGCTATCGAATCGAGTCCTTGTCTTTTGGCTCTTTCAGAATCTGACAGTGTTGCAGTAACATTTGTATTGTTGTTTCCTTCATTTCCAGTGGAAGGGGTTGCTGTTACATTAGGAACTACTCCATTTACGACAACATCCCACATCAGATCATCTGATGCCTTGAAGAACCACTTCATTTTGTTGCACCACATATTGTAGTCTTTCCCATCAAAATAGGGTGGTTTGTTGCTGAAATGTGCATCACTGGTTCCTGTGAAATTGTTGCTAGACATGATAGATCGTTAGCTCTGAAGTAAAACACTTCGAAATAATGAGCAACCACGCTCTGATACCAATTGTTGGATCTAGCAATATCACCTAGAGGGGGGTGAATAGGTGATTCTGAACACTTTTTAATATTTAATGCGGAAATTTATAAAGGGTTCAGAACGTAGGCTGAAAATGATCAGTAAGAGGACGTGCAGATAAACTAAACACAGCAAGATGAGTTTAGGGATAGAGAATATTGCACGCAATGATTATAGTGGTTCGGCTTTAGCAAGCCTACGTCCACTCTCCCACGATGACAGCCGATCGGTCGGATTCCACTATGAGTCGTTGAAAGATTACAGGCGTTGTCACTCCAATCGCTCTTACAAATAAACCTCTCAAGACAATGAAGTTTAAGCTCACAAGAACAAGAGAATGTGTTTTTTGAACAACTCAGCACTTTGGAATTTTTTGTTCTCGATATCTCGAAACAGTCACTATTGATCTTCTTTATACTCCTTCAGCCTTGAACTAGCCGTTACCAAGGCCCTTCAAAGGATCGCTCCTCAATCTCTGATTGGACGTCATCAATCCTGATTGACGGAGACTGTATATGGAAAGATCCAGTGGCCGTTAATAGAGAATCTGAACCCTTCAGATTCAGTCGCCCATACAACCAAATCTTCAGTTTCCATAAATAGAGTTCATCCAAATCTCCAAGATATCTTGTCCACGGAAGGTAATATCCAATCGAGGATATTCTCCTGATTTTATTGGAAAATAATCCTGTCAATCAAATCTTACAAACTTCCATAACAAGGCGCGGCCAAATCAGAAACCTGCCAAACGTGGGTCTTTAGAATCTAGTAGCAAGATATTGCAGAATCTGAACGTTGTTCAGAAGCAGTCTTCTGAGCTAGAGAGACTCTCTGAATCTGAACAGATTGGAACAGTGACTCTGAGCTTCTGTAAGATCCTTGCTGACGTGTCACATAAATCTTCTAGAGATGAGTTTTCAGATGCAGCATAGACCTCCTTCTGAAGGCTTCAGAGGCAGTACAGACTTCCTTCTGAAGTCTACTGAGGCACCACGATTCTCCATCTGAATGTAGGACTTCGACTATATCAGAACCAAGTGTGCGACGACTACTCCTTGAGTCTGAACGCCAGTCATGGAACATTATAAGCTTTTGTTCACATGCTCATGCCTGCAATAACAAATTATTTGTATTAACCAGATTCTCTTACAAGAAGGATAGTTTTGTCAGAATCAAAATACTCAGAGGGAAGGTTTTCTCAACAATAACAAACTGCAACAAAAATTGGTAATTTTATGTAAAAGTAGGTAAATTAATCTCTTTAAATAAATGTTAGAAACTGATTGAAGTATTCAGTAAACTTGAAAAGAGTTCAAAATTTTCTATATGAGATAGTGAATTTAGCACGTAAGTAACTTTAACAAATAAGTGGTGGTAAAGTATAAGAACGGTTTTAATTACCAACATAAAGTGTTGGTAAGAGAACTCAATTGCTAGTGAATTGCACAGGAGTATAGCCCCGAAGCTAGTGTGGAAGTAGCATGCCATTTTCGCTTGAAATGAACCTGAGAACATTCGTTCGTATTGGCAACGAAAAAAAAAAAGACAAAAGACACTCCCCTCAATATTATTTTCTTTCTTTTAGCTACATGGATCTTGATCTTGACTCACAAAATTAAAAAAGAACGAAGAGGATACGAGCGATATTAGGATAGCTACTTGATTCTGCACATCTATCAGGATTATGCATATAATCAATCAAGGATATGCACTATCAAAGAAGATATATGCATAATCCTGATAGATGTGCAGAATCAATTAAATATCCTAATATCGCTAACCGAGGACATTAACATGTTTTCAAAGTCCTTTTCTCCTATCGCCGTCCATCGCTGTCAATCACAGTGGCACAAAGACCATCCAAGCCAGGACAAGCCAATCACCAGAGTATGGCCAAAAGTGTAATGTTGCCGAGTAAATTAGAATCAATGGTTAAAAGATTTAACTGATAATTGTTGACACCAAATAATAATGAGTTACCGAATGAACTTTGGTATCACCATATCCCGAAAATCGGTAAATCGGGAATAGTAAGCTACTCTGAGAAGTTCGGTAAGTTGTCTGCAACATACCGAAATGTCTAGAAGTCTAAACCCGATATTCGGGAAGTAAGAGAACAGGGCCATTGATTTTCAAAATTCGGTAAGATTCTGGACATACCGAAATTATAGAGGGTCAGCAGTAAGAGGAGTATGAAGTCAAATGGAACCGCAGGATGGCCAAACTAGCCATGTCAACAAGAAGTTACGAGCAAGAAATCCGGATAGTGGATGCGAACAGTTCACGGCAATTGCTGGAAAAGATTCAAATTCAAAGCCATATTGACAGTTAAAGATCAAGTTTTGGCGGATAAAACGTGGGCAAATGGGAAGTTATTGAAGGCGCCAAGATTCAGAGTTTGAAAGCAAGAAAATAACCGACAAACGGTTATGGAAAGCCAAAGAATAACAAATAATCGAAAGAGAGGAGAAAGAAGACAGATCAACACACATCCAAAAGAACTCAAGTTTTTCTGCACTTTAACTTCCCTGTACTCTCCTTTCCAGCATTTAGAGTTTCTGCAATTCCAATTTATCTTCAAGCTTTCTACTGCTTTCGTAGGAGTATTGTAACGTAGTCTGAACCTCTGTTGATCTCAGATCCATATTCGATCCACTGATTTCCTACCCATTTCACTTCCATTTGTGTTACTCCGTGTTCTCATTAAAATTTCCTTTCGAGAGTTGAGCCACAGAACCCTCTTAATAAAAACCGAAGACTGAATTTCGGTGAAAGATATTCCTTGTTGCAAAAACGAGCGAACATCTTTTTGGCACGCCCGGTGGGACCTGTGTGGTAAGATTAAGAGAAATGGTGAGAACCAGAGGTCAATTAGATGGAGTACCAGTTGGCAATATCAACAACCCAGATGATGGAGCACGATCGGAGCATTCGGCAGCGAATGAGGACGTACCCCATCACAATGCTAATGTTCCTCGGCAATTGAACGAAGAACAGATCCACGCGTTGGCACCTAACAACACTTTGATAGCCACGATGAAAAGAATGTTTGAGGAACAGCAGAATGAGCTCACTAACCATATGGTGCGTCATGTCTCAGATGTGATAAAGCCTATGATGATTAACGCCATAAACGAGGTAATATCGCGTCCTAGTTCATCCTCTCAAGTTCCTCCCTTTTATGTAAATCCCCCTGGTACGATACCATTTCCACCAGCATCGGGACATCCCAATGTTGGGTATAATGGTAGTGGAGGATCGAATCTGCAACCTCCAGTAAGAATTATACCAAGGCCGGAGAATCCTACGACAGCGAACCTAGTGAATGGTGTGAGTGGTTACAATTTTCCTCAAACTGGCCCCACTGATACTAATGTGATCAATCCCATGGTCCCAAATATACAGCCAGTATGGAATATACCTCCACCAGTGCCTAATATGGATCCTATGAGATCGCATGCAGTTCAACCATACCAACATGTGGTGGAAAACCCTCTCTACAGGTCGCCACCCATTAACCTTAATATGGATCAACAAGGCATGAACAGACCTCAGCAGGTTGACCCTAGGGGGCAAGATCCTTGGTTGGGCCAGCAGAATTTAAGGCCATGGAATCCAAACAGAGTTGCAGAATTGGTAATGCAACAATTGGGAGCAGAGAGAGGCACACCAAGACTTGTATACAGGAAGCCACATCCCGATTGGGTGGATAACATCCCATATCCAAGGGGTTTTAAAATGCCAGATTTCGCTGTATTTACAGGTGAAGAGGATCAGTCAACTGTGGAACATGTAGGTCGTTTTTTAGCACAAAGTGGAGAGGCATGAACAAATGAATATTTAAGGCTAAGGCTATTCCCATTGTCATTATCAAAGACAGCATATACTTGGTATACCAATTTGCCAGCAAATTCTATTCAGACATGGGTTGAAATGGAGAGACAGTTCCATTCTCAGTTTTACCGAACGGTACCAGAGGTAATAGTAGCCGACTTGCCCAAGATGTACCAGTATGGCACTGAGACAGTAGATCAATTCATTGCTCGTTTCAAGAAGTCCAGGAATCGGTGTTTGACTTCTCTCACCGAAAAGGAATTTACAGATTTGGCTTTTAATGGGCTGAAGTTTAATCTCAAGGAGAGATTTGAGGGGCAGGCTTTTGATGATCTCTTTCAATTAAATGCTCGGGTTTCTAAGTATGAGCACCTGCTGAAGGATAAAGATAAGAAGCCAACGAAGGATAATCGGCAGACAATAGCATCAGTTGAAAGTACCGAATATAGTGACTTTACCGAAGAAGAGAATGAGATAGCGGTAGCAACCATGGTACTTGAAAAACCATATGTGTGCCCAGCTTTGAAACCAGCAAGAGTGAGAGATGTGTCAAAATTTAAAGCCAAGGAAACGAGTAATTATTCCTTTGATATCTATAAGTTGGATGAGATATTTGACTTATTGCTGAAAGATGGAATGATTAAATTGGCTGAAGGACAGGTGATCCCATCCAAGGAAGAAACTACGGATAAAAGATATTGCAAATGGCATCATTCCAAGACTCATGATGCGGTGAATTGTATTATTTTTAGGAAGACAATTCAAGAAGCGATTCGCCAAGGCAAGATCAAGTTTGCTGAAGACAAAGGCAAGGCTCCAATGGAAGTAGACACAGATCCTTTCCCCGAAGATGATCAGTATGGTTAATGTGCATGAGTTTACAAGATATGACCATAAACAACTATGCACCCGTTGCCGTCAGGAATTAAGTCATCAGAATCGGGAAGTTCCCAAGTTCCAATACATGAGAGGAACAAGAGGAAGATACAGATCGGGATCTTTCGTCCGTCGAGAAGGTAGACCACAGATAAGGTTTGAGATTGTAGTAACTGAAAACGTTTCGGCACAGTCAAAAAGTCAAGAAGCTCGATCAAGGCAGCTAGAACAAATGCCTGAGAGGCAAGAGTTATGTCCTGATTCACCAAGACAAGTCCCTCCAACTCAAGAAGTTGAAACACGAGTTCACAAGGAGAAGGAAACCCCATGAAAACCTGAGAAGAAGAAGAGTTTATGGCAGCGATACAAAGAAGGGGATCCCAAAGTAGGATTGCTTGGAGAGCCTAGTGGGAAATTTGATTATGTGGTGTACTATGGAGACACGAAAGGTTACTTATCCCCGTCATTGCCAATTGAACCATTTGGTTGGGGAGATGAATTTGATGATCCACCGCCATCAATTCCCCAGGAAGTTCAGAAGACAAAGACAATTAAGATCCCACACGATCCTCCTAAAGGAAAATGGTCATTGGCTAAACCGTCGGGGCAAGCATCTTACCGAACTGCAAAAAGACGTTTTCAGTGAATGAAAAGCAGATAGAGGGATTTCGAGAATCGTCGGGACAAAGGAATGCCAACACAGATTTCTCCAACCAGATCTTTTAGTACGAGAGGAAATTGGGTTTGGAGAAGAAACCCTGATGATAAAGAGTTTGTCAAACCAGAAAAAAAAATTTGTATATGATTCGGGAAGTAGTTCTCACCACGAGGTGAAAAAAGGAAAAGAGGTTCAACAAGTCTCCCAAACAATTAACTTTGGGCAATTCCAGGTAGCTCTTAATCCGAGGCATCAAGTCAAGATAGAACAAAAGAATCTGAATCTCAAGATGTCGCAAGAAGATGACAAGAGTTGCCGAGCTGGTCATTCCAAAATGCCGAAAGAGAATCGTTCGCCAATGAGGATCAACATGGTCCATGCTAAGCTTCCAGCTGAATATGGGGCTTGCTCAGTGGTAGAAGAAGAACTCGAGCATATCTCAGAGAGAGAAATAGCAATGGCAGAATTCGAATTCTCTGATAAAGAAATGATAAGGTTTGATAAAGTACCCTCAGACAAGGCTAGACATTTAAGGTCCTTGGTTATTTCAAGTAGAATCAATGGTCAAACTGTCGATAAGATCTTTGTAGATGCGGGAGCTACCTTGAATCTCATATCTTACAGGTACTTCAAGAAGTTGGGAAAAGATGATGATGATATAATTCCGTCGAATGTTCAGCTGTCTGATTTCCTAGGAGAAGTTACCGAAGTCAAAGGGGCAGTTGTATTAGACCTAACCATAGGATCCAAAACAGCAAGGACGACTTTCTTCGTGATAGAGTCTGATGGTTCGTACAACTTGTTGCTTGGAAGAGATTGGATACACTCTAATCAATGTGTACCTTCGACTCTTCATCAGGTTCTGGCATTTTGGAATGGTAAGGGAGTAGAGTACATTGAGGCTGATTCAGGACTTGCTTCAATAGGGTTGACTGGTATTCATCAAGATCATCAAGAATACTCACATGGAGGACATGTCATTGGAGTACCGAAAGCAAATTCACGATCCTATGCTTATTGCCGCTTTGGGAATATGAAAACTGAGTGGATTCCCAAGTCTAGCTTGGCATTAGAGGAGTTACATACTCTTTATGGAAAGCGAGCCCTTATTGCAAGAAGTTTGTAAAAAGTACTTCGCATACTTAGCGAAGATGACCCAGCCGAGTGCTGAAGTTTCAGATTGTATTGACAAATGGAAAGAGTCACCAATCAAAGAGGACAGCAGGTCAACAGAAGCTCAAGACCCATTGTTAGAAGTTGATATAGGAGAATCTGGGTGTTTTCGTCCAATATATGTGAGTGTTTTTCTGCAAGGGGGCATGAAAGAAGATTTAATCCACTTGATCAAAGAATACAAAGATTGCTTCGCATGGGATTACCATGAAATGCCTGGTTTGTCAAGAGATATTGTAGAGCATCGTCTTCCTATTAAGAAAGGATTTCATCCACACAAACAATTAGCAAGAAGGTTTGCTCCAGATGTGGTTGACAAAGTCAAGGAAGAGATTGAAAGGCTGCTGAAAGCAAAATTCATTGAGACAGCAAGGTATGTAGAGTGGATTTCGAATATTGTTCCTGTAAAGAAGAAGAATGGGAAATTGAGAGTCTGTATTGATTTTCGGGATCTTAATAATGCCACTCCAAAAGATGAGTATCAGATGTCGATGGCAGACATGTTAGTAGATTCGGCGTCGGGAAATGAGATGTTATCTCTAATGGATGGTCATTCGGGTTACAACCAGATATTTATTGCTAAAGAAGATGTCCCGAAAACAGCGTTTAGATGTCCTGGTGCTATCGGGACTTTTCAGTGGACAGTGATGCCTTTTGGGCTGAAAAATGCATGAGCTACTTACCAGCGAGCAATGAATTTCATCTTTCATGACATGATTGGTAAATTCTTGGAAGTTTATATTGATGATGTTGTGATCAAATCAAGTCAGGGAGAGCATTTGGACTATCTTGAGCAAGCTTTTGTTAGGATGAGAAAATACAAATTGAAGATGAATTCAGCTAAATGTGCCTTTGGAGTGCGAGCAGGGAATTTCTTGGGATTCCTAGTTAATCAAAGGGGAATTGAGATTGACAAGAATAAAGCAAAGGCTATTATAGAGCTTCCTCATCCTACATCAAAGAAGCAGTTGCAGATGGTACTGGGGAAAATTAATTTTCTCAGAAGATTCATTGCCAATTTATCTAAGAAGATAGAACCAATGACTCAGCTCTTGCGTCTTAAAAATCAGGAAGAGTTTATATGGGGAGATAAACAGCAAAAAGCGTTTGATGCAGTTAAAGTTTATCTAACAAATCCTCCTGTATTGATGCCGCCAAAAGCAGGCAGGCCACTAAAGTTGTACTTGTCTACTACCGATTCAACTATCGGGAGTATGCTGGCACAAGAGAATGAAAATGGAAAAGAACAAGCGGTATATTATTTAAGTAAAATATTAACTGATGTTGAAAAAAGATATACTGCAATTGAAAAATTATGTCTATCTTTGTACTTCTCTTGTATGAAGTTAAGACATTATTTGTTGCCAGCTACAGTACATGTACTCGATAAGACTGATGTGATAAAATATATGTTGTCACGGCCTGTTATAAAAGGGCGTATAGCCAAGTGGGCATTTATCTTGTCTGAATTTGATTTGGCATACGTACCAATAAAAGCAGTCAAAGGTCAAGCTGTTGCTGACTTTCTTACCGAATACCCATGTTTGCAAATGGAAGAAAATAAACAGAACTTCAGTCAAGTTATACCATGGACTATGTATTTTGATGGATCATGTGCTAAGAGTATGGCTGGAGCTAGTTTGATGATAATCTCTCCCACCGGAGAGCTTACAAGGTGTGTTTGTAAGTTAGATTTTGAATGCTCAAATAATCAAGCCGAATATGAAGCACTAATCATCGGCTTAGGAATACTGATTGAGTTGGAAGCACAGTTCATCAAAATATTTGGTGATTCACAACTAGTGGTAAAGCAACTGAAAGGAGAATATCAGTGCTTAAATGAAAATTTGATTGGCTATTATTATCTAGCCAAGAAGCTGTTGGAACAATTTAGAGAATATGACATAGTCCATGTCAAAAGAGAAAACAATTACGAAGCCAACGAATTAGCACAGGTGGCTTCTGGTTATAAAATATCAAAAGAGTTGGCTAATATTGCAACTACCATCTCATTATCGGTACCTTCTATTGAACGAAGAAAAATACCGATAGCGATTAGTGAGGTGATCCGAGAAAAGGATTGGAGGCAGCCCATTATGGAATACTTGAAAAGTCCTGATTCAAGAAATCAAAAGTTGAGGAGACAAGCTCAGAAGTACATGATGTTGGGAGAAGAGTTATACCGAAAATCCTCAGATGGGTTACTATTGCGTTGTCTTGATAAGGACGATGCAAAAATGGTTATGGCAGAAGCTCATGAAGGCATATGTGGAGCACATCAAGCTGGAATTAAGATGAGATGGCTTCTAAAAAGGTACGGATATTTCTGGCCAACAATGATGCAGGATTGCATTGAATATGCCAAAACATGCATTTCATGTCAAAAGCATGGACCTTTGCAACATGCACCTGCTGTAGAGCTTCATTCTATTGTAAAGCCATGACCATTTCGAGGATGGGCAATGGATATAATAGGTAAAATTTATCCACCCTCTTCTCATAAGCATAGTTTCATTTTGCTGGCTACGGATTACTTTACGAAATGGGTGGAAGCGATTCCATACAAGAGCATTAGTCAGAAGACGGTGATCAAATTTATTGAGGAAAACATAATTCACCGATTTGGCTTACCGGAGTCAATCACTGCGGATCAAGGGACAGTGTTTACTGGAAATGAAGTTATGGAATTTGTGCAATCAAGAGGAATTAAGATGCTGCATTCTACACCATATTATCCTCAAGCAAATGGACAAGCCGAAGCTACTAATAAGGTTGTGATTGGATTGATTAAGAAGCATTTGGAAGAAAATCCAAGAGAATGGGACAACTTGCTATCGGTAGTGTTGTGGGCATACCGAACATCATGAAGATCAAGTACAGGCGTCAGTCCATATATGCTGACCTATGGACAAGAGGTAGTTCTACCGATGGAGATAACCATTCAATCATTACGAGTCCAATTGCAAAGTGAAATGTTGCCAGAAGATTACAGAGATTGGATGCATATAAATTTGGATGAATTAGATGAAGTCAGGGCAGCTGCTTTGGATCAGTTGATTGCACAAAAGAAAAGAGTAGCCGGAGCTTTTAACAAGAAGGTTAGGATCAAGCAATTTGCTGTCGGGGACTTAGTATGGAAAGCAATGTTGCCATTTAATCTCAAAGATAGAGAGTTCGGTAAGTGGTCATCAAACTGGGAAGGCCCATATCTAGTTACCGAAATGTTCAGTGGAAATGCGTACAGATTGATGGATGTTAATGGAAAAGAACTATCTCGTTCTATAAATAGGAAATTCTTGAAGAAATATTATCCATCAATCTGGGAAACACAAGGAGATTAATTCATTCATCAAAAGCGAAAGTACATTCTGATCTTGGTTACAAAGGTCTTCAGATCTTTAACCAGTTTGAGATTCTGAGCTACAAGTTTGGAATGTAATTCAAGATCATGGTGGAGTTCGAATTGCTGCTCTTTGAGATGCTCTGTGCGACGAGAATGGAAGCGGACAGCTTCAAGTTTCTCCCAAGTTTCCTGTAACAATCGTCTATACTTGTCTGAAGAAGCTTCGACCATGGACTTGACACGGGAGATTTCATCTCTAATTATCCTGCGTTCGGCACGGTTATGACTGGAAAAGAAATGGAAAAGTCGACGTGTCGTCTCAGCATCTTCTTTGGCATGGAGGCAAGAGTCTTGAACTTGAGCATATGCTTCCTTGGAATCGCACAATCGGGAGAATTCTTCCACAATTTGGAGCTTGAAAGTCTCAGCTTCCACAATGATAGGTTCAAGGCTCCAAACCTCCTTCACATTGCGCTCAAACTCATCGAAGCTGGCAGGGAATAAAGAGCACAGTTCCCACACTAAGTCCAAGAGATCAGACTCAGCAGTTAAGAATACCTTGGACCTGAAAATGTCCGTCAGTTCGGTAACTTCTAACCTATGCTTATAATTCAGTAACAAAGCATGATGTCCTTGGGATAGTAGTTCATGTAGCCGATTCCATAAGGATCGATCATCTGTAGGCAATTGGATAAAAAGTTGTTCATGGTTAAAAGAAATGAAGAACAGTTATCAAAGCTGGGATCAGGATGCATTTAGCAAAAAGTTTACCTTCATGTTGGCCGTTACGATGTCTATATGATCGAGGCCAAAGAGGCAACTGAGATGAAGAACCATGTGAAGACATCATGAGCAAGATTGCAAATGTTCAGGATGAATTGTGCAATTTGGGCAGTTATAAATAGAAAGGACATAGAGCAGATCATGGGTAGTGACATGCCAGAGTTTTTCTCGGATCATTAGAAGAAGTGGAAGAACATGGCCCATAAGTGGAGGAAGACGGTTACCAGCATTGCCGCAAAAAATTCTCTTGCAAGAAAAAGTATGCAAAAGTCATTGGAGTTATCGGGAAGCCTTATAATCGGAATCTTTGTTAATCATTGAGGATTATCGGGAAGCCTTATCATTGAAATATTTATTAATCACTGAGGATTATCGGGAAGCCTTATCATCGGAATCTTTGTTAATCATTGAGGATTATCGGGAAGCCTTATCATCGGGATCTTTGTTAGTCATCGGGGATTATCGGGATCTTTGTTAGTTATTGAGGATTATCGGGATCTCTGTTAATCGTTGAAGATTATAGAAGAGCAGATGTTAGAATTCGGCAAATGAAGCAAAAGAACATTTGAGTCAGAAAGAACAAGATTTTTCATTTCCATTTCCTCAACAGAGTCTTGGCTTCATTTACAAAAGAACGGAGCTCAAATTCTAAATTAAGATTTTGTTCCATGAGCTCCGCCCTCTGCTTCTCACAAGTCTTGACCGACCCACAGTGGAATCATATTCTTTCCTCAACTCTCGACACTTCTCCATCTTTCTTCTAACTGATGGGCAAAGATGACACATCTTCGCTTCTTGTTCCATCATTTGGACCTCTACCGTCTTCAATTCTTTCTCAAGCTCTGCTCTTCTTTCTGCTAAGCGGTAAAGTTTGCTCTCTTCGGCTTTATAACTGTCATAAAACAAGCGAGCATCTGCACATTTGTGGGTTAGTTCATCTCGAATGGCTTGACCTCGCTGTTCTCCGAAGAGAAGATGTGGAAGATGATAGGTGTTGATCCTGATGGTGTCCACATCATCCACAAAACCTACGGCGAAGATATCACTTTTGTCCTGGAAGTCTTGGGAAAGCGTAAAGGAAGGATTACCAGCGCATACTTTCTGAAAGAGAGTTCTTGCTCGTCTCTCTCTGTCAGAGTCAGTAATCAACTTCCCATAGCCAGACTCTAATAAGTTAAGAAGTTCAGTCCATTTAGCCTTGGCCACTTTCTTAGAAACTTCAGAAAATGATGCCGGGTCTATAGATTCTGGCGGACAATCAGCAGTGGAGGAGCCAGGAAGATCTGTGAGCAGTATACTTTCCACTTCAGCTTTCTCTTTAATAGATAAGAGAGTTATCTTAGCTGCAGCAGAAGGAGCTTGTGAAGAAGATGAGTTTGCCATAAACATTCCTTGCAGAGGCAGAGTGATAGACGAAGGCTGAACAAGCGGCAGAGGTACATTGGTTGATGGGCCTTCAAGAAATTCCCCATCAAGAATCAGGATTCTTTTTGATGCAGATGAAGGCTCATCAGTACCTGTAAATACAGCTATGAGTGTTAAAACAATAGTATAAGGAGCATTCACCATTCGGTAAAGTGAAGACAATACTTACAGATAGAAGTTGGAGATTTCCTAGTCTGAGGAGAAGATGGGTCATCAGCTTGTTTCTTTTCCTTAAGTTTTGGAGTCTGGGTTTGCGTTGATGCGATAAGAAGTTCCGTCGAAGAAGCTGGAGGCACCAGGACAGGGTCAAGGATTGCTATATCATTATCAGGAGCAAGAGCAGAAGGGGGAGAAAGCAAAGCCGCTTTTGATCGGTATATCTTGAGAGTCTTTCCTGAGTTATATTTAAAATAAGAAAAGCACAGATCAATATTGGAAGGTATGCTCATGATTAGCAAAAAATTTAATATTAAAGTTACCTTTCGGCGTATGCGGCTTTATCATGGCACGTAGTGTGGGACTGATAGATGGGCTCCTTAGTGATGATGATAAAGATCGAGTGATAGTTCTTTCTGTTGCTGGCTTCTTAGACGCCTTTTCTGGAGCAGGCAGTTCTAAGATTTTTCGCTTTCTTCCTGCTGTGAGCGAAAACAGTTAGACACAACTAAATACCAAATGAAGACGTACATTGAAAGAAGGAGAGCAAACTAACCTTTAACAGGCTTTGTCGGTTCCAAGGGAGGAATGTCTTCACCTTCAGTTGATTGAGGAAGTACAAGAATAGCCGTCTCCTTTATTTTCAAAAGAATCATGTCTAGCGGCTCTGAGAATACAGACTTCCGATAATTCTTCCACCAGAAGTTGAAGTCTTTTGAAGAGCGATTAGCATCTGGAATGAACTCGGTAACACGGAACAATCGGTAAATGTCCCGAATCAGCTTGTTCAATTCAATGAAGTTTTGGCTGTCGCCTTGCTTACAGAATACTTTATTGATGGAAGAAAAGGAAAAAGTGTAGAGAGCCGGGACAGGAATCCCTTGAATCAACCCAAATTGTCTAGCACAATATTGGGGGAGTAGATTTCGAAGCCAACAACGAATCTACCCTTTATTGAAAACCTAACAGGAATGTCAACAGAGGTTAGAACGACTTGCCAAAAATCACTCTTATTCTTCTGAAAGGAAGGAAGATATGATTTGAATTCGAGAATGAGAAAAGGAGAAAAAGAGAATTGTTTCCCTTTGATTGAAAAAATTTGGGAAACAAAGAACCGAAAATAAGATAATTGCCCCTCTGAAAAAGGAATCAACTCTCGGCTTAAGGCTCGACAGATAGGATGATTCGGGATAGAAACCGAAGGGGGTTGCGAGACATGGTCTTTGGAAAACCAAAAAGGAAAATAAAAAGCCGACCAGGCTTGGAGAATCCAGAGTGGACCACCATAGACTCCACCTATTTCATCCGAAGTGATGGAAGAAGCCGAATGGGCTAAGCCTCGGTACAATAAGGATAAAATGGTTTTTCCTAAAGAAAGGAGAGTTCCCGAAGCTAAGGCAGAAGCTATAACTACAAAGTCCTTTGAAACTCTCACAATAGGGTGGCAAAAAAGGAATTTACAGAGCCAGTACAGGAGAAAAGCGGTGTGTTCCTCGTTGGTAACTTCACCTTCTTTCCTAAAAAACTTACCGATAAAAGCCCCGTAAGCTAGCTCGGAATCAGACAACTTACCGAGTCTTGGGTAAGAATCTGAAGACAGAGTAGATGGGTGTGTACCTAAAGGACTAAGACCAGTCAGGCAATGAATGTCGAGCAAAGTTACCGACATCAGGGAAAAAGGGAAGAAGAAGCAGTTGGTAGAAGTTGACCAAAAACAGGATAAGGCACTGATTAGCCCATGATTCAGACGATAGTCAAAACAACAAAGGCGCAAAGCATTATGAATCGAAAGTCCATCCCAAAGAGAGCCCTTGGAAGGACGAAGTCAAAGATACCATTGATAAAAATTTGGCTCAAAATCAGAAAAAGCCCTAAGACGAGAAGGACGGGAGTGCCAGTTGTAAGCTAGAACGGAAGAATGGTGGATTGGAAGTACCTCAGTTTGATGGCGAGGGAAGAAATCAGAGAGGATTGCAGGAATTGAAAACTGATTGTAAACAGCTGGGCCAAGGATGTAAGAATCCTCGAAATCATTCTGCACCAAGAAAAAATGACGGTCATCGTTGAAATCTTGAGAGTTTCTGAAATTATAATAGCGCTCTAGGGCATTTGAGGCAAGGAAGGAGGAAGCTTGAGCCTTGGGAGCCATGGTGTCTGATCAAGTACAGGAAAAGGGCACGAAGGAGCGAAGAAGCGAAAGGGCAAGAGAATAACGAAAGAGATGACTTGTTGGAGAAGCAAGTTTGAAGGCGAGAGATCAGATTGTGTGGGGACATCTGATATATATATATATATATATATATATATATATATATATATATATATATATATATATATATATATATTGAGTTGATACGAGGAGAAGCTGAAAAGGCAAGCGCGCGAAACGAGACGGCAAAATGGCGCTGGAAATAAAAAGTAAGTGTCTTGTCATCTTTGGCATTTAAAAAAATTAAAATTCTTTTAATTCTTTTAAAGGGGGCATCTGTTGATACCAAATAATAATGAGTTACCGAATGGACTTTGGTATCACCATATCCCGAAAATCGGTAAATCGGGAATAGTAAGCTACTCTGAGAAGTTCGGTAAGTTGTCTGCAACATACCGAAATGTCTAGAAGTCTAAACCCGATATTCGGGAAGTAAGAGAACAGGGCCATTGATTTTCAAAATTCGGTAAGATTCTGGACATACCGAAATTATAGAGGGTCAGCAGTAAGAGGAGTATGAAGTCAAATGGAACCGCAGGATGGCCAAACTAGCCATGTCAACAAGAAGTTACGAGCAAGAAATCCGGATAGTGGATGCGAACAGTTCACGGCAATTGCTGGAAAAGATTCAAATTCAAAGCCATATTGACAGTTAAAGATCAAGTTTTGGCGGATAAAACGTGGGCAAATGGGAAGTTATTGAAGGCGCCAAGATTCAGAGTTTGAAAGCAAGAAAATAACCGACAAACGGTTATGGAAAGCCAAAGAATAACAAATAATCGAAAGAGAGGAGAAAGAAGACAGATCAACACACATCCAAAAGAACTCAAGTTTTTCTGCACTTTAACTTCCCTGTACTCTCCTTTCCAGCATTTAGAGTTTCTGCAATTCCAATTTATCTTCAAGCTTTCTACTGCTTTCGTAGGAGTATTGTAACGTAGTCTGAACCTCTGTTGATCTCAGATCCATATTCGATCCACTGATTTCCTACCCATTTCACTTCCATTTGTGTTACTCCGTGTTCTCATTAAAATTTCCTTTCGAGAGTTGAGCCACAGAACCCTCTTAATAAAAACCGAAGACTGAATTTCGGTGAAAGATATTCCTTGTTGCAAAAACGAGCGAACAATAATCATGGCCGGAAGTAAACAAGCATGAAGAACAAGAAAACTTTGGCGGAAAGCTGTTGGAGTCAATGGAAGACTTTGAAGGTTTTATTAGGAACGAAACTGATGGATGCATTGAGGCAGAAGGATCTGCAAGTAGTGGCCGTTTGATATGAGTGTATGAATGCTATATGTGGGGGCAATGAGCCATGAAAGTAAACATCGGCCGGCACCAAAGCTATCCTAGTTTCACTTTCAGCGAAAAATTTTCTATATTTTTAGCATTAAAGCTATCGCAGTTAATTGTGAAGGAAACAAATTCATAAAAAATCGCAGCGAAAAAACATGCCTAGGATAGTTGAGACACCGATTGAATAGTACATCACGAAATTCGGAGCGTACCTTATTGTTCATGGACTAAGAGTCGCC
Organism: Lenwebbia sp. NSW1173648; assembly: GCA_029784005.1. Classification (NCBI taxonomy): domain Eukaryota; kingdom Viridiplantae; phylum Streptophyta; class Magnoliopsida; order Myrtales; family Myrtaceae; genus Lenwebbia; species Lenwebbia sp. NSW1173648. The sequence goes on from JARCGZ010000010.1 coordinate 11,570,540, forward strand.
TTTGCAGTTTCGAGATTCCTCGCTACAGTCGCGCGTTGAAGAATCGAGAAGAGAGAGATGTACGTTCGTTTTTTTTTATTCTCTTGAAAACGACAGAAGCAAAAAAGTAAAAAAGAAACTGATGACGTTCTCTTTCCTTTTTTATAATTGAAACGCCATAACGTTTCAAACTTAAAAATGATAACTGTCTTGCAGTTATCACTAGTGGGGTAGGTAATGGTTGCTCGCATGGGCGGCACACCACAAGACCCATGCTCCAACATCTCCCACTCGCCATGTGGATTTCAAATGGAGTTCATCAAACAAAAGGAGAACGTATCTTACATAGTAGTTTTCAACATATTCATCCTTCCACATACTAAACAAAGACTTCGACCCCAAAAAAAAAAAAAAAAAAAAATCCAAAAACGAGAGGAAAAAGATAAGTTGAATACTAAATACACATTCTCTTTATCCATCCGATAACACAAAGCACTTCTTCAAAGTTGGGCAAGTTTCTCCAGCTCTCCACTGTTCTGTTACATATGCCAAATATAATCAATAATGGCTGCAATCGAGATAAGATGCAAGAAATTGGTTAGCAAGAAAGGGGCTAGTTTTACCTGCTGAACTAGCTGCTATTCGCTTTGTCGAAATGTCCTCTTGAACCAAAGCATGACGATCGTCGTTGTCATTGAGAATTTCTCAATGGCCCCGTCCATCGCTCGAAAGTAAGAGACCCTCCAAGATCGCTTGAAGTACAAGATGCTACAGAATCCCAGAAATCCCACCGTAAAACCAGGTCCCAATCCTGCATAGAACCAATTGTGGATATCCAAATCGCCTTCGCTAGGCTTATCTCCACTCGAAGTATCACCGCCAGTACCGGCTGGTTGGTCTCCGGGACAAATTTTCGAAAGAGGAGCTCCACAGAGTCCGTCATTGCCGTGATAAACAGATTCGTCATCCACTGTACGCAGATGGTTGCCGGACGGTATACGGCCAGAAAGTCTATTGAAGGACAGATTGAGATGACTAAGGAAGTCCATGCTGGATATACCCGAAGGGATGGCACCTGATAGTTCGTTTCTGGAAAGATCAAGAGATTCCAAATTTTTCAAGTCACCAATATTTGACGGGATGTGTCCACTCAAATTATTCTGAGAGAGGTTCAGATTTTGAAGTTCGAGAAGCCTAGTGAACTCTTCTGGTATCTGCCCATCCAACATGTTTGCAGAAAGGTCGATGGAGAAGAAGTATCTAAGCCCATTTCCATATATTTGTTTGGTTCCCTTTGTGTTAACCATGACTTTGACACCGATAATGACCGCCCAGCCCTCATGTTGACGCACATTATCAACCATAGACAAGAAGCCGTCAAAACAATTGGGAATGGGTCCAGAAATGTTATTCTGCGCTAGGCTCAAGACTTGGAGAGAGCTAAGCTGGCAAAGTTGTGGAGGGATGCCTCCAACTAAGTGATTTCTCTCTAAATTGAGCACTGCCAGTAATTGAGAATGTTTCCCGAACGGAGGTAACCTACCAGTGAATTGATTGTCACTGAGATCAAGGATCATCGTGTGCTGTAGATTTGACAAACAATTCGGGATTACTCCACTAAAGCCATTCCTATGTAGGCTAAGAGCCTCTAATTGCTGAAGATGGCACAAAGATTTCGGAATCTGACCATTTAACTTGTTATCCTCTAGAAAAAACCATCCCAACGATTGCAATGCTGTCCAACATCGAGGAAGCCTCCCAGAGAGTTGATTCTTTGAGAGATTAATTTCAGCCAGCATATTCAACTTACATAGAGAACTCGGAATGCCACCAGTCAGATTATTATCCAAAAGTCTCAATTGTGTTAACCGCGGCATCTTGTCTCCTATATCTTGGGGAACTTGGCCTCTAAGCATGTTGCTTGAGATATCCAAAAATTCAATGTTAGAGGAAATGTCGAAGAACCAATCAGGAATGTCATCTGAGATGCTCACATTTGACATCGCCAAACTGGTAATATTCTTCTGTGTTCGAAGCCATTTTGGAAATTTAGGTCCCACTTTGCAATTTGACAAATATATCTCACGAGCTTGGAATGGCGGAACCCAAGTAGAGCTCACGTTTAATATGAGTTGATTAGAGGAAATGCCTAACCCGGTCAAGCTTGTGAGATTTTCAAAGTGAAGTTCGCTTACAACTCCATAGAATAAATTTTCATCAAAAAAGAACCCCTTCAGATTCGATAGTCGCCCAATACTCTCTGGAATTGTCCCACTTAATTTGTTAAAGCTTAAATCCAACTCTCTAAGAGATGATAGCTCCCCCAAATTGGTAGGAATAGAACCAGAAATCGAGTTCCCCAAAAGATCAAGTTTCTCTAGTTCCTTGAAATCTCCGAATTGATTTGGTAGGCCACCACTAAAATTATTGCTGGAAACATCAAAGATCTTCCACTTACTTTGTACACAACCAAGAGGACCACCTAAAATGTCGGAGATACTCCCATTGAAGTTGTTTTCGCCTAAGCGTACCACTTGCAATTTGCAAAGACTGCTCAAGTTTTTTGGAAGATCCCCTCGGAGGTAATTAAGAGACATGTCAAACAAGGCAAGCATTTGATTACTCTCGATGATTGCCGTGGGAAAAGTGTCACTGATATAATTGTTGGCAGACAAATCAATATGTTCTAGCTTGCTCAAGTTGTACATCCAGGGCGGGATGGAAGAATTTAAAGAATTGAAACTGACATCAAGAAACTTAAGAGAGGTGAAATTGGCCTGGAAAGAGCTAGAAATATCTGGCAACCCACAAAAGCTCAATCCTAAAGATTGCAAAGATGAAAGCATGTTAATGGAACCGAACCAATCTTTAGCCTTCGAAAGGTCAGCACCGGACAGGTGCAAGTATTTCAAGGAAGATAATTTCGACATCCAATCAAGGTCGTTCGAGGTTAAATAACCCAGATCAAAGTCACCACTAAGATCCAAGTATTGTAATTTGGAAAGGTTATTGAGATGCCTAGGAATATCTCCGCCAAAGCCTGCATACGAGAGGTTAAGATACTCCAATTTCTGAAGAGAAGCAAAGAACATTGGGATCTTCTGGGTAGAAAAGTTGTTGAGACTGAGGTCGAGATACTTCAAATGCTTCAATTTAGTTAAAGAAGGAACTATGTTACCTCCCAGCCTGCACTTATCTGAAGGTGCGAAGATGTCAATATGGATCTCTTCAGTACATGGATTGTGAAGATCGAGCTTCAGGATATGGCCGGTCTTCTCGTCGCATTCGACTCCTTCCCACTTGCAACATTCCTCTCCGATCCACGAGGACAGGTGTTTCGAAGGATCGGTGAGACCATGCTTGAACTTCAGGAGAGCTTCTCTCTCTGCACCAATACAGCTTACATTGGTCGAAGCATTGGAATGACCAAATTCGATTACTTGAATGACAAAGATTGCCAATAAGAAGGTAGACACAAGGCCAACGCAAGACGCCATAGGTTTTTTAGGACCCGAGAACAAGTGTTGCGATAATGGTCTTTGATTCACCAAGAGACGAGTCACCATAATATATTGTTGAGTTCATGTTCTGATCACTGTCCAAGTCAAAGCCTTCCAAGACCCGCCAAACGGTCGACCCATCAAAACCAACCCGATTTTTGAAGTTTTTTTTTTTAAAAAAAGAAAATCTCTCCTTTCGAATGTTGCAAAATTAATTCGCTTTAGGAAATTATTCAAATGGTTATTGCATGACACGACAATTTGAAAGTTACTATTTTTTTTGTCATTATTGTTTATGTAAAAACCGTTCGGGATGCCAATGAACGATTTTATTGTTCCTGAATGTATTCTAATTTTATTTTATTTTGCCACGTTTCTTGTACTTGATCTCACACATGCCTTTTGGACCTAGATAACTAATCTCATATCTATGTTCAATCATCCGCTATTAAATTGGCAAGAAGAGGCTTTTTGACATTGTAAGTGTCCAAAAACTATTGGTGCCACGTAAAATATTGGTAATTTATCTATTCTTTTACGGTTTGCAAATTACTGATGTTTGTACTAACTTACCGACTTTTATTTGCATAGCTTACTAACTTTCAAGTTTACTAAGTCTTACATGAAATTTTCAAGCTAAATTAGAGTAAGTTACCAACTTTTGTCAAATTAAATTACCAACTTGTTTTGAATTACCAACTTTCAATGAGTTGCCAACATTCAACTATTCTTTTTTTATGTACTTGATTTTCTATTAAGGTACCTTTTATAAATTTACAAACTCCTTTAAAAGATCACCGGCCTAAGTTAGTGACTCATCGATAGTACTAGTTTTTTTTTGTTATCAAACTCTCATTTATAGTTTAGAGATTACTAAGTCATTCTATTGCCATTTAGTTTTGGATTATCAATCTTCATTTGAAGTACACATCGACTGTTTTTTTAATTTACCAACTTTTCATATTGTTTCTTAACTTTTATCTTTCTTAAGAACACGTTAAATTTACGAACTCTCCTTAAAAACTATCTTTTTTTAACTAGAGCAACTCACCAACTTTTCACATATTTACCGATCAAAATCATGTTGCATACGTGTTCTATTTACATGTTATCGGCACGGAAGAATGTGGCAATTAATTTACCAACTTTAATCATGTGCATAATGGTCATTTATTGACCCAAAAGAGAGTCACTATAAAATATTGTCATCATGACTTCGTGAATGGACGACTCCACCTTTTCAAGTCATGCCTTCCAACTCGACCCCCACTCCCAAAAAGAAGTCATGCCTTCCAAGACCCGCCAAATGATCATCCCATCAAAATCAACCCAAAACATGAATCATCTATTAGACTCGTCAAAAGGATGGATTGGGTCAGATTTGAGTCGAATCAGACTCATTTAAACTATTTATTGTAATGCAAATCTAGTAACTCATATTTTCATATTCCTAAAATACTTCCATATTTAATCCAATCTATAAAAAATTATACCCAAACCGATGGGAGAGTGTGGAGTGAGAGAGCGCGAGATCGAGTTAGGGCGAGAGAGAATGAAGAGAGAATTATAAAGGTGGGTTGGGTTTAAGTAAACTATAAACCCATTTACGACCCATTTAACTCTCTTATTACATTTGACCCAGCTTATTAAATATAATTAACCTATATAACAACTCAACTCATCGTATATGAATTAAGAAATGATTTATTATCCATTTTAACAGGTCTAATTATCTTTAATCCTTAATCTTTGTAATAAGGGTCAAAGGAGGACGACAAACAAAAGCGAAGAAAGAGGGATGCTGATAGCACTACGTACATCTGAGACTGGCTATTATCAGTGCATGATAACAAGCTTTAATTTTTATGATACATACTTCAATATGAATTTGAATTTTTCTTATTCAACAAGTTCCTTAACAAGATAAATCTTGAAACATATCTATCTTTTCACATGTTATCATACATTCCTTTCGTGAATTGTGTATCAATTTCTTTTCATTTTTTAAGAAATGAACATGATTAGTAATAAGATATTTAGCATTTTGAATTTGGATTGTCAATTAGCTAGTGACACTTGCATCAACGTGGCATAATCTTTCCAATAATTCTGGATATGTTGCCTTTGAGCATATTGCTCAAGAGATCCAACTCTGTAATGTTAGATAAAACGTTAGGTTGTCAATGGGGAACTTCATCTTACACGCTAGCATTTTGCATGCACAATACCACAATGTATCTAGGTCTTTGAAGCCAGTTTGGGAATTCCGGTCACACTTTACTACTTGACATGAGAATCTCTTGAGTTTGGAAAGGAGGAACCCAAGTGCACTAAAATTTATTAACAAGCCCGTTCGAGAAAAGTACAATACAGTCAAGCTTGGTGAGATTTGCACAGCGAAGTTCATAGACAATTCCATCCAATTGATTGTTACCAATGTGCATCACCTCTAGATTGGATAGTCGCCCAATAATTTCTAGAATGTTCCCCCTCAACTTTTTGGAATAGAGGCATAATTGTCACAGTAGAATGAATTGGACCTGAAATTGAGTTCCATCAAAGATCAGGAATTCGAGATCTTTGACATTCCCAAATTGATTGGGTAGGTGACCACTGATATTCTTGAAGGCAACATCCATAGTCTTCAGGTTACTTCATCCACAAATCAAAGCACCGTCATTGGTGTCGAAAATCTTCCCACTAAATTTCTTATCAAGCAAGCTTAATACTTGCATATTGGAGAAAATGCTCAAGTTTTTCAAAAGTTCTCCTTCTAGCCTATTTCCGGAGACATCAAGGAGTCTTCGAGGATGACTTCCAATTAACATCATCTCAATATTAAAAAATCCAGGGAGGAAAGGCATGTGGATAGCACTTAACCCTTCTTTGGGGTTGAGAAAGACGACATAAGACCGGTCCAAATACTTCAAGTTAGAAAATGTCGATACTCCAAAATACTTTCTCAGTTTATACAGTTGGTTAGCTACCTCAGATATCCCCCAAAAAGGGTGACTAGTTATATTATATGTTTGATTCTGAGGGATGTGAAGTTAAGTAAACAATGATTTCAGTAACTCAACTACTCTATCGAGTTCACAAAAACAAGAAGTAAATTTGTTTTTATCTTCTTGAGCGAATGCAGATGTCAGATCGGACCAGGTCCTGTGCCCATCAATCAACTCCTTCACAACCGAGGCCGCTTCCCATGCACTCACTCGAACTTGATCTCTGCTGTCCCTCTCTCGGATGGTCACATCAACTTGTGAATCGACGGTGATTGCAAAGGGCACGCCAAGCTCGTCGGTTCTTGCATATCTGTTCCCTATGCTGTTGCCTGTAAACATAGCCAGGGCACAGTAGCAGATGATCATCCAATGTAACTTTGGTGCTTTCACCACGGATGAGAAAGTAAATCTCAACCCAAACATACAGCTCCATAACAAAACAAGTTCTGATATATGACATTTGTGAATCATGCAGATCTGCAAACCTGACATGCACACCTTAGCAAATTCCACAAATCATAGCTGTGACGTCAGCATTTACCTTAGCAAATTCCACAAGATATAGGGCTTCATGTAAATATGTGCAAAAGTCAGCATTTTCATCTAAGAACCTAAATTCTGTATTGGATAAGTACCTGTGATGTCAATCTTGTGCGAAATGCCAGCAGCAGTCAGTGATTTGCTAATACGTCGAGCAACTGACTCGTATCCTGGCTTCTGTGTCAATGGGAAAATTGTACATTTGATAGGTGCTACGAGTGGATGGAAGCGGAACACATTTAGTTGTTCATCCCCTGCTTTGCTGGGCCTTGTATGGAAAGAATGCTCGAAAAGGCAGCACATTATGTGTCCGATGCCAAAAGACGGTTCGATAACAGACGGTGTAAAAACCCTCTGCCGTTCCCTTATCTCCTGCTTAGAAATCTTGACCATGTTATCCTTGATTATTACGCTCTTCCCCATTGTGCATACGAGAAATTCAGCCTCTCCTTTGGATTCTAAAGCAGCCTTCAACTGCAAAGCTTCCTCTTCACCCATTGCCTGGTATTGACAAGACGAATGCAAGCATTAAGTAAAGGAAGAGATTCTTGATATACTTCGCAAAAGAGCGAGAACCAAGGAACCTCCAGCATGTACCTCAAGATTCAACCACCATCTTCCGATTTCCCTGAAAGGCAAGACCTGGTTCCTTCTTGTTTGGAGCAATTACCAGTTTCTGCATTGTTACTTCAATTAGTCAATTCATGATAACAAACTCAAGCATATACAAATAAAGGGAAGAAACCTAATCCATGTACTCCAAGAATAGCTAGCAAAATTAACTAGTCTGAAGAATTACCTCCACTTCTCTGGGCTCAGCAAATTTTTCATGAGCAACAAGAGCAACTCCACTTTTCTTCAAATGATAACAATCATCACTCCGACTAGATGCCTCTATAATTAGCGGAACATATACATCTCTAAACTTTGTCTTATCCAGTTTCCAACCCCCTCAAAACATGCCGGATAAGTTTTGCTTCAAACAGTATATTAGACAAAAAAATTATAATTGTGCAACAACGGATAACAAATGTCATCCATCACACACCATATTATACACAGATCATTGAAGAAAGAAGTGATGTGGGCGAAGAAAAGTAAATTTTATTAGTTTCTTAGTCATGTTGGCAGCTTATGATGCACATTCCATAACTTTGCTTCTGCTACCAACAAATTAGAAACAGGAATTCTGGAAGGATTTCAAAAGACTCAAGAGGAGCTTATCATACAATCATTTCTCTTATTGAGATAACAAAAGATGCAGCTGTTTCGTTCAGTATTCCTGAACGTGCACCTTCTCCAAAAAACGCAAAAAAAAACAAAAACAAAAAAAAACAAAACTTGAAAGAGGGCAACATGACTCTTACCGTATGTGCTCGTAAATCATATGCCGACCTATCTGCAATACCAACACACTCTATCCAACCATAGGAACACTCAATTTCAGCATCCCAACAATCTACTGCATAGTGAGCCACTTCGTTTGCAAGATGCTGCCTAAACCACAGGCGATCCTTGTCTATGCCAAGGCGAGTTAAAAATAGATATACTCTCCCAATGAAGTAGCCGACAGTCTCATTGTTAACAGTTCCCTAAAAATAAACATCGAAACTGCGAGACTCAAAGTGAACAAGTTAGGGGAAGAAAAATGAAGTCCAAAAGACAATTCTAGCTAACCTTTGAAACTGCTTCACCAAGCCGAGTTTTAATAGCAGATTGGCCACACATTTGTTGTTCCCTTGGGAACATAAGAAATTCCAAATCTGCAACTTCAGAAAACTTTTCATGGGATTTTTTTTCTGGATCGACAAAATGCTCGATCTCAGCTAGAGTGAACTCACGGAGTCTCAGAAGACCTTGGCGAGGAGAAATCTACACGTGTGAAAAGCAATAGAATCAATCGTTGATCAAGATATAAGGACACAATGAAGAAAATGACAATATCTCTCCCACAGCATTGGAGACCCCGTTTTAAGCCTGCCTTTTTGAAGCACTTCTTTTTTTTTGGTCGATATTTTAAAGCCCATTGACTGACAAGACAGGTACAAGTAATGCAGTCTTAAGACAAGCTATGCTATGCAATAGTTTCAAAACAGAGATCATGTCTACAATCCCAAGCATGTGAACATGCACGGTTTCGGATAATTAGAAAGAACGTGCACAACCTCATTTCTGAACGCCTGACCAATCTGAAAAGTAGCAAAGGGGAGTTTATTGCCGTTACAATGTTACAGGTCTTTGAAATTTACAAAAATGCCTTGTGCAGTTTCAGGTCGCATGTACATACAGTAGATTGAGGGGAAAAAAATGACAGTAAATCTCAAAGACAAACCAAAAGCAACTAATTCGCTTGAAGTCTGCACCATTGGCATGACAGTACTCACCCAGGGAGCAACCCAGATGGGCCAATGGACGTTTTAAACATCAAGTGGAACGGATAGGGATCGGAGAGAGGATTTTTGGTGACAGGAGCTGTGATGCCAAATTCTTTTATCTTGGCACCCAATTCATCAGCAGAGAGATCATCCAGAGTTGCAAGTACATGCTTTAGCTCCACAGCCTTCTCTGCACTATTGCTTAAATCCTTTTGGAGCTTCTTATTACAGAAATCTTTGAGCAGATGGTCAGCTCGATAGCAGGCCCCAGTTTTCTCGTCCTTCACCATAAGGTCAGTAAACTTATCCACGTGACCGGATGCCTTAAGGACAATCTCCGGTGTGAGACAAGAGCATTCAATCTCCGACATGTGCTCCTCGAGAACAAAATGCTGATAATATAAATAAAAATATTAACAGGCGTAGACCGAGAGGATAGTGATAGTCAAGCAAATGGATTTTTTTTTTTTTTTCAGACAATAGTCAAACAAATATTTAAAGATTGTCATCTAATCTTCGCACGGTTCTGTATCCAGGCAAAATCTACGAGCACATACTGCTATCGAGACAATTCAACTCAAATCCACGACTAACCTGATGCCAGAACGCCAGGACGTTCCGCTTGATGGCGCCGCCGGGCGTGCCTAAGTCGTAGAGCCCGGCAACACCCCCGTAAATCTTGAACGAGGGAATGTAGAACCCGTGGCGCACGAGCGTGTTGCATACGCTCCGACGGAACGTCTCCCCGGTGAGGGCGCCGTTGCCGGCGCTGGATACGGCGGCCTGGGGCTGCTCCTTGATGCTGGCCTCATCGATCTTGAGATCTTTGAGCTCCACGATCACGGCGTCGATCTCCGGCTCCAGCGCCTTGCTGGCCTCGAGGGCTCGGTGCGGTCCATCAGGGAGGAGGTCGGGGGCGAGTCTGGGGAAGAAGAAACAAGAGGACGATGGTTGCATTCAAATTGAGTCTCCGGCTGGGGAAGAAGAAACAAGAGGACGACGGTTGCATTCAAATTGAGTCTCCGGTCGATGGCGGAGGAAAACCTAAATAAAATAATATTGTTCAAAATAGAATAATATTTTCCATAAGATCACATGTGCTTGAACTTAATTGCGTAATTTGGTAATTCACCAACAAATGTCTAAATCATTTGTTACAAAAATGGTGGGTCTAATGAAAGTCCGACAAATAAAACGACTTTACTCTATATGAATATGTTACAATAATATTCTCTAAATATGCCTTACCAAAAAATATATATATATTCTCTAAATATTGCCTTTAAGGTTGTCGATTTTGCTGAAACGAGGCAAGGAAAATGTTCGGTGTCGCGTCTAGCGATATGATACGTCCAATCATCAGAATTGTGAAGTCGCCTAATTGCATTGTTTTGTGTGGATAGGATAGGGGGAAAATTAGGGATAAGTGTAGAAATATGACTTACAATTACTTGGTTGGTGGCTAATTGAGAATTTTGGTTTTAATTTTGGTGGATGGAGGACTTAAGGTTTTAAAAGGCCACGATCAGGTTACGAGGTCGTTATTTGTGAAATTTAAAAATCTGCTTGGAGCTTCTTCTTCTTTTTGAAATCTTCAATTTTTTATCTACCAAAATAAAATGTTAAAATCTTCAACTGTGGGCCAGATCCTCAAGTTTGTTGTCCAAAGAAAATTAGAATAATGTCAATAAGTAATCAGATATCTGTTTATATATATATATTTGGTAAGTTAAGAATTATATTGAACAAAAAGCGCGGATTACAAGACGAATCCCGACCGCACGCCACAACGTGTCACTACAAGTGCAAGGGCGGTTCGGGAATAGCAAAATAGCAAGATATCTGTTTAAATATTTTGTTTTTCTTTTTGCAAAAAAAAAAATACAAATGTTAAATGAACTCTAGAGTTCTGTATTATTACGGGATATTTGCTAAATATTTACATTTCATTTTTCTAATATTTAGTGTATCTCTTGTTATTAGTAGGGGTGTGCAAACTGGACCGGACCGGCCCGGACCAGACCAACCCGACCGGGTTGGTCCGGTCCTTGAGGGGAGCGGTCCGGTCCCCGGTCCCAATAAATGGGACCAGTGGCCGGGCGGTCCGGTCCCCGGTCCCATGGTGGGTGGGACCGGACCGGACCGCCTAGAAAAAAATAATAATAAGTAGCCAACACCATCTTGCTGGAATATTCAACTTTTATGAGCACTTATTGATCAAAAGAGAAAAGTAACTTCCTTGCTTCTAAAATAAACTGCAGAATTTGAAGTTTTTCACACAATAAATCAGAACTGAGCAACATCCAAGTTATGTGGATGAAGCTTTGGTAGCTGAGGGGTTTGGCAATAAGTGTTCGATCGGACATTTTTGTTATTTCAAGGTATATTACAGCAATACGATCTCTTTAGCCTAATCCGAACCCCTTTAATGGATAAAAAAAGAGTCGACAAAAATATTATCGATCCCACTCTCACACAAGAGGAATTTACACCAGTTGGGCGGTCTAAATTGCATGATTACTAACAGGCTCGAGTCAAGTTCGAGGTAAAAAAAATTAAATTTTTTTGGTATTAGCGGTCCCATTGGGACCGGACTGGACCATTGGTCCTGGGCCAGTCCGGTCCCCGGTCCCGAAAATTTGGGGACCGGGACTACCGGTCCGGTCCCCGGTTCCATACCGGGCCCGGACCGGCCCGGACCATGCACACCCCTAGTTATTAGTTAGGATTTACTTTTTATTTTTAGTTAGTATAATATTTAGTAAATCTTTTATAATGAGTTAGAGATATTTGACATAATTTTTCTTTCCCTTTTCGTTAAGCAATATGTTTTATAAATGTTTGTACTGTGCGTTGAGCATTACAAACAAATCACTCGTTATCTCGCGTGTAGTAAAAAGTGGACATGAGTTCCAAACTGTGTTAAGTAAAATGGATCGGCAAATTATTTGACCGTTTAATTTTTAGTAAGTGAATAACAAAATAACAGAGTTCATCTATGTCAAGTCCAACAACAGACTATTACCTGCATTGGTAGTAAAATAATTTGGAAATAATAATTTTACGGATTATCATTAACTTTACCAATTTCTGATTCTTTGTGAGACTAAAATTAGTAGTGGGATAAATGTGTCGTGGGATAAAAGTTTGGAGGTTTTTTGTGAAACGAAAATTGATTTTTGATAAATACAGCTTGAGGTACCAGGTTGGCAATCATCATTGTCAAAAAGTAAGAGACCCTCCAAGATCGCTTGAAGTGCAAGATGCTACAGAATCCTAGAAATCCCACCGTAAAACCAGGTCCCAATCCTGCATAGGACCAATTGTGGATATCCAAATCGCGTTCGCTAGACTTATCTCCACTCGAATTACCACCGTTAGTACCGGGTGGCTCGTCTCCAGGACAAAACTTTGAAAGAGGAGCTCCACAGAGTCCGTCATTGCCGCGATAAACAGATTCGTCATCCACGGTACGCAAATGGCTACCGGACGGTATAGGGCCGGAGAGTCTATTGAAGGACATATTTAGATGACTAAGGAAGTCAATGTTGGATATTCCTGGAGGAATGGTACCTGACAGTTTGTTTCTGGAAAGATCAAGAGATTCCAAGTGTTTCAGGTCACCAATGTTTGAGGGGATGTGTCCACTCAAATTATTCTGAGAGAGGTTCAGATTTTGAAATTCGAGAAGCATAGTGAACTCTTTTGGTATCTGCCTATCCAACATGTTTGCAGAAAGGTCCATCGAGAAGAAGTGTGAAAGCACATTGCCATATATTTGGCTGTTCCCCTTTATGTTAACCATGACATTGAGACCGTCAACAAACGTCCAATCCCCTGAATGACCCGCATGATCAACCATAGACAAGAAGCCGTCAAAAAAATTGGGAATGGGTCCAGAAATGTTATTCTGTGCTAGGCTCAAGAAATGGAGATAGCTAAGCTCGCAAAGTTGTGGAGGAATGCCTCCAACTAAGTGATTTTTCTCTAAATTGAGCACTGCCAATGACTGAGAATGTTTCCCGAATGGAGGTAACCTACCAGTGAATTGATTGTCGCTGAGATCAAGGATCATCATGTGCTGTAGATTTGACAGACAGTTCGGGATTACTCCACTAAAGCCATTCCTATGTAGGCTAAGAATCTGCAATTGCTGAAGATGGCACAAAGATTTGGGAATCTGACCATTTAACTTGTTATCCCCCAACAAAAACCATACCAACGTTTGCGATGCTTTCCAACATCGAGGAAGTCTCCCAGACAGTTGATTCTTTGACAAATTAATTTCAATCAGCTGCTTCAACTTACACAGAGAACTCGGAATGCCACCGGTGAGATTATTACCCCAAAGTCTCAAATATCCTAACCACGGCATCTTGTCTCCGATATCTTGGGGAACTTGGCCTCTAAGCATGTTGCTTGAGATATCCAAAAATTCAATGTTAGGGGAAATGTCGGAGAACCAATCAGGAATATTCCTCTGTGTTCGAAGCCATTTTGGAAATTCAGGTCCCACTTTGCAATTTAATAAATATATCTCACGAGCTTGGAATGGTGGAACCCAGGTAGAGCTCACGTTTAATATGAGTTGATTAGAGGAAATGTCTAACCCGGTCAAGCTTTTGAGATTTTCAAAGTGAAGTTCGCTTATAACTCCATGTAATAAATTTTGATGAAAAAAGAACCCCTTTAGATTCGATAGTGGCCCAATACTCTCTGGAATTGTCCCGCTCAATTTGTTATGGCTTATATACAACTCTCTTAAAGATGACAGCTCCCCCAAATCGGTAGGTATAGAACTAGAAATCGAGTTCCTTAAAAGATCAAGGTACTCTAGTTCCTTGAAATCTCCGAATTGGTTTGGTATTTCACCACTAAAATTATTGCTGGAAACATCAAAGATCTTCCACTTACTTTGTACACAACCAAGACGACCACCTAAAATGCCGGAGATATTCCCATTGAATTTGTTATTGCCTAAGCGTGTCACTTGCCATTTGCATAGACTGCTCCAGTTTTTGGGAAATTCACCTTGTAGCGAATTTTCAGACACATCAAAGAAGGCAAGCCTTTGATTATTCTCGATAATTGCTGTGGGAAAAGGGCACCTGATATAAATGTTGGCAAACAAATCAATATGTTCTAGTTTGCTCAAGTTATAGATCCATGGCGGAATAGAACTTATATTATTGGAACTGACATCAAGAAATTTAAGAGAGGTGAAATTGGCCTGAAAAGAGCTAGAAATATCTTGCAATTGACAATTGCTGAATCCTAAAGATTGCAAAGATGGTAGCATGTTAATGGAACCGAACCAATCTTTGGCCTGCCGAAGGTCAGCATTGGACATGTGCAAGAATTCCAAGGAAGATAAATTGGACACCCAATCAAGGTCGTTCGAGGTTAAATAACCCAAATCAAAGTCACTACTAAGATCCAAGTACGGTAATTTTGAAAGGTTATTGAGCTGCCTAGGAATATCTCTCTCAAAACATGCATATGAGAGGTTAAGATATTCCAATTCCTGAAGAGAAGCAAAGAACGTTGGGATTTTCCGGGTTGAAAAGTTATTGACACTGAGGTCCAGATGCTTCAAATACTTCAGCTCAGTTAAAGAAAGAACTATGTTACCTCCCAGCCTACATTTATCTGAAGGTGGGAAGATGTCAATATCGATATCTTCAATACATGGATTGTGAAGATCGAGCTTCAGGACATGATCGGTCTTCTTATCGCATTCGACTCCTTCCCAATGGCAACATTCCTCTCTAGTTGTTGGAAATGAAAAAGATTTTTCGTAATCCAAGCTCATCTTGTGAATTGAAGTCTTGCAATTATTATCTAGAGACTTGGAGTCTTGGAAATTGTTATCTAGGAAATTATGTTTACTTATTGTTGCTTGTTTTCAAGATAGTTTTTAATTGTTCTAGTTATCTAAAGGGTCTATAAATATTATGTAATCCTTCAAGAAATATATATGAACTTTAGTTCCAACATTTGGTATCAGAGCCAGTTTTGGCTGAGTTTTGTGAATTCGGCTTAAAAATCTCGTGTAATATTCCGTCTGTGAATGGTGCTAGGACGGTCCAACCTCAACTCCCAAAGTTCGATGGGAAGAATTTTGAGCATTGGAAGATCCAGATGGAGGTGCTATTCGGGTTTTAGGAGCTGACCGAGATTGTAGAAGAAGGATTCGTGGAGCTAGAAACGCAGACATATTTGACAATGGAGGAGTAGAGGACGATAAAAGAAAATCGCAAGAAATATCGTAAGGCTCCCTTTTACATCTTTCAAGCGATAGATTCATCAATCTTTGAAAAAGTGGCAAATTCAAAGACGGCAAGAGAAGCTTGGGACTCTCTCATCAAAATATACAAAGGCGTTGAGAACGTCCAGAAGGTTCGGCTTCAAACTCTTCGTCGACAATTCGAGCTCCTTCAAATGGAAAAGTCAGAGTCCATTTCCGACTATTTCTCACGGACATTGGCTCTTGTCAATCAAATGAGGCCAATGGTGAGACTATTGGTGACCAATAGATCGTTGAGAAGATTCTTCGGACGCATTGAAACATTATATTTTTTGTTTTTGTTCCAATGCTAAAAAGAACATTTGAGAGTATAATTTTGCTAAGAATTTCGGCACATCATGATTTGAACTAAGAATTTGTAAGTTCCATATCCCGCCCCCACAATTCTCTCTTTGCTCCGCTGATAAAGACCTTATGTGGATGACTTGATAATTATGCAATAGTTGTCAGAGAATCGGATTCTCTCGATTTAAACAATAAATCCGATCGAATTTGAAAAGAACAATTAATCCGTCTAGGTGATTCTATTTATTTAATGCCGAACACGTTACGATCTTATTCTTTTGTTGATAGTAATTAATACCTTAAGACTTTAAAAATGTAAGAATACAAACACGTATTGTCATTTTAAAATTTCTATTCCTATAAGTTATTCCTTAGTTGATACAAACAAGAGTGCATACTCAATATTTCGCTGTTGGTTTTCACCTATATCCTATACAATAAATGCGGATTTCGCTAGAGTATTCGGGTGGACATGCATTAGCATGCCGACATAGATGCGAACATTAGTCCACCTTTTCGAGAGACGATCTTAAGGACGCACTCCCCTACATTCGGCCTGGAGTTTCCAGAATTTTACTCATGAAGTGCTCCTAAAAAGTTTGAATCCAAGGCCACAAACATTAGTGTATTAAATGGATGGACTTGCGAAGCCCTTGTGGATTAGTGGAATCTCTCCCTTGTGTTACAAGATCAAGGGCAAGGATTTGATTGAACGTTGAATTTGGAGGCGGGACGGATAAAAAAAATTCCATAGAAAATCGGTCGATTGACACTCTTCAAAGAATTAAATGGAGTCAAACAAATAGACAAGTACAAGGGTACAAAGTAAGATAATAATAAGCATGCGTTTATTCTGCAAAAAATTGAATAACTTAAAAAATATTTTGCAAAAATGATCGCTTGAATCACTTACAAAAATGAATGAACAAAAATATTTTCATTATTTAGCCATAAGTTGTTATCGATAATAGAAATAGTCTTCATTGGTTAATTATTTCAAGCGATACAATTGATTATCTTTTGAAAAAAAAAATTCAAATTATTCATTTTCTGCGAAACAGACGGAGCCTAAAATGAAGAGTTGTTTCTCCAAAGGACAAGTCTTTTATAAATTCATGGCTTTTAAAATATGCAAAATATTAAAATTTCGAATATCAGAGTCGAAAATCAATTTTCCATGACCCAATTTGTAAGGTTCATTGCATTTCCTACCATTCAACTCCAAGTGCATTCTTTACGCAACTTCTCTTCGGTTTGCACGCGAGAGACGATCTTGTTGGAGCAAGGGTCTTATGGTGTGCCGCTCATGCGGGCAACCATTACCCACCCCGCTAATGATAATCGCAAGACAGTTATCATTCTTATTTTTGAAACGTTATGACGTTTCAATTATCTAAAAGAAAAGAGAATATCGTCAATTCTCCGATTCACTTCTTTTCGCTTTCTGTCGTTTTCAAGAGAACAGAAAACGAACGTACACCTCTCTCTTCTCTCGATTCTTCGACGCACGACTGTAGCGAGGAATCTCGAAACTGCAAAGGCGACTCTTAGTCCGTGAACAATAAGGTACGCTCCGATTTTGTGACGTACTCTTCGATCGGTGTCTCAACTATCTTGGGCATGTTTTTCCGCTACGATTTTATGTGAATTGTTTCCTTCATTGGTATCAGAGCCTGGATGTTGATTCATGATTGTATGAGACTCTTTGCATTGAATTTCTTCGTCGAATATGTAAACGGCCCCAACTTTTTTTTCTTCGGAGTTACTGTTCATGAGGTTTTCGTGCCTTAAAAAAAAAATTTAGTAAGATTTGAAGTGCTCGTCGATACGAAAATTTTGATATATTATGGGTCTTGAACGGAGGTCGGATGAAGTCGCAGCGGTGGCCGGAAGCTGCTGGTCGAATGGACGCCGGCGGCGACGGTTATCAAAAAAAAAAAAAAAAGACTTTTGTCGGTTTGGAAGACGTGGGGCGCGTGCCAGGCACGCTCCGTACGAGCCCAGCCCACGCGCGTAGTGCGCCAGCCCGAGTGGGCCTCAGCCCCAGGCCTGGGCGCAAGCCAGCGTGGGCCTCAGCCCCAGGCAGGGCGCTAGCCCGAGTAGGCCTCAGCCCCAGTCCAGTGGACTAGGGTCAGCACCCAGCCCGGCGGACCAGGCTCACCAGCCCAGGGCGGGCTGAGGCCCAACCCGGGGTATCCGCGCGGGCCGAGGCCCAACCCGACTCATCCGGCTCAGCCCGTTGACTTGTTGACCATTGGCCGTTGACCGTTGACTTTTACTGTTAAATTTTTTAAAAAATTTAGTCAATCTATCGAAGCTTGTATGATGTTTGATTTACGTGTCTTTGATTACGATATGTTCGTAATTATTACACGATTGACGGATTTTAGTAATCCACTTTGTTTTGCATTCGTTGCAGGAACAATGTCATCGAGGCCGGGGCCTAAGAGTGAATGGAAGGTGCGAAATGCAAAAACACCTTCAAGGCCAAAGACACGTGAGCAAAGACAAGCTCTTGCTGAGAAGATTGAAGTATTGGTTAATTACCAATGGGATAATGATAGTGACATCATAACTCATATGAAGACGGTCAACGACATGATCCAAGAAGTGAACGCTGAAATTGCATTTTATGCACTAAGAAACACTATGCCTGCGGAATGGCATGGATTGATGAATCGCATCTGGCTTGATTTCATCACTTACAAGGAGTTCGTGCTTCATTTCTTGAATGAGTTCATAAGGGTCGGGGCGACAAAGACATCGTCGCTTAGCATGAATGGGTCCTGGCGCAGGCAGAATGCGCCCTAGCGTAATAACAAGAGTTTTCTGAAAGGTTTTTCAAAAGCACCGATATGGGTTCCTGATTTGATTGAAGATCCTCTTAAAGACCTTGAGGATTCCCTTCCTCGTACGTTGGAAAGTACATGGGTTAATTTACAAACGAAGATTAGGCAAACAACCCGTGATTATATTTGAACTTATCTTTGATAGTTTTATTTCAATAGATGTCTGGAAAGTTTTTTTTGAATTGATGTTCTTTGAAGATACTGTGGTTATTTGATGTTCTATTTTGAACATTGTTGGCTTTTGTTTAGTTAATCCATTTTTTTGTTTAAGTGGGAGTGTTCATAAGTTTTAGTAACTTTATTGCGAACACAGTTGAATAATTGTATTAATGCTAGTCTCAGATTAGAACCCTTAGAAGATGACAGGGAACTTAGTGAACTGTTGATTCTATGGTCTTTTATGAAACTATATGTTAATACAATTAAAATGTATGAATATGATGCATTTGTTGCATTCAAATAGACTTTAATAATTCGTGTAAAAATGTCTATAATGTTCAGATACAATGGCTTCTGCATCTAAGAATATAGTAGCTGAGCTGAATAAGGGTGAGAAGCTGAATGGTGAGAATTATGAAATATGGCACTTGAAAGTGCAATATGTACTGGAAGAGCAAGAAGCTCTTGAAACTCTTAACCAAGTTATGGAAGAGCCTGAGGATGGGACTACTGCCCAACATAAAAGAGATAAAGATGTATTTGCTGCCTGGAAAAGAAAGAACTCACTTGCTCGCATCACATTGCTGAGTAGCATGGAGAATGATATCATGCGTGAGTTTGGTCGCTTTGAGAATGCCAAGGACATGTGGGATGCTCTGAAAGTCAGATTTGGTCAGACGTCGGTCACCAAACTGAGGCAACTCACTATCCGCTTTGACTCATACAAAATGCCTCATGGTCAGAACATGAAGCAACATCTGAGGCGTATGGGCAATATGATCAGTGAGTTGAAAGATGCTGGCCATGTACTCACTGATGAGCAGCAAGTGTAGGCAATTATTCGTTCCTTGCCCCAAAGTTGGGAACACATGAAAATCCACTTGACCCACAACGAGAACATCAAGACTTTTGAGAATGCATTGCGCCACCTCGAGCTGGAGGAGGACCGCCTTCTGGCGGCAAAGCCGCAAACTGATATCTATTTTGCTGGTGCTAGCTCGTATGGAGCTTCGCGCTTCAAGCGTAAGCGTCCAGGTGGATTCAAGAAGTGGAATAGCAAGGAAATGAGCCCCTCAGGAAAGAAACCAAGAACCAATTAACAGGGAAAGGGAAAGCGTCCCTTCAAGAAGAACATTTCAAAAGTGAAATGCTATAATTGTGGCAAGATGGGTCATTATGCTCGCAATTGTGCTGAGCCCAAAAAGGTAGATGTCCTTAGTACCCTTGTGCGTTCTACTTATGTGTCGAGCTCGGTTTTCTTGACTGAATCTAATCCTTTGTGGACTGTAGACTCGGGAGCCACGGACCATGTAGTGAAGGACAGAGGAGTCTTCGTGGAGTTTCGACGGATTCCACGTGGAGCGAAGTGGATCTATGTTGGGAACAATTCCAAAGTGGAAGTAAAAGGAATTGGCACCTGTCAATTAAATATGTGTGGTGGACGCACTTTGTTCCTACATGATGTATTGTACGCTCCTGAGATTCGCCGAAATTTGGTATCTATTTTAGTGTTGGTCAAGTTTGGTTTTAATGTCAACTTTCAAAACTATGGTATGGACTTGTCTTTAGGAACAAGTTATTATGGATGTGGTTATTTTCTTGATGGTTTCGTTGTACTAGATGTTGACTATGATAATGTTAATGTGAGTTATTCCCTTTTCACATCTGCTGATTCTTATGAGAATAATGTGAATGTATGGCACGCTACGCTTGGTCATATTGGCCAACAGAGAATGAATAGATTAGCCAAAGATGGCTTAATGGGCGATATTAATAAAGTCGATTTGCCTGTTTGTGAGTATTGCCTAGCAGGGAAAAGTACGCGAAAACCATTTGGAAAGGGCACAAGAGCTGAGTTTCCTTTGCAACTAATCCATACAGACATCTGTGGCCCAATGAATGTAAGAGCAAGACACGGTGTTGTTTATTTCATCACATTCATTGATGATTATACTCGATTTGGATATGTCTATTTGATTTCTCATAAATCAGAAGCATTGAGTTGCTTCAAGAAATTTATGACCTTAGTGGAAAATCAGTTAGACAAGAAAATAAAAGTATTGAGATCTGATCGAGGCCGAGAGTATCTGTCTGATCAGTTCAGAGATTTGTGTGATGATAAGGGGATAGATAGACAGTTATCTATTCCATATACTCCTCAACAAAATGGAGTAGCTGAGAGAAGAAACAGAACCTTACTTGAAATGGTTATATCCATGATGGCGCAAGCTAATTTACCAATCGTCTTTTGGGGTGATGTTTTGTTAACCGCTGCCTATGTTCTTAACCGTGTGCCTTCCAAATCAGTTGCTTCCACTCCATATGAGTTATGGACAGGTCGTAAGCCTGATTTAGGTTTTCTTAAACCTTGGGGATGTGCTGCCTATACACACGAGTCTTCTCATAAGTATGGAAAATTGGGTCCGAGAGGCAAAAAGAGTATCTTCATATGATACTCAGAACACTCGAAAGGGTATGTGTTTATAGGAGAGCAAGATAGTGGGAGTGTGACTGAATTTGAATCACGAGATGTAACATTCTTAGAGAATGAATTTCCAAGGAAGGGCTAGATAGGTGAAAACTATTCTCGATATGAAACTATGGAAAGTGATAACGACATGATTAGGGTATCTCTTCCATGTGAAAGCAATGTGAGAAGTGGGAAATTGGTTTCGGATCAGTCTCAATTGTAATCACTTGATGAGACACCGCCGTTATCTAATCCGAGTGGGAGCATGATGGAGAATGAGGTACCTAGTGTACAATCTTTTCCGCGGCGATCATATCGTAAAAGCATTCCTCGACGACGTTTTGACATCGAAGGGGAAGCTTTCATAGTTGTCCCACAAGAAGAGGATGAGCCAAGGAATGTAAATGAGGCTCTTTCTCGTCCTGATAAGGAAAAATGGATGGATGCAATGAAAGAGGAAATGAAGTTAATGGAATCAAACCAAGTTTGGGAATTGGTTGATCTTCCAAAAGGACGTAAGGCTATTGGGAACAAGTGGGTTATCAAAATAAAGCATAAATCCGATAGCTCAATTGAAAGGTATAAGGCTCGTCTGGTTGCGAAAGGGTACAACCAATAGGAAGGAATTGATTATGAGGAAACTTTTTCTCCTGTAGTTAGATTTACTTCAGTTCGCCTCATCCTGGCAATAGTAGCAAGTTTGGATCTAGAGCTACATTAAATGGATGTAAAGACTGCTTTTCTCAATGGAGAACTAGAAGAAGACATTTATATGGAGCAACCCATTGGGTTTGTTACCAAAGGCAAAGAACAAAAGGTATGTCGACTTTTGAGATCGATATATGGCCTTAAGCAGTCTTCGAGGCAATGGTATATACGCTTTCATAATGCCATAATGGAATATGGCTTTGATATGATCAATGAAGATAATTGTGTATATATTAAAAGATCCAAAGATCAATTTGTGATCCTATCGTTATATGTTGACGATATACTGATTGCCGGAAGCAATATGGAGTTTGTCAATATAGTCAAAATATGGTTGTCTTCCAATTTTCAAATGAAGGATATGGGTGAAGCTGCATACATTCTTGGAGTTAAGATTTCAAGAGACCGTTCTAAAAGGTTGTTATCTCTTTCTCAAGAGACGTACATAAATAAAGTTCTTGAACGATTTCGTATGCAAGATTGTAGACCCATTGATACTCCTATTGCAAAAGGTGAAGGATTGAGTCGCAGAATGTGTCCTAAAACTCCACATGAACAAGAGCAAATGAAAAACGTTCCATATGCCAATGCTGTTGGAAGTCTGATGTACGCTATGATGTGTACCAGGCCTGATATTTGTTATGCACTTGAACTGGTTAGTAGGTATCAATCCAACCCGGGTCCAACGCATTGGATTGCTGTTAAGAGAATTCTACGGTATCTGAGAGCAACTGCTGATTACTCGCTGACATATCAAGGAAGTGATCTGCACCTTGAGGGCTATACTGATGCTGACTAGGGAGGAGATCTGGATGAGAGGAAATCCACTTCTGGAAACGTATTCTTACTGAATAATGGCGCCATATCGTGGAGCAGTAAGAAGCAACAATGTATAGCCTTATCTACCATGGAAGCCGAGTTCATAGCATTGTCAGTGGCAGTACAAGAGAGTGTTTGGCTTAGAAGATTTTTGGATCATTTGGGTGTTGCTAGAGATGCTGCAAATCCTATATTGGTTTATTGTGATAGTCAGGCAGCAATAGCTTATACTAAGGATCCTAAGTTCCACTCCAAGACCAAACATATAGACATTAAGTATAACTATGTCAAGGACATGGTGGCACAAAAGGATGTGAACGTACAGTATATATCTACGCATAGAATGTTAGCAGATCCTATGACGAAGCCGATTCCTAGAGATGTTTTTCTTAATCATATAAAGACTCTAGGACTGCGTAGAAGTTAATATACTGAATAATTTTCTTTTCTTTTCCCTAGAATGTTCACAGTTGATGATGTTGTTTATCAATATGGATGTCTATAAGTTTATTTGATATTTATGCATGTTAATGTTTGGTGCATTATATTGAGAAGGTATGTCGGACAGATGAGAGATTACTCCACTCACACGAATAATCGCCTCTATTTACTGTGTGATGAGTAGAGATGAGGCAATTTTAAGCTTATTATCTAGGTGATAATTGAGAGCTCAAGCTTAAAATACTAATGCCGCCTTAACTAAGTGTTAAGATGAGGTCATATTGTTTATTATGTCCGCAGGTGAACTAACCCACACATTTCACCTTACCTGTCTTAAATGCCAGATGCGAGTTCTGAAAGATATTTTTAATATAGTAGAATTGTGAACACAAGTTAGACATTGGGTATGTCTGAACTATCATCTGTACGATATTATTTGTATAGACATACGCTCCATAGGGAAGGAGAGAATACCGTGATACGTATTTCATACTACGTATGCATCATACGACCAATAAGAGTTGGCAAAAGTTTTGATCTCAACTTTTAAAGCCGGGTGAGACTCTTGAGGATAAGAGTTCCTCAATTAGTGCCCTCACGACTCTGACTTATTCTCGAGATCTCTTTTCGGCGTTTGCTATCTTAGAGTGTTGCCAATGATTATGGATGATTCGGTCTAATGGGACATTTCTAGAAAAGCGAATTGAATTGAAATCGAAAGGTTTAAGGGAAGAGGAAGATCGATATATCTTTGGCTCACGTTATAGTTGGCATTCACTGACCGGTCAATTATGATTGTTTTTTAACTTAATCATAATTGTGAATACAACATATGTTTAAAAAGATCAAAAGAGATGAAAATGTGAATGATCGATCTAGGGTGCTGCATATAGGATCTACTCTAAATAGTCATGCCTAATTTGAGCTGCTATATACTCCTAACAGATGTATAGCAACGAGCTCTCAGAGTATGCTGGTCGCACAGACTATTTGTCAGTATGAACTTTGCAAAGAGGAGAGAGTTATATTTAGGCCTTTGTGGGCTAGTGAAAGTTGTCAGTCCTTCGTGGGCAAGTGGGAGCTATTTGCCCTACATGGGCGAGTGGGAGATGTTGGAGCAAGGGTCTTATGGTGTGCTGCCCATGCGGGCAACCATTACCCACCCCGCTAATGATAACTGCAAAACAGTTATCATTCTTATTTTTGAAACGTTATGACGTTTCAATTATCTAAAAGAAAAGAGAATATCGTCAATTCTCCGATTCACTTCTTTTCGCTTTCTGTCGTTTTCAAGAGAACAGAAAACGAACGTACGCCTCTCTCTTCTCTCGATTCTTCGACGCACGACTGTAGCGAGGAATCTCGAAACTACAAAGGCGACTCTTAGTCCGTGAACAATAAGGTACGCTCCGATTTTGTGACGTACTCTTCGATCGGTGTCTCAACTATCTTGGGCATGTTTTTCCACTACGATTTTATGTGAATTGTTTCCTTCAGATCTCAATTTCACTTGTCTCACAAACCTCAGTTGCGGCTTCATGACTCTATATACCCGTAGTCTACCTCAACCTATTAGTTTAAGTTTCGAGGTGCCATAAGACAAATTAGCCAAATGCATGACCAGCATTAGTCGAAACTGACAAAGTTGACTATCCAATCTATTTGTATCATTCAAAGTTTTATGAGCTTGATAACATGAAAATGTAGTAGACCCTATGAAACGATCCATCGGAAGTCAAAGTGATTCATTCAATACGACTAATTAAAGCCATCATATTTCAACTGGGAAATATATAATTGCTCCAAAAATACCGTTTGTCATCAAGGGCATAAGTCGGGCAGCTAAGCTAGTATATATTTGACTACTGGATTAAATGCTCGTGATGTACATGACCTCACAAGAGGTTGATGAATCGATCGTCGTTTTCATGACCTTAGACTTTATATGACAGTATCATAACACCGAGTAGGGTTTGCAAGATGACAAAGTCTAAAACTATAGCCTATCCCCCGGAGCCCTCCAATGGTTATTGTTGCGGAGGTAAATAGTTAAGGCCGGTTAATTAATTATCGATGGGCTTAATTATTTATAATTATGCTGATTAATTATTGGGTGTTGATTGAATAATTGCTGAGTGCCTTGGGTGTTTAATTATGTGGACCTAATGAGTGATCACCTATGTCGGAATATCATGTTTATCTGAAATCGAACGTTTGTGTGATCAACTGTGTCCTTTAAGCATGAAAACGGCTTCCAGCCGAGTTTCAAGCACGACTATGTTTGTGATTGCATCGGACTAAATGCGAAGATCAAAACAGGCTTGGTTGCCTGGCGTACTTGTGTGGTCACACGATGGTTGAACGTCGCCCTAACGTACTTGGGGACGTTGGCGGTACCCTTAATAGCTTGGGTTCGTCGCCTGATAAGTCTGTACCGGTGGGAGTTCGAAATCACACAACTTATTAGCTGCCTGACAGTCCATGCCGATGGTGTTCGGAATAATACGATTAATCAGATGTCGGTCGCAACTTGTGACGGACCGAAGTTCCTTACCGAAAAGCCTGGTAAGTCCGCCTTAGGGAGTCTTGAGGGGCTATCGGTTGCCGTCGCTGGATGGAGCGGGACGATGTCCGGTCCTGCTGGAAGAACACCAACTACCTAGTGTGATGTGGTCAAGAGTGGAGTATCTCTCTCGTTAATAATCAGAACACGCGTGTTGCATTGTACATGAGTGATCGTGATAAGTGTTCTGGTTGTGTGCTTTGGTCTGCATGTGGTTTGAATACCCTGTTGATTAATATACTGTGTGGGCCAAGGTGGGGTATGCTTGCATGTGGTTGATAGTTGATTGTTGAGATATGTGCTTGATCCTGTGGTAGTTAGAGCGTGGCGTGAGTTGCACGCTATTGATCTGCCATCGATATACCATGTATGTTTAGTCCGTCTAGAGTGAATCAATGCCCTACTCGGACTTAGGCGTTAACACACGGAGATTTTATATCTCACTCGTTGTTGTTAAATGTTTTCAAGCCCTTAGTATGGAGGTCCGCCCGATAAGGTTTGGGGTGCCACTCGACCAGTCCTTCAATATCACGTACCATCCGGTTCCGAATTCGGACCATGTTTGAGAACGTCACGTGACGTCTCTCTGGGTCGAAGAGGGGATGGAGCACCTAATGCCTAATCGCTTCAAGGCCTGGTGTGTTCGCCACGGCGATACTCTCTACGGGCCCATTCGTTGGTTTGAGGGACCTCCGACTACGATCCTGAGGATCCGAACATGGGATCCGATGGACGTCGATACTCCAGATGGGGAGGTGGTGGACCCTGAGCCCGACTCGGAAGACGAGGACCTTGAGACTCTGCATGGCTACAGCTACATTTGAGTAGGAGTGGAGGTGGAGACCCCTTTTTGGATAGAGCCTTTGGAAGCCATTGTTAACTCCAAACTCTGACCTGGTATCTTTTTGGTGGTCGTATGAAGCGGCCCTGAAGAATGGGTTTGTAGATGTTTTCGCTTCCTAGGGTTAACTATATAATTAAAATGATCTTTTGCTGATGTGATTGTTGGTTACCTACTGACTGTCCCTGCCGTTGTTATTTTTGTCTGGGTAATAGATCGTTCCGTGTGCACTTAATTGTAAGATAAAATGAATGGGTCGATGACGTGCTTGGGACATCGTCCTTAATAACCTGAGGCGTTAGGTAGGATTGTCGCGTGCCCGGGATTCGGGGCGTTTCAACTGGCAAGGTCAGCCTCACCCTCGCCGTCACTAGGCGAGCTCCTCGATCTCGCCGGCCCTCGCCTCTGGCAGGTGGAGGAAGAAGGAGAAGAAATAAAAATAAAAAAAATAAGAAAAAAATAGAATAACTAAATAATTTGAGAAAAATATGTAACTATTATAAAAAATTACCACGTCAATGCCAGCCAGCCAAAGTTAGCCAGATGGACTAAATTGGCACAAATGCAAAAGGTTTAGGACTCAATTGTTATAAAAAAAAAAGTTTTAAGACTGAATTGGCACAATTGCAATAAGTTGAGGATTTTTTTGGTAATTTTCCTCATTGTCATCAAATCTTAAAATTAATAATTTGCACTGCAGTCAACCTAATGCATTTAGGGAAATTATCCAATCAGTCCTAAACTTATAATACGGATGTCAGCTCAATCCTAAACTTTCCAATTTTACCACCTAACTCTTTGCGCAAAATTTTAATATAGTTCTTCTAGTCAATTTTCAACGGATAGCACTAGCGCAATGGTCCAGTCATCGCAGGCCGTTCTACATAGAATGTTGCCAGGTCAATGATTCCCGGCAAAAATTTGCCAAAAATGACCATATTGAAATTTCACACAAAGATTAAAGACTAAATTGTCAAAACTAGAATATTTAGGATTGAATTGGCATCCGTACAATAGGTTTACGGCCGATTGGACAATTTTCCCAAACACATTTACCTCCGTGCAACACCAGACCCTACACCTCTCTCTTTGGAAATAGAAGGCAAAGTCACGGTTGGCAAGTTGGTTTTGGGGCGAGAGTATTTCGGGAAGAAAATTGGGGAGTTCAAATAAGTGGGAATGGCAAGATACAACTTGGAATGAAAATTGAAATAGCAAAACTCATGGTGGGAATTGTAAGTTTTCAAAAGTCATGATGGTGTTTGAAATATGAGTGCAAAACTCATATTGTGTTTTTTTTTTTACAATTATCCATTATTTTAATCATGAAGGTTGGGATGCATCCTCCTTCAATCAAGAGTGGAAAATAAATAGGGCAAGCAAATAAAATGAGAAAATTACCAAAAAAATTATAAAACTATTGCAATTATGCCAATTCAGTCATAAATTTTTTTTTGCCAATCCAGTACTAAACCTTTTGCATTTGTATCAATTCAGTCCTTCCGGCCAAAATCGCTAACGTGGCGCAGCCGACGCTAATGTGGCCAATTCTAATAATATTTTAATATTTTTTCAAATTTTTTTTTATTTTTAACTTTTTTAAAATTCTTTTTTTTTATCTTCTTCTTCTTCCTCCTTAAGCGGGCTGCTGAGCCCGACGACTGGCTAGAGGCGAGGGCTGGCGAAGCTTGCCCTTAGCGAGGCGCGACCTCGTCAGATCTGGGCGAGACTCGCCTTTGCCGGTGGCTGGCGGGGGCGAGCTTCGCCAGCCCTCGCCTCTGGCCGATCACCGGGCTCGGCGGCCGGCTTGAGGAGGAAGGAGAAATAGAGAAAGAAAATAAAATAAAATTAAAAAATTAAAAAAATATTAAATTTTGATCACATGAGCGATTTTCAGCTAAAATTGGCTAGATGTACTGAATTGGCACGAAGCAAAAGGTTTAGGACTGAATTGATATAATTGCAATAGATTTAGGATTTTTTGGCAATTTTCCCCAAAGAAATCCATTACGTGTAAGATCATATTGTGAGACAAAGTCATTTCCATACCTCCTATTAGATTTCAAGTCAAATTAATTGGTTGGCGCATAAGGGATCTCCAATCTATCATTTTTATCTTCTTTTATCTTTTCTAGTAGGATTTTTCCTATCCAAAGTTATTCAACGTTCTAGTTCGTGATACGGCCGACTTGTATTCAATTATATCATATTTGATGGCACAACAAGTACACCGAATAGGATACAACTATTATGTCTGAAATTATATCCGGTCTACTGAACTTAGCCTCAAAGCACCTCATAACCTTGTAAAAAAATTACCAAAAAAGTCCTAAACCTAGTACAATTGTGCCAATTCATTCTTAAATCTTTTTTTTTTTTGCCAATTAAATCCTAAACTTTTTTTTCATTTGTGCCAATACAGTCCTTTTGGCCAGCCGACGCTGATGTGGCATCGCTAGAGCTATCATGGACAAATACTTATAATATTTTTTTATATTTGTTATTATTATTTTTTTCCTTTTCTTCTTTCTTTTCCTTACTTTTTTTTTTCTATTTTTGTAACCCACAGCAGCCGGCGAGCTATGGCCAGCGTCGCCGGAGCTCACCATCTATTGGACAAGGGCCGCAAAGCCTCCACCCGGCCTTGCCTAGACGTGGGCGAGGTGCTCGTGGCAGATCTGGGCGAGGGCAGTCTCTCCATGGCCTCGCCCAGATCTGTGCTAGGCAGCCGCGAGCAAAGGCGACCATGGAACAGGGGACGTGGAACACAAGGAATGAATGTGTGAGCCGGATTCGCTCTTTTATGGATAACTTATTTCCTCTAATTGAGTATTCCATCCACACGTAAAATTTTAAAAAAAAATCTTATTTTATGACAAGGAAGCCCTTTTAAATAGCCGATGAAGTTCAATTCATAGTGTGTCACTAACCTCGTGAATAGTATAAAACGAGATATGGAGTTTTTTACACTTTTCAAGAAGAATCAATGATTTGAGAATATGTTTCGTAAAATTGATCGTTTGTATTGTTTAAAAATAAATAAACTAAAAATCTTTCATCGTCCACGAAAATATTCAATCATATATTGTTACCAATAGTAAAAATATTTTCCATTAATTAGTAATTTTAAGCGATACAAGCGATCGTTTTTGGCAAAGTAGTTTCTAAATCATTCATTTTTCGCGAAACAAACTGAACCTTAATATTATGGAAAATTTAATTTGTGTCATGCGCCTAACCAAACACAGAATCCATTCATTTATTCATCTGTGTATCCTACCCAGGATCGTAAATCAGTAGTAGACATGGTCATTTCACTGCAAACGTTATCATTTCATCTTGATAGAACACTCAAAAATCGTAACTAAAAGGAAGTTGTGAAACCAACACACACAAAAAGTCGAATCAGAACTGCATAATCAATATCAAAATTAAACATGGTCATAACTTCCTATAAATAATAAGCATGGGCATATTTCTCATAAACATGTTTTTTTTTTTTTTGTAAGGACTCATAAACATGTTGTGTCCTTCGTAATTCACAAAATCGTCTGTTAATTTACGATAAAACGATCAATCTCGCCACAGTGACGTACCTAAGAGGACAAAAACAATATTGTGGATTTCCCAATTCTTGAATGAAAATGGTGGAGTAAGGCGATCGGCCATAGCAATCCCTCCTGTCGCCCATCTTTTACGAAAGATTGGGTTTGGTCATAACTACTCCGCACCACTGGTAATCAGAAAATTCGTAGTTAGCGAGCCTGTTATCTTGCGGTTAGGAAAGTATGTGCTCGAACGAGATCGGATAAGTGAATTGAGTATGGTTAGCTAAACCTGGCCGAATACTTCTGGAAATAAAGAAAGAGAGAGAACATCTTCCAACACTTCAGAGCAACTGATGATTTGTCGATGAGATCAGACCCCAAAATTCACAAAATGTCGGCAAAAGTTGACATTCATGCATTGAGTTTGCACCGAATTCTCCCCCTCTCTCTCTCTTTCTCTTGTGGGTTTTGTCGAAATCCCTGAAATTATGCGGGATTCGGACCACTTTGACTTTGACCGTAGCCACGCCTTAATTCTGTGGATTGGTCTGCAATTGGCTGGACATGCTCTTCAATCTCTGATTTCTTGCACGTGATCGTATTTGACCGATCTTGTCTTCGTCCCCACCAGAAAAGACTAAATTGAGTTCATTAACAATTCAATTCAGCGAAAACGCTTGACAAAATATTTGAGTTCACGTGGTTGATTTATTTGCTTCGCGTGTGTTTGGTTGGATTTTTGGAAAGAGCCTCTGGAAAAATGCAAAAGATTTCGGATGAGAGGGTTCTTTCAAAATGCAAATAGTATTTTGTAGAATGTAAATTTAAAAATACATTAGGAAGCAAATTCGATTCAAATGCCGTTTGAAAAAAATATATACTTATACCTATAAAGCACTTTTGCTAGTTTTTTTTTTTTATGAAAAAAATCAAACCATTGCCAATAGCGATGCTCAGGCCGTCGGCGAGCCAAATCTAGCGACGGCCGGCAACCTCGGGCATCACTTGGGTGGCGCGACCTCAGGCGAGATTGGCCGACGACGGATCTACCTAGATCTAGCTTGCCGGCCGACGACCGCTCATCAATGATATCGCGTAAGACGAGGGAAGAATTGAAAAACATAAAAGTGTATTAGCATTTTCGAAATGCTCAAAACCCAAAGCACCTCAGGACCTACCTTGAACTAAAAGCATAGAGGCATTTGAAAATGTAATTGTATCTTCTGAAAATTCTTCAAAAAAATTGCCAATTGCTCAAGGGGGCTTTAGAGCCCCCAAAGGCTTTTGCAAAATGATGCCAAACGCACCACAAGACCACATTTTGTGATTTCCGTCTTGTCAAATTCCGAAAATTATGGGCCCACGTGCATGAGCATGTGCCCAGGACAGGGCTTGTGTCTATGGACAGATCGCACGTACATGGCCCACACACACGACTTGTGTGAAGGTGTTGGCACTCAAAATAATCCGTCCGTCAAGACATATGCCGTGTACGTGAGAAATCAGCACGCTTGCTTAAAACGTGAGAAATCGACACACGTGAGGGGCAAGCCTGACAGAATACAAAGTAACAACGTGCAGAGCGCATGAAGAATCCTATGGGTATCGATCAATAAGCAACGTTAGGCAAGTTATCAATACCATCAAGGAGTAACGCCGCCTATCCAACTAGCAATGATAATGCTACATATCAAGAGTAGAGAAGCATATCATAGGTGGATGAAGTAGGCTATAAATATGGGTGCCAATGAGAAGTAATCCCGCCAAAGATCCAAGAACTTTTTCAAGGAGCGCCAAAGAAGATTGAATTACTTGGCAGAAATATCAGCAGCTAATTTGAAGGCTATCGACAGTTACTGGGATCTTGACTCAGAAGTTTTGAAGGTGGAAAACGTGGACACGACTGGTCCGAGTAAAGAGATTGAGCTGAGGCTAAGGTATTGACTCACATTTGAGGCTAAATAACTGCTTGAGGACCTGGTCAAAAGAGTTCGTGGGAGAAGACAGATGTGGCTGCTATTGGCGTGCTAAAAGTCATAACCACTGAAGGGCAGTTACCTTCTCAACTGTTATAAATACCACCATACCTCTTCAGAGAAGTCCCCCGAACAAATCAACAAATTTATCTTATCTTTATTTATTGTACTGCATTTTATTTTCCTTAGTTGTAGCTTCCAGTTTCTCGGCGTTGAGTCAAACTCCGGCATTTATCTTTATCCCAGATACTGCACCATCGAGTCAAACTATGGTGTGTTATCGAAGCGTATTCAAGGCTCTATCATTGAGTCAAACTCTAGCACAATTTTTGAGTGCATTGGTTCGTTATCCTTTTAGAGAAATTGTGCTCACTAAGCCATTCCATCGAGTCAAACTCTGGTTTGGCCTATGTTTGTGTATTTTCTTTCAATTTTATCTGTATCAATTCCCTTTGAATTGTACTTACAGAGTCTCTCCATTGAGTCAAACTCTGGTTTGGTCTAAGTGATGCCTGTTAATGCGGCCTTGCCCAAGAGACGCCCGGCGAGGCTGCCCTTGCTCAGGCGAGGGATAGCCTCACTAGATCTGGCGAGGGTGGCCTTGTTGGCGTTCTCCTTGCTGGCCACTAGAGGAAAGAGGAGGAAAAAAAAAGAGAGGAAAAAAAGAAATAAAAAAATTGAAACAATTTGAAGGATTTTGTAGATTTATTGATCAGGGCTTCAACAATTAGTCCTCTTTCCAGAGCCAAACTTCCAGAAGTTTAGAACCGTACTAAAATATTATTATAAAAAAAATGTCCACGTCAGCGTCAGCTGCGCCACGTAGACCGGCTGGCGTCCATGTCGGCAATATCTGGCCAAAATTAGCCGGAATGACTGAATTGGATCAAAGTCAAAAGGTTAAGAACAAATTGGCACAATTAAAAGGTTTAGGACTAAATTGACATCAATGCAATAGGTATAAAATTCTTTCTACCACTTTTCCTGTTTTAGGGTTAACGCTATCGTAGTTAATCCACTCCATCCAAGCCTTTTCGTCCACTGTATGGTCAAGAGTGGAGCTGCAAAGCGATCTCGATTGCTCTCCAATCATATGAAGTTCGGATCGTCTTGGACCTCGTCAATTTTCATCAACATCGTTTTGGCATGCTTAGCCAAATCTATTTTCACCGACAGAGAGCAAGTGTTGTGTGCCATGTGACATAACAATCAACTGTCCATTAGATAGTATGGATGTATACCTTAAGTCGACCATGCTATACATATAAATGATCGCCATTTAAGTCGAATATGTGACGTAACTTAAATAAATTTCCTAAAGATTTTCTCCTTGGTCTGTTCCATTAGCGTTCTAGATGTGCATTGACGAATTTGTTCAGCAAAGATGCCACATAAAATTTGCAGTCAAGGTCCCTGTTGAATCTTCAAGTTGTACTTTCAGCACAGCACCTGTTATTGAAATTTTCAACTCGTGATTCTTCTGGATTTATCACAAAGGCGCTTGATCCCATTGCCTAACCCAAAGTTGAAGTATCTAAACTATTTTGTTATACTAAAGTTGCATTATAACTTAGTGTTGAATTATTATTTAGGGTTTAACTATTAGTTGTGATCCGTGAGTACACAAAAGGAAATTAGAAAGGATGGTAAGTTTGCGTAATAATTTTTTACTCTACAAAGAATTCTTATTAATGGACGTATTCTTGTTCGTATTAATGAACGTATTCTCGATTAACAACTATCATTTATTGGACCATTGCAACAAATTCAGTGCTATGGTAATAATATCCGAGAAAAAAAAAGATATATTAAATCATTCTAATACTTGTTTTCGTAAATTAAAACTTGCTAATACGTATACAGCTGGAAATGTCCTAATACTTAATTGACTATTCAAACCAGATTTACAATCTTGCCAACTTCAAACATAGGATTGTGGAAATTTAGAAATTCTGGAGAATGGAACCAGATGGTGATTTACCGCGATGGTTGATTCCTCTTGCATTTCTTCAACAAACGTTTTGTTATTAATGAAAACAGGCAGAGGACGATGACGCTTTTCTTGAAGACGACCGGTTGTGGCCACTCTCGAAGATGAAGATCGATGGATGGAAAACAAAGGATAGAACGATGAACACGGGTGGTTTCGGCGGGGAAAATTACCAAAAAAAGTCCTAAACCTACTGCAATTGTGCCAATTCAGTCCTTCTTTTGTTTTTCCCGATTCAGTCGTAAACCTTTTGTAATTGTGCTAATTCAGTCCATCCGGCCAATTTTGGTGGAAGAGAGGAGGATAATAACCACATAAAAGCCAAAGAACAGCTAAATATAAGAAATCGAAAAAGGTAGTGGAAGAGAACAGGAAACAAAGTGCCTTACTACATATCAATACGTGCAAATGATCGCAAAATCTCTAATGTTTTTCAAAGTACAGATAACTTCATACTTTAATGGGATCTCAATCATTGTGTCCCTTTCCTCACTCATCCTCCATTACTTATTTACAAATAACATATATGAGGACATATACGTAAATTTATAATTTTATGTCATTTCTCACATAGTAAGTTTTAAAATTTGATTCTTTCCTATCCTACAATAATCTTCCAAACAAATTTTCAAATATTCAAATATTGTTCTCTCTACTCTGGGCCCTTATGGGCCATGCCAACTTTGAGATCGGGCTACTCCAGAGCCCAACTTGCGGTTCGACTATAGCGAGCTCGGTTTAGCCCTACATCATCCTCGTATCGTCAATCAAAGTTAACAATGGGCTATTGATTCCTTATCGTCGGACTTGTGGTGGACCTCGAAGTTATTGGACCATCCACATGCATCCCTTTGAGCTGGTTTGTATGTTAATTTCAAATTGACTCGAGCTCCACCAGGTCCGGTCTCGATAACACTTTGTTAGAGAGCTAGGTTCGGCTTCAACTTATCTCCCGTGTGCGTCCATCCCGTTCGTCAAATTCCACATGGCATTCCCAATTATAATTCAATAGTCAGAAACCCATAAATAACTAGGAGAGTTAGTATACTAGTGAACTCGCGCTCAAGTTGGTGCGTGATAATTGATAATTTCTTTTATTTCTTGACTAGGCATTTCTAGAAACAGGGGATTGCACATCGGGGGTAGTCAATGCGATGCGAGAGTACTTTTCATCATATAAGCTAAGCCAAATGCCCCGCGTCATATATCGCCTAATATAAGGATTAAGAGGTAAATTCTTACTGCCAACCTTCGATGAGAAGTTCCCTTCCTTGGTGGTGAAATGATAGACACGCGAGACTCAAAATCTCGTGCTATTTCAATCAACTAAGTAGGAGCAGTTAAACTTTCATTTGTCCATATTTCGAGAAAAAGTATCACTTCTTCGAAGTTGGCTAGGGAAATGCTTACCTCTATTTAGACAAGGAAAGTAATCGATAGAAAAGGCATGTTTTCGAGACTGCCGTTGAACTACCAAAGAAAAAGGGGAACGACTTCAACAAGAGAAGCTACTCTTTACTTCGAGTAGAAAGATCAGTCGGGCACTTAAGCGATTATATAATGCTTCGCCATCTATCCCATGTTGAGGAACCTAGAAATTAAGAAAGAAACATCCTTGTTTTTCCTTCCCTTTCGAGTCTTATGAAGTTGAAGCCATTCATCAGTATTTTCATATGGCTTTGTGAAAAGATGGGTGAGTTGCCCGAAGAAACTATAGACGATGCTTATTACTCTCATTTAGCTACTAAATCAAGTGTAATTAGCGCATCGTGCGTAGTGCAGTCAATGTCCTCCCAAATCTTAAATGGAATTCATCAAATAAAAGGAGAATATATACTCCACAAAAGTTCCTTACAAGTTGACTGGTCCAACCAACTCCACACATTCATCCTTCCACGTACTAGACAAGGACAAGATAGGAAAACGATAAGTTGAATACAAACAACACATACTGTTTATTACTTGAAACGGACGTTCTTCTGTCTATCTGACAACACGAAGCAGTTCTTCAAAGAAGGGCAAGTTTCTCCAGCTCTCTAATTCTTCTGTTACACCTGCCCAAAATAATCAATAATGGCTTTAACCAATGATAAGATGCAAGAAATTGGTCAGCAAGAAAGGGGCCAGTTTTACCTGCTAAACGAGCTCCTTTTAACGGCGTCGAAATGTTCTCTTGAACCAAAGCATGGCGATCATCGTTGTCGTTGACAATTTCTCATTGGCCCTGTCCATCGCTCGAAAGTAAGAGACCCTCCAAGATCGATTGAAGTGCAAGATGCCACAAAATCCCAGAAATCCCACCGTAAAACCAGGGCCCAATCCTGCGTAGAACCAGTTGTGGATGTCCAAATTGTGTTTGCTAGGCTTGCCTCCACTGGAACTATCCCCGTCGCCCCCATCACTATCGGGTGGCTCATCTCCGGGACAAATCTTCGAAAGAGGAGCTCCACAGAGTCCATCATTGCCGCGATAAACAGATTCGTCATCCACGGTGCGCAGATGGTTGCCGAACGGAATAGGGCCGGAGAGTCTATTGAAAGACAAATTCAGATGGCTAAGGAAGTCAATGTTGGATATGCCCGAAGGGATGGTACCTGACAGTCTGTTTCTGGAAAGATCAAGAGATTCCAAGTTTTTCAGGTCACCAATGTTTAAGGGGATGTGCCCACTCAAATTATTTTGAGAGAGGTTCAGATTTTGAAGTTCGAGAAGCCCAGTGAACTCTTTTGGTATCTGCCCATCCAACATGTTTGCAGAAAGGTCGATCGAGAAGAATTGTGAAAGCACATTGCCATATATTTGGCTGGTCCCCTTTGTGTTAACCATGATATCGAGACCGTTAACACTCACCCAATCCTCTGAATGACGCGCATAATCAACCATAGCCAAGAAGCCGTCAAAACAATTGGGAATGGGTCCAGAAATGTTATTCTGTGCTAGGCTCAAGAAATGGAGATAGCTAAGCTCGCAAAGTTGGGGAGGAATGCCTCCAACTAAGTGATTTTTCTCTAAATTGAGCACTGCCAATGACTGAGAATGTTTCCCGAATGGAGGTAACGTACCAGTGAATTGATTGTCGCTGAGATCAAGGACTATCTGCTGTAGATTTGACAAACAGTTCGGGATTACTCCACTAAAGCCATTGCTATGTAGGCTAAGAACCTGTAATTCCTGAAGATGGCACAAAGATTTCGGAATCTGACCATTTAACTTGTTATCCCCCAACAAAAACCATCCCAACATTTGCGATGCTTTCCAACATCGAGGAAGTCTCCCAGAGAATTGATTCTTTGAGAAATTAATTTCAACCAGCAGCTTCAACTTACACAGAGAACTCGGAATGCCACCGGTGAGATTATTACCCCAAAGTCTCAATATTTTTAACCGCGGCATCTTGTCTCCGATATCTTGGGGAACTTGGCCTCTAAGCATGTTGCTTGAGAAATCCAAAATGTCAATGTTAGAGGAAATATCGTAGAGCCAATCGGGAATGTCGTCTGAGATGCTCGTGTTTGACATCATCAAACTGGTAAGGTTCCTCTGCGTTTGAAGCCATCTTGGAAATTCAGGTCCCACTTTGCAATCTGACAAGTATATCTCACGAGCTTGGAACGGTGGAACCCAGGTAGAGCTCACATTTAATATGAGTTGATTAGAGAAAAAGTCTAACGTGGTCAAGCTTTTGAGATTTTCAAAGTGAAGTTCGCTTACAACTCCATAAAATAAATTCTGAACAAGATAGAGCTCCTTTAGATTCGATAGTCGCCCAATACTCTTTGGAATTGTCCCGCTCAATTTGTTATAGCCTAAATCCAACTCTCTTAGAGATAACAGCTCCCCCAAATTGGTAGGAATAGAACCAAAAATCGAGTTCCCCGAAAGATCAAGGTACTCTAGTTCCTTGAAATCTCCGAATTGATTTGGTAGGCCACCACTAAAATTATTGCTGGAAACATCAAAGATCTTCCACTTACTTTGTACACAACCAAGAGAACCACCAAAAATGCTGGAGATATCCCCATTGAAGTGGTTATTGCTTAATCGTAGAACTTGCAATTTGCAAAGACTGCTCAAGTTTTTTGGCAAAGCACCTTTTAGCAAATTTACAGACACGTCAAAGAAGGCAAGCCTTTGATTATTCTCGATGATCGCAGTGGGAAAAGGGCCTTGGATACGAAAATTTTTAGACAGATCAATATGTTCTAGCTTGCTCAAGTTGTACATCCAGGGCGGGATAGAAGGATTTAAAGAATTGAAACTGACATCAAGAAATTTAAGAGAGGTGAAATTGGCCTGCAAAGAGCTAGAAATGTCTTGCAATCCACATGAGCTCAATCCTAATGACTGCAAAGATGGTAGCATATTAATGGAACTGAACGAATCTACGGCCTTAGAAAGGTCAGCATTGGACATGTGCAAGAATTTCAAGGAAGACAATTTCGACACCCAATCAAGGTCGTTCGAGATTAAATAACCCGAATCAAAGTCATTACTAAGATCCAAGTACAGTAATTTTGAAAGATTATTGAGCTGCCTAGGAATATCTCCCTCAAAACCTGCATATGAGAGGTTAAGATATTCTAGTTCCCGAAGAGAAGCAAAGAACGTTGGGATTTTCCGGGTTGAAAAGTTGTTCACACTGAGGTCCAGATACTTCAAATACTTCAGCTCAGTTAAAGAAGGAACTATGTTACCTCCTAGCCTGCATTTATCAAGTGTGAAGATGTCAATATCGATATCTTCAATACATGGATTGTGAAGATCGAGCTTCAGGACATGACCGGTCTTCTCGTCGCATTCGACTCCTTCCCACTTGCAACATTCTTCTCCTATCCACGACGACAGGCGTTTCGAATGATCGGTGAGACCATGCTTGAACTTCAAGAGAGCTTCTCTCTCTGCACCAATACAGCTTACATTGGTCGAAGCATTGGAATGACCGAATTGGATTACATGAACGACAAAGATTGCCCATAAGAAGGTAGACACAAAGCCATCGTAAGACGCCATAGGTTCTTTAGGACCCGAGAACAAGTGTTGCGATAATGATCTTTGATTCACCAAGAGATGAGTCACCATAATATATTGGTGAGGTCCTTTTCTGATCACTATCCATCATGACTTCTGGAAGGACGACTCCAACTTTCCAAGTCAATGCCTTCCAGGACTCGTCAAACTCTCATTTATAGTTTAGAAATTACTAAGTCATTCTATTGCCAT
Source organism: Lenwebbia sp. NSW1173648 (assembly GCA_029784005.1). NCBI lineage: Eukaryota > Viridiplantae > Streptophyta > Magnoliopsida > Myrtales > Myrtaceae > Lenwebbia > Lenwebbia sp. NSW1173648. The sequence goes on from JARCGZ010000010.1 coordinate 11,610,115, forward strand.
TTAGTTTTGGATTATCAATTTTCATTTGAAGTACACATCGATTTTTTTTTCTTAATATACCAACTTTTCATATTGTTTATAAAATTTTATCTTTCTTAGGAACGCGTTACATTTACCAACTCACCTTCAAAATTATGAATTTTAACTAGAGCAACTCACCAACTTTTCACATATTTACCAATCAAAATCATGTTGCACACGTGTTCTATTTACATGTTATCGGCACGGAAGAATGTTGCAATTAATTTACCAACTTTAATCATGTGCATAATGGTCTTTGATTGACCCAAAAAAGAGTCACTATAAAATATTGTCATTTTCTGATCACCGTCCATCATGACTTCCTGAATGGACGACTCCAACTTTTGAAGTCATGTCTTCCAACTTCGACCCCCAACCCCGAAAAAAACGTCATGCCTTCCAAGACCCGCCAAATGGTCATCCCATCAAAATCAACCCAAAACATGCATCATCTGTTGGACTCGTCAAAAGAATGGACTGGGTCAGATTTGAGTTACTCATTTAACCTATTTATTATAATGTAAATCTAGTGACTCATACTCACATATTTTTAAAATACTTCCATATTTAATCATATCTATAAAATTCATACCCAAACTGATGGGAGAGTGTGGAGTGAGTGAGCGCGAAATCGAGTTAGGACGAGAGAGAATGAAAAGCGAGTCATAGAGGTGGGTTTGGTTTAAATAAATTGTAAATCCATTTACAATTCATTTAACACTCATATTACATTTAAACCCATTTATTAAATATAATTAACACATATAACCACTCAGCTCATCGTATATAAATTAAAAAATGACTTATTGTCTATTTTAACAGGTCTAATTATCTTTAATCCTTAATATTTGTAATAAGGGTCAAAGGAGGACGACAAACAAAAGCGAAGAAGGTGGGATACTGACAGCACCGCAGACTGGCTATTGTCAGTGCATGATCTCCACAAATTTGCTATTGCCGGTGTCCACCATCCACCCAACCTCAATTTATCACAAAATGACTAGTATTGTGGAAACTAAATGGGGTTTAGGAACCATCATATTGTTATATACATATAGGTAAAGCTACTTTTATTTAAGCAACATCTAGATTAGTAATTAAGTATACTATGAGGCGCATTTTTTTTCAGGATATATTACTCATTTTGTCTGTAGCTTTAATTTTTATGATACATACTTCGATATAAATTTGAATTTTTCTTATTCAACAAGTTTCTTAAAAAGATTAATCTTGAAACATAACTATCTTTTCACATGTTATCATACATTCCTTTCGTGAATTGTGTACCAATTTCTTTTCATTTTTTTAAGAAATGAACATGGTTAGCAATAAGATATTTAGCATTTTGAATTTGGATTGTCAATTAGATAGTGACACTTGCGTCAACGTGGCATAATCTTTCCAATAATTATGGATATGTTGCCTTTGAGCATATTGCTCAAGAGATCCAACTCTGTAATGTTAGTTAAAACGTTAGGTGGTCAATGGGGAACTTCATCTTACATGCTAGCATTTTGCATGCACAATACCACAATGTACCTAGGTCTTTGAAGCCAGTTTGGGAATTCCGGTCACACTTTACTACTTGACATGAGAATCTCTTGAGTTTGGAAAGGAGGAACCCAAGTGCGCTAATATTTATTAACAAGCCCCGTTCGAGAAAAGTACAATACAGTCAAGCCTGGTGAGATTTGCACAGTGAAGTTCACAGACAACTCTATCCAATTGATTGTTACCAATGTGCATCACCTCTAGATTGGATAGTCGCCCAATAATTTCTAGAATGTTCACCCCTCAACTTTTTGGAATAGAGGCACAACTGTCTCAAAGATGATAGCTTGCTCACAGTAGAATGAATCGGACCTGAAATTGAGTTCCATGAAAGATCAAGGAATTCAATATCTTTGACATTCCCAAATTGATTGGGTAGGTGACCACTGATATTCTTGAAGGCAACATCCATAGTCTTCAGACTACTTCATCCACAAATCAAAGCACCGTCATGGGTATCGAAAATCTTCCCACTAAATTTCTTATCAAACAAGCTTAATACTTGCACATTGGAGAAAATGCTCAAGTTTTTCAAAAGTTCACCTTCTAGCCTATTTCCGGAGACATCAAGGAGTCTTGAGGATGACTTCCAATTAACATCTTCTCAATATTAAAAAAATCCAGGGAGGAAAGCATGTGGATAACACTTAACCCTTCTTTGGGGTTGAGAAAGACGACATAAGACCGGTCCAAATACTTCAAGTTAGAAAATGTCGATGCTCCAGAATACTTGCTCAGTTTGTACATTTGGTTTGCTACCTCGGATATCCCAAAAAAGGGTGACTAATTATATTATATGTTTGATTCTAACGGATGTGAAGTTAAGTAAACAATGATTTCAGTAACTCAACTACTCTATCCAGTCCACAAAAACAAGAAGTGAATTTCTTTTTATCTTCTTTAGCAGATGCAGATGTGAGATCGGACCAGGTCCTGTGCCCATCAATCAACTTCTTCACAACCGAGGCCGCTTCCCGCGCACTTACTCGAACTTGATCTCTGCTGTCCCTCTCTTGGATGGTCACATCAACTTGTGAATCGACGGTGATTGCAAAGGGCACGCCAAGCTCGTCGGTTCTCACATATCTCTTCCCTATGCTGTTGCCTGTAAACATAGCCAGGGCGCAGTAGCAGATGATCATCCAATGTAACTTTGGTGCTTTCACCAAGGATGAGAAAGTAAATCTCAGCCCAAGTATACAGAGCTCCGTAACGACAAAGATTGCCCATAAGAAGGTAGACACAAAGTCATCGTAAGATGCCATAGGTTCTTTAGGACCCGACAACAAGTGTTGGGATAATCGGTCTTTGATGCACCAAGAGACGAGTCACCATAATATACTGTTGATCACTGTCGATCATGACTTCCTAAAGGACGACTCCAACTTTCCAAGTCAATGCCTTCCAAGACCCGCCAAACGGTCGACCCATCTAAATCAACCTAAAACGCGTGTCAAAGGAGGATGACAAACAAAAACGAAGAAAGAGGGATGATGCCGCTGGTTCTCTGCATTTATTTTTGAAGGTTTTTTTATTTAAAAAAAAAAAGAAAAAAAGAAAATCTCTCCATTCGAATTTTGCAAAATTAATTCGCTTTAGGAAATTTATTCAAATGGTTATTGCATGACACGACAATTTGAAAGTTACTGTTTTTTTTTCATTATTGTTTATGTAAAAACCGTTCGGGATGCCAATGAATGATGTTATTGTTCCTGAATGTATCCTAATTTATTTATTTTTTGGCCATGTTTCGTTGGAATTAGATCATTCATGTACTTGATCTCACACATGCCTTTTGGACCTAGATAACTAATCTCATATCTACGTTCAATCATCCGCTATTAAATTGGCAAGAAGAGGCTTTTCGACATTGTAAGTGTCCAAAAACTATTGGTGCCACGTAAAATATTTGTAATTTATCCATTCTCTTGCAGTTTACAAATTATTGATGTTTGTACTAACTTACCGACTTTTATTTGCATAGCTAACTAACTTTCAAGTTTACTAAGTCTTACATGAAATTTTCAAGCTAAATTAGAGTAAGTTACCAACTTTTGTCAAATTAAATTACCAACTTGTTTTGAATTACCAACTTTCATTGAGTTGCCAACATTCACTTGTTCTTTTTTTATGTACTCGATTTTCTATTAAGGCACTAACTTTTATAAATTTACTAACTCCTTTCAAAGATCACCGGCCTAAGTTAGCTTGACTCATCAATAGTACTAGTTTTTTTGTTATCAAACTCTCATTTATAGTTTAGAGATTACTAAGTCATTCTATTGCCATTTAGTTTTGGATTATCAATCTTCATTTGAAGTACACATCAATTTATTTTTTTCTTAATTTACTAACTTTTCATATTGTTTATGAACTTTTATCTTTCTTAGGAACGCGTTAAATTTACCAACTCTCCTTAAAAGTTATCAATTTTAGCTAGAGCAACTCACCAACTTCTCACATATTTACCAATCAAAATCATGTTGCATACGTGTCCTATTTACATGTTATCGGCACGGAAGAATGTTGCAATTAATTTACCAACTTTAATCATGTGCATAATGGTCTTTGATTGACCCAAAAAAGAGTCACTATAAAATATTGTCATTTTCTGATCACTGTCCATCATGACTTCCTGAATGGACGACTCCAACTTTTCAAGTCATGCCTTCCAACTCGACCCCCACCCCCAAAAAAAGTCATGCCTTCCAAGACCCGCCAAATGGTCATCCCATCAAAATCAACCCAAAACATGCATCATCTATTAGACTCATCAAAAGGATGGATTGGGTCGAATTTGAGTCAAATCAGACTCATTTAACCCATTTATTGTAATGCAAATCTAGTGACTCATACTTTTATATTCCTAGAACACTTCCATATTTAATCCAATCTATAAAAAATCATACCCTAACTCACAAATGAACTGTTAGAATCAATTTATTTATCATTTGATTCCTATTAATTTTTCCAGAGAATAATTTTTCTTGAGATTATGAAAATCAACTCACAAGGGTTCCAGTTGACTGGACTAGCACTTGGTTTAGATGCAATAAATCTCGTGCTCAAATTACAGCATCTCTTACTCAAAGTAACCATGGAAGCCATGTCTACTTCTCTATAAGTAGAATCTTACCCATTACAGGTGAATAGAGAAAGGAAATTACTTGAACATCGGTCTTCCATTTCAATGACCGGTACACTTGTGTTTAAAAAAAAAGGCAAATTTTTTTTTACTCGAAGAGGAAGGAAAATCTTTACAATAGGTTTACGACCGATTAAACAATTTCCTCATTATATTACGGTTTTAATCAATTTCTTTAAAACATGTTATCATTAAATATATTAACAACAAGCATGGGCTTTGCAAAGAATTTCATGAAAGTTTGTTGAAATAGAACATGCTATACGGTTGATTCATCATCATTCACATAGTATTATTCATTTAAATTTTTTATGATGAAATAATTTCTTGCATGACGGGTTAATTATTTTTATATTTTGGTGAGGAAACTGGTTTTTTAATATTTCGATACGTTATAGGTGAAATATTTCAATTTTATGTGGACCCGAAGCAAAGCCCCCGGATCTTCACTGTTTGACATAGAATGTCGGATTAGGAGATTGTATCTCTATAAGCCTTTACTACTTTCTCCTTATCGTAAAAGGGCTACTTAGGGTCTGTTTGGTAACACTCCTATTTCTCTGATTCCTATTCTTTTGTTCTCGAAAAAAAAAAAATAGAACTATGTTTGATTACGTCAATTAATTTTTCTGTTCCTGGGAACAAATCAATAGCCAGGAAACAGATTTGGAACGAAAACAAGAAGCAAAAAAAAATCTCATTCTCTGTTCTCGGGAACATAATTTAAAATATATATATATATTTCTGCTCAAAAATTATTCTCGGGAACAGAATTGTTACCAAACATGCCCTTAGAATAGTTATTGGGCTCGAGTTGGGTTGTCAGACTTTAACTTCTATAAAATTTTCAACTGATGCAGAGGTTGTGACATTCCAAGTCATTCATGAATTATGAGAGGTTGAGTGATAAAAAATGGCAACGGCTGCAAAACAATTACCACCTCGAGGGCTTTTCTTAGGGGCTCGGCCCAAATGAGTAGAGCGTGATCATTACAAATAATGCCAAGTGGTGCACTTGTCGAAAGCATGGATAACTACGCATGTGGTCTCTAAATTTTGGCCCGATATATAATGTGGTCTCTGAACTTTTAATTTATTTAATGGGTCCTTGAACTTTAGCTCAATGTACAATGCAGTCCCTGAACTTTCAATTTGTTCAATGTGATCCTTGGACTTTTGGTACATGTTCAATATTATAATATTGAACATTTTCATATAGTTTAAGGACTAAATTAAACATATATATAAAGTTCATGGACCACATTGTACAAAATCATAGTTCAAGGAATGTATTGTACATTGGGCCAAAATTCGAGGATCACATTGCACATTGAGCCAAAATTCAGGGACAAATTTGTGTTATTTTCTCTTGAAAGTAATCTGGGTCTCATGGGTAAAGATATTGACGAGGAAGTCAGTGCATAATTGGAGAGATTGTGACATCTGTGAGCCTAGATGGGTTGAGAACGTGATTGTCTAGTGAAACGTAATCGCAACACACGCCTCATGTGATCTCCAACTCGAGTACTCCTTTTCAAGACTTGGCCTAAAGAGATAGAGTTGGAATGCTTGAAGAGGTGAAAAGTTCTCAATTTGCTGGCTTGCAATTAATGATCTATCAGAGGGAAATGTTTCGGTTAAGATTTTGGTCGACGGAGGACTTAAGGTTTTAAAAGGCCACGATCAGGATTTGAGGCCACAACTTTTTATTTGTGACCATTGGCCAGATTCTCAAGTTTGTTGTCCAAAGAAAACTAGAATCATTGGTGGCGGTTTTCCAATCAAGAATAATGTCAATAACTCAGATATCTATTTAACTATTTTATTTTATTTTTGCAATAAAAAAGATTCAAATGTCAAATGAACTCTAGAGTTCTGTATTATTACGGGATATTTGCTAAAGATTTACATTTCATTTTTCTAATATTTAGAGTATCTCTTGGTATTAATTAGGATTTACTTTTTGTTTTTAGTTAGTATAATATTTAGTAAATCTTTTATAATGAGTTAGGGATATTTGACATATTTTTTCTTTCCCTTTTCGTTGAGCAATATGTTCTATAAATGTTTGCACTGTACGTTGAGCAATACAAACAAATCACGAGTTATCTCACGTATAGTAAAAAGTGGACACGAGTTCCAAATTGTGTTAAGAAAAATGGATTGGCAAATTATTTGACCATTTAATTTTTAGTAAGTGAATAACGAAATTACAGAGTTCATCTATGTCAAGTCCAACAACAGATTATTACCTGCATTGGTAGTAAAATAATATGGAAATAATAATTTAACATTTGCATAATTTACCAATATAATACATTAACATTAACTTTACCAATTTCTGATTCTTTGTGAGACTAAAATTAGTAGTGGGATAAATGTGTCATGGGATACAAGTTTGGAGTTTTTTGTGAAACGAAAATTGATTTTTGATAAATACAGCTTGAGGTACCAGGTTGGCCTTTTAATGGTATTAGCGTGAGAAAGATTCGGATCGCATATTTAGCATCATGTTTATACCAATAGAGTTTCATACCTGCGCAATCCTACTAATAATTTAAAATGAATATACATATAAACAAGCTAGGGAAGTTAGTTTGCTAATACACTTGCTCTCAAGTTGGTGCGTGAAAATCAATGACGCCTTTTACTTCTTAATATCATTGTTAAAAGATTCGTGAGTCGCTCGAAGAAATTATCGATGTTACTTATTGCTCTCTTTCCTTTTAGCTACAAAAACAAACTGTTATTCAATGTGACTTCCAAACCTTAACCCATGTGGATTTCAAATGGAGTTCATCAAACAAAAGGAGAACGTATCATACATTGTAGTTTTCAACATAATCATCCTTCGGCATACTAAACAAAGACGAGGAAAAGGATAAGTTGGATACTAAAAATACATTCTCTTCATCCATCTGATAGCACAAAGAACTTCTTCAAAGTTGGGCAAGTTTCTCCAGCTCTCAACATGTCTGTTACATATGCCAAATATAATCATTAAGATGCAAGAAATTGGTTAGCAGGAAAGGGGCCAGTTTTACCTGCAGAACAAGCTTCCTATTCGCGTTGTCGAAATGTCCTCTTGAACCAAAGCATGGCGATCGTCGTCGTCATTGAGAATTTCTCGATGGCACTGTCCATCTCTCGAAAGTAAGAGACCCTCCAAGATCGCTTGAAGTGCAAGATGCTACAGAATCCTACAAATCCCACCGTAAAACCAGGTCCCAATCCTGCATAGAACCAATTGTGGATATCCAAATTGCGTTCGCTAGGCTTATCTCCACTCGAATTACCACCGTCAGTACAGGGTGGCTCGTCTCCGGGACAAATCTTTGAAAGAGGAGCTCCACAGAGTCCGTCGTTGCCTCGATAAACAGATTCGTCATCCAAGGTACGCAGATGGCTGCCGGACGGTATAGGGCCGGAGAGTCTATTGAAAGACATATTCAGATGACTAAGGAAGTCAATGTTGGATATTCCCGGAGGGATGCTACCTGACAGTTTGTTTCTGGAAAGATCAAGAGATTCCAAGTTTTTCAGGTCACCAATGTTTGAGGGGATGTGTCCACTCAAATTATTCTGAGAGAGGTTTAGATTTCGAAGTTCAAGAAGCATAGTGAGCTCTTTTGGTATCTGCCCATCCAACATGTTTGCGGAAAGGTCGATCGAGAAGAAGTATCTAAGCTCATTGCCATATAATTGGCTAGTCCCCTTTGTGTTAACCATGACACCGAGACCGTTAACAAACCCCCAATCCTCTGAATGACCCGCATAATCAACCATAGACAAGAAGCCGTCACAACAATTGGGAATGGGTCCAGAAATGTTATTCTGTGCTAGGCTCAAGAAATGGAGATTGCTCAGCTGGCAAAGCTGTGGAGGAATGCCTCCAACTAAGTGATTTTTCTCTAAATTGAGCACTGCCAATGACTCAGAATGTTTCCCGAATGGAGGTAACCTACTAGTGAATTGATTGTCGCTGAGATCAAGGATCATCATGTGCTGTAGATTTGACAAACAGTTTGGGATTACTCCACTAAAGTCATTCCTCCGTAGGCTAAGAACGAGTAATTGCTGAAGATGGCACAAAGATTTCGGAATCTGACCATTTAACTTGTTATCCTCCAGAAAAAAGCATTGCAAATGTTGCAATGCTTTCCAACATCGAGGAAGTCTCCCAGACAATTGATTCTTCGAGAGATTAATTTCATCCAACTGCTTCAACTTACACAGAGAACTCGGAATGCCACCGGTGAGATTATTACCCCAAAGTCTCATTATTGTTAACCGCGGCATTTTGTCTCCGATATCTTGAGGAATTTGGCCTCTAAGCATGTTGATTGAGATATCCAAAAATTCAATGTTAGAGGAAATGTCGAAGAACCAATCAGGAATGTCATCTGAGATGCTCACATTTGACATCGTCAAACTGGTAATATTCCTCTGTGTTCGAAGCCATTTTGGAAATTCAGGTCCCACTTTGCAATTTGACAAACATATCTCACGAGCTTGGAATGGCGGAACCCAGGTAGAGCTCACGTTTAATATGAGTTGATTAGAGGAAATGTCTAACCTGGTCAAGCTTTTGAGATTTTCAAAGTGAAGTTCGCTTACAACTCCATACAATAAATTTTGAACAAGAGAGAACCCCTTTAGATTTGATAGTCGGCCAATGCTCTTTGGAATTGTCCCGCTCAATTTGTTAAAGCTTAAATCCAACTCTCTTAGAGATGACAGCTCCCCCAAATTGGTAGGAATAGAACCAGAAATCGAGTTCCCCGAAAGATCAAGGTACTCTAGTTCCTTGAAATCTCCTAATTGATTTGGTAGGCCACCACTACAATTATTGCTGGAAACATCAAAGATCTTCCACTTACTTTGTACAGAACCAAGAGGACCACCTAAAATGTCGGAGATACTCCCATTGAAGTTGTTTTCGCCTAAGCGTACCACTTGCAATTTGCAAAGACTGCTCAAGTTTTTTGGAAGATCCCCTCGGAGGTAATTAAGAGACATGTCAAACAAGGCAAGCATTTGATTATTCTGGATGATTGCCGTGGGAAAAGGGCCACTGATATAATTGGCAGACAAATCAATATGTTCTAGCTTGCTCAAGTTGTGCATCCAGGGCGGGATGGAAGAATTTAAAGAATTGAAACTGACATCAAGAAACTTAAGAGAGGTGAAATTGGCCTGTAAAGAGCTAGAAATATCTTGCAATCCACATGAGCGCAATCCTAAAGATTGCAAAGATGGTAGCATGTTAATGGAACGGAACCAATCTTCGACCTTAGAAAGGTCAACATGTGACATGTGCAAGTATTTCAAGGAAGATAATTTGGACACCCAATCAAGGTCGTTCGAGGTTAAATAACCCAAATCAAAGTCAATACTAAGATCCAAGTACAGCAATTTTGAAAGATTATTGAGCTGCCTAGGAATATCTCCATGGAAACCTGTATATGAGAGGTTAAGATATTCCAGTTCTTGAAGAGAAGCAAAGAACATCGGGATTTTTTGGGTTGAAAAGTTGTTGGCACTGAGATCTAGATACTCCAGATACTTCAGCTCAGTTAAAGAAGGAACTATGTTACCTCCGAGCTTGCATTTATCTGAAGGTTCGAAGATGTCAGTATCGATCTCTTCAGTACATGGATTGTGAAGATCGAGCTTCAGGACATGGCCGGTCTTCTCGTTGCATTCAACTCCTTTCCACTTGCAACATTCCTCTCCGGTCCACGACGACAAGCGTCTCGAAGGATCAGTGAGACCATGCTTGAACTTCAGGAGAGCTTCCCTCTCTGCACCAATACAGCTCACATTGATCGAAGCATCGGAATGGCCGAATTTGATTACTTGAACGACAAAGATTGCCCATAAGAAGGTAGACACAAAGCCATAGTAAGATGCCATAGGTTCTTTAGGACCCGAGAACAAGTGTTGGGATAATGGGTCTCTGATGCACCAAGAGACGAGTCACCATAATATACTGTTGAGTTGAGGCCATTTCCTGATCACTGTCCATCATGACTTCCGGAAGGAAGGACGACTCCAACTTTCCAAGACAATGCCTTCCAAGACAGGCCAAACGGTCGACCCATCTAAATCAACCCAAAACGCGTGTCAAAGGAGGATGACAAACAAAAACGAAGAAAGACGGATGATGCAACTGGTCCTCTGCATTTATTTTTGAAGGTTTTTTTTTTTTTAAAGAAAATCTCGCCATTCGAATGTTACAAAAGCGAAGAAGGTGGGATACTGACAGCACCGCAGACTGGCTATTGTCAGTGCATGATCTCCACAAATTTGCTATTGCCGGTGTCCACCATCCACCCAACCTCAATTTATCACAAAATGACTAGTATTGTGGAAACTAAATGGGGTTTAGGAACCATCATATTGTTATATACATATAGGTAAAGCTACTTTTATTTAAGCAACATCTAGATTAGTAATTAAGTATACTATGAGGCGCATTTTTTTTCAGGATATATTACTCATTTTGTCTGTAGCTTTAATTTTTATGATACATACTTCGATATAAATTTGAATTTTTCTTATTCAACAAGTTTCTTAAAAAGATTAATCTTGAAACATAACTATCTTTTCACATGTTATCATACATTCCTTTCGTGAATTGTGTACCAATTTCTTTTCATTTTTTTAAGAAATGAACATGGTTAGCAATAAGATATTTAGCATTTTGAATTTGGATTGTCAATTAGATAGTGACACTTGCGTCAACGTGGCATAATCTTTCCAATAATTATGTATATGTTGCCTTTGAGCATATTGCTCAAGAGATCCAACTCTGTAATGTTAGTTAAAACGTTAGGTGGTCAATGGGGAACTTCATCTTACATGCTAGCATTTTGCATGCACAATACCACGATGTACCTAGGTCTTTGAAGCCAGTTTGGGAATTCCGGTCACACTTTACTACTTGACATGAGAATCTCTTGAGTTTGGAAAGGAGGAACCCAAGTGCACTAATATTTATTAACAAGCCCCGTTCGAGAAAAGTACAATACAGTCAAGCCTGGTGAGATTTGCATAGTGAAGTTCACAGACAACTCCATCCAATTGATTGTTACCAATGTGCATCACCTCTAGATTGGATAGTCACCCAATAATTTCTAGAATGTTCACCCCTCAACTTTTTGGAATAGAGGCACAACTGTCTTAAAGATGATAGCTTGCTCACAGTAGAATGAATCGGACCTGAAATTGAGTTCCATGAAGGATCAAGGAATTCAATATCTTTGACATTCCCAAATTGATTGGGTAGGTGACCACTGATATTCTTGAAGGCAACATCCATAGTCTTCAGACTACTTCATCCACAAATCAAAGCACCGTCATGGGTATCGAAAATCTTCCCACTAAATTTCTTATCAAACAAGCTTGATACTTGCACATTGGAGAAAATGCTCAAGTTTTTCAAAAGTTCACATTCTAGCCTATTTCCGGAGACATCAAGGAGTCTTGAGGATGACTTCCAATTAACATCTTCTCAATATTAAAAAATCCAGGGAGGAAAGCATGTGGATAACACTTAACCCTTCTTTGGGGTTGAGAAAGACGACATAAGACCGGTCCAAATACTTCAAGTTAGAAAATATCGATGCTCCAAAATACTTGCTCAGTTTGTACATTTGGTTTGCTACCTCGGATATCCCAAAAAAGGGTGACTAATTATATTATATGTTTGATTCTAACGGATGTGAAGTTAAGTAAACAATGATTTCAGTAACTCAACTACTCTATCCAGTCCACAAAAACAAGAAGTGAATTTCTTTTTATCTTCTTTAGCAGATGCAGATGTGAGATCGGACCAGGTCCTGTGCCCATCAATCAACTTCTTCACAACCGAGGCCGCTTCCCGCGCACTTACTCGAACTTGATCTCTGCTGTCCCTCTCTTGGATGGTCACATCAACTTGTGAATCGACGGTGATTGCAAAGGGCACGCCAAGCTCGTCGGTTCTCACATATCTCTTCCCTATGCTGTTGCCTGTAAACATAGCCAGGGCGCAGTAGCAGAAGATCATCCAATGTGACTTTGGTGCTTTCACCAAGGATGAGAAAGTAAATCTCAGCCCAAGTATACAGAGTTCCATAACGACAAAGATTGCCCATAAGAAGGTAGACACAAAGTCATCGTAAGATGCCATAGGTTCTTTAGAACCCGAGAACAAGTGTTGGGATAATGGGTCTTTGACGCACCAAGAGACGAGTCACCATAATATACTGTTGAGTTGAGGCCATTTCCCGATCACTGTCGATCATGACTTCCTAAAGGACGACTCCAACTTTCCAAGTCAACGCCTTCCAAGACCCGCCAAACGGTCGACCCATCTAAATCAACCCAAAACGCGTGTCAAAGGAGGATGACAAACAAAAACGAAGAAAGAGGGATGATGCCGCTGGTTCTCTGCATTTATTTTTGAAGGTTTTTTTATTTGAAAAGAAAGAAAGAAAATCTCTCCATTCGAATGTTGCAAAATTAATTCGCTTTAGGAAATTTATTCAAATGGTTATTGCATGACACGACAATTTGAAAGTTACTGTTTTTTTTTCATTATTGTTTATGTAAAAACCGTTCGGGATGCCAATGAATGATGTTATTGTTCCTGAATGTATCCTAATTTATTTATTTTTTGGCCATGTTTCGTTGGAATTAGATCATTCATGTACTTGATCTCACACATGCCTTTTGGACCTAGATAACTAATCTCATATCTACGTTCAATCATCCGCTATTAAATTGGCAAGAAGAGGCTTTTCGACATTGTAAGTGTCCAAAAACTATTGGTGCCACGTAAAATGTTTGTAATTTATCCATTCTTTTACAGTTTGCAAATTACTGATGTTTGTACTAGCTTACCGACTTTTATTTGCATAGCTTACTAACTTTCAAGTTTACTAAGTCTTACATGCAATTTTCAAGCTAAATTAGAGTAAGTGACCAACTTTTGTCAAATTAAATTACCAACTTGTTTTGAATTACCAACTTTCATTGAGTTGCCAACATTCAATTGTTCTTTTTTTATGTACTCGATTTTCTATTAAGGTACTAACTTTTATAAATTTACTAACTCCTTTCAAAGATCACCGGCCTAAGTTAGCATGACTCATCAATAGTACTAGTTTTTTGTTATCAAACTCTCATTTATAGTTTAGAGATTACTAAGTCATTCTATTGCCATTTAGTTTTGGATTATCAATCTTCATTTGAAGTACACATTGACTTTTTTTTTTCCTTAATTTACCAACTTTTCATATCGTTTATGAACTTTTATCTTTCTTAGGAACACGTTAAATTTACCAACTCCCCTTAAAAGTTATCAATTTTAACTAGAGCAACTCACCAACTTTTCACATATTTACCAATCAAAATCATGTTGCATACGTGTTCTATTTACATGTTATCGGCACGGAAGAATGTTGCAATTAATTTACCTGCTTTAATCATGTGCATAATGGTCTTTGATTGACCCAAAAAAAAAGTCACTATAAAATATTGTCATTTTCTGATCACTGTCCGTCATGACTGCCTGAAAGGACGACTCCAACTTTTCAAGTCACGCCTTCCAACTCGACCCCCACCACCCAAAAAAAAGTCATGCCTTCCAAGACCCGCCAAATGGTCATCCCATCAAAATCAGCCCAAAACATGCATCATCCATTAGACTCATCAAAATGATGGATCGAATCATATGTGAGTCGAATAGACTCATTTAACCAATTTATTGTAATGCAAATCTAATGACTGATCCTTTTATATTCCTAAAACACTTCCATATTTAATCTAATCTATAAAAAATCATAACCTAACTGATGGGAGAGTGTAAAGTGAGTGAGCGCGAGATCAAGTTAGGGCGAGAGAGAATGAAGAGAGAGTCATAGAGGTGGGTTGGGTTTAAGTAAATTGTAAATCCATTTACGACCCATTTAACACTCATATTACATTTAAACATATTTATTAAATATAATCAACCCATATAACAACTCAGCTCATCATATATAAATTAAGAAATAATTTATTATCTATTTTAATAGGTCTAATTATCTTTAATCCTTAATATTTGTAATAAGGGTCAAAGGAGGACGACAAACAAAAGAGAAGAAAGAGGGATACCGACAGCATTGCGTACATCTGACTGGCTATTGTCGGTGCATGATAAAAAGCTTTAATTTTTATGATACATACTTCAATATAAATTTGATTTTTTCTTATTCAACAAGTTCCTTAACAAGAGAAATGTTGAAACACATCTATCTTTTCACATGTTATCATAAATTCCTTTCATGAATTGTGCATCAATTTCTTTTCATTTTTTAAGAAATGAACATGGTAAGTAATAAGATATTTAGCATTTTGAATTTGGATTGTCAATTAAATAGTGACACTTGCATGAACGTGGCATAATCTTTCCAATAATTCTGGATATGTTGCCTTTGAGCATAGTGCTCAAGAGATCCAACTCTGTAATGTCTTCCTGATCACTGTCCATCACGACTTCCTAAAGGACGACCCCAACTTTCCAAGTCAATGCCTTCCAAGACCCGCCAAGGGGTCAACCCATCAACATCAACCCAAAACGCGGATCGTCTTTAATCCTTAGAGAGAACTATCTCGACAAGGACGTGCATGGATGAAGATGTTACACATTGCCTTCTCACGAGAAAAGCAAATGCAATTTCTTCTGCCGTCCACCTATATGAGGAAATTTCTTAACTAAAAGCTTCCTTTTAAACCACAAAACATTACTTTCTTTCTCCAAATTAGTCACGTTACGTACCAAAACACATTTACAAATAAACACAAATGAACGTTTGGAATCAATTTATTTATCATTTGATTCCTATTAATTTTTCCAGAGAATAATTTTTCTTGAGATTATGAAAATCAACTCGCAAGGGTTCGATTTGACTGGACTAGCACTTGGTTTAGATGCAATAAATCTCGTGCTCAAATTACAGCATCTCTTACTCAGACCATGGAAGCCATGTCTACTTCTCTATAAGTAGAATCTTACCCATTACAGGTGAATAGAGAAAGGAAATTACTTGAACCACGGTCTTCCATTTCAATGACCGGGTACACTTGTGTTTAAAAAAGAAAAAAGACAAAAGTTATTTTTTACTCGAAGAGGAAGGAAAATCTTTGCAAAATTCAACCATTTGAGAGAATTGACTCAAATGGCTATTGCATTGTATGACAATTTGAAATTTACGCTTTTGTTCCTTACTGTTTGTGTAAAAAATGTCGCAGAAGTCGAAGACTCTCGGTGTCAATTCAGTCCTAAACGGATAAGGTACTTGGAAGGTAACATTTTTATGGGATAAGTTGGTAGTTAATTGACTATATTAGGGAAAATCACTTAATCAGTTCTAAACACATTGTGCGGATGTCAATTCAATCCTTAACTTATTGATTTTGCCAATTTAATCCTAAAATTGTGTGCAAAATTCTAATGTAGTCCTTTCGGTCAACTTTTGCCAAAATCACTGACTTGGTAGTCCATTCATCTCTTGTCGTCCTGCGTGATACATTGAAATTTTGCACAAAAGTTTATAACTAAATTGACATCCGTACAATAGGTTTACGACTGATTAAACAATTTCCTCATTATATTACGGTTTTAATCAATTTCTTTAAAACATGTTATCATTAAATATATTAACAACAAGCATGGGCTTTGAAAAGAATTTCATGAAAGTTTGTTGAAATAGAACATGCTATACGGTTGATTCATCATCATTCTCGTAGTATTATTCATTTAAATTTTTTATGATGAAATAATTTCTTACATGACGGGTTAATTATTTTTATATTTTGGTGAGGAAACTGGTTTTTTAATATTTAGATACGTTATAGGTGAAATATTTCAATTTTATGAGGACCCGAAGCAAAGCCCCCGGATCTTCACTAGTTGACATAGAATGTCGGATTAGGAGATTGTATCTCTATAAGCCTTTACTACTTTCTCCTTATCGTAAAAGGGCTACTTAGGGTCTGTTTGGTAATGCTCCTATTTCTCTGATTCCTATTCTTTTGTTCTCGAAAATAAATAAATAAATAAAAATAGAAATATGTTTGATTACGTCAGTTAATTTTTCTGTTCCCAAGAACAAATCAGTAGCCAGGAAACAGATTTGGAACGAAAACAAGAAGCAAAAAAAAATCTCATTCTCTGTTCCCGAGAACATAATTTAAAAAAAAAATATTTCTGCTTAGAAATTGTTCTCAGGAATAGAATTGTTACCAAACATGCCCTTAGAATAGCTATTGGGCTCGAGTTGGGTTATCATACTTTAACTTCTATAAAATTTTCAACTGATGCAGAGGCTATGACATTCCAAGTCATTCATGAATTAAGAGCGGTTGTTGAGTGATAAAAAAGGGCAACGGCTGCAAAACAATTACCACCTCGAGGGCTTTTCTTAGGGGCTTGGCCCAAATGAGTAGAGCGTGATCATTACAAATAATGCCAAGTGGTGCACTTATCGAAAGTACGGGTAACTACATAAGTGGTCTCTAAATTTTGGCGCAATATGCAATGTGAACCTTGAACTTTTAATTTATTCAATGAGTCTCTGAACTTTAGCCCAATGAACAATGCGGTCCCTGAACTTTCAATTTGTTCAATGTGATCCATGGACTCTTGGTACATATTCAATTTAGTCCATGAATTATATGAAAATGTTCAATATTGTCCGTCTATTAATTCAAGTTCAGAAATAATATTGAACATTTTCATATAGTTTAAAGACTAAATTAAATATATTTCTGAAATCCAGGAGCCACATTGTACAAAATCATAGTTCAAGGAAGGTATTGTACTTTGGGCCAAAGTTTCAAGATCACATTGCACATTGAGCCAAAATTCAGGGACAAATTTGTGTTATTGTCTCTTGAAAGTAATCTGGGTCTTATGGGTAAAGGTATTGACGAGGAAGTCAGTGCATAATTGGAGAGATTGTGACATCTGTGAGCCTAGATGGATTGAGAACGTGATTGTCTAGTGAAACATAATCGAAACACACGCCTCATGTGGTCTCCAACTCGAGCACTCTTTTTCAAGACTTGCCTATAGAGATTGAGTTGGAATGCTTGAAGAGGTGAAAAGTTCTCAATTTGCGGGCTTGCAATTAATAATCTATCAATATGGTATCCATAACAATGATATATTTGATGGGTACTTCTGAAGTACTTATAAACCCTATTTCAGAGGGAAATGTTTCGGTTTCGAATACACCAATTAGGCGCGGTTCTCATTGGAGTGCGTGTGTAGCGAGATAATGAATGAGCAAATAGATGTGGATGTATATCAATATAGACCTTGTGGAGTTTTGTTCGATGGTTACAAAGCGGAATCACGTGTGGATTATGCGTTCGACACGGATTCGATCCTCCACATCACCAAGGACAATTAATTCAATGTTTGATTTATCTACTCGGGTTTTAATTCACGTCTTATTCAGCCTATGAGGTTAATGGAGAATTTATAGATCCGGAATATACCTGTGTTAGAATAATTAAATAATAAATCACGCTTTTATCTGACAACTTAAGCTTTTAGAACACTTGATAGTGGTCCCACAAAATCTCACAACTTGTCTAAAATGGACTAGCTTAAGATCGACTTGCGGTGGAAGAATGAAACTGCATCTCTCTCTCTCTCTCTCTCTCTCTCTCTCTCTCTCTCTCTCTCTCTCTCTCTCTCTCTCTCGTGTGGGAAAGTGAGCTTACTCATGATAGCTGCATGCAAAAAGATTTGAGTTTCAGTGGGCTTGGACCGACCTTAGGTGGCCCACTTGGACTTGCTTTCTGGGGCAAGTGGGGGTGAGGCCCACGACACTTTTGTGTGCATGCGTACGTGCAAAAGATAGAGTGATGATGATGTAGCT